>CM057449.1:115400000-117800000 GCA_016271365.2 Neoceratodus forsteri | reverse complement strand
CACTTTCATGTACAAAACTGCTAATCATTTTTTTGGGCTTATTTAAAACCCTGCTAAAAGCCTGGGCCCCACCCGTTCACATTAATTGTCCCCAGCTCTTTCCCGTGGCTCAAAAATTGAAGTGATCGATTGTATCAAATACCTAGGTGTATACTTAGAACATGACTGCTCCTTTAAGGGCCACATCGACCATCTGACCAAGAAACTCAACCAAAGGTTGGATCTGTTATATCCCCCTGAGCCCTTTCCTCACTTGTGAATCCAAACTCAGTGTTTTCATTGGTGCACTTCTTCCAGCCTTGCTATATAGGACCCCTTTTATTACATTCTGTAAGAAGCTCTGAAATGCAAAGGCTAAAAACCCTGTGTCACAGGATAGGGTGCTTCGCTGCAGGGGCGCCACCACGGGAGCATCACTGCAAGGTACTATTATCTCTAAGGTGGCCTTCTCTTGAGGGCAGATTATCATGTCCCTTGCTGTGCCTTGTTTTTAATCTCCAGCAAAACGGTGCCCCTCCTAGCCTAATTAACACATTAGCTCCCAAAAAGAGCGAGAGAACGCTGAGATCCTCTGGCTGCCGGCTTCTCCAAGTCCCCAGTGTAAGGACTTCCCTAGGACTCTGGTCCTACTCTGTCTTCATCCCTCCCATCTGGAATAGAAACATAGAATCTGTCAGCAGATAAGGACCATACAGCCCACCTAGTCTGCCCATTTCCCTACTTGGTTTGGCAATCTCTACTCTTATCTGGACTGCCTTTCCCCCACTCTGCTGCACAGCAGGATGCCTTTATGCTTATCCCATGCACTTTTGAATCTCTTTGGAATGGTCTCCCTAGCAGTCTACAGGAATGTACCTCTCTTGGGGGCTTCAAGAAAGGTCTTAAGGCCCACCTGTTGGAATGGAGCCTTTGCACCTGCTACCGCCGAGAGTCAGCCGACTCCCTACTGCCACTCTAACCTTATTGGGACATTAATATGACTGTGACTGTCTCGTGTATAATGGTACTTCTTCTCCTGTTGATGCGGATTGTAATTAAGCTGCCACTGTATCCTTGACTGGGTCAGTATGCCTGTATTGACTGTTAATTGTGACATGACATGCATGTATTTTGTTATGTTTAGAGATGTATGTAATCAATTCCAGGTCACCCCTGAAAAAGGGACTGTTTCCGTCTCAGTGGGCCTACCCAGTCACCAAAATTTAAATAAGTAAATAAAGTGCTACTTGTGCCATTCTGGTTCGTGCAAGTCACTTTGCGCCATGCATAATGTTTATAGAATCAGGCCCCTGGTTTCTTTTCTTTTTTTTTTTAAATAAATGTACTGTATATAAACCATATCTGTTTTGTTTTATGGCATTCACTTGGTGAATCTATTAACTGACTGAACAAGTAAAATAGCAATAATTACTTGGTCAGTCTAAACAGATTATTTAAAATAAACAGGTTTTAACACAGAAGTACGGCATAGAAAAACTCTTATCTAAACAGACCAAAATGCTAAGTCTTACCCTAAGATCTTAGAAGTCTCTGTGCACTGCTAAACTTCACACAGGCTGTGCCCTTTTGTCTCCTGTGACACACAGTGAGTCCCAGACTTGTGTCTTGATGCTGGCATGAAGACAACAAGATGTTTGAATTCCCTTTGTTTACTGTATTTGGGGAATGTGCCCCAAGCTCCCAGGAAGCAGTTCACTCCTCCCCTTGGTCATTTGTAACTATAAGCCTTTTTGTCTTCCCAAAATTCCAGTTGGGATACATGCATTTCCTCAGAGCGACTGTTTAACTGCTACTCATCCAACTCCCTATCATGCTCCTCCAGCCAGTTCTCAAAAATAGCTATTTGTATTTTAAATCGGATTATAGCTATTTAGGTGAGGCTTTCTTTGACTCTAGTGAAACATAGTCTGAATTGAATAATGGCTGCAGTTCATTACCTTAACTGTCCCCTTTTGAGAGGAGAGCTCCGGCCACAGTAATACTCCTTTTCCACCATGGTTTGCACAGACTTCATGTCTCTATCTTGTAACCATCCAACCATGACTTAATGGTCCCTCTTTAAATATCATGTGCAAAGGTTTTCGCATATTGTTAATAAAGCTTGAATTCAAGTCCGTGTCACAATTAGTGTTTCCTGAAAATGTCATGTTGTATGGTTTTGTGGTTTTCTTTAAATTAGTGTTTCAGAACTTGCTCTACATTGGCTGAAAACAGTGGAGTTAATCATGTCTAAGTCAGGCTTGTAGAGCAATGACATCATCTTGGAGTACTGTAGCTTACTGCTTCAGATTCCCAATCACAACAGGCTGTAGAGTTAATGGTTTTCTCTCCAGGTTTCATACAAACTCAGTTTGTGGTTTGTGCTTAGATGGATTAGCTTAAAATCTATCATTCTCTTATAAAAGTTGATTATCTGAGTTTCAGTGCTGAATGATAGTAGTGGAAATCTTTCTCTGTGAGAGATCAGTTTGTCTGTATCATGGCTGCCAGTTCTTTCTCATCAAAACTGATTTCTTCTAAAAGGGTTGTTTAATGAATATAAAATAAATCTAAATTTTGTTCATTCATAGAAGTAGTTTGTCCTTGATGTAGCCTTCATAAAAACATTCATGTAAGAACTTTTTTCAGATTGACAAACAGCTGTCTGTCATACACTACTGTTTCAAGCACGTGTACTGTTTGAACTCACAAATTTCAATTCTTTGGTGGTTTTAGTGTGAAAATACATCATGTATGTGTATAAATAGAAACACTATATGGCATTCCGATGCACCATGTCTCTTCCCACAGTTGAGGCAGCTAAACTGTGCTGTCACCTGTCCCCTGCCCCACAAGCCACCTACCTTCTGCTCCACATTCGAGGCCGCTGCACCCTGCTACCCACTGTCTTCTCCCTCACAGTCAGGGATTGTACACCCTGCTGTCTCCATCCCCTGCCTAAGGAATCAGGGTTGCTGCCCCCTGCCCAAACATTTGGAGTTGCTGCACCCTGCTGCCCTCTCTCCTCCTACTCCACAGTCAGGGATGCTGCACCTGTTGCACCCTGTTCCTGTCTCAACAGTCAGGGCTGCTGTGCTCTGCTAAGCCTTAGAGTCCCATGTCCCCCTGCCTCCACAGTTAGGGCTGCTGCAGCATGCTACCCTAGGTCACCTGAGGTGGGGCTTTTGCTGCACCCTGCTGCCCACTTCCAGCACCCCAAATGGGCTGTGCTGCAAAACCATGCACACCCTATCTCACAGTCAGGGCTGCTGTACCCTGATACCCCCTGTGTCCATCACCACAGTTGAGCTTCTGCACCATGCTGTCCTCTGTTCCCTGTCACACAGCCAGGGCTGCTGCACCCTTCTGCTGTCTACACAGTTTGGGTTGCTGTGGCCTGCTGTGCCCTAGAGCCCCATGCCTCTGCAGCTAGGGCTGCTGCACCATGCTGCCATTTGCCACAAGAGTCAGGGCATTTGCTGTACCCTGTTGTGTGCCTCCACAGTTGAGGCAGTTGAACCCTCCTGCCCTCCTGTCCCCCTGCCACATGAGTCCCATCCTTTGCTAGACCCTGCTGCCCACATTCCTTGTCACAAACAGGCATGGCTGCTGCACCCTGTCCCACAGTTTGGGCTGCTGTAACCTGCTGACACCCCTATCTCCTGGCCAAACAGGTGGGGCTGCTGCACCCTGCTGCCCTCTTTCCCCACCCCCACAGTCATAGCCACAGCACCCTGTTGCCCCCGTGTTCCTGTAGAAAGGAGCAGCACAGTGCAATAACCCTAACTGTGGAGGCAAGAGGGTCCGTGGTGCAGCAGGGCACAGTAGTGGCAGGGGACCGAGGACAGCATGGTGCAGAAGCCTTGAATGTGGTGCAGTACACAAGTGGGCATCAAGGTTCAGCAGCACTAACCGTGGCACAGGGTGCAGCAGCCCAGCCCATTTGGGGTTATGGAAGTCCGTAGCAGGCTTTTCAGAAAACTCTAATCATAACACAGGGGCTTGAATTCAAGCTTTATTAACAATATGCAAAAAGCTTTGTACATGATCTTTAAGTTAAAATGAAGGATTAACACACTTCCTGTAACAGCATTCATGCATTCTGCAGCTGATTTAAAAGATTACCACAATTCCTGTAAACAGGATATTCCACACAGCAGTTCTTGTAAAATTCAGACTCAAAGGAAAAAAACCAGAATCTAATTGCTTTATAACTGCTACAGTGTGTCACTCATAAACGCCATGCTAATTTACTGTTAAGCGTTCAGTAATATGGATCAAGAGTAATAAATGTTTGTTTACTCTAGCAGTCCATTGTATTCCAGATCTGGTCCACTAGTCAGCCAATGGAAAAGCAGCTTTGTAATCCTTAACATTTCACTTGTTTTATAAGCTGTACAGTTATGTATACCAAATATACAAAACCCTTGAGTATATAGTAGACCTTAATGTAAATAAATGGGGAAGGAAAGGGAGGGAGTATCTGGGGGGCAGTGAAGGGAGCAGGATAGTTACATGAGAAGGTGTGGAAGGACATCTACTAGAGGAGAACTTTGAAGTTTAAGGAGGAGGCAGAAGAGCAGGGGGCAGGTGTAGGTTATTCCAAAGGAGTGAGGCGACAGGTGAAGACAGCTTGTCCGGTAGAGGTTTTGGAGCTGGGGATGGTAAAGGAGTCAGCGGAGGGAGGGAGTAGGGTGGTGGGAGGGAAGGGGGAGGAGAGAGGACATGTTGCAAGGGAGTGAACTAAATCAGTATTTGGAGGGAAAAGGAAGCACCATTGGAGGAGGTACTGACAATTAGTACTTTGTCTCCAGAGGTCACTAAACCTGTATTTATTGATTGTTTACTGAGATAACCTGTCAGTTAAGGACCCTCCTTCACCAACCGAATAGATTCCCAGGATGTCTTTGTTCTATTTTAAGTAACAACAGGTGCAATACAAATGTGCAGTGGAATATATTTATTTCAGGAAGTTGTCGACTGAGAACCCCCTGTGATGGAGCCAAGTGCAGAAGCACAAGGACAAAAAGCGAGAACTCTTCTCGGTGTCAAAGACACTGCTTCCAGTGTTAGAAAACAATAAAATACATGTTTATTATAATAATTAGAAAGACACAGTGGCACCCCTTCACAAAGGTCGACGTTTCACATAACTGTGATGCTTTATCAAGTCTTGATAATGCGTCAGAGTGATGTGAAACATCGACCTTTGTGAGGGGGGTGCTACTGTATCTTTCTAATTGTTATAATAAACATGTATTTTATAATTTCCTAACGCTGGAAGCGGTATCTTTGATGTTAAGCCAAAGGTATTTATTGACTTTGATCTGTTTTTCATTGCGATTCATATTTCTTTGATGTTGTTTCTGTTTTGATGAATTTCCAGGATACAGTATTCCAGCAGGACACTTGCTATCGCTGATAGAGAGGGGTGAGGAACTTTCCATTGGTCAGGTGAAGGAGGAAGAGGCTGAACAGCAGAGGGATCATCTTGAAAACACTCCCAGAAGTAAGTAGATGACTTGGAATTCTTCAAACATCCGAACTTCAGTGTTTTGTTTGGAAACATGCCTTTCCTTCTTTTTGTCCCTAGAGCTTTTCTCCTTGCAGGATCTGGGGTGGCTTCTCAGCCCTGTCCCCAACTCCCACAAACCAGCGCCTGCCTTTCCCAGAGCTGTTGGGGTTGTGCACCCCATGTATCCCCCCCCCCTCGTGTATACAATCCAGTTCAGACCACAGGCTCCAGATGGCAGTGCAGGTTTGCAGATGGGCAGACAAGGCTTCACGTAGCCCCAGATCCCCTTTTCCCCTTATCTCTCTTCCCCTGTCTCCTGTGACAGATGTGGGCGTGCGTGTGGAGGCACACACAACTCACAGGGCTGCAGACCTCCCGTTCCATGCTGCCCAAGCCTGTACCAACACCAAGCCTCCACCTGGTGGCAGTCAGAGGCCAGGCTATCAAAGGCTCCTTCCCTCAGTCACTTGATCCTCTCCCTCCCTGCCTGACCCTCAGCAACCCGAGTCTTTTCCCAAACCTGGGTCTCTGGTGTGGCACAAGGTGTGGGGTCCAATGCCTCAACCCTCAATGCCACTGGGCGAGACTCAAAACATGCTTTTTCAAGAGTGAGTATGTTTCCATGTGAAACCTTGAGCTAAAGGGTGCTGCCCCATTTTCTTTTTTTGCAAACTGCCAGCTAGGGTTGTGCGGAATGATGAGTTCTGCCAGTGGAATTCATGTGGAATGGCAATTCTGCTTTCAAATGTCTTTTGGAATTGTTTTTTGAATTCCACATAATTTGAAAATGCTTTTCTTTATAACGTTCTGCAGATCATGTAAACTGTGGAATAACAATATTCTGTGGGTTGCAGAAAGAGAATCTGCAGTTCACATAAACCGCTGAATATAAATTCAAGGAAAACATTCTGCTTGAGAAATAACAGAATTCCGCAGAATTAGGCAGAGTTTTCCAAAACTCCATGGACTTCCATTTCTTTGGAGTTTGAAAATTCTGCAATGGCATGTCCCTGGTTTTGCACTTAACTGAAGGATATGACTGACTGCTACCAGTCTGGAAGTGTCCATTTGTCCCTGTCAGGTGCCTGTCTTGGCTACAGTGAGAGTGCCAGCTTTCCATGGATGTTTAGATTGTGAAATCTTTCCTCATAGGCCTTGCTCTGCTACTCCTGGATGATCAGAAACATAGAATTTGATGGCAGATAAGGACCACTTGGCTCACCCGTTTGACCATTTTTCCCTGCCTGGCCTGTCCTGTCCTGTCATCGCAGACCCTACTTGATCTGCAGCTCCCTCCCTCCTCTTGTTTCCTAACTGAGATTCCCTTGTTCCTATCCCATGCATTCTTGAAGCCCAACACTACTGTTACCCCCACCACCTCTGCCGGAAGACCGGTCCAGGTCTCCAAGATTCCTTCAGTGAAGAAATACTTCCCCACATCCCTCCTGAATTTTCCTCCTTCCAGCTTCATTGCATATCCCCTTGGGTTCTGTGCATCTTTCCTCTGAAAAATACTCCCCTCTTGTACCTTATTTAATCCCGTGAGGTATTTATAGGTCTCTATCATGTCTCCCCCCCCCTTCTCTCTTTCAGGATGTACATATTCAGGTCCTTTAGTCTCTGCTCTTAAGGCTTCTGATGCAGTGCCTGCAGCATTTTAGTTTCCCTCCTATGGACAGCCTCCTCCCTGTCTATGTCCTTTCTGAAGCTGATTTTTGTAGTTCTCCACTGAACAGTCTCTTACCTCCTGTCTTTCGTTAGATGCAATATCCAGACTTACTTGCAGTACTTCAGGTGAGGTTTATCCATTGACCTGTACAGCAGTAAGATCACCTCTTGCTGTGACTTTTGAAACCTACACTGGCAGTAGCATAGCCTCGCCCCCGGTCATCAGTCACTGCTGCCTGTTGTCATATTAGTGTTTTGTTGCTCACTCTTTTATGGTAGTTTGTCTGTAACTGTGCAGATTTTAATAATTGTTTCCATGTTATTGTGTTATTTCTGTGCATTGTACTCTGTATCAGCTCTGTTCTTTCTTCCCCCACACTGCAGGACACATCTGGAAACAAGCTGATATTAGCTTAGTATGTCTTTTCCCAGTAAAATGCTTGAAATAAATAAAAAAAACTTCTCCTGCTGTATGCCAGCATCCTGTTCGCGTTCCCATGTTTCGTACTTCATGGGACAGAGGCTATTAACTGTTTATTATCACTCTAGGTCACCTTCCTCCTCCTCTGAGTACTCTACCCAGATCCCCTTGATCCAAAATTCCATCTGTGGAATGTTTTCCTTCCCAGTGTGTATTACTTTCTGTTCCTTTGTGTTGAATGTCAGCTGCTTACGTCCAGATCACTGCGCCAGGTAATCTTCATCCATTTTCATTAATCTTTTCATACCTGCCCACTCTGTCATAAAGTTTTGTGTGATTTGCAGACAGACTCACTTTACCTTGTAAGACACCTAATATCACTTGTATACACATTAAATAGTATCAGCCTCGGAGCAGACTCTTGTGAGACTCCACTTGTGACTTGCCTGACATCTGAGAACTTGCCATTCAGGAGTCCTAGCTGTCAACCACTTCTGACTCCACCCAGTTGGACCACATGTTCTCCTACATCCCACAGAGTCTGAGTAAGCCTACTATGAACCACCTTGCAGAAGTCCAGGTACAGAATATCGACCACCTGGCAGCTATCTACCATTTGTATCACCAAATTTAAATACTCATTCAGGTTGATTTGACACGTCCTCCTGTTCATGAACACGTTGATTTCTGTAGCGCTCCACATTGTCAATTGGTAGTCAGTATATGTGAATAATGTGCACCCCTACTAGGGGAAATGGTATAGCCTACGGCTGCAACTAGCATAGAATCTTAAGCACATGAACATTCTGGACAGCAGCAAGGCTCCAGTTTTTGCTGCACCACTGCAGGGGAAGCAGCATAGAAGGTTCTCTGAAGAAGAAACTTATCTTTGGTGTTTACTCTTTAGGGGTGCGAGTCTGCTGAGCAGGTTGGGGCTGCCTGGTGACAGGGAGCACCCCTAAATTTAAAATCATGCCTGTTAAGCTGCAGCTTTCAAATTAGCTACCCTGCCTTTTTTCCCCATTTCAGCTGCCTGGTTGTGCTTGGGTTGGGAGCCACATTTGCTGCACAATTCTAAGGGTGTTGATTTCTTATCAGGTCTCTGATTTCCTCTTCATGGTGCTTCAGGCAAGTACTCTTTTCTTAGGGGTGATTGTTAGGGTATAGTCCTTAGCCCCTTTCCCTTTTCTCACTGCCATCTATTTGGCATTGGCACCCCACTCTCTTCAAGGGTCTTATAGAGCTGTTGTGTTTTTTTTAACTTGGCAATAGATGTCCTGAGTGCTTATCACTATCTGGCAGGAGTTGTTTGTCTTGCCTTGGGGGCTGTTTTTTCTCTCTTTTGGCTGTGAGCAGATGTCTATGTATATATACCCCACCCAAAAAAAAATAAACCCAAGAGAAGAATACACAGCCTTGTAGACTACTATCAGGTGTTTTCTTTGGAGGGCGGACTTCAGAGCACTCCCGATTTTCTGTGCAACAGCTCTGCTCAGCCTCACAGATACCTGTAATTTCTCAGAGCCCTGTCAGTTGGGCTTGCGCTCCACTTTTTCTGCTAGGCAGCTGTCCCTAACCTCAGTGCTTTAGTTTTGCACCTCCGGGCTTGGGCACGTGCCCCCTGATGTTGTGACATCACATGCAGCGTCTTGACATCACAGACACATGCATTCATATGAGCACATGCGCATCAGTACTGTTTCAAGTCCTAGACACAGCAGCTGTGCTTTCTTCAGCTCAGATCTTGCCTTTTTGATTGCAGTCATTCCTACTACAGCCTGTTAGTTCTGCAGGCATAGAAACATAGAAACATAGAATTTGACAGCAGATAAGGATCGCTTGGCCCACCCAGTCTGCCCATTTCCCTACCTACTGGATAAGCTGCAGATCCTAGTTAACCAGCAGCCTACTTCTTCTTACCCCCAACCCCCAGAATTGCCTTATGACTGTCCCATGCGTGCTTGAATTCCACCACTGATTTTGACTCCACAACCTCCTCCGGAAGGTCGTTCCATGCATCCACAACCCTCTCTGTGAAAAAATGCTTCCTTAAGTTACCTCTGAGCCACCCCTCCCATCTTCAAATTGTGCCCTCTTGTTCTTGCACACCTCTTTTTTTGAAAGATGCTATCCTCTTGGACTTTGTTGATTCCCTTTAGGTACTTGAAAGTTTCTATCATGTCCCCTCTCTCCCTCCTTTCCTCAGGCTATACATATTAAGCTCCTTAAGTCTCTCTTCCTATGTCTTCGGTGCAGACCCTGCACCATTTTAGTGCCCTCCTCTGGACAGCTTCCATCCTGTCTATGTCTTTCTGGAGATTGGGTCTCAGAACTGCACACAGTACTCCAAATGGGGTCTCACCAGCTGTCTGTACAGAGGGATAATAACTTCCTGTTTTCTACTGGTGATGCCTCTCCTGTGCATCCCAGTAACTCCTAACCCTTTGCTGCCCTCTACATTGCTTGCCCACCTTTAGGTCATCTGATATGACTACCCCAGGTCCCTTTCCATTTTGTTGTTGTTAGTATCTCACCCCCATTGTGTACTCTTCCCCAGGTTTTTGTTTCCCAGGTGCATTACCTTGCACTTCTTAGCATTGAATCTAAGTTGCCATACATTTGACCATTCCTCTAACCTTGCAAAGTCCTTCTCATCCTTTCCACCCCACCTGTGCATCAACTCTGTTGCAGATCTTAGTGTCATCTGCAAAGGACATCTTTCCTTCCAGTCCTTCCATAATGTAAACATAAAGACATTGAAGAGACGGTCCAAATACTGAACCCTGCGGTGTCCACTAAGTAACCCTCCTTTCTTCTGAGTGGACTCCATTTACTATTACTCTCTGTGTCCTATTCTGCAGCCAATTTTTACCCAGGCTGTCATCTTGGGACCCACTCCCAGGCTGGCTAACTTGTATATTAATCTTTTGTGTGGGACTGTGTCAAATGCCTTGCTAAAGTCTAGGTAGGCCATGTCCACAGCCCCTCCCTGATCTACTACTTTGGTCACCCAGTCAAAGAAATCTATCAGATTTGTCTGGCATGACCTTCCCGCTGTGAATCCATGCTGCCTAGGGTCCTGTGACCCTCTGGCCTCTAGATACTCGACAGTTCTTTCCTTCAGAAGTGATTCCATCATTTTCCCTATCACTGAGGTTAAACTAACAGGTCTGTAGTTTCCTGCTTCGCCTTGCTCCCACTTTTGTGAAGGGAATCACATATGCCCTCCTCCAGTCCTCGGGTACCACCCCATCATCCCATGATTTGTTAAAAGGGTAGTCAGTGGTGTCACTAGTTCTACCCTTAGCTCTTTAGAATTCTGGGATGAATCCATCAGGCCCCATTGCTTTGTCCACCTTCAGTTTTAAGAGCTCTTTCAGAACCCTTTCTTCTGTAAATGGGCTGGTATCAACTTCTGTATCCAGAGTGTTACTACTGTTTGTTTTATGTACCTCCCCTCTTCATTTGTAAATACTGAGCAAAAATATTTGTTTAGTATCTCTGCCTTTTCACAGTCTCCCTCTGCCCACCCTCCCTCCCTTTTATTAAGCCTCACTATCCTCCCTTGGTCTTCCTTTGCTCCTGATGTACTTATAAAGGTTTTATCCTTCTTAACTGAGTTGGTTATCTTTTCCTCGGTTTGGGCCTTTGCTGTTCTGACTGCCTTCCCAGCCTCCTTTTGCTTTAACTGATACAGTTCTCTGTCCTCGCCTTCTGCGATTCCTTGTACTTCCTGAATGCTTTCTTTTTCTCTTGAACCTTCACTGCCACTTCCTTTGAGAACCATAGTGGTTTCTTACATCTCTTGTTTTGTTTATTTGCTTCACACAAGGCTCGTTACCTCTGTGATGGCAGTTTTATTATTCCCCATTGTTCTTCACCCCTCCTTCCTGTCCATTTGCTAGTGCATTCCTTAGGCACTCACCCATTTTGGAAAGTCAGCCCTCCTAAAGTCCAGTACTTTTGTTTTGTATGGCTTGACTCTATTGCTGTGTTTATTGTGAACCATACTGTTCGATGGTTGCTAGTTCCCAGATGGCTACCCACTTCTTCATCTGTGATCCTCTCTCCATCTCCATTTGAGAGAATCAAGTCTAATATTGCTCCCTCTCGAGTGGGCTCCAGTACTAGTTGTCTAAGGCATGCCCCCTGTAGTGCATCTAGAATAACTGCACTCTCGAGTGGCAGCTGCAACTGCACTCCAGTTAACATCTAGCATATTCAGATCACCCATCAGCAATATCTCCCCTTTTCTGCAATTCTAAGGATACTTTCTATCATTTCCTGTCCATTTCCTCCCCTAGAGAAGAGTCCATGTCTAACCCTGTCGTATTGTGGTGCCATTGCCTGTCTCAAATTTACCCACAGTGCTTCTTCTCCTCCTGTTTACCCTTTTGTTCTGTTGCTTTATTCCTTCCCTTATGTAAAGAACTACTCCTCCTCCTCCTCTTTTACCCTCCCTGTCCCTCCTGTAGACAGTGTATCCTGGTATGTTTATGTCCCAGTCATGGTTTTGTGTGTACCATGTTTCTGTGACTGCCACGATATCCAGATGTTCCTCCTCCATCAAGGCCACTAATTCAGGAAGCTTGTTACCCAGACTACGGGCATTGGTACTCATTGCTCTCCATTTTTTGATGGCTTTACCTTCAGGCAGGTAAGAATGTTTCTGTGTGGTAGATCCATTTAGTCTTCTTGACTTTTCCCCTGTACAGCAGGGGGCTGGAGATCAGAGCAGCATCTCTTGAATACATTAAAACAAAAAGACAGTTTTCTTGTCATTGTCTGGACTATAACCCTTTTTGGCTGGTGATATTGACACCATGGCTTGTTGGAGACCTCTAGTGTTTAAATGATGTAAGACCTGCCGAAGGGTAATGCAGTACTCTCTGCTGGGTTTCTATTGCCCCCATTGTGTTACTCAAGCTAATAAGTCTCACAGTTCCCCCCAGTCAGAATCCCAAGCTGGGGGTACACCTGGTATACCAACTGGCAATGGCAAAGCAGAATTGAGTAAATTTTTGTTGTTGCTCTTAGGTGAGCTTTTGAGCCCTGAAAGTCTGCAGGACATCTGTTTCGGCACACTCGACCCGAAGCCAGGCACTTCATGTCAGGAGGGGTCCACACAGGCATGTTCAGGTACACCAGAACAGGAAAGTCTGCTAATTCTGATCTGCAGGCAGCCTCTGACCATGACCATCCAGAGGGTCAGGAGGGTGATAACAGGGATCTTGGGGAAAATCCTGACCCAAAAAGGTTACTTGATGATGAAGACGGGTCCTCTGATGAGGAGTAGGAAGGGGAGTGGACGGAGCTGAAGAGGAGGATTCCTGTTCCTTTCCTGTTTGATACCAAATCTCTGTCCTGTCTGAAAATGAGGCCTGTAGGACATTGCAGCTGAAGAAGGTGCAATTCATGGAGGCCATAGATGTGACCCCTATTCTGTCCACGTTCTTCTCCTCTCCAAAGTGTTTTCAAACTTTATTCACTGCGATCTGATTATTGAACAAGAATGATCAGGTGTGGACCAGAAGAAACACCTGCCAAAACCCAAGGTATGGTGTTTCCCCTTTATAGAAGAAAATTCCTGCAAGTGGGAGACCCCTCCCCTAGCTGATAAGGCTGTACATAACTCCGTAAGGTACACAACTGTCCCAGTTGAGGGATCTTTGATCTTACCGGATACGTACGATAAGCGAGTGGATAGCCATTTGTGTCGATTCACCACATGAATTTAACCAATTTGCCTGCCAAATAATTGTGCGAACTGTGATCCTCTGCTTCACAAATGTGATGAAATTTGTGGATTGTTTTACAGAGTGAATTTCAGCAACTTTGTACACCACTACCTGCACGGCAGCGCAGTGCGTTGTCATTGTGCCCTCTTGGTGGTGTGACTTCACACTGTTTGATACATTTGAACCGTTCCAGTAATATTTTACAGTAGAATGGGCTCTTGAACTCAAGTTGCCTGCATGCAGAGGTTGAGAATTTGTAATCCGCCAGCAAAACTGGTACAAATCTGCAGAAATTCTCAGTTCCCAAAGTTCGTAAATTCTACAGCATACACGCCAACTTGGCTGATAGATTTTGTCTCTAAATATTGAAACTATAAAAAAAAAAAAAAAAACTTCCCCCTCTGTCGTCAAGGCACAGGTCAGGAAGCATAGGGAAAACCCAGGAGCAGTTGTAAAAATCACCAAAACTTTATTTACTGTAGCAGTAACATAAAAAAAATATAAACTTGTTCATAATAAGTATGTACAGAGGCAAAATAAAATATTCCTTCAGTCTCTGTGTCCCTTTTTCTTGCAACCTCTCTTGCAGTAGCAGCTTAGCTCTTTTGTAAGTCTTTTCAACCCCCATCCATAGCAAACATCCTGTCCTTGTAAGTTTCAGGAGCTGCTAGAACACAGTGTGCTTCTCGAGGCCCCTACAGCTTTTGCAGAAGTCTCAACATTTGCACTCAAGTAACCTCTAGAGTTTACAATCATCTCAAATTATAAAATATATGTATTTCAACAATAATATATATTTTCCAAACAAAAGTGATCCCATTATCAGTTACATTTTCATACAATGATTTGCACATATTTTTATATTAGCAGATATGCAAGGGAAGAAAAACAGACAACAAGAGAAAACTGAGAGACAGTGAGGGGCAAAGAATTGCGAGCCTGTTGGGCTGATCAAGTCTGAAGTCGCTCAGGGAAAATTAGGTCGTGCAACCAGACAGAGGAGACAGAAAAGGAAAGAATACTGAGCCTTGCATTTAAACACTTTCTCCCTAATAAATGGGACAGGGTCCTATTCTACCCTGTCACACCCTCCACCCACTATACTGAAAAAAACAACCCCCTCCCTGCCACCCAAAAACCATGGCTTCTTTGATAACCACCCTCTGCTCCTTGCTGGTACCCTCCCCCCATCCCAGCGAATTGCAGACAATGGTGCATACCATTGAACTAGAAATGTCTCATATGTTCGCGGCAGACTCCAATAAAGAAGATGAGGACCGAACCCCACTCTGGAACTTCAGTTTACACTAGTGGCATGAGTGCCCATAGCAGTTTTTGGCTGGCACTCTACCAAAATGAAAACGGAACTTTCTTTCAGCATGCATTGACTTTTAAATGGATTCCAGGTTTTACAGTCAGACGTTCTTTCTTTGACATGGCAAAAAATACAATCCCTTTCCCCACTCGCGTGCCAGATAGACTCCTCCCACCTTCCCCAACCTGAACCACTGTCACATAAAGCACACCCAGTCCCCCATGGAACCCCCGGTCCCCATCACCCTCTTCTCCCCATCAGCTCCCACAAAATAAACTGTCTTAAAGAAAATTACCCCCCTTGTTTAGTGCCCAGCTTGTAAGTGTGTGAATGAATGAATACTGACATCTTTTGCTCTAAGTAATACCTGACTGACTAAAAATTCAACCAGTCAGGTTTTTCTAGGAGAAAAGATGTCACCATTCAGTCATTCACGCCGTTACGAAATGGACACTGTACAGAGCAGACGCTGTGCACCAGGGACCATTTTCCTTATTACAGGTTGATTTTGTGGGTACTGGTGAGGAGGAGTGTGGTGGAGATCAAAGGGCAGTTGGATGGGGGACTGGGTGTGCTTTATGTGATAGTGGGTTGGTTGGGGGAGGCTGGGGGGAGTGTGTTTGGCACAGGGGTGAGGGGAAGGGATTACATTTTGCTTTGCCAGAGAAAGAACGTCCAACTGTAAAACGTGAAATCTGTTTAAAAGTCAATGCATGCGAAAAGAGAGTTCTGTGTTTATTTCAGCAGAGTGCTAGCTAAAAACTGCTATGGGTACTCATGCCACCAGTGTACTGTACACTGAAATGCCAGAGGGGGCTCAGCCCTTGCCTGCCTTATCGGAGTCTGCCACGCCTGTACACGACATTTCTTTTTCAATGATCTACACCATTGTCTTCAATTTGCCAGGATGGGGAGGGAGGACAGAGGTACATGTGGGGGCTGAGGAGGCTGGTATTTTGAAATCTATCATTTTTGGGTGGAGGAGGGGTGTAACATACAGCTTACATTGTGATTCACCCATAAATTAGCCATTCACTTCCACTCACCATGCAAATTTGGCCAATTTGCCTGGTGAATAATAGTGATACTGCAGTCCTTGGCTTCACAAATGTACTGCAATTTGTGGATTGTTGTGCAGAGTGAATTTCAGCAACTTCATACACCACTACCTGCACGGCAGTGCAGTGCGCTGTCACTGTGTCATCATGGTGGTGTGACTTCATACTGATTGATACATTTGAACCTATCCAGGAATATGTTACAGTAGAATGGTTATCTAAAGGCCTGATGGGGTTACCTGAGGCCTTTTGTACCATCATTCATTTAAAGCTAGTCAGAATCAATAATGAGAAGTGAGAGGGAAGAGGCAGTGATGATGAACGTCTTATGGGGTATGCAGGGGGCGTTTTGTACTATCATTTTTTGACAATGATGCTGTGGGTGGGTTCTGGGTGCTACAGTGGTGATCACACAAAAGTTAACTGTTACCATGCATAACACTTCATTGCGAGGTAGCGGTATACATGTTATTCAGTGGGTACCACATTTGCACAATGATCGGTAAATTGCGCTACCAGTCAACCTTTGCCCGATTACCACTGTATGCAGTATGATGGGACACATATGGGAGGCAAGGTAGGGACTCGATTTGCTGTTATATTGCTCTGTTTTACCCATTACAAGATGACTGAGCCATTGCATGCCTGCAGGGTGCAATGTTACAGTAGTCCAGCCTTGCAAGACAGGCGGGGTGGTTTTCTTATTTATTTATTTATTTATTTATTTTTTACTTATAGAGTAATGTGTGTGCTTTGCTTCCAGATAAGATAAGGTGCCAAGGTTTAAATGTGATGTAAGCCTCAGTACATCTTGAGGTGTGTACTTTATCTACACCAGTGTCTGATAGCTTTACTTGAGATTCAACAGCAGTGCAGTTCCAGTGTAATTAGGTACCCCCTTTTTAGGTGTGGGTCAGTGGTATGGTTGATGTGAGTCTAATAAATTCTAATCAAGTATACATCTGTGAGGTGTATTCCTACAAAAGAGGTACAGTCAGGAGGTGCTGTTGATGTACATTTAAAAAAGGCCAGTTAGGTACAACTCAGTACGGTGTACACCTTCAGCAAAGGTATAGCCATTAGGTACACCTCACTGAGGTATACACCTCCACCAAAGGTGTAGTTATTAGCTAATTAGTGTGGTGTACAGCTTCACCAGAGGTGTAGTCATTAGCTAATTAGTGTGGTGTACAGCTTCACCAGAGGTGTAGTCATTAGGTAATTAGTGTGGTGTACACCTTCACCAGAGGTGTAGTTATTAGCTGATTAGTGTGGTGTACATCTTCACCAGAGGTGTAGTTACTAAGTACTCCTAGTGTGATGTACACCTTCACTAGAGGTGTAGTTACTAGGTACACTTCAGTGTGGTGTACACTTTCAGCAGGGGTGTAGTCATTAGGTAACTAGTATGATGTACACCTTCACCAAAGGTGTAGTCATTAGGTAACTAATATGATGTATACCTTCACCAGAGGTGTAGTCATTAGCTAATTAGTGTGGTGTACACCTTCACCAGAGGTGTAGTTACTAGGTGCACCTCAGTGTGATGTACATCTTCACCAGAGGTGAAGTCATTAGGTAACTAGTGTGATGTACACCTTCACCAAAGGTGTAGTCATTAGCTAATTGGTGTGGTGTACAGCTCCACCAGAGGTGTAGTCATTAGTTAATTAGTGTGGTGTACACCTTCACTAGAGGTGTAGTCATTAGCTAATTAGTGTGGTATGCACCTTCATCATAGGTGTAGTTACTAGGTACACCTCAGTGTGATGTACTGTACACCTTCACCAGAGTTATAGTCATTAGGTAGCTAGTGTGGTGTACACCTTCACCAGGGGGTGTAGTCATTAGGTAACTAGTGCGATGTACACCTTCACCAGAGGTGTAGTCATTAGGTAATTAGTGCAGTGTGCACCTTTACCAGAAATGTAGTCACTAGGTACACCTCAGTGTTGTGTACACCATCACCAGAGGTGTAGTCATTAGGTAATTAGTGTGGTGTACACCTTTACCAAAGAGGTAGTCATTAGGTACACCTCAGTGTAGTGTACGCCTTCACCGGGGTATAGCCATTAGGTAATTAGTGTGGTGTAGCCACTAGGTACACCTCAGCGTAGTGCACACCTTCACCAGAGGTGTACTCATTAGGTAATTAGTGTTGTGTATACCTTCATCAGAGGTGTATTCATTAGTAATTAGTGTGAGGTACACCTTCACTAGAGGTATATTCACTAGGTACACCTCACTGTAGTGTACACTTTCACCGAAGGTGTAGTCATTAGGTAATCAGTGTGATGTACACCTTTACCAGCAATATAGTAACTAGGTACACCTCGGTGTAGTGTACACCTTTACCAGGGGTGCAGTCATTAGACTGTGTGTTGTGCTTCATCACCTTATGTGTAGTTATTAGGCACACCTTAGTGAGTTGTTCACTTTTACCAGTTGTTTAGTCATGAGGCATAGCTGAGGTGCACAGATCACCATGGCTACTATAGTTGTAAAAAAATAATAAACTCGATACAGAGCAAAGAGTGTGTTCATAAGTAAAGGTAAGCAATATTTGCCTAGTTAGTGCAGACAAAATGGGGTGCTTTTATAGTAGCCAATCCCATGTCTTTATTTATTTATTTGAAAATCGGTGACCAAAAAAGGCATGCTGTGAGCCAAGGCTCGTTTCTAGGTACAACCCGGCAGAAGAGAACAGTGGAGGCTAATATTAGCATGTACACAATACTCAATTAAATGAAATTACATAACATTGACACAGTTCACTTTTACAGTAAAGTGGAATAGAGTACATGATTAAAGCCAGGAGTAAGTACAGTAAGAGCAAGCAGTAAAACTAAGGCAATTTAGCCACACCTACTCTGGGGTAGGAGGCAAATGTAAGGGAGGTAGTCAGGTAGGGAGAAAACAGGAGTGGGGCAAAGGGAAAGAGTTTCAGCTGGTACCTGAGGGAAATGGGGAGGAAATAAAATGGAGGAAGGATGGGAGTCAGTTTCTGAGTGAAAGTAAATGACAGGAAAAGGCTGACTACCTTGCAGAAGAGCGGGGATGGGGAATGGCAAAAGTACGAACATCCCAAGGGAGCAGGAAGCAAAAGGAATGGAGGAGAGAAGTAGGGAGGCAGTATAGCACAGTGGTTTAAGGCCCTGAACTGCAAATCTGGTGACATCCAGCAGACCAGACCTGGGTTTGAATCCCACAGCTTCCACTTGCATACTGTGTGACCCTGAGCAAGACACTTAACTTCCCTGTGCTCCCAGGTTGCGCCTGTAAAAAAGCTTTCAGCTTAGTGTGTCTCACCTGGTTAAATAAAAAAAAAAAAAAAAGAAGTAAGGAGAGGTAAAAGGGAAGGGACCCAGACCAGTATCTGGATATGAATGGGGCACAGTGGATCCGGCGACGTGAAGAATGGATAAGGAGTAGCAGGAGCAATGGTGGGTATGGGGGGAGTTGTCTGTGAAGATGACAAATTTAAATCATAGCACGCAAACTCAGAACAAAGTTCTTTGCTTATTAATAAAATGTTAAGGTTAGGTACTGAGCGGGTGTCTTGTAGATCAGTTCTACCTGAACTGCATCTTTGTTGTTGTTTATTTTGTCTTTAGCTATTGGAAACTAAATAATGAAAAATCTCCCTTTCCTTTTAATTCTAGTTCCTGAATCTGCTGCTCGTGAGAAGGGTCAACAGTTAAAAATTCACGTACCCCAGCAGAGCCTTTTAGGAGAGAAGAGCATTATATTTACAATGTATGAGAAGATTTTCCCAAACCAACTGACGTTTAGTAAATTCATGTTTGGAAAATATAAACATATTCACAGAATGAAGAGTTCTCATACAACACACAAACCATTTCAGTCTACTGATGATGGGAAGAGTTTTACACGATTGGGAAATCTCTCATTACAGAGACAGATCCAGACTGGACCGAAACCTTTCAAATGTACTGACTGTGGTAAAAGATTCTCATATAAATCAAGGCTTGCCACACATCAGCAGAGTCACGCTGGACTGGAACTGAAGCCTTTTAAATGTACTGATTGTGGGAAGAGTTTTAGATGGAAGACTGAACTAACAGTCCATCAGAGGGTGCACACAGGAGAAAAACCCTTTAAATGTACAGAGTGTGGGAAATGTTTTACACAACTGTCAAATCTTTCAGTACATCGGTGGATTCACACGGGAGAGAAACATTTTAAATGCACTGATTGTGGGAAGTGTTTTACACGTTTGTCACATCTCTTATCCCATCAGCAGACTCATCCAGGAGAGAAACATTTTACAATCAATAAACCTTTTAAATGTACTGATTGTGGAAAGAGCTTCAGCCAGAATTCAAATCTAACTGCCCATCAAAGGATTCACACAGGAGAGAAACCATTTCAGTGTTCAGATTGTGGAAAGAGATTCTCTATTCAGTCATCTCTTATTAGACACCAACGGATTCACACAGGAGAAAAACCATTTCACTGCTCTGAATGTGCAAAGAGTTTCACTCAGCATTCATCTCTTACAAGTCACCGACGGATTCACACAGGAGAGAAACCCTTTAGCTGCCTTGATTGTGGGAAATGTTTTAGGAAAATGTCATCCCTCACAGATCATCGTCGGATTCACATGGGAGAGAAACCATTTAAGTGTATTGATTGTGGAAAGAGTTTCCCTAAGCAATCATCTCTCACTAGACATCAACTGACTCACATGGAAGAAAAACCTTATAAATGTACTAACTGTGGGAAGAGTTTTAGTGACAATTTACATCTTACTGCCCACCAGCAAATTCACACAGGAGAGAAACTGTTTGAGTGCTTTAAATGTGAAAAGAGTTTTTCTCTTCAGTCATCTCTTACTAGGCACCAACAAATTCACATGAGAGAAAAACCATTTCAGTGTTCTGACTGTGAAAAATGTTTCCCTTATCAGTCATCTCTTAATAGACACAGACTGACTCACACGGGAGAGAAGCCATTTCAGTGTTCTAAGTGTGGAAATTGTTTCTCTCAGCAATCATCTCTTACTAGTCACCTACGGATTCACACAGGAGAGAAACCTTTTAAATGCTCTGAGTGTGAAAAGTGTTTTACACAGCTGTCAAATCTCACGGCACATCAGCGGGTTCACACGGGAGAAAAACGTTTCAAATGCAGTGAGTGTGGGAAGTGTTTTACACGATTGTCAACTCTCTCAAAACATCAGCAGACTCACTCAGGAGAAAACAAATGTTAAATCCATTAATCCTTGATCAACTCTCACTGCATCTTTCCTAGACTTGGGAATACCTCTAACACAGTCCGGCCACTCATGATGCAATGGGAAGAGAGAAGACTATTGCACCATGAATGGCTGCACTATTTGGGGTGTTCCTAATGTTCAGGAAGTATGCAATAAGAGTAGATCAAGAATTTGAAACCAAACAAGGTTGGGTACAAATACTCCATTAGCATGCAGTTCTACTAAGAAAGGATGCAGATTAAACAACCAGCAATATCAGTGACTTTTGGAGAAAGTAAGCAATCACACCATTTGGATTTTCTACTAAAATTCACATGATGCAAAAAGGATTTACAGTAGGGTAGCTCGTATTTCATATGTTCAAAGCGAAATTACGGGATTCAGTTCTGTTTTAGTGTTTCGGATTTTCAGAGTTCATGGTTGAAAACCCATAATCATAAGCACATGTAGCAGTAAAAAAAAAAAAAAAAAACAGGAAGCCATCCCCACTCTTGTGTTCCTTCTCTCTTAGCTTAAGTGACTGAGTCCAGCTACACTGGGTACAGAAGACAGCCAGTCTGGTTGTGGGCTGGTTTTGAGTCAACTGCTCTCTTCGCCCTAGTCCAGGCTCCCAGCTTTCTTCACTTCATCAAGCCAAGGTCCCCTCCAAAAATTATCCAGTGCTCTTCTCTTACCCCTTCCCCAGTTTGCAGCACAGCAACCAAGGATGAACACATCAGTGCAGCCTCCGTGACCACCCGCTGGCTACTTATTACCCTTTCCTCCTCCTCAGAGAGCTCTACCCAGATCCCCTTGATCCAATATTCCATTTGTGGAATGTTTTCCTTCCCAGTGTGAATCAGTTTTCTTTTCCTTGGTATTGAACTTAAATTGCCTAAGTCCAGATCCTTGCTCCACATTTTCTTCATCCCTTTTCATTAACCCTTTCATGCTTGTCCACTCTGTCATAGAGTTTTGTGTGATTTGCAGACAGACTCACCCCCATAACGCCACCCAATATCACCCAGTGTCACTTATATACATGTTAGTATCAACCTCAGGACAGACCCTTGTGGGACTCCCACTTGAGACCTGCCTGACATTTGACAACTTGCCATTCAGGAGTCCTAGCTGTCCCCAGTTTTGACTCCACCTATTCAGACCACACATTATCACTCTCTCAAAACATCAGCAGACTCACTTGGGAGAACAAAAATGTTTAACTCTACTACTTCTTGATCAATCATCACTGTATCTTTCCTGGACTTGGAAACACCCCCTACACATTCTAGCCACTCATGATGCAATGAGTGGAGAGTAGACTACTCCATCATGTGTGGCTGTGCTGCTTGGGGGTGTTCCTAATGTTCAGGAAGTATGCAATAAGAGTCGATCAAGGATTTGAAACCAAATAAGGTTGGGTATAATTATACCACTAGCATGCAGTTCTACTAGGAATGGAAGCAGCTAAAAAAAACACAGCAGCATCAATGAATGTTAGAGAAAGTAAGCAATCCTAACATTTGTGTTTTCTACTAGAAATAACACAATGCTAAAAGGGATGACAGTAGGGTAGATCGTGGTTCAGATATTCAAAGTGGAATCATCAGAGTCCATTCTGTTTTTAGGATTTGGGACTTGAGGAATTCATAGTTGGATATCCGAATTCCTGAACATATGTAGTAACAAAAAAAGGCCTTCCAACCCTTGTTTTCCCCTCTCCCTTACCTTAAGTGAGTGAGAGTGGCAGCACTGGTTTCAAGAGGCTGTGAGTCTGTTTCAGGGCCAGTTTTGAATCGGCTTCTCCCTCTGTCCAAGTCCAGGCATCCAATTTTCTTCATTTTAGCAAGCCAAGGTCCCTTCCAAAAAATCATCCGGTGCTCTTCTTTCACCCCTTTCCCAACTTTCGGCCCAGCGGCCAAGGAAGAACACATCAGTGCAGCCTCCATGATCACCTGCTGGCTACGTATTACAAGCACTGGCCGAAGCAACTGCCAGCATGAATAGAGTTACTCAATTAGCCCTCCCCCCCCCAAGCCCGGTCTCTCCCACCACATACCATTTTAGACACTGCGGCCTAGTCCCTTTGCCAGGCCCAGCACAGTCCCCACCCCTCTTCTCCTCCAGACTCTGACACTGTCTCTCCACCCCAGCAGTGAAAGAGAAAGAATGCTACTCTTGGTGGTGTCTGTTCAGTCCAGAAGATTTCAGCAAAAACTAATGCAAAAACCACCCCTATTAAGACCCAGATCCTGCCTGGCCAGGCCATCATCATTTTCTTTGTGACCTGGGAAAACTGAGGTGGCTGACCAGAACAAAAACCCTGGGTAAGCAGCACGACAACAAGATGCCTTAAACAGCACCATAAATAGTAGTTCCACCCAGGGTTTTGTTTCATTTGGCCCCCTCAGTGTTTCCAGGTCACTCAGGGAAAGAGGTGGCCAGATTGGATCAGGAAACACATTCTGTTTTACCAACTGTATGCAGTGACGAGGAGAGCATTTTGTTTTATGCCCAGAGAGGGAGGAGGATTTGGTAGGGGAGAGGTTGGGAGCGCAGAGGTGCTGGCTAAGAGGGGCTGGGCTGAAAGAAAGCAATCTTAGTAATACATGTATTGTGGATAATTACATGGCAGGACCAGGCTGGTGGAAACTGGCGGGGGTGGGGGGAGTTGTGCGTCTCTGCTGTGTCCAATGTTTGTGCTGTTTCAGGCTGGTCAGGTGGTTGCACTTGTGGTTGCTGGCTACCTTGCTGCCAGCTGGGGAGGGGTGTTAACTTAAGACGAACCAGAGGATTTTTTAATTCATTCAAGAAAGTTGGATGCCCTGCCCTGGACTCTAGGATGCATGGAGCAGTTGACCAAAGAAGTCAGAACTAAGCAAACAACCAACCAGAACCTATGGCCCCCATCTCCTCTAGTGCAACAGCAGTCATTTAAAGGAAAACTACATGCAAAAATTATAATAACATATGTTGCACATTGTGTTTTTGTCTTTCTGATGGTCCCTGGTTTTCTGTTCCAGTGTCTGTGACAAGGTTGTTTTCTTTACTTTTCCTTGCCAGTTTTATGACTCCTGGGGGTAGCCATGCAGGGTTCTTTTATTGCCTTTGATCTGTTAGGAATTTTCCCAGAATGCCTCTGGGAATGATGTGAATTAAACCAAAGTCGTTCAAAGATGTATTGGCTTTATTATCACCCAGTGACAGCAACAGCTGGTGCTTAATAAAATCTGACTTCAGCTGGGGCCGGAGGGTAGACACCTTTGCAAAGCAGTTAACTTTCACAAGCATTTGCAGTTAGATGGTGTTACTAGATTATAGCTATGATCCTGGGCTCTTAGTTCTAATGCAATGTTTATTCACATCATTTCCAGAGGCACTCTGGGCAAATTTCATCAGATCAAAGGCAAGAAAATAAGCCTAAATGGCTACGATCACAGGACATAAAACTTGCAGAGAAAAGTAAACAAAGAACCTTGTTATAGACACAGGTTAACAGAACGCTACAGATTATCATCGAGACAAAAATCCAATGTACAGGATATGTTTCTGTAGTTTTTGCATGTACTTGTCCTTTAAGGGAAGGGAGGAACAAAGGTATGGGGGAGGTCTTTCTTTTTAAACACAATTTGTCTTTTTACTAATACGTATCCTGGTGGGGGAGGTTTAGCTAAGGAGTTGGATGCGGAGTTGGAAAATCTGATTCCAAGTCTTAACCCAGTTCCATTGCCTTAATTGGAATTAAAATGGATGGAGTCAAAATTGGAATTTCTGGTAATCTGATGGATGCGAATGGATTCAACAGACTGTAAGCATCCCAGTTGATAGTGCCCCTTTAATAAGTCTGAGGTTTTAAGAGTGGGCTCACATACATTCTTAGTGTGTAAGGCCCACAAACAGATGGCAAACAGCCCTAATACCCTACAATTGTAAATGAGACCACACTTACAACAGCTGGCATAACCTTATCAACTGTATTAGTATATTATTGACTGAGGTTGATCATAAATACATTAAAAATTCTAAACAACACTCTCAAATGTGCCCATTTCGAGGACATCTGCATGCGTGACACTGCTTACAGAATGAAACTCTCCTGTGCAGGGGGGAAGAAGGTTCTGATTGGGCAAGGGCACTGCCTCACTTTATAATTGTGAAAGGAGTTGTAGCAATAAATCCAGATCTTACTGTCCACCTGAGTATTTACATAAAGGACAAACCATTTAAATGGTATGATTGTGAACAGTATCCCTCAGTACCTCACTCTATAATTGTGGAAAGAGTTGTAGCAATAATCCAGATCTTACTGCCCACCTGCGTATTCACTCGAGAGGGAAACCATTTCAGTGGCCTGATTGTGGACAGTTTTTCCTTCAGTGTTCTAATCTTACTGGACATCAGCTGATTCTCATGGGAGAGAAACAGAAACAGTTAAAGAAAGAAGGATTTGAGGTAGAGACTCAGCCTCCACCAATATCATCTGGTAAGCCGTTACAGCAGACAACAGCTCAGCCAATATTGGTACATGAAACGAAACATGACACATCTCCTAAAGACACCCAGCAAAGTACACATCAAGTGCCATATCCGAGCAAAACAGCTGAAGTTCCAGTTCAACCCATACAGAGAGTGGAAGAGCAGGAAATGCCAACTACAGGAACAACCCTTAACCAAGAGGAAGAAAACATGAGAGAAGACTTGCTGGACCTAATTGACATGGACAAATATATTAAAATACATCAAAGGGAAAGACTGCAAAAATTACGCCTGACATACACAGTTAGGGAACACATAAAACAGCTAAATAAAGTTATTGGAACCATCCAGAGGGATCCATATGATGTCACTGAAATAAACAGAATACATTATTGTGCAGAGAGACTAATAACAAATAGAGAAGTGCCAAAAAAGCAAGGAATGAAGAACAAAAAGAGAGGGAAATTCAGCATACCACCATGGAAAAAGAGGATAGAGGAAAGAGGATAGATAAGGAATTGTCAGCAACAGAAAATGCAAAGAATCAGAAAAAGGAGTATAAAGATAAAGACCAACAGAAAAGAAAAAACAATTGGAAAGTCCATAATTATAGTGGAAAATACAGGGAGCTACTGAAGCAACCACAGGTCGATCAAGCCCTGACCCATGAGTGGTTAAAAAGAGGTGAATTTAGGCCACGAGATGAGAGACTAATAATGGCAGCCCAAGATAGTGGGCTACGCACAAGATGGTTCACAAAATCCATAGAAAAACAGGAGAAACAGACAAGTGCAGGTTCTGTAGTACAGAATTAGAAACAGTTGCACATCTTGTGGCTGGATGTGAAGTACTTATGGCAGAAGGCCTGTATACTGAAAGACACAACAATGTAGCAAGATTGATCCACTGGAAACTGTGCAAACACTATAACATACAGGTAGCAGAGAGACACTGGAAACATGAACCACAAAGAATCACAGAGAATGAAGAAGTAATGATCACATGGGATCACCCCATACCAACAGCCAAGAAAGTGGAAGCAAGAAAACCTGATATTGTAATACAAGAAAAGAGAACAAAGGTAGCATTACTGATTGAAATAGCCACCCCTAGTGACTACAGTGTGCTGCGTACAGAGAGACATAAAATCATGAAATACCAAGATATGCAGTCAGAAACTAAACTGATGTGGAATAAGGACACACAGATTGTTCCAGTAGTGCTTGGAGCAATGGGACTAATCAAAAAGAACTTTCAGGCACATTTAAATATGCTACCAATACTTGTGACACCTTATGAACTTCAAAAGGGAGCTATTTTGGGGACGTTGCGTGTGCTGAGAAGAGCACTCTCAGCAAACATCAAAGATTAATACAGTACTAATTTCTTGAGTTTTGAATATGCCCTGGCTAAAGAATGGGGTCCATTCTTGCCACAGTATTAGAAATCCCTAAACATTTGGAGACACTAACCCCGAGAGAAACCTATTAAATGCAGTGATAATGGAAAATGGAAACAGACTCTTCCCAACCGCTGGCAGGAAGCTTCCTTGCCTCTCACTCACCAATGAAGCTGGGTACTGCAGATAGACCCAGATATATCTGCACCCTTCTTACCACTGCAGCCCCCCGCGCCCCCCACCCGGATAAAGTTGTTTTTAACTAAACATTGTTGCAGAGGCTGGTAAGGCATGTTTTACCTATGGTGAATTAGAATTCAGTATTTTCTTATCTTCTGGGTTTGGGTTTAAATTTGTGCCAACCTAAGGATTTATCCATGTAGTTGCTTGCGGTGAGAATGTTGCTGCTGTAGCTGGGCCTACTGTCTGTAGTAACCAGCTTTGGTGGTGACTGAGAGGCGTAGTGAAGCATTTTACCTTTGGTAGAATGAGTCCACTTATGTTTTCCATTGTACTGCCTTGGCTTGCACTCTCCCTGCTAGCCCTTGAAGCACTGCAGTTAGTGCTGTGTTGAATTGTTTATATGGTTGTCAACTGCCTCAGCCCATCAGCTGATTTACACGCGAGAGAACCCTTTTCAATGCGCTGAGTGTGGGAGGTGTTCTACATAAGTGTCACATGTATGAGATCATCTGTGGAGTCACACAGGACTAAAACCTTTTCACTGCTCTGCGTGTGAGCTGATTCCCATAGCAGAGAAAGTTATGTGTATAAAGAAGAGCTCTTTCAGCAAACGTGAGAGATTAAAACAGTACTGATTTCCTAACTTTAAACATTTAAAGCATGCTGTGGCTTAAAATAGTCAGTTTGTCATACCATTAGAAAATCCTGAGCTTTGGAGAATTTACCCCTGAGAGAGAAATCTTACAAGCAGATCCATATGGAGGGAAACAATTTTAAGTGCTCCAATTCTGAATGTTTCTGTCAAAAATGATCTTTCAATAGTGACCGGCATCCACACAAGAGGGACACCTTTTGAAAGCTCTGAAAGTATGTTGCAGGCAGATACAGTCCTGCTTTCAGAACAGCATTGGGTTCACCAGGGTGAGAACCCATTCAAATGTTCTGCTTCTGGAACAAACTTCCCTGAGCGATCAAATCTCACTAGGCCTCAGCTGTTTTACCCAGGAAAGAATCTTTCAAGGCACTGATTGTGGGACGTGTTTCCTTGACTGTCAGTTCTTGGCCAACATCAACAGGCTCACAAAGAAGAGAAACCTTTTAAATGTTCTGATTAAAACAATCCACCAATAACTGATGTCCAGGGATAAGAGGCTAATGCTGGTAGCCCAGGACAGTGGGCTGAGCTCAAGATGGTTTACAAACAGCATAGAAGGAACAGCAAAAACAGATGAGTGTAGGTTCTGTGGTACAAACTTAAAAACTGCAAGAAAGTTCAGCAACTCAGTTACTGACCAGAAAAAGACTTCTGTTAAGTCACGTTAAAAAATATGTTTAATATAAACAGTGTGGAAACATAACACCAAATTGCTCCCCAGTAGCCATCAATGTTTCACATCTTACTTGATCCTGGAAAAGACCAGCTCTGCTCTTTTGGGCTTTTTTTCACCTTGAAAAAGCATCACGTAAGATATGAAACATTGGTGGCTATTGGGGAGCAATTCGCTGTTATAATAAACATATTTTTTAACGTGACTTAACGGAACTCTTTTTTTGGCCAGTAACTGAGTTGCTGGACTTTCTTGCAGTTCTTGATTTGTTTTCCGTCTGGGCACCAGTTTTTGCCCCATTGTAGCCGCCTTTTGGGAGTGAAAAATTAAGAGACAATTTCCCAGCTAGTGGTGGTATATGCGGTATCATGTCAGAAGGCCTATGTATGGAAGGACACATTGTTGTAGCTCGATAGATCCACTGTAAACCAGAATAACACTGTATCTTACAGGCAACACAGGTAGCAAAAAAACACTGGCGCCATGAACTTGAAAGGTATACAAAGAATGAAGCAGCAATGATCACATGAGTTCCCAATACCAACTGCCAATCACCTGAATGCCAGAAATATAGGAAAAACAAGAAATTAGGGTGGTGCAAAACAAATACTATTCAGGAAAAATATACACATATACTACACGTTTTACAAATACAGATATCACTCTTAAATATGTGTATTTGTGTTAGACCAAGTAAAGTAGCATTAGACCTTGACTGAGGCTGATGTGAGACACGTGTGACTACTACTGTTTGTAACATGATTACATATTTTATTGAAACCTCTCAAACCCTTGATCTTGTGTCATTAACAAAATAAACAAGTCCGAAATGTAAATAAAATATTTTGCAAACACCGATGTGACACAAATACAGATACCAGAGACGCAAGTACAAATATCAAAAGTCTGCCCCTTGCACAGCCCTAGAAGAATGTGCCACTAAAGGAAGTGTCTGTCCCCGGTGACTACAGCGTCCTGCATATGGAGAGATAGAGGATTACAAAATAGCAAGATATGCAAACAGAAACTAAACAAATGTGGAAGAAAGATACAGAAATTGTCCTGATGACCCTAGGAGCCACGTGTCTAATTAAAAATGTATTTATTGTATTTATTTATGCAACAATGGTTTTACCAGGTAAACATACAGAGATAAACAATAATCTTCTTTACAGATGTGACCTGGGATGGGGGTGGGGGAGACAAACAGGAGAAACAATATATATTACAATGTCAGAAAGTACCAATGTATAGAATAATTACCCCCCCCCCCCATCTTAAGAATGGGTAGCGTCTTAACACCGTGTTGGTTTTGTGATATCATGTGAGTTTGAGAGTGGAGCTTGATATTGACATAGATTAAGAAGCATGCCATTCTTAAAATGTGGGTGTTGTTTATTTTGTATAACACAAGGGTTACCTAGTTTTGCAAATGTAATCAGGGAGTAAATGAAAATATTATTTTCAAACAACATGAAGTCTTGCTGTATTCTAACAATAGCAGTGAGTCCCAACCGTCGAACTGCCCCGGAGATGAAAGAGTTAACTTTCCATGCCAGGCATGGAACGCTGAGCTCGAGCTCAGTTGAAACTCTGTCTGTTGCTGTTTGAACTCAAACCGTCAGATTCTTTACTCCACCTCACTGAACAGTCGCTCCAGAGATTTCTCCTTCTGCTCGGTTCAATTTGTCGGTTAAAGTACCGTTTTTCTCGGTTTTTGACCGAATTTAAACCGCAACCTGTCGGTTCAGTCTCTGTCTGTGGTATTCGTGAGTACTAGATAGGTTTATATTGTTTCTATTCTGCGTGGAACTTGTAAACTGTTCATTGGTTCGGTTTGAACCGATCAAGTTGCTAAAAAATCTTTATCTGTACTTTTAGAGTGTGGTTACCGGTTCTTATCGGTTCTAAAAAAAAACAGATTTTATTACGTTTTTGTCCATGACCCGTGACACGGTTAGGAACCGATAAGAGGGTCTTGCCTGGCGGATTGCCATTAAAAGGGTAAGTTTGGTTAGGACTGGCACAATGTCTGAGAAACCCAAAAGAAAAACCGGGCCCACTGGGTTTCAACACTGCAGTGTGTGTGGGGAAGTCTTTGCCAAGGCTGATCCCCACACCACCTGTGTTTATTGTCTGGGGTTTGACCACCTCAATGCAGACTGCCAGATTTGTAAATATTTTCCTGCAGCTACCCTAGAAAACAAGTTGGTAGGCTCAGGAAAAGGAGGCCAAAAGTCCGCTGAACGGATGGCCAGCCGGTTGGTTCAAACGAACCAGAAGAGTGCCCTCTGACCAGGGCGAGACTTCTTGAACAAGGAGATCCGATTCTGAAGTCGGTTCAGTTAAGAGAACAAGAAAGGAAAAATCAGCTGGTGTGGATCCAAAACTTTCTTCTCCAACCGCTGAAGAATTAGCCAAAGCGATAAAAATTGTGCAGTCGCTTTCCCCGGTTCCGACCGAACTGGCACCATCAGGGAGGCACTCGGTTCGGCCAGTTCCACCGGTTCAAGAGTATGATTTAGAGGAATTTTATGAACCAGAGGAGGAGGAAGAGGAGTATGAGGAAAGTGAATGTGGTTTTGAAAGTCTGGATGTGCCCATTGACCCGGACATCTCCCCAGACAGACCTTCAGGAGTGTCTCCTCCTAGGCTTTCTGTGTCCCCCTCCCATTTCATGTTTTATAAAAAAGTGGCTGAAACCCTCCACCTTCCTATGGAAGAAGCTGTGGATGACCAGGAGGAGCCTGACTATGTGGAAATGATGGATATCCCAGGGTCTAGGAGGCTGTCTATTCCCTTACACAAATCTTTTGGGAAACAGACATTTAAGATTTTAAAGACTCCTAACACCATACCTCCTGTGGATGAAAGAATGGACAAGAGGTATACATTGTCAGGCTCAGATACGGAGTTCCTTACACAACAATGCAGCCATGTTGGGGTAGTGCAGGCTGCAGCCTGTGACAAGGCAAATATTCCCTTGGCTTCACACCCCCCAGACAAGGACTCCAGGAGGATTGATGCCATGGCAAAGAAATAATACATGGCAGCATCCTTGGGACTCAGACAGGCCAATTATATGGCTTATACTGCTAGGTATCAGACATCCAGATGGGACATTGTCATGGCTTTAGCAAAACAGGTCCCTGGCCAGATTGCCAAGGAGCTGGAACAGGTGGCTGCTGATGGTATTGAGGCATCCAAGGTGCAATTCCATGCTGCAGTGGACTCCAATGATGTGTCATCTAGAGTCATGGCTACATCTGTGGCATTTCGCAGAATGGCTTGGCTCAGATGTACTAGCCTGTCACAGGATACCCAGACTAAGGCCATGGATTTTCCTGTTGTGGGTAATTCCCTGTTTGGAGAGCAAACAGAGAATTACATGAAGAAAATGGACGAATATAGGACTACCTATAGGAGCGCCCAGGCCAAGGAAAGGCAGGCCCCTCCTCAGGGGCAGCATCCCAGGGGCAGGGGCAGGCCTTTTCACAGGCCTTTCTACCAAGCCCAGGCCTCCTCTTCTGCCTATGCTCAGAGGGGGTTCTTTAGAGGGAGAGGCAGAAGGGGTACAAGCAGATCTGCTTCCACCCCTCAGCCAAAACCCCCTGCCAAGCAGGCAGCCTGATGGGGTTGCCGGGGCCGATTCTCCACCACCTGTAGGGGGCAGGCTGGCTTACTTTGTCCAGGACTGGAAGTCTCTAACATCAGACAAGTGGGTCCTGGAAGTAGTAAGCCAGGGACTGGTTCTCAGCTTCAAAAAATTTCCAAAGCTGAGAGCCAGATCTTTTCCACCTGCAAATCTCTCAGAGGCACTTGCCTGAGAGGCAGAGGTCTCTTCCTTTCTGGCTCTCAGAGCTGTGGAACGGGTTCCACCCCTACACCAAGGCAAAGGATTGTACTCAAGGTACTTCCTTACCCCAAAAAAGACAGGAGAATGGCGGCCCATCCTGTATCTCAGATATTTAAACAAGCACCTTTTAAAGCCAAAATTCAAAATGGTGACTCTGGGAATAATTCTACCATCTCTAAGGCCAGGGGACTGGCTAGTGTCCCTGGACCTCAAGGATGCCTACTTCCATATTCTTATCAGAAGCTCCCATCGAAAGTACCTCAGGTTCGAGCTGCCCTCAGGCCATTACCAGTTCAGAGCAATGCCCTTCGGACTAGCCTCTGCTCCAAGGGTGTTCACAAAATGCTTGGCAGTAGTAGTTGCTTCTCTGAGAAGGCAAAGGATTGCCATCTTCCCATACCTAGATGACTGGCTCATAGTAGGCCAGTCCCCAGACCAGGTCAAGTTACACTTACAGATAACTCAGCAACTGCTTACTTCTCTAGGTTTCCTTCTGAATCTGTCAAAGTCAGTTCTAGAGCCTGTTCAGCTCCTCACCTTCATAGGTGCAGAGCTAGATACAGAAAGGGCCAGAGCCTTCCTTCCCCTGGACAGGGCAAGGACCCTTATCACTCTGGCCTCCTCTTTCACCCTACAGATGTCTCAACCAGCAAGGCATTTTCTGCAGCTCCTGGGGCACATGGCTGCTTCTACAGCAGTGGTGCAGGGAGCAAGATTTTAGATGAGGGACATTAAGTTCCATTTGAGAGCCTTCTGGTCTCAGAAAAGGGACCCTCTGACCAAACTGATCCCAGTGACTCGAACCCTGATCCAGGCCTTGCACTGGTGGCAGTATCTGAACAATCTGAGACAAGGAGTTCCCTTTGTTACTCAGTCTCACTCTTTAATCCTTACTACAGATGCCTCCCTCTTGGGGTGGGGGGCTCATTTGGGTGACCTGACCACCCAGGGGTTGTGGTCCCCTCAGGAATCTCTGCTCCACATCAATCTGTTGGAGCTCAGAACAGTATTTCTAGCACTTCAAGTTTTTTCCAAGTCAGTCCAGAACAAAGTTATTCAGATCAGAACAGACAATACCACCACAATGTGGTACATCAACAAACAAGGAGGCACTCAGTCTATGGCCTTGTGCACAGAAGCAATGAAGTTGTGGTCCCTGGCTTATTCTCTGAACACCTCCCTCTCAGCAGTACACCTCCCAGGTGAGGACAGTGTCCTGGCAGATGCTCTTAGCAGGATACCTCAGGGCCATCACGAGTGGTCACTGGATCCCTTGGTCTTGGAGGTGATATTCTCCAGATGGGGCACCCCACAGATAGATCTTTTTGCAGCCCCAGACAATCACCAACTTCCCCTTTTTTGCTGCAGGCCCCCAGTGTTGGGCTCAGTCCCCCTGGATGCCTTAGTTCTCAATTGGGAAGGGAAGTTCCTGTATGCTTTTCCCCCCTTCCCTCTCCTTTTCAAAGTGTTAGTCAAAATCAGGTCTCAACCCTGCAAAGTGATCCTGATTGCTCCAGACTGGGCCAGACAGCCCTGGTATCCTCTCCTATTGTCCTTATCAGTCCATCTTCCCCTGGCTCTTCCCAGGAATTACAACCTGTTAACTTGTGCTCAGGGGAGGGTTTGGTACCCGAATCTCAAATCTCTCAATCTCAAGGCCTGGCTCTTGAAGAGTTAGAGTTTGCTGATCTACATCTCTCCCAAGGTGTTATGGATATTCTGAAGGCTTCTAGGAAGCCTTCCACCAGAACTACTTATAATTCCAAGTGGAAAAGATTTTCCATATGGTGCTCTGGGAAGCATTTTTCCCCAGAATCTGCTGATCTGCCCACATTACTTGACTACATGGTTCATCTCAATAGCTTGGGTCTCAGACCAGCTACACTAAGGGTGCACCTGGCAGCGGTTTCTGCTTTCATTTCAGCAGGTAAGCCTTCTTCTCTTTCAGCTCTCCAAGTTTTTCAAGGGATTGCTTCATACCAATCCTCCATTCAGGGATCCTGCCCCCTGCTTGGGATCTTAATGTTTGCATTGCACAGCTTATGCAACCCCCTTTTGAGCCCTTGTCCTCAGCAGAGCTTAAGTACTTGACTTGGGAAAACTGTGTTTCTGGTGTCCATCACTTCTGCCAGGCGCATAAGTGAGCTGCAAGCCCTGTCAGTGGAGCCTGACTTTATTTTCTTCCATAGGGATAAGGTGGTCCTAAGGACTAACAGGAAGTTTTTGCCTAAGGTGGTTTCAGACTTCCACCTTAACCAATCTATGTCTCTTCCTGTGTACTTCACTGACCATTCCTCCTCTGGTGAGAGGAGGCTACACAGCCTAGATGTGAAAAGAGCCCTTAGCTACTATATAGAACGCACCAAGGGTCATAGGTTTGACTCCCTCCAACTGTTCCTCACTTATGGTGAGGTAGGCAAAGGAAAACCTGCCACTAAAAGATTCATTGCCAGGTGGATTGTCTCTTGCATACAATTTTGCTATGAAAAATTAGGTAAGGTTCCACCCTCAGGCCTGAGGGCTCACTCTACCACAGGTACAGCTGCTGCCAGGGATATTCCTATCTTAGAGATATGTGAAGCAGCTACCTGGAAAATAGTTCACACTTTTACCAAGCATTACTCTCTGGATATCCAGGCTAGGAGTGATGCTCAGTTTGGCACAGCTGTGTTTCGGAGCCTATTTCCTAAGTAGGTTCTGTCCCTCCTCCATGGAGGTACTGCTTGGTAGTCTGCTATTGTCAGAATACAGCAAGACTTCATGTTGGAAGAAAAAATTGCTCACCTTAGTAATATTGTTTCTTCTAATGGAGTCTTGCTGTATTCTGACCTCCCCCAACCCCCGCCTTCCCCTCTCAGAACCTTTGTTTTTTGGGATGTGGGTGGGCAGTGGCAGTGTTGGCACTCAGGAGTGTCCCACCTTTTTTGTTATCACCCTTTCTTTGGGTGAGTTGCTGTTGTGTTATTACATTTTTGGGTCTTCTGACTTGAGTCTTTGTTTTGGGACCAGAAATGTGTTATTATGTTAGTAGCCAGTTGGCTAGTGTAGGTTTACAGCTTCCACACAAGACCTCAGTGAGTTTAGCTCGAAAAGATCTGACGGTTTGAGTTCAGACAGCAACAGACAGAGTCTCAACTGAGCTCGAGCTCAGCATTCCATGCCTGGCATGGGAAGTTAACTCTTTCATCTCCGGGGCAGTTCGAAGGTTGGGACTCACTGCTGTTGTCAGAATACAGCAAGACTCCATTAGAAGAAACAACATTACTGAGGTGAGTAATTATTTCTTCTGAGACTGTAGAAAATTGCAGCAAAAAGCTACAGAGGCACAAACAACTTTCAGTTATAGTTTAAAATGGCAGCTACTGTATATAGGATTGTGCTGTAACGACAGTTTTGATCCATGCATTTATTTGGACAATGTCGTTCTTAATGACTTTCTTAAATAGATTGTCATTATTGGGTTCAAAAAGTCCTTCTCAACAGTTAGGTATTCAGAGTACCTTTCTGAATGCACTGGCAAAACGAGGAGATATGTATTTTTATCTATGACAACGTACAAAATGTATAAAACAAGAAGAAGAGACAGTACACAAAATCTCAAGTGTTTAAGTTTCCAAATGAACAGATACGGTGCAGTCACAGCTGGATTAACTGTACCATCTCAAGAATTGTGCTACGTAGAGGGAATGTCGGGGGGAGGGTATCCAAAAGGTAGATTATCCAGTGCTGATGGAGCCTGTAATGCAATGCTAGTTGTCCACATTTGTTTCTGCATCTTGGGATTTGGAATCTGGTACAGCCTTTTTTGACCGCAAGTTCTGGCCAGGGTTTGCAGCTGGGGTTGGTACTTTATTTAGCTAGACTGGCCTTTTCCCCACACGGATATTTAAAACCAAGCAGACCCAGGTGTTGACAGCTTGTCCTGCAGTCAAGTGAGGACTAATGCAGGCGATCATATAAGACACAGTGGTGAGTGCAAGGAGGGCCAGAGAGAACAAAATGGCAGAGGGAGTTGAGCAACGTGTCTAGTTTGGTTAGATATTTCTTTGGGACAGTGGCATAAATAATAGCCCCATAATCAGTGATGGGTAGCATCACTTGTCCAACCAGCCGCTTCCTCATATTTGGGGAGAGGCAGTTGCTTACCCTATAAAGGGCCCTGAGATTTTTGCAGGATAGGAGTTGTATTAGCAAAGAGAAATCCAGATTTTGTCCAAGAATGAATCCATTGAATTTAAACTGATTCTATGCCTTGTGTAATACGATCTGGGGTGGTAATTCTAAGGCTGGGAAAGTATTTCTTGCGCCAAAAAGCATGAAGACGGCTTGTTTTTTTGTTAATGGACTAGTCACTTGGACTTGAACCATTTTAAAAGAATACAAAAATCTAGTTGCAGTGAGTTGTTTACAGCTGGGGACCGGGAGTTCTAGTGACCAGCAATGAAGAGAATTGCGTCATTTGCATACATTTGCAAACTGTAGCTTGGACTGACTCCAAGACAGAGCCCTGGTGGGCACCCATATTTACTTGTAGTGAGTCAAAGAAGGCAGGACCCACCGCCACCAATCGTGACCTTCTGTCAAGGAGGTAAGAGTGAAACCAGTGTGGAGGGGAAAAAAACAACACCCAAGTCCTCAACCACACACTCAGCAAAGTGCTTGTGCTAATGTGTATTGTGCAATAACAGCTTAAAGTGCAGAAAAATGGTAGAGAGGAGCAGCAGTAGCCCCCACAAACCACTTAACACATTTCATGCCCTAAGCAGGCCCACTCTCAGTCAGTACATTACGTTTGCAGCGTAAGCTTTTATTTTGTACACTAAACATCAGCATAGGCACTTTGTTTTAGTCCCTGACTGTTTCTTGAGTGTATGCTTCACTTATCGAGTGCCATTTTTTGTTCTGTCCACATCACTGCAATTCTCCCCCCCTTCCTTACTCCCATGCGTTGGGGTATAGATGTTCTGATAGCCCGGAGCCCCTTGCACTTAACAGTTATGGGTTGCTTTACCGCCAGCAGGAAATGGTAGGTATAGGAACCTTTAGTGGGTGAACAAAAGACATATAGAAGAGGATTCGAAGCTTTTGGCTTGATCTGGATGGCATTTCTCCATCAAAGTTCATTCATATAGGTTGCAAATCACTAACCCAAGGACCCCAACAGCTTGGCTCATAAACTGTTACAGTATGTGTGAAACTGTCTCCCCCAACCCTTGCACTCAGCAGTTCCCCTATGGCACAATCTTGACCTCTATATCTTTACATTAAAGGCAAAACAGGGCTGGCTCGGTGGCATGGAGGGCTGAGGCAGCGTTGTCTTACATCCTGCCATGCCGGCGATCCCATGTTCGCAGTGAGTGGGTCATCAGGGGCAGTCTGGGGTGAGAGAGGATCAAGCATCCAGAGGACTGCTCTCCTCTCCTCTCCTGGGGAGGATGGGGAACAGCAGCCGGCATTTGCCTGACAACTAGCAGAGGCTGGGTGTTGGCACGCCTGGCCAATACAGTGGGGCATTGAGGAGGAACAACCATCGGGCACTCTATGCGTGGACGCGCACGTGGCATGTCCATGTCAGCACTGCACACTCTGCCCCATAAAAAAAAGTGGAAAATGGCTGCCAGGTCGAGCGGCTTAGTGGCTATCCGTCTATACGCACCATCTCCGGGCGGGCGCACCACCTGTACTGGATCTGGTCTTGGTGGGGAGTTGGGAGCTTCTAGACACCCCGCTATGGGGGGTATGCTGTGGGAGTAACAAGGTGGCTGCCCGATGGGAGACAGGTGCGGGCGGATGATGGAGATGCCTGGAAGACTAGGAGTTGTCCAAGGCCACAGGGAGAAAAATGTAGGCTAAAAAAAAAAAAGGCAAAACAGGTATGGATGGACCATCTACCTTCTCAGGCAATACCATGCCCGAGAATTAGTTGTCCCCTTCTGCATTGTTCCTTTGACTATTTATCTCATGTATGGGTGCTGCTTCACACATCAAAACATACTGTTTGCTTGCAGATATGGTATGCTGGAGTGATGCCCACCTCTCAGGGTGAACTCTCTGTTGGGGACACAGTTATGCTGGTATTTCCCTACTAGGCTGAGTTTTGCTGTTAAACACTGAGCTGTCAGTGCCTCCCCTTTCCCTACTTGGTGGGTTAGCAGCATCTGACCTACTTGAGGACAGACTTTCCTGGTAGCAAGTGACCCACTGTCGCAGGTGTCCTGGTCTCTCCTACTCACCCATCCTCCAGGGATCACTGCCTACTTGAATTCATCCTGAATATCCCCATCACGGGGACCCTCTCCCAGTACTACTGGCACCCCCCATAAGAGAGCCGGAGCGGTCGAGTCAAGTGTTTGGAAAAATAGCGTGTATTTTACACATAAAAACCACAATGCAACAAACATTCTGCATATACAGGTTGTGCATAGTTGGAGTTCAGGGACTGTTCCATGTTACATTCTCTGTAAGGGAGGGGCCTTCCTTCAAGGCCTGTTATTCAGCATAGGTTGTCTGTTCTGTCCAGCACCTCTTGGCTGGTGGCTTTGGTCTTCACTGTGCCACTTGACTTAGGGAGCCAAAAACATGCATACACAACACTTTTACTTCTTCTTTTCTCTTAAAGATGGAGCAGTGCACTCTGTGTAAACAGCCTTTGTCCTGTGAACAAAATTTATTTTTTATTTATTTAGTTTTTGTTTACTGGGTTAGTGCACTAGCCATAGCAATGGCTATTTTCAGGCACGACCCGGGAGGGTACAGTACAACAAATACAGGCAAAAACATTACAATATAGGGTAGACATTGTTGACAATATGTTACAGAAAACGTAGCTACTGACAAAGTAGATGCATTAACAGTGTAAGAAAAAGATATGCAGAAAAACAGTTCAATTATCAAGGCTACATCATATAATTGATTTGAGGAAAACAATTGTGAATATTATAGTATCAATTGGGATTGAAAATAGGAATTTAAGGGAGGGATACGAGTAAGGGAGATAGAAGTAAGAAGCCAGAAATTGGGTTTAGGATGAGGCAAGGTGGGAGGTAGGGCAAAACAGGTAGAAAAAAAAGTGCTTAGTGTTTAGTATGGCAAAATAAGAAGTAGGAAAGATAGATGAGGCTAATAGGGAAATATGAGCTAGGGTGGTTTGAAACAGGAGCACTTGCAAGAAGTGCTGAGATGGTTACGCAGCCCTTTCTTAAAAGACGCGTGGGGTGTGGATTGGCGTAAGACTAGTGGGTGGGTGTTCCAGTATTGGGGGGCATGACAGGCAAAAGCACATGCTCCTTTTGAGGTGTTATGTCTGGGGATGAAGACGGGGGCTTTGTCAGCAGACCGCTGCCCATAACAAAGTGTCAGATTTTGGAAGAGGTCAGCCAAGGGTTTGGGTATTTGTTGTTGGATAATATTGTCAATGTGTAGTAAGAATCTATGCAAATGTGTTCATAAATGCAACATGCCAAAGGTACAAATAAATAAGGGCTTCAACCCGTTGTCTGACAAGTTAGGCAGATGTTCAGAATGCAGTCACTGCTGCATAGTGTCTCACGTCTTGGGCACCTACTTATGGCCTTTGTTGTCAAGGCTCTGATAATGCCTCATATGAGGTCTTAAAACCATCTCACCCCTGCACAGTACTCCATCTGTTTCTGTGAGATGAGCCCATCTTGTGTATGATACACCATACTGTGCATCCAAACATTCTACAGATATGCCTCTTATTGATGATAAGCTGTATCTTCTCTTCTTACTTGGCCTGCAGTTCAAGTCAGGCCTCTCGCCAGGCCTTATTGGTGTGCCATAGCCAAACAGGGAGGTTAGAGGAACATGTAACCCCAATGGTCATGTAACCATCAGGCAATCTTTCTGTCGACATGGCACAGTCTCACCAGCAGTACTTGTCCTTGTCTTTGCTCCAGCCAGCATTCAAGGTCCACCTGCTTCTCCAGCGACAGGGTTGACTGTCACAGGTTGGACTGAAAGGTGATGGTCTTCCTATTCCCCCACTCAGCTGGCATGTTAAAAGTGGTTGAAATCTACTCTGTTTTGCATGGAGGGCTGGTACAGTCCTCCACAATGGATGTTAGATTGATTGCCCATAAGCTCCTCATCCTCTCTTTTGGCTTCTTTGGACAGTGGAAGACCACATGATTTGGAATGCGTGACCATTTTTTGCCATCCACAGTAGGCGGTCTATTTCTGGAGGGATCCCAAAACTGGGGGCTCAGACATGAGCTGATGCCAAGAGGCTTGCATAAATCTCATTAGGAAGGTGATGCAGGTTTCCCCTCTGTGTGAACTTCCATGCATTCAACCGCAGACTCTTCTTGCTGCTCCCTCCGCTAGGTCCTAGTCCTTGGCTGACTTGAACTCCCGCTTTGTAATCCTTGCCAGCAGGTCCCTCTCTTGGTCCTGTATGCAGTGGATTATATATCACCATGTTAGTGCTGCTGGGTAAATGCTGTTGACCTACTGGCAGCTGCTTCCTCACTTCAGCTGTTTCATTTTTTCTTCTTCTTTTCCTTCCTTTTCGCTGGTAGTCACCTACCCCTTTACTATATAGGATCTGATCTACCACATCAAGGTAGTCTTGGAAACTTGTCTTTCTTCGCCACCCAGATAAGAAGCAGTAGGTTGTCTGAATGGCGTAATTCTATCAACAACCCAAGATAGAGTTTCACTGTTCTGTGGAGATCTAATCTATGCTGCTCCTTCTCCTTGGGTTAACTGGAAAAGGACAGGGAAGGAGAACAGACCTCTTGGTTGACATGGAATGGTTTGGGCACCTTTGGAAGGGAGAATCCTTCTCAAGACCACCTTGACTATATGTATGATGTGTAGGGCTCTGCAAGATCTCACTTGAAGTTCCCCGATCCTTGTTAACATAAGGGAAAACACACCTTGCTGTAAAAACTGTCATCAAAAATGGATGACAAGGTTGCAAAGGGTGACCAGAAGCATCTTGTGCCAAGGTTAGAACTCGAAGAGGGACTGGGACCTAGAAGGTGGCCCAAATGGTCTGCTGCTTGCCAGAATCTAATCACCTCAGCCCAGATGCCTAGGGTAGCCCAGGCTCCAAGTGGAGAAAACCTGACCTTGAGAACTGTGAAAGCCAAGCCCTTGTCTACATCTGGCAGAAGAAAATCCAGAATTTACTGTACTGATCCATAGAGGGCCTGAGTTTCACCCTAGTCCCGGAGACAAACACTGACTAAGTTGCATTACATGCTAAAGACATGAAAAAGAAAAAAAAAAATCGGATGACAGGAGAGTCCACCACCTAGAGGGGAAACCCTCTTGAACAATCATCTCCTCTCAAAAGTCAGGCAGCCAGCTGGAGAGACCCCAGGCTTAAAAGAAGAAGAATTATTATTACTCCCCTTAAATCTCAACTAATCATTCAGTGGCTGGAGTGCAAATCTCTCAGTGAATGCAGCCAACCACAGTCCATTACCTCCTCCCGGCAAGTGGTGCACAGCCAGAGCAGTTCAGTTCCCCGCTCTCCGAGCTCACATCAGCCACACCGCTGTGCCTAAGAACACACAGTGGGCCCACGGCGCTTCTGGAACAGCCACCATCTCCTGCAGCAGGGTTGACTGCCACAGTCCTAGTCATGACAGTTCAGATGTATGTGACATTTGTGGTCATACTGAACAATTTGGATGATCTCGCATGTACAAAAGTCAGTTGTAGCATTACAGATACCTTCTTCCCTTTTCAAGGCACAGGGTGAACTGTCCTTCCTCCACCTTGGGTCCCACAGTGGATGACCAGTTGGCACTACTTCTATACAGTGAGGTCAAAGCAATTATTTTCACTGGCTAATGTCCAGTTTTCCTGGTCAACCCCTAAATGTGCAACGTTTACCATCTGCAGCTGCATGTGCTGGCTAGCACTGCACTCACCAGTGGGTGATTTAATGAGCAACTTCATCAAAATCCAGTGCACCAATTAGCTAATATGCTAATGTTCCCAGGACGAGGTGGCCATCACTAATCGTCTGGCAAATTTGCATACTTTTCCCTGGGGCATCCTGCAGTAGTTCCTAGCCAGGTTAACATCTGCAAGGTCTTGTCTCACACATCACTATAAATCCTGCACTGTCACTAGCTTGTCACAAAATCACAAAAAAGCACCAAATGCCTGCAAGTTCAAGAGATTCAATATCCTGATCCTTTCTTCTTAAAATCATCTCCCTTTAAACTCAAAATCCCGGATGGGACCTCACAATACAACCACCCCTTCAGGTGGTACAACTTGCATCTCTGCCCTGGATAGAGGTGGGAATGGCCTACGGTACTTGCATGTCTAAGGATATAGATGGTCTGCTTTCAAGGAGCCCCTTGTATTCAACAGTTACAGGTTGCTTTACCTCCTGTAGAAGAGAACGGATGTGAGCACCTTTAGTGGATGAACAAAATACACAAACAGCAGGACTTCAAGCACTTGACTTTATCTGTAGGGCATTTCTCTGTCAAAGTTCATTTATAAAGTTGCAAATCACTGGCCCAAGGACCCCAATAGCTTAGCTTATAAACAGTTCACATTGGCACTTGCAATACTGTCTCTCTCTCTGTCTTCTCCTCCAACACTCAGTGCTTCCCCTGTGGCACATGGTTTTGACCTCTGTATCTTGAGATGCATATAAAACAGGTATGGATGGCCCATTCATCTTCTTGGGCAACGCCATTTCTGATGATTCAATGCCGCCTACTGTGTTATTCTTCTGCCTCTCTGTCTTGCCTATATGTCTTACTTCCCACATGGTAACATATGTGTGCGTGCAGATATGGCAGGCTGTTGTGGCGCTCACCTCTCAAGATGAACTCTGCTGAAGAGACCATCAGGCTGGCATTTCCCTACTAGTCCTGAGTGCTTCTGTTAAACACTGGACTGTCAGCTGCCTTGCTATCCCCTTATCTTAGAAAATCTTGCTTTGTGCTTAGTGCCTCCTGTGGCCTGCCCTCCTACGATGGCACTGTGGGGAGGGGGGATTGTGGGATAACAGATGGACCAGACACTGAACTTCACGTTCAACACACAGTCTCTGTGTGATGTTTATTCAAAATGCAGGAAATAACCTTCAGCAATGGCATATCCCTTCTTCAGTACATCAGTTTGTAGCAACATACTATGCAAGTCTTTCCTCTACACTTAGCCAGCACCTACTGACTCACCGATCTCTGATCTAACTTTGCAGTTGAGATTCAGCCTCCCCTATGCGGGCCTTGTTTGCTCGGGTAGTGCGGGCTCAAATAAAAAAAAAAAAACAAGCTAAAGACAAAGAACCTCAGTGCAGAAGCACTGAAACAAAGGTTACCCCAAAGGGTATTGACAATAAGCCAAGTTTCAAAGAAACACATACTTCCATAGTGCAAAGCATCATGGAATATATGCAAATCACCATGACAGTTTAGACTGGCTCAGTTTACTGCAATTTACATACATTTTAAATAGCACAACTAACTTAATTTTTATAACATACAGTCACCTAGTGCTTTTTACCTTTATCAAAAACACCTAGTGCCATGGTATTTTCAACATTTACAGGTTTTGTACACGCAAGGTATATATATTAAATTATTTTATGACATAATGCCATTGCACACTAAATCCAACAATGAGGAACACAGCCTGTTGTTTTACATCAGCTCGGAGGTCATCACAGTAGCCTCCCTGTACGAGGACCTGTGAGGGAAAAGGAAAATTATGGACACTATAGCATAGTCAAGAAAGGGAACAGGGTGGCCAACCTTATGGACTAGAAATTGTAAAGAATAGATTAGGCTAAGACATAGAAGGACTGTTGCAACAGATTTAAGAAAAGGTTGGTCCTCAAGAGTGGCAGGAACTCCCTGTCACATATCCCCCACCTTAAGAGGGAAGCAGTTACTGTAGACTGCTTACCACCTTCCTGTCCCAGGAGGGGATGGAGCTTCCACCCAGCCATCTTCAGAAGCCCAGTCTCAGGGTCCCTATTAACGATAAACATTACATCATAAACATAGTGGATATCAGCATTCTTTACCCTGAGGCATTAGCACATTTCTCAACAGAGACTAATGGTACCTTCCCATCTCCTTTTAGGGAAAGTCTGTCATATTTCTTAACCAAAAATCTGGCTATCTGTAAAGTCCAGTACCATAGAAAGACTTTCTCTGGGGTGAGTGATTACCTACTCCAACCCCACCAGACATGTCAGTTTTAAACAGGGGCACAGTCCCAGGTTCAACCCCTCTACATAAACCCAGTATGTCTCTTGATTCAGTCATTAATTTCACTTGCTACTAATACAGACACCTGAGGGTAGATACTCTTGGTGTTACCCCAACACAGGTTCCTATCCATTTTCCACCCACCTCCTCCTTGGTAGGTTTTCCCTCAGGAAAGAATAAAACATATGTACCACCTCAGACTCCTTGTCTGCCCTTGAGTACCTCTTTCTTCACCATCAGGCATGCCCCTTGACCAAACATACTACACTTTGGCCTATAGAAAGAAACCATTACAGAGCCACATCAAGCCTTGTGCCTACAATCAACTTGACCCCTCTGTCTTACACAAAGTGTCTGCGGGAATATGGAAGAAGCAATAGTAGTTTCTACTCTCCTATTTCAACCTTTTATAACCTTTGACCCCAAATCCTTGATCATCTTATCCCCAGGTAGGTCTCTGCAGAAACCTACAAAAAGCCAAGGATCCTCCCATGCTGAATACTGTGCAATGTTAAACAGCAAGTTCCTAAACCTTTTAACTCTGTGGTGTGTTAATAAACATCCTTTTAATCATTGTGCTATTTTCAGCCATCTGTTACCATCTAGTACCCTGTGACCTGTGTGTGAGTTTTCCCTTTTTCCAAGGGTGCTGTTTTTTTTTCTTTAATGACCTCTATCCTTTAGGACACTCTTTCCACACCCTGGGTACTAGTTCCACTGCTGTCCCCAGCAGGTACTTCTATCTGGTTGAGCATAAACATAGAAACATAGACTTTGACAGCAGATAAGGATCGCTTGGCCCACCTAGTCTTCCCATTTCCCTACCTATTGGATAAGCTGCAGATCCTAGTTAACCAACAGCCTACTTCTTCTTACCCCCCACCAGAATTGCCTTATGTCTGTCCCATGTATTCTTGAATTCCCACACTGTTTTTGACCCCATGTCCGACCTCCTCAGGAAGGCTGTTCCATGTGTCCACAACACTTTCTGTGAAAAAATACTTCCTCACATTGCCCCTGAGCCATTCCCCCCTCTAAGACAAGTCTTAAGATAGGCTGTCACCTGTCTGTACATTCCTAGCCAGTAATAATATATGGTTAATTGAGCTAATACCCCACCGTGGCTCAGATGCCCACAGGGACTGAAGTGAGCAGCCTCCATCAGTTCTTGTCTGTAGGCCTCAAGCACCACTACCTGAGCATCCACACTTTTTGTACAGGGTTTGAGCCTCGTGGTACAGAAACCTTTCTTCAGTTCATACCACCAACATTGTTTTTGCCCCACACCACCATTAATCTATATACCTTTCTTGACATTAACATACTGTAACAGTTTGGCAACATTAGCATCTTTAGCCTCCAGTATATCTCAGTCAATACTGTTAATAGATTTAGCTGCATCAATACAAGAAAAATTCCCTTCAGCCTCATAGGCTTTTTCTTGCTTGCTAGGAGTCTTCAACCCCAGCACAATATCACAAGGTACAGTCTTACCTGGGGTCTCATATTCAAGTTCCATACTTGCATCTCCGACCTCCAACAGGTAACATCATGGGAACACAGGCAACAATGGGATATCCTGCTCAGTCAGGGAGCCTTCCTCCAACTGAGCCCATGAAAAATCCTCCTCCGATTCTTTATCCAAACTCTCTGACAGGGACCTCTCAAGCACCTGGCACCGGTATTCCGCATTTCTGCGTAGTCATTCTGCCTAAACCCCACGGTAATTCCTCATCCCTTTGTCATCTTCGGGCTTGGCCTTCCTCTGAGCTCCAAGGTCCAGTACAGGCAGCAGCTTCTCTCCATCTGTTAGCCACGGTTCTAGTCAGAACTCCACAAACTTTCTTCTCCAGGTTGTCTTCTGGCAATTCCTGCTGCATCGGTCCACCTGGGATATCTAGGCGATATCCACCAGAAAATGTCCTTCTTAGGCCAGTCTAGATGCTGCCAGCAAGTTATCCTGACACCAAGCCTGTGGAGGGGTTGTGGGATAAGAAATGGATCAGACACCGAACTTCAAGTTCAACACACAATCTCTGTGTGATGTTTATTCAAAATGCAGGAAATAACCTTCAGCAATGGCATATCCCTTCTTCAGTACATCAGTTTGTAGCAACTGACTATGCAAGTATTTTCTCTATGCTTAGCCAGCACCTACTGACTCACTGATCACTGATCTAACTTTGCATTTGAGATTCAGCCTCCCCTATGTGGGTCTTGTTTGCTTGGGTAGTGGGGGCTCAAATAAAACAAACAAAAAAAAAAAACAAGTTGAAGACAAAGAACCTCAGTGCAGAAGCACTAAAGCGAGGGTTACCCCAAAGGGTATTGACAATAAGCCAAGTTTCAAAGAAATAACATCACACATACATCCATAATGCAAAGCATCATAGGATATATATGCAGATCACCATGACATTTTAGACTGGCTCAGTTTACAGCAATTTACATGTATTTTAAATAGCACAACTAACTTAATTTCTATAACATACAATCACCTAGCACTTTTTACCTTTATCAAAAACACCTAGTGCCATGGTATTTTCAACATTTACAGGTTTTATATACATAATGTATATACATTAAAGTATTTTATGACATAGTGCCATTGAATACTAAATCCAACAAAGAGGAACACAGACTGTTGTTTTACATTAGCTTGGAGGTCACCACAATAACCTCCCTGTACGAGGACCTGAGAGGGAAAAGGAAAATTAAAGAAGACACTATAGCACAGTCAAGAAAAAGAAGGGGGTGGCCAACCTTATGGACCAGAAATTGTAGAGGATAGATTAGGCTAATATATAGAAGAACTGTTGCTACAGATTTAAGAAAAGGTCGGTCCTCAAGAGTTACAAGAGCTCCCTGTCACAGGCACTCCAGCAGATAAGCTGTGGGCACCTTTCATCGTTACTAGGGATTCCCTTTCCCCCGTCATTCTCAGAGGTTCATTTTCTACCTTATTGCTACTGTCTGAACAGCAGTATCTGCCTCACAATCCTCTTGGGTGCTGGTGATCTCCCCAAACAACCTTCAGGTCTCCTCTTATTAGATGTCCGCAAGATGATTCTTCAGTGGAACCCACCCTCAGGCTTGAAGACCATCAAGAGGTGTTCCAGTACTCCCACTTTACTTCTACACCTTGGAACAACTCCAGATTATCCACACAGGTCCCAAATGGGTCGGAATACATTTTTATTTTTATTAATTTGTAATTTTTGACCAGGCAAGGCACACTAAGCTATGACAGCTTGTTTCTAGGTGCATCCTGGAGGGTGGGTTACATGGAACTTCTTTTTGATGGGGAATATTGGCTGGGGAAACTCACTTCTTGCAAGAGAGATGTACTCTAGCAGAAATATTGCTCACCGGAGGTGGTGGTTGGCATGATAGGGAAGGCTATAAGAAAAGTTTATCAGACTGGGAAAAACACTCTTCCTAGGCACATGTTTAACTCTTTTTGGAATTCTAACAGAAGTGGAAACGGTGATAAAAAGCCTACAAAACCATGTGTCACCCGGTATAGATAGCCTTCCTATGGAATTTTATAACGCATGTGTAGATTTATTAAGCACAGCCCTACAATTTTTATACATCAGTTTTTAGCTACTGAGCAACTACACCCTTCACTGACACAGGCAGCTTTAATCTTTTTATACAAGAAAGGAGACAGAGTTCTGTAAAGGAACCGGAACCATTTGTGTCTCCTTAACATGGACCAGAAAATTCTGTCTAAAACACTGGCTAACAGGTTGTCAGTGGTCTTCCCAGTGCTGATCTCCCAGTCTCAATCCTGTGCCATTCCACAGAGACATAGTCACGATAAGTTGATAATTATCAGGGAACTACTGGAAAGAGGCAGACAGGGCTTGGTTGAAGGCGTCCTGCTTTTGTTGGATCAGAAGAAGGTCTTTGACTTGGTCAGCCATGATTTTCTGTTTAAAGTGTAGAAAAATATGGTATTCTAGAATGTTTTATTCATTGGATTATGGTGTTGTATAACACTGCTATAATGATACCACATGTTAATTACTGGTAAGATCTTTCAGTGAAAGTACATGGGGGGTAAACAAGGCTACCCTTTGAGCCCTATTTTATACATGTTTTTCTTACATCCCCTGATTAAATCCTTCAGTACATGGTATATCAGTGTCAACTGACTCCAAAGAAAGAAGACCTTGGCTCATGCAAACGATTTGTTCAGAATTTGAAGGGAACAAAGTTCAGGACAAGAGGCTAGATCAGTGGTTACTAAATATTTTGCCACTTCAGGCTCTTGTATTAATCACAAAAAGAAGAACACTACTATGTAGTTTGGCAACCCTCAAGATGGGGAAGAAACCCAACAAATAGTGGGTATCAGTCTGGTCTCTGTCCCAGTCAAAATTCTAGGGGTAATCTTTAATACTGCTGATGAAACTTTGATGAACTGGCAACATTGTATTCAGGTGGCTGAAAGGAAATTGGCATGCTGGAAGAGTAGACACTTATCAAAATTAAAAAGTGTTTACCTGGTGAAGATGTTATTACACCCCTGTTTTATATTTTTAAGTTATATGTACCCCTCCACACAAAAAAAAGAAGCGGTCAAGATATACAGCATTTTTTTCAAGGTATATGGGGGTCCAGATTAAATCCTGTAAAAAGAGAAATTATGTATAGGGATAGGGATATGACTAATGGTGGGATCAAGATGGTGAACCCAATAGCTTCTACTTATAGCATATTTATGTCTTAATTATGCTGTGCCATTACGTGCTGCAGACCATTCCTGGGGTTCCTTACTTGCGGACTGATTGATACCTAATGTACAGGACTGGCGCCTCAGTAAATTCCCTTGTATTTGTAAAGAATATATGTATGTAGTGCCCTAACTCATCAGACAGGCCTTCCTGAATGATAAAAACTGACACCTGATCCTGGAAGAGGTAGTGTCAATCCCCAGGAAAGACTTCTATAAAGTTATCCTTAAGAAAAATTTCTCTCCACCTCTGGAATTGAAACTGTCCAGTAGTGCATACTATTGGAGACAACCAGCCAAGTGACAAATCCCTGTTTCTAGGGACATGGATATGTTGTTCATCCACACTGTCTGGCAGGTTCCTTGCCGCTTTAAATCTTGCCGGAAGGTCTTCAAGCTAGCTCCTCCCACCCACCTGGGTGGTAAAACTCTCGGCTCCGCCCCATGATGCCAGATCTTCCTTACCGCTTGGAAGCTCAGGTTCCCTCCTTAACGCTCTGTGTATAAGACTGGTTCCTAATTCTTCGAATTTTCGAAATTAAAAGTTTTTTGCTAAAAAGACTTCGGTCTTCTCTCCCTCACGCTTGCGATGGACAAATCGACTCTCGGTTTCCGGAGATGCCCTTGCGGGCAGAAGATGTCTCGGATGGATCCACACTCCACGTGCGTCTACTGCTTAGGCTTTGAGCACGACCCGCAGGCCTGCGACCTGTGCTCTTCCTTTTCGGCCTACGTCCTCGAAGACCGTGCTGCCCGTTTACAACTGGGGCGTCCCGAGAAGCGATTTCCTCTGGTAAAGTCAAAAGAGGCCCAGTCGGCGGTGTCTGCGGCGGCAGGCTCGGCGGATCAGCTCGAGCAGATGATCACCCTCGAAGAGGAGGCGGCGCGGGCTGCTTCTACCTCGGCTGCGGCATTTGTCCCGCTCTCTCTCGGTGCCTCTTATTCAGCTTCTTTTAAGGAGCTTTGTCTTACCCTCTCTACTAAAGGTGAGGGACCAACTTCTTCTGGACCGTTTTCTCGGTCCAAAAAGAGAGACAAGGGTAAGTCTCACTGTCGGCCGCTCTTGGGACGGGGAAAAATCCCTCTCCCGAGTTGTCGGCCGTCGACTTGATGCGACTTCTCGACTTCGACCACTGGTCTCACGGAGTGTCCCCGTCAGGCCAGTTGACCCGAGACTCCGTCGGCAGATGGGATTTTCTCGACCCGTTGGATGGAGTTGTCGGCTGGAGAAGCTGAGAATCCCCTCTCCCCAGTTTCCCCGGTGGGAGTTGAGGACCCCATCGGCTCGTCTGTGCCTCCGGTTCCGGAGCCTTCGGTTGAATCTCCCGAACCGAGAGTGGGTTCCCGCAACACCTCCCCTTTCGTCCTCGGCAAGCCGAGGTTCTCGATCTCGGTCTTGGACTTCTTAGCGGTCCAGCGATCTCGCCCGTCATAAGCGGTCTCAGTCTCGGCTGCAGCGGCTTAAAGCGTACCGCCGCTCGTCCTCTTCCTCCTCCTCGGACGAGGAGGCTTGGCAGAGTTGCGTCGAAGATGTGAGAACTCATGTGGCAACAGCTCCTTCTGACCGGGAATGACATGCGGCGCCGTCTTCTTCCCGGCCATTAAGTGGCTGTCACGGGCGGCAAACAACCCCTCATTTTATCCGAGGACCTGTTCCCAGGCCGGTTGTTCGGCCAAAACCAGCTGCCCCACCGATTTCGGTGGAACCTCCGCCTCCACAGCCGTTAGTTGGGGCTCCGACCAAAAATTCTCGGTCAGCTCAGGGACTGCCCCATAGGCTGTCTGTCACCCTCACTCCTGATCGACCTCGGCAGGTTGAGGGTGGCTCGGGCCGAGGCAGCTCTTTGAGGACTCTTCCGAGTCCGAAGACGATTCCTCCCTTTTCTCCAAGTGAATGGACTTGGAGTCCTCAGGAGGACAGTCGGTGGACGATAGCCCTTCGTCCTTCCTGGGATTGCTTCAGCTCATCTCGGAGTCCACCGGGATGAAGCTCAAACCCGTTCTAAGTGGGCCAGGTATCCTCTCACGAGATTCTGGACCGGGGGGATTCCCCTACGGAGGCCTTTCCGGTGGCCGAGGCCATAGTGGGCCCAGCCTTGGAGCTCTGGCAGCGCCCTGCTTCCTGCCCTGCGCCTTCGGCCAGGATGGCCAGGAAGTATGCGGTCCCTACCAGTTCCCTGTCCGGTTTTTCGGAACACCCCTCGGCCGAGGGGTTAGTTACCGACAGCGTTTTCCGGGGTACCGGGAACGCTAGGGATGTAGACAAACCTCCCGACAAGGAGTCCAAGAAATTGGACTATGCTGGGCGAAAAGTCTATGCTGCGTCCTCCCTCGGCCTTCGCCAGGCCAGTTTGGCCGTCCTCATGGCACATTTCTCTCATGCCCTGTTAGGCTCCCTGAATGAGGTCGTCCCTCATCTTCCCGCGGATCTGCAGACCACAGTCAGGCAGGTGCGGGACCAGGGCAGGGCAGTGGCCATTGGGGACTCATGTGCCAGGTCTGTGGTGGCCGCAGTGGCCATGCGTCGTCGGGCTTGGCTATGGATATCCACCTTTACTTCGGATACTCAGCACAAGTTGGCAGATGTTCCCTTTTTGGGGACCGACCTCTTCGGCCCTGGGGTGGAAGGTCACCTGCAGAGGATCGAGAAGTCCAATGCTACCTTGGACTCAGTCTCTTCCGCTCAGAAGGACAAAGGCCGCAAACCACAGCCTAAGCCCTTTAGTCCTTCTGCGCCCGGCGGCCGTCGGAACAGCGTCAGGGCCAGCAGGCTCGGGCTTGGCATCCAAACCCAAGCCGGGGCTTCCTCCAACAGGAAGCAGGAGGTAAAGGCCCAGGAGGTCCCTCAGCCGGTCCCTCCTCCAAGCCTGCCCAGTGACAGGCTGAGGGGTGTCGCCCCCAAACCCGTCACCTCACCCCAGGTTCCCCCGTGGGGGGACGGCTCCGGCACTTCCTTTCCGCCTGGTCCGTTATTACCATGGACAGGTGGGTGCTGGAGGTGGTGGGAAGAGGCCTGCCTCTAGAATTCGAGCAGGCCCCGCCCTTCAGAGCCGTTGCACCTCGGGGGGCCTCGGGGTCCGCAGCCTCACTGTCGGCTCGTCAGGCCGACATCGCTATCCTCCTCCAAAAGGAGGTGATCAGGGAGGTGGTGGACCCTCCCTCAGACCCGGGTTTGTGTCCAGGTACTTTCTGGTTCCGAAACGGACGGGGGGGCTGGCGCCCCATTCTAGACCTACACGACCCGAACAAGTTCCTAAGGTCTCGAACCTTCAGGATGGTCACTCTGGCTCAGATAATACCATCCCTGGAACACGGCATGTGGTTCTGCTCTCTGGACCTGCAGGACGCGTTCTTTCACGTCCCTATCCGTCCATCACATCAGAGATTCCTTCGTTTTCAAGCGGAGGAATCCCTTTTCGAGTTCCGAGCCATGCCCTTCGGCCTGTCTCCAGCTCCCAGAGTCTTCACCAAATGCATAGCAGTGGTGACAGCTTTCCTGCGGTGCCGAGGGGTCCGGGTGTACCCTTACCTGGACGATTGGCTGATAGCAGCCCCCTCCAGACAGGAGGTGGAGCGGTCCAGAGATCTGGCCCTCCAGGTTTGCTCTCAAATCGGCCTTCTCATCAACGAGGCCAAGTCGGAACTCGAGCCGAAGCAGGTGATTCTGTTTATCGGGGCAGAGCTCGACTCTCTTCGAGCCAGAGCACGGCTCCCGGTGGACAGGGCCGAGGTTCTTACCTCCTTTGCCCAATCATTTCTGGTTGGGCAATCGCAGCCCTGCCCGGGACTTCCTGCGCCTCCTGGGTCTCATGGTGGCCTGTACCAGCGTGGTCCGTTGGGCACGCTGGCACATGCCGCCCCTTCAGTGGGGACTGGCCAGCCAGTGGTCACAACGCTGCGATCCATTGGACCAGCTAGTGACGGTGACCCAGGAGATGTGGAATGCTCTCCAGTGGTGGACCGTTCCATCTCATCTGCAGGAGGGCATCCCGTTTGTCCCCCGAGCCGACGGTCTCTCTATCGACCGATGCCTCTCTGATGGGTTGGGGTGCCCATCTGGGGGAACACTGGGTGCATGGCCTCTAGTCCCCGCAGGAGTCCCGATGCCACATCAACCTGCTGGAGCTCCGAGCGGTCCACCTAGCTCTCACCGCCTTTGCTCCGTTTCTCCAGGGTCAAGTGGTCCTAGTCCAGACGGACAATACCACAACCATGTACTACCTAAACCACCAGGGCGGGACGCGTTCCATGCTTCTATGCAAGGAAGCTCTCCGCATTTGGTCACTCGTGCGCAGCTTGGAGGCGGATCTCCTAGCCATTCATGTGGCAGGAGCCTCCAACACCCTGGCCGATGCCCTGAGCCGGATAGGGGCTGCATCTCACGAGTGGTCTCTCCTGCTGGAGGTAGTACAAGATCTGTTCTCCCACTGGGGCACACCTCAGGTGGACCTGTTTGCCTCAGGAGAATGCAGCTGAGGCTGTTCCATGCCCGGCCCCCTCAGCAGGGCTCGCTGCAGGGGATGCCTTCTCGAGGCCGTGGACCCCGAGGCCTCTTCACGCCTTCCCCATTTCCCTTGATTCACAAGGTGCTTCTCAAAGCAAGGAGGGACAAGGCGCAGGTGATTCTGATAGCCCCAGACTGGCCCCGCCAGTTCTGGTACCAGATCTCCTCAGCCTCAGCTCCAGGTTCCCGAGGCAGCTTCCAGCTCGCCCGGACCTGCTCTCAGTCAATCAGGGGAAGGTGTTCCATCCGGACCTTCAATCCCTGCACCTGACGGCCTGGTTCCTGAGCGGCTAGAGTTCCAGGCCTTGGGTCTTTCCGACGAGGTCCTCAATGTTGTTGAGGCGTCCCGTAAGGAGTCGACCAGGAAATGCTATGCCTTCAAATGGAAGAGATTTTCCATTTGGTGTCAGGGCAAGGGCTTGGACCCTTCCTCCTGTCCTTTGGCAAGCATCTTGGACTATGTATGGTCCCTTTCTCGTCAAGGGCTTAGGTCGACGACCCTAAGGGTGCACCTGGCAGCCATCTCTGCTTACCGGGCGGGCCGGGGAGCAGTGGTGCAGGAGAAGGTGGTCTGGCGCTTTCAAAGGCCTTGATCACATTTCCCCTCGGTCTCGAGAACCTCCACCTCCATGGGATTTACTGCTGGTACTGGCAAAGCTCATGGGCAAGCCATTCGAACCAATGACAGGTGTGAACTCTCTCACCTGTGGTGGAAGAACCGCCTTCTTGGTGGCTATCCGTCAGCCAGAAGGATGGGAGAACTCCAGGCGCTCTACATCGAGTCTCCTTACCTGGTCTTCCACAGGGACAAGGTTGTCCTGCGCCCCACCCGAAATTCCTTCTGAAGGTGGTGTCGGAGTTTCACCTTAACCAGGTGTTGACTCTGCGGTGTTCTACTCAATCACACCTCGGGAGGCCGAATACAGGCTCCATGCTTTGGACCCTAGAAGGCGCAGCTATTATAAGGAGCACACGGTGAAATTGGGAGAGGTTAAGCCAGCTGTTTGTCACCTACCTGAAGCCGCACCTGGCAGACCTGCAGCCAAGCGGACAATAAGCAGGTGGGTCACCTCCTGCATAGATCTCTGCTACAAGTTGGCGGGCATGGAGCCTCCCAGAGGGATAAGAGCTCATTCTACCCGCCATACTGCTGCATCGGTAGCTGCTTCCAGGGACGTCCCTATCCAGGAAATCTGCAGGGCTGCTACCTGGAAGTCAGCACACACCTTCATCACCCATTACCACATCAACCTTGAGTCACACCGGGATGCTGGTTTTGGGGCCTCGGTTCTCCAGTCTCTCTTTCCCAAGTAAGTATCGGGGGTGTGCGCCTTGCCTCCCTCCTCCCAGAGAATTGCTAGAGTCTGCCAGACAGTGTGGATGAACAACATATCCATGTCCTAGAAATACAGGTTACTCACTGTAACAGGAGTTCTGGGAATGGTATATGTTGTTCATCCTGTTCCAGCCGACGCTGGCCTGAGCTTCCAGTGGCCAGATCTAGGGCCATGGGGCGGAGCCGAGGTTTTACCACCCGGGTGGGTGGGAGGAGCCAGCTTGAAGACCTTCCGGCAAGATTTAAAGCGGCAAGGAACCTGCCAGACAGTGTGGATGAACAACATATACCATTCCTAGAACTCCTGTGCAGGTGAGTAACCTGTATATTCCAAGATGTGTGTGGGACACCACATAGTTGGGTATACATTGGAAAATTGTGGTTAGGGGCACTTTTAAACACAAGAGTGTGGTGGAGAGGATGTGATTCTGCTCCTCATGTGGTTTGATGAGCTGGAGGCAATATTTTTTATTGCACTGTCCTTTCAGCAAAACATTTTGGGACCTCATTAGTAAAACATGCCTGGAACTAACACTGTCACTTATCAAAGAATGGTGTTGGTATATATTCGGGAGACTGGAAGAAATTCCAGAAACCTACATTGCGGATGTGTATTGCTACTTGTAAATATCACACAAGGCAAGCAAGATGTGCACTTAGAGTCCAGCAAAAACTGATTCCCCCACAGAGCATAGTGAACAATGATTGTCAATATTTTAGGAGCACTTGTTTCAAGGAACAGGCAGCTCTACATTTCACTATGGTACGAGATTATTGGAAAAATTGCCGGGGATCTTGCAAACAGGAATATTGCTTTAATCAAGTAACGTGACAAATGTGAAATCCACAGTGCCGAAAGTGTTTCTTGCCATGAAACCCTGCATACTTCTGTGAAAGAGTCAAGGTCTTTCTGGAGAAACATCAGGGACCTGGCAGGAAGCTTCTCTAAGCAGCGTCCCAGTGACATTCTAGTAGGAGGAGTACACTGCAGCACTACAAAGACAGCAGTTTACAGACCTTACTGCTTTCACCTCCCACTTCCCATCCTCCAGAGCAGAGGACACCACTGGCAGCTCATGCCCACCTGATTCCTCGTCATACTACTTTCCATTTTATCTCATGGTCACGATGACCAATGCCATCTTCAAGCTCCTGACCAGTCTCTCAATATATGAACACTGGGTGTGAAGGCCTTAGAAAGATATAAATTACCGGCAGATGGGGGCCATGTGATCCATCTAGTCTGCCCATGGTTCCTCTCCCCTCCCTTTTCTAAACCTTCTCTGTAGTGCTTGATTGCCTGTTTATCCTGTAACGTCTGTCCCATGCTCTCCTGAATTCACCCACTGTCTTTGCTCCCACCGTCGCTTCAGGCAGGCTATTCCAAGGTTCAACCATACTGTATGTTCAGTGGAGAAGAGCTTTCTCATGTTGGTACTGAATTTTCCTCCTTTAAGACGCAGGTCATGCCTTCTTGTCTTGTTAAAATCCTTTACCTGAAAGTGTTCCTGCACCTGTACCTTGTTTTTTCCCTTCAGGTACTTGGAAGTCTCTGTCATATTCCCCCTGATTTCTGCGCTACTCCAGAGAGTATAAGTTGAGCTCACATAGTCGTGCTTCTTATGGTTTTTATTGCAGGTCCCACACCATTTTTGTTGCTTTTCTATGCACTGTCTCCAGCATATCTATGTCCCTCTGAAGGTGTGGCCGCCAGAACTGTATGCGGTATTCCATAAGAGGCCTTAGCAGGGACCTATACAGTGGCATGATCACTTCCTGCCTCCTGCTTGTGATGCCCTTCCTATGCATCCCAGGATGCCACTAGATTTAAGTGCTCCCTTTTCGCATTGTTTCAAACAACATGAAGTCTTGCTGTATTCTGACAATATGCAGTTAGCCCCAGCACTTGAACTGCCCTGGAGAGGAAAGAGTTAACTCTGTGCAGAAGCATAGAACGTTGAGCTCGAGCTCGGTTTTCAAACTTCTGTCTCTGCTGCTTACCAGTGTAACCGTCAGATTCTTTACTCCACCCAACAGTGAAGTCGCTCCGGAGATTTCTCCTTTGCTCGGTTCAGTAGAGTTGAATCAGTGTTCGGTTTCTAACCGCTTTATTATTTTCGGATTTTCCAGCCTCGGTCTACAGTACAGGTAGTGTGTAGACTTTTATTTTATTAAATTCTGTGGAAATTGTTCTTTCTCAGTTACTCACCGGTCAGTCTGGTTAGGAACCAACCTTTTTGCTTGTTTTACTTTATTCTGGGATTTAGTGTGGTGTTCCGGTGCCGATCGGTTTCAAAAGAACCATACTTTTTCTGGTTCTTTTTCAGAACCTGTAACACGGTTTGTAACCGATTAGTTGTTTATTACTTGGCTTGAAAGCTTTTAAGGGTAATTGGTTAGGTTGGTCATGTCTGAGAAACCCAAGGAAAAAAAACCGGCCCACTGGGTTTCAACACTGTTCTGAGTGTGGGGAGGCCTTTGCCAAGGCCAACCCCCACCTCATCTGTGTTTATTGTCTGGAGTTTGACCACCTCAAAATGGACTGCCAGATTTGTAAAAACTTCCCTAAAGCCACTCTAGAAAAAAGGTTGAGTAGGCTGAAGGAAAGGGAGGCAGAGAAGTCTGTAGATCCGGATGGTCAGCCCGGTTCGGTTGCGGCTGAACCTGAGGAGGTACCTACTGACCTAGGCAATACCTTCTCAGGCAAAAGGAGGTCAGACTCTGAGGGATTGGTTCCGTCAAAAAGGAAAAAGAAGCCAGCTGGTTCAGATCCAGCACCGCATACTCCAACCGCTGACAAGATAGCCAAAGCGATTAGTATAGTTCAATCACTTCGCGTGGTTCTGTCCAAACTGGTATCACCAGTTAGGCTGTCAGTTCGGTTGGATCCGACTCCATCGGATTATGATCCAGATGCTTTCTATGAGGAGTGGGAGGGAGATGAAGAGTATCCCGAGGAGGAGTATGAAGATAACGACTTTGAAGGTCTGGATGTGCCCATTTATTTATTTAAGAGATTTACCAGGAAGGCATACTGAGCAGAGTACCGCCCAATTCCAGATGCGCCCTTGGGGGTGGGGATTACAAAGGTACAGTAATACAGAAAAAAACATACATAAATATGTTTGGTACAAAACAATGGATGAGACAGTCGTAATGCAATATTGAAGGTACATTTTCATTAACATTTCAATAACATTTGGAGCTGACAGCATCACAACTACCAAAAATGGAGAACCGGACTGGTGTTAACAGCTGGTAGTTAGGAATTGTGAGGGGTTCAATAGGGGGGATACAGGAGTAGTTGGTAGAGAAGTGCATTTTGAGAAGGGCATTCCGGTGTGGAGTACTTGTGGCGTGTCTAATATCGGCTGATAGGGAGTTCCATAATTTGGGCAACCTGAAGCTGAAGGCAGCCTGGCCTGTCCGGGTGGATCTGTGTGGAATGTACAGGAGCCTAGAGTCTATGTTCCTGAGTGCGTAGGCCAGTGGGGGGAGGGCAGTTAGAGAGGACGACAGGTAGGAGGGGAGTGTCTGCGACCAGAACTTAGCAGTGGTTCTGGCACAGTGTAGCAATTGCCGGTTATGTAGAGAAGGGAGGTCCAAGGACTGGTAGAGGTCACAGTGATGAGTATTAGGAGGGTGGTCCAAGGAGAACTGGCAGAAGGAGTTGAAGAGGGGATCAAGCCTATCTAAGGAAGTTTGGGGGGCAGCACAATAGACAACATCACCGTAATCCATAATCGGGAGGATCATTTTTTGGACTATTGCAAGTCTGGTTGGTAGAGGTATGCAATTTTTGTCCCGGAAGAGAGGTCCCAGCATGGGATGCAGTTTTGTGTAGAGCATCTATATGCGAGAAAGTCAAGGTACTGATCTAACCAGACATCGAGATATCTATATGAAGTGCAGGCCTCTAGTGGGGAGCTATCCAGAGTGTAGAACGGGGGGGGGGGGGCAGGGTTAGTTTGGCCCGAGAGCCGAAGGTGAGGGAGACTGTTTTTTTTGAGTTTAAGAATAGTTGATTAGAGAGGAACGAACATTGGATGGAGTCAAAGTCCTTCTGTAGACAGGCTGACACTGCATTAGTGGATGGGCCAGAGGCAAACAGCACCGTATCGTCTGCGTACGTATGGATAGCAGAATGTGGGCAGGCAGCAGGCAGGTCATTGAGAAAGATAGAGAACAGCAGAGGGCCGAGTACAGACCCTTGGGGACTCCACTGGTGACAGGGAGTGAGGTGGAACTAGCTGAGCCAATATGGACTGATTGGGACCTACCTGTCAGATATAGGAATGGAACCAGTTAATATGCTCACAGAGAGTCCAGCTTGGCGAGTTTAGCCAGCAGCAGGGGATGAGAGACCATGTCAAAGGCTTTAGCCAGGTCAATAAATATGGCTGCTGTTATTTCCCTTTGTCCATTCCCATAAGGATGGAGTTAGTAATGCTAAGAAGAGAGGTGGTGGTGGGTGGTTTTTGGAAGCCGCCTGGTAGGGGTGAAAAATGATATGGTATCTAGATAGTGTTGGAGCTGGGATAGTACAAAGGTTCTTGAATTTTGGCTAGATGGGGAGCAGTGATATGGACATGGTAGTTGGATGGGAGGAAAGGTCCCTCCTTTGTAGGGGAATGACTGTGGCTTGTTTCCATATTGGGACTGCCCGAGTCTAAAAGATAGGTTATAGAGCAAGGTTAGAGGGTCGGCTATGGCAGGTGCTTGAGAGCAGAGCATTTTGGAACTGGTGCTCGATGGGCATTTACCTTGATGGGTTGAGGACTGCAGTATTTTTAGCACCTGGCCAGGTGAGACTGGGCAGATGCGAGAAGGAGGCCAGGGAAGATACTGTAGGGGGAACAAAGGGCAGGGGATGGGGATGGGAGGAGAGTAGCAAAGATGTAGTGGTGGAGAAATATGAATTAAACTCAGTGGCAACCAAGCTAGGATCCACAATGATTCTTCCTCCTAGGTTGACAGTGGGAGTGGGGGGTTGGGCCGGTGGGGAAAGAAGGGATTTTATTGACTTCCAGAATTTAGTAGGGTGAGCGAAGTTATTGTTGAACGCAGTTTTAAAGTAATTAGATTTGGCCTGGCGTATGAGTCTTGTACAGGCATTTCTTAGCGACCTGTAGTGTTGCTGAGCCATATGAGCACCTGTAGCCTTGAATGATTTCCAGGCTCGGTCTCTGGCACGTAGTTGTGCCATGAGATTAGTAGTGACCCACTTTTACTCTGGATCTCCTGAGAGGAGCATGGAGATCCCAGATGTCTAGGAAGTTGGTAGAGAAAAATTTCAGGGCCTCGTCCATGGAGGTGGCCCTAGGGATGAAAGACCAGTCAATGCTGTTGAGGTAGTTTAGGAGAGCGGTCAGATCAAGGGATTTGTAAACTCTGTTGTAACGCGTGCGGGGTGGAGGGACCTTGGGTCATAAGATTTTAAGCACCATATAAATCATATGGTGGTCACTAAGGGAGTCTGGTAGGAGGCCAGCTTTAACTATCCGATGAGGGTGGGTGGTAAGGGCCCAATCCAGTAGTGTGTGTTTATTGGATTTGTGGTTTAGGCGAGTAGGTTCCCCTATTTTCTGGTGCAAGTTTGGGGCAGTTATTTGGCATCGCATTTTGGAGGCTATGCTGCCTAGCCAGTTCTGGTTGAAATCTCCAAGGATATGGAGTTCGCCGCCTGCTGTAAGGGACCTCAGGTTGCCAAGGTGGTCAAGGATGCTGCCAGAGGTGTGTCTGGCGGGCAGTATGACCCTGCTATGTATGCTGGATAGAGGTGTGCAGGGGATTTTGATTAGAAGGAATCTATAGATCGTATGGGTACTGTAGGTGTGATTTTGGAAAACTGGAGATTGAGGAGATATACATGGCAGTGCTGCCACCCTTCTTTCTGCCCTGCCTGTCTTGGCGGATTAAGGAGAACCCAGGTATTAAGAATTCCTCGTCCAGGTTATGGGACTTCAGCCAAGATTCAGTAATGACTACGATATCAGGGCGAAGGGCTAGGACAGTGGTTTGTAGCATGGCTATTTTGTTTAGGATGCTGCATATGTTTAAGTGAACTATTTTAAAACCTCTAGGGAGGTGCATAGCTGGTGTGGGGGGTTGGCCAGCTATAGTGGTTGGTGGACCAGGGTTACGTTCTACGTCCCCGGCTATAAGGAGAAAGAGAGCCAGGGTGTGCCTTGCTAGATGCATGGTCTTCAGTGATGACCAGCGTCAAAGGGGATGGTCTGGAGTTAGCGAGTTAGGCTTAGGGTCTGAGTAGAAGGGGATGTATAGGGTTCGTAACTCTGCATGGAAAGAGGGAGGGAGGATAGAGGCCCCCAGGGACCAATTATGCCAGTGGTGCCACTTGTGGTCCGCTGGTGCAGAGGAGGAGTGGAGGGGTGGCTTTGCAACTGAAGAGAGAAGTGGCAGTGAGCCAGGAAGGACAGGGTAGGATGAGGGTGGAAGGGAAGATAAGGTTAGGCATAGCATAAGAATTGCTAATGTGAGATACTGCATTTTTTTTTTCTCAGTAGTAGATTTGAAAGCTGATCTGCGGTGGCCACTAGTGGCTGAATAATATAAGGAGCTAATGGGAAAGTGGCCTGATCGGTTTACGCACTCACAAGGTCACACTATATAAGGAGGAGCTCACCAAGGGTGGTGGTGGGGGTGGTGGGGAGCCTGCGTGCAGCACAGACGGGGCTACAGCTCCCTGAACCATTGAACCATCTCCCCAGAGAAACCCTCCAATGTATCCCTCCCAGGCTTTCTGAGTCCCCATCACACTTCTTGTTTTACAAGAAGGTGGCTGATACCCTCCAGCTCCCAATGATTGAAGCTGCTGAGGAGGAGGAAGAGCCTGATTTTGTGGAGATGATGGACATCCCAGAGTCCAAAAGATTGTCTATCCCTCTTCACAAGTCCTTGGGGAGACAGACAAAAAAGATTTTACAAACACCTAACTCCTTACCTCCTGTGGATAAGAGAATGGACAGGTGGTATATGCTATCAGGCTCGGGTATGGAGTTTTTATACAGTCATTGCAGCCATGTTGGGGTAGTGCAGGCTGCAGCCCGTGACAGGGCTAACATTCCTTTGGCTTCACCCCCCCCAGACAAAGACTCCAGGAAGGTTGATGCCATAACCAAAAAACAGTATTTGGCATCTTCTTTGGGACTCGGGCAGGCTGACTATATGGCTTACACAGCCAGGTACCAGAATTCCAGGTGGGATACGGTTCTGGAACTGGCTAAACAGGCCTCCACCCAGCTAGCCAAAGAGCTGGAGAAGGTGGCTGCTGATGGAATTGAGGTGTCCAAAGTGCAATTTCATGCTGCTGTGGACTCCAGTGATGTAACTTCAAGAGTCATGGCTACATCTGTGTCTCTCAGAAGACATGCTTGGCTCAGATGTACTAGCCTTTCACAGGATACCCAGGCCAAGGCTATGGATTTCCCCTGTAGTGGGTAACTCTCTGTTTGGGGACCAGACAGAGTCTTACATGAAGAAAATGGATGAGTACAGGACCACCTACAGGAGTGCACAGGCCAAAGAGAGGCAAGTCACTCCTCAGAAGCAGGAGTCTAGGGGTAGGGGCAGGCCTTTCCACAGGCCTTTCTGCCAAGCTCAGGCTTCCTTTTCTTTCCCACAGAGTGGAGTTCTTTCGAGGAAGGGGCAGGAGGGTGATGAGCAGGGCTGCATCCTCTTCCCAGTCTAAGGCTCCTGCCAAGCAGACACCTTGATGTGTCAGCCCGGGTCGACTCCCTCATTCCAGTAGGAGGCAGGCTGACTTACTACTTCCAGGCCTGGAAGTCTGTTACCTCAGACAAGTGGGTCCTGGAAGTAGTAAGCCAGGGACTGGCCCTCAGCTTCAAAAGGTTTCCAAAACTGAGGGCCAGGTCTTTTCCACCTGCATCCATCTCAGAGACCCTTGCCCTAGAGGCAGAGGTTTCATCTCTCCTGGCTCTCAGAGCCATACAGAAAGTTCCTACTCAGCACAGTGGCAAAGGCCTGTACTCCAGGTACTTCCTTACCCCAAAAAAGACAGGGGAGTGGCATCCCATCCTAGACCTAAGGTATTTGAACAAACACATCTCAAAACCAAAATTCAAAATGGTGACTCTGGGAATAATTCTTCCCTCTCTAAGGCCAGGGGATTGGCTTGCATCCCTGGACCTCAGGGATACCTACTTCCATATTCCTATCAGGTGCTCCCACAGAAAGTACCTCAGGTTCGAGTTGCCTTCAGGCCACTATCAGTTCAGAGCCATGCCATTCGGCTTAACATCAGCTCCAAGGGTATTCACTAAGTGCCTTGCAGTAGTAGTTGCCTTCCACAGAAGGCAGGGTATTTCCATTTTCCCATATCTGGACGACTGGCTAATTGTAGGTCTGTCATTCGACCAGATCAAGTCAGCTCTACAAATCACTCAAGACTTGTTCAGTTCTTTGAGGTTTCTTCTCAGTCTCCCAAAGTCTGTTCTCAAACCAGTACAACTTCTTACTCTCATAAGGATAGAATTGGATACTATCCAAGCAAAGGCTTTCCTTCCTCTGGCAAGGGTAAAGGCCCTAACAGATCTAGCTTCCTTCTTTCGGCCTCTGGTCTTTCGTCCAGCAAGGCAGTTTCTCCAGCTCCTGGGGCACATGGCAGCTTCCACTGCAGTGGTGCAAGGCACCAGATTTCAGATGAGGGACATTCAGTTCCACCTAAGGTCCTTTTGGTCCCAGAAAAGAGACTGTCTCACCAAATTGATTCCAGTGACTCAGACTCTGGTCCAATCTCTCCAGTGGTGGCTGGACCAGGACAGCCTCAGACAAGGAGTTCCATTCCTCTCTCAAGTCCCCTCAGTAGTCCTAAATGCAGATGCTTCTCTCCTAGGTTAGGGAGTCCATTTGGGAGCCCTTACGGCTCAAGGTCTCCACAAGAGTCTCTCCTTCATATCAATCTTCTGGAACTCAGGGCAGTTTTTCTAGCCCTTCAGGTCTTCTCTGAGTCAGTCAGGGGCAAGGTGATCCAAGTCAGGACAGACAACACCACCACAATGTGGTACATCAACAAGCAGGGAGGCACTCGATCCACGGCCTTGTGCACAGAAGCCTTGAAACTGTGGTCTCTAGCCTATTCTCTTCAGACTTCCCTGATAGCAGTTCGCCTTCCAGGAAAAGACAATGTACTAGCGGATGCCCTGAGCAGGATCTGCCAGGGGCATTACGAATGGTCCTTGGACACTCCCATACTGCAGGTCATCTGCTCCAGATGGGGCACTCCAGAGATGGGTCTCTTTGCAGTCCCGAACAATCACCAGCTTCCTTGGTTTTGTTGCAGACCTCCAGTCCTGGGGACTGTTCCTCTGGATGCTCTCATTCTGGATTGGAAGGGCAGGTTTCTCTATGCCTTCCCCCCTTCCCTCTGTTGTTCAGTGTCCTGATCAAAATCAGATCTCAACCCTGCACAGTGATACTGGTGGCTCCAGACTGGGCCAGACAGCCTTGGTATCCTCTGCTGCTGTCTCTGGCAGTGTCATGTCCCCTGTCTCTTCTCAAGAGGTGCAATCTCCTAACCTCCTCTCAGGGGAGGATCTGTTACCCCAATCTCCAGTCTCTCAGCCTCAAGGCCTGGCTCTTGAAGAGTTAGAATATGCAGACCTGCATCTTTCTAAGGGAGTCGTGGATATTTTGAAGGTTTCCAGGAAACCTTCTACTAGAAAAACTTGTAATTCCAAATGGAAAAGATTCAGCATTTGGTGTTCTCTGAAGAGCATTGTGCCTGATTCTGCAGGCATTGCCAAAGTCTTAGATTACCTGGTCTATCTTAGGACTGCAACTCTGAAGGTTCACCTAGCAGCTGTCTCTGCATTCCTTTCAGCAGGGAAGGGCTCTTCCCTGGCATCTCATCTTGTTTTTCAGTAAGTTTTTCAAAGGTCTGGTTTATATCAGCCCTTCCTTTTGAGAGCCTACTCCGGCTTGGGATCTTAATGTCTGCATTGCTCAGCTTTTGGAGCCACCCTTTGAACTTCTGGCTTCGGCTGAGCTGAAGTACTGGATCTGAAAAACTGCGTTCCTGGTAGCTATTACTGCTGCCAGATGGATTAGTGAATTACAGGCCATGTCAGCCGTACCTGACTTCATCTCCTTCCATAGGAATAAAGTGGTCCTAAGAACCAATAGGAGGTTCTTACCCAAAGTGGTATCAGATTTTCTTCTGAACCAGTCTGTGTCTCTTCCTGTGTTTTTCACTGACCATTCTTCTTCAGGGGAAAGAAGATTACACAATTTGGATGTTAAAAGGGCTCTTAGCTACTACTTAGAGCATACTAAGGCACACAGAAATGACTATCTCCAGTTGTTCCTCACTTATGGTGAGTGGGGAAGGGTAAGCCTGCTACTAAAAGAACTATTGCCAGGTGGATTGTCTCTTGTATACAATTCTGCTATGACAAATTGGGCAAAACACCCCCCTTCAGGCCTGAGGGCTCACTCGACTAGGGATGCAGTTGCTATTCTGGCTGCAGCCAGAGATATACCCTTGCTAGAAATCTGTAAAGCAGCCACCTGGAAAACAGTCCATACATTCACCAAGAATTACTCTCTGGACATCCAGGCTAGGAGTGATGCTAAGTTTGGCATAGCAGTACTGCGGAGCCTGTTCCCAAAGTAGGTTCTGCATTCCCTCCTCCTGGGGGAACTGCTTGGTTGTGTGCATATTGTCAGAATACAGCAAGACTTCATGTTGTTTGAAGAAAGAAATTCCTCACCATAGTAATGTTGTTTCTTCTAATGGAGTCGTGTAGTATTCTGACTTCCTCCCTGCCTCCCCTCTCAGAACCTAGTTTTTGGGAAGTGGACTGGCAGGTACAGTGTTGCACCTCAGGGGTGTACCCTGTTCACTCGCTCTTAAGGGTGGGGTGGTTTTATTATTACTATTGTTATGTTTAATATATATATATATATATATATATATATATATATATATATATATATATATTAGAGGCAAAAACTCCATTTAATGCATTAGTTGGGTTGTTCCACAGCGACAAAGAAAGTGAAATTCGCTGTTGAGGGTTGAAACCTAACAGTCCCCCCACCACACACACACTCATATGCAAGTATGGGGAGAACCAAGTCAACACAACCAATGACAGACATCCAGCAGCAGGTGACAGAAATAACAAACAATTGTCTAAATGTACTACGAGACATCCCCACCCACCTGACCAGGTACTGCATGCTCAGTGGAGATCAACAGCAAAACTGAGGCCATGTACACCAAACGTACATCCCTGATTGCGGCTGCACACAACGTACCACACTTGGTAGTTGCATGGCCTTACCTACCGATGCCCCACACTAGACCACACCACAACTGGTACTGTGCCGTTAGTGAATATAAATGCTGAAGGTGCATGATGACAGTTGTAGAAAGGTTTTAACACTAGTGAGTATACATTAATTAAGAGAAGTACATAAATTAGCTACAAGACACTAGCATGCTCAAGATAAAAGTAGTGTTACATTTAGTATGCGATTTACATAGTAGTACATTTACTGCAACGGTTTACTCAAGATAGAGAGGCTGATGTAAACTTTGGAGTGCTGCAACTTTGCTGCCATGTAATATTTTTTCAATACAACACTGAAAGGCACATCTGTGAGATGTCAGCTGCATTCCCTCCAAATTTCAGCCCAAAACTCCCAACCGTTCTTTTGCAGTGCAGTGCCAAAGAGTTGCTGTCATTTTCCCACAGACTAGAAAATTACTGTCGCCAATTTAACGGCTTTCGCGACATTGCGACACTTTCATGAACACGAAAATACTTTTCCGAAAGTACTTTTTCCAGAAATCTGAAAAACATATTTCTGGGTGTTTTATCTAACATAAGACATGGCTAGCATCCTCAGGGTCCGACTAAGTGAATACAAAAGAATTAGATTTCTAGAGGTCCCAAATTTAAATGCCAAGCATTTTTCTAATCACTCAACTGAAAACAAAATGGCCGATTTGCGAAAGTAACAGGCCCATTTGCGAAAGTAAAAATGCATTTGCGAAAGTGTTGAACTTTTTGTTAACTTTTCCCATTGACTTATAATGGGAAATTGTTTTTTGAATAACTTTTGAACCATTTAATATTTTTTCACCAAATCTTCAAAAGGCACATCGGGGACCCCGGCTGCACGTTCCCTGAAGATTTCGGGATGGTCGCGCAAACCGTGCGACCTGTACGTGCGACCGTAGAATTCCAGAAAAAGTGTAAACGCACGCGCAAATCACGCTTAATAACTCCGCAGCCATGTATCTGACTGATACGAAACTTTGCAGATGCAAAGGCCTATGGTTCTTGATCATGTATTCCAAATTTCAGCCAAATCTGTCAAATGGTTGCAAAGTTATTAAGGTGCAAAGCTTTGGGGTTTAACATAGAAATGGCTCCTCAACCCTATGATAGCACTACCGTGCTACCATAATTATATTGTCACTACCTTTTTTTCTTGGGTTCTTGACTTGAGTCTTTCTGGGGCCCAATTTGTTGCCTTTTGGCTATACAATAACAATTTCCATAGTTTAGTACTTAGTTTGCTCGTAAGAATCTGATTGTTACACTGATAGTACCAGAGAAAGAGGTTTGAAAACCAAACTCGAGCTCAACGTTCTATGCTTCTGCATAGAGTTAACTCTTTCCTCTCCAGGGCAGTTCAAGTGTTGGGGCTAACTGCACATTGTCAGAATACAGCAAGACTCAATTAGAAGAAACAGCATTACTATGGTGAGTAATTTTTTCTTGCTGACCTTTAAGTCATCTGAGATGATAACACCCAGCTCTCGCTCCTGCCTGGTAGCTATTAGCTGTTCCCCTCCCATTGAGTACGTTTTCCCTGGGTTACGCTTTCCTAGGTTTATGACCTTGCATTTTTTGGGGTTAAATTTCAATTGCCAGTTTTTCTACCACTCCTTCAGCTTCCAAAGATTGAATTATGTGCGCTGATGCTCCTCTGGTATGTCAACTCTGTTGCCGATCTTGGTGTCATCAGCAAACAGGCATACTTTTCCCTCCAGTCCATCAGTGATGTTGCTAATGAATATGTTAAAAATGACTGGCCCCAGGACCAAGCCCCACTCTCTTCTGATAGTGGGCCATTAACTAAAACTCTCTGTCTTCTCCCATTCAACCAGTTTCTAACCCAGTATACTACCTTATATTAACTCCCATAGTCTCAAGTTTGTAGACCAGTCTTCTGTGTGGAATGGAATTGAAGGTCTTACTGCCAGGTAAACCACATTCACTACCCCCGATCTACAGTCTGGTGACCCAGTCAAAGAATCAAATAGATTTGTCTGGCAAGACCTCTCTGCCGTGAAACCGAGCTGATTAGTGTCTAGCTGACCACTCTCCTCTAAGAAGGCTACTATCCTTTCTTTCAACAGGGACTCCATCAGTTTCCCCACAACTGAGGTGAGGGAACTGGTCTGTAGTTACCAGGTTTTTCTTTGCTCCCGCTGTTATAGAGCAGTACCACCGTCGCCCTTTTCCAGTCCTCAGGAGCTTCCCCACTCATCGATGATTTGTTGAAAAGCCTGGCAAGGGGGCTGCTAGTTCCTTCCCTAGTTCCTTTAGTACTCTTGGGTGTATCCTATCCAGCCCCATTGCTTTTTCCACCCTCCGCTTGTTGAGTTCTTCTAGGACCCTTTCCACTGTGAAGGAACTTGTGTCGATTCCCCCAGATGGCCAGTCCTTTTTACTCAGGGTTGGACCATCACTGTCTGCTTCCTGTGTGAAGACTGAGCAGAAGTACTCATTGAGTGCCTCTGCTTTTTCTGCATCTTCCTTGTGTGCTGCCTGTCTTTGTTGAAATTTTTTTTTTTTCCTATTATCTGTTTATGCTCCAGGGAGCCTGGCAGGTGGCTCTGGCACCTTCTTCCGAGGGGACTCAGTCTCCAGCTCTCCATTCCTCACCCAACCTCCCCAACATACCCCATGGCTCCCCTCATGACAGGGCCGATGCGAAGGTGCACTGGCATCCCCCACCCCCAGAGCAAAATCCAGATAGACAGGGAAGTCGGGACAGGCACAGGAGAGCCTTCATGGAGTCTGCCAGCTCCTGTTTTCCTCCAGTTTCCCCCCCCCCACCCCCGTGCGGCATATGTTAGTAATGTGCCCCGACTCGCATCTCCCGGCCACCACCAGAGGAGATGAAGTGACAGAGATAACAATCTCTCCCTCCCCGAGAGAGGCAGTCCTCTGGACACTCAGTCCTCTCTCTCCCCCGCCAACCCCTAGCAGCCCGAGCTCATTCCTGAAACCAAGTTGGCAGCATGGTGCAAGGTGTGGCTTCCAACGCCTCAACCCTTAGTGTCACCAGGCTAGCTGCTCTTGTTGAAATTCTGACAATTCCTCCTTTGGTCTTTCTTCTTTCTCATATATACCTGAAGAAGGTTTTGTTGCCCTACTTTACTCTTGAGCTATTCTTAACTCCGTTTTGGCCTTTGTGCTTCTGATTACCCTTCCTGCCTCCTTTAGTTTATCCTTATACTCTGCTTTGTCTCCCTCATTCATTGTCTCTTTGTACTTTTTTAATGCTTTACCCTTGTCATTTTCTTTCACTGCTACCTCTTTGGAGAACCAGAGTGGGTTCTTCCTTCTTTTGGTCTTACTAACCTGACAGGTGCACTATGATGTGACCAAGGCTATTGCCTCTTTCAGTCTAGTTCAGCTTTCTTCCACATTCTCTCCTGACATGTGAATGAGTTTGTCTTTTATGCAGGTCTTCATTTTTGAGATGTCCACCCTCCTAAAGTCCAGGACCTTCAGTTTGAGTGACTGGAGTCCTCAACTTTGTTTACTCTGAACCACACAGTATGGTGGTCACTGATTCCCAAGTTGCTCCCCACTTCGACACCTAGTACCCATTCGCTATTTGTAAATACCAGGTCCAAGACTGCATTTCCTCTCGTGGGTGTCTTTACCAACTGAGTCAGTCCTGCCTCTGTAGTGCTACCAGGAAGACAGTACTGCGTATCGATGCTGCCATGTGGGAACTCCAGTCTATGTCTGGCAGATTGAAGTCCCCCACTAGCACTATGTCCCCTTTGTCTGCCATCCTTTGGATGTTTTCCAGGAGTTCCTTGTCCCTGGCTTCCTCCTGATTTTGGGATCTGTAGATTACCCCTACTCGGATAGGTACCCTGTTTCCTTGAACCTAAGCTACTGAGAATCGATGCCCTTAGCATCACCCCCTGTGGTCAAGCACATCTTTAACCTTTTGCTTGTGTCTGGCGCTGTCCCTGATAGCTGGAAGTTTGCCAGATGCATCACTATCCCTAAGGCTGGGGACACATGATGTCTTAGAAAATTATAGGCCCACTGCGATACCTCTTGCCCTAAGCAAACTACTTGAGTGTGCTGTGCCCGACCAACTCAATGAACACCTCTACATCCATGATATTTTAATGCCTGAACACCATGGTTTTTGTAAGGACCATAGCACTTCCACTGTTCTCACCATGGTAGTCACCAGTATTAAATTTGCCTTGGATCAGGGTCAGCTCTCTGGGGACATTTTTGTTGATCTGTCTAAGGCTTTTGATTTGGTCGACCACAGTCATGTTTTCCAAACTGCAGGGCATGGACCTGTCCACTCATGCTGTTGCCTGGTTCAGGCATTATCTGTTAAACTGACAACAGGTGGTCAAGTTCAATGACTCCATCTCTGAATCGGCTACTGTTAAACTTGGGATCTCCCAAGGCTCAATTCTCGGGCCTATTGTCATTGTTTACAAACAGCCTCCCTACGTTATCACTAAGTGTAGCACCATATTGTATGCTGATGACCTGGTGCTCCTCCGCAGTTCTAAATACATAAATCTCATCACCTTCTATCTTACAGAGGACTTCCACAGCCTGGTTCATCAAAAACAAAGTTGGTTGTGAATGCAAAAAAGACTCAAACTATGCTTCTTGGGTCCACTGCCAAATTAAGAAACAGCCCCGCCCCGTCTCTCAAGTGTGCTGATGGAACCCCCCTGAAGACGGCACTATCCTTTAAATACCTTGAGGTTACACTTGCTCCACATTTTGACTTCTCCCTTCACATCCACAGTTTTTGTAGGACTGTAAATGCCAAGCTTGGTCTGGTATATTGGGTTAAAAACTGCCTTACACCTGATGTTTGCCTAGCCTTTACCAGGGGTATCCTACTCCTCTCCCTCAACTATGGGCTTATATCCTTCTCTACAACATCCAAGTCGTAGCTTGCCAAGTGGGATACCATCTATAACATTTACATACTTGTCGTTTCACTAAAGAGACCAACACATTACTGAGACCTCTACAACTGCCGGGGCTGGCTAAACCCCCTAAACAGTCATCACTTTGTTTTAGGCTGTTGCACAGACTAAATAATTGGGACTGGCACCCCCACCTCCATTGCAGCCCTGCAAAAGGCCTCCCACTTGTGCTAGCTCCTAATATCCACCAAAAAAATCCTTTATCATTGCCCCCAGAACATCCGCTCACATTGGGCCTTCAGTGCTACTGTGCCCAGACTCTTGAAGTCTGCCACTTGCAGTTCATAGCTCCTCCTGACACCCTCATTTTAAAAATGTCTCAGCTTGTTCACCTAAAGGTGAACTCAAGCTGTACCTGTACGTGATCTTCCAGGACATCCCCTGCCCTCAGACTGTTTAGCATTGCCATCAGCCAGGTCCAAACTAAACCAGTCCATGGGTATTTCCCATCACTATGTAAAATGTGCTAGAAGACTGCATTTCATTTGCTTTCTCAGTTCTTGTTGCCTGTGCATTTGAGCCAGCATAGCTCACTAGCTTTCTGGCCTGCTCTTGTACTTTTCCCTGAACTGTTGTACCCTATATTTGTGTTTTTATCTTTCTGCTCCATGACACGCTTTGTTGTATTTGTTAATTTGCTTCATTGGTCCTTATAGTATTGTAATTTATTGTATGTATGGTCCTTACTGTACGGTGATTTATTGTATTGTATCTTTGCATATCACCATTGTCTATTGTACTAACCCGATCAATAAAAGTTAATAAATAAACACGTTTTTCACTATTGCCTCTTTAATTTGCCATTTCCAATAGGGACATGTGGGTTAAGAAGGCATGTGTTTTCTGGTGTAAAAACACAATACTTACATACATAAAAACACAGTACTTACATACATAAAAACACAGTACTTATAGTATGTACATATACTTAGTAACACTGATGCCATGCTTTGTAAGTAGGGGTATGTGATGTTATCTACGTCTTAATGTTTTCCTTTATATTAAATTTGCTTATTCTCAGTATTCAGAGTTTGTTTTTGTTGTTATTTATGTTTTTCTGAACAAAGCGCCACTGATATTTTATTTTTTTCCTTTTGGAGACAGTATGATTACATTGCGATATATGTATGATTTTTTTTTAATTAAAAACAAAATTTCTCTACTCTTCTTAGATAAATGCCATTGGATCTTTGACTTCCACCTGTACAGCAACCAGAGATGAGCAGAAAGGACCTCAGTTTAATGTCTTGCCTGAAAGATGGCACATCAACAGCATGGCATCCCACTCGTACTGCACTACAGTGTTACGGGTATTACCCCAAGTACTTGGTATGAGGCTAGAACCCCCAGACTTCTTTTTTTCCCCCTGATATTCTGGAGCAAGAAGCAAGCGTGCTACTTACTGAGACACTGACACTGCATCCCAAGTGCCTGAGACCCTCCTGAACAGGGCTCCAACATTATTCCTCTACCTGTCTGCCATAGCGGTGGGGTCTCAGGCTTTGTGCCACCCTTAGGTGTTGAGGGCAGCATGACAACCACATCTTCAGGTAAAAGCAAGCAAGCAGATCCCCTGTGCCTCTGGCCAGAGTCCTGTATCCATCTGCTTGATGGGACACCACTTTTGCTCACCCCTCTAGTCACAACCAGGGCCCCTGGCACCTAATGCCTTACTGCTGATGCCTGCAGCTTCCCTCAGTAGGAACTCATGCTCAGGGCAGCCCAAGTAATCCCCCATCTGTGCCTAGGGCACCTTTTTTGGCAAGGGCACCTGGGATCTGATGCTTCCTCCCTCCTCACTTCTCAGACCTCCTGCCTTTAGCAATGTGACAGGTAGCATATAACTGTGTGGCCTAGGCTATTCGAATATAGATAAGGCAGCAGAAAAAAGTCTCATGGTCTGTCAAGTCTGCTCGAGTATACAGCTCCCTCAGCGTCTACTGAGGAATTCGTCCCCCTCACCATTAACCTCAAGCCCTCCTCACTAATGCCCTACCCCTACCCCTGCTCTACCTGTAACTTTCCTTTCTAGGGACGTGGATGTGATGTTCTATCTACACTTATGGGCAGTGTCCTTTCCCTTTACGTTGATGCTGGAAAGTCTTCAAGTTGGCTCCTCCCACCCACTCAGGTGGTAACTCCCTTGGCTCCACACCATGATGCCAGATCTTCCTTTCCGCTGGAAGAATTAATCAATCATTCAATCTTTAGTTATCCAAACAAAACACCATTGAGACAACTCATTTACAAGGTGGACCTGGGTCAGGTAATGATACAACTCAAGGCAAGAAAGTAAGTATTATACAAGCGCACAGGCTATAGATACAGTGCTGCAATTAGAATACAGAATTCTCATCATATACATTAGTACACAGTAGGGATACAGATGTACAATATATAAATAAACAAAAAATACACAAAGAGAAAAGAAAAAATATATACAACTCCCACAGTGGATAAAATCATACAGAGGTGTAGGTTTGGCTGGGGAAGGGCATGCCCAAGTGATTAGCTAGCGAAAACATTTGCAAGATTCCTTAAACGCCCTTGCAAAGAGATTTTTAAAGGAGGGTATTTTTAGTGGTAGTACGATTTTTAGTTTTTTTTTGCACATTATTGCATAGGACAGGGGGATAGTGACCTATGGCTGCTTTGACAAAGTGCGTTCTAACCTTGGGGATAATAAGAGAGGTATAAGAAAGGATTAATGGGTAGCTCCCTGCCAGGCAGATAGGATGGCAGTCAGAGATGTATCAGGAAACTTGCTGTAGATGGCTCTAAGAGTCCAGAGGATTGCATTTTGGTGGCGTCTGAAACTAAGAGAACTCCAGCCTACCACAGAATAAAGGGTGCAGTGATGAGTGGAGTATGGGGCGCCAGTAATGACTCTAATTGCCCGATGGTAAAGAGTGTCTAGTTTCCCTAAGGCTGAGCTAGGACCTTGTCTATAAAAGATATAGGCATAGTCCAGAAGTGGCAAAAAGGTGGTTTGCACTAGCCGGATTTTGGCCTTCTGCATAACTACTGTAGATGTTTTATCCTAAAAAAGATACCTAGCCTCTGTTTCCATTTTTTTGTTAAATTCTCAATATGTTCAGAAACGATAGCCTATCATCAACCCATACCCCCAAGTATTTGAAGTTTGACACAATTTCTAGTTGCTCACCTAAGAACGTCCGAATGAGAGGGACTGTGGATGTGCCCTTGGGTTTGTTAACTTGTGCAGAAGGAGCAAAGAGCATAGCCTTAGATTTTTTTAGCATTTAATAACAGCTTCAAATGCAGTAGATTTTCCTGCAGATGGTTAAATTCAAGTTGAAGATCTTTGTAAGCCTTCTCCAGAGTAGGCCTTTCCACATACAGCACCATGTCATCGGCAAATAGGTGAATTCTAGCATCCCTGATTCCATCGTTTAGGTTGTCAACGTAGATGGCAAACAGCAGTGGTCCTAAAATGGACCCTTGAGGTACTCCTCTTCACAGTGTTTTCAGCGTGGAGAGGTTGCCCTCTGCTTTAAATTGTTGACAACGATCGGTAAGGTAATTAGCAAACCACTTAGTTGCTAGAGGGTCTACAACAATACACAGGGTGGTCAGAAGCAGGTCATGGTCCACCATGTCGAAGGCTTTGCTAAGATCAAGGAATAGGGAGTACATTGTGAATCTGAAGGTGTTGCCTGGGTTGTGTATTCACTACTTTTTCCAAAAGTTTGGATAAAATAGGAAGTAGGGAAATTGGGTGATAATTGTTTAGGTCACTGGTATCACCAGACTTATGGAGTGGGATTACTTGTGCTGTTTTCCATATTGAGGGGAGAGAGCCCTGAGTAAGGGACAAATTAAAGAGATGAGTAATTGGGACAGCTAAAGTATAATAACCTAGCTTTAGGTAATAAGGCTGTACAAGATATGCACCAGGGCTTTTCCTGGTGTTGAGGTCCAAAAGGAGATCCTCAACTTGCTTCACAGTGACAGGGTGGAATGTAAACACTACTTTAGGATTTAGTAAGCTAGGATTGAGCCATTCAAGCTTCTGAACACTTAGCTGTGCTCGAAGATTATTGGCTGGTGGAGTCAAAGGCTAACCCTGCTGTGGCAAAATGGTTACTTAGGAGTTAAAGACGAGTGTTTATCCGTAGTGACAACACCTCCCATTGTGATTTTTTGAGGAAGAGAGTGTGCAGGAGAATAGCCTTCGATGTCCATTAGAGTTTTCCAGAATTTGTTTACGTTGCTCGAAACAGAATCAAGTTCTGCTTGGAAATACCTTGCTTTCTCATTCTAGTAAGTTTAGTGCACCAGTTTCTAGCTTTTCTGAAGGTTGTCCAATCAGTTGCAAGTTTAGTTTTCTTTGATTTTTTCCAAAGGGAGTCCCTGTGCAGTAGTGCAGCTTTCAATCCACCTGTGAACCAAGGGCACATTTTCTTTTTTGTTCTGATTTTCACTAGGGGAGCATGTTTATCTATGGCCCTGAGCACTACTTTATGGAAGTCCTCACATGCAATATCCACGGCCGGTGCCAGATAAAAATCCTGCCAGTCAGCATGTTGGAGGTCCAAGCAGAAAGCAACAGGACTGAAGTTCCTCCAGCATCTCTTAAAGATATATTTAGAGGATGACACTGCTTTTGGAGTGGACCTCACACAGGCACATTGCACAGTGATCACTGATGTCATTAAAGAATATGCTTGCATGAGTAAACAGGTGGAGTTTGCTTGCTAGTATAATGTCAAGCAATGTGCTTTTCTCAGGATTTTTTTTTGTACAATCTTTTTATTAATTTTAAGATAACAACAAATACAACATGGACAATACAAGTAGATAGACAGACAGACAAGTGTATTCCATAATTGATTACCGTTACATTCAAGTATTAATTAACAATAGTTTCCCCCTTTCATTTAATTCCTGAAACTGTAGTTGCACACACATTCCAGATATCCCTTAACATAATCAGTGACATTTATGGGTGTAAAGAATTTATAATTCTCCCTTTAATCCTCCTGAGTCCAGGCCACTACGCAGAGTGGTCTCTTCCTCTCTGCTGAGCAAGGCCAGGAAAGGAGCCCATTCTCTATAAAAGGCTTCCACTCTATCTCTGATCACCAGTGTCAACATTTCCAGTACTAGAGTTTGGATCACCAGTTTGTGCCACTGCTGAATGATGGGAGCAACCCAACTAACCCAGGTATTCTGAATACAATGTCTTGCTGGCACCATTAATACCCTAATCCACCGTGACAGTGGTTCCCATTCCCTGTCCTCTCCCAGGTTCATTCCAAACAGGCCTATTATGGGGTCTACCTGAAGGGGGTATCCCACCAACTTTGTTATCTCACTAAACACTCCACCCCCAAAAACCTGTAAAACACTGCACTCCAAGAAACAGTGTATATATGTCCCCTTGTCTTTTCCACATCGGCCACGGGGACAGAGATGTGCTCTATGAACTGCCACTGGGGATAATAAAGCCTATGCAGAATTTATAAAGGTCTCCTTAAACCTATTGCATATCAGAAGACCCAGGTGCCCCTCCAGCAGAAATTGCCAATTATCTTCCAAAATTTCTCTTCTTAAATCTCCCTCTCACAATTGCTTTACCTTCTGTGTATAATCCGGGTAATCCTGCTTCCCCAATTTCACAGCCTTTCTAATAAATCCTTTGGGCTCTTTCTGTGCCCCATATATCAATGTCTCTGTTGAGCAACATCCATGAGATTCCACCCCTCCTCTTTCCATTTTCATCATAAATGCCCTGAGTTGTAAATATCGGAATAGTTGGTGCCCCCCCAGCCCTAACCCCCTGAACAATGTCCCTCAATGGGTTTAGTGTACCATTCCATACCAAAGTTCCCATACTTTGTACCCCCCTAGTCTCCCATTCCCTAAATCCTTTGTCATCCAGCCCTGGAAGGAAGAAGGGATTCCCTCCCACTGGTAACAATAAGGTTTCCCCTTTACCAATCCTCCGACACTTCCTGATATGGCCCCATGCCTCCAATGTTGTTTTAACTAATGGGTTACAACCTCCTTGGGTGGAATATGCTGTGAGGCCCTTGCTGTGTAGGTATGCAGAAAGACGTCCCTGGACCCCACTGCTCTAAGTCAACCCAGCTTGCCACCTCAGGACGGTGTACCCAGTCTGCGATCTATCATTGTTGGATGGACAAGTAATAATTGGAGAGGTTTTGGAAATTAAGGCCCCCTCTGGCCGTTTCAGCTTTTAATCTCTGGAGACAAACTCTTGGCCGCTTTCCCCTCCAAATAAACTGGGTAAATAACTTCTGTACCCGAGCTATGTCCCCTTTCATGAGGCTCACAGGAATCATCTGCATAGGGTATAATATCCTAGGAAGGATGTTCATTTTTATCATATTAATACGCATCATCCGGGATATAGGCAATTGCATCCATCTTCTCAGGTCTGCCTCCAATATTTTAATGAGTGGTACATAATTCAACCCATACAATGATCCAATTGTTCTACTCACCTTAATACCCAGGTAAGTGATGCTCATGGCCACACCCTGGATTCTCTATTGCTCATCCGCCTTTTCCAACCCAGGAAAACACAGCATTTCAGACTTATTTAAGTACATTTTATACCCAGAGAAAGTGGCAAAAGCCTTTATCAATTCTAATACAAGTGGCATAGAGGTCTGTGGATCCGTAACAAATAAAAGCATATCATCCATGTAAAGGGTGATCTTATGTATGGTACCCCTGCTCCCTTAATACCCCGAATCCCAGGACACTGCCTAATCACCGCAGCCAGTGGCTCTAACGCCAGTGCAAATAGTAATGGGGATAAGGGGCACCCCTGCCTGGTACCTCTCTCCAAATTAAAGGGATCTGTAGGTATGCTATTAACCAGAATCAGAGCTCTGGGAGCCTGGTACATGGTTCTGATCCACTGAACATATGAGTCACCCAGACCAAACTGGGGCATCACCTCAAAGAGATACTCCCATTCCACCCTATCAAACACTTTTTCTGCGTCTATAGAGATGACATAAGTTTTCTCTGCTACTTGTCCTGTTCTCCACATCACATTAAGCTATCGGTGCATATTATGATAAGAATATCTCCCCTTTATGAACCTGGTCTGATCTGGGTGAATAAATGCAGGCAGGTGATCCTCTAATCTCATGGCCAAAATGTTGGCCAGAATTTTAAAATCACAGTTCAACAGAGAAATTGGTCTATACAATGCACACTCCTTCACATCTTTACCTGGTTTCAGGATTAGACAGACCACAGCATCATAACAAGTATCAGGCAAATGTGGGTGCTCCTCTCCCCTCTCTACCTGAAATACCTCACTTAACACTTCCGCCTTCCGACTGCTAGAGCTTTATAAAGTTCCACAGGGAATCCATCAGGGCCACTTGCCTTACCCTGTTGCAACCTCCCTATGGCTTTTAAAACTTCTTCCTTCATGATGGGTTGGTATAGTCACTCTTTGAGCTGGTGTAAGGTTAGGGAGATCTACCTTATCAAAGAATTCCTGTATCTGATGCCCCCTTACCCTTACATTCTGCCTTATACAACTGATCATAAAACTCTCAGAAAGAAGTCCTCAATTCCTTGGCTTCTCTATGTACTGTACCCCCCTTATCCTCAATCCCTGTTACTTTAGTAGGATACTTACCATCCTTCATAAGTCTAACTACCCTGTTGCTCTAGAAGTAGAAGGGGACTTATTTAGGGTTAAAAAAAAGAAAGAAAAGAAAGAAAGTCGGTGTGTATTCTGTGTACCTGCTGAGAGCAGAAAGCAGCTAACTAAAAGAAGCTACATTTTCTTCTTAATTTAAAATGTATATCTCAGCAGGAGTCAGTGTCTGTTAAGATTAAGTAGACAGATAACTTTATTAGAAGTAGAAGGGGACTTATTTAGGGTTAAAAAAAAGAAAGAAAAGAAAGAAAGTCAGTGTGTATTCTGTGTAGTGAAGGGTACTGTATCAGCTCACTTTGCTAAACCAGTAGGAGGAAAGAGAGCTTACCTGGGGATGTGGTTTAGACACTATAAAAGCAGGTGAGTCAAATTACAATTTCCTGTTGTTAGCCTTTTTTCTTACTAACTGCCCTCCACCCCGCCCCCCACCCAAAGCCAGTTCTACTTTTATAGCCACTGGATTTGACTGTCAACAGAAACTTCCTGTTTGGCAGTAGGAAGGAAAGGATCATAGAGAAACATTGGTTTTGTCAACCCTAAATTAGAAAAAGTAGCTCACTCCCCCCCCCCCAGCTGCTGGTGGTCTGATATGAGCAAGGAGGAAGGAGGCTACTGAAGAAGATAGGAAGTTGCTGTCCCAGAACAGGAAGAGAGAGAGTTGTAAGGAGAGGAGAGAGTAAGCATCCAGAGAAACAGTGGAGGGGACACAAAATAAGACATGATAGGAGTGGTGCAGTGCAATGGCTGTGGGGCGGCAGTGTTCCAGGAGACATTCTGGAGGCTGCGATGCTGCCCTATTTGCAGGCACCTCTCTGGTCTGAGAGAGGAGGTTGCACATCTCCAGGCTGACCTGGCTAGGATTCGTGAAACCTCCTCCCCCACCCAGGGACCACCAGGGCCAATGCCACTACCTCAGAGGTTGCCAAGAAAGAGGAGAGGCTGGACCAGGGTGGGCTCAAGGAGGGAGAGGGTGGTGGAACAGAGTTGCATCCCTCCTGCTGTACCTCTTCACAATTCATTCGCTCTTCTGGTGGATAGTGGTTCCTCTATGGAGGCACCTGCAGTGGAGACCAAGGAGGATGCTGGGAACCTTCACAAAGGAGACCCAAAGGAGGGTGGCATGGGACCCCACAGGGGAAGGAAACAACTCCTGGTGGGGGACTCAATCATTAGGGGGGTAGAAATCGGGGAGGATAGGGAGAGGGAGGTAAGGTGCCTTCCTGGCGCCATGGCTTGGAGGGACAGGAAACGAATCCTCAGGATCATGGGAGGAGCTGTACGAGGGAGGGAGCTGGATGTCATTGTCCACCTGGGGACAAATGACCTGGCTAGGAATGGGATCAGAGCAGCTCAAGAGGAGTTTGTAGAGTTGGGAAGGGGCCTTAGACAAGTAGCGCATACGGTAACCTTCTCAGAGGTGCTGCCTGTCTATGGAAAGGGAGATGCTAGGGTACTTCTCACCAGGGAATTCAATGAGTGGTTGAAAAACTGGTGTGGAGCTCAGGGTTTTGGCTTCACTGGGGACTGGGCAGCCACCTGGAGGAATGCAGACCTATACTGGTGTGATGGTCTGCATCTGTCCGGGGGGAACCAGGATCCTAGGTGACAGGTTTAAATGCTTCATTGGCAAGCATTTAAACTAGCCAAGAGGGGAGGCACTGAAAAGAAGCAGGGAAATCCGAGCCTCCCCCCACAAAACATGGTGATTAGTGAGGTAAACACCAAGATACAGAAGTTATTAGGGAGCAGAACAGATTTAAATGTAAAAAGGCAAAGGCAGTAAGGACAGAAATGGGGCTAAAAGGGTAAGGCTATCAAAAATGGAGGGTGATGAGTACCAATGCCCATAGTCTGTGTAACAAGCTCCCGAACTAGTGGCCTTGATGGAAGAGGGTTGCCTGGATATTGTGGCAGTCACAGAAACACGGTACACAGAGAAGCATGACTGGGATGTCAACATACCAGGACACACAATCTACAGGAGGGACAGGGAGGGTAAAGAAGAGGAGGAGTAGCTCTCTATGTAAAGGAAGGGATCAAAGCAACAGAGCTAAAGAGTAAACAGGGAGCAGATGAGACACTTTGGGTCACCCTGGAGACAGGAAATGGCACCACAATCCGCATGGGGGTTGTATACAGACCCCCATCCCAGGGGGAGGGAATGGACAAGGAAATGATAGAAAGCTTTCTTAGAATGGCAGAAAAAGGGAGATATTGTTGATGGGGGACCTGAATATGCCAGATGTTAACTGGAACACCTTTGCTGAAGGCACATCCAAGAGCAGGGTCATTCTTGATGCCCTACAGGGGGCATGTCTCAGACAGCTAGTATCGGAACCCACTCGGGAGGGAGCAATCTTAGACCTGGTACTTTCAAATGGGGATGGAGAAAGAATCTCAGATTTAGAAGTGGGTAGCCATCTGGGAACAAGCGACCACCAAACAGTATGGTTCACGATAAACACAGCCATGCAATCAAGCCATACAAAAGCACGAGTACTAGACTTTAGGAGGGCTGACTTTGGGGAAAATGAGAGAGTGCCTCAGAAAAGCACTAGCAAACAGGCAAGAAGGAGGGGTGGAGGAACCAATGGGGAGTGATCAAAACAGCCATCGCAGAGGCAACAAGCCTTTGTATAAAAAAAAATCAATAAAATACAACGAAGAAAAAAACAGCTATGGTTCACAAAAGAGGTGGCAGGGAAGGTTAAGGAGAAAAGGACAGCATTCAGGAAATATAAGGAAACACAGAAGGAGCAGGACAGAGAACTTTATCAGTTAAAGCAGAAAGAGGCTGGGAAGGCAGTCAGAATAGCAAAGACCCAAACCGAGGAAAGGATGGCCAATTCTGCCAAGAAGGGGGATAAGACCTTTTATAGGTACATTAGGGAGCGAAGAAAGACCAAAGGAGGGATACTGAAGCTTAATAAAGGGGAGAGAATGTGGGTAGAGGATAACAGTGAAAAAGCAGGGATACTGAACGAATATTTCTGTTCAGTATTCACAAAGGAAGAGGAGGGGGAGTTACCTAAACCAAACAAGAGAAACACTCTGAAGACTGGGGTCGATACCAGTCCATTTACAGAAGAAAGGGTTTTGAAAAAACTAATAAAATTGAAGGTGGACAAAGCAATGGGGCCTGATGGGATTCACCCAAGAATTCTAAAAGAACTAAGGGTAGAACTAGTGACATCGCTGACTACTCTCTTTAACAAATCATGGGAGGATGGGGTGGTACCAGAGGACTGAAAGAGGGCAGATGTGATTCCTCTTCACAACAGTGGGAGTAGGACAGAGGCAGGAAACTACAGACCAGTTAGTTTGACCTCAGTGGTAGGGAAAATGATGTAATCACTTCTGAAGGAAAGAATTGTTGAGTACTTAGAGGCCAGTGAGGCTCAGGACCCAAGGCAGCATGGATTCACGATGGGAAGGTCGTGTCAGATGAATCTAATAGATTTCTTTGACTGGGTGACCAAAGTAGTAGACCAGGGAGGGGCTGTGGACATGGCCTACCTAGATTTTAGCAAGGCATTTGATACAGTCCCACACAAAAGATTAATACACAAGATAGCCAGCCTTGGAATGGGTCTCAAGGTGGTAGCCTGGATAAAAAATTGGCTAGACAGCAGGACACAAAGGGTAGTAGTAAATGGAGTACACAGTGAAGAAAGGAGGGTTACTAGCGGGGTACCGTAGGGTTCAGTACTGGGACCGGTCCTTTTTAATGTCTTTATAAGTGACATTGCAGAGGAACTGGAAGGAAAAGTATGTCTCTTTGCAGATCACACAAAGATCTGCAATAAGGTTGATACACAAGATGGAGTGGAAAGGATGAGAAGGGACTTGGCAAGGTTGGAGGAATGGTCAAATGTATGGCAGCTCAGATTCAGTGCAAAGAAGTGCAAGGTAATGCACATGGGAAACAAAAATCCAGGGGAAGTGTACACAATGGGGGGGTGAGATACTGACAACAGTAAAAATAGAAAGGGACCTGGGGGTAATTAAATCAGATGACCTAAAGGTGGGCAAGCAATGTGAGAAGGCAGTAATTAAGGCTGGGGGGGGGGATACTGGGATCCATAGGAAGAGGCATCAATAGTAGAAAACAGGAAGTTGTTATCCCTCTGTACAGACAGTTGGTGAGACCCCATCTGTGAGTACTGTGTGCAGTTCTGGAGACCCCATCTCCGAAAAGACATAGACAGAGTGGAGGATGTCCAGAGGAGGGCAACCAAAATGGTGCAGGGTCTGCACCAGAAGACATACGAAGAAAGATTAAAGGAGCTTAATATGTATACTCTTGAGGAAAGAAGAGAGAGAGGGGACATGATAGAAACTTTCAAGTACCTCAAGGGAATTAACAAAGTCCAAGAGGGTAGCATCTTCCAGAAAAAGAGATGTGCAAGAACAAGGGGGCACAATTTGAAGATGGAGGGACGGCTCAGGGGTAATGTGAGGAAGTATATTTTCACTGAGAGGGTTGTGGATGCGTGGAACAGCCTCCCTGAGGAGGTCGTGGAGTCAAGAACAGTGGGGGACTTCAAGAATGCATGGGACAGGCATAAGGCAGTCCTAGGGGTGGGTAAGAGGAAGTAAGCTGTTGGCTAACTAGGATCTGCAGCTTATCTGTTAGGTAGGAAAATGGGCAGACTGGGTAGGCCAAGCGGTCCTTATCTGCCGTCAAATTCTTTGTTTCTATGTTTTCTAAGTTTCTATGTAACTAGAAGTGCGCCCGGTTTATTCGACCACTCAAACATCTGGTGTTTACAGTAAAACCAGGACGTTCTGGCCTCTCCTCGAACAAAGGCATTCAGGGCCTCTCCTGTCACCATTAGGAGCCATCCCACTTCCTCTTGCCCCCCCCCCCATTCTGCCCGCTTCTCTAGTTCCTTAAGTTGTTTCTCCAGCCCCTGTCTTTTCTCCCACTTCTCCCTCTTAATCTTAGCCATATATGCTATTATGGAGCCTCTCAGGAAGGCTTTCGCTGCATCCCAGAATATGGCCCTAAAAACCTCTAACCCTTCATTAGTTTCTTTATAAAATTGCCACTGATTTAACACATATTCCTTAAACTCCTTATTTGAAAGCATATATGAGGGGAATTTCCACTGGGGCAGTATGTCCCTCACCACATGCATCCAAATTCAGCCTATCACCATGGCATGATATGATATATGGACAGGACTATGCAACACATCTATCACCCTATCATTCCACTCCCACGGCACAAGGATGTAGTCAGTTCTCGTCCACGTCCTATGAGGACTCAAAAGAAATGTGTATCCCTGGCCTGGGGTTCACCATCCTCTGGCCATCGACCAAATCCAGATCTGTCATGCCCACCCGCCACTGGCTTAATGCTTCCGACATCCTCCCTTTACTCTCAGAGTGATCCAGTACTGGGTCCAAAGTACTATTCAAATCCTCACCCAAAACCAGTCCTGGAAACTGTTCCCTAGTAAGCAAATCCAGAAGCTCAGGGAAAACTGTGGATCGTATGTGGCCAAGGCATAGACACTGCCAAATGTAATGTGTTCTCCATACAGCTGTCCCACCAAAAAAATATACCAGCCCTCCCGATGGTCTTTCACAACCCTCTTGACCTCTAGTGGCAGATTTTTATTCAGAAGGATAGCTACTCCCTGTTTACGGGAGGAGTATGAGGCAGCAAAGCATTTATCCACCCACCCGTGACGAGCTTGGTGTGTTCTATATCAGACAAATGGGTCTCCTGGAGTAGTGCTACTTGCGTCCCTCATCTTTTGAGTGCTGTCAGGAGCATCGAATGCTTAACCAGATTAGTAACCCCTCGCACATTCCAGGAGACCACTGTCAGCTCTTGCGCATTAGCCATATTCAAACCCCTTCTGTTCCTGAACATAGAGATTTACCATCAAACCCATCCATACATTGCCACTCCATCCATTAATGCAGTGATCTGGAATCCTTAGCAACCTTTTAAGAGTACAGAATGCATTAAAAGATACATAGTAATAACAACATATATTCAACAAGAAGATGAAAACAACATACCGTCCCCCCTCCCCCAGCCCCCAACTAGAACATAGTAAACAGTATCCCTCAGTCCAGGCCTCCCCTTCTCTCCCCCACCAGGAACTACCCAACAGACCCTTTACAAATTCTTACACAACAACCCCCACTCCCAAACTGACACTAAATGCAATCTCAGCATGAGTGTCTGGTATCCCACTGTTGATATGGTTGCCCTGCTACTCCGCCACGTGCTGGTGCCAAACTCTTTTAATCCAAAAGATTAAGAAAAAAGAAAGTTCCAAAACCAACTTAAACTTTAACTTTGTTCACCCCCCGCCCAGCATCACCCTGCTGCCAAGACCCAGTAAGGTGATGAGCATTATTATTATTATAACATAGAAAGCCTTAATATTAGCTTCAGACGCCTTCTGAAAAGTTGCACACCCTATTGAATTCAGTCTTACCCCATTTAATCCTCTATCAAAAAAAATTAAAACATAACATGGAGTAGTTTTGTCTGGTAGGTACTCACCCTGAGGGCCTCCCGACGAGCATATCAATCCCCCCACCATCAACAGTCCACAATAGGTTTTCTTCAAACTGTGCTTCTCCATGCAGTGGCTGCCAAAACAGCACAAGGAGTGAAATAGGCCATGCCATGAACACATGCACTAGGCCCCTTCCCCCCAGTCTCTCCTACACAGTGTGCCTCCACCTCTGCCCAGTCCACGAAGTGTCTGTCTTGATATTAGGTCCAGTACTGAAGACCACCCGTGGATCCCAAAGGGTGCACCCTTGTTTCTGCATCACCAGCCCCTACATATACAAAAAAATAAAGGGAAGAAGAGGGGAATGAGTAGTCCCTCATCTAAGTTGCTCGGCAGTTCTAAGAAAGTCACAGCATGTTTTCCACTACAGCAGCAGTACCCAATCCAAACTCAAGGTAAATTCCTCCGGTGATTGAACACAAAATGTAAGTAACAGTACTCACTCTTCTGTGATTCCCAGCAAGTAAAGATGTCATATAATAGACAGGAAGGGAAGCAAAAAGCTGCAGCATGGTAGGCAAACAGGGCCCACATCATCAAACTCGAGCTAGCATGCAGGGGCCAGTCCATTTACTTGGTCAGCTTCTTTTGCAGGTCAGATACGAATTGCTCGGCTTTACTTAGTTCCCAAAAGGTATATGTTGCCCCTTCGTGACGGATCTTGCGTATGGCCTGGTAAATTGTAAAGTTTTCCACCTTAAGATTTCTTAGTTGGGTCATAAGTCGGTTAAACATCTTCTGTTTTTGAAGGAGCCATATAGAATAATCCTGGGAAATAAACAGGCACACCCCCTCATATTCCAGGGGCCCTTTTTTCTCTGTAAGCTTTAAGAATCGCCTTCCGATCTTGAAAGGTGTGAAATCTTATTACTACCTGCATTGGAGGCTAATCTCCTGGAGGGCAAGGCATCACTGGTTGATGTGCCCTTTCTAGTTTAATGCGCCCATTTTTCAGTTGTAGCCCGAGTAGCTCTGGAAGGACCTTAGCTCAGAAACCCATCATATCGCCTTTTTCAGACCCTTCTGCTAGGCCTCTGAGATGCAAGTTGAGGCGCCTATGATAGTTTTCCTCATAGCTGAATGCCTCTTTTAGGTCTTTCAGCTCCTTTTGTAGTCTCACAACTTGAAGAGGGACCTCCATGACTTCATCTTCCAACCTGGATATGCGGTCCTCAGTCTCTGCAATCCTATTTGTGTATAAAGTTTGCTGCTCCAAGACCTCCTGTAGCTTGAAGTCTGTTTTGCCTTCCAATTTTAATAGTCTGGGCTCCAGCGCCGCAATCATTTGCCCAGTCACTTCGCAGCCTAACGCACTGATTTTGGCTGCTGAGAGTGATATTATGCCCGTGCTTTTGTCTGCCGTAGAGGCTGTCTACTTCTTTCCTGCTTTGCCAGCTAGCCGTTGGCTTTTTCCCGAATTTGGCATGAGATACTCCTCCATAATGCCTTTCCACAGGTGCTTACTCTATTTTAACAGTCAAAAGTTGGTTTTAATCTCTAATTTTTATTTTAAACTGGCCATTAGCACGGAGCAGTGTGTAGGCGTGTCTATCCAGCTAGATGCTCATCAGCGCCACCACCTTCTCAGGGTTTTCAACATTAGGCCAGGTGACATCGGATATGATTCGTGCAAGGCCCAAATTGTCACAAAATTCTTTTAGGGGTTTGGAGGCTATGGAAAACCAGTCCATATTAAGATTAGGGTTGGCAGAACCCTCTGAAGTTCTGGGTTCTAGTTCTAGTCTAGAACTTCTGAAAAAGTTCTAGGGTTCTAATCTTTTTTGGAACGTTTTAGAACTTGAATCCTATTTTTAAATTGTGCTGCCAGTAATGAAGATAGTAATGAAATACATGTAAAGAAAAAACTGTTTAATATAGGGGGGAGAGAAATGACCGTGTGTGACATTGGTAGGAATACAACTAGGTTTATCTATGGTTTCTTCTGTTTGCTAAAGCCAGCAACTTAATACCTAACAGGCCCACCCACCCGTATGTTAAACGTTTTCCTGCTGCAACTGCATCATAGTTCCTTAGTGAAAGAAAGAGGTACATTAGCCATTTATGTACTCAGTTATATATACTCATCGTCATGAATTATTAGAAAAAATAACTGATATTACCTAATTTCAGTTATTTGCTGCTTTGTGTTTTAAATGAGTAAATCAAAAGTTGCTATGCTTAAAAGAAAGCTTTTATAACAAAGTCAAGCCAAGGTACTGCAGCCGCAGCACGTGGAACCCAAATATGCCAGTCGTTGCTGGCAAAAAATGCATGCAATTTTCTAAGATAATGCATGCATATACCAACATTCTTGTTGTCAAATTGAAGTAAGACATGCAACTTTCTAAGATGATGCATTTTTCTAGCTGATACGTCAATAAAATCTGTATTTCAGTCACATAAATAAACAAAGTGGTTTGCTCACCAAATACTAACTTAAGGAACATTTAATGTAGCTGCAGCAGTTGGCATGTGATGTTTAAGGGACAGCGTCTGTCAATCCCATTATGTATCAAATTATCAGTACTTGTAAAGCAAAAACACTTTATGATAGGTCACATTCTGTGAAAACTGCTAATGCAGATTTTCTTTTATTTCTGATTCCTTTATTCTTTTTTTTAAAGGGGACAGGACACTTGTACTAGGTGGCAGCAGTTTGCAATGTATTTAATAATAAAAGAAAATTATATATATATTTATATTGTATCTATAGTAGGTTCCACAGTGGGCAATTGGTGTAGACCTCCCATACCATCAGTCTGTCATCATCTTTTTCCTCACCACCCCCAGCCGATCACGAATCTGTAAACGAAAGGACTAAAACAACACCAAACTTTCACCCCAGCACCCATTCCACTTTTCTTCCACCACCCTCATCTATGCAGTAGCACCCATACCTCCCTTACACCCATGTGTTAAAACCAACCCACAACCCTCACCCCCCTCAAGCACATGTTCCACCCTCACCCAAATGTTTAAACTACCCCCACACTTAGTCATGAACTACCATTCATGTCACCCTTCTCCGTCCCTCACCCATGTTAAAACCCACTCCCCCAACCATCACCCATGTACTAACAACTATGCCATGTTTCTCCCTCCTGCATCCATGTTAAAACCAACCACCAACTCTCACCCATGCACTAGCATCCATGCCATCTTTCTCCCTCTTGCATCCATGTTAAATTAACCTCCATCCCTTTCCCACCCTCCAGCACCCATTCTACCCTCCTCCATCTCTTAAATGCTAAAACTACCCCATGCTTACTCGAGAAAAATGAAACTCTTGCCTCCAAATGAGCCACACTTAACTGTTCCTTAATAAACAACACTTATGTGAAAAACTGCCTTTTCAATTGCTTTCTTCTTATGGACAACATTCTGTACAGTCCTCTTCATGGAACCAGTAATTTGAGAGTTGTTGCTATTATGCCATGGTCTGTGTACAACAGAATGTTAAACATGAGCTATTGTGGTATGAGACCTATGCTTACAGAATATGTGTTCAACCATGACATAGGTGAAACTGCAGAGGACTCTGTTTCCCAGAAGAGACTTGTAACAGGATGCTGCCCACAGAAACATAACAATACAAAATACAGTTTTTCCCATAATTTTTTATTCAGTAAGATAAGTTACATATGGATCATTTTGCTTTATGGCTAACATTTCTGTAATTGAAAAAAATAATAAACAGCTACTAATTAGAACTCGTTGTTTTGTCCTCTTTAAAATTGAAAAATAGACCGTCCCTGGTCCCAGCCCATACTGATGCACCACAAAGTCACAGAAGGTAAATCCAAAAATATATGTTTGCACTTTAACTATAAATAATATGATACAGAAAGGATTGACATGACAGATGCCAAATGCCAAATTTGCCAAATTATGCCAAATTTGGCCCTGTTCCCACTGATGTTAAAATTGCCCTGTATATAAAACTTGTTGACTTTAGACCCTAGCTACAAAGCAGTTTACCATGAAATGGTGAAAGTTTTGTTGGGTATATAGTCCAAGGTAGTAGATCGAGAAAGGAGAGAGACAACCAAAGTCATCACAGTATGTAAAAGTTTTCTTTTTGGTGCAGAGAGACTCTGTCCCACACAGTATTTACCAGCCACCACCATCTGAGCTGTCATTACCATCAACATCCACAACATCAATCACTTCAGGATCAGTTTGTATACTCTTGTAGGGACACGAAAATCTTGACTTATTAACTTTAATAAAAGTTAACGTGTGTACATTTTCTGGCAGCAACCTATTTCTGGTGTCTGTCACAATATTGCCAGCTGTACTAAACGTGCGTTCTGAAGAGACACTTGTTGCAGGACAACCAAGATATTTACAGGCTTCATCATACAGCTCTGTCCAAATCAACTTTTTTGATCTCCAGTATTCAAAAGGGCATGCATCAATAGGAATAGGCAGTTCTTGCAGGTAACTGTCTACCATGATATGCAGAGACCACTCAGAAGAGGAATCAGCATAAGCTGGTATGGCAGCAATTTGGGAAAGGTTTTGCCACAGATTTAGCTTGCTACTAAGGGTTGAAGAAGTGGCAACTGTGGAACAACTACTGTTAATGTTTGGTGACTTTTCCAGTTCTATATTCCTTTGTGAAGATGAACCTGCATGTTGTGGTGATGACAACCTGAGGGTACTGTGCTTGTCTGTGTTTGACTCCTGTGAGTGCTGCAGCTCATCTAGCAACATACATTTGTAATACTCTATATCATCTGTTTTTGGAAGATGTATAGCCTTGAACCTGGGATCTAAGAGAGTTGCAAGGATGTAGTATTTTGATTTCTTCATTGCAACTAATTTGTCATTGGTTTTGAAGAGCTTGCTCATTCTCTTTAAGAGATTCCCATGATACAGGCGACATGTTGTCTGAGCTTCAGATCTGTCTTTTTCTATTTGTAGATTTAGAACACTAAGATGATGTGAAATCAGCATCATGAGTGTGATAACCTGACTCACAGATGCGCCTTCAGAAGACATGTCCCTTGTAGCTGTCTCAAAAGGAGCTAGGATACAGCACACTGTCTCCATTAATTTCCACAGCAGCACAGACAGTATAATGCCATCTCCAATAATGTAACTGGAGCAATACTCATGCACAGCTTGCTTTTTCTCCAAGAGGCACTGCAGCATATAAAGTGTTGAGTTCCAACAAGTGGAAACATTTTGAATCAGCTTTTGCTGGAACAGCATGTGTTTTTTTTTTTTGCAGTTCAGACAATGTCCATATTGCCTTGATTGAATGTGAAAAGTGAGTCACAATTTTTTTTGCAAACAGCGAACATACCATCCACTTGTGTTTCATTGCTGAGAAATCCCATGACAATTAAATGTAAGCAATGTGCAAAGCAAGAAGCATGCATAAATCCTCCATCCTGTACTGCTTTCAAGATGTTAGCTCCATTGTCACTTACTATGCAGCCACATTTTAGACCGTGAGAATAAACCCATTCATCAAGGAGGTCATTTAGTTCCTGCAAGATGTTTGCAGCTGTATGACTTTGCCCAAACCTCTTTATATGCAGCAGCGCCATCTTTTGTGGTGTCTTTGTTTTTGAAGAAGCACAAGAAAACGTGACCCAATGAGCGGTAAGGGACATGTAATCTATGTTTTGAGTGCTGGTCCACATATCTGTTGTGACATGAATAATCCCACCCTCTGCAGTTTTAAGTGCAAGCATCACTGTCACTTTTAAAGCCTGATAAATGTTTGGTATTTCAACACAGGAAAAGTACCTTCGATGAGGAGCATTGTAACGAGGCTCTGCTAATTTCATGAGCTCTCTAAAATCCTCATGATCTACCAAAGAGTATGTGAGAAGGGCTCCAGCTAATAGTTCATCAATTCTTTGATTAAGATGAAGGGTCTTTGGATGATTTTTAGTAAAGGTATTCTTCCTTTCAAATGCCTGAGACAGTGTTAGCTGTTTACAACATGTCCCTGCTGGTTTATTATACACTGTGCTTTGATGGGCGGATGGATGCTGAGATGGTGGACTAGGACTTATACATTCAGTGCCATCACTGGATGTGCAGCTGGTACTAATAGTGCTGGCATTGGTGGCAACAATGATCTTAGGGCTGGCAGTGGTTCTGTCTGCATCAAGTTCAGACAATTCAGTATCCATTTCAGATTCCTGACCCTTCTCATGTGCAGTCTGGAATATGGAGGACATGGGTTTTGGACGATCAAGCAAAACTGAATGCTTTTTCAGATGGCTTTTAAGAGCTGTAGTGCCAAGGCATGACACAGCTTTACCACGGCTTACACTCTGTTTACACAGGGAACAAATTGCTCTGCAAGGATCAGTTTTACTGACAGAGAAATAATTCCACACCTCAGGTGTGACAGATTTTGTTTGAGTGCTAGGAAGATAGCTAAAGACTGTTTGTGTCTTTTCACCTGTCCCAACAGAACCCGGAACATGCTCCTTGGTGCTAGAAGAGTGGGCAGAGGACTTTGATGGATTTTCATTGCTGGCCGACACAGAAGTGGTGGATTCAATGGATATGTCCTTTTCATTGCCAACAGTGCTGGATGTATTTGCAAGTGCACTACCTAATTCATTGTCAGCAGACTTGCTCATTTCACCTTGTTGAGGAAGTAATGATACATCACAAGACACAACAGTGTCAGACTGAGATAAAGAGCTACTGTCTGAGTCAGAGAGGGACTCACTGTCACTTGCATTATTACTGCTAGTCACAGGGATTTTAACAGCAGGAACGGCATACCTTATGGTGCCTCTCCATGTGACCCCAGCAGTTGCACAGGTTTTCTTAAAAGGTCCCCCTTTACCACACTTCACTGTTGCTCTTTTGCTGTTTTTTGAATTTTTATCACATGAAACATTTTGGTTATTTCTGCTAGCACCAGGATTACCACTACCATCAACACCTGCTCCAACACCAGCACTAGATGCTTCATCTATGTTGGTGTCAGCCATAACAGTACCAGTGTACTGCAGTGAATACACCCACAGAATTCCTGTGTAAGAAAGCAATGTGATCTATGATCACTGGCTACAACTCCAAAATTTTATTTTGGCTGTGTGACACTGTGATGCAGTGGACTGAAAGTAGTTGAAGAATATGATGGTTTGCAACTAAAGGATCCCAGGTTCAAGGCTTACAGAATGATTGGGCTGCTGGGAATAGGCATACACATAGCAGTCAAGGGGCACACAGCAGCAGGGTGATGGACTGACCACAAGAGATGGAGCTACACACACAAACCGAGGAAATAGATTTTTCTGTCTCTCCTCCCAACAGGGAAATATATTTTTTGGCTTCTGTCATGTATTTAAGGATAATGCCACCACACAACTGCCCACTGGGCTTCACATGGTAACACACACTGGGTAAGGTACAATGCAGTTAAGGGGCACACAGCAGCAGGGTGATGGGCTGACCACAAGAGACGGAGTTACACACACAAACCTAGGAAAGAGATTTTTCTGTCTCTCCTCCTAACAGGAAAATATATTTTTAGGCTTCTGTCTTGTATTTAAGGATAATGCCACCACACACCTGGCCACTGGACTTCACACGGTAACACACACTGGGTAAGGTACAGTGCAGTCAAAGGGCACACAGCAGAAGGAGATGGACCGACCACAGGAGATGGAGTCACACACACATACAACCCAAGGAAAGAGATTTTTCTGTCTCTCCTCCCAACAGGGAAATATATTTCTAGGCTTCTGTCATGTATTTAAGGATAATGCCACCACACGACAGCTGACCACTGGGCTTCTCTCGGTAACACACACACTGGGTAGGGTACAGTGCAGTCAAAAGGCACACAGCAGAAGGAGATGGGCTGACCACAGGAGACGGAGTCACACACACATACAACCCAAGGAAAGAGATTTTTCTGTCTCTTCTCCCAACACTGAAATTTATTTATATGCTTCTGTCATGTATTTAAATATAATGCCACCACACGGCTGCCCAACAATGGGCTTCTCGCAGTAACACACAATGGGTAGGGTACACAACAGCCGCAGCAGGGTGATGGGGAAATGCCACAGAAGAATAGAAAGATACAGTGTAGTGGAGTCACACACAACACACAAGTAGGGAGTACTGTGTAAAAAAACAGCCTGGTGTTGTTCTATCAGGAATTTTATAGGGTGGAATAGAAGAACGCTCAGCAGCACAGTACCACAGAATCCCCTCCCCTCCCTGCCCTCCTGATTATTTTACTTTGTTTTGTGGAGTAGGGTATAAAGTAGTAAGTAAAATGCCATCAAATTCAAATGTCTCAACTTCTCGCACATTAAAGTTAAACTTAATTTTCCTCCCAATTAGTAAATCTGTTTGTTTAATTTCTTCACCCCTCCCCCAGCCAGGGCGATGATGTTCACTCCTTCCCAGTGTGAAACAAGTAACGCCAGGCAGAAATGAAGTTTGAACTGTTGATTTGATTGAACTGAGATTGAAAATAAAAGATAAATTCTCAGTTTCTCTCAAATATTCAGCAACTTTTTAACCTCTCTCTGTCTCATCCTGAGACTGAGCCTGTCACCAACTGTTCCTTCGAGCCCTTTCTTTTTCTCGGTTCCTACTCCCCGAGTCCCCCCTACCTTTTCACCCCCACCTACCCCTTAGCTTTTTTATTTATTTTTTTACTTTTCTTTGCAATAAAGCAACTCAATCTGACACGACGATTTCACAATTAGCAATTATTAGCAGAGCCGGAGACTAAAGAGCAGAGCTAGCCCAGACAGAGCGTAGTGGCACAACCTGCTGCAACTCCTTTACAGTGGGACTAAATGAATGAAGCTGCAGCCACGCGGTTTACATATTCGACCACCACCTGACCGCAGAGCAGATGGTCATGTGGTAACACAGACTGGGATGAAGTAAATACACAGGCACGCAGTCTGACTCCACACTATTCAGCCCCCAACAACACTAATGGCATGGCATGATGGGATCGATCATACTGGAGCTGAAGCGGGACTGGAGGGAGCTGACAGTATGCAAGTGAGATTTTTTCACTCTGGGGCTGCTACTTTGAAATCAGGCAGGTTGCTTCATGTTGCTTGCATTGCGGCTTATTTCTTAATGTATAAAAAAAACAAACAAAAAAACGATTTGTTTCAGATTGATTCGAACCCATTTGCGAACTCTCTAGTGTTCGAGTTCTGAATTAGAACTTGAACACCAGGGTTCGTGATGGGTTTGAATCTTTCCCGAACTAGTTCTGACAACCCTAGCATGGTGTGATGTAATAGTGTAGGTAAGGAGAAATGGGCAGATTGGATGGACCAAGCAGTCCTTATCTGTCATCAAACTCTATGTTTCTTTGTAGTAAACAGTAAGTAAACCAAATGTCCTTGCAAAGTGCACACTGGGACCAGGCTATCCTTAGTCCTTAGGGTCTTGTTAGTCGTCCGGCACCCATGTTTCATCATCAACTGCCCATTACAATATAAAAAAATGATATGAAAGGTGCCCCCCATAGATTATAATGACGCTCATCACTGCACTCTCTCTAGCATTACAATTTTAGTGAGTGTGGGGGCGGAGGAGCATGGGCGGTCCCAGAAACCAGGAAGTCCAAAGGACCCAGTGGGGCTAATCTTACGAGGGCTGCATTTTTTAAGGACTGCATTATTTTACATATAGACTGTATCCTTAGCAGCTCAAGGGGGTAATGCACTGATCCAGTTGGTGCAAAACCAATTTTCTTTTACTTGGTGGATCTCTTTAAGAAAATAACTCTCTCATTTGGGAGTCATAGACCCTACAACTGTCTGTTTTTCCTGTTTTTTCCATGGATCTTTCAAACTACTTTGTGCATAGCTGGCTCACTGTCTCTCCCATGTAACTTTTCTAATGTTTTATGAGGCCACTCTTTGTCTGTAAAACACCTGTCACATTCCACACATTTATATGGCCTCTTTTGGGGTTAGTGTCTCCAAATGTTTAGGGATTTCTAATACCGTGGCAAGAATGGACCCCATTCTTTAGCCAGGGCATATTCAAAACTTACAGCGCTCTTCTCAGCACATGCAACGTCCCCAAAATGGCTTTCTTTTTTTTTTTTTTTTTGTAGTTGTTTAACCAGCAGTAGCACACTAAGCTGAAAGCTTTTTTACAGGCGTGACCTGGGAGCACAGGGAAGTTAAGTGACTTGCTCAGGGTCACACAGTATGTAAGTGGATGCTGTGGGATTCAAACCCAGGTCTGGTCTGCTGGATGTCACCAGATTTGCAGCTCAGAACCTTAAACCACTGCGCTATACTACCTCCCTTTTGAAGTTCATAAGGTGTCACAAGTATTGGTAGCATATTTAAATGTGCCTGCAAGTTCTTTTTGATCAGTTCCATTGCTCCAAGCACTACTGGAACAATGTGTGTGTCCTTATTCCACATAAGTTTGGTTTCTGACTGCATATCTTGGTATTTCAGTAGGTAGCACACTCGTTTCTGAGGCCGCGGGAGATCAGAGGGCTGTGTGTTCAGTTCCCACATCTGGAACTTGGGTTAATATCCCAGTACTGACACTGTAGTGCAGCATGAGAGGGGTGCTGCACTTCTGAGGTGCCGTCTTTCCGATGAGATGTTAAACCAAGGTCCCATCTGCCTGGATTGGTGGTAGTTCAGGTGGATGTTAAAGATTCCATGGCACTTATCGAAAAGAGTAGGGGAATTTCCACGGTGTCCTGGCCAAAATTCCATCATTCACTAAATAAGTACCACCAACAGCTTAATCTGGTTCAAGGTCAGTTGGCATTCCTCTGTATCCCCCTTCCCCAGGTCGTGCCTGAAAATAGGCAGGATTTGTGTAGTGCACGTACCCAGTCAACAAAAACTAAATAATTAATAAATAATAATAATTTCATGATTTTGTGTCTCTCTGTATGCAGGACACTGTAGTCACTAGGGGTGGCTATTTCAATCGGCAATGCTACCTTTGTTCTCTTTTCTTGTATTACAATATCTGGTTTTCTTGCTTCCACTTTCTTGGCTGTTGGTATTGGGTGATCCCATGTGATCATTACTTCTTCATTCGCTGTGATTCTTTGTGGTTCATGTTTCCAGTGTCTCTCTGCTACCTGTATGTTGTAGTGTCTGCACAATTTCCAGTGGATCAGTCTTGCTACGTTGTATCTTTCGGTATACAGGTCTTCTGCCATGACTACTTCGCATCCAGCCAAGAGATGTGCAACTGGTTCTAATTCTGTACTACAGAACCTGCACTTGTCTGTTTCTCCTGTTTTTTCTATGGATTTTGTGAACCATCTTGTACGTAGCCCACTATCTTGGGCTGCCATTATCAATCTCTCATCTCGTGACCTAAATTCACCTCTTTTTAACCACTCATGGGTCAGGGCTTGATCGACCTGTGGTTGTTCCAATAGCTCCCTATATTTTCCACTGTAATTATGAGCTTTCCAGTTGTTTTTTTAATTTCTGTTGGTCTTTGTCCTTATAGTCCTTTTTCTGATTCTTTGCACTTTCTGTTGCTGAAAATTCCTTATCTACTAGTGGATTAACATCCATCTCTGCTACCCTTCTGAAGGCTTCTCCTAATTTGATGAGTGTAGTCATTTTAGGCTTATTTTCTTCATGATACAGGACCTTGACTATATGTAGGTCCAAGGATGTCGTTAGGTATGTATGTAGCCCCAATATTGTGGATCTGTATGTGTAATCAATCTCAAGGAGGCCCATGCCTCCCCGTGACCTTGGGATATATAGTCTTGGCATCCACTGTTTGTTATTTGTTTCTGTCGGGGTTAGTGTCTCCAAATGTTTCGGGATTTCTAATACCGTGGCAAGAATGGACCCCATTCTTTAGCCAGGGCATATTCAAAACTCGAGAAATTAGTACTGTATTAATCTTTGATGTTTGCTGAGAGCGCTCTTCTCAGCACACGCAACGTCCCCAAAATAGCTTCCTTTTGAATTTCATAAGGTGTCACAAGTATTGGTAGCATATTTAAATGTGCCTGAAAGTTCTTTTTGATTAGTCCCATTGCTCCAAGCACTACTGGAACGATCTGTGTGTCCTTATTCCACATCAGTTTGGTTTCTGACTGCATATCTTGGTATTTCATGATTTTGTGTCTCTCTGTACGCAGCACACTGTAGTCACTAGGGGGTGGCTATTTCAATCAGTAATGCTATCTTCGTTCTCTTTCCTTGTATTACAATATTGGGTTTTCTTGCTTCCACTTTCTTGGCTGTTGGTATTGGGTGATCCCATGTGATCATTACTTCTTCATTCTCTGTGATTCTTTGTGGTTCATGTTTCCAGTGACTCTCTGCTACCTGTATGTTATAGTGTTTGCACAGTTTCCAGTGGATCAATCTTGCTACATTGTCATGTCTTTCAGTATACAGGCCTTCTGCCATGAGTACTTTTCTCTCGGGGTTAGTGTCTCCAAATGTTTAGGGATTTCTAATACCGTGGCAAGAATGGTTCCCCATTCTTTAGCCAGGGCATATTCAAAACTCGAGAAATTAGTACTATATTAATCTTTGATGTTTGCTGAGAGCACTCTTCTCAGCACACGCAGCGTCTTTCTCCAGAGTAAATTTGCTGATGTATTATTAAGTTACCCTTCTGGACAAAATTCTTGCCACATTCATCACATTTGTATGGTCTTTCTCCAGAGTGAATACAGTAAAATTGTATTTAGTTTTAAAACTTTTCCCACAACCAGTACATTTAAAGAGTTTGTCGCCTGTGTGATTCCGGATATGATCAGCCAGTCTTGATTTATTTGCAAAGCTCTTCCCACACTCAATACATGTAACAGGTTTTTCTCCTGTGTGTATTTTCTGATGGCATGAGAGTTCACTGTTCTATTTAAAAGTCCTCCCACACTCCATACATGTAACAGGTTTCTGCATTTTCCGGATCTGCAAACATTCCAACAGCTTACCCTGCTGTGCAAAACTGCTTCCACTGGTAGTAGAATGAAGTGGTGTCCGAGTTGTACAAGACTTCTTCATGTTGTTAAGCTGCTGATGTTCTGCAAATCTGCATTTAGTACACGTCAGTTGCTCTAGGATACATGACTCATGTGCAGTGTATGTAGCATTCCTCTCTCCTGTGAGGCTGTGCCGGTATGCATGAAGTTCTAACTGTTGATCCTTCTCGTAATTAGCAGATGGAGGGACCATTCAGAAAAAAGATACTCTATTATTGGGTTTTCAGTGATAAAAGACAAACGTTTGAAATACTACGTTTAATATATATATATATATATATATCCTAAAACAACAAGCATTCAAACAAACTAAACTCTTTTAATTATAATAATAAGGGAAGAATAATAGTTCTGATCCTACATGCTGTAATGTACAGCTGCCCTTTTCCTCATTGGTATGGTGTTGGCCACAGTTAACAGTAGTTATTTGTTTCAAGAATTTCACTAGGAAAAGCATACTGAGTAGAGATTGTTGGTTTCCAGAAGTGTCCCGGGAGGAAGGGAAGGGGGGCAGGCAACAATATGTACAGTACACCACTAACGATAGAAATAACATGTAGGTACATTAGGTAAGCAGTTAGTGTCAAGTAGTAGTAGTAGTAAAAGTAGTAAAGTTTATTTCTGATATCAGAAACAGGATAAAACCCAATTTGGCATCAGCTAATTTACAATGGGGTCCTACTCTAAAAGGAACATCAGTTTCATTTTTAAGAAAATACAAATACATACGTTATACATACATGCAACACAATACATACATGGACAAGGAAAGAAAAAAATAAAAGTTACAACAATATATCATATATACAAATATCTCAAATGCAACAAGTTTTTAAGGACATTGCTTCCTTTACAAGCCATGATCTTATTACATTCCAAGATATTTTATTTGTACATAACCTCAGATGTCCTGGCAATAAGTTCCACAATTTCAGACCCTCATATACATAACAATGTTGGCCCCTCACTGTTCTCATAAATGGTACCCTAAATTTTATTTCCCCTGCAGATCTCAGCCCTACCTTAACATTCCACTCCTCCAGGAACCCCACTAAATATCCTGGTGCTTTTTTAAAATAACAGCGATAGATTAACCATTGCACATGCATATTTCGCCATTCTTTCAAGGATATCCAATTTAAGTTCCTGTAAAGGGTGCAATGATGTGTTTTCCAAGGAGCATCCCAAACAAAATGCGTATATCTGTTATAGATAATATCAAGCTTTTCCAAACTCCCCCAGGCTGCCCCTTTATATACGACATCACCATAGTCAATAAGTGGAATTATCATCAAATTCACAATCTTCATCCCAGCTGCACCAGCGTATAGCAGATTTTGTCTATGTTAGAGGCTCCCGAACTTTATCATGCTCTGGCTCCTTTTGTTGTGTCTGCAATACGTAAGAAAGCAGACCAGCCTTAGAATGCAACTCAATTTTAAAATCAAGATGGTAATTACAATATACCGGTATTAGCAATGAGAAACATTGCCTATTAATACCGTGTTCAGGCAGTTGGTATGTGCGTCCAGTATCCCTGCTTGTCTGAATTCACGAATAATGACATCAGGTTTTACTTCGAGAGATTCAATGCTTGCCTGCAACCACCTTGCATGATGTTCTTTTAGTACCAATAGTCTTAGGTTGATGTTCAGTTCTGCATCACCAACCCCTGAAACCAGTTTGTCAGAAATTAGTGCCGCATACCATGAAGTGAAGTGACCTTTCATCAGGTCTTTGAAAACTTTCTTTACCAAGATGTCCAGCGGTTGTAGGGAATCAGTGCAAGATGCTGGGACATACACAGGTATAATACCAACTTCTTCCAGCTTATGTAGAATGGGTGCAGTGTAGTGAGCGCTATACAAGTCAAAAATTAGAATGGCTTTTTGTTCTTTTGGCAGTTCAAGTTGTTCTTTCACAGTCTCACAGTAAGTGGCAATAACCCCTTCAATGTACCAGACGGTTGTTTCCGCATTAGCCCAATGATTAACTGATTGTGTGATGTCCCATTCGGGTGGAAATTTGTGATGTGAATGGCATGCTGTAGTCTTACCCTGGTAGATGACTTGGGGGGGAAGCATTTGGCTGGCAAGTGTGCATGCAAGAACCAGGGAGACCTGCTTTTTATCCCCAAAACCGGTCAGTGAGACTTGACATGATCCTGTGGCCTCCATAGTTCACTCAGATACCGGCACAATTTTAACTCCATTCTCATCTAGGTTAATTACTAGCAGGGGAGGTATGAGCTCCTGTGTACAACAATTGGATATTCTTCGACAAAAGGCAGACCTTACATTTAGGAAATCAGAAGGAACCTTGCGTGCCACTTTTGTGCCTTTGTGTTTACTGTAGCCCATTCTATGTAGGAAACCCCACGCCCATTTACTGCTCAGTTGCAGGTGTCCGCCATTCTCCACCAAAACATGAGGGCTGGTTGCCTTAACAATTCCCATTGCTATTGCCTGGATCACACGGCCATTCACTACCGCACCCTCTACCCTAAGTGACTGTACAATTTTCTTTAACTGGTCTTCCAGATTGGATACCAAATGTGTGGGATGACCTCTTGACTTTCTGGGCAAAATGGGAGAGAGAGTTGCGGGATCAGGGTTTGTCTGCAATGCCAATTTGTAGTCCAGCTTAAATTTCCTAATTGTGCTCTCATTCACAATATCACCGGTTAAGGAGTGATGAGCTTGTACTGCGGACATGACACCGTGTTCAGCCACATACTTGCCTAGCTGAAACTAAACCTCTGGTGAATAATCAGGGCCGGCGTTAGGCACCCGCGAACCCCGCGGCCGTGGGAGGCCCCCGCCGACCCCCCACATGTAAGGACAAAGAGGTGACTCTTCCAAAATCCCTGCTGCACTCCCAAGTCCCACATATGAAAAAATACACACACAAACGTTCATTTTTAAATTGAAAAGCAGCAGCCCAGCACAGCATTACATACCTTCCAATCCTTTCCTTCATTTATACATTTTTTCCATTATTCGTCCAGTCCTATAATGTACAGCCTCGCTAGGTCACCATTCATGCTGCCTGGCCGCCACTGGGGCCTCCGACCACCTGCCCGCCCACCTGATTTCCTTTCCCTGACCCTAGGCATAGACTAGTCTGGCAAGTAGTTTGTAGGGAACTGACCAGCTGCAAGGTCACTCCGCCGCATGGCCCGCACGCATCTGCAAACACTCATAAAGAAGTTAGGGGCCCCGCCAATCTTTCTCACTCAGGCTGCCCGCTTGTGCACATCCACGCTGTCCCACTGAGACTGCAACAAGGATGTTTGCTTCCACACGGTCCCCATTGTGCTGCACATCATGGTGACGTGGAGGTGCTGTTGGAGCCAATCACAGTGCTCTACTCAGTCCCTTGCTGTTTTTGCACCTCCTCCCCCTCGGACCTGAAACGTTTGGTCCCCACTCAGGTCCTGTCCCATAAAGATCCCTCCGGCGCTCTTGGAACTATTCAGCCGAGGGAATCCTGTTGTTGAGTCGGCGAGTTGCTAACTTGGAGCTAAGCCTGGAGGACAGCGTTGAGAGAGAGAAGACCAGAGACCACACTCTGAAGCCAACTACCCGGTTCCTGATCTTGGAAGAGCTGGATATCCCTTCTAATTTGGTCTACAGATATCCTCCTAAATCCAGTAAGTCCCAATTCTAATTTAGTTTTCTTAGCACATGGAATGAATGCAGTGTGACCTGGACTAGAGGACCCCCACGCAGAAAGATAGCGATTGAATAATCTAGTGTAACGTGAACATACAAAAAGTAAGGTTTGTTGTAAGTCTCGGATTTCTGACGGTTGTGTCAAGTTATAAAAGCAGCAGGCTGTATGTCCCCCAAATAACGTTCCAGTAAAGAAAGGTTTTGGAGGCACAGGAACTCTGATAATAATTGTGTAAGGGGAGAGTAGATTCCTCTGGGGTCCAAGCCAGTTTAGGTAATGCTGGAGTTTGGGTAAATGTTATCTTGGGCTTTGAAAACATGAGTGACAGGAGCCGTCCTTTTTACAAATTGCAAAGAATTCCACTTCTCACTTGCATGTTAACCTGTATCTTTTTTTGTTATACCAGAAATAAATCTGACTTCATTGAGGGAGTACTGGTTGTGGGGTGGTGGTCTGACTGCCTGGTTTGTGGATAGTTTTTTATGTCCAATAGTCTCGTTTATAGGCAGAGCTGGCCTCATCCTTGTTCCCCTTCAGTGTGGTGGGGTCTGTGGAAAGACGGAGGGGGGGCAAGGCAGTATTCCACTGATCACTGTTGAGGCAATTTTATGTGGCTACTTGTGAAAATGATTCTCCAGGTTACGCTGCACAGGCTGTTCATCAAAGCACATTATTACCATGTCCTGAATTGTGGGTCATACACTGAACCTGCACTCCCAAAAGGCAATGCAAACTTAATTTATAAAGCCCCGCGTCCCTGTGGCTCAGAGCTCTGTACATTAAGGATTATCTGTGATAACAGGATGCACAAGCTACTGGCGGTATGCTTATCTGAGGGGGTGAGCATTTAAAAAAAAAGAGTGCTCCACCAAGGTGCATTTACAGTCCTTCAGCAGTCTGGGACTCGAGAGTTGAAAATCTGCTGGTTTGATTTTATGATTTTGTGCACTCTGCCTCATCTCTCTCCACCCCCAGACAGGCTTGATGTATACTGTTCATTGTAATGAGTGTTTTATTATGTAAGCCTAATACATGAACAAAGCGAACAGTTCTGTGATAAGGTGATCTGGAATATTTGTGAAGCATTTAGAATGGCTGGTACATATGTGGTCTGTGCTAGGCCTGTCGGGACGCTAGCTTAGACTGAAGTATGCACTGGCATATATCTTATGAAATTTAAATACTATGTAGAAAGATTACTGGGGGGGCCCCGCCCCGTCTGTGGAGCCCCAGTCATAGAGTTTGCTGGAGGCCCCCAAAGTCCTAAAACCGGCCCTGTGAATAATTAGCGTAGTTTGCTGGTCTGCTATATTTGGGGGGGGGGGGAGAGAAGTGGCTGCGATCTCTCGCACAACAGAGGCTGCTACATTGTGTTCAACGCCGTAGATTACAGCTAGTGCTTCAGAATCCATTTCTGAAGTTTCAAGTGGGTATTTGCGTTTCTGCTGGGAGGGATTCAGCCACTTGATAAGAGACATGCTGTCCTTAGAATGACTTATTGATTCACTGATTCACTGACTGAATAAATACAGTACTAGATCAGTACTAGATCAGTTAATTGCCTGCACACTTTCTTGGTCGGAATGCGCTAATTCAATCAACTGCGATTAAGTCGGTGAACAGCTGATCGCGAATTCTGGTACCCGCGAATATAATCAGTTCTACAGTAATTGCCAGCAGCTAAAGAGCTTACCTAGCTCAATTTGTAAAGTAATTAGAGGAACATCTGTGCTGGGAGCTACTTCTGTTTTTGTATCTCACAGGCTCCAGCTCTTGTCTTTGGTGATTAAGTTGTTGGTCCATCTTTTAGAGGGGACAGTCTGGAGCAAGAGAGTTCTGATCCTTTGTTAGTGAGTGTTGGGGGTGTTTTTTGTACCACATTTTGTACTGGGTGGAAATGTTAAACTGAAAACAGTTCTAAGAATCTTTTTCCAAACTGCCTAGGCTGTTGAAATTTTGTGATTAAGCCTAGGGAACAGAGTACTTTCTCTCGCTCTCTTTCTCTCTCTCTCTCTCTCTCTCTCTCTCTTTGTCTCTGTCTCTGTCTCTGTCTCTGTCTCTTTCGTCTCTCCTTCCTTAGTTTCAACCTCCTGCAAGTTGCAATTTGATTACTAGCCCTCCCTTTTTAGGTAGCCATACCTCCTGGAAACTGTTTAAGTTTTATCCCGCTTCCTCCACAGTGCAGACTTCAGCCCCACCCACCCCACCCCTGCAGGCAACCCATGGGCAGCCACTGCCACCGGATCCCAATGGAGGAATGCCAGGTACGAAATGCGGCCACTGCACAGTTTCTTTTGGAAATTTGCACCTTTTTTTATCTACCCTGTCTCCGGACTCCAGGAACAGACTGTGTACTGCAGCTGCACTTTAGAGTGGAACAATCTAAAGAGAAAACATACGCCTGTCAGTAACTGCAGTTTACATAGAAAAGATTTATTTAAATTTAACAGCAGCTAAAAACTTAGCCTGCCAGAAATCTGCCTTTTTAAAGAGTCCACATTTTTTGGAATTAGCAGCAGCTAAAGAGCTTAAGAATTTGCCATTTTAAAGAGTGCATATTTTATATAATTGCCGGCAGCTAAAGAGCTTACCTAGCTCAATCTGTAAAGTTATTAGAGGAACATCTGTGCTGGAAGCTACTTCAGTTTTTCTAATTCAGAGGCTCCAGCTCTTCCCACAGCTGCTGTGCTTGACTAGTCAGTCCTTCATAGGGGAAGTCAGTCATGTGACGAACTCCCCACTTTCACATTTTGTAGAATATAAAATATCACCAACAGAGGGTGTTGGATAGCTTTCTTAGTCTAGAACATTGGAAATAATAAGAACTCTGCAGTTTAAACAGACACAGTTCTCATTGGTATCTTATGGCAGAATTCAAGGACTGAACTAGGAACTGAGTAAATAGAAATTAGAAGAAGAAGAAGAAGAATCAGCATTTATACAGTGATTTTCATACACAGTGTATCCCAAAGCACTTTACAAGCAATGCGAGACTGGTAGTGAAGTGTCTGAATGTGTACTGGCAGCCATATCGCACATCAGCACCCACACAGCCTGGACAATTGCATGAACCGGTTTATGGGAATGAGAATGTTGGCCAGGACACGGAATGTCCCCTACTGTTTGTGAAGAGTGCCCTGGGTTCTTTTACTTCCACCTGGACACCCACCAGGACAACACCAGGATGGGTAGAAGGGACCTCGGTTTACCGTCTCATCCAAAGAACAGCACACCCCCAGCAGTACAGCACCCCCTCCTCCAATACTGCACTCGGATGCCAGTGTTTTAGGTGCAGGTCCAATCCTGGTGTGGGACGAGAACCCACGACCTTCTGGTCCAGAGGCGGATGTGCTACCAACTGAGCCACGCTGACACCTATTAGACTACATATAGCCTGTCATGAGGAATGCACCATGGATACCAAGGAAATTAAGCTAGTCAAGTTAATCTCATCATGCTGCATTTCAACAATCACTCTGACAGCTATGTTATTTCTATGTGACAAGACTAGCTGCCTCCTTATCAAAGAATATTCATCTTATACTAATTTCTCGCTTACAACCAATGGAGGATCCCCTCTGGAGGATCAGTCCACACTCCGCAAGCACCAAAACCCTACACCAACATGCTCCAGCAGGAAAAAAGCTTGCTTACTATGCATGCTTCTGAATTGCCCAAGGAGTCCCTGGTCAGGGAGTCCAGGGTGGTTACAGATCCTGGCTACTATTCTGCGACCTGCTGCTCCTATGGTTTGGGGACATGGAACCTAACCCAAACCCCCAGCAAACCAGTGTTACCCAATATTTCTCCCAATGGCCCCAAGGACATGGCATAAAAATGGCTCATATCAATGTAGGGAGTACTGTACCCAAGATTCAGCAGCTGGAGGCCTGAATAGCAACTCATAAACCTGATGTCCTTGGTGTTTGTAAAACTTGGCTAAAACCTACCTCCCCAGACTCACTCTGCCACATACAGGGCTGTACTATCTTTAGGAATGACAGGCCTGGACCAAAGAAGGGAGGTGGGGTGATGTGTTACCTGAAGGATCATTTGTCAGGGGCTATCATTGCCTGCAGTTCAGCCCAGGAATCAATCCCTGAATGGCTGGTAATGGAAGTCACTATTGGTGAAATGCTAAAAATGTATATGGGCTGTATATACAACCTTCCACTGGGGGGAGGGGGGGTATTGATGGCCTAAGGGGAATAATCACAGAAATGGCCAGCCTCTCTCCAGTAAGGGACACTATTATAATAGGTGATTTTAACCTAAATTGGTTGAATAATAAACAACATAGGTATGCAGAACTACTAAAGGAAGTTAACCTCACACAGATTGTAGGATCACCCACACGACATAACTCTAGAACAAGTAATCATACATTACTGGACTGGATCTTCACAAACAGAGAGAACAGAGCTGGTGTCACTGGAGTTATGTCAGATTCCATTAGTGACCACTCCCCAACCGTTTGCACATGGTGTTGCTGGAGAATCAGACCCCCATTAAAGCTCATCTCCTTCAGGAATTTTACTAAGGTAGACATGTAGGAGCTAAAAAAATGACCTAAGGGAAATAAATTGGTCCACCTTATTCACACTGAAGGAGGTGAATACAGCATTAGGCTTTCTCATTGCTGCCTTAACCTCAGTCCAAAATGAACACTACCCTGTCACTAAGCGGCATGTCAGGGGAGACAGTACTCAATGGGTTACAAAGGAATTGATTAAGCTGTCAAAAGTGAGAGTTAAGGCCTGGGTTAATCACAAAATGGCACCCATTCCAAAGAACTAGGCAGAGTACAGATGACTAAGAAACATATGCAAGAGAGAAGTCACATCCTTAAAGTCATCTTATTTCAAGTCCAAACAAACACTGAACTTCAACGAACCCCGGAGTTTTTGGTCAGCAGTAAACTTGGTCCTCAAACCAACTAAACAGGACTGTACTATCTCCCTAAACACTGATATGGGCCTCTATTCTGACCCTGAGACTGCTAATCTGCTGAACAACAAATTCTCGAATCTAGTCTCATAACTAGCCCAGCTGCCTGCCGCGTCAGAGATTACTGGCAAACAGAGCAGAATGACTAGCTCCCTCCTTTTTATTTTTAAAGTAACAACTACCTCTTACTTCAAGAGGAAGCTCTTGCAGAAGGTAAAAACATGTAGGACTGACACCACCTGGCAGCAGATCTGACAATTCTTTTCTGTATCAGTACTGATGTGGGACCATCCACACGAATCCCTTGGCCCGTCACCAGTAATAGTGGTAGAGCAGTCCCGATGTACTCCTTCATCCTCCCACTCTCCTTCACCCAGGAGGCCTAGACACAGAAAGAGGAGACAACATTCTTCTTCCTCTGATGCCTATGGGGAATCAAAATCTTCCCTTCCTGATTCTGACCCTGGCTCGCTTCCTGGGGACATGGAGGAACAACCTAAATCTCCACCCAATGACCCCAGCTTTATGGAAGTCATGCGTCATATACAGGCAAATATGGGATGGGATACAGAGGCCCTGGACCAAGAACGCTTGCATCTGGCGAAGTACCTACACCAGAAAGACCCCAAGCCGGTGGTTATCCCTCCATTAGTGGATACCTTCCAGGACATCACTTTGGCAACCTGGAGGCACTCACATGCTTCCTCTGTGGTGCCCAAAATGACCAATCGCTTGTACCAGGCCCCCAAAGGACCATTCTTACCTAACTAAACACCCTTAGCTGATTCAGTGGTTATTTCAGCTGTGCATGATCGTTCACAGAGGCCGAAGCACCTAAGTACCCAGCCGCCTGACAGGGAGTCTAAGCAGCTGGATTCCTTAGGTCACAGGGTGTACTCGTCTGCCACTTGCAGCATATGGAGCCTGAATTTTTTGACTCATATGGTTCAGTTCCAAATTGCCCTTTGGGACCAAGGATTGGATAACCTGCAAGGTGTGTCCGACTGCCCCCAGAAGGCGGAGCTTGCAATGCTTTTACAAACGGGCTCAGATGTGGGTACCCACATTCTCTGAGCGGCTTATGACTCTGCAGACACCTCGGCGAGGGTGGTTGCAACTGGAATTTGCCTTCAGTGCCACTCCTGGCTCTGGGTCTCAGGGTTCGACCCAGAGGTTCAAACGACCCTTCTGGACACCCCTTTCAGAGGCTCTGTGCTCTTCAGTGAAGACACAGAGAAGGTTATTCTCAAACTGCAGGACTCCGGGAAGGCCATCCGTTCTCTGCAGTCCATGTTCTGCCAGAAACGGGAGCGATCTCACAAGCCCCATTTTCGTGGCAGAGGGGGACATCAGCCGCAGCAGCCCTGTGCTCAGTCTCATGCACAGTGGGGAGGCTTTGGTCAATGAGGGGGGGGCAAGAGGTGCTGCCTTTACCCCCTCTAGACAGGCTAGAACTTCTGCTGCTTCCCTTCCTCCCCCTTCTTCAACCTGACTATTCAGGTGCCCCTCCTCTCCCAGACTTTTCATCGGGAGAGCCGGGGGAGGTCATTTTTCTCTTTACGCCCAAGCCTGGAGAGAAGTGACCTCTGATCAGTGGGTCCTCAACCTCGTGGAGTTCAGGCACTCCATCAAGTTTGAATCCCTACCGCCGGACAGACCACCCCCCCGTCATATTATCCGAGAGACCACAGGGCTCCTCTCAGACAGGAGATCCAGTCTCTCCTAGACAAGGACACCACAGAATGCATTCCAAAGGCAGAGGTAGACTCTGGTTTCTACCCAAGAAGTCGGGGGACCTCAGGCCTATCCTGGATCTCAGCGACCTCAACTGCTGGCTCTCCTATTGGATATTCCGCATGGTGTCGCTCCCAAATCTCCTCCCCTTCTTGACAGTCGGGGACTGGCTGGCGTCTTTGGATATGCAGGATGCATATCTTCGTATTCCAATATGCCAGAACCATTGGAGATTCCCGAGGTTCAGGTTCGAAGGTCGGTCCTACCAATTCAAGGTCCTTCCTTTCGGCCTCTCCTCTGCCTCCAGGGTCTTTACAAAGTGTCTTGCCATCGTTGCAGCAACCCTGTGCAGATAGGGCCGGCCTGTCAGCGCAGCGGTTGGATTTCCGCTTGCGATGCGGCGACCCCGGAGTTGGAAAAGGACTCGGGTCGTCCGGAGGAGCTAACGGGGGAGAAGGATAGGCGTCCCCACGGACTACTCTCCTTCTCGGGGGAGGGCTGGGGGTAGCAGTCGTTGAAGGGACTAATGAGCTGGGGATCACCTGCTGTGCTTCGGCCAGGGGGAGGAGTGAGGCAGACGCCAGCGCCATTGCACGCCCCGGCCTCAAGGGAGGCTAATGGGGTAAACTACGCCCAGCGCCTATATGACGCTTTACTCCGGGACGCCCTGATTGGTCACCGGAGCCGTTCCCCGACCAGTTACTAGTTCCGCGGTCCGATAGCGGGGGTCAGAACTGCGGCGCCACTCTCTGGGGGGGAAGCCTGGGATGACTGGGGAGTCGGCAATGTCCGGTGACCGGGGATCCCGGAGTCCGTGACCAGGCTGAGGACGGACGTGGGGCATGAAATAAAGAGCAAATTTCAAAAAAAAACCCTGTGCAGATGGTCACTTCCTTTTCCCCTATTTAGATGATTGGCTTCTTCTGGTCCCGTCCAGACCGTATCTCTGGGAGAACATATTGGACACTCTCTCCCTCTGTCGACGTCTGGGGATCACATTGAACCCAGAAAAATCTCAGCTCCTGCCTTCTCAGCATCTACAATTCATAGGAGCTCTTTTGGGTACTTCCCTAGGGAAGGCCTTCCTCCCAACAGAGTGGAGTGCCTCAGGGCTCTGGCAATCCAGATCTGTTCAGCATCTGTTGTACCCACCCGATCCATTCTCAGGATTCTTGGCCACATGGTGGCCGCCATTGTTTCAGTCCCATTTGCCAGGTTGCACATGCACACTGTTCAGTGGATGCTTCGCATTCAGTGGGACCAAACCAGGGATGACTTGGATTTGCCTATTAAGATCTCGGAGCCAATCCGTCGGGAACTCCGCTGGTGGGGGTGCCCTCTGAATCTCTGCAAAGGTCTCCCCTTCCAGCCAGACACTCTTGCCCAGACTCTCACAACAGATGCGTCCAGAACGGGAAGGGGCGCTCATCTGGGGACCCACAGGACTCAAGGGCTGTGGTCCCCTTTAGAGGAGAAGCTGCATATCAATGTTCTCGAGCTCAGAGCCATCCTGTATGCTTTACAGGCTTTGGTTCCATTCCTTCTTTTGGTCACTTTTGTGTTCAGACGGACAACACTTCAGTAATGTTCTATGTCAATAAGCAAGGGGGCACGCATTCCTATCCCCTCTGTCGGGGAGCTATGAGGGTGTGGGACTGGGCAATGGAGCATCACATCACTCTTTCAGCAATTCATGTTCCGGATTCCTGGAACATGATTGCAGACGCTCTCTGGCGGGACAAGCTGCTCTCTCACTAGTGGTCTCTGCTACAGTCTGTAGCAGATGTGCTGTTCAACAGATGGGGAAATTCAGAGTTGGATCTCTTTGCGTCTCAATCCAACGCAAAACTTCCCAATTTCTGCTCGCTCAGTCACAAGCCTGGAGCTTTTTGGCAAGATGCATTGTCCCTATCCTGGAATGGGAGGTTCCTTTATGCATTTCCTCCCTTTTCCCTCTTGCAGTGGGTACTCCTCGAAGCCCAATCAGAGAGGGTACTTATGATCCTGGTAGCCCCCTCTGTGGCCCAGACAGATTTGGTTTCCACTGTTCAGGCATCTGACGGTGGAGCTTCCGTGGCCCCTTCCTCTTTCAGGTCAGTTACTCTCTCAGCAGCAGGGAGCTCTGGTCCATCCAAATCTGCGCTCCTTCCATCTGCATGCTTGGCTTCTGCGGACCTAGCTAGGCTTAGATTCAGAGTATCTGACGATATAGCCCAAAGGTACCTTTGAGAAATCCCTGATAGGGTGAAATGCGACAGGTGACTTTTGGTAACCAGGAAGTGGCTTGTCTGTTGTTTGCTTCATGCTCCTCACCGTTGTTTTATTTGGATCTATTTGGATTTATTTACTCTTGCAATATGCACCTTAATAAAGGATTTTTTTCCACAAGAGAAGATCTGCTTTATCCAGTGAGTTCCTTTACTCTGTATACGAGACAGTGTTTCTCAGGCTTTGCAAAGGTGCTGGTCTTCCCTCTGCTTGTTTTAATATCTATCCTTCAATACCTGCTATCCCTGTTGGAGTGTTGGAGTCAGGTCTCAGCTACTATTCCATTAAAGTACCCCGTCCGCTGTTTCTGCCTATCATCACTGCATCCAGGACAGGACAGTGGCTCAATTGGAGGTAGTTAAAACCTTTCTTAAGGGGATCCTGCATCTCCGTCCACCTGTCCGGGACCCTGTTCCTCCCTCGGATTTATTGTTCATTCTGGAAAGACTTACGCTTCCCCCCTTTGAAAAAGCCATGAGTTGTGAGCTTCGCTACCTCTCCTGGAAGACGTTGCTCTTGGTGGCAGTCACTTCTGCGAGACGCATTTCCGAGCTCCATGCCTTGATGTGTAGAGAGCCTTATCTTATTTTTCATAAGGATAGGGTACATCTACGCACCAATCCTAAATTCCTCCCCAAGGTTGTTTCGGAGCTCACTCTGAATCAGGCAGTTCAACTTCCGGTTTATTACCCAGAAAATTTCAATAGGGGTGATGTGCATTGCGCTTTGCGCTGTTACTTGTTCAGAACCAAGAAGGTCAAGAAATCGGATCAGCCTTTTGTGCCCTTTGCAGACAGATCCTCAGGGTGCCCTGTCACCAAACAAATGCTGTTGCATTGGTTGGTTCATTGCATTTCCTTTTGTTATGAAAAGGGTGGGGGAAACCCTTCTGGGTGCGATCAGGGTGCACTCCACATGAGCGGTCGCTACTTACTTTGTGGCACTCAAAAGAGTGTTGGCAGCTGACATTTGTGCTGCTGCCACTTGGCATTCAGTTCACACTTTCATCAGACACTAATCTGGATGTTATTTCCAGGCGCTGAGTAGGTTTTGACCTGGCAGTTCTCCAGGGCCTTATTTCTTGAGAGGTCTTCCTCCCCTTCTGTGTCTGCCTCTGCTTCCTTTTCCCATTGGTTGTCTTAAGTTTATACCATTTGGGAATGTGTCTGTATGTTGACTTCCACTTCCCAAGGGTAGTCTTAAGCTTCATACCACTTGGGTGCGTTTTCTGTATGCTTACCCCCACCCCTTCCCAAGGGTTATCTTTAGTTTTATACTGCTTGGAAATCAGTCCTACATGTTTTTACCTGCTACAAGAGTGTCCTCTCAAAATAAGACAGTACAGTTACGTAAGAACTTACCGTAACAGTAGATCTTCGAGAGAAGCTCTTGCGGCAGGTATGATTTTCCCTTCCTCCCTCCTTCCCCCGGGAGTAAGCCTCTGCTCTGAGCCAAACTCTTAGCCTTCTGTTGCGGGCCTTGTTTTGCCCGTAGTTCTCTGTAGACTTCTTTTTTCCCTTTTTTCCACAGGTGTTGGTTATAGCCTATCTTTGGCGTTCAAGAACTAGAGCACGTGGGGACAGCCTACTAGCTTTATACTAGGTGACATCGAGGGTGGGGTGGATGCCGGGTGGGCGGTTCCACGTCGGTACTGCTAGAGAAAATAATTGCCGAGATCTGCTGCCAGGTGGCATCAGTCCTGCATGTTTTTACCTGCTGCAAGAGCTTCTCTCGAAGATCTACTGTTATGATAAGTTCTTATGTAATTGTACTATCCGAGATATATCGCCTCCTAAAGAAGCTACACAACTCAGGTAGTTCGGGAAGTGATGAATTAGCATGCAATTCCTCAAGCTTGTGGCAGAATTTCTTGCTGAAACACTTACACATATAATAAATCTATCTCTCATTACCTCAGCTCTCCTGGCACTCTGGAAGAAAGCCAGAATAATTCCAATATTCATGACAGGCAATCCACACCTTCCAGAAAACTGTAGGTCTGTGTCCATTTTGTCCCACATGGGTAAAATACTGGAAAAAGTGGTTCATCATCCAATATCAGAGTACACTGAGAAATGTGGATTGCTTTCCATTGACCAGCATGGTTTTAGAAGAGGCTTTAGCACAACCACGGCACTCACTAAATTTACAGACCACGTCCTCAGTGAAGCAGACAAGGGTAATCTCACAGAGGCCATATCTGTGGATTTATCAAAAGTATTCAACTTGGTTGATCATGAGATTCTGTTAAATAACCTGACCTCTCTAGACTTCCCCCAGAACACCATAAAATGGATCAAAAGCTGCCTAATGGACAGAACACAGATGGGGAGGCTAGGCAGTGAATTATCTAGCCCTCTCCAAGTTCGGCTGGGAGTCGATGGTTCTCCAACTACTTCTTGGGACGACTTCAACAAGTAAAGGCAGAAGGGGAAGTTTCTCCACCAAAACCCCTATTGAGGGGTGTACCACAAGGCTCCATTCTTGGTCCCTTGCTCTTCACCATTTATATTAACAATGTAGATGACCCCATCAAAGAAGCACAAATACACCTATTCGCGGATGATATGGTACTCTATGCTAGTAGCCCCACCACTGATGTGGCCTGTAAAGCCCTTCAAAATGAATTTAATCTGCTGCAACATCAGCTTATAAACCAGAAACTGCTCTTAAATGCAAAAAAAAAAGCAATGTTCCTCTTGCCCCTTTACAATGCAATAAATCCTGCAATTGCTGGGACACTCCTGCAGATCACTACCATTCTAGGTGAGCAGTTGTACTACGTACCAAAGTTCAAGTACCTGGAGGTCTGGTTAGACCATAGACTTACTTTCACAGATCACTTAGAAGAACTGGCAAAGAAACTTAGACAAAGACTTGGTCTGTTCTTTAGGATTAATAATCTCCTCACAAGAGACACTAAAATGAAACTGGTTCAAACTACCTTTCTTTCCCTATTGGATTACAAGATTTTCTATATAGTCAGGGACCTGCAGGTACCTAGCCAAACTTCGATATGCTTTATCACAGAGCCATAAGATTTATCACGGTCTTACTATCAACCCCCCACTGTGCATTGTACACGGCAGTGGATGGTCATCCTTAGCTTACAGACGGCAAAAAATGCTGTGGTTTGGACATACAAAGCTATCTCAAATAAACTGCCCTAGTATATCTCTGTCTGTTTACCTTTTTGCACTTTGGGGAAGTATGCCATGAGAAGCACCTCATATATTTACCTTTATGTTTGCAAAGCAAAATCTCGCATTGGCAGAGCAGCCATCAGCTTTGTGCTCCCTCAACTGTGGAACAAGCTGCAAAAAACTTTGAAATTAACTCACCCTATCAGCCTTGCAGCTTTTAAATCTCTATATCTACATCATAATAAGGAGTCCTGTGCCTGTCTACCCTAAATAGTGACTCCTATAAGTCCAAGCACACTCTAATTGCTACTGTTAAACGACTGATCCCATCTATAATCGACTCTTCCCTCTCCCCTTTTTCTACCCCCATATCTGTCCCTTCCACATTCCTTTGACCCTGGTTCCTGCTCTACATTCTCCATACCGTATCACTATATATCGTTTTATATTAGGTTTTGTTTGTGTTCGGTGCACCTGATATGCATATTTCTTAACTTATATGAAAAATTGGGTCCTACCCAAAACTAGCTGTATCTTCTGTTCCAAACATATACTACTGTCAATGCTACCTGCTGATACTTTGTATATACTGTATTATTGTATCTCACTTTATTTTTATTATTATTTTCTTGTGTGTTGCATCCCATGTATATTGTCCCTTGTTCCTTGTTGACAAACCCAGGTCCACCTCAAAAATGAGCTTGCTCAACAGTGATCGCCTGGTTAAATAAATACTTTGATTGATTGATTGATTGAGTTCCCCATGGCTCCATATTAGGGCCCCTACTCTACTCACTTTTCGACAACCCCTTACTCGCTGAACCCACAAACAGTGAAAAAATGATGTACACAGATGACCTCATCATTTTCAGAAGTGGAAACAACCTCCCCTTGTTAAACCTAGACCTAAACAGGGACTTCAGTAGCACAGTACACTGGTTCAGGCTGCACAGGCTCATCGTCAACACTCGAAAAACTAAATGCATGCTGTTTGGATCCAAACAAAGCTCGCTAAGTGCACTCCCAATCCAACTAAAGGTCTCAGCATATAGCCCGTGGATGGCTCCTGCCTGGAGCATGTTCGAGACTTTAAATATCTGGGGGTCACGCTTGATCCAGCTCTTACTTTTGAGTATCACATAGGTGCAGCAATTAGGAGGGTAAACCAATGAACTGGACTGTGCTATCGACTAAAGCACCTCCTTTCCCCCAAGGCAGAACTTGCTATTGGTAGGGGGCATCTCCTCCCTATATTAGACTACTGCACCCCAGTGATTACCCTCACATCCCCACAACTACTTAATCATATGAACACAGCCTATAACAACATATGTAGGTTCATCACACAAGCTCCACTTTGCACGCATCACTGTCAACTCTACCAAACTCTGGGTTGACTTTCCCCTACCGATCACAGGAGTCTGTTGTTGGGCATACTCATCTCCAAAACATGGCACGTTGGGATTGCCTCTGATAGGGCTACTTAAGCCAAAATACAACAGTCAAGATTTAAGGTCCTCAAACTGCAGGCTGCTTCATTGTCCCAGATGCAACACAGATGGATAGGAGAGCCTTCTCCTATGCCACACCCAAGCTGTGGAGCTCCCTCCCAAACAGACTGCAGGCACCTGCCTCTCCTTCTAGTTTCTGAAAGCACTTCCTGGAACCATTGTTAAGTAGATCTGTATGTAGATGCTCATCCTAACTGGCTTGAAATGCTGGTCCGACATGCTATCTTAAATTCTTTGCAAGTCAGATGCACTTAGTGCCACAGGCCCTGATCCTGTAAAATATGTAATGTTTATTATGTTCACATGTACATTTTTAACTCTCTCTTGTCTGGCTAAGCAATTTCAGTGTACCTTTTTTTGACTGTATTTCAATTGTTCTCTGCTCTCTCGATGATTGTATGATTATGTATCTTGCTTTTCCTACTGTGTGATTGTGCCACCTAAATGGCTCTGAGTCGTACCTGAAAATGATCCCTGGAATCAGAGTACCTAACCCGGTTATCAAATAAATAAATAAAAGAAACAAGTTACAAGATTGTCTTAAGCTAAGTGCACTGCTGCATTAAACAGTTTGTGGTAACAGTGTAACTGCCCAGCTGAGAAGCAGATATAGATATGGTATAAATATGGCAGTATGGATTCTAGTACAACATCATATGGAGAAATTCTGTATTTACCACTTGACTGTATGGTGTCTACCATGTTGGCACAATTATACGTGATTTCTTGCTTGTGACTAGCTGCTACATTTTTGCCTTTAGCTTGAGAACCACTTACAGTGTTTTTTAAATGTGTTTATTTATTTGTAAATTACTGACAGGGAGAAGTGCTGTGTGCCAAAGCACTTTTGTAGGTGTGTAACCCCCCTACAAATGGGGGTTCCTGAAAAGTCTTCCTCGACCTTGCCTAAATGCTCACTGCCAGGCTGGTGTCCTGCGTTTTAGCAGTTTAAATGTGATTGCCAGAGAATGCCTGTATAGCCTCTGTGCACTGTCTCTTTAAGAGCTGCCTGGATTGCAGTCATAAGTAATCTGAGAGGGAGCTATGTTGAAGATGCAACTATTAGCTGAAAATCATTTAGAGTGATAATGATAATGTAGGTTGTCTAACCTGCCTTCTTTGCTGTAAGGACTGTTTTGTTTATCTCACTATCTTGGTCCTGGACTGCCGAATTGGACCAATCACTACTGGTGGGACCTAAAATGGAGCCAGACTACAGGAGCTGTCTGGAGTCAGAAACTGTAGGAATTGTACTTTTGGGCTTTTGGTGCCTTTTTGAACCTGAAGGGGGAGCCTTTGTTGTGACTGACAGACAGATCAGCCAACCAAACCTTTTGGACCTTGGGGAAATTCCCAGGCTTGCTGCAGTTCGAGTCAGATCTAAGTTGGGAGCTGGAAAAGCAACATGCTTGAGACAGTCAAGCAGCCGTCTGAGTAGTTTCGCGTGGGAGAACTGTGGAAAGGCCTGAGTTGTGGCCTGCATGTCTGCATGATGCCCCAGAGAGGGAGAGAAGAGATTTATTTCGGACTAAATCCAAGTTTATGAGAACAAAGTAAGCCACTAATTTTTTGCCAGGCTCATACCTGCAGAAGACCGAAGATTTTGCTGAATGCGATCGGCCTGTCAGGATTTCCAGCTGCTTTTGAATCCCCGGTTTGTGCAGAGACTTGCGATCATGACCGGAGAGTGGTTTGCCTGGTACAGAAGAATTTCCTTACATGTAAATATGCTGTGTATTGAAAGTGGGTCATGATTTGGTTCCCCACTGTGTGAACTGTGTTCTGCTTTCTGGAAGCTTTCTCCAGCCTAATCGGACTGAATCCGCGTTCATCTCCATTCAGCCTGGGCCATGACACGCTGGCCCTGCTAGACTACCCCACTGCACAGAGAATGCCACCGATGAGAGACCTGCCTGGGGATCAGCCCCCTGCTCCACGCTTGAACAGGAACAATGCCTCGGCAAATCGTGTGGGCTCTGCTTCTCCTGGCACTCCAGATTACTCACCTGCTGTCTCGATTTTCATCCAGCCTGTGTCCAGTCTTGGGTATCATGAGTAATCATCAGGGTAGCTCCCTGCAACAACAGCCTAATCTAAAAGTGTGTCATCTGATTGTCTTGTTGTTTTTCTTTTTACGAACTAAGCCCTCCGGCTCCGGATTACAAATAGTGTGTGTTGTGCATGTTGTTTTCTTCCATCACAGGGCCCCAACTAGCTGCAACGTTCCTAGCTAGCCCACCATTCTCCATCTGGGTACCCAGAGTGTGTGACTGTTTATGGACCCTGAAGTGCATGCATAACTATTTGTTTGATAGAGCCTTTAAGCAAATTAACCTGATTACACCCCTCCCTTGTTCAAGTCCCTTAAATAAATCAGATCTAACTCTTTTTTGCAGTTACCCTGACTGTGGTTCCAGTTTGTGCAAGTGTACTGTACTGCTGTTATTTGCTGTGTATGACCTTGTTTTACATGGGGTCCCCAGGGCCGAGCCAGAGAAAAGCCCTGGTGGTAAGTGCAAACAGTGTGGGTACTTATGTGGTGTATCAGGGGTATTGTGAAAGTGTTTATTGTGTATTGTTCCAGCCACTAGTAAGGAAAGAGGGGGGTTACAGTGTCCTGGAGGGCTGTGCCCAGGTTAGCTTGACCACTACCAACCCTGACCTCCGAGTGGAGGCACCCGTTTCAGAACTCATGCCCCTTAACCTGCTACTAGCCAAGCAGGCAGGGGTAGTAGCCCTTGGGATAGCACCACCTAGGGGTTACAGGTGTAACTCTGGGGGGGCATTACAGAGGGGAGGAAGAGTTTAGGAAATGGAAGCAACCGATAAATAATAAATGAAAATGCAACAAGTACAAATTCAGTGACGGAGCAAAATGAGGGCATAGAGGTAAACAAATGTAAGCAATGAACAGGTGATATTGTTAAAGAACCATAATAACAAAAACTAGCAGCAGTACTGGACTACAGATGACAATCACAATGTTCAAAATGATAAGGAAGAGAGTGCAGCTGTCTTGAATGAGGTAGAGATGCCCAGAGCTGTCAAGAAATAGGGAGGAGGCAGAAACTGACCAAAAATTCAGTGGAGGGGAGGGTCAAGGAGATAAGTCAGGTGATAATAGGAGGATAGGGCTAGACAGAAGAAAATGGGAGGACAGGAGCAATAGTGGGAGAGGTGGGATTTATGGGGTGCTTTATAGGTGAAGGGGAGAAGAAGGAGTGAGTGGGAAAGGGGAGACTGTCCCACAAGTTAGGAAGTCAAAATGAAAAGAGAGACCAGCACAGATTTTTCAGTTATGAATGAAAATGGATGGTGTGTCAGAAGAGAACAGGGAGTAGGATAGATGGGAAAGAATGTATGGAAAGGAACTGATGGTAATGGGAGTAAGAAGAAAAGGCACTGTAGGAGGGAATGGTAGAAAACCAAAACTGTGAGAGGTAGGATGAGCAGTGATATGTGACATGATTCAAGGGCAGAAGAGAGAGGGACTGGTAGCGGTGGGTAAGAGCTGAAGTAGTAAGGATATCTAAAAAGCTGGTCTAACCTTGGAGGGCAGCATACACCCACTGCTTTGGAAGCAATAACTTGTATTGATAAAAAAGGCAGTAGTAGGCAAAAGGTAGTAGTAGTAGTAGTTGCCACCAGTGTTTTGCACCAAACAATTGTGATTCATCTAGGCACTTTGATAAAGTGCAATTGTTTGGTGTGAAATTCTAGTGTCAGCAGAGGTACCTACTGCTACTTTCTTTTGTTTTTTTTTTCACTTATTCTTTTTGTGCTCCCTCTGTCCCAGTCAGCCCACCTTCATGCTGGTCCTCCCAGTTCCATCACCCTGACTTCTCCCAGATCTTACCTCTTTCCCAGCATTCCCCACTGTGCCCTCCAATGGCAGGAGTGGTGGGGAGTCCCTCTACCCTCCAGGACTTCAATTCCAGAGTCCAGGGGCACCTGAGTTGTCAGGTGCAGGGTCTGCAGAGGCCGGCAGTCATCCAGCATGCCTGGGACCATTTCTGGTTTTCCTCCTTGGGACATGGCATATGCTGATGTCAAGGCATGTGTGCCAATGTCTGGCATGTCCCCCCCACCTCCTTGAGTATGGACTGTCATTCCCCCAGCTTCCACCAGGGACCAGTCCAGTGCCAAGCTTGTCCCCGCCCTCCCCCCAGAGGAGGAGAGCAATCCCCTTGGCCGATCCTCTGACTCTTGAGGTCACTCCAGACGCCAGTTTGTCAGCACCACAACTGGTAGCGCTACCGCTACACTGGTGGGCCAGCCACTGCATTTTTTTTAATCAATACAAGTTATTGCTTCTGAAGTGGCTGGTGTATGCTGCCCTCCTTGGTTAGTCCAGCTTTTTGGAATGTACTTGGACTTTGATGACATGCTGGAGCTCCTGAGGCTCGTGTTTCTGTACCATGTTTTGGGAAATTGGAGTAGTAAGAATGAAGTGTCAGGAAAATGTGGGAAAGGAGGTCCACTCCTGTTAGGCTTCAGGTTTGTGGAAGCACTGTAAACCATGTCTACATAGTCAAATGCTAGTAGTGAGCAAAACAGAGACCGCTCACAACCACAAGGTGCTTCAGGTTAGAGAGACAGAATCAATGGAAAAGAAAAACTCAGCACTCAGCATCCCAAGTATAGCAAACAATCAGATATGAACTTTGTGAAATGTACAATTAGCAGATACATCCAAGGATAGATGCCTCCTTTGCACACACATACAACATTTCATGCCACCCATGCGCTTTTTCAAGGGATGGGAGATCCCATATTGTGCATTAGTGAATGCCTTAAAGTTCCAATGCATTTGAAAATGGGTCTTCCCAATAAACAGGCTAAATGTGCTTAAAAGTGTAATGCAAATGCAAATACAAGTGCAAATCCTGACAAGTTTTTAACAAAAAGTATAGCAGACAGTGCCTTCCATGTGTACTGCTTTGTTTTAATATATACAAAGTTGAAATACTGAGGGAGTTATGGCTTGTTGAAGTTCCTTTGTTATCCTATGGGAATTTGCATTTTGTATATTGCCCCTAAATGTTTAGGGGGAAATATGTATTATTCTTGTAGTGCTCATTGACCTTTGTTTTTATATATACATTGTCCCTTAAGTCCTGGCTTGTTGAAGTTCCAATGTTATCCTATGGGAATTTTCATTTATATATTTTTATATTTTATGTTGCCCCTAAATGTTTAGGGGGCAATGCATGCTATTTTTGTAGTACTCATTAAGACCTTTGTTTTGATATACACATTGTTCCCTAACTACAAATATTAAGACAGTTATGGTTTGTTGAAGTTCCAATGTTATCCTATGGGAGTTTGCATTTTTTACTTTTTTTATATAGCCACTAAATAATTGGGGGGGTATGCATTATTCTTGTAGTACTAATTAAGACCTTTGTTTGATATATAGATTGTGCTTTAAATCCAAATAGTGAGGGAATTATGGTTTGTTAAAATTCCAATGTTATCCAATGAGAATTTTTATTTTTTAATTTTTATGTTTTTTACGTGGTCCCTAATTTATTTTTGAGGGAGCAGGTATGTGTTATTCTTGTAGTACTCATTAAGACCTTTGTTTTGATATATATAGATTGTCCCTTAAGTCGAGATATTTAGGGAGTTATGGCTTGTTGAAGTTCAAATGCAAGGAGAAAAAACTAAGTCCAAAATCTTTTTTCGTATGAAGGAATCCTTTTTCGTATCAAATGAAAAACCCATATGAAAAAGGAAGCTCTCATGTAAAAACAATTAGAAAACAGTCCAAATTCTTTTTTCAAGATGTGAGGCATCCTTTTTCGTATAAAATTTTAAAAAAAATACGAAAAATGAGTCCTTCATATGAAAAAAGAATCTGGAAAAAAACTGAAAAACTAAGACCACATTTCTCTACTTTTGTCACTTTTATCTGAACCCTAACTGGTGCCTTAATGCAGCTTTTGCAAAGAATGTCTTTACTTTTTGAGACAGTACAATAGTATCCTCATTCATGCAGGTACCTTCAGGACCTGCATGAACATATCCATCTGGTCCATAGATGCATACATCTGGCTACAGCCCTGTGCTTCCATCCCTCCAGAAAACCAGTTTATGTACTTGGTTGTAACTGTTTTTTGTGGAGCTCGCATCAAAGAAAAAATATATTAAGTGTCCTTAACTGCCAGTGGCTGATTGTATATGGGCAAAAATGTGTTTCTCAGTTTTGCTAATCACAAATCAATAAATCTGAGCTAGTTTGCTTTGAAATTTGTCATGGTTGTAGTGCAAGATGAGGTACACCTTTGGTACATTTTTGATGATGATTGGACTTTCACTGTAGATTTGGCACCATGGTGAAAATTGCAGGTAATTTTAGGGTAAATGTTCAGGGGGGATTATGTGTTCATGTTGTAGTACTAGTTGATGCCTTTTTTATATATATACATTTTCCCTTAACTCCAATTTTTTTTTAAACTTTATTTATTTATAGTTTTAGTTCAGCAGAACAGAACAGACATTTCACAGACAAACAGTTAACACATACAATGTTTTCATGGGCAAATCCATTAATTCATTTCATGACCAAGACATTTGACATACAATATTCATTAGGGTAGCAGCAAGAAACCTAAAAGGTATTCCCAAGCTGGATTACTATATGCTACAGTTAGGGTAAATTCCATTGATTAACAGTCCTGTTACAGAGATATTTAGTAATTGTACTGTATTCATAAGCATTTCCTTTGACTTATGACCTGTCTGAGGCAGGAGGCAAACCAGCTTAAAAATGAGATAGCAGCAGGACATCTATTAGATCTCTCCTGCCCGTTTGCCCAATTCTACAGCTACGGCAGTATTCCTTGCTTAACAGCTTATATAAAAGAGAGGAGGCAGGAAGATTTATTATCTATCAGCATATCAGCTGGGAGAAATCAAGGAGATTTTATATACTATGCTGATTTCTGTTATACTTCATATGTCCTAGTTTCTAGTGTATAGATCTCAACTTAATATCTTGTGCACCCAATTCATTAGGGAATGAAATCGGGTCTCACTTCTGCCATAAATAGAACCCAATGACTCCACAGAATCTCAAACTGAGGAACCCTTTTATTAATGGAGGCCATTAATGCCTCCATTCTATATATATTGATCATAAACTCTTGCCACATGTTTAAGGTGATAGGATTTTGAGATAACCAATTGTTAGTTATTGCCTTCTGAACCGCTAGGAATTATATTTTCAAGAGCTTAATTGTAGGGGGGGGGTCTCTGTATTCCTTTGGTAATTCCAAGAAAAAGTAACACGAGGGAGTTAAAATCAGGCCAGGGTCTACCATTGATTTTAGGGCCTGATGTAAATCATGAAAAAAGGGGGTCAATACAGGGCAACCCCACATTATATGTACTAGTGCTGCTGGAGAGTGCCCGTAGTTTCTCCAACAATTTGAGAAACCACGACCCTGAAATTTCATCTGGATTGTTGGGGTACAGAAGTACTTGACAAAGATCTTCCAAGAAAACTCCTGCCAACTAATTGCTGATAGGCCCCAATGAATCCTTGTTTGGGTCCAAGCCCAAATTTCCTCTGGAATCTGAATCCCCAGATCAAGTTCCCAAGCCTTTTTTATAGAAGAGGTTGTATCCCCTTTCCATGCAAGAAGAGCTTGATATAAATTAGAAATAATGTGTGCTCTGACAGGGGCACCTTTTATTGCTTTCTTAAAAATGAATGCAATCTGTGGAGGTGTTGAGCCCCCAATTTCCGAACATGCAAGAAGACTTCTAATATAGTTCCTAATTTGGAAATGTCTAAATCTTTCTTGCCAAGGAATTCCATGTTTAGTGACTAGTGCTTCAAAAAACATAATCTATTCTTCCCTCTAGAAAATGCCATATCAGGTGTAGACCCCTCTCTTCCCATCTCTTGAATCCCACATCCCACCTGGTAGGGAGGAAGGTATCCAGGTATGGGATAAAGAATAAAAGACCCCTCCACCCAACAGCCTTCCTGTCCCTCAAGATTCCAAACCATATGCTCAAGGTGGAAGCAGTATATGGATTGTCCTCCTGACAGGTATTCAAACTCTCCCTCTGCCTAAGAAGTGTGTCATTCAAATTTGCAAGGGCCCCTTCCCTTAATTCCAGGTTCTTCCATTTGAAAAAATAAACTTGGTCCAGCCAATACATGATTGTCCGTAATTGAGCTGCCTGATGGTATAGTTTAAAGTTTGGTAATGATAGGTCTCCTTCTTTCTTCGGAATTTGGAGAGCTGGACTCTAGGTTTTTGTGATCCCCACAAAAAGCGGGAGATCGTCCTATTAAGCGAGTTAAAGTAAGAGTCCGTGATAAGAATAAGGATTGTTTGGACCAGGTATAAAAACTTAAGGAGGATTACCATTTTAATCTCCTCCACTCTCTGCACCGAGGGAATGGGGATAGGTGCCCACTGCTCTAATTCCAGTTTAATGCTTTTTAGAATTGGAGTAAAATTAAGAGAAAACAATTGGTCAGCCTGGAAACACATTTGAACTCCCAAGTATTTAATACGGGAAGATTCCATCTAAAGTGGAATCTCTGTCGGATCCGTTCCGAGGGCTCATATTGTACTTTTAAGACCTCAGTCTTAGATGTGTTCACCTTATATCTGGCCAGGAGACTAAATTCTACCAGGCATGCCCACAGGTGTTCCAATGACTGTTCTGGATTCTGAAGAAAAACCAGCAGGTCATCCGCATACAAGGCTAACTTATGTGTTTCCCCCCCAAAATCCCACCCCTGTATTGTCTCATCTTGTCTCAATGCCTGAGCTAAAGGTTCAAGGTATAGGGCAAAAAGAAGGGGGGAGAGGAGCATCCCTGCCTGGTTCCACATTGTAGGGAAATTAGGTGGGAAACTCTGCCATTGATCTTTACATAAGCTTTTGGGCTGGTGTAAATATTATTTATGATTTTAATAAAGGATTCTGAGAAACCAAACTCAAGTAGGGATAGGCCCAAGAATTTCCATGCCACCTGGTCAAAGGCCTTCTCAGCGTCCAGGCTCAGTATCATGCAAGACACCCCTGACCGGGCAGCATAGAATAACATATGCAATGATCTTTTGATATTATCCTGAGTTTGTCTACCCAGGATAAAGCCTGTTTGATCATAGTTAATTAGCCTAGGTAGAACCACCTCCAGATGTTTTGCCAAGACTGAGGCATATAGTTTATAGTCAATGTTCAGAATGGATATGGGGCGGAAGGAACTGCATTGTATGGTATCCTTCCCTGGTTTGGGGATACTTGAAATAACTGCATAATTCCAAGTGTCTGGAAATGCTTCCCCTAGTTGTGCCACCCTACAGGCCCTCAACAAAGGACTTTTAATCTCCTTTATAAAAAACTTAAAAAATTCTGGGGTGTACCCATCAGGGCTGGGGGATTTTTTTGTTTGCAATCTTTTAATCGCAGATGCCAATTCTATAGGGGTTATAGGGGTATCTAAGGAGTCTCTGATTTCCCGTGTCAGTTTTGGTAATCTTAGCTTAGCTAAATACGTTTCTATTTGTTCTCTGTCTGGTGAGTGTTCTGACATATATAGATTTGTATAGAAGTCCCTAAATCTAAAAATTTTCTGGAGATTTTAAAAGATGACCAGTCCTGGATTCTCAGATCTGCGTGACCGTAGTCCTAGCAGTTTGCTGTCTCAGCCGATGAGCTAAGAGATGAGAAGCCCGAGGTCCGGACTCGTAATACCTCTGACGTAGGCATTGTAGTGCCTGCTCCGTCTTTACATCAATTAATCTTTGGATCTGTTGTTTAATATTTTGAATATCCAGCAGTACAGAGTTGTCCCACTTAACATATCAACCCTGTAGGGCCTGCAATTGTCTTTGGAGATCTTCTAGTTGTTGGTTTTGTTGTCGTTTAAAATGGGTAGCATATTTGATACAATCTTCCCTAAATACTGTCTTGATAGTATCCCACGACACAGTGTCAGAAACCTCAGGGGACTCATTGTCCTGCTGGATTTGAGCCAGTCTAGCAGTAGCCATATCCATAAATTCCTTTAAATTTAGGAAATAGTTATTAAATTTCCAGAGGGACTGACCCTTCTTGACCTTCCAATTCAACCTCAACAACAAGTGTGTATGATTAGAGAGAACAGACGGAACATGCCTACATTCCACCACCTGGTCTTGGTGTTCTCCAGAGATCAGCATGTAGTCAATTCTGGCACAGGAGCCATGGGGGAATGAATAGTGTGTGTATTCTTTTTTATTTTTGTTCTGCCTTCTCCAAGCGTCTACCCAGAAAAACCCTTTTAAATAGTCTCTAAATAGTCTGCTAGCCGGATTCTGCCGGAAGGACTTAATTTTAGAGGTATCTTTTTGCTCCCAAACCTGATTTAAGTCCCCACTTACTATTAACAGTCCCTTGTCATGTTTGGTGATTTTGTGTGGTAAAGAACAGATGACTTCTTTTGTAGAGCCTGGGGGTGCATACGAGGAGGCCAATGCGATATTAGCACTTTCCAAATTGCCTGAAAGTATAGCCAGACGGCCCTCTGGATCCATATAACTGGCTGTCTTTTGAAACTGGGTTCCTCTGATGACCAGTATAGCAGAGCCTCTTCTTTTTCCCTACCCAAATGAGGCTGCTACCACCTGGTCATAACCAAATTTCCCCAATTTCTAGTATTCGGGTTTATTAAGATGGGTTTCTTGTAATAGAACAAAAGAGGGGCTCTGTCTTTTTATGGTAGACGTAACCTTGTATCATTTTACCGGATTGTTTAACCCATTAACGTTATCGGAAACAATTTTTTTTTTTTTTTTTGGGTGTTTATTTTTCTCCTCGAGCTCCGGCCATAACCTTTCTTCAAGTCAGTCCATCTCCGCCATCCCCCGGACATGAGACCCCCTTCCTTCCGCACCCCGCGACTTACCCTTCGCGGCAGGGTGGTGAGGAGCAACTCGACCCACCACAACGGATCCATGCCAGGGAGGTGTCCTCCAGGAATGGCACCAGGGAATGACGCAGTGCAGCCGGACACCCATTTTTCTTGTTTTTCTCCCGACGGGCCATGGCGTGCAATGATGCCAGCGACTGAGTGCGTGCACGCTCCCGTGTGCGCACTAGTCAAGCTGCCTGCCACGTCTCCGCCTCCCTTGTCCACGGTTACGTGCTGTTGATCCTCAGCCTCCGCTAGGGGTCAGACAAGCACCGGCCGACCAAATCCTCCCACCCCAGAGATGGAGAGCAGTCCTCCGGACGCTCGATCCATCTCTGCCCTGCCGACCCCCGGCAACCCGTGCCCGTTCCCGAACATGGGTCGCCGGCGTGGCGCGAGGTGTGGCGTCCAGCGCCTCAACCCTCAGCGCCACGGGGCCGATCGGAAACAATTTTAATAATATTATTATCCCCTTTTATGAAAAGAGAACTATAATCCCTCACATATACAAGATCAGTCTCTCTGATCCCCAGCATCTTCCCTAGGATTCTCCAAAATACTCTCCCCCCTCCTTCCACGGAGTTATTCCAGGTGCCCCCAAATGGTTGTAGTAAACCGTGCCATCCCCTTTGATGTTCATATGTAACTTGCCCATGAAGATTTTTGTCTGAAACTTTAACAAATAACCAAACATCAACACAGACACAACACATGAACTTTAAATCCCTATAGGGAGGTGCTAACTGAGCAGTCCTCACCCAGGAGAAAACTCAATGGGAGGAGAAGGGGCCAAAAAGATGGCTCGTTCCTCCTGGACCCTGAAGTTAATGGGTCCTTGCCAGGTGACGAGGCTCGTTGTCACCAACACCATACCCGATAAGATGCATGATGCAAGGAGCACCACAAGACTCCACAACATCTGCAGTAATTCTGAGGCTCTGTCTCGCCTCCCCCCCAAACCCAACAATACTTGATACTGTGACCCCGAGGTTCTAAAGTCCCTGCAGACCCAATAATAATTCATAGTTAATAACCTGCCTCTTTAAAAATGGTGCAAGAGTGGGACATTTCTATTTCCCCACTAGAGGGCATCTGGTATCTGGCTTATGGGCTTGTAAGCATTTGCATATATTATACAGTCAAAGGCATTTTAAATCACTGTATCAATTGTAGCATTAGTTTGAAAATACAACAAATTGAGAGTTTCAACTCAGGAGCGATCCCCATCTGCAACTGTTTATAATCACTCAACCACAATCCCACCTCAATAACAAATATCATCATGTAAGGGCCAAAGTAAGGGGTAAAAGGGACCCAAGGCTCCCTTCAAGTTGCTGTAATTTGGTGCAGGGTCCAGCTAAGAAAACATTGTCCCTCTATGTGGACTGCCCGCCTCGCTGCAATGTTCCCTGTGTAAGCACACATTGACACGGGGCTTCGGCAGTGCAGCCCACCCTCTCATTCCACACTGAAGATATTGGAACTATCTAAGGGACCAAAGGGACCTCGACTCATGGAGAGATCCTCCCCAAAGCAAGGGGTGTTATTACTCAAAAGGGCTGCAGCCTTGCTTTTTGTCGCTAGTCTATTGCTCGCATTGGGGTAACTTAAAACCTTTCAGTTCTGTGCAATTTCTTCAGCGTCAGCCGAGCATTACACCCATCTAGACTCAGGGCATGTGTTGTTATAGATATATTATGCTGTGGGGAAATTTATAATACCTCAGTAATCCACAGTTGCAGCAGTAGGTGATCTCTCCAACAGGCAAGTTTATCCCTCCAAGCAAAAGCCCACCCCGCTGCCATGATCCCTGTGAGAAAATACATCAGTGTGGAGTCTCAGCAGGATCGCCCACCCGCCTAATCCACATCAATGAGGGTGGAATCGTTAAGAGAACCCCTACACATGAAACGACCCTCTTTATACCACTGTGTTATTGATATAGGGAAGCAACAGCTCTGCATTTAATCACGAGTTCTTAGCTTGTGCTGGGTTAGCCTAACATCCCCAAACCAACACCTATATTTCAGCGTCTGTTCAGAGGTACACCCAACCCAGCGCTAAACAGGGAATATTATCTGTAGATTGGGATGTGAGAGGGTTCACAGCTTCTGTGTGGTTCCCAATGTAACTGTTAGTGATCTCACAGGGAAAATCCCAGCAACCGCTGAGGGCATCCTCTCGAAAGAAGCTCATCAAATACCAGAGGCCCCCAGCGATCCTTGTAGTGTACTGTGTTTTGGCCCATACTACTATTCAGAGGGAAATTAGTCCTCCATGCAAAACACTCACCCCACTGTAAAGCTCCCTGCAGGTTTAGGCCTCAGCAAAGGGTTTTAGCTTTAAAGGCTATCCCTTCCATCTGCTCCAGCAGAAGTGGAAACCCCGGAGAAACCACGGTGTACAGGGCATATCACCAATATGCGAGGAGGCAACTCGTCAAGATCCCCCCCCCATCTCACCACCCTGCCCTGACATTTACCAAGTATTAGTAGATCCCAGTTCACTGCAGTCTGCGATCAGTGGCATGAGCCCCAATGAGTCAAACAATCAGCGCACAGATCAGCACTCCCCCATGGAAAAGGAGATGCAAGAGGAAAGGTTAGTATAACGATTACAGTCACTAACAGTTGTTCTCCACTCTCAGGTGCCATCTACTCTTTCCGACAGTGTCTCCTCAGAACTTTGGGAGTAAGCTTAAACAGCATATTCTTGATGTCTTGTAGCGTGGTGGTAGCCGCCTTCTTCCTAGTTCGGTTAGGATTCTGGAGCTTAGTTGGACACCAGGGATTCTGAGGGGTGGTGGGCTATTCTCTATGATGAGGGGCTTCAGGCACTTCATGCCCTTTGGTTTTCAAAGCCTGGAGGGCCTCTTCAACTGAGTGATAAATTTCAGTGCCTATGTCCTAATATACCCGCAGATGAGAGGGGTAAGGCATCTGGAATCTGACATTTAATGATTTCAGTTTCTGGAGTAGTGGAACGTAAGCCAGACGCTGTTGTTGTATCACAGGGGGGTAGTCCTGATCAAAAAGCAGTCAGGCACCATTATATTCTACATGACCCTGCTTCCATGCTGCTCTGAGGATCCTCTCTTTCTCGCGAAAGCTCGAGAATTTGGCCACTATTGATCAGGGCCTGGCAGTCGCCGATGTGGATTTAGGCACCAACGCATGATATGCTCTCTCAGTTTTAAATGAGAAGGCCTGTGGCAGGTCGAGCACAGGCGCAGCAGATCCTCTATGAACTCATTCATGTTCCCGACCTCAGCTGACTCAGGTAGGCCATATATTCTAAGGTTGTCTCGGAGTGACTGGGCTTCTAAGTCCAGGCGTTTGGCCGACATGGTTTCTTGTTGCTGCACCAAGTATTCAATCGCTTTTGAGATTTGTATAAGATCATCTTCGGCGGTTGATATACGGTACTCCGTGGTGGATACTCTAGCCTCCAATTTGTTCAAATCTGAATGCAGCCTACTGAATTCAAGCTTCATCTCCATCCTAAATTGTTTAATTTCTGAGAGTGACGTCTGAAATCTGGATCTTGACAGAGTGTCCATTTCTGACTCGGTGTCTCCTCCCTCCATGCTCACCGGTGACTCTCTCTCACCCCTGCAGCCGAGCTTGCAGGACTCAATCTGGGCTGATCTCGCTTCGAGTTTAAGTTTTTCGAATGGGACATTCTCACCAGAGTATTTCCACTTTGCGATTTATGCATATTTGAATGTATTATCATTGTCAGTGCTGAGTGGAACCGAAATTTATTGTTGGTGAGGAGGAGAGCTCCTTGATTAAGCAGCCATGATGCTGGTGACGTCACTGGAAGTCAACTCCAATTATTGACAGACTTATCGCTTCTTAAAGTTGCAATGTTATCCTGGTGGAATTTTCAATTTTAAATTGTTATGTCTTTGTAAGGCCCCTGAACATTTTGGAGGTATCATGTGTTAGTGTTGTAGTACTCACTGAGACTTTTTTGTGTGTGTGTATATATATATATATATATACACACACACACATACATACACACATTGTCCCTTAACTCCAAATATTGATGGAGTTATAGCTTGTTAAGGTAGCAATATTATCCTATGGGAATTTTCATTTTTTCAATGTTTATGTTTCTTATATGTGTATTTTCAGCTGATATTAGGGACTTAGTCTTGTAGTGCTCAGTGAGACCTTTTTTTGATATATAGGTTCCCCCATAACTGAAAGGACTGATGGGGCTACAATATATATATATATTTTTTTTTTTGGGGGGGGGGTATTGTGTATTAGTGTTGTAGTACTCATTGAGACCCTTTTTCAGATATAAAGAGAATCTCTCAACTCCAAAAACTGACAGAGTTACAGCTTGTTAAATTTGCAATGTTATCCTATGGGAATTATAATTTTTAAATTGTCATTTTTTATATGGCCCCTGAATTCTTTTTGAGGGCGTTTGTATCAGTGTTGCAGTACTCATTGAGACTTTTCATTCGATATGTAGATTGTCCCTTAACTGCAAACATTGATGGAGTTATGGCTTTCTAAATTTGAAATGTGGAAAAAAACTGAGTCCATTTTATTTTTTCATATGAAGGAATCCTTTTTGTAAGATTGTGTCATTCCCATGAAAAAGGATTCATTTATACGAAAAATGAATTAGGACATTCCTTTTTCGTATAAAGATAATCTTGTTTGGTATGGCCCTATTTCTGTTTTGAATGGCCATACGAAAAAATAAAATCATGTCACGAAAAAATATTTTTTTAAATGTGTTAAAAACACACTTCTGGGTCATTTTTCCAAAAACTACCTACAGAATCCAATTAATTGGATCCTGATTAGCAAGATGCATGTGTCGGAATCTTTGCATGATATGATTTTTATGAGTTTTTGAAATAAAAAAAAAAAACAGAAACAAGAGGGCCACCATATGAAAATATAGTTTATTCTCATGAAACAGGATTACCCCCACCACCACCACCATATGAATCAGAAACCTTTTTCGTATGGCCAAATTATTTTTCATATGAAACAGCTATCCAAAAGAGCATACTGGGCATGCCGAGTAGCTCTGGAACAAATTATTATTTTTTTCACCAAACCAAAGAAAGGCACCATTGTGGGCCAAGCCCTATCTACCCTGAAAATTTCAGATCAAAATTCCAAACTGTCTAGGCGCTAAGCAATGACAAAAACCAGCAAGAAACCCTAATTTTTCCCCTTTTCACTATCTGGGTCTTGGAATCCACACATCTGACTGGAACAAAACTTGGCATGTTAATAGACCTGTCCCTGAGACCACACATGCAAAATTTCATGCAAGTCAATTGAACAGAGATGCAGCAATTAAAGTGCAAAGTTAGGGGTTCAACATTAAACAGCCTACTCAACCCTAAGTATAGTGATGCTACCGCGTCACCATTATATATATAACATAGTTTCACTGTTTCATAGTTTGATATGAGTTCCGTGGACAACTTGTCCTTAATGAGATTGTCACCTATTTTGTCTTATAGGTGGAACATGTATCTTTTTTCACCCATATACTGATCCAATCTGTATTTAAATGTATTAATGTTGTTACTCTCCACTATGTGTTTTGGGAGTGTATTCCAACTTTTAATGATTCTATGTGTGAAAAAGTCACAACGTTTCTTAGTTGTGTCATTTTCTCCCATAAGTCTATAATCATGGGACCTTGTTTTTTTGTTTTGCACCTGACTTTTATGAACTCCTATACATTCCATCAAGCATTCATCCTTGATTGTCCTAAATGTTAAGCAAATGTCTCCTCTTAATTGTCTGTACTCTGTAGAATATAGCCCTAGTTTTATTTTTAGTCTCTGTATGTAAGATGTTGTAACCCCCTTATTTTTTTTGTTATTTTTCTTTGTACTCCCTCTTTTAGTGTCCGGCTTTTAATGGTACTTGCTGCCGAGAACTGGGAACAGTATTCCATGTGTGGTCGGACTAAACTAGTATACAGTGGGAGTATTATTTTTGACTCTCTACTTCTTATGTTAGATAAAATGCAGCCTAATATTTGATGGCATTTTTTAATAGTTATTCTGGTGTGTGTGTGTGTGTGTGTGTGTGTCTGTGGTTAGTTTATTTGTTATTATTATTCCTAGGTCACTTTCTTCAGTGGTGGTCTCTAGTACCTGCTTGTCTATAATATATGTAAAGTTAGGAACTTCCCCATAGGCGTGATTAGCAGTTTTTTCCCTGTATATCCTTTCCCTGTATTTGTAATTGCGATATAAACTAAGAGTAACCACCTACAGTATACTCAGAAATAAACCCATCGAGAGGGCTAACGAGATTGTAAAGCCACTCGCCCTCTGAGCTCATAGCTATATACACTGGTTAGTCTCCTTGATGGGTTTATTTCTTGACTACCACAGCTTTAAATGACCTTCCTTATTTGGAATTCTTAACAAATCTCCACAAATAAGTCACTTATCAAGCAATCTACTTACTGATGGAGGTGACGCCATGATAATTCCCTCTCTCTAACAGAGATAGCAGATGATCCTTTGGGATGTTATATCCTGAACATTTATAAAAACAACAGAAACAAGAGAACATAAATGTTATTTTCAATAAAAACTAGATAATGACCAAAACAAATCATCTGTGGTGCTGTATGTTTCTATCGCACCTCTAGTTAGAAATATAGGAACTTAGAAAATGGGCAGGGGAGACCCTGCTCTCTGATTAGCCATGGGCTGGGGAGACCCTGCTCTCCAATTAGCAATGGGCTGGGTAAACCCTGCTCTCCAATTAGCCATGGGCCGGGGAAATTCTGTTCTCTGATTAGCCGTGGGCTGGGACAACACTGCTCTCTGATTAGCCATGGGCCAGGGAAACCCTGCTCTCTGATTAGCCGTGGGCCAGGGAAATCCTGCTCTCCAATCAGCTGTGGGCCAGCAAAGCCCTGCTCTCTGATTAGCCATGGGCCATGGAAACCCTGCTCTCTGATTAACCGTCGGCTGGGGAAACCCTGCTCTCTGATTAGCCATGGGCTGGGGAAACCCTGCTTCCTGATTAGCTGTAGACTGGGGAAACCCTGCTCTCTGATTAGCCATGGGCCAGGGAAACCCTGCTCATTGACTGGCCGAGAGCACCCTCTACTTGGGCAGGTATCAGGCAACAGAGATAATCAAATAACTAGTCCCTGTGCCTGCCTGCCTGCCTCTGCATCCCAAAAACTATTGAACTGAACAGCATGCTTACTTTTAATAGCAGCCATCTTCTTTCCTTGCTTAGTGAGTGAGCTCCATGCACACGCTACATAAAGTGTAACAAAGTATCAGGGGCAATCAGTGTGTGTGCCCCCCGCCCCAAACTCTGCCTCACAAAACTGTTTCTCCTTATGAGCCATCACAGTTCCCATTTTTTTATAAAACCTTCTTTTCATAATGGCCACTGCCATTCTTCACACACCATGCCCTACCCAACTGTGATCAACAAGTTGTCCACTAACTGTAGTCCCAACTGCAACTCACGACCCATCACCCACACTCTCATATTCCTCACCGCCAGCCGCCACAATTAAAAAAAATAATGTGCTAAAACAAACAAATAAAAAAGTAGTTTGTTTCTGTGCTGTCTTTCGGAGTGCAAGCTCACTCCTGTTCTAAGAACTACTCGGGGAAAGGTGGGACTGTGCTTTAAGGTGTTTGAATAATATTAGAGATTTGGAGCCACAAACCTGGTGCAGTTCGGTCCCGTTAAATACAGCTCTGTAAAATGGATGGATCATGGAGGTAAAGGCTCTATTTGTAACAAATCAGGTGGTGGGCTGTTGAAGATAAGTGCCAAGACAACTGAGGAAAAAAAAAGAAACAGTTCTCAAACACTGCAGTGCCCTCTACTGGCAGGCCTACCAGTAGACAGACTACCTTATAAAAAACTAATTTGAAATTGATTTTGACTCATTTTATTATTTTTTCATTTTATTTTTTTAATCCTATATAAAAATGTTACATATAACCCATTTTTTAAGCACAATAATGCCCTCTAGGGTGGGCAGTACTGGGCCATACTGGACCATTCAGAACTATAAGGCTGTTGGGCCTTAGCATGCCCTGGGCAGTCTGGTATAGCTCAATATGGGCCACCCCATCAGGTATTATTGCTTGCATAGAATATCACAGCAGAAAAGGACTGCTTGGCCCACCCAGTCTGCCCATTTTTCTCTACCTACAGCATCATCGCAGACCCTACTTAATCTCCAGCTCTTTCTCCTACCCACTTCCTTTCCACTAAGATTCCCTTATGCCTATTCCATGCATTGTTGAACCTCAATACTGTTTTTGGCCCCAGCACCTCAGCTGGAAGGCTATTCCAGGAATCCACAACTCCTTCTGAGAAGAAGTACTTCCTCACATCTCTTCTGAATCTACCCCCCCCCAGCTTCATAGCATGTTCCCTTATTCTTCATAATCTTTTTTTCTGAAAAAAAAAAACAGCCTCACTCTGTCTTTATCCTTCCAGAAATGTGGTCCCCAGAACTCGACACAGTACCCAAGGTAGCGTCTGACCACCTCCCTCTTTCTGGTGGTAATACCCCTCCTCCTGCACTCCAGCGTCCTTCTATCCCTCCCAACTTCCTTGTCACACTGCCTTTGCCACCTTTAGGCCTCTGATATGATTATTCCCAGGTCTGTGTCCTGCTTGGTAGTAGTCAATACCAATCTACCCATGCTGTACCCTGCCCCTGGGTTTCTGTGCCCTATGTGTATTATTTTGCACTTTTTTTCACATTGAAACCCAGCTGCCATACCTTTGACCACCCCTCAAATTTTCTCAGATCTCTGCACATCCTTTCCACCCCTTGGAGTGTCCACCCTGTTGCAGATTTTGGTGTTATCTGCAAAGACGCAGGCCTTCCCTTCCAGCTCCTCTGCAATGTCAATTATAAAGACATTAAAGAGGACTGGTCCTGGTACTGAGCTCTGAGGCACCCTGCTGGTCAACCTGCTTTCCTCAGAGTGAACTCCATTTACCACCACTCTCTGTCACCTGCCCCTTAACCAATTTCTTATCCAGTTTACCACCTTTGGACCCACTCCTAAGCTGTCCAGCTTACTTACTAGTCTCCTATGTGGAACTGTGTTGTTGCTTAGACCAGAAAGAAAACAGCAGTAGCCAGACAAAAAAAATGAAATATATTGGGAATACACAATGGCCTGACACAAAACATGCAATCTGTGATCATGAGTAAGGGGACAGGACCGAAACTCACCAGTGGCAGAGCCACGAGTGAGTTACAAAAGTCCTTGCTCCCTCACAAATGGAGATAAATTATATATTTTGAGTCAAGCCTTTGTGTACTTGATTTATACAACAGGAGTTTATATGTTAAATACCTTTTAAAGCAGCTGCTTGTGTAAAGATGTTAACTCTTTCTCTTTGAATTCAGCAGCTGGCTTTAGGGCAGGATAAAGCTATTGTGATGTCATCTGAACTGGGAATGCCACTCTGTGGTTGGTTATTTGGTTGAGGACAGTCATTATGACATAGCAGTATCTAACCTCCGAATAAATATTTATCTGGAGGTCAAACAGTGTGCTAAACAAATACTACACCAATGGTGATAGGTTTCCCCAATTAATATGGGATACACAATGGGCTGATTCAGAATATGCCAATTATTTTCATATGTGAGGGGTATGATGAACCACCCACTACTGTATTAACCTCTGACCACAGATGGGACCATTCCACACAGAGATGAGTGATATCACAGGATTCTTTGTTCCTTCCCCTGTGACAACTCTTTCAAAGTTGGGTACTACTTGAGTACAGTAGCTTATCTCCCCAACTGGAGTAGCTAAGAGCTGCCAAGAGTGCGGAATGCTGCACCAGACTGACCTGGAGACCTGCAGGAATGTGAGACACTGGGACTGCAAGTAAGGAATCTGACACTTGGGTTGTTGAGCAAAAAGGTAAACGCTTACTGAAATTGTGAAAGAAATCTTGATAATCACAGCCGTGAATGGCACAGTTTAAATTCAGGCAAAAATGGCAATCCAAACACATAAATTAGAATTACTGTATACTCTATATTGATCTCAGGAAGGCACCTCCACCCCACTAATCACCTTGAAAATACCCCCGGAGTTTAGAGGCACTCTCCACCCACCAGCCCTCCAGATATCACACTTTCCCAGGATAAGCACCCACCTAGGCCTTAATCCCTGAGCTTTATTCACTTTAGAACTAAGGAAATCAGTGACTACTGGGTCCTCTGAGGAGCAGTCAGTCCACTGACCCCTTCTGCCAGATACCCTCCCTGGTATTCAATTACTGTGTACACTTGTATGGAACTAAGGAATACAGTGACCACTGGGCCATACCTTTGAGCAGTCAGTCCACTGACCCTTTCTGCCAGATACCCACTGAGGTATCTAATTACTCATTTACTGTACTGTATTTCTTATACTCTAAACCAGGGGTTCTCAAATGGTGAGGCCAGCCTCCCTTGGGAGGCCCCAACCTATTCCAAGGGAGGCTCAAGCAAGTCTGAAAAAGTACTATATTTAAATTTTGAGTTTTATATATTTTGTGTGAAGAGATGAAGCAAACTGAAAGAGGATATTAGTAGGTAAATCTTATGCATGGGTGACAAGGGAAGGCGAATGAGCCAAGGCTCCTTTCAGGTGTACTCTGGGAAGGTTAGGGAGTCAATACATTTCAAAAGGTAACTACAAAACAATCAAGAAATACACAATGAACAATAGTGAAAACAAATATGAACAACAAACTAATAATGAGAGGTGGTAATTGATCTGTTTGTAGCCTGATGGCAGAACAGCCCAAATACGAGGGTTGGACATAGAAGTGCTAACAGCAATTGCAGGAAGGAGCAAAGTAATCCCTGAGAAGTTGCTTAGGAGCAGGGAAGGACAGGGAGAGGCAATGTATGTAGGAAGGTTATTTCATATAGAAAGGAAACAGAAAAAGTAGTCTGACCCAAGAAGGTACTGCAACAAGGGATAACAATGGTTCAAGAATGAAAATAGTGGAGCAAGTACGCTGGCCTGTGGGGGGAGGTGTTACAGTAAGCTGCATAACATTTATTTATTTGTTATTCAGATAATGCCTTTGAGCAGAGGAGCTTTTTTCCAAAGGTTCCACGTCAGTATAAGACAAAGAACTGAATATGAGCCAAGTACTCAAAGGGGTTTCAATTTATTCATGGTGTACTGTGCAAAGTACAGTATGTTATTTTTCTTTGGGGAGGCCCAAGATTATTTCAGTTTTTGGGGGAGGCTCAAAATCTTTTTCATGGATTTGGGGAGGCTCACTGTGGCAAAGTCTGAGAACTATTGCTCTAAACTCATTAAAAATCAGTTGACCTTCCATACATTCATCACTGTAAAACATTTAAACTAAGCATTGGCATTAAGCAGTGTTGTATACTGGTACATTGAACGTTGTGACAGAATCCCCCCCCCCCTGGTCCCTTCAGGTTCAGGCCTTCACTTTGACAAAAGTCTCCTAAACTTAGGATTGTGGTAAATTCTCTGTAGAACACTGTCACTGTGGTATTTAAAATAGTCCCCAAACTGTATCAGCAAGGTTTTTACTATTTCCCACCTCAGCAGGGCTTCAGAGAATCAAATGCTGCACATTCCTTGGTGCCGCACCACACAGGGCCAAAGATCCTCTGCGTACCGAGCTCCTAGCTGGATTAATGGACTCAACAAAGACATCTCCTCTCTGTAAAAGCTAGGCCCATTCAAAGCCAACCTTCGCCTCCACCCAGCTGCCTCTAGCTCCTGTGACTGTCCAGTGGCGGAGCTAGAGGCGGGCTGAGGGGTCGGTCGCCCCTCCTGGCTGCCCCAGTGTGTGAGTAGTGGCACCCCACCACCATCTTTATTCACTGTGCAGTGCCCATTGTGGAGCCCATGATTGACTGAATGGCCCCCTCAGGCTCCCAAATGCTCCCAAACCTGGCTCCGCCACTGCGACTGTACCTCATAATCTGATCTCCATCCTAGCACTTCTACATCTACCTCCTCTCTACCTCTTCCTACAACCTACCCTCCTCTCCATTTTTGCTCCCTACCCCCCCCAAGCATTTTTTTGAGGCCTGACAAATGCCCACGGCGGCACTGTTCTTTTTGTGTACATTTCAAGCCTCAGCTATCTCTGGCTATCCTGCCTCCTCCCAGTACCCACTTTCCCTAAATGTAATGTATTTCAGCTGCTTAAAAATGTCTGTAGATCCCAGTTCAAAATGATTGGTGCCCATGGTACCTATAGCTTCAGCTGCTTTAGTACCAAATAAGTACATGAACAGAAGTTTACAGTACAAAATGTATTTAATCCACACAATGTGGTAAAGTAAAATACCACACTGCTCCAGTGCTTCTGTACCTTACCTTCTTCAGTGCCCCCCCCCCGAGGAAGGCATGGTGCCGAAGCGCTGGGGCAGTGTAGCATTTGCTTTACCACATTGTATGAATTAAATTATTTTTCTACTTTAAACTCTTGTCTGTATAGTTATTAGTTTGGGGCTTTCTGTTATTCTGAGTAACTGTCAATGTTAGTAATACATTACCCACCATCATTTTCTCCTTTCCCTCTAGTACACTCTCCTGCCCTAATCCCTATACCTCCCATAGGTAACTATGTAAATATTACTTCATTTGTCCCACCCTCCCAAACATCTGCCCCTTCCTTATCTTTACTCAAAATAATTGAAAAACCCGTAACAGTATACCATCTGCAAATTGTGTTTATGATGCCAGGTCACGTGCATGGTTTGATGTCTAACAATGGAGGGCGAATTATATTTGTAAGAGGGAATGTCCCAGGGGGTTTAGAGGATTTGGAGTTTCAGACTGGGGCTAGGGTAAGATCAGGGATTATTTTTTTATTGTCATGATAGTCAATTAGTGCAGTATGTGGGACCAGGATTTTTTTGTAAAATCAATTTTTTTTTTATTTTCATTTTACAGGTTATGATGAAAAAATGTTATATCTGGTGAATGGTTCCTTCAGATCAAAACATTGGATGTCATTGGGTGCAGCATTGAAACTGGGAATGTATTGTAAAGTTGACATTTTACAGCAAAAAAAAAAACATTTTTTAAATTAAATTCCCATCTGGAATTGAACCAGAAGAACAGCTATTTATTATTTATTTATTTTATTAATGTTTTTGTATAACAGCCAGTAAAAAGTATTCATTGAATGTGTATTTTGTAATAAAAATCCAATAAAACAAATGGATGAAGACAGAGCTGTGTGACAGTGTGCAGTCATTTCTGGTTATTTTAACTGAACTGCCATATGTAGTGGTCCTTCAGTTTCTGGTGCTAGTCAGATTGGGCCTTAGTGGCACATGAGACCCAGCAGTGGATGTTTGTTTCTGAAATTAATGGAACTCAAGGATGGGGAGGAGGAGGACCCACCAGTGGAGGAAAGACAGCTGGAAAAGCTAGTGGCTATTAGTGGCAGCAGAATCCTTCACCATCATCGTCGTCCTCATCAGCGTGGCATGATGCCATCTGTGTGCTGTCAACCTGCATAAATTTGGGACAGTATATGTTTTTGAATTGAGGCAGGTTCATTTTTAAAAAAGTGAGCCTCTCTACATTCTTTGTGGAAACACATGTTCTTTTGTCATTCACTATTGCCCCAGCAGCACTAAAAATTATTTCTGAATATGTGCTGGCAGGTGGGCAACTGAGGTATTCAATTATAATCTCAGTTAAAGAAGGCCAGATCAATTTTTCTGTTGCCAATAAATCAATGGTTCGTCACCTGCAGTGAGATGTACAGTCTCCTCCATATTATCCTTAACCATTTTTGCAGCAGGGACTTCTGGTACCACTATAGCTGGCTGAGCCTTTCCAGCTGTCTTTATTAGACCAAAGTCTGACAGCATGTCCCACAGTGGTTTGCCCTCTTGTGGTGTAGCAGCAGTTCTGGTTTGTGTTTGATGACCCAAAACATCAGTAGTCATGGCAGCAGCAGCAGCAGAAGCAGATTGTGCTCCCTCCCTCTCCACCAGATCTTGTCCAGAATTTGAATGTTGCCAAAAGGGCACTGATGATGTATTACTTTTCTCAACTATACGTGCTGACACTTTCTCAATTAACAGTTCACAATAGTGTTCCAGGCCTTTAAAGTCATGTGGTTTGAAGAATATCTCAATTGTATCCTTAAACTGAGGGTCCAGAAGTGTGGCCAACATGTAATGTTCTGCTTTGCACATATTTACAATGCGCTCATCAGCCAGGAATGTGTTCAACATGTTTCCCACAAGGGATGCAGCACTGATGTCATCAGCGTCAAGGGACTGTGACTTGAAATGCTCCAGTCTCATCCTGATGAGTGAAATTAAGGGTAGGATCTGGCTTAGTCCAGCACCATCAGAGCTCACCACTCGGGTAGCCTCCTCAAAGGGTTTAAGGATACAACAAAGATTCTCCATCAGATGCCACTGATTAGGGCTGATATTCACATCTCCTTTCCCAATGCCATGTTGGACTGCATACTGATGGATGGCTTTCCGTTGTTCAAGCATTCTCTGCATCATACAGTATAGTAAGTGGAACTCCACCAGGTTGGAACTTTCTATATCATCTGGTGGAGAGGGATATTTTCAATCTGAATCAGCTGCAACAACTTTCGGGCTGTCACAGAATGACTAAAGTGGGTGCACACAGTGCGGGCAGCTGCAATCAAGTTCTGCACATTTCGGTCCTCACTGATAAAGTCTTTTACCACCAAGTTAATAGTGTGTGCAAAGCATGGTACATGTGTAAACTTACCAAGTCTTACTGCTTTCACAATATTTGAAGCATTGTCAGACACTATAAACCCTGGTTGCAATGACTTTGGAGTCAGTCACTCAGAAAACTTTTCTTCAGGGCCCTCCAGAAGACGTTCTGCTTTGTGGTCTTTTTCAAAACCATAAATACATAAAGCTGCTTGCCTTCGAACTGTGAAAGTCCCTTGCTTCTTGCTGCTGCTGCCGCCTCCAGCACCACTACATGATGATAATGATGAGGAGGAGGGAGGAAAGTTTACCCAGTGGCCAGTCACAGCCATATAGTCAGTTGTCTGACCACTGGTCCATATATCTGTCGTGACATGAACCTTTTTGCCCACTGAAACTTTCAGAGCATCAGACACACTTTTCTGAACAGCGTCATAGAAATCTGGAATGGCAACACTGGAGAAATAGGTCCAGCTGGGGACCTGATACTTTGGCACAGCGATTTCCATGAGTGCTTTAAAACCTGGGTTAGCTACAAATGAGAATGGGAGCAAATCAGTGGCTATCATCTCCACAATTGCCTTTATCAATCGCCTTGCCTCAGGCCTTCTGGGCTTATATTTCTGTGACCGCTCAAAGCAGTCTTTCAAAGAAATTTGATGCCCGCAATGCTTGCTGCTATCACCTGATTTTCTGGGCTGCTACCCTTGACCTTTACCGCCATGAGGGGTGGATGTTGTGGCCATGGATGGTATATGACTCTGGTTGGGCTGTAGTGGTGGGCTCAGAGGGGTAAAGAAATGAAAAATTGGGGATGCTGTGCTTTGACTGGAAGGAAGACTTTCATCATCCTCCACCTCTGCATCAGTTACTTCATCGCCTTGGTAAACATCCATTACCTCATCCTCCTCAGCTGAGTGTAGAAGTGCAACAACTTATGTGTGCTCCTTTTGTGCTTTTTGAAATTGATAAATATGATACTTGTTCATATGTCTTATCATTGTTGCTGTCCCCAGTCGAGTACCCACTTTACCATGACTTAATTTTGTTTTGCATATTTTGCAAACTACATTGCTGCCAGATTATTTATCTTGTGTAAAACACAATGGATTTCACAGATTTTGTTGCATTGCTGCTTATGGGGAGGATAGGTTCATTACTACCACTGCCACTACCACAGCCACTACTACTTCCGCTATCTCTTTGAGGTCTTTCCACGCCAATCTGCATGTAATTTTGAAGTTGCACATTAACCTCTCTGACTGGTTGAACTGTATCTCTTTCTTCCCCTCATGAAGCCTGCCCATCTTCTGTCCTCCATTGTTCCTCTGCATATGTGAGTGTGTGACTCTCCAAGTTATATCCCTCTATCATTAATGTTTTTTTAGCACCACAACCATCCTTCCAAGAACTCTTTTTTGTTCTTTTTCTGCCCCTGTATTCTCCTCTTCATCCCACTCCCCAGTGCAACTGCTACTTGACATACTGACTGCTGCCTTATCTACTACAAACTCAGAATCTGTTCCACTGATTTCCCCCTCACTCTCATTGGTCTTCTCCTCCTCCTCATCATCATCATCCTTCACTCTGCTTCCTAAAACTAGCTGCTGCACTATTATGGCCCTTGTGCTCATCCTCTGAAGACCATGACGGGTTGCTCTTGCAACATCCTGAATTTTCTGTACTGCTGTTACTGTTGCCTGGATTGCCTGAGAAGTCCTGCTGTTTTATGTAACGCTCATGGCTGCGTCGAGTCAAGTACTTTTAATAAGACACAGGGATATTTTCTCCCTAACAGATAAATACAGCACTGCTGGCTGTGTCTAGTCAAGTACTTTAAGTGGTAATACACGGATATTTTCTCCCTAACAGATAAATACAGCACTGCTTGCTGCATTGAGTCAAGTACTTTAAGTGGTAAGATACAGGGATATTTTCTCCCTAACAGTTAAATACAGCACTGCTTGCTGCACTGAGTCAAATACTTTAAGTGGTAAGACACAGGGATATTTTCTCCCTAACAGTTAAATACAGCACTGCTTGCTGCACTGAGTCAAATACTTTAAGTGGTAAGACACAGGGATATTTTCTCCCTAACAGGTAAATACAGCACTGCTTGCTGTGTCAAGTACTTTAAGAAGTAAGACAGGGATATTTTCTCCCTAACCAGTAGATAAGATCACTGCTGACTGTGTCAAGTACTTTAAGTAGTAGGACACAGGGATATTTTCTCCCAAATAGGTAAATACAGCACTGCTGGCTGCGTCAAGTCAAGTACTTTAAGTAGTAAGACACAGGGCAAATTATTTCCCAAACAGGTAAAGGCAGCACTTTAGGCTGTGTCAAGTCAGGTACTTTAAGCAGTAAACACACAAGGAGTATAGTACAGCACTGCTGTCAGAGTCTACATGGAGTCAGTTAAGTTAGTAGTAGTACTGAAAAAAATGCAGGGAGCTGGACTTGATATTATTAATTCCTAAACAGGTCACTGTCACTGACTAGACTAGACTACCAAACTACTAGACCCCCAAGATCATGCCATGCACAAACAGAATCAGCAGCAGAGCAAATGAGTTACTCAAAAACTCTGTCTCTGACATTGCCTTTTTATGTAATTTTTTAGTTTACAGCTTTAAATTTCTCCTTCCCTGTGGTTTGTAATTCTTCCGTCAAATGAAAAATAAATCACTAGCCCAGATTGGATTTAAAACTACGACTGCAAACTGATTTGATTTTGAACTGATCCCTCAAGTTGAGCGCAGCACAGCAAATTGCTCTCCTTATCTCGTGGCACTGGTGGAGTGAAGGTAATTTTTGAACTCTTTTTTTCCCCATGCCTTATATTATATCGTTATTATGATTCTTGAGTCAGCACGAGGACCAGAAGTACCCCGACCACCAGTATATCCTCCTATACCTTTCCTATCCACCCACGTCACAGTAACAAAAAGAGAGAAAATACAAATTATAAAACAAATGTTTTTTTGGGGGGGGCTACAGCTTGAAGTCAAGACAAAAGAAAAATCAGTGAAACAACGTCGTCTGTCACAATTCAGTAAGGAAGATTTTTTTTTTCACTAAGCAAGCACTCTCTCAGTGCTCTCGTCGCCATCTCTCACTCTCACACACTGAAGAAACTGCAAGGTGTAGTTAGTTTAACATCCCCACCCACCAACTGTTTTTATTTATTTATTTATTGAGTCAACTGGATTTACAACCTTTTGAGTCAAAGACTCATTTACAAAGGCTCCTCATCAGAGTACAATACATCAGTATACATGCAGTATACAATTATATAGAAGTGGTCAAAAGAAAACACAGTACATGACCAGTACATACTAAGAAGGGGGTGAGGCCTGTACAGTTGGCTAGCTGTAAAAGTCCATCTAAGGAGTTTGTACATGACAGCAGACGGTACAAAAAGATAAGGAGGGAGGTCAGAGCATTTAGTTGCAATACAGGCCCTGCTAAGGGGCTTGTACATGCCATAATGCAAGTAGTCGGGATACCGACTTTGTCATAACACAGTCTATCTTTTTTGAAGCATCGAAAACAGTGGGATACAGAACCCTATGGTCCAAGCTTGGCCACTGCTGTTGCTCCCAGTTCTGCAATGGAGAGGCGGAGACTCCTCCGGAGAGATAGAATATGGACAGATCATTAAAGTCCTTATTGACTGACTGACATGCAAGGATTCAGTCTTCTGACTCTCCGTATCCTGCACCGCATGATGTTACTGGGGGCTGCCACAACTGAGCATGTCTGACTGAAAGGTGTGGGGGAAAAAAAACATGACTGGGATGAACTAGTGAACCAAAGTTCGCATTTTTCTATACAATGTTCACAATGTGCAGACAAATGCGTGAACGCAGGGGGTTCGATCTTTTTTAGTGCATGAGCGAACCAAACTTGCAGCCCTGGTCACAATACAAAGCATGTTCTGAGTTGTGATCCGAACCACCCACCACCACTATTTGGTCAGACACTTGACTGACCAAGATTATTTGGTCTTGGTCCACAAATGTACTGTGTTCGTTATAGTCTAATGTCTCCTTATGGGCATGGTTGGACATCATTGGACAATGAACTTGCCCAAGCACCTCAAATATTCTTACATGTACTTTAAAGCCATCAGTCTGTTTATGTCTAGGACAATCATATATTTTGCACATGTACATTTTATCAGACTCTATGAAATACCAACCTAAGTATTTATATAAAACATCTTAACATGCTAAGTCTGCACAATATACTATATGAATATGTAACTCCTAGGTTGCGCTATCCCAAGGGCTAGTACCCCTGCCTGCATAACTAGGTGCAGGTTCAGGGGCCTGGGTACTGAAAACAGATGCCTCCACCCAGAGAACAGGGTTAGTGGTAGCATAGCTGACCTGGGTAAAGCCCTCTGGGACACTGTAACCCCCCTTTCCCCTCTAGAGGTCTAAACAATGAACAGAGCACACAGATACAATTGCCCCCAAAACGGCAGATATATCCCCACTCTGACTGCACTTACCACCAGGGCTGGTTCCACCTGTTCGGCCCTGGAGACCCCCTGTAAAGTAAGGTTAAACACAACAAACAACAGTACCACAGTGCTATTTGTACAGAAGTGCGCAACAGGTGGTTAAGTGCAAAAAGATTCAGATCTGATTTATTCAGGGGGAATGAACAAGGAAGGGTCGAAATCAGGCTGATTGGTTTAGATACTGATTCAATCAGGCTACAAGACATGCACTTTAGAGTCCCTCAACAAGTCACACACACTCTGGGTACCCCGTAGATGGTGCAGGCTAGCCTGATGAGTTTTCTGGGGCAGGCTGGTGTTGCAGCTGGCAGGGGACCTAATGATGGAAAGAAATAGTCATGCACAGTAACCCACAATTTTTAATCCGAAGCCAAGTGGCTCAGTTCGTGATGATTAGATAAAACAATTAAATCAGCTGACACACTTTGATTGAGCTGTTGTTGCAGGGAGCTACCCTGGTATTTACTCATGCTACCCAGTACAGGACACAGGACTGATGAAATGGAGACTTCAGGAAGACAAGCTAGTATGTCAGGAGAAGCAGGGCCACTCGATTCACCGTGGTGTCATTCCTGTTCGTGATGTTGAGCAGGGGGCTGATCCCAGGCAGGTCTCTCGTCAATGGTCTTCTCTGAGGTGCGAGCAGCTGGCTGCGCCAAGGTGGCAGGGCCCAGACCTGGTGAACAATTCAGCTGACAGTCCGGTGGTGCTGGATAGAGCTTCCAGCAAACGTGACACAATCAGGCAGTGGGGAACCAAATCATGACCCACTAACAGCATTCAGCACACTTATAGTAAAAGAAAACAATACCGCAGTTCAGATGACAGTCTGGTTGCAATTACAGTGTTCCTGTGCAAAATCGTATGTTCTGCGGTTGTTTCAGACATTCTGACAGGCCAATCACATGGAGCAAATCTTCGGTCCTCTTCAGGCAAATAGGTAGTCACAATTCGGTAGATCTGGTCACAAACTTATTCGGATATAGTCTGATTTAAATTGAACTGAAGGATCTCCTCATGAGGGATAAGTAGGCAGGTAGGCCAAACATAGCCTTCCCACCAGTTTCTTGCGTGACTACGCAGGAGCAGCTGCTCTAATATCTCGAGCTGTTCACTCTCTCGGCTCCAAACTCAGACTGACTTCTGCTGTAGGCAGCATAGAAACATAGAAACATAGCATTTAATGGCAGATAAGGACCACTTGGCCCACCCAGTCTGTCCATTTCCCTACCTACTGGATAAGCTGCAGATCCTAGTTAACCAGCAGCCTACTTCTTCCTACCCCCACGGCCTAGAATGGCCTTATGACTGTCCCATGCATGCTTGAATTCCACCACTGATTTTGACTCCACAACCTCCTCTGGAAGGCCATTCCATGCATCCACAACCCTCTCTGTGAAAAAATACTTCCTTAAATTAGCTCTGAGCCGCCCCCCCTTCTATCTTCAAATTGTGCCCCTTTGTTCTTGCACACCTCTTTTTTTGAAAGATGCTACCCTCTTGGACTTTGTTGATTCCCTTGAGGTACTTGAAAGTTTCTATCATGTCCCCCCTCTCCCTCCTTTCCTCGAGGCTATACATATTAAGCTCCTTAGATCTCTTTTCATATGTCTTCCGGTGCAGACCCTGCACCATTTTAGTTGCCCTCCTCTGGACAGCTTCCATCCTGTCTATGTCTTTGCAGAGATTGGGTCTCCAGAACTACACACAGTACTCCAGATGGGGTCTCACCAGCTGTCTGTACAGAGGGATAATAACTTCCTGTTTTGTACTGGTGATGCCTCTCCCTATGCATCCCAGTATCCCCCCAGTCCTCCTTGCTGCCCTCTCACATTGCTTGCCCACCTTTAGGTCATCTGATATGACTACCCCAGGTCCCTTTCCATTTTTGTTGTTGTTAATATGTCACCCCCATTGTGTACTCTTCCCCTGGGTTTTTGTTTCCCAGGTGCATTACCTTGCACTTCTTAGCACTGAATCTAAGCTGCCATACATTTGACCATTCCTCTAACCTTGCCAAGTCCCTTCTCATCCTTTCCACCCCACCCTGTGCATCAACTCTGTTGCAGATCTTTGTGTCATGTGCAAAGAGACATACTTTTCCTTCCAGTCCCTCTGCAATGTTGCTTATAAAGACATTGAAGAGGACCAGTCCTAATATTGAACCCTGTGGTACCCCACTAGTAACCCTCCTTTCTTCTGAGTGGACTCCATTTACTATTACTCTCTGTGTCCTATTCTCCAGCCAATTCTTTACCCAGACTGTCATCTTGGGACCCACTCCCACCACAGCACCGGGACTTCCTTCTCATCCAAAAGGGTTTGGTTGGTTGATCCATCTGTCTGTCAAAGCAAGGGATCCCCCCCAGGTCAATTTATCCACCAACATGTAAAAACTATGATTCCCACAGAAATTCACTCCCACAGGACCCTTGGGGACAGACTCCATTTTAAGGTCCCCAGAAGGTACTGAATGGTGCAATACAGAAATGTCCATGCTGCAAAGAAAGGCAGGTTAGACAAACTATAATATAATTATTAGAGCAGCTAATCAGCAAACAATTACAAGTTCTAACAGAGCTCCCTCTGCACAATTAGCAATGACAGAATGGAGCAATATTACTGCAGCTCAGGCGGCACTCGAGCCCGGAAACACTCAGCCCCTACCCGGACACACCACAAAATGATACCTCTTAAGGAGAAAGGCACAGAGGCTAGCTAGGCACTCAAATGCGCAACACTTTTAAAATGCAAGGACACAGAACACCAGCTTGGCAGTGGGCATTAGGCAAGCCCAGGAAGACACTTTAGGAACCCCATTTGTAGGGGGGTTACAGATATAACCAGGAACTATAATTTTCATGGTGCCAGCATGACCAATGAAGCAAAAGTCTAAATTTGGCTTTGTTTTTAATTTAGCATGCTCTAGATCATACCCCCTTAACTTTATAATATTAAATTGAGAATGAGGACCAAAAGAGTCAGAATTCAGGTTCAGAAAATGTTTTTTTTTTACTTGTTTGGTATTTAAGGTTCAGGAGCTACAAAGCAGTTTTGACATCAATGAAAGCAGGCTATTACAATTTAAAATGACAGTAACAATTTTCTGAACAGCAGTACAAACAGAAAAGATTTCACCGTCACCAAAAAGTCACAATCAAAGAAATAAAAATAATGTGGGCATATGTCATCCCTAGATCTATGTCTAGGGTACAGGCAACAGACTCACCCACCAGTACCAACTGATGTCTACTTGAGATCCTAGGAGCTGGAGTGACTTAAAGTTATCCCTCTGAGAGCTCTTACATTGACTTGGGTTGTTGTGGACTTATATACTATTGTCAAGGATCGAAAATAAATTTTTCAGTATTTTGATAGCCTTCAGTGTTAAACCAGTTTCTGCTAGTCTCCAGTGACCTTTAGTCAAAGGTTAGGGGTTAGAAAGCTATCAGTTAGCTCAAAACATCTAATTAACAGGGGCAAAACATTTGGTTTGACATCATGGAATTATGTCTGGGATGGCCAGAGGAATTTTTTCTTAAATACAAAAATACGTGTGTCTTTGAGTGGGACATGCAGCCTGGGTTTAAACAAAAGTTGTTATGACCCACGTGGACATGTAGCAGTTCTGTGGATAAAGCTGTTTTTAAGAAAATACAAGATTGGGGGGGTGCTGTGGAGCAGCAAGATGGCGGCAGCAAATTAAAATAGCTCTTAGCCCTCTGCAAAACAAAAGTTTCAAATGATAGAAACTGTAGAATTCAACTGAAATAAAATATCTGGTGACCAGTCGGAACCTTGGAGGCACAATACGGGACCAAAAAAGGACTCCAAATGAGTAACACACAACCTGGATACCTATCTTTCCCCCGTGAGCTCTACTGTACCTACAGGGGGATCTGGTCTAGACACTACAGAACTCCCTACTGCACAAATATTGGCAATGCTGACCAGAATCCAAGCTAATGGGGAGGAAACCAACAAGAAACTGGTTGCTGTTGAGGCGAAACTAACTGAAAATGATTGTCTCATCCAGGATAATGCTGCTGCTATCCAAGAACTCACAGAGGCACAAGGAAGACAGGCCGAGTGTAGTGTGGCCTGCATTAAAGATATCACCTTTTTGAAAGCTAAAGTGGAGTCATTAGAAAACATGCAGCGTCAGGGGAACATTTGGATTGTGGGCTTCCCACCCTGATTTGCTGGATCCACCGAGCTCCTCTCGGCCGTTTTAAGGCTTATATTCAAGGACCTGCAGTTATTACCCCGGGACTCTGATACCACAATAACAAAAGTCTTTGCTGTGCCACAGCGAGTTAGAGTGAGGGCAGGAAAGCAGCAGAGACCACTAACTGTCATCACTACTCTGTCCCCACCTGGGGTCCGAGTTGCACTCCTACAAGCAGCAAGAACTAAAGGAGAAACGATCTGGGAAGGCAAGTAGGTTGCAATTCTTTCCTGATCTGTCAGCACAGACCGACGCATGGAAAAAGGAGCTCCAGGTTATTAAGAAAAATCTACTGCGGCATGGAATTGAGGCACGCCTGAATTACCCTGCTCACCTTCAAGTTAGACATGAGGTGAAGACTCACATTTTTCTGCACCCTTTGGCAGCTACCCAATTTACAGAGAAAATCCTGGAGAAGATAAATCCACCGAACTTTCAATCCGATGAAGAAGGGTGAAGTACAGTTAACTGTCCTGGGTAGTAAATCCCTTAATTTGGGTTTAATATCTGCTCCCTTCTATGGAATGAGACTGGCGTTTATGTCACGACTGGGAGTTAGGCTGGTGGCTTAAGCCGTTAGTCTATATTTGTGTGGACATAAGCTTATAATTTAAAGTTTTAGGTTCTGTTTTCCATTAAGAGGGACATAAGAGGTATAATTAAAGTAGTCTTCAGTCTATTTAGCCGCCACTAATGTTGTTTCATGAACGTTGCCTTATGTAAATCCTATAAGTCTAAGTACAGTAGTAGTTGTATGGGGTGTATTAGTTCACCGCTCAATTTGTGAACTTTAAAGATACCCTGATTGTTATTGTCATTTACTGTTACCCGCAGGACAGGTTGCGTCGCTCTGCCTTAGTCTGTGGGAAGTTAAAATAACTTAAACTGAGTCCAGATAAGTGTAGTGCAGCATGACTACTAGTACTGTAGCCACACAGCCCTCCACAAATGTTTATTTCTGCAAGTGAGCTGAGGTTCTGGTTTATTGTAACTGTTATTCTTTTCAGTTACTGTAGTGAGAGTAACAAACGACCTACAGAACAACCAGCTCTTTCTATACTCCTTAGGTTAATTGCCTGGCAGTCTTTCTTAGTTCATGGGCTCAAGATGTTGTACATTTTTTCGTGGCTAGGCTGTATCATATCTGTACATCTACTATAGAGGTTTGTGTACCTCACTCTTTCCTTTTTTATGTATATTGCAGTATAGTGCTGTAAGAACATAAAAATCTCATAAATAAAAAGTAAAAAAAAAAAAATACAAGATTGACCTCCAGTTGATCTTTTTGTGGTCACATCTGACAGTTAAAAATATACTGCGTTGTGGTCACCAAATGAAAACAGCTGACAGTTCACACTTTAGTAGCTGTACTGCTCAAGAGTCAAAACTGAAAAGAGTTTAAAAGTTCACCTTTAGTAATTGTCTTGTTTAAAATTAAAGAAATAAAAACTAGTGCCTACGGTTTGAACTTGACTATGATTAATATCAAGCACACACTGAAATTCATAAGTAATTATCAATTGCAAATTATTGATTTGTAACCCCCCTATAAATGGGGGTTCCCAAAAGTCTTCCTTGGGTGTGCCTAAATGCCTGTGTTCTAACCGTTTAAAAGTAATTGCAGTAGGAAGGGAACCTCCCCCATTCAGGGAGCACCAGAGCCGCCACCACTACCTCAGAGGTTGCGAAGAAAGCACAGCAGTTGGACCACAGTGGGCTCAGGGAGGGTGAGGATAGTGGAACAGAGGCACACCCAGTCAGTTGTTCCACTCCACAATCCATACACCATTCTGGGGGAGCACAGCTCCCCTATGGATGCACCCACAGAGGAGATTAAGGAGGCTGAGGACACCTGTCACAAGGGAGGCCCACAGGGAGGAGGCAGAGGACACCACAAGGAAAGGAAGCAGCTCCTGGTGGAGGACTCCAATTATTAGGGATAGAACTGGGGGAGCAGGAAAACTGAAGTAAGGTGCCTGCCTGGTCATGGCTTGAGAGACAGGAAGCGATCCTCAGGATCACGAGAACAGCTGCACTGGAATCTGAGCTGGATGTCATTGTCCACCTAGGGACAAATGACTTAGCTAATCATGAGATTAGAGCAGTGCAGAAGGACTTTGTAGAATTGGGAAGGGGCCTAAGACAAGTAGCACACACAATATCCTTCTCTGAGGTGCTGCCTGTCAATGGCATGAGTGAGGCGAGGGTACTTTGCACCATGCAGTTTAATGAATGGTTGAAAAAATGGTGCGGAGCACAGGGGTTTGGCTTCATTGGGGACTGGGGTTCCACCTGGAGGGACACCAGCCTATACTGGCAGGATGGTCTGCATCTGTCCAGGAAGGAACAAGTCTTTGAGCAATCGGTTTAAATGCTTCATTGACAGCTTTAAACTAGTCAAGGGGGAGGCACTGATAAGCAGCAGGAAAATCCCAGCCTCTCCCTACAAAACAGGTTACTAAATGAGAAAAGACCGAGGTAGACAGGTCAGTGGGGGATGCTGCAAAAGAAGGTAAAGCCATCAAAAAATGGAGAGCAATGAGTACCAATGCCCGTAGTCTCAGTAACACGCTTCCTGAATTAGTGGCCTTGATGGAGGAGGAACATCTGGATATCGTGGCAGTCACAGAAACATGGTACACACGAAACCATGACTGGGACATAAACATACCAGGATACACTATCTACAGGAGGGACAGAGAGGGTAAAAGAGGAGGAGGAGTAGCTCTTTACATAAGGGAAGAAATCAAGGCAACAGAACAAAAGGGAAAACAGGGAGGAGAAGAAGCACTGTGGGTAAATTTAGAGACTGGCAATGGCACCACAATCCGCACAGGGGTTGTATACAGACCCCTTTCTCAGGGGGAGGAAATGGACAAGGAAATGATAGAAAGAATACTTAGAATGGCAGAAAAAGGGGAGATATTGCTGATGGGTGATCTGAATATGCCAGACGTTAACTGGAATGCAGTTGCAGCAGTCACTTCAAAGAGTGGGGTTATTCTAGATGCCCTACAAGGGGCATGCCTTAGACAACTAGTATTGGAGCCCACTCGAGAGGGAGCAATCTTAGACCTGGTTCTCTCAAATGGAGATGAAGAGAGGATCACAGATGTAGAAGTGGGTAGCCATCTGGGAACTAGCGACCATCGAACAGTATGGTTCACAATAAACACAGCAAAGAGTCAAGCCATACAAGCAAAAAGTACTGGACTTAGGAGGGCTGACTTTGCCAAAATGGGTGAGTGCCTAAGGAATGCACTAGCAAATGGGCAGGAAGGAGGGGTGGAAGAACAATGGGGAATAATAAAAACTGCCATCACAGGGGTAACAAGCCATTGTGTGAAGCAAATTAACAAAACAAAACGATGTAAGAAACCACTATAGTTCTCAAAGGAAGTGGCAGTGAAGATTCAAGAGAAAAAGCAAGCATTCAGGAAGTACAAGGAATCACAGAAGGAGCAGGACAGGGAACTGTATCAGTTAAAGCAAAAGGAAGCTGGGAAGGCAGTCAGAACAGCAAAGACCCAAACCGAGGAAAAGATAGCCAACTCTGTTAAGAAGGGGGATAAAACCTTTTATAGGTACATCAGGGAGTGAAGGAAGACCAAGGGAGGGCTAGTGAGGCTTAATAAAGAGGAGGGAGGGTGGGCAGAGGGTGACTGTGAAAGGCAGAGATACTAAACAAATTTTTGCTCAGTATTTACAAAGGAAGTGGGGAGGTACCTAAAACAAACAGTAGAAAACACTTGGATACAGAAGTTGATACCAGCCCATTTACAGAAGAAAGGGTTCTGAAATAACTCTTAAAACTGAAGGTGGACAAAGCAATGGGGCCTGATGGGATTCATCCCAGAATTCTAAAAGAACTAAGGGTAGAACTAGTGACACCACTGACTACCCTCTTTAACAAATCATGGGAGGATGGGGTGGTACCCGAGGACTGGAGAAGGGCAGATGTGATTCCCCTTCACAAAAGTGGGAGCAAAGCAGAAGCAGAAAACTACAGACCTGTTAGTTTAACCTCAGTGGTAGGGAAAATGATGGAATCACTTCTGAAGGAAAGAATTGTTGAGTGTCTAGAGGCCAGAGGGGCTCAGGACCCAAGACAGCATGGATTCACAGCAGGAAGGTCATGCCAGTCAAATCTGATAGATTTCTTTGACTGGGTGACCAAAGTAGTAGATCAGGGAGGGCTGTGGACATGGCCTACCTAGACTTTAGCAAGGCATTTGACACAGTCCCACACAAAAGATTAATATACAAGTTAGCCAGCCTGGGATGGGTCCCAAGATGACAGCCTGGGTAAAGAATTGCTGGAGAATAGGACACAGAGAGTAATAATAAATGGAGTCCACTCTGAAGAAAGGAGGGTTACTAGTGGGTAACGAGGTTCAGTATTAGGACCGGTCCTCTTCAATGTCTTTATAAGCTTATATTGCACAGGGACTGGAAGGAAAAGTATGTCTCTTTGCAGATGACACAAGATCTGCAACAGAGTTGATGCACAAGGTGGGGTGGAAAGGATGAGAAGGGACTTGGCAAGGTTAGAGGAATGGTCAAATGTATGGCAGCTTAGATTCAGTGCTAAGAAGTGCAAGGTAATGCACCTGGAAACAAAACCCAGGGAAGAGTACACAATGGGGGTGAGATACTAACAACAACAAAAATGGAAAGGGACCTGGGGTAGTCATATCAGATGACCTAAAGGTGGGCAAGCAATGTGAGAGGGCAGTAAGGAGGGCTGGGGATACTGGGATGCATAGGGAGAGGCATCACCAGTAGAAAACAGGAAGTTATTATCCCTCTGTACAGACAGTTGGTGAGACCCCATCTGGAGTACTGCGTGCAGTTCTGGAGACCCAATCTTTGCAAGGACATAGACAGGATGGAGGCTGTCCAGAGGAGGGCAATTAAAATGGCAGGGTCTGCACCGAAGACATATGAAGAGAGACTTAAGGAGTTGAATATGTATAGCCTCGAGGAAAGGAGAGAGAGGGGGGACATGATAGAAACTTTCAAGTATCTCAAGGGAATCAACAAAGTCCAAGAGGGTAGCATCTTTCAAAAAAAGAGGTGTTCAAGAACAAGGGGGCACAATTTGAAGATAGAAGGGGGGTGTCTCAGAGGTAATTTAAGGAAGCATTTTTTCACAGAGAGGGTTGTGGATGCATGGAATGGCCTTCCGGAGGAGGTTGTGGAGTCAAAAACAGTGGTGGAATTCAAGCATGCATGGGACAGTCATAAAGCAATTCTAGGGGGTGGGGGTAGGAAGAAGTAGGCTGCTGGTTAACTAGGATCTGCAGCTTCTCCAACAGGTAGGGAAATGGGCAGACTGGGTGGGCCAAGTGGTCCTTATCTGCCGTCAAAATCTATGTTTCTATGTTTCTATGTGAGTGCCCTAGTAGCCTCTGTGCCTGTCTCTTTAAGAGCTGCCTATCTTGTAGTGTTTTGATCTGGATGGAGGCTCAGTGTACCTAAACTCGAGTTCCGCCTAGGCTGCCAGATAATTGCTCCATTCTGCCATCGCTAATTGCACAGAGGGAGCTCTGTTAAGAACTATAATTGTTTGCTGATTATCTGCTTTCTTAATGATATCGTAGTTTGTCTAACCTGCCTTTTCTGCAGCATGGACTTTTCTGTTAATGACCACCATCTTGGTTCTGGACTGTCAGTATGCACCAATTGGTACCTTTTGGGGCCCTGAAATGGAACCTGCCCCCAAGGGTCTTGTGGGAGTGAATTTCTGTAGGAATTGTAGTTTTCTCCCTTTGGTGCCTAAATGGACCTGGAGGGGGAGCCCTTGCTGTGACTGACAGAGGAATCAACTAATCAAACCTTTTGGATCACTGGGAAAGTCCCGAGCTGCGTGAGTCAGTGTGAAGTAGGAGTTGAGAGTGTGAGGAGCTCGAGAGATTTGAGCAGCTGCTCTTGTGTAATGCACATGGGAAATCAGCGGGAAAGCTGTGTCTGGCCTGCCTGCTACCATTTTCCTAAGTGAAGAGACCTTAAGATTAGTATTAGACTTCATCTGAACCTGTGACTTTCAGCCTGAATTGTGACTAATTTTGCCTGAAGAGGACCCAAGACTTGCTGTTGTGTGATCGGCCTGTCAGGACTTCCACCACAACCACAGAGCATACAGTTTGTGCAGAAAATCCTGTGAATTGCAACCGGACTGTCATCCAGACTGTGGTACTTCCTTGCCTTTACTAGAAGTGTGCTGAATGCGAATAGTGGGTAGCGATTTGGCTCCCCACTGCTTGAATGTGTCACTCTTGCTGGAAGCAGTATCCAGTAACTCTGACCAGACTGAATCCGTTTCCTTCAACCTGTCTCGGCCTCAATACCACAGCCCTGACTGCCGCTCACGCTGCAGAGAACCACCTGACGAGAGACCTGCCTGGGGATTCGGCTCCCTGCTCCACATGAACGAACAGCAATGACACCACAGTGAATCGTGTGGGCCCTGCTTCTCCTGGCAAACCAGCACTTCATCCTGAGGTCTCCACTTCGTCCCTCCTGCAACCTGGTCTGGGTATCGACAATAAATCACAGGGTAGCTCCCTGCAACTAAATCCAAATCAAAGTGTGTCATCTGATTTAATTGTTTTGATTGATTGTCATGAACTGAGGCCTCCGGCTCCGGAATACAAATATTCGGTTAAAGTGCATGTTGTGTTTTCTTTTTCCTAAGGGCTCCAACAACAGCTGCAATGCCGGGCAATGCTTCAGGCTAGCCTGTAATTCTAACTAGGTACATAGAGTGTGTGTGTAACTGTGATAGAGGGACTCTTAGAGGCATGCAAGCTTAAACCTGATTTAATCAGTAATAGAATCAAGCACTAGATTACTCCCCTTCCTTGTTCACGCCCCTAAATAAATGAGATCTGAATCTTTTTGCACTTAAACTGTTTGTGGTGTACCTCTGTACAGACAGCATTGAAATACTGTTAGTTGTTGTAGTAAATCTTGTTTTACAGGGGGTCTGCAGGGCCGAGCCAGCTGATCTAGCCCTGGTAGTAAGTGCAACAAGTGTGGGGTTAAATCCGTTGTCAGGTGTTAATTGCAATTGTGTATTCGGTGAACCATTTAGGCCACTAGAGGGAAAGGAAGCGGGTAACAGTGTCCCGGAGGGCTGTACCCATGGCAGCTATGCTACCATTGACCCTGTCCTCTGGGTGGAGGCACCTGCTCCTAGAACTCAGCCCCCTCACCCTGCTCTCAGTCATACAGGTAGGGGTAGTGTCCCTTGGGGTGGCACCACCTAGAGGTTACAGATTAATTACTAGAAAGCAGATGCCCAAGTAGTGAACTTGGCAATAACGAATATTATGCATACACTAAAATTCATGAGTGAGTACTAACCGTAAATGAATAAAACTGAGGCCTAGGCTTTGAGCTCGACCATGTTTATATGCTTGAAAGCTATCAGGGGGAATCCGAGCATGGTGCCAGCTTGGAGTTACAGGAGGAATGTTTGCAGCAATCCACCTGGCTGCCATGAGCGCAGGTTCGGGGTTCATCTCCTCATTGATTGGTGGTGATGGAGCATTGTAATGTAATGTAATGTAGCAGTGGAGCAATGTAGATAGGTAGGTAGGTGACATTTTATTTTTAAACAGGTAATACATGTCATTTGGACAAAAGTCCAGTTTACAAGACAGACCTGTGTAATCCCTATCTAAATACCTATGTAACCCCCAGGTGGCGCTATCCCAAGGACTACTTCCCCTGCCTGTGTAACGGCTAACAGGTTAAGGGGCCCAGGTCCAATGGCGGGTGCCTCCACCCAGAGGTCGGGGTTAGAACAGTCTGGAACGACTTGGTCACAGCCCTCTGGGTCTCTGCAACTCCCCTTTTTTCCCACTAGTGGCCCACACATGTTACCAACAGTATCTTTAAAATATTCTCTTAACCCCAGGATTGGTCAATCAGCTTGACTCTGGGGACCCCTGTAAAATAAGATGCATTAATGCAACAGCCACTGTACAGTATTTTGGCATAAACACACAGTTTAGACAGTATACTTTGCAAAACAACCAAATCTGATTTATTTAGGGGGAAATAACAAGGACTGGGGGAAATCTAGTTAATTAGCTTAACCTCTACTGTTTCAGAGCACTGTGCACAGGCTAAGTTCCCTATGAGTCACTGTCACTGTCCCCATTGTTGCTCCACACGTCCTTCTAGCCTGTTTGCTAGTGCTTTTCTGAGGCACTCTCCCATCTTGCCAAAGTCAGCCCTCCTGAAGTCCAGTACCCTCACTTTTTATGGCTTGACTCTGTAGCTGAGTTTAATGTGAACCACACTGTTTGACAGTCACTTCTTCCTAGATGGCAACCCACTTCTAGATCTGAGATCCTCTCACTGCACCCCTTTGAGAGTACGAGGTCTAAGATTGCTCCCTCACAAGTGGGTTCCAAGATTAGCTGTCTAATGCCTGCTTCCTGTAGGGCATCAAGAATGGCCCTGCTCTTGGATGTGGCTGCAGCAAATGTGCTCTGGTTAACATCTGGTATATTCAGGTCTCCCATCAACAGTATCTCCCCTTTCTCTGTCATTCTAAGAATGCCTTCTATCATACCCTCGTTCATTCCCTCCCCCTGACATGGGGTCTGTACACAACCCCTGTGCGGATTGTGGTGCCCTTTCCAGTCTCCAAGGTGACCCACAGTGCCTCCTCTCCTCCCTGTTTACTCTGTTGTTCAGTTGCTTTTATCCCTTCCTTTACATAGAGAGCTACTCCTCCCCTCTTCTCCCTGCCTGTCTCTCCTGTAGGTTATGTACCCTGGTATGTTAACATCCCAGTCATGGTTCTCTGTGTACCATATTTCTGTGACTGCTATGATATCAGGCATCCCTTCCATCAAGGCCACCAGCTCAGGGAGCTTGTTGCCCAGACTACGGCATTGGTACTAGTCACCTCCATTTCCTGATGGCCTTACTCCTTTTTGCCCCATCTCTGTCCTTCTTGCCTTTGTCACTTTCTCTATTTACCCCTGCCCTTCTCCCTATCAACACCTCTATGTTGGTGTTTACCGCACTTACTACCATGATTTTTTTGGGGGGGGGGGCTAGGATTTCCCTGCTCTTTTCCAGTGCCTCCCCCCTTGGCTAGTATAAATGCTTGCCAATGAAACACTTAAACCTATCACCTAGGATCCTGGTTCCCCTCCTGGACAGATGCAGCCCATCATGCCAGTATAGGCTTGCATCACTCCAGGTGGACCTCCAGTCACCAGTGAAGCCAAATCCCTGAGCTCCACACCAGTTTTTCAACCACTGATTGAATCCCATGGTGCGGAACACCCTAGCCTCTCCTATGCCATAGATGGGCAGCACCTCCAGGAAGGTTACAGTGCGTGCTACTTGTCTAAGGCCCCGCCCCAATTCCACAAACTCTTCCTGCACTTCTCTAATCCCTTTCTTAACCAGGTCATTTGTCCCAAGGTGGACAATGACATCCAGTTCCCTTCCCTGTGCAGCTGCTCCGGCAATCCTGAGGATTCGCTCTCTGTCCCTCCAAGCCATGGCACCAGGCAGGCACCTTACCTCCCTCTCCCCTTCCTCCCCCAGTTCTACCTTCCTAACAATGGAGTCCCTCACCAAGAGTTGTTTCCTTCCCCTTCGGTGTCCCCCACCACCCTCATGTGGGTTTCCTTTGTGGAGGTTCCCAGCATCCTCCTTGGTCTCCATTGTGGGTGCCTCCATAGAGGAACCACACTTTGTCAGAATGGCATAGGAATTGTGGAGAAGTACAACTGGAGGGATGTGCCTCTGTTCCACCACCCTCACCCTATATGAGCCCACTGTGGTCCAACCGCTCCTCTTTCTTGGCAACCTCTGAGGCAACGGCAGTGGCACTGGTGGTCCCTGGATGGAAGAAGAGGTCCCACAAATCCTGGCCAACTTAGCCCAGAGAGGTGCCTGCAGATAGGACAACACCGAATCCTCCAGAACACTCCCGGAAGACTGCTGCTCCACAGCCACTGCACTGCACCACTCCCATCATGTTTTATTTCTGGCCCCTTAACTGTTTGCAATCCTTACTCTTTCCTTTGTTTCTCTCTCTCTCTCTCTTACTTTCTGCCTGTGTGCCCTTTAAGCTCCTGACTGTCCTGTTCTGAGACAAGAATATCCTATATTTCTCAGTAGACCCCTTATTTGCTCAGAGGCAGACCTCCAGCAGCTAGAGGGGGTCGGAGAGCTACTCTTGCCCTTCTAGGATGGTGGGTCTTTGGTGGCTCTGTGATCACTCACTTCCTGCTCTCAAACAGGAAGTTCCTGTTGTCAGTCAAATTCTGTGCCTGTAAAAGTAGAACTAGCTTTGGGTGGGGAAGGAGGGCAATATAGTTTTTTAGAAGAGTTCTACTTCTTTAGTCCCAGCAGAGAAGTCCAGTCACACAGCAGTCCTTTCTCCTGGTGTCTTCTGCCAAGCTACTAGTAAAATCTTTCTAAGGCAGTCTTTAAATGTAGCTTCCTTCTAGCTAAGCCGCTCCCCCTACTTACTAGATCTTTCTACAAGTAATTTAAACCTCACAGCTATCAAGTCCTTTCAATCACCTGAGATTTACACCTAGATAACTGTTCAGATAACCATTCAGTTCAGCTAACTCGGACAAACACACACTTTTTTTTTGTTTTGTTTGTTAGTTAGTTTTTTATCCTAAATTCAGGTTACAAGTACAAGAGTTCTACTTCTTTAGTCCCAGCAGAGAAGTCCAGTCACATAGCAGTCCTTCCTCCTGGTATCTTCTGCCAAGCTACTAGTAAAATCTTTCTAAGGCTATCTTTAAATGCCATTTAAACTGTTTTGCATTTTACTCTCTCAGATAGCATTCACCATATTGATCTTGGATAAAACAGTTGCATTATATTATGCATAGCAGTATCACTTCCTAATAATGCATATGGATATATGTGTATATATATATACATATATATATATATATATATATATATATATATATATATATATATATATATATACACACACACACACACACACACACACACTTGTACACTAGTATAAATCTCAGGATACCATCTCCTACATCAGGGCCTGGGCTAAAGGAAGCTTATCCCTGTCAGTCACCCTGGGACTGGGAACAGTAGGAGCACTATATTCATAGGGCAGAACAAGCAATCTGGAGTCATCTCCCAGGTTTAATTTGGGCAAAGAGCTTGGGGTCACATACACTCCCTTATGGACCACATTCAGGGGCAGATCCACAGGATGGCCCAGAGACTCAAAACTCAATCACACTACAGGCCGTACTTCTTGGCCAGTCCGTCTAGGGGTTTCTGACACAATCTCTAAATGCTCAGACTCATTTCCAGCCCTACTTGGGTTAGCTGAGGGGACCTCTATGGGGGCAGGAGAACTAGAGTCCAGGGTAACTTCAGTGCCTGGGTCCACCATTTCCGAACTCACAATGGTTGGATCAGCTGAGGGGATTTCTGGTACTGGCAGGGAACTATCAGGGCACTCAAAATATTCTTATTGCTCTGGCATATCACCAGCTTGCTCCCACACATCACTTCCTTCTTCTGAAAGGTCAGACAGTTCAGCCTGGCACAATGAATCCACATCTTCGGATTTGATGCCACTTACTTCATCCTCTGGGAGCATTGGCTCCAGAGACAAAACTATGGGCTCAAACAGTCCAGACAGCCCAGCTTTATTGCTCGGGTTGATTGGGGATTGCCCCAAAACAACTGACTCAATTCATAAGAGGGGTAGTACTCAGGATTACACTCACTGTCCTTGGACACAGACTGGCAATCGGATTCAACTGAGAGGGGTGAAGGAGGCCTCTGTAACTCGATTTCTGTAGGATCAGTCTGTCTTAGTTTTCTCTTGGCAGTGGCTCTAGTCACGGGCCTAGTGGGGGTGTTGTTTAGGGGTTCAGCTTCTATCAGGATCTGTCCGATTGGCAGCAAATGATTTCTCAGTATAGTTTTCAAATCTTTTGAATTGTTCTCAGGTCACACCTTGTATACAGATAAATCATCCAGTTTGCCTATGACAATATGAGGGAGGTGATGCCATCTGTCAGCAATCTTATGCTTACCATGCAGCCCCAGATTCCTCAATAACACTCGATCCCCCTCCCTGAGTTCCATTGCTTTCACTTTTTTATCATACCTTTCTTTATTGGCTAGATTTTGTTTTGCAGCCATGGTCTGGGCTAGTTGGTAGCCATGGTTTAATTGGGCCTTCAGTTTCTGCACATACCGTAGATGAGTAGCTGCTTGAACCCCATCAGGAGAAACCCCAAAACAAACATCTACTAGCAATCTGGCTTCTCTTCCAAACATCAGTCTATAATGCGAAAATCCAGTAGTATCACTTTTGGTGCAGTTGTAAGCATGTACCAGGGTGCTAATCTGCTGGCTCCATTTGGGCTTGTCTTTTGGTTGCAGGGTGCCCAACATGTCAAACAAAGTGCGGTTAAACCGTTCAGGCTGGGGATCTCCCTGGGGATGATAAGGGGTAGTTCTTGACTTCCGTAACCCCCGCAAGGATAGCATCTCTTTAATCAGCTGGCTCTCAAAGTCTCACCCTTGATCAGAATGGATTCTTTGAGGGGCCCCATAGTGAACAAAGAAATTTTCAATAAGTACTTTAGCCACAGTAGTTGCTTTCTGGTCTTTAGTGGGGAAGGCTTGAGCATAACTAGTGAAGTGATCAGTGACTACCAATATATTATTGATGTTTCTTTGATCTGGCTCTAGACTCAGGAAATCAATACAGACCAACTCCATGGGGGCACTAGTGGTGATGTTAACCAGGGGGGCAGCCCTCTGAAGCACAGTCTTTCACTGTAGGCATCGGCTACAAGTCTTAATATGTTCTTCCACATCAGCCCCCATTTTAGGCCAATAAAACCTGGATCTCACTAGATCAAGGGTTCTGACTTTGCCGAGGTGTCCCATGTGATTATGCAGGGACCTCAACACCAGTTCTCGAAAAGCAGTGGGCAGCACTAGTTGTTGTTTGGCTAATTGCCCCCCTTTGTCTACTGTTTCTCTGTATAACAGTCTATTGATCAGTTTCAACTTAGGACCTTCTTTGTATAACAATGCAGTTCTCAAATCAGTGAAACATAGTTTGGACACATCTTTCCCCGCATGCAGGGCCTCCAGAGCAGTTTTTATCGTGGGATCTTGGGATTGAGCCAGCCGAAGACTGTCATTATTGAATTGGGGAAAAGTACCAGTATCTTATGCAGAAAAATGGCAGTAAGCAGCAGGTATACAGTTCTCAGAGGGCCCCAAACAATCCACCATGCAGTCCACAGCATCAGGGGATACCTATTCCTCCTTGTCAAACTTTTGGCAAAGTGCTCAAATATCAGGTTCCGACAGCCAGATCCAGTTATTCCGGGGAACAGGCCTCTGACAGAGAGCATCAGCATCTGTATGGTTCAGGCCTGCTCTGTATTCAACAGCATAGTCGTATGTGGATAAAGCAGAAAGCCACCTATGGCCAGTGGCATCCAACTTGGCTGAAGTCTGCACATAGGTCAAAGGATTATTGTCAGTTTTTACCAATATCTTAGCACCATATAGATACTCATGAAATTGATTGACAATGGCCCACTTCAAGGCCAGGAACTGTAACTTGTGCACTGGATAGTTCTTTGCTGACTGGGTTAGGCTCCTGCTAGCAGGCTACTGGTCTTAGACCATTAGTGTGCTCTTGATATAACACAGCCCCCAACCCCTGTAAACTGGCATCAGTATGAAGAATGCATGGTCTGGCAGGATCAGCATAGGCCAACACTGGGGCATGGGTAAGTTGTTGTATGATCTCATGGAAAGCCGTCTCACAATCAGGAGTCCAACGGGCCCCAAATGTATCATTCGGGCGAAAATACTTTTTTTCAGTCTCAGGGGGCACTGGTTTCTTATACTTCTTGTGGGTTGGAGGATACCCTTGAGTAAGGTTAAGTAGAGGGCAGGTCACTCGGGAATAGTTATTGATACACCACCTATAATGACCACAGAAACCCAGGAACCTCTGAAGCTCTTTCAGATTGTTTGGCTGGGGCCAGGTAGTTAAGGACTCCACTTTACTGGGGTCAGTCTCTATGCCCTTGGTGGACACAATGTACCCCACATATTTCACCGAGGTTTGAAAGAACTGACACTTATCGATGGACAATTTGAGGCCAAAGTCTTCCAACTGGTCCAGTACCTTGAATAACCTGCTTTCATGTTCCTCCAAAGAGCTGCCGAACACTATGACATCATCCAAGTATACTAAGCACTCTAGCAACTTCATATCCCCCACTGCACGCTCCATCAGGCGCTGAAAAGTGGCTGGGGCACCCGAAATCCCTTAAGGCATTCTTATGAACTCATAAAAAACAAGTGGACATATAAAAGCAGTTTTTTCGTGGTCTTCTGGGGCCATCGGAATCTGATAGTACCCACTGCGAAGGTCCAGAACTCGGAACCATTTGCTACAATTTAGACAATCCAAGGCATCCTGAATGCGGGGCATGGTGTACTGGTCAGGTACAGTTCGCCGGTTCAAAGTACGATAATCCATGCACATACTGACTGTTCTGTTCTTCTTCCTTACTACCACAATAGGGGAGGCATAGGGGCTTCTGGATTCTTGTATCACCCCAGCTGCGAGCTTCTCCTGCAGGTGTCATCTCAAGTCATCTATATCAGCAGGGGCCAGGTGTCAAGATCGATCACAGAACGGTCTCTCATCATATAGCCGGATGTGGTGCTCAGCTCCTTGTACACATCCTACATCCCACTCCTTCAAGGAAAACACTTGTTCCCTCTGGAAGAGCTTTTTACTAATCCTTTTCTTCCATTCTGCCGGCAACGGGGAGTCACCGAAATCAAACAGGTCAGGGGTCACTCGGTCACGCTTCTCTAAATTCTTGTTGCTGGGCAGGACAGCAGTATCCGCACAGTGCACAGTGGCCAGAGTGCAGCCTCGCTTTACTTGAATCTCTCAATCAGATACGTTGTGACCTGAACCATTACTCTTCTGACAAAAGCATGGGCTCGGGCTGCCAAAATGCTGGGTTTGACCAACAGTCCCTCTGGCAATTTTCCATCGCTTGGAGCATCTAGCATCAATATTTTATTCTTAACATCTTTTCTAATTCAGACCTCTCCTTGTAGAACACACAGTGCATTTGGTGCTAGCAGCAAAAACTCCAGATCCTTCTTCCAGACAACGCCCACCGGGCCTTCGGGTTCCATTCGGCTAGCCTTTCTCTGAGTCTCATAGGCCTTTTGGATTAAGGCCAGGATTCTGAGAGCTCACCCAGTCCTGGACCCCTGTTTTTGTGAACACAGCTGCCCTAAGCAGCCAAACATATGAGCATTGGTTCCAATCAACAAGGGCACCCCATCATACAGTCCAGTGGGGGAACACACTAATACCAGAGTCTCCACTTGTTCGGCCACCCCAGCCACAGAAGTAGGAAAAGATAACCAAACACAGATATAACCAGAATAAGGGTAGGCCTTATCACTCAGCCCCCAGACATGTAGTCCCTCTAAAGGCTGCAGCGGCACATCAGGCAAGTGCTTCTGATACCAGTCCTGAAACATGATGGTCACTTGTGAACCACCGTCCAACACAGCCCTGGTGGACACTCCATTGACTTTCACTGTAGTTTCCATTGAGGGACCCACTACTTCAGACCATTCAGGAGGCATTGTTGGAGAGGTTGCTTGGGCATTGGCCTTAGTGGAGAAACTCTTTCGGGGGAGCCCTCCTTGTGGCCGGATACAGGTCTTACGATACCAGGCAACTAGCTTGCTGGTGGCTCTCCTTAGGTTCTCTGGTAACTGGCACTCAGTCTGGAAATGCCCATCTTCCCCACAATGGTAACAGAACTTAGTATCTTGGGGGTCTTTGGGGGGAAGGAGATATCGCATCTGCTGGGATACTTCAGGGGTTCTACATGGCTCTTCTTGACCAGGTCATTTGCTCAGAGATAACTCAGGTTCTCCAGTTTTAGGGGGGTTGGCAGCAGTCTGTTTCAACTCCCTCACCATCTCCCGTAAATCTCTAATCTCTGCCCTCAAATTACTCTCCACCTGGGGATCAGAAGAAACAGCATGCACTCACACTCCATTGTGGGGCTCAGGGGACGTTTGGAATAAGTCTGACTCCCGATATGTCTCTGTCATCCCCTTGATCAATCCTCTCAATGGATGGGTCTCATCTGGTTCACTGGGTTCAGGAGTCTGGCACAGATTCACAACCCCCACATAGGGCTCCCACCCCTCTTCATCGATTTCATCTTCACGAATTTCTCTCATTAACTGACAATACTCGGTAGGGGCAGCCCCTTGGCCGTGCAATTTGAGTTTCAGCAATATCACACTGGAAAACCTAGCTGACTTCAATATATGGTCTAGGCGGACCTGATTTAATGCTTGGGCAGTTACTCCCCCCCTTTTCAGTGAGCCTTTTGCAGGGCCCTTTCCATCCTGGTAATAAAGGCAGACAATTTCCCATTTCTCCACTATTTAGCTGACTTGAATTTCAATAACAGGTCTTCCCCTGTTTCTGTACTACCAAACACCCCCTCTAAGATGGAAAGGTACTGGACTGCAGTGGCCTTGGGGCTAGTAGCCCGCTGGAATCAAATAGCTTCCAAAGCTGGACCCCTCAGACTCTCCATCAGCCTCTTTCTTTTCTCCCCCTCAGAGCACTGCCACTCTTGCACTTGGGGTGTAGCATAGCCCATCCAAGTCTCCAAGTCATCTTCCCCCGAGGGCACAGGCACAGTACCAGAAAAGAGTTTCAATCTCCGATAGGAGTCTAATTGTATGGGAGGGACAACTATAGGAGGTGATGCCAGGATGGAGCTCTTGAATGACCCAGGAGATGTACCTGGGGACGGTAGGGGGGCCGGATCACTTGAGAGGTCTAACACTTGTAGTAATTCCTGAGCAGTCCTCCCTTCTGTAGCCAACAGTTTAAGCAACTTGTCTTTAAAACTATTAGTTTTAGGGGACCCTCCTGGGGTGACCACACCACTTGGGGCATGAATGACCCTCCATCCCTTTTGAACACCCTCAGGGAAAATCCCTAGGGGTACCCTCTTGGAGTCTATTATAACACTGCATAAGAGCAGCACACGCAGGGTTTGGTCGAGCAGGTCAGCCATTTGCCCTTTTACCTCTACCTTGCCCAAACACTTAACACGCTCAACCGCAGAGACAAGGTCAGTGTTTTTTATCCCCAGAGGGACATCCAACAGTAACACAGTCTTCTGGGAGCCCAACTCCTCAGCTTCACCCCACCCCATCAGTTTATGCACCGTCATCTTAACAGGGTCGAGTTTTAGTTTGGACGTGATACCTCCCTCCAGCTTTTCCTTTAATTTGGCCATGATGGGTTACTTCGTCTACTTGGCCGCTAGAGGACGCTAATCCCAGCAGTGCCTTCAAGATGTAATCCCCAGGTGGCGCTATCCCAAGGGCTACTTCCCCTGCCTGTGTAATGGCTAACAAGTTAAGGGGCCCAGGTCCAATGGCGGGTGCCTCCACCCAGAGGTTGGGGTTAGGACAGTCTGGAATGACTTGGTCACATCCCTCTGGGTCTCTGCAACCCCCCTTTCTTCCCACTAGTGGCCCACACATGTTACCAACAGTACCTTTACAATATTCTCTTACCCCCAGGATTGGTCGATCAGCTTGACTCTGGGTACTCCCTGTAAAATAAGATGCATTAATGCAATAGCCACTGTACAGTATTTTGGCACAAACATGCAGTTTAGACAGTATACTTTGCAAAACAACCAAATCTGATTTATTTAGGGGGAAATAACAAGGACTGGGGGAAATCTAGTTAATTAGCTTAACCTCTACTGTTTCAGAGCACTGTGCACAGGCTAAGTTCCCTATGAGTCACTGTCACTGGGTACCCAGGCAATAAGGGGCTAGCCAAGTTCAGTGCAGTTGGTTGGGGCCCTGAAGATGAAAACAACTGTACAATACCCAAATGTGTAATCCAGAGCCAGCAGGCTCAGTTCGTGTAGCCAGTGAGGAAAACAGACCAAATTTGCACTCAATAGATCAGTTGACAGGGAGCTACCCTGATTTTTACTCACAACTCTGGTAGCAGGATCCCTCTCACACTGCCCCAGGACACAGGCCTGTGATCAGAACACTCTACACACATTTATATGTAAAAACAGAAAGGCACCATACTAGGCAGCTGCTTTCAGGGTTTTAAATAGTTGATTAGCAGTTTTTTTCTTGGGACTATACTAACTGTATAGAAAGTATTTATGTAGATTTTCTAGAAGTGCTGTGTTTGTCAATCACAGTGAAGCAAGAGCTTTGCATTTTCACAAAAATTTAGCACTTTTATGAGCAAAACACTAATCAATTTTTAGAGTTAAATAAATCCCTGGCTTTATATCCTGACCGCACTCACTGCTAAACCGGGGAGTCACAGCGCAGCTTCACTTTTCCTGACAGACCGAGAATGATGAAGCAGGTTCTCCAGTCCTCTACAGGGTGAGCCTGGTAGGTAGTTGAGACATGCACAGCCTCTGCTGACAGCAGCACCAGCGGATTCAGTCTGACTACCTCGGCGATCAAGCCGCCCGACTTTTGGCCTTCCACATACGCTTCCCACACGAAAACTCGACAGCGCAGGAGCCTGGAGCTCCTTCGTCACTCACGGCCACAATGACTCTGCCTTCTCAGCCGTTGGGCAGAGAATCACAATTTGTGCATCACCCAACCTTATTGGAGGGCTTCAGATGCCGGTCCCTTCTGCCTTCTTCTATTGGTGCGAGAAGTAGCCACACTCCTGGACTTCACTTCCCAGAATCCCGAGCCATACCTCCCATTGGCAGCCAATCCCGTGAGAGTCCCAGCCCTCATTGCCTGCTCAATACTACATTTTTAGCGCCCCTCCCTCCTAATTGGATCCAAGAGGTAATTCTGATCCAAAATGGAGGGGCAAAGCACGCAAAGTCCCAGCTGCAAGGGAAACAGGTCAAATAAACTACATTTTCCAATACCCATTCAACATATATTACATAAACAGTATAGCCCAAGAAGGTGCCTGCTTGGCCAGCTTAGTGACAGCAAATCCAGGGCACATGATCAGCGGCTCGAGCGGGACTCGAGCAGGAGAACCTACGCCCCCCCTTTTAGCAGACTAATTGGGTCTGCAAGCTGGCAGCTCTTAAAGAGACAGACTAGAGGTGTTTTAGTAAACCCCCATTTGTAAGGGGGTTCCATATTAACACATACACAAAACACATCAGCATAAATATTACTAATATAGCAACAAAAAAAGTATAAAAAATACTCTCTCTTGTCTTTATATAAAGACAGAGATCTTATCCAACTTTACAGTACATTAAAAGGAGTAATCAACAATTACAAACATGAGTATTCAATTATTTTATAATACGAACAAATGTAGAATGATTTGCAATTTCCCTTACATCTGAAGAAAGAGGATTCCAAAAACTAGCAGCTTGATGAATTAATGTCCTATCCCCATATTTGTTTCGTGATTTTACTGCAGTACTCTTATTTAAATGAGCTGATCTAGTTAGTAACCTTTTAGAATGTTGCTTTGCTGGAAACAGCAATAATGAAATTGGATGGTTTAGACAAATATATTTTATTTTATGAGTTAAAATTAACCAATGACAAATATAGCTTGTATCCAAGGGCAGCCAATTTAATTTATTTAACAGTAAACAGTGATGAGTGTGATAATTCCCCTTTAGTACATATCTGGCTACATGGAAATAAGTTGTATCCAACCTGGCCAAGAGTGTTTTATTAGTTCTTCTGTATATCAATTCACCATATCTTAGCACTGGAATAATTAACTGTTTAGCCAACTTCTTTCTATCTATTAATTTCAGACATTCTGTAGTTCTTCTTAGGGGCCCCACCCTTTTATTCACCTTTTTTTACTAAGTCCGTAATATGGCAAGAAAAAGACTCATCAAATATCACTACTAAATGACTATAATCGTTAACCTGTTCTAATTTAGTTAGATGTTTTGCATGAATTTGAAGTTTAAAAGTAGTATCATCACTTTTTTTGATGAAAATGTTATACATTTCATTTTCTTTGTGTTTATAATCAGCCTTGACCTGGTGAACCACCCCTCAATCTTTAAAAAATCAAACTGCAGATTGGATTGCAATTCATCATCTGATTGATCAGATGCGATAATTACCGTATCATCAGCATATAACCAAATTTTTGTATGCTCAGCCACTAGTGGAAGATCATTTATAAAAATAAGAAACAGAAGGGGTCCCAGAATCGATCCCTGAGGAACGCCTCTGGTGACCCTTCTGCTTGCCGATAAATGAGCCTGTACCTCCACCCTCTGGGAGTGATTACCCAAATAAGATTTTAGCCAATCTAAGGGGCCAGTTCTGATACCTATCCCTTGCAGTCTCTCGATCAGCAAGGAGTGGTCCACCAGGTCAAAGGCCTTCAAAAGATCTACAAAAATTACTGCTGTCTCCATATTGTTTCCGAAAGACCTGTTTAACAGATCACTAAATTCTAAAACGGCTGTTGTAGCAGAATAGTTTTTTTGAAAACCCAATTGTTTTGAGGTTAACAAACTATATTTACCTAAATAATCTGTGACCTGTACAGAGATAAGTTTCTCCAAACTTTTTGATAGAAGAGGTAAAAAGGCTGTAGGCCTATAGTTGTTTACCTCTACCACACCTCCCCCCTTGTAGATCGGTTTTACTCTACTTTCTTTCCAGGATAGGGAAAAATAACCAATTTGAAGGCTCCAATTAAATAAATAAGTAATAATTGGTGCTATGATGGTGCTATATTAAAGGCTGCTAACTTCAAAAACTTGCCTTCAAGGCCATTGTTTCCAAAGGTCTTACGGATATTTACTTTTTGTAATACTTTATGAACACTGGTGACCGTCAAAGTTTTAAATCTAAATGGTGGCAGTCCGTCTTGTGAAGGTATTGTTTTTATTTGTTCCAAATCTTGCTTATAAGAAATCTTACAATTAGGAAGATCAACAAAAAAATCATTTAGTGCATGAGAAATATCCTTTGGATTGTCAGTAAGGGTATCTCCATTTTTTAGCCTTATTATTTTTTCTGGGGAATTACTTCCTGGTTAAGTTAATTGTTTAACCACTGTCCAAAAATGCCTTGGGTCAGTACTCATATCAATTTTATTTTTATAGTAGGAAATTTTAGAAGTTTTAATTAACCTTTTACATTTATTTCTAGCCACCTTAAAAAGAATCCAGTCCTTTTCTAATTTAGATTTCAAGGTTCTTTTCCAAATTCTATTTTTAATTCAGATTTGCTTTAATATTCTATTGTTAATCCAAGGTAATTTAAAAGGTTTTATTTTAGTTTTAACTTTTGGTGCATGCAAATCACAGATTTCTCCAAAGGTCTGAGTGAAATATTCAATCGCAGTGTCAATATCTGGTATTAATCTGCAGCTATCCCAATTTTCTTTACCTATACTGTCCAAAAATTGGGTTTCTGAGAACTTTCTAAAGTCTCTGGTCCAATTTTGGCTTTTATAAACTAGATATTGCTGAAACTGGGACCACGGCATAATAACCCAAACCAGATTATGATCTCCAAGGCATGGAGGTAGAATGCCCGAAGCTTCAATTTCAATATGATTAGAGACCAAAATTAGATCTAAAATAGATCCATTTGTTATTTTAGCTGTATATCTAGTGGGACTTTTAATAAGTTGCTTTAGCCCTAGAGTAGTAACTATATCTTTTAAATATCTCCCCCATGAATTTTTTCAATCACAGTTCAAGTCACTCATCGAAAGCAAAGGCTTACTTCCCACTGTATGTGTTATTCTTGTTAATGTTATTTCTAGATCTGATATATTTGCTTTGGAAGGAGAATAAACAATTGAAACAACCGACCCTATCTGTTCCAAATACACTGCTAAATTTCTATATTCTTGTCACTACATTGTAACAAAATTTCTGAGTGGCCAAGAGTTCGTTTTATGAAAATTATTACCCCTCCCCCTCTAGATTTTCTGTCTGCCCTCCATGCATAATAATTTTGTGTGCCAAATTCATTATCATGATGTTTATTTGAGAGCCATGTTTCACTTAATCCTAATACACATGGATCATGATTAACCAATAAAGTTGCTAAGGTGCAATGTAGTAATGAGGTAGAAACCAATGGAACTAGCCTACTCAGTGGTAGGGCAGGCAAAGCCAGTGAGGCAGGCAAAGCCGGTCCAGGTGACAGAGCAGGCAGAGCCAGTGGGGCAGGCAAAACCAGTCCAGGTGATGAAGCAGACACAGCCATTGGGGCAGACAAAGCCTGTCCAGGTGACGGAGCAGGCAGAGCCAGTGGGGCATACAAAGCTGGTCCAGGTGATGGAGCAGACCGTGCCAGTGGGGCAGGCAAAGCAGGCCCAGGTGACGGAGCAGGCAGAGCCAGTGGGGCATGCATGCCCAGGAAGGGCTGTATAGGATTGCAGACAGGGCAAAGGATACCATAAATATAGAAATGGTGTGCTTGAATTAGCCCCCACCTGTGCCACCTAAGAAATCCCTGATCTAACCTAGCTAGAGTGAGCAACTGATCAAATGCCGGCATCCCCACTCATTTAGCTCCAGTCCAGTTTTTGGGTCATGGTGTACATGTTGCCCAGTGGTGTATTAATACCTGAGTAAATAAAGATTTCACCCCAGAGAGATCCTGGGTGCACGTTTGAAATATCATTGAAAAATCTAAAGGTAGTGAAGAAAGAGCTCACTCCATCATTACTCATAGGGGAGCTTGGGAAGAAGAGCCAAACCAGTAGGACATGTGAGGAAGAACTGCTGCTAAAGCGTAGTTGTGAATGTTTGGGAAGGACAGGCCTCCCCTGTGTTTAGGTAATTGTAATTTTCTCTGGGCAACCCATTGCCTGACCTCCTGCCATAAAACATAGGGAAATTATTCCATTCCATCTATTCACTTCTTTCCCTGGTGGGGGGCATAGCATGTTTTGCAATAGGTATAATATCTTTGGGAGTTCATTCATTTGTATGGATTAAACCCTGCTCAACAGCGATATTGGAAGGTGTTGCCATCTCTGTAGATCTGTTTTAATTTGTGAATATAGTGAGTTGTAATTTTGGAAGAATATTTAATGTGGGTCCGGGGTTAGATCCATACCTAAATAGGTAATATAGGCGATTCCATTTAAACTGGTACTTCTCCATTATGGAAGTGGGGGGGGGGGGTGTAGTTGTACCATCAAGACCTCTGTTTTATTATGATTCATTTTGTAGCCTGAGATCTGTTCAGCCATCTATAGTCTTTTCTCCAGGGCAGGCAACAATGATTCTGGATTTGTTATATATAATAAAAGGTCATCGGCGTATTAAGCCAGCTTGTGCAAGCTCCCGGCTATATTGTATCCTTGAATCTGTTCTGCTTGAGGTAGGTATTGAGCTATGGGCTCTACATATAGAGCAAGGAGATAAGGGGAGAGAGGGCATCCCTGCCTGATGCCACGAAACAGATGGAAGAGAGCTGAATGGGACACATGGACCTAGCCTCAGGGCTAGTATATATTCCTTTAATATTGTCTAAAAAATTTTTGCGAAAACCAATACAGTTCAGTTTTACTGACATGCTTAGTAATCATCACAAAGTGAGTAGTTTGCTCTATCAGTGTTTAAACCTGCGAACTCCTGGCTCCCAGCAGTGCTGTATCCGCTAGAATGCACCATCTGTGAAGGGGTTTAAATACTTGTGACTGACAGCAATATTTTTGTTGGTGTTTTATTTCTGTAATTTATCTACACCAAATAACACATTTGAGGTACAACATCTCATTTCCTATGAGGTCCTACTTCTAGCCTTTTCTGCAGCTGGGTGGATTGGAACACTGGGTGATTCTTCCAGTGGCATCATCAGCCAAGTGACTGCCTAAACCAGGAGCTCTGAGACACATGCTTTTAGTTCTCCTCACACTAATTTCCAAACTCATAAATAGCAGCTACAAAACTGTTAGATGATTATACAACATGCAGGGGCTGAGAACTCCACAAAACAAGACATAGATAGATAGCTGGAGGACGGCTCTGTTAACAGGCCTGAACTTCTTCTGTCCCACCAGACAAAACATCAGACTTAGCAGAGTAATCTGAAAAAGTCTAAAAAGAACTCAACCTCACTGTATCGGAACTGACAGCCTGTCAGTGCATACAGCAGCATGGCTTCCAGAAGCTACACAGCATCAACACGGCACTGTTGCTCATCGCTGTCGGGAGGTTGGGATCAGGAGGAGCCACGTTGATCAATTGTGGCAGGGTGCCTCGGGCACATTGACTGGGGGTAGAACAGAGGTAGTTAGGTGCAGAAGGCACCCTGGGTCTCAACAGCTCCAAGGGATAGGCCAGAATTGTTTCGTACCCATCCTCTGGATTCCCACCAGACCAAGTGGGCAGATAACCAGAAGGGCTGCATTGTCCAACAGTCACCTGATGGCAGTGCTTTGCAATGCCAGATCGATCAGAAACAAGACTGCAGTCATAGCAGACTTGGTTTCTTTCATCAATTTGGCTCGCATCACGGAGACCTGGGTGGGTGATGATGCTGGTCCGGTTTTAGAGGCCACGTTTCCCCCTCTCCGGGTACTGTGTAGTGCACTGCCCCAGAGCAGAATGCAGGGGTGGGGGGGTGGCCATCTATTTTAGATCCAAGCTGGGCTTCACCGTGCACCCAGTGAGAACACCAGGTTCCTTTGAATGTGTGGCTGTCCATGGGGGTCCAGGAGCAGACTGCAGGATTCTCCTGATTTACTGCCCCTCCCAGCAGGGTGGTGGGGGAATTCTTGCAGGAGGTAGCCAACTTCATTGTCAGCAAAACATTGCAGGCTCCCAGATGTTCCAGGTTTGGTTACAACCTCCTCCACATGATGTAATCTCTAGGCCTGTCACAAGAAGTTTCTCCCGCGATGCACAAGGGATGCCATATGTTGGACTGGTCTTCTCGATGGGGCTTGAGATAAATAATCAGAAGACTGATCTGGTCACATGGTCCAATCATTGCACAGAGGAGTTCTTGTTTGGGCCCCCCAAGAACCCTCCCCCTGCTGAGGTGGTTAGGAAGTCGAGGATGGACCTGCTTCTTGTTGTAGCTGCAACCAGAATGATCCAGTCCACATCCAACAGATTAAAGTTCCCCAGAAGCGATACTTCCTCCATGCTTGCCATTTTGCTAAAGACTTCCCCCAAAGCTATCTAATTCCTCCCCACGTAGGTGGTCCGTACACCAGCCCATGCAAATAAAAGCCCTCTGACCCTGTCTCTAGTGAACATGCCCATCCACCCACCACCCACATATAGCCTGTGGAGCTGTGGAATACTGCACAGACAGCTCATCAGCTCCTGCAGGGAGGGAGATGCATTCTGTTACACGAAGTCCTCCTGTCAGCAAAGGGGAGTCTTGACATATTTTTTGATCCCACAATGTTAGCCCCCACTTTCACAATTGAATCGGTGCTCTACTCATAAAGTGCTTTTTTTAGGCCACTGCCCCCAGCTTTCATTGTGAGCTCAGCCCCTGCTCCGCACACGCCCCACTACACCCATGCTTACTCCCTTACTCCCCTGGGTGAGGCTGCTGGCAAGCATCCCCCCAATGGATACATGGGAATGAGCTCTAGCTTAACCCACAGGGTGGGGCCATGGGAGCAGGACCCCCAGGTGGACAATCAGGGCAGCGCTGACAGTGGTGGAGTGGGGCCTCCTGCCTGGAGACCAGGATTTCTGGATGCTCTTGCTCCCCCTGGAGGTGGGATGAGCTAGGTCAATGAGCAAGAGGGGTGGGTGAACCAAAGGTGAGTAGCGGGCAGGAGTTGGGTTCATATCTGTCAGGGTCGGGCATGGACCAGCCAGCAGTACAAAGTGTCAGCAAGATGGTTACTAAGATATTTCAGGATCAGCATGCAATCAAAGCAAGTATCAGACAAGGTAGGTAAAGTCTGGTAGTCATTCCTGAGCAGTAGAAGCATCTTTGAGCAGCTTCATCAACCTGTTGTGTTTGTCCTATTCTTGAGATACAGTTGAGGTTAAGAGACAGCAGGAGTTCCTGGTCCTGGCAGCAGTTAAACAGGATGGGGGGAGTCTATTGGGTAGTCAAGTGGAATGAGAACTTCACCCAATCCTGTGACAGTGGATGACAGCATCATGCATTGACCTGCACTTAGCCCGCTACAGATTTCCTATCTCAAGCTGTGCCTTGGCTTTGTTGGACATAATGTATGCAGATTAAAAAATTCCAGGGAGGGATCCACAAGGCCGATAACCCTATCACACCCCACCGGCATCCAGAGCAGCCATCATCAACCCCCGCCCCCCCCACAGACACACACACTCTCTCCTAAAAAACGACATTGACCGTGAGCTGGCATTGAACGAGCGCATGCTTGTACACGCATGCACTCGTGCAGTGATTGCTCAATGGGCTGCCGGCTGTCGAGAGCGAAGGGCTGTGCCAGTCACCTGCTCCATTCTGGGATGGGGAGCGAGCTGGGACACTACCTGTTGAGTTTGGATGAGGGGAAGAAGACGGGGGGCCTATATTTGACTACTAAACCACCAGGCAGGAATTGGAGTTTGGCACTGATGATGAAACTGAGGAAATATATTTTAAAAAAACAATTCTATTTACACTATATTTGGGGATTGGGGGTTCATTACCATTAGACTACCACTAGACCACCAGGTACATTTAACTAACCACTGGTGATGGGGATGGGGGGGGGTTGCTACAAGTATGAATATAAACATGGAATCTGGAGAGTGGCAGGTGATCGGGTGAGGGGAAGGGCCACTAGCTATCTTTTTTAAATGGGCATTCCAATGCAGATGGTTAATAGAATAGGGGAGGGTCCACTATCAACCAGGGTTTTTCTTTATTTAAATTCATATCTAATTGTGATTTTTATTTATTATTTTATTGGCCATCTTTGCAGCGATGCAGAGCAGACAGAATTACCGCAAAAGTTCAGAGGCAGATTTTTGAAACTGCGTAGAATTGAAAGTCTAATTTTCACATATATTCCACCAGCAAAAGTTTTTTTATCACACACCGCTAGGTTGCACCAAAACCCACTCCCAAATCGATTCCCATCCGCGTCATCAAGACTTCTTTCCCTGGTGTCTGGTGGCGCACCAAGCGCGCTGATAGGTGTCACCATAATATAAAGTCTTCACTGTTGTCTAGTGACACTCCCTTCATGCAGATCTGTGTCACTTTATATAAAGTGTAATTTTATGTTTTCTCCAGTGGTCACTTCCCTCTGTCATCCTTTCTCTGATCCCTGTCATGCATGTCCATGGTGTCTAGTGGCCACCACCCCCACACCAGTCTCAATCCCTATAATAAAGAAAAACTGACCCTGTTTTTTTAAATAAAATGAACATTCTCTTGGATCAGCACAACCAACTCTTAATTACAACTAAGCACGTATAAACCATTATATAACCCCTTCCCAGCAAGAGTCCAACTGTGAACTGTTCCCCCCACCCCAGCCAGAGTCCAACTGTGACCTGCGCCCCCCAGAAAGAGTCCAACTGTGACCTGCAACCACTCCGTGGCCAAAGTCCAGCTGTGACGCTCCACCCTCCCCCTCACTGGCAAGAGTATTTCTGTGCCACTGTCCCCAGCCTGAGTCACCCACCCACCATCCCTGGAGTCGAACTGTGTCCTGCCCCCCCCCCAAAGCCCAACTGTGACCTTCCATCCCCAGGCCTATTGCAGCAGTCAGCATCCCTCCCTCCCCGGGAACAGCAGTCAGCAGCCTCCCACCCCCTCCACAGCCAGAGACCAACTGTGACCTGCCCTCCCTCCCCTGAAAGAGTCCATTTGTGACATGCCCTCCCTCCATGGCCAGAATCAAAGTGTGAACCCCCTTCCACTGGCCAGAGTCCAACTGTGACATGCACTCCCTCCCCAGCTTGAGTACATCAGACACCTGGCCTTCTTCTCTGGACAGAGACCAACTGTGACCTGCTCCTCCCTGGGCATAGTCCAACTGTGACCTGCCCCTCGCTGGCCATAGTCCAACTGTGACCTGCCCCTCCCTGGCCATAGTCCAACTATGACCTGCTCCTGCTCCCCAGCAAGAGTCTGTGACATTCCACCCCCTCACGTTTCAAGAGTCAGACTGTGACCCACCCTCCCTTCCCAGCCAGAGTTGAACTGTGACTTGCCCCCATGATTTTCTTTCCTTCCCCAGCCCTAGTGGAGTGGTCAGCATCCCCCACCCTCACTGGCAGGAATCCAGCTGTGACATGCCCTCCCTTCCCAGTCCGAGTATATCAGACACCTGCTCACCTTCTCTGGGCAGAGTCCAACTCTGACCTGCTCCTCCTTCCCCGGCCATAGTCCAACTGTGACCAGCCCCACCCCCTTCCCAGCAAGAGTCCACCGGTGACCTGCCCCCCCATCCCTGGCAAAAGTCCAACTCTGACTTCCCCCCTCCCATAGTCCACCTGTGATTGCCCCCTCCATCCCTGGTGAGAGTTGAACCATGACCTGCCCCCCACCGCCAGAGCTCAACTGTGACCTTCACTCCTTCCCCAGCTCGAGTGCAGTGTTTAGCAGTTCTACCTCCCCACCACAGGAGCAACAGTTAGCTGCCGCCCCCTTCCTCAGCTAGAGTCCAACTGTAACTTGCCCTCCATCCCCATCTTGATTACATTCGACACCTGACTACCCTCCCCCGCCAGAGTCTAACTGTGACTAGCAACTATTCCATGGCCAAAGTCCAGCCATAACATTCCACCTTCCCCTTCACTGGCAAAAGTACATCTGTGTCACTCCTCAGCCTGAATCACCCACCCCACCCACCCTTCCTGGAGTCGAACTGTGACCTCCCCCCGAGCCCAACTGGACCTTCCATCCAAAGTCCTACTGCAGCAGTCAGCATCCCTCCTCCCCAGGAACAACAGACAGCAGCCCCAACCACCCACTCCATGGCCAGAGACCAACTGTGACATCTCCTCCCGACAGAGTCCAACTGCGACATGCCCTCCCTCCCTAGCCAGAGTTGAAGAGTGACCCACCTCCATCCCCACCGGCCAGTGTCCAACTGTGACATGCCCTCCCTTCCCAGTCTGAGTACATCAGACACCTACCCTACCTCTCTAGACAGAGTACAACTGTGACCTGCCCCTCCCTCCCTGGCCACAGCCCAGCTGTGACCTGCCCCTGTTCCCTGGCCTGAGTCTAACTGTGATTTCCACCCCCTCCTCATGTTTCAAGAGTCAGACTGTGACTCACCCTCCCTTCCTGGCCAGAGTCAAACTGTGACCTGCCCCCCCCCATGACTTTCTCTCCTTCTCCAGCCCTAGTGCAGCAGCCACAGCCCCACCCCCAGAACAACTGTGGCCTTCCACCAACTCCCCACCCCTATAGACATAGACAAGAACAAGACACAAGTGCTGTCTTTATTCTTTTAATAAACAAGCAAGACATTAATATTTTCAATGTCTTCGTATCAAGAGTAATGAAATTGTTGCATGTAACAGACAAAAATGGGGATTACAGCAGCTAAACCCAAGCCATCGGTAATGTAGACTACAACATATGCAACACCACTAATAATAAACATTTATCTGCTTCATTACATGACGAAATAAACTGGTGTTAAATATAAACGTGAACTGCGATGAAGTGCATCCCGAACAGATCCTACAAGGTTTGTAATGGGGAGGAGTTCTTTCTGACTCACTAGTCATGCATTTGCTTTCCACGTCAGGAACCATTCTTGTAGGTGGAACTGAACTGGCATGACACTGCCATTGTTCCCCTCACTTTTCTTTAAACTCAGTCTCACAACCAATCATGTCCTGACATCAGTGTGGAATCCAAATGTTGCCTCCTTAATAATGAACATAGCAACAGACTGGGAAAAACAGGCAAACATAGACTTTCACAAAAGAAGCCCATCAGGTCATAGAAATACACATAAAAAACTTGTCATCACATATTTCAACATATACTAAACTCTTCATCTTGTCCCCCCCCCCCCCCACCTGCCTGCCGCACTTCTTCCACAAGTTGTACTTTCATTTTCTCAGGAAGATTCTTTGAGGAGGAATGGGTCCAGTCTCCAAGAAGAGGAGTGTGGGATGTTGGGGGCATAGAGCCGAGTGAGCGAAATAGGGGCATTGTTGGATATAATGATAGGGTGTATGTGGACCGCTATTGTGTTCTGTGCTAGATGGGGGGAGGTAAGTCACAGGGTTAATGCAGCTAAACGAATTATGGACCGGAAAGTGAAAAGTAAAGTCCCTACCAGATGGATTCGGGTAGTCTCTAAATGTCTGCCAAAGAAAATTCTCATGTCATGGCATAGAGGACCACTGCAGCTTTGTGGTTAGGTTCATGGTGGGTATGGGAGCAGTCAGTGGAAGGGTCATGGGTGAGGTTGAAATCGTTACCTATCAGTAGGGAGCAAATGGTTTGTTAAAATTAGAGGTTTTTTTCAAATAGGTTAGTGAAGGATAGGGTGTGGTCAGAGTTAGGGGCATACACATTAATAAGCATTAGAGGACCCTCCTGGGATCAGACTTAGCCATGACCCATCTCCCATCAGTGTCAGCATTATTTGCTGTACAGGACCACTTTAAATATTTGTGCACCAGGATGGAGACACCACATTTTGCTGAAGATGCAGTGCTATGAATTTCCTGACCAACCCATTCCTGCGAAGTTTGGTCACTTTTATGGAGCATAATTTGGTCTCCTGCAGAAAGGCATGCAGTTTCTTAAGATGGGCAAGCATTATTTTATGTTTACTTGGGGAGTTAAGCCCCTTAATGTTCCATGATATACACACTGTAATTCAACCATTAATCATGATGAAACAGGTATTCATAAATGCATACATGCTAGGCAGAAGGGTAGAATGTAACGCCCATTCGCTGGGGATACCAAATAGTGTGAGGCACAATAGCTGAAACTGCAAGGAGACCAAACTGTGTTGCCTTAATTTTAAGCACCCAAGTCGTATACTCCAAAGCATGATAGATACGTTGCTAATATACATGGTAACATTGACATTCAACACAAAACTTCATAACCAATAACAGCTGACTATAACCTTTTGAGAGGTTATAGTCCAAATGACCATGAGGGCCAAATCTTCTTATGCCAGAAGGTGGCAAGTACTCCATCTAAGCAGTAGGATTAGGTCTGGGGCGAATTTCTAATGTTACCAAAAGTCACACACCCCCACCCCCGAGGACATATCCATGGGAGAGAGTTGAGAAGGAGGGTTTCGAGAATATAGAATAAGTGAAAAAAAGAGATCAACGAACTGCTATATCAAAAGTAGTTTTATTTATTTTTTTAATGTTTTTCTATTATTTGTTTAGCCTTTTCCCCGTTTTCGCCCACCCTCATGTCCATGGGTGAGAGCATGTGCACATGTGGAACCTGCCAAATCGCATTTAATGGGACGCCCACCCTACGGTTGCCCATTACCTGCCTGTGCCACCACCGGAACTCCACCCAGAGGCGGTAGGACTGCGGGATGGTGACCCCCCTTCCCATGAGAGGAGAGCCACTGTAGGCAGCTCAGTCCTGCTCCCACCCCCCCATGCCGGCTCCCCGATGACACGAGGTTGTTCCTGAACCCGGGTTGCTGGCATGGCGTGAGGTAAGGCAGAGATGCCTCAGCCCTCTGCACCACTGGGCCGGCTATCAAAAGTAGTTTTAAGAGGCAAGGGTGGAGTACTGCATGCAGGGATGTAAACAGCATAGAGGATGGTTCATAATGTCAAAGCTGAATCTTGTACAAGGGTAAAATAACATACGGTGATGGAGGGGGTGAAATATATACCTGTGTAGCCTACACGCAGTGGGGAAGGAAGGTTGCTGTTGTTATCACTTTTGTGGGTTGGGTGTGACATGTCACCTTTTACTTATTTATTGATTGCTTGAGATCTTGGAGTAACACCTTTGAACAGAAAGCTCTTTCATAGGTTCCATGTCAAGTATGACACAAACAAGAATACAGATATATTCCACAGATACAGATACAGCAAGAAACAATTGAAAACTGTCTCCAGGCATAAATTCTAACAATAGTTACACAATCTAAGCATGGACAGGGTGCAGAGTCAAAACAAAGACTAACGTTTCACTAGGTAACGGTAACATAACATGAGGACGCTTGTTTAAAAAGGAGAATTGTACAACTAACAATATAGGCAGATAATTGGGTTGTGCCTGAGTCAAAGAAAGAAGGAAGGTCCCATACCCGTAGAGAGGGACAGGGAGGGAGGAGGAAAGTGCGGGAGGGAGAAGGCAAGCAGAGGTGGGGGGTAGGAAGGGGATAGATAGGATGGAAAGGGAAGAATAGCTATCTAGTCAAAGTGGAATAAAGGGGAGGAGGGTGGGGAAAGAGGGGTGGGGGGAGTAGGGAGGAAGAGGTGGTGTAAGTAGTAGGGTGATGATGAAGATGTATTAAGGTGGTAGGGAGGAAAGAGGTTTGGAATAACAGAGGGGCAACAAAGGGAAGAGGAGGCTAGAAAGCCCATGAAAGTGTTAACTTTAAGAGACAGCCCCTGTCTATGGGTTGAGACTGAGACCTGGAATGGATAGAGACTTGGTAAGAATGTAAAGCAGGTCAGGTCTCCTGAGGGGGTTCAGCAGTGTTTGACAGGTAAAAGAGCAGTTAAAAGAAGAAGGATGTGGCCTTGCATGGGGCCAAGTATTTTCAGTGGTTTCAATCGGAGGACACCCCTGTGGAGTGTGCTTATGTTCCTGCCTAGCTACAAACTGAAAGAGAGATAGTCCAAAGACTGCAGCTTCCTGTTTCATTTCTGTTATTCATTTCGCTGGCACAATTGCCCACTCCACTCTGTGATACCCCGATTGTGTGGGAGGTCCAGGCACATGTCCAGCTTTGTAGACATTTAGCGTTCTCTCAGCATACAGACATCAAGCAACCCTTATTTCTAAACCCTAATTTTTTAATTGCTTGAAAGCAAATTCACCCTTCCTTTTGGCTGGGCCTTTCCTTACCTTGCCCAGTGTCACTTATTGCAAACCAATCCTTTTTGTCTTTTCATGATTTTCAGTTGCAGTTCAAGGTTCCCAAGAAAGATTGTTTTAAATGTTACCAAATAATGCATTGCATTTCTTCTTTTTTTTGTGTAATATTTTATTGATTTTATATTTTATCATCAGAAAAATAATTTCAAACATATAATTACGGAACTAAGTACATACATCCATCTCATAAATAACTTTCCAAATATCATCTCAGTTATCACATTCCAGTTCCTACCAATCAATTCAAGATAGAACTGGATACTTAATTATTATTCAGTTGATTAACTCTCTAAACTTTAAAATTTAAAAGTATATTAAAAAACATAACACTAACAGTGCAGCTCCCTTCATGTTATAAGTTCAATAATATTAGCTAATAATTAATACAAATCATACCGTTTATATTCCCTTCTTGCAATAACATATTTTTATTTTTATTTTTTTTAGTGATGATCTGGGAATACCTTGGAACTCCGGGAATCACACTATTTCTCCAAATCCCTCTGAAAAAATCAGAACCTCTGCCAGAGATAACATTGCCAATGGCTGTGCCCACATGCTAGAGAACAACTCCATCTTTCCCTTCAGAGTAAATGTCAGCCGTTCCATTGCTAATGAAGATAGCATGAGACTTCTCCACATATGGACTGTGGGTATTGCGCTCGAAACCCAAGTATTTAATATAATTTGTCAGGCCGAAATGAGCAATACTCTCACCCACCTTGGATATAGGGACCAGTCTCCCTTTCCATCTCTTACCAGTCCAAATAGAAGTGAAATCGAGGACATTTCTAGTTGTAGCCCTCCCATTCTACTAATTTCTTTCTTTATTTGCTCCCAATATCTTTGTATTACCTTACAACCCCAAAAATAGTGTACATAGGTACCCCTTTCAGTCAGGCATCTATCACACATAGGTGAAATCTCCAAGTGGTATTTATTTACTGTCACTGGGGGATAAAAGAGATAATGAAGGAATTTGTATTGTGCCTCTTTAAGTTTATTACAGGCTAAAAGACCAATATGACAGGAGATCACCTCCTCTCATGTTTCGTCATCAAAAGTACATTCGAGGTCCCTCTCCCACCTTTTTCTACTGGCTTGAGCTGGTTCCCCAAAGTGTTCTCTATCCAATCTTGCTATCCTCCCTATCAATCCCTTTTCATTGGTACTGGCCCCTCTAATTTCCCTTTCTATCAGTTTTATCATCTCTCCCCTCTCTGTCTGCGCCATTAACTTTTCCCCATAATGTCTAAATTGTAGGTATCGGAACCTATGTGAATTTAGTGTGTTAAGGCTTCTTTTAATAGTTTCAAATGAGTAGACACCTTCCTTCCCCCACAAGTCACCCAGACATTTCACCCCTTTGGCTTCCCAGTTAGCAAATCCCCCATCCCCCCAACCTGGGAGGAATTCCGGGTTCCTCGCTATTGGCACCAGTAGTGTACTGCTTCCCATGGCATTCCCTCTCTTGTTAAAGCTCCTCCAGGCTGCCAGGACTGTCTTTACCATGGGGTTTGTACACTCTACTCTGGCATATGCTATCTCCCCTCCTGGCGCCAAATAGACTGTAGGTTGGCCCGGACACCCCTCCTGCCGCTGCCTCCCCCTGTGATTCCCAATTATGCATGTATCTAAATTGTACTGCCAAGAAATACCCCCGCACATCTGGAAATTCCATGCCTCTCTTAGCTTTCAAGGCTTTAAGTCTATGCAAACCCATTCTTGGTTTGCCACCCCACCAAATAAAATTAGTAAAGTTCCTATCTAGTTGTTTCAAGTCTTTCTCGGATGGGCAGAATGGTATCATCTGCATTATGCATAGTAACCTGGGAAGTATATTCATTTTTATGAGGTTAATCCTCCCGAGCCATGATATAGGTAGGCCATCCCATCTAGCCATCTCTTTGTTTATTAAATTTTGTTAATCGGGTAAGCCCACTGGGCCCCAAAGTTCCCTTTTTCAGGGGCAACTCGGAGTCAGCTACATATAAATTCACATACAGGCAGGTAATACAGTGCAGGACATATCATACAGGATTACAAAGACAGTATACAGTTTTGTGGAAGAGAGCAGTTGGCACACTACATTACAGAATACAACAGTGGTGGCAGATAGATGTGGGGCAGGGTTCGACAAATTTTAAAATTCAGTGCTTGTCCAGGACAAGTGGCTTGACTAAAAGTAGTAGTCCTCGTGCTCAAGTTGGTAGTCTGGTTAAAAATACGCATATTTTTAAATAAAATTATTAAAAGTAAAGAAAAACAGGCTGTATGTACTTTATGGGGGAATAGCTAAATACTAATAAGTTAACAGTATGAAAATGTGTATTTTTTTGTTCTAGGCAGGTTAGATGGAACCGGTTCTCCTTATGATGAGTTAGTGAAACCAAAGAAGTAATAGAAGAACCTTTTTTGCTTTGTTTGCTCATTTATCTGAATAGTAAATTTGTATACAATACAAAGTCTGAATATGAAGTAAGTAATAGATCTGGTTAACATTATTTTTCTGTTACTTATGCACTCACTGCAAATAAAGTAATTTGGACTTTCAAATCTGACTTGTTTTTTTATTGCATCCTTTTTTTTATTTGAATTTTTATTTTTTTTAGTCTTTCACAAGCCAGCTGTAGGACGGTTACACTGGGCAGCAACCCACCCACCCCCACCCTCTTCACTCTGAGCCCTTTCCCCAGGATCTCCTGTCATAACAACAGCCCACACACAGTTAGGCTTCTCATAGTTGATAGGAGGCAGTATAGCACAGTGGGTTAAGGCTCTGAGCTGCAGATCTGGAGACCTAATTTGAATCCCACAGCCACCTAATGTATACTGTGTGATGCTCAGTAAGTCACTTAACTTCCTTGTGCTCACAGGTCACATCTGAAACGAGCTTTGGCTTATTGTGATACTCCTTTCCCTCACCTCCCCCCTTCCTTTCTTTAAGCAGGTCAACCCTCCTTCACTTCTTTGCCCATGATCTTCTCTCCCAAAAGCCCACACACAACAGTTGGCTCTCTTATTTTCTTTTCTTTGGGTAGGTCACCCCTCCATGCCACTGCCCACAATCTCCTATCCCAGTAGCCCACACAGCACACAGTGAGGCTTCTCTTTTTATGTTTGCTTGCACGCATGTGCAAGAAACATAGTGCCATCATCCGAGATTTCGGAGGTGTGTCACCTGCTCCTCCAATTCAGTCAGTGTGTTGGCAGGCACGGCCCCTGTAAGCCAATGCATGCTGGAGCTGTCTATGACAAGCTCCAAAATGCAGTGGCATACAGTTGAAAGGGGGAGCTACGCTTCAGTGAGCAGCGATCAGATATCGCCTGTCATGCGCGCGCCCCCACACACAACACACCACGCATACTGCATGCTGCCCCCCCACGCCATTGACACACCTCTATAGCCGAGGGTGTGCCCAACCCCTGGCCGGCTGTGTTGCGCCTCCCCCAAAGCCTCCCAAATGCCACGCTAGGTGCCCACCCCAGTGTGGCAACTCGATGTATAGCTGGCCGGGGATGCCCAATCCCCGTCAGCTTCACTCTCCCCCCCTCGAGTACAAGGTGCCACGCTGGGAGCCCACCCTAGCGTGGCAAGTGATGCTTTGGCTGGCGGGGTGCCCAATCCCGCCGGCTGAACACCTCAACCGTCCTTATGCCATGCTGGGAGCCCACCCAGTGTGGCAAACGTCCCCGCCGTCATTGAGGAAAAAAAACTAAAGAAAAACGGTCCCACGTGAAAGTCCCCTGGCCCCCATCCCACAACCCCGCACTCCATCCACCCACTGCGCACTCCTGCCTCCCCACACCCCTCACCCCATACTTACCTCCTCAGAGCTCGGCGCGACGATCTTCGTGGACCGGAACACGCTCTGCAGTCTTCAAAGCCAACCGCGAACTGAGGAAATGCCGTAAGCTGTATAATGGGCTAGATAGGGGTTTTTCAACTTTATTGCATATCTCAGGCATTTTTTGGAATATTTGCACCAAATTTTCAACATGGGGTTTTTGGGACCCCTTCTCATGAATGATGTCACTGTCATGGCGTTATTCAGGCCCGAAGGGTGATTTCACAGTCACTGCGTGACACAGTGACACTGTTCATGAGCAGAGGTCTTAAAATGGCTATGTTGAAAATTTGGTGAAAAAATTCCTTAAAATGACTGTTTTACGAGTGTGCGTTGGCGCAGTTCCCACGCACTTAAGTTCCTAATCTTCAATATTTTCACCCAGATTTTCAACATTGCCATTTTACCACACTTTCTTATGAGCAGTACAGCTGTCATTTTCACATCTCACCCAAAATGTGTTTCCACCCATGTAGCGCACAATGGGCGCGTCGGTTATCTGAGATCAATGTATGGGACAAATTAAGAAAATCACAGTGATACTGTTCATGAGCTGAGGTCTTAAAATGGCTATGTTGAAAATTTGGTGAAAAATTCCAAAAAATGACTGTTTTACGAGCGTGCGTTGTACAGTTCCTATGCACGCTTGTAAGTTTGCGAATTGTTAATATTTTCACTCCAGATTTCCAACATTGCCATTTTACCACACCTTCTTATGAGTAGTACAGCTGTCATTTTTCACATGTCACCCAAAACGTGTTTCTGCCCATGTAGCGCACAATGGTGTAGTCGGTGTGAGAAATCAATGTATGGGACACATTAAGAAAATCACAGTGACACTGTTCATGAGCAGAGGTCTTAAAATGGCTATGTTGAAAATTTGGTGAAAAAATTCCTAAAAATGACTGTTTTACGAGCGTGCGTTGCGCAGTTCCTATGCATGCTCGTAAGTTTGCGAATTTAATATTTTCACTCCAGATTTTCAACATTGCCATTTTATTACACTTCCTTATGAACAGTACAGCTGTCATTTTTCACAACATGGCTGAAGTGTGTTTTCACACTTTCAGCGCAGAGATGCGTGGTCGCTGTGGGAAATCATTGTTCGGCACAGATAAAAAAATCACAGTGACACTGTTCATGATCGGAGGCACCAAAATGCCTGAGTTGACAATCTGCTGTAAAAAATCCCCGAACTAATTATATACTGGTGTGCGCTGCACAGTTTCTATGTATGCCGTGACTTCCATATTTTTTAAATATTTTTACTGCAGATTTGCAACATTGCCATTTTACACCTCCCCATGAACAGTACAGCTGTCATTTTTTACATCCTGTTCAGAATGTTTTTGCACCTGTGGTGCTAAATGCCGTAGTCACTGTGCATAAGCAGCTTTCGGCTAACAAACTGATATTCCCCCTGTTCATGAGGTGGGGTCACAAAAAAAACATGTTAAAAATTTAGAGTGAAAATACCAATGGATGCCTGAGGTATTAGGGTTTCCAACCATAACGCCCAACCCTGTAGAGAATGACAGGCATCAGGGGTGTGACTTGGGATTCTTGCCTGTGATGCTCATACCATTCCACACCCTGCAGCCAGTGAAAGGCATCGAGGTATGCCTTGGACTCTTCGGCCCCAAAGTTCACCCCATTCTCCTATATTGCACCCATCTCACCATATTTCCTAATGAAATGGGGAGCGCATAAGGGCCAAAGACCCCAAGGAACACCGTGACACTTGACAGTGTCTGCAGGGTGGGGTGTGGTGAAATGGCGTGGCCGTTATGCCTGACAACCCAAACGCACACCCCAATGCCTGTCACTCTCTGCAGGGTGGTGGTGGGGTTGGCTTCAGTTTAGTACTTCACTGCCATTCCTATTACGCAGCTCTGTAACTTCTACACTACCACTGCCAATGCCAGCAAGCAAACATTCGGCATTGACAAATGCTTGTTTTATTTTCTTAGGGTTACTCCTTCACTTCTCCCCATGATTTCCCAGACTCCCAACAGCCGCCCTCACACACAGTCAGGCTTCTTATATTCTTTTCTTTGAACAGTTTCCACCTCTCTCCTCTTTCACTCCTCAGCCCCACCCCCATACTGCATTGCACATAGGCTGTTTTTGTTGCAACAAGTCTTAAGGGCATCAAAACTTTTACAAAAAGGCCAGCCCTTCTCACTTTCTTACCCCTTCCTTTAGTCTGCTTTTGTTTATTCTGAGTCACAATTTTGTTCAAGGGGTAACTTTCACTTCAACTCTTTGTTTCTCCCCTTACTTTTACTGACACGGCCTAGTTATGCTGTTTTGTTCATCCTCTCCCTAGCTTGTAAGAAGTACCCTCCTTATGTATTCTCAGCCTCAGAGTTGTTCTTCCCCTTAGTGGAACAATTGCGATTCGTCAAATTACTTATTTCACACATGACACACACTCGGTTCCACTCCCTCCTGATCCAACATTCACCCTTGTCGTACAGTCTGTATCAGTTCAGAACAACTCATGGTTGTGGGTCCTGGCTGCAGTACTTCCCGCCATTCCCCTCCCCAGCTCACCAACACCACTCACCCTCCCTCATTGTGTCAATTCCCCGATCTCCCCATTTTGCATCAGCAGCTCCAAAATGTATATTTTATTATTGACAGCCCAGGCAAAAGCAACAGCAGGTATGTCTGGCAGTGAATTCCATGGTCCCTGACTCCAAACAAGCTCCTAACAAAAATGAAACACCCAGCCCCTCGCATTACCATTTCAGATGAACGCAAGACATTTCTACTCTAAATGAAGTGAGAGCATGCCTCCGATTACACCAGCCAAGTCATGTCAGTGATACTAAAGCTAGAGAATGGGTCCCTTACCAGGACAGCCCGATCTTCATTGATTGAATGTGACACCTGCCAGTACGATGACTGTCTACTCTCCACCTCAAGTCTCCCGTCGGCCACGGCTCATTCCCCGCAGGAACTCTCTCAACGCTGTTCACTCTCCCCCGCCCCACTGAAGATCATGAAGCTGTGCGCGTCATAGGGTTAGGTACGAGCGTTGGTCTGTTGGTTATCCCTAGTCACAAACTATTGAGCTACTGTAATGGAGGCTCACCCACCAAATGTATTATTTTTTCTGTTATGTTTGAAGTAGTGCAAAGGACCCACCAGCATTTCAATGTACATGCCCTCACTCAGACTGGAAGTGTGCTTTACTTATGCACATTGGGGCAAATAGTTGAAATACTGAACTGTCAGGAGGGATCCAGGGCTCAGTTAAGTGAATGGTGTTAGTACAAGCAGCAGCGGTGCAGACCTGCCAATCATGGCAGTGCGAGCATTAGTGGCAAATGCATGCATTCGGGATACTGTGTGTCAGGACTGCGTAATGCCGAGTAAGTTAACATTCGGGATATTATTTAGCAGTACAATGAACACATCGGGAGAGTGGTGACGGTCAAGTGTTTGTCGGGAGTGTGTCAGTCGGGAAAGAGTATGGATCCAGTGAGCACATTAGTAGAGGAACCTGGCACTGAAGCAGAAAATCTGCTTTTTTGCTTTTTAAAGCAATACTTGTCCGTGGACAAGTACTGCTGTCACCAACTACTTGTCCTTGCCTGAAATCTGGTAGCCCCAGACGTCGGGCTATGGGATTTGTCGAACCCTGATGTGGGGTGATAAATGCTTTAAGTACACGCAAGAAGTTCCTCATAGGATAGTCATTAGTCGTTACTTATAAAGGGGAGCAGTTTTGTACAAACACAGTTGACACAAGGTGAGGTAGGCTAGCCATCGGAACAGGGGCAGGGACTAAGATTAAGGAGGTGAGTGCACAGTCCCTTCTGAAATATAGCTAGGGAGGGTGCCCCCTGAAGGTGGCTGGGGAGAGTATTCCACAATGTAGGGGCTAGGTGAGCAAAGGATTTACTCCCAGCTGCAGAGCAGGCCATGAGGATTTCCAGAAGTTTTTTGCTCGAGCTACGGAGTGGTCGGCTGGTCCACTTTGGGGCAAATAATCCGATCAGCCCTGCCGGAGGTTGGGCATCGTGGAGCTTGTAGGTCCAGCTTAATAGGGGGTACTGGAGCCTGTTGTTCAGGGAGGGCCAGTTGAGTGCTGTGAGGGCTTCACAGTAGTGTGTCCTCAGGTGGGATTTAGTTGCAAAGCGTGTGATTTTGTGGTACAAGTCTACAGTGGTCCAATTTTGCGATGCCAAGTATAATAGGGGCTGCATAGGTTAAGGCTGGGAGAAGGATGCGTTGTGCGATTGCCAGTCTTGCCTCTGGTATCATGTTATGGCTTAGATGATAGAAGAGGCCCAATTTTTGATGGATGCTTTTTGTTACCAGGTCCACATGGGGCTTCAATGTGAGTCTCTGATCTAACGTGGGGCCAAGATATTTGACAGATTGTACTACCTCAATTTTGGAGCCAGATATGGTAGCGAATGGGAGAAGATGGGCCTGGGAGGGACTCAAGGATTTTGGCCCGAACAGTATCACTTTTGTCTTAAAGGGGTTAAGTACTAGGCGATTCTCAATTAGCCAAGTCTTGGCCTTGGAGAAGTCTGCTTGGAGCAAGGGTCCCAGGTTGGATAGGTGCACCCCAGTTCTATATAGTACTGCATCATCAGCGTACTGTACTACTGAGCTGCCCCCACAATGGCCATGGAGGTCATTGATGAATAGGGAGAACAATAGCGGGCCTAAGACTGAGCCCTGTGGGACCCCCTCAGTTAATGATAGGGGTTCAGAGGTGACCCCTCTCCACTTGACCTGTTGAGAGCAGTCAGGTAATTACAGAACCAGTTGAGGGAGTGCTGGTCAAGTCCAAATTGGCTAATCTTTGTTAGCATGCTTTATAATTGGGGAGTAATTTAGCCCATAAAGACCTTTTAAATCTCTACTCACTGTGACTCCTAAATAGGTAAGGTTATGCTCTACCGTCCTTAGTCCCCAGGTGGTTTTCCCTCAGTAGTTATTCCCTTTATCCAGATACATTAGTTTGTATTTGCCTAAATTGAGTTTATAGCCAGAAAATGTGGCAAATTCCTGCACCACATCCAACAAAGCAGGTACAGACACCTCTGGGTTAATTAAATAAAACATGAGGTCATCAGCGTAAAGTGAAATACGATGTTGGGAGCCACACTTCAGCCCTATACCCTGAATTACCTCACTCTCCCTTACCTTACATGCTAAAAGTTCGATTGCCGTGGCAAACAAGAGGGGAGAGAGAGGGCATCTCAGCCTCGTGCCTCTATATAGCTGAAACTCCTTTGATGGGGTGCCATTAACCAGCACGCTTGCTTTAGGCTTATTATATAATAATTTTACCAATTTAATAAATCCTGTTCCTACCCCAAATCTTGCCAAGACCTCAAAGAGGTATGGCCATTCAATTCTATCAAATGCCTTCTCCGTGTCCATTGATATAACACAGGCTTTTCCAGGATTCTCAGTCCCACACCATACAACATTAAGGAGACTTCTTATATAGAGAATAATGCATAGGTAGGGGTTGATATGCAGTTTTTGCACTAGATGGTGATATTAGAAAACCTAGGAGCGCAAGCGAGAGGTTTCACTCATATACAATTTAGGTGTGTTTAAAAAACTGCATATCAACCCCTACAAATGTTTTATTTTTTATAATAACTGGTAAAAATAATAAATATGGTACCTTATGGTTGTGTGTTCAAGTCGGGTAAAGCGGATCAACTTTCGTAGCAATGGAAAAAAACGCTCATTTAATTTATTTAAAAAAAACGCGTTAGAAGCAATCCTCCAGCTTCAGTGTCTGTTGTTGCATCATCTTGATGGGTCGGGGTCATTCCAGTCTGAAGTGAAAGTTCATGCAGCCTAGGGAACCAGTAAGGGGTAATGGGGAAAGTGTGTTTTTAGTAGAGCATTTTTCGAGCTCGTAAGTACTTAATTTTTCCCTGTCACTGCTGCAGGCAGAAACAAAATGTTTCTCCATTGAATGTTTACTTTTAATTTAGGATTAGGCATTGAGCTCTGTTTAATTTCTTTTAAAATGGGGTCAGTGCTGTGAGTGTGAGTTTACGGTTGGAGAACCCTCTCGTGCTGCCTCAGTCTGTTCGATTGGTCTGGACTGCTTCGGGCTTCTCGGTGCGAGACTGTAAAAGTTGTATCAACCCGCAGGTTGATACGAGTTTTTCGTATCAACCCGCGGGTTGATATGACTTTTTACAGTAATCGAAAACGGGTTGATAACGGGGGTCACCAGTTATTATATTATGATACAACATCCTTCCCTGGATGAAACCCATTTGGTCTGAGTGAATAATTGTGGGCAGCAAGGTCTCCAACCATTGTGCCAATACTTAAGCTATGATTTTACTGTCATAGTTGAGCAGGGAGATGGGCTGGTATGATGGGTACTCCGTGCAATCTTTATCTGGTTTCAGCAGGACATGAATATTAGCTAAGGAGCATGAGGCAGGTAATTGCCCCACCCCCCCGCCTCCTTAATAAACCCACATATTGGGCCTGCTAACATATCTTTTAGCACTTTATAGTATTCTGCCCCAAACCCATCTGGGCCCCCTGCCTTTCCCGATTTTAATCCTGTTATGGCACATTTTATCTCTGCTTCAGAGATCTCTGCCCCCAATATGGCCGCCTGATCATCCAATAATTTGGGAAGTGTGGTATGGTCCAGGAATATTTTTGCCTTTTCCTCAGTGCCTAGGCATTCTGCCTTATATAACTTTGAGTAAAATTCTTTAATGGTCTCCCAAATACCTTCCTCCTGTGTGATGATTTTACTTCTTCTACCCTTGATTGAAACGATTCTACTGGAAGTTTTCCCACCCTTCAATAGTTTTACAAGTAGGGGTCCTGGTTTGTTGCCCCACTCGTAAATTAATTGTGTGGGAAACACCAGGTTCTTCTGTGCCAAACCAGTTAAGGTCTCATTGAGGGTTTCCCTAGCTACCTTCGGCTGCTGTCTATCTGCCATCTTATTATCACATATGACCTCAGTTTCTAAAGCATTGCATTTACATTCCCGGGACCCCCACCAAGATCAGAGTGGCAGGTTTGTTCTTTGAGAACATGGCTGAACATTCTCGACACCGCATCTGATTACAGCCATTGACAAGTCCTTGACATTATTTGTTTGTTCCTCATTATCACCAAATGCTTTCTATTGGTCAAATTCTCTCGGTTTAGACTACCTTTGAGCAGTGGCAATGGAGATGGGTGGATTTATATAAATTTACCAAACAAAACCATTTACGGCTTTAACAAATTAGAATTTTACACAACTTGTACCTATCTCCTATGAAACTATGCCCAATGGGCATGAGGCAATCTCCCAAGTGCTCTCAATGTTTCGAAACCATATGTTTTGGCAGTGCCCTAAAATTTAGCCCTTTTGGGAATCTATTGAGAATAGCTTGGATTCACTTTTGGGTCTCCAGGAGGCATTTATACCAGAGGGTTGTATTCTGGGTGACTACGGTGGCCACTTTGTGACGTCTCAGAAGGGTTATATGGCCCTTATCACAGCTGTTGCTAAACTTATTATCATTTGTCACTGGTTAGAGGACTTGACTCCCACCAGAGCTGAATGGCTCCAAGAGATGTTTACTGCTCTCACTGTTGAGAAGGCAATAGACACTTTGTAATACCTCAAAGTCGGGGTTCCCCAGTATTCCCCAGCCATTTTCCCCAGTAGTGCCATAGGTCCCCAGTTTCCCCAGTATACCCCAGCAAAGGTGCCCAGAGCACAGACTCAAGAAATGCTAGCCAGGTTGCTAGCCAGCACGTGACAAATGTAAACAATGTGCCCAGGACAGAATTCTGTGCTGAGCTGCACATGCACAGCATTCTAATATACGAACATACGAAGAAACCAGCAGAAGAAGGCCATTTGGTCTATCAAGTCTGCTCGTATTGCAGGGTCCACAGCTTGAGCTAATGTCCCTGCCCTCCCTCCCCACTCCTCCCATCCTCCCTACCCACGAGTCTTACCTTCCCGATGCCTATCCCAGCCTCTCTTAAAGCTGCCCACCATCTTCAATGAGATGACCTCTTCCAGCAGTGCATTCCAAGTATCCACCACCCTCTCTGCGAAGAAGTGCTCCCTGACATCCCTCCTAAATCTTCCACCCTCCAGCTTAAGACTGTGCCCTCTTGTGATATGGTTGCCACTCAGCTTAAAGAGACTCTCCTTATCAGCCTTATTTATCCATTTCAAGTACTTGAATGTCCCAATCATGTCTCCTCTCTCTCTCCTGTCTTCCAGGGAGTACATGTTCAGTGCCCTCAACCTCTACTCGCATGCCTTGCCCAGCTGATCGGCTATCATCTTTGTAGCCCTCCTCTGTACCTTCTCCAGCAAGTTAATGTCCTTTTTGAGGTGTGGGCACCAGTACTGAACTCCATACTCTAGATGCGGCCTTACCAGTGACCTGTACAAGGGCAGTATAACCTACTCTCTCCTACTACTGATCTTCCTAGCTATGCATCCTAGCATCTTGTTTGCCTTTGCTGCTGCTTTCTTGCACTGCGTGGAGTGCTTCAGGTCACTAGTGATCATCACTCCCAGGTCCTTCTCCTCCTCTGATGCAGCTACTCGAACTCCACCCAGGTAATACTCTGTCCTGAGATTCTTGGCTCTAATATGCATAAAGTACAGTTACGTAAGGACTTACCGTAACAGTAGATCTTTGAGAGAGGCTCTTGCAGTAAGTAATTACATATAGAGCTGACGTTGGCAGGCAGCAGGACCCCCCGGAAAAATTTCTAGCTAGCAGTCCCTGGCGAGGGACCACCCCCACATCAGATGACCGGCGTCAGGAGACGTCAGTATAAAGGGGCGGTCCCAGATGCCCGCCTTCCAGTTCCTTCCCGCCACAGGCCGAAAGAGGCCGGAAGAGAGAGAAGTGGATATTTCTCTATATGGAAAAGGAGCTGAAAAAAGCCTAGGGGGATGGAAGGCGGGAAGGTATTACCTACTGCAAGAGCCTCTCTCGAAGATCTACTGTTACGGTAAGTCCCTATGTAACTGTACTATCTTACTTCGAGAGGGCTCTTGCAGTAGGTAATAACATATAGGACTGAATCCCAAGCAGTCTGGAATAAAGAAAAGTCACCAGGAGGAGGAAGCTACTCCATGAAATAGCTCTAGCCGGGCAAGCCTCAAGACAGGAGGCCTTGCAAAACAGCTAGCCCGAAGCCTGCTCTACGGCGAGAGTCAATATCCAAACTGTAGTGTTTTGTGAAGGTATGGACGGAAGTTCAGGTGGCGGCAGCGCATATGTCTGCCGCAGACACATTCTTGAAACAAGCTGCAGAGGCAGCTACACCTCTTGTGGAGTGGCCTCTAACTTGACCCGGGAAGGTCTTGTGGTACTTGTCATAACAGAAAGTGATGCAATGAGCCAACCACTTCGACAGGCATTGCTTGGAAACAGCATTGACTTCCCTTTTGTGAGCAAAAGAGATGAACAACTGATCAGTCTTTCTGAGATCCTTCGTCCTGTTGGTGTAGTATCTCAGAATCCGGTGAACATCCATAGTATGGAGTAAATATTCCCCTTGGTTAAGGTTGCGTAAAAAAGGCAGGTAGCTCTATGGTCTGATTTAAGGTAGACTCTGCTACTACTTTAGGTAGAAACTTAGGATTCGTGCGAAGAGCAACTCGTTCCTTGTGAAAAATCAAGTAGGGGATTTTACACATCAGGGCCTGGAGCTCAGAGATTCTTCGAGCCGGAGTAATGGCCACTAAGAAGAGCATCTTCCACGAAAGAAACTTCAAATCTGCAGAAGCTGCAGGTTTGAAGGGAGGAAGGGTAAGTTTCTCGAGAACAAAATTCAAGTCCCAAGGGGAGCAGGATTACGGATGGGGGGCCTCAGATGGAGGACCCCTCTGAGAAAGGTCTTAGAGACCTCCAGTTGAGCGAAAGCTTTGTCTGTGAAGGGAACATGATAGGCTGAGATGGCCGCCGTGTGTACCTTCAGAGAGGAATGGCTGAGACCCAGGTAGAACAGATGACAAAAATACTCCAGCAGAAGCCCCGCTGAACAGGAGAAAGGCTCCACGTTCTTGGAGGTGGCCCAAATAGTGAATCTTTTCCACTTCATGGCATAAGTGGACCTGGTGAAGGGTTTTCTGGCCTCCACTAAGATCTCCACCACTTTGGGAGACACACCAAAACGGGACTGGGCTAGGTCTGCAGGAGCCACGCATGCAGTTGAAGGGATTTGAGGTCTGGATGGACCAGGGTCCCCTGATCCTGGGTCAACAAACCTCGAGATAGAGGAAGAGGAACAGGAGGATCCTCTGAATATCGTTGTAGAAGGGAGAACCAGATTTGCCTGGACCAGAAGGGAGCGATCAGAATCATTCTCGCTCCTTCTGAAGCTAGTTTCTGCAAGACTCATGGGATAAGAGAAATTGGGGGAAAGGCATAGATGAATCTGTCCTTCCAGTCTAGAGACACAGCGTCGTTCCAGAAAGCGCCTCGCTCTGGAACGAGTGAGCAGAAGGTGGGAAGTTTTGAGTTTTGGGGGGATGTGAACAGGTCGACCTGTGGTGTTCCTCAAAGTTGGAAGATATCGTCTAGAACCCCTTGGTCCAGTTCCCACTTGTGAGCCAGAGCAGAAGAGCAACTTAGCCTGTCTGCTAGGGCATTGTCAACTCCTGGAACATGAATCACTGTGAGGTGAAGGTCGTGTTGTGTTGCACAATCCCAAACCCTCATTGTCTCCCTGCATAGAGGGTAGGACCGAGTTCCTCCCTGTTTGTTGATGTACCACACTATGCACATGTTGTCCGTCTGGACGGCTAGGTGGCCGGGAAGGATGTATTGGTGAAGGGCTTGGACAGCGTACAACACTGCCCGAAGCTCGAGCACATTGATGTGAAGAGCGTTCTAGAGCGTTCTAGCCTGGACCAAGAGCCCTGGGTCTGATGAGGGCCTAGATGGGCTCCCCAGCCTTCACCTGAGGCTTCTGCAGTTAGAGTCTGGGAGGGGGGGAGGATGAAAGAAAGGGACCCCCCAAAACAGGTTCTCTTGAACCATCCGCCATTGCAAGTCTCGCATCATCGGCGATGAGATCAGAACTGAATGATCTAGGTCATCCACTAGTTGATCCCACTGAGAGCGTAGAGTCCTCTGAGAGATCCTCATGCGGAGTCGAGCACAGGGGACCGTCGGAATGGCGGCCGCCATGAGCCTGAGAAGGCGAAGAACCGACCTCGCCGAGACCATCCTGCGGTCGGATAACAGACATATTTGAGTCTGAAGGGAGGCTGCCCTGTCCGGAAGCAGGAAGGCCTTGCCCATGGTCATATTGAGGATCGCCCCGATGAACTGTAGCCTCTGGGAAGGGTCCAGATGAGACTTGGAATGGTTGATGGTAATACTCAGGCAGGCAAAAACCTGCTGGGTGAGGGAGAGGAAAAGCAGGAGTTCCTCCCTGGACGAGGCCGCCAGGAGCCAGTCGTCCAGGTAAGGGAACACCTGTACTCCCTTGGTACGCAGGTGGGTCGCCACCACTGCCAGGCATTTGGTAAATACTCAGGGGGCCGAGGATAGACCAAACGGGAACACCTTGAACTGGTAGTGGTCCCCCTGGAACGCAAAACAATGGTATTTGCGATAGGAAGGTCGAATAAGATTCAGGGAACTGAGATCTAAAATCAGTCTGAGATCTCCCGTCTTCTTTGGGACCAGGAAGAAATGGAAATAGTAACCCGTCCCCTGAAGATGAAGGGGGATGGGCTCTATCGCTTGTTTCACCAGAAGAGCCAAGATTTCCTCCTGGACCAAAGGAAGGTGTTCCCGTGAATACGACGACCTCAGAGGAGGGTGGTGGGGTGGTTTCTGAAGAAACTCTATGGAGTTTCCTCCTGCTATAAGCTGGAGCACCCAAGAATCCGTGGTTATCCTCTCCCAACCTGGAAGGTGGAGGGAAAACCTCCCTTCTACTGGTTCCTCTGGAGAGTCCGGAGGCAGTGGGAGAGGAAAGGAGTCAGGTGCTGTGGGGCAGCGCCACAGCTGAAGCACCCGCTGCTTTTTTGGGCGGAGGGGGCTTAGCAGCCACGGGGGCCCGACATTTTGTGGCCCACCTTCCCTGGGGTTTCACCTTTGGCTGATTCCATCTGAGAAAGGGACAGCGCTGCTGCTGATGGGGACGGTACATAGAATCAACTGATTTAAGAGCTGTCCCCTTCTCTTGCAAATCAGTAATGATGTCCTTGACATCACCCCCGAAAAGCACCGACCCCGGGAAAGGTGCTTCCTGGATAGCAGATTGCACCTCCGGGACCAGACCTGACATGCGGAGCCAAGCATGATGCCGTAGGCCTACGGTGAAAGCAGAGCTCCGCCCAGCAGTGTCCACTCTGTTGTATGTCGCGCATAGCATGTGGCGACTGGCCGAACGAGTAGAGCAGACGAGATCAGCCAACTCCTGTTTGACTTGGGAGTCAGGCAAGGAGTCCAGCTTGGTTTCCACCTGAGTAAGGATGGCCTTCTGGCAGTCCCCCATGTGGCCGACGTAGTTCAGGACCTGAATCCCCAGTGTGGAAGAAGCATAAATCTTTCTCCCGTACTGCTCCAGAAGGCGAGACTCCCTATCAGGAGGTGATGAGCTAAGATGCTTTGGGTTCGCCGACCGGCCATGAGCGGGGCTAATCATGACCAAGTCGGCACGAGGGTGAGAATCTAGGAAATCAACACCCTCTGGAGCCTGATATAGCCTGTTCGACTTCCTGGGAAGTGGGGCTAAGGCCGATGGCTGTTTCCATATCGTTGTGACAAGATTGGCGTGAGGCTCTATCCAGGGTGGCACTAGTGTAGGAGCTGTCACGGGCAGATCCAGATGTTCAGCGAGTTTCAGACGCTGAGGATCTGGTTTCAAAGAGCGCCACTGATGGATCTCCTGGATTTTTCTAAGCAACTCCGTGAAAGAAGGATCCTCCGGAGGGGACTTCGGAGGAGTCCTTAGCCGGTGCTTCGATGGAGAGCGAGGCTCATCATCTCTCTCGGAGCAGCCATCGGAGGAGTCCAAGGAGTCCGAGAATGAAGAGGAGGAAGAATAAGAGTAAGACTCCCTTTCCAGACCTGGGGGAGGAATGGGTCCCTTGGGTAGTCCCCGGGGACGCGTGTCCTGCCCCTCTCTGGACCCAGACGGAAGAGCCCTGGAGTCCGGAGGTGATGAGGGAGTGTGCCGCCTGGGGCATACAGGAACCTGGGATGGCACCATCACCGGAAGGCAGCTCTCAACCTCTTTGGTGAGCTGAGCCTTGGCCTCAGCCCATCAGGAGGCCAGAGTCTCCTGCAGGTCCACCGGTGGCCGCGAGGGCGGTGGAGGAAGAGGAGGCGGGGGATAAGAGTATGGGCTATACCCATATGGAGCGTATCCAAAACCCAGCTGCGGGTAACCCAGCGTCGGGTATTGAGATGTCGAGTACTGCAGCATTGGATATGGCGTTCCCGGGTACACCGGTGTCGAATAAGACGGCGGGTACCCAGAAGCCTGGGGGGGGTTCCTTCACAGACGGCCCGGCTGGGAACCTCGTGGGTGGGTCCATAGCGGAGAGCCCGGAGGGAGGGCCCGATGGGAGCAGGAACTCTCCCTGACTTGGTAAGGCCGACGTCAGGGCTGACGGCGGGGGCCCTGACGTCGGAGGTGCCGACGTCGAAGGGGTCGGCGTCAGAGCCGGTGTCCAGGGAGCTGACGTCAGGTCCATCGCTCCAGATGGAGGAGGGACTAATGGAGGCAAAAGATCCCCAACTGCGCCCGGGGATGGTGAGGGAAGTCCCCGGGGTCAGGATGGGGGACTCTGGTTCCCCAGATGGCAGCGTAAGCTGCAGTGAACTGGGAACGACAGATGTAGGGGGGTCCATCGTCAGTTCCCTCGCTGGCCGGACGTTGGACGAGCCGATATGAAGCATAGAGGCGAGCTCTTGGCAGTCGCTGGAGGAGCCGACATCCGACTTACGAGAGCCTTCCCCGGAGGCAGGTCGAGAGGAAGGGTCGGCCTGGTCTGGAGGGGAAGAAGCCGTGCGTCGCCCTGAAGGGTCAGACATCTTACCAGCCCTCTCCGGGCGGACGTTAGAGGAGCCGACGCCTGACTTAGCGGAGTTGCCCGTGATGGTAGGCCGCAGGCCTGTGGCTGAACCAAGGGCAGAGGCCTCCAACTGCCCGGAGATGTCCGCAAGGCCCGAGCCAGACGGGCGGGCCGACGCCACCTCAGAAACCTCTGCGGCGGCCGTCGAGGAGCGATCTCCCGCAGGGGATATTACCTGTAAGTCCGTGACTCCCAATGGAGACGTGGTGGAGAAGCCTTTGTCCCGGTGCCTCTCCTTGTCCTTCTTCTTGCGATGGCCTTCGGGAGAAGTGGATGCTTGCCTTAGCTTTTTAAGCTCCTTCTCCATACAGCTCATTTTCTTTTTAAGAATATGCGCCTCCAGGGATTGCTGCCGTCTTTTTCGGGTGGCTGCGTTAAAGCTAAGGCAATGCTGGCACTTCTTGACTGGATGATCTGGACCTAGGCAGAACAGGCACAGGGAGTGGCCATCCTTGTGTGGGAGTTGGAAGCCGCATGAATCGCACTTGTTCTTGTGCTTGGAGGGTGTAGGGGGCAGCATACACCGACGTTAGTACTGACGTTGTCGAAAAAATAAGATTTTTCGGTAAAAAAACGACGAAGGTAGGGCTGACGAAGCACAAACTTTTCATCGAGGTTGTACGAGCTAACAGCGGAAAGAACTTGAAGGTGGGCGTCTGGGACCGCCTTTATACCGGCGTCTCCTGATGTCAGTCACCTGACGTGGGCGGTCCTCGCCAGGACTGCTAGCTAGAAATTTTTCAGGTCCTGGCCTGCGTCGGGCCAGTCCTATATGTAATTACCTACTGCAAGAGCCCTCTCAAAGTAAGATCTTTGCATTTTTTGGCATTGAAGCCAAGCTGCCAGATCCTGGACCACCTCCCCAGCTTTTCCAGATCTTCCTGTAGATCCCTTATCCCTTCAGCTGTGTCCACTCTCCCACAGAACTTGGTGTCATCTGCGAATAGGCATATTTTGCCTTTAATGGCATCCCCAATGTCATTGATGAAGACATTGAACAGCACCAGCCCCAGCACAGAGCCCTGTGGGACCCCACTAGTTACCTCTCTGGTGCCAGATAACTCTCCCCCCACCACCACCCTCTGGGTTCTGTCCCTCAGCCAGTTTTCCACCCATCTGACCATCTTTTCCCCAACTCCAATATCCACCAACTTCCTGATCAACCTTTTGTGGGGCACACAGTCAAAGGCCTTGCTGAAATCAAGATAGAGGATGTCTACCGCTTGGCCCCTGTCTACTGTCTTAGTGACACAGTCAAAGAAGTCAATCAGATTTGTTTAACATGATCTCCCCCCATGAACCCATGCTGCCTCTCATTCTGAAGACCATGTTCCTCTAGATATTCCACCAACCTTTCCTTTAGTATGATCTCCATCAGCTTGCCCACAATGGAGGTCAGACTGACTGGTCTGTAGTCCTCTGGATCATCCTTGGGGCCACTTTTGTGAAGAGGCACTACATGTGCTGTTCTCCAGTCCTGTGGTACCATGCCTGATTCTAGTGAACTATTAAATAGGTCTGCTAGTGGCCCTGCCAGGTCCTCAGCCAGTTCCTTTAGTACCCTTGGATGTACTCTGTCCAGGCCTGGTGATTTGTCCACTTTCAATGCCAGCAGACCCTCCCTCACTCTATCCTCCTCCTGTATCACTATGTCTGTGTCCCCCCCCCTCCTCTTTTCCCTCCTGAAGGTACTGGTCCATCCTTCTCCCTGGTGAAGACAGAGCAGAAGTATTCATTTAGTATCTCTCCATTATCCTCCACCCACTCCACACCTTTCTGAAGCCTAACAATCCCTTCCTTCTTGTCCTTTTTCTCACTTATATAGTGAAAGAAAGCCTTCTCCCCCTTCTTAATTCCTTCAGCTATTTGAAGCTCCTTCTGTGCCTTTGCTCGACGGACTTCCTTACTTGCCTCACTAGCCAACCTTAGGTAATTTCCCCTATCCACCTCTCTCTTGGTCTTCCTGAATTTTCTATAGGACAACCTCTTTTCCCTTACTGCCTTGGCAACCCCAGAACCTGAACCAGCTGGGCTCTTTGGCCCTTGTGTTCTTCCCCCTTAGCCTAACACACTCATCTGTGGCAACCAGTATTCCTTCCTTAATGATGGAACACTTTAGGCGGTAATCCAAAAATCCAGACCCTAGAGTGTTGGTTTTCAAAAGTAAAAAGTTGTTAGGAGAATTCCTGGTAGCTGTTGAGGACAGAGGACACAGAAAGCATGGAGAGGCAAGAGAAGGCTTACCTGGTAGGTTGAAGCCATCCCCGAGGGCTTGTCTGTGTACCTCTTCTGCCTCCAGCTGCTGAAGACTGCACCTGAAGCTGTGTGGCACGGGGACTGGTGCCATCAGAGCACCCGAAAACTGCAAAAGTTGTCCGTTTTCCCCAGAAAGGGCTTGGTGTCCCGTTTTCTTATTTTTTATTAATTTAGTAAAGTTTCAGTCCCCCGGAGATGGTGATAGCAGTGCCACATCGTTTATGCCACATTTGGACCTAGCAAGGTCCCCGGTTGACCGTTGAGTTGCCTGAAACCCTTCCTCTGACAAGAAGCTCCTCCCACCTCCCGATCCAGTTCCCCGCATCCCAGTCTGAGTGGTGATTTGGCAGCATGCACGTCGGTAAAGTGCTGACCGCCACCAATAGCAACAGAACTGTTTATTTATTAAAAATTGTGCGCTAGGTGCAAAATGAATGGCCGAGTGACGTGAAGGAGGGGACTCCTTATTTAAATATTCATTGGGTGTGGTGACGCCCATGGGGAAGGATTAGCACAGAAAGGCTACAAGAGAGCCATGAATATTTATTAGGGGGCAGAACAAGGTGGGACAGAAAGAAAGAGTGACAGCACAGCCCCAGTCAGGCCTAGGATTTAAAAGGGCAAGCAAAGCCCAAAAAGAGTTTTAAAAGGGCAGCAAGGCCCAAATGGGAATTTAAAGGGGCACCTTAGGCCCAGTGCACTTAAAGGGGCCCAGCCATATAGGCCCAGCAGCAAAGCCCAGAGATTTTAAAGGGGCCCAGCCACAAAAGGCCCAAAGACTGAAAGGGGCCCAGCCAAGTTAGGCCCACCATCACTGCTAAAGAGGGCAACTAGGCCCAGATCTTAAGAGCCAAATTAGGCCCACAGGTGTTAAAGAGGCCTGGTCAAAGGGAAGGCCACAGCCACTTAAAGGGGCAACAAAAGGCCCAGGACCTGTAGCTAGCCATTTAGCCCCACAGATGTTATAGGGGCCCAGCAGTACGACAGACCCCAGATGTTAAAGGAACCTAGCTAGCCATGTAGGCCCACAAGTGTTAAAGGGGCCTGGTCAGACATCAGAGCCTACAGTCTTTTAGAAAGTCTATCCCCAGCTGTAGTATATCCACAGTAACAGGAAAACCTGACTTAGCTAGAGGGACCCCTCATAGTTAGGTCCACTGAACACTAGGGTTCACCCAGAAGAATAAAAGTGTCTGTTTATTTACTGTGGTCTGGACATTGAGACTGTGCAGTTGACCAATACAGTAGGAGGTGTGACATTTATTGCCTTGCTATTCATCCTATGAACATTATTAAGTGCCAGAACTGTCTTGCATTGTTTTGTGCCACCATTTCAGTGCTGGGAAAGTATCTGAATCAGTCTTCAACAATCTCCAAAGTCACTTCACCCTGGTGCATCCCTATCAGTCTTCATCAATTCTTCAGGAATCATCTTTCAGTGCATTCCGGTAGCAGCCAACAGCAACTCCATGAAGAACCGTGCTGCAGTCATCTCAAATTGCATTGCCCTGTTTATTATATTCCTCTGTTGGTTAACTAGGATCTGCTGCTTATCTGTTAGGTAGGGAAATGGGCAGACTAGGTGGGCCAAGCTGTCCTTATCTGCCGTCAAATTTTATGTTTCTGTTTCTATGTTTCTGACAGTTCCCCAAGTACGGCTTGGCCCAGTGCAGAATCTGCTGTCTGTTTTCTTATTTTGATCTCCGCATCAGAGTACCGTCCGAATCGTCAGTTTCAGTTCTCCGAGTGATGCTCTATTTGTTGCGTTCAGTGTGCTCTTGGCTCGTCTAGCCTTGGGCCCAGAACTTTGTTGCATTTCGATATACGGTTTGTTGTTTTGTATGTGCCCTTGGCTCGTTCGGCCTTGGGGCCCAGAACACCATCATACTCTGATGTCCAGAGACTTCCCTATCCAGACTTCTGTATTCAGTGGAGTCTGTATCATCCTTCTCATTTGGCAGTCCAGAAGCGGGCTGTGGCAGGGTGATCTTCTTCATCTTTCCATCCAGCAGTCCAGAAGCAGGCTATATCAGATGATTTTCTTCTTTGTCTTCTCATCCGGCAGTCCAGAAGCAACCTGTATCTTCCTCATCTTCTCATCTGGCAGTCCAGAAGTGGGCTGTGGCTGGTTGGTTTGCATTGAGTCCTTTACCTGGCAATCCAGAAGTGGACTGTGGCCAGGTGGTTTGCATTGTTTCCCCTTTCTGGGCAGTCCAGAAGTTGACTGCCGATGGATTTTGTGTGTTCCCATTCTGATGGCCCTCAGTGGGTTCTTAGCTGAAGAAATGTTGTTCCTGTGCTTGTATTCCAGCGACCCTAGAGAGGTGGGGTGTGGCCAAGAACTCATGGTCTGTTAAAAATCCTCTCTGCATCCCTTAGTTTCCCCAAAACGGTTCTCAGAATTGCATTGGACAGCCAGTTGAGTTGCTTTACATTTTCTTCTCGACAACTGAGAAAATCTGAATGTGCACGAACTGCCATCTGCCATATGTATAGACTCTTCCTACAGCATATACAATGACTGATAGTGTGGCGTATTCCACGTAACAGTTCTGTTTGAGGTGTACCTCAGGGTTGGTGTAGAAGTCTGAACAGGGATTAGAAATAAGACACTCTTACAGCATAGCTGTTACAGCCCATTGATCCTTTTTGCTAATTATGCTATAGAGTCATCCTCTTACAGGGAATATAGATAGGATGCTTTACAGTGTAGCTGTTACAGCTGATTCTTTGTACAGTTCTCATACAGGAGATTAGAGTCTTAGTATAAGGCCTCAGGACACTAATTCGATATCAGAAGTAGCATTACAAGTGGTATTTAATGTTGCTGTACCCCTTTTTTTCCTGTTCCCAACCCTGTGGTCGGTTGCTGAAAAAACTGGTTCCTTTCTCAAATTGTGCCTCCTGCCTCACCATTTTGGTGAAAGTAACAACAGGTAGCCAAACAGGAAAATAACTGCCTTACCTCCTAGTGGATTTATTTTGAAAGTCTGATTTCTAGTATTCAGACAGTCTAAATGCTCATCCTCTCATTTATCCCATCATCACTGTGTATAATATATATATATATATACTGTATATACACACACACACACATATATATATACATATATACACACGCTTTTTTCTCTATCTTCCCGATTCACTTTAACTTTTTATCACTCTCCATAGTTATAGGTCTCGCTGGGAGACTTTGTACACCTTACTGCTTTGTTAGTCAGGACTGGTAATGTGGTTTTGTGTATGTTTTTACTTTCCATTGCTCTGTCTTTTTCTTCCTTTATCACTTCGAGCATTGCTGGGTGTCCTTCAGGGGAGGTTATGAGCTGGGGTGGGGTTCTGTTTTTTGTTGTCTGTCATTGTTGTGTTTATATGTTCCTCTTTGGAATTTGTACTGGTTTTTGATTTTTGTACTGGTTTACGCTCAATGTTTTTTTATTTTAGAGTTGTTTCAATGAAGTGCACTTAATTAAAAAAAAGAAGAAGGCTGTCCCCTGTAAGTGTGATGGTAATTTAGAGTCACACAAATTGTGTGAGCATGGATGTGTGTCATTACTGTGCTAACATATTTTGCATGGTTGAGGAGCCAGCTATGTCGGACTCGGGCACTCCAGAGAGCTTCTGTTTGAAAACTGTGAAGGGTTCAGAAGCGTAGGCTAGTGGGGGCGGCATTTGCAGGATGTATGGATGTAAAGAGAAAGATAAAAAGCAGACAGCCTGTGATATGATGGGGAGCAAGTAATAGCTTTATACCAAAACACGTCGAGGCTCAGAAAGGGGAAATACAGGTGTAAAGAAAAACATTCAGAGAGAGAGATGAGGAGAGGAGCAGAGCAGCACATGGAGTTTAAAGGTGTAATATCATTATATCAGGATAAACTGATACCAGGTTGTCATTCTGCTCATAAGTCAGTGTGCTACCTCTTTAAGACCCCTTCAAGCATCCTGATTGCCTGCAGATGGTCCGTTGTCACAACAGGAAGGGAAAGAGTTCACAAATTGGCATCTGCATTTCAAGACTTATAAATCTGGACAATTTTGTCAGCAGATTGTTAATTTTTTTTTTTTTTGTGGGCCATTGCCTCCAGTCCCCAACCTACCCACCACTCCAATCATCTCTAGGTTTCCCTCCCTGGATGGGGCCACTGGGTGGGTGACCCCTCCATGAGAATGTGGGTTGCAAAGTCCTGGCTTGGCCCCCAGGCTGGGGTCACGGGAGTGGAATCCCCCCAGCAGACATCAGTCTGAGTGAGACGGTGACAGAGCAGGGCCATCACTTGCGGCTGAGATTTTTTCCGTGCTTTTTTTCCTGTGGGCAGGGATATGCAATGATGCCAGTGTCCACCCTGCCCCCCGATATGTGTGGTGCCAGTTGTGCAGGATCTTCAGCCTCCATCAGGGGTCCTCATTGCACCAGACACTCTTCCCCCTTCCCCGCAAAGAAGGAGAGCAGTCCTCAGGATGTTCAGTCCCTCTCCCCCTGGCCGGCCCTCTGACTCCTGGGTCCGTTCCCAAACCTGGGATGCCAGTGCCACAGATGGACACCTTGCCGCTGTGCTGGCAGGCCGGCCTTGCAGATTGTTCATTTTATCTTCAGCCAGCTTTCGAGGAGGAAGGCAATGTCCGAGGAGATGCAGCGGCAATGGCTGCATAGGTTCGGGCCTGGCTGTCTTCTGAACTGGAGGATCTGGTTGCTGGAAGAGGAGTCTGCTCCGCGGGTTGGTGATTTTGGTGAACAGCACGAGAGGGGTCCTTCAGTGGTGAAATTGTGGGGATTCCAAGGCCAAGAGGCAGTGAAGCAGATGTATTCCATAGGGAAACAAATCTGTATTTTGAGTGGAGGCCTCCCGAGCTGTCTGAGGAAAGGTCATGCTCTTTGCTGTGACTGTGGCTTCGGTATTGTGGGGACAGCAACTGGATTTCTGCTGGTTGCAGCCTCACTCTTTGCTATTCCCTCTGTCATGCTTCTGGATTTCTGTTATCCATGAGGCATCATCGAGTTCAGCCACAAAGGTCTATGGGGAGCCTGTGGAGGCCACAAGGTTGTGTAAGAACTTTGAGTGGGATGTGTCAATGTCTGTCAGCTCATTAGTAACAGGTAAGTTCACTGATGGCCAAGAGCATTGTATTAATTGCTCAGCTGACTCCTGGGAGTAGAAGGAGTGCTAAGCCCTGTTGTGGATAACCTCCAGATTGGGGGGGGTACTGCATTGTATTGGACATTGAGACTATGAGAGCATGCCTAGCATTGGTGAAGGCCCAATGGCAGTCTGAGAGCACCAGGGAGTAATCAGGATATATTCATATTTTATGTCCTTGCCACAGGAGGGGCCTGCACTCACGGGCTAGGGTATGATTTCTATTTTACTTGAAATTTAAGAATTTAGCCATGATAGGCTGGGGCCATTGGCCCGGTTTGGGGGAGGTGCTAATGAGTGGTGGGCTTGCTCAATTTCTAGGGGCCCCGGCCATTGTTACTTGAGGATGATAGGCAGAGCTTGCTATCAAAGGGCAATTGTGGTACAGCCCTCCATTTCACTCAGAAAAGTCTAAGAACTAAAGATTACTGCATCAGCTTTGGTTCTCTAAGTTCTCCATATGGTCTCAGAGGGTTTTGAGAGTCCTGTCCTGGTCTCAGATGTGGACTTTGAGGTGGTGAGTTGTCAAATCCTGGGTATCTATTTTCTGCTCAGTAGTTGAGAGCCGCTGGGAGATTGAGATAAGGTCTGCATTTATATTACAGTTGGCAGTCTTTAGTTCACCGATATCTATTAGAGGTTGGCTGAATATGGCTCTTATTTCTTATAGGCTGTCTGATTTAAGACAGGGTGAAGAGGTGACAGTAGCAGGAAGCACCATAGCTGAGGGGTCCCAGCAGGATGGATGACAGAAGCAGTCATCACTGGATGGCTCTTAGGGCAGCTACAGTTCCCGTTCAAAAACAGCTTAGTGTTGAAAGAAGCAGATTTAATACAGTTAGCTTAGATGCGTAATTTAATGCTTGGATTATGAAGGATAGTTCAAGGGGAGAGAGGAATTATTTGATTTAAGCAGCCATCTTTATGGTGGTCAAAAAATGCCCCCATTCTAATTGTCTTATTTATTTATTTAGTTTTTCTTCAATTTATATTTTTTTGTCCCTGGCAGATGCTTTGCCCCTGGCTGGCCCCAGTTCCCGAACACCGCACCACCATAGGACTTCCAATTCCAAACGTTTACCCCCTAAAAGCAGAGCCATCCCAAAGGATGGTAATTCTCAGGGTACCCCTGCGATGGGAATGCACAGGACCAGAAACTGAGCCAGGAAGTCCTCAGGCCTCAGAAACCATGATGGATTTTCTCTGTTTATGCTGTCTTTGTAAATACTTATACTGAACAATTATATATTTTTTTTATTTTACTGTTATTAATAAGAAATCACTTGTTGCAAATTTTACAACTGCTCCTAGTTTTCCTGTGCTTCCTGACCTGTGCCTTGATGACAGATGGTTTTAGAAGTGGCATTTACGCCACGCATACTCTAAGTCAGGAGTTTTGTGTGTGGGTACTAGACCTGGTACCAGGGAAGCATAGAAGAAAGGTATGGATTCTGCAGCAGCAAGCCCAGGAGTGGTTACCAGGAAAATCACAGCCAAGCTAGCAGAGACAGAAGTCCAAACTGAGACTATACAGCTAGCACCAGTTATAGAAAAAGAACAGGCTGTGACAGAACCTGAAAGCCTGGCTGCCTTTTTCAAATGGTAGGCTATGCAACAAAAAAGACTAGCAACCAAGGAAGGTAAGATGGCAGAGAGTGACAAGGACAAGGCAGAAGTGCTAAACAAGTTATTTTGCTCTCTCTTCACCATAGAAGACAGTGGCAAGGGTCCCAAACTGAGCAGGACAAAGGAAGATACCCAGTGAGCTATACTAGCCCCTTTACAAGGGACAGGGTGCTAAAATAGCTTAAACTGAAAATGGAAAAAGCCATGGGACTGGACAGCATACACCCTAGGATATTAAAGAAGCTCCAAAGGGAACTGGCCGCACTGCTGGCTGAGCTCTTCAACAAGTCACTAGACAGCAGAAAAATAGCTCAGGACTGAAAACAGGCAACCACTGTGCCCTTACACAAGAGCGGAAACAAGCAAAAGGCAGGAAATTCCTGCCCTGTCAGTTTGACCTCAGCTGTGGGGAAAATGATGGAGTCACTACTAAAAGAGAAGATAGTAGCATACCTAACAGATACTAGAAAAATGGACCCAAAGCAACATGGCTTCACAGAATGATGCTCTTGTCAAACCAGTTTCATCAACTTCTTCAACTGGGTCACCAGAACATTGGATCAGGGAGGGCCAGTAGACATTGTATGCCTAGATTTCAGCAAAGCCTTTGACACCATCCCTGATAGAAGGTGAACCAACAAGTTGAAACATATGGGAGTTGGCCAGTAGATGGTCAGCTGGATCAGTAACTGGTGAATGATAGGACCCAGAGAGTGCTAGTCAATGGATCATTGTCAAGGGAAGGTAGGGTGACCAGTGGCATCCTACAGGGATCAGTACTGGGACAGATTCTATTTAAAATATTTATAGCAGACATAACGAATGAACTAACAGGGAAGGTTTGCCTGTTCACAGATGATACAAAACTCTGCAACAGACTGGACACAAGAGAAGGAGCAGACAACATGGAAGCTGACCTTAGAAGGCTAGAGGATTGGTCCAGGGCCTTGTAGTTACAACTGAACACCAAAAAGTGTAAGGTAATGCACTTGGGAAAGAGGAACCCTGGAAAAAAGTACACCTTGGGAAGACATCTACTTGAGGAGACATAAACAGAGCGAGATCTCAGCATAATCACTGAAAAATTAAAGGTAGGAAATCAATGTGAGAAAGCATCAGAGAAAGTGGGTGGCATCCTTGGATGTGCAAGTAGAGGTATTTCTAGTAGAAAGAGGGAGGTTATCTTGCCCCTCTACAGGTCCTTGGTGAGACCACACTTGGAGTACTGCGTTCACTTCTGGAGATCTCACCTCAAGAAGGACATTGACTATTTGGAAACAGTGCAGAGAAGGGCTACAAAGATGGTGCATTGACTGCATCACATTTCATATGAAGCAAGACTTAGGGAGCTGAACCTATACTCCCTTGAAAAGAGAAGAAACAGAGGGGACATGATTGAAACATTTAAGTAAGTAAGAGCATTTAACGCAGCTCAGACAGGTAATCTAGTTCAACAGAACACAGCAGCGTGTACAAGAGGGCATGATATGAGACTGGTAGGAGGAAGGTTCAAAAGCAACCTCAGAAAGAACTTCTTCACAGAGTGAGTGACAGACCTGTGGAGCAGCCTGCCCCAGGAGTTGGTAGTATCAAAGACAATCAGGGAGTTCAAACTTGCATGGGACAGACATAAAGGACAAGTTAGGATGAAGGCTGCATAGGGAAGGGGTAGTTTCTAGGGCGAACTAGATGGATTGCACGGTCCCCATCTGCTGATGCTTTTCTTATATTTTTATGTAAGAGATAGAGATAGAGAAAAGAAGAAATGCAACAACTCAAACAGCAGAGAAAAGAAGAGGTGCAGTGACAGAAGCAGCAAAGAAGAGAAGAGAAGAGATGCAGCAATGGATGGATGCCTTGCAAGTTATCAAAGCTGGACGATCTGGCACTGGTCAAGCAGAGCAACAAGACACAAACAACTTAAAATACATTAAACTTACAAAGTTGTGTTCCTTGGATGATATCGAAGTATACCAGACAACTTTTAAAAGGGTTGCTGCAGCCTGCCAATGGCCAAAGCAGCAATGGGCAATCAGGCTGGTACCTTACCTGACAGGAAAAGCCCAACTTGCCTATGGCAATATGGATACTGCACAGTCATAAAACTATGGCCTGGTGAAAAGCGAAATCCTGAAAAGGTATGACATCTCAGTAGAGGTTTACAGGCAGAGATTTCAGTATCTGAAGTACAACTCAGTCAACAATCCACGAGAAGCCTTCACCCGACTCAAAGAATTCCTTATGAAATGGCTCCAACCAGCGGGCAAAACAGTCCCACAGATCGTCAACACATTTGCAATGGAGCAATTGATCCACATCCTGCCTATAGATGTGTAGCTTTGGGTAAAAGAACACTGACCAGAAAGTGGCAAAAAGGTTGTTTCTTTGGCAGATAACTACCAAATGGCAATACATATGCCACAGCAGTGAGGTAACAGCCAAGCACCGGTAAGACATTCTTTTTCCCATTTAAACTCCAAGTCTAACAAGAACTCTGGTGGGGGTAACAAATCTGTGCCCAAAGACTTTATTTGCTATAACTGTAATAAGCCAGGTCATATTTCAAGAAATTGCTGTAATAAGAAGAGTGACACTGGAGCAGATTTGTCCTTAGCAAATTGGGGCAAGTACTTAACAGATATGAAGGTGGGAGATAAGACTGTGAAGGGACTTATAGATTCAGGCAGCAGACAGACCCTAGTACATACTGAAGTGCTAGGAAAACACTGTGCAAAAGGACCAGGTACTGGTGTCATCTGCATCCACCGGGACACTCAATACTATCCCACCAGCCAAGTCACTCTGACTATTAATGGGATGTCGCGCTCAATGAAAGCAGAGGTAGTACCTAAGATACCTGTACCTGTGATTATTGAAAATGACTTTTCAGGATCTACTGAGTTAATCAAAGAGGGAGTAAATCCTGATGTTTCAGCAGCTGTGGTGACAAGAATTCAGGCAGAGAAAATCTCAGATTGTGGGGACTCTTTTCCTTTCGTTGATTTTGATTTGAACTTGTTTGAGCACAGCTCCAAGATCCGGGAAGTCCAAGAAACAAAGATGATGCCTGAAGAAACAGTGGCAACAAAAGACTGATGAACATAAGGAATTAATATATGAAAATGCTAAAACTAAACTGATCACTGATTATGATTTTGTTTCAGAACAAGCTAACAATATTTCTCTCCAGGGTTATTTTAAGCAGCTGGGAGTGAAACCAAAACAGGGTGAACCTGTGCTTAAAAAATATAATGGGTTACTGTACAGAGTTTGGATTAAATCTCAGACACAGGACCAGATAGAACAATTGGTTATACCACAAAGGTATAGATCTGAGCTGTTACAGATAACACCTGATAGTCCTATGGCTCATCATTCGGGGGGGGGGGGAATCGTAAATTTGCCAGATTGCTGTACAGATTTTACTGGCCTGGAATTCATGATGATGTTGCTATCTATTGCAGTTCCTGTGCTGAGTGTCAGAAAGTAACCCCAGTGATTAAAAAAGGCAAGATGCCCCTGGTGCCCCTACCCTTGACAGATGTGCCTTTTGAGAGAATTGCAATGGATGTGGTTGGTCCCTTAGACAAAAGTATAAAAGGTAATCTATTCATTCTGGTAGTATGTGACTATGCTACTCGATACCCAGAGGAAGTTCAAATGTGTACTGTCACAGCTCCAAAAGTGGCAGCTGACCTTGACAAAATTTTCAGCAGATTGGGCATACCTAAAGAGATTATTACTGATCAGGGTAGTAATTTTGGTGCTGCATTACTGAAGGAGCTGTACAGACTACTAGGTATCACTGTCATAAGAACCTCCCCTTATCACCCTCAGACAGACGGTCTTGTTGAGCATTTTAATCAAACCCTAAAATGCATGTTAAAAATGTTTGTAAAAGGGGAGGGAAAAGATTGGGACAAATACTTACCTTACCTGCTTTTTGCTTACAGAGAAGTACCACAGACATCAACAGGTTTTTCACCATTTGAAATGCTGTATGGTAGACAACCTAGAGGGCCACTAGATTTAATAAAAGAAACATAGGAAGATAATCCCACTCAGAAACAATCTATTACATCTTATATGTGTGCCCTAAGAAATAAGCTGGCAAAATATGTTGAAATCACTCATAGTGATCAGGAAGAGGTCCAAAACCAGCAGAAGGTGTATTATGACCATGGGGTAAAAGAAAACATTTTTGAGCCAGGCGAAAAGGTCTTGCTACAGTTACTCACTACAGAAAATAAACTGTTAATGAAGTGGCAAGGGCCTTATAAAGTATTTAGACATACTTGTACAGTTAACTATGAGATTGAGACCCCTGATAGGAAAAATCCTGTTAAGATATACCATGCTAACCTCCTCAAGAAATGGGTTGAAAAAACAACAAAAGCTGTTTTGCTAGTTTTACCAGAAACTGATAAAGAAAATATTGATGTAGCTTATGATAGACTGGAACAAACCATAACTGCTGATGCTGTAACAGTAAATGTTTCCTCAACCTCTGAACAAACCACAGAAATTCATAACTTGATAAAGACATTTAACAGTACTTTTACCACAATGCTAGGCCAAGCTAAAGGTGTCGAGCACATCATGGTGACAAAGAATGCTTGCCGTATTAAACAAAAGACATACAGATTACCAGAGCAGTTAAAATCAGACATGGTTAAGGAAATACAAAAAAAGAAAGAATTTAGTATCAGAGAAGAGTCAAAGTGCTTGTTCATCACCAGTGGTGATTGTAAACAAAAAAGAAGGGGGTGTAAGATTTAGGAAACTTAATCAAGTGTCAGAATTTGACAGTTATCCTATGCCCAGAATAGATGATGTGGTGGACAGATTGGGGAGTGCCAAGTATATCAGTACCCTCAGTCTCACCAAGGGTTACTGGCAAATTCCCCTAGCTAAAGAATCTAGAGACAAAACTGCATTTGCCACTCTATCAGTTTACCACCATGCCATTTGGTTTACATGGTGCTCCCATTATATTCCAGTGGTACACTGATGTAATTTTATCCCCGCACATTGGTTATTGTGCTGCATACCTGGAAGATGTCGTGCTGTACAGTTCAGATGGGAAAAGCCACCTGGAACACCTGTGAGACATTATCCAGTCAGTCAAAAAGGCAGGTCTGACAATTAATCCTACCAAGTGTGCATTGGGCATGCAGGAATCCAGATATTTGGGCTTTCTTTCGGGAAATGGAGAAGTCAAGCCAGAGGTTTCCAAGATAGAAGCTGCAGCTAACAGCCCTGTCCCCAAAACCAAGAAACATGTCAGGTCATTTTAGGGCTGGCTGGTTATTATTGGAGACTTGTTCCCAAGTTTGCCCAGTTAGCTACTCCCCTCACTGAACTGATGAAAAAACGATATCTGAATAATGTGAAATAGACCCCAGAGTGTGACAAGCTTTTTGGGCCATTAAGGTTACATTATGTTCAGCCCCTGTTTTTTAGAAACCCAGACTTTGAGGAAACCATTTTTGTTACAAACAGATGCATCGGATGTAGGTCTAGGTGCAATCCTTAGTCAAAATATAGATGGGGCAGAACATCCTGTTCTCTATATTACTAGGAAGTTGCACGACAGAGAAAAAAGGTACTCCACCATCGAAAAGGAATACCTTGCAGCAAAGTGGACCATGGAGTCCCTTAAGTTTTATTTACCAGGAGCTGACTTTCTACTTGTAACAAATCACAATCCTCTTTGTTGGCTTAACCAAGTGAAGGATAACAATTCTTGAATGACACAGTGGTACCTGACACTACAGCTATTTAAATTTAAAGCGATGTACAAATCTGGGAAAGAGAATGTCAATGCTGACTTTCTGTCTAGATATGGATCAGGAATTGAGAATTCCGAAGGCTGAAAACAAAAATGTGTGAGTTTAACTTTTTCTGTTTGCTATGCTGCATATGCACTGAACTGAAAGGGTTATCAGCTAATGCTAGAAGATAATTAAAAGAAAGTTTTTGAAAGCTGTTTTTGTAAATCAGGTTCCCTGTTAAGGAGGGAGTATGTGACAGGGTTGACTATTGCCTTGTCCCAGTTGTTATGGAGAAATAGTTTAAATGCAGGGATCTGTTTTATTCTCTCCTTTTCTGTCTGGTTGCGCAACCAAATTTTCTTGTGAGACCAAGGACTTGATCAGCCCATTGGTCTTGTAATTCTCTGCCTCTCGCGATCTCTCTACCTTAATTCGTTGTGCTTTCTTTTCTACCTCCTTGCATATCTGCTGGTATAAAAACATATGTGAATGCTTATGTGTAAAACTTTATATAAAACTTGGTTCCCTTTGTTTAAAATATATGTAGTTATACTGTTGAAATTATTGCAGAATATTATTTGGAACTTAAGGGGCTAAACTGAGGCTCTGGTGTGCAAACTCTGAGAAGCTGCAAACAAGAGCTCAGTTCTGGGTCATCATGTTCTGTTTTGCTGCACCTGCAGGATGTCTGTTAATGAGCGAGGGTTGCAAAGACTTATAAAAACAGCTGTAATTTCTTGCAAGGGAGACACAGAGACTGACAGAGGCTGCGATTAGAAATTGAGAAGAAACCCTGATGGACTTTCTCTGTTTATACTGCCTTTCTAAATAGTTATACTGAACAACTGTATTTTTTTTTTATTTTACTGTTATTAATAAGTTACTTGTTGCAAATTTTACAACTGCTCCTGGTTTTCCTATGCTTCCTGACTTGTGCCTCGACAACAACTGATCTACAGTTCTGCTTCCCCCTGCTTCCACTCGTGTGAAGAGGGACCTCATGTGCCCTCTTCCAGTCATCTGGAACCACGCCTGTATTGAGTAACTCATTAAACAGGGTTTCCAGCGGTGCTGCTAGCACCATCCTTAGTTCCTTTAGTATCCTAGGGTGCATACCATCTGGCCCCATTGCTTTGTCAACCCTCAGTTTTGAGAGTTCCTCCAGGACTCTCTCCTCTGTAAATGGACTGGTACCCCCATGTATTTTATGCCCAGTGGTGGACCCTGTCCCTCCCCCTCTTCAGTGAATCCTGAACAGAAGTGTTCATTCAGTATTAATACTTTATCTAGGTCTCCCTCTACTCCTACCCCTTCCTTCCCTCTGAGTCCTACAATCCCCCCTGTTGTATTTGGTGGCCGAACATAAGTACCTTAAACACATCAGGATCTTGGTAACAAGAAAAACACATCACACAGAACTCTAGGCTTTCTCTGTTTACTTCCATTCAGCACAGACATAAGGGGAAAACTTATCTCAACACACACAGGAAGACTCACAGGAAGTACATTCTCTTAAAGCTGTACTGTCTCTTAACATTTCTTAAAGCTGTACTACACACAACAATCCCTTCCGATTTAGCTGGAAAGTACGTAAGTTGGCCGGCCCGGTGGCACTGAGGTTGAAGTGCTGGATGCCACACCTCACTCCATGCCGGCAACCCAGGTTCGGGAATGAACTCGGGCTGCTGGGGGCTGGCAGGGAGAGAAAGGATTGAGCATCCCACGACTGCTCTCCTTCCACTGGGGTGGGTTAGCATGGTGCATCGTGCTGCAGCAGTGACTGGCAGAGGCCAACTGCATTGCAGTGGCATGCCTAACAAGGAAAAGGAGTGTGGCGGGCATCAGTACAGACATGCTTAGACGCCATTGCATGTCTGGCTCCCTGGGGACCAGAAAAAAACCTAAAATGGTGAGGTGAAATCAGCAGCTAATGGCTATGCCTTGCACCCCTGGACACAAGAGGTGCCTTCATTGGGGTGTGGTTGACCCTCTGCGATGGAACGAGTCGTATGCCAGACCAGGTCCGGGGGTGCAGATGCCAGTGGCTGGAGGTTGTGGGCCCACACCGCTGGGGAGAAAACATTCAGGAAAAAAAAAGTGCTTATGTCAATAATTCAGAATATAGTATTTACTGCAATGTCCCTTTTAGTTGTGTCATTAAACTATATCTCTACAAGTCCATTCTCTTTGGTGGACGTCTTATATGTCCTGACTGACATAGCAGGACTTGAGTCAGTTGCACTGGAATCTGATTAGTATCAGCCACATCTTGTCTCAATTGCTGTGGTTCCACTAGCTCTTCCTGTTCTTGCTCTGGAAGAAGTAATGCTGGATAACTACCCCAACTCTGGGTGTTCCTTTTTTGTTCTGCCTCAGTTCTAGCATGTAATTGGTCCACATGTTTTTTCTCTCTCCTCTGGTTAGTCAGTCAAACACTATAGATAACATTTCCGAACTTTTTTTCTACCACGCCTTCTATCCATCTCTTTGGGCCTGCATACATCCTGACCCACACAAGATCATTGGGTTTGAAGGATCTGATGTTAGGAAGCATTTCGGTTCCTGACTTACAGCCTAGAGGGTGAAGAAGATCCAATTGAGTTCAAATCTGACATCCAAACAACAATTCTGCAGGCGATATTCCCGTGACACAATGTGGTATTCAAATTAAATCAAATCAAAATGTATTTATAATGCGCGCTTTTCTACATATCAAAGTGCAATTGCATATTAAAATAACATCAAATATAATAAATAACAGCATAAAAACAATAAAAGCAGCAGCAGACCTATTCAAACACTAATTCAAACATATAACTTTTCAGAGACGCCTTAAGTGACTCAGTGGACAGACACTCTCTAACCTGACGAGGTAGAGAATTCCACAGGGTTGGGGCCATAAAAAAAAGCTCTGATCCAGATGACTGAAGACGAACCCTGGGAATCTCTAGCATTCCCTCATCAGCAGAGCGGAGTGAGCGAAGAGGGCGATAAGGTCGAAGGAGACCATGCAAGTAGCCCAGTCCCTGACCGTGTGTACGGTCTTATAGGTCAGCAACACGACCTTGAAAGTGATTCTCCACCACACCAGCAACCAGTGCAGTTCACGCAGCACTGGTGTAATGTAGCAAGTTCTTGGTAACCCAGTCAACAATCTGGCTGCAGCATTCTGTACCAGCTGCAGGCGACAGAGATCCACTCCCGGCAATCCTAGATATAGAGCATTACAGTAATCAAGATGCGAGGAAACAAAGGCGTGGACCAGCACAGGAAGGTCATCATGTGGAACAAGGTGTTTTATCCGAGCGATATTCCTCAGATGGTGAAAGGAAGACTTGACAGCGGCCGACACCTGTGCCTTCAGTGTCAGCTCACTGTCAAGAATTACACCCAGATTCTGCACCTGTTCAGAAGGTCTCAACTGGTTGCCCCCTAGTACAAGGCCAGAGGAAGACCCAGGAGTCAACTTCTCTGCACGATGACCCGGGTCCACAACCAACACCTCAGTCTTATTTGGATTCAGTTTCAACCAGTTAGCACTCATCCAGTCCCTGATCTCAGTGAGGCAGTTATTAAAGACCAATAATGCGTCATTCTGTTCGGGTAAAAAGGACATATAGAGCTGAGTATCATCTGCATAGCAGTGGAAACTCAGCCCATAACGCCTTATAATGTCTCCCAACGGCAGCATATACACTGTCAACAACATGGGGGAAGCACAGAGCCCTGCGGCACCCCACAAGACAGAGCAAAGGGAGCAGAGGAAAAAATTCCTGAAACTACCCTCTGACTTCTGCCTGTGAGGAAAGAGTGGAACCATCTGAGGACTGTCCCTGACAGTCCACAGAATAGCTGCAGGTGATCTAGCAACATCCCATGGTCCACGGTATCAAACGCTGCAGAGAGATTGAGTAGGACCAAGATCGAATGGCTCTTCCGATCTCTCACTATTAGGAGATCATTAAGTACCCAGACTAATGCCGTCTCAGTACTATGCCTCTTCCTGAAACTGGACTGGAGAGGATCATAGGCCTCATGGGTGGTAAGAAAGTTATCAAGCTGCAACGCAACTACTTTCTCAATAACCTTGCCCAAAAAGGGCAGGTTAGAGATAGGTCTGTAGTTAGCGAGACAGTCTTGGTCAAGGGAAGATTTCTTCAAAAGGGGTGTCACAACAGCCTCTTTTAAGGACTCCAGAAACACCCCTTGGTCCAAAGAGTACCAGACTATTTCAGCAAGGGCTGGTTCCATCACATCCATGCAGCCCACAAGGAGGTGCGTAGGACCAGGATCTAAACTACAGCAAGTCGGTCACAAGCCCTGGACAATCTTCATGATATCCATCATCACTGGCTGGTCAAAATCTGTCCAGGTAGACCGAGGGCTTGTAACCCCCTCATTGATCCCTGCAACGCTCATTAGAATGTGTACTGCAGATCTCCAACCTGATCGGTGACACCTTATCCTCAAAAAAACAAGCAAACTCATCACACTGTATTTGTGAAAAAGCTCTCCGACCCTGCAGACAGGCTGGATTGCACAGTCTGTCCATGGTCTGGAAGAGCTGGGCTAGTTGATTTCTTGATGCGGCTATCTCCCTGGACAGGAACACTGCCTTCTTAGGGGAGATTTCTGATTGATAGTCCACGTAATGGGTCATCAATCTAAGCCTGTCACCTTCCAGGCTGGGTTTCCACCCCAGCATTTCAATCTTTACCACACTCTCCTCGACTCCCTCAGTATCCCATCAAACCAAGGGGACCAAAGGCGAAGGGAGATGAGGTGAACAGGGACAGATGCTATGGAATCCAGTGCCCTCAGCACCATATTATTATAGTGCACTACTAAGGCATCTGGTTCCATGCACTCCATAGGCCAACTCGATAGGTCCAGCACCGCCAATAGACCCCCAAGGGTAACTCCCCTCAAAGGGTGGTACTGGACCATCTCCAAAGGGATAGGTCTCACAAGGGGGGGTCACGAAATTGAACCTTATGGAGTGATGGTCAGACCACCACTACTGTTCAATACATCGCAAGAAAGTCCAAAAGGACTATTTGTATTGCTGTCAGTGTAGAAGGATTAGCTTTGTCCATTCTCTTTTTAAACATAGAAACATAGATTTTGATGGCAGATAAGGACCGCTTGGCCCACCCAGTCTGCCCATTTCCCTACCTATTGGATAAGCTGCAGATCCTAGTTAACCAGCAGCCTACTTCCTCCTACCCCCAACCCCTAGAACTGCCTTATGACTGTCCCATGCATGCTTGAATTCCACCACTGTTTTGACTCCACAACCTCCTCCGGAAGGCCATTCCATGCATCCACAACCTCTCTGTAAAAATACTTCTTAAATTACCTCTGAGCCTCTTCTATCTTCAAATTGTGCCCTTTGTTCTTGCACACTTCTTTTTGAAAGATGCTACCCTCTTGGACTTTGTTGATTCCTTGAGATACTTGAAAGTTTCTATCATGTCCCCCCTCTCCCTCCTTTCCTAGAGGCTATACATATTCAGCTCCTTAAGTCTCTCTTCATATGTCTTCCGGTGCAGATCCTGCACCATTTTAGTTGCCCTCCTCTGGACAGCCTCCATCCTGTCTATGTCCTTGCGGAGATTGGGTCTCCAGAACTGCACGCAGTACTCCAGATGGGGTCTCACCAACTGTCTGTACAGAGGGATAATAACTTCCTGTTTTCTACTGGTGATGCCTCTCCCTATGCATCCCAGTATCCCCCCAGCCCTCCTTGCTGCCCTCTCACGTTGCTTGCCCACCTTTAGGTCATCTGATATGACTACCCCCAGGTCCCTTTCCATTTTTGTTGTTGTTAGTATCTCACCCCCCATTGTGTACTCTTCCCCTGGGTTTTTGTTTCCCAGGTGCATTACTTTGCACTTCTTAGCATTGAATCTAAGCTGCCATACATTTGACCATTCCTCTAACCTTGCCAAGTCCCTTCTCATCCTTTCCACCCCACCTTGTGCATCAACTATGTTGCAGATCTTTGTGTCATCTGCAAAGAGACATACTTTTCCTTCCAGTCCCTCTGCAATGTCGCTTATAAAGACATTGAAGAGGACCGGTCCTAATACTGAACCCTGCGGTACCCCACTAGTAACCCCCCTTTCTTCAGAGTGGACTCCATTTACTATTACTGTGTCCTATTCTCCAGCCAATTCTTTACCCAGGATGTCATCTTGGGACCCATTCCTAGGCTGGCTAACTTGTATATTAATCTTTTGTGTGGGACTGTGTCAAATGCCTTGCTAAAGTCTAGGTAGGCCATGTCCACAGCCCCTCCCTGATTTACTACTTTGGTCACCCAGTCAAAGAAATCTATCAGATTTGTCTGGCATGACCTTCCCGCTGTGAATCCATGCTGCCTTGGGTCCTGAGCCCCCCCCTGTTCTCTAGATACTCAACAATTCTTTCCTTCAGAAGTGATTCCATTATTTTCCCTACCACTGAGGTTAAACTAACAGGTCTGTAGTTTTCTGCTTCTGCCTTGCTCCCACTTTTGGAAGCAAGGCTTCCAAAGTTAAAAGTCTGAACCAGGTGTTCCACTTCACCATTTGAACGTGGATGGTAGGGAGGTGAGAAAATATGGTGGATACCACATTGCTGGAAAAATGCTTGGAATTCAACAGACATGAACTATGGGTAGCAAAGATAGATTTCAACACTTTGATGGTACTCTCAGTAGTTGTTGAAGACATTTGATGAATTTCTGGCCATTTACTATAAGCATCAGCTAAGAGTAACCACATGGAATTTAAATAAGGTCCTGCATAATCAATATGCAACCTTAGCCAGGGTTTTTCAGGTCATTCCCAATGGTGAACTGGAGCTCTTGCCAGATTTCCCATTGATACAGCACAACCATCACATCTTTGCACAACCTGGTATATGTCTCTGTCAATGGAAGGCCACCATACATGAAATCTGGCTAGGGATTTCATTTTAGCAATGCCTGGATAGCCCGCATGCAGAAGAGTGAACACATTTGAGTGATAATATTGGGGTACTATGACATGCAATTCCCATAGGAGATACCCCTCAGCAATGCGCAACTGTTAACTTTGTATAGTAGGGTTGTAGTTCAGCCAAACTAGTAGTACCTTGCGGCCAACCCTCAAGTGTATACTGATAACACTTGTTTCAAAATGACATCTTGACTAGTCGCTTTTGCAATGTGTTTATCTAGTACTGGAAGCTGATCTAACTGTTGTAACTCCATTGCACACACAACAGTAGAGTCCTCCATATCTTTGAATTGCATTGGAAAACTATCTGGCCCCACCTGGCATGCTAATGGCTCCTCCTTAAGCCCCATATCGAACTCTCTCTGGATATTGGTAACTTCGACAAGGCATCCGCATTTCCATGCTGGTCAGTTGGTTGGTATGTGACCTCGAAATTATAGGCAGACAAAATGAATGCCCATCATTGAAGTCGGCTAGCAGCTGTCTCTGGAATTCCTTTTTCTGGACTGAAAATTGTCACTAGTGGCTTGTGATCTGTCTTCAGGTAAAACTTGCAACCTAGCATGTATTGGCGAAATTTCTGGACTCCAAACAAAATTGCTAATGCCTCTCTCTGAATCTGAGCATAATTCCTTTCAGCTGCAGTGAGTTTGTGTGAAGCATGCGCTATTGGCTTCTCCACTCCTGGATCTGTATGGAAAAGGACAGTTCCTGTACCCATAGGACTAGCATCATAGGCCAATGTGATAGGTAAGTTAGGGTCATAATGGGTTAAATTATTCACATCGGTTAGAAAGAGCTTGATGGCTTCAACTACCTTACTGTGGTCCTTGGTCCACTTCCACGGAGTACCCTTATGTAACAGTTTATTATAACACATTTAGTGGCTAAGTCAGGTATAAAACGGTCATAGTAGCACACCACACCCAAGAATAAGCACAACTCTGAAACATTCTGTGGTTCAGGCATGTGCGTAATGGCTTCCGCATTTTTATCATTCAGACAAATTCCATCTTTGTCAATAGTGTGACCTAAGTACGTGACACTTGGTTGACAAAATTGGCATTTTTCTATCCTGAGTCTCAATCCACTCTGTTGCAATCTCTCTAGAGTCTTTTGTAAGTCAAGTAAATGTTCTGCTTCTGTCTTGCCCATGACAATGATGTCATCCAAATAACAAGCAACACCTGGTGTATCACTCACCGTTTGCTCAACCACTTTTTAAAAAATAGCCGATGTGGAACTAAAGCCAAAATACAACCATTTGTACTTGTACAGTCCTTGGTGTGTATTAATCACTACCAATTTCTGAGAGTCTGTATCCAACTCCACTTGTAGGTACGCATCAGCAAGGTCCAGTTTAGAGAACCCCGCACCACCATTCAGTCTATGAAAAAGCTTCTCAGATAAGGGTAAAGGAAATACATCTGTGCTAAGTACTGGATTAAGTGTCACTTTAAAATGTCCACATATTCAAACCTTACTACCTGGTTTTGATACCACCACAATTAGAGTGGCCCAATCTGAACTTGAAACATTTTCCAGCACACCTGCTTTTTCTAGTTTGTCCAATTCTGCCTTAACCATCGTTTGTAAGGCAAAAGGAAGTTTCCGTGATTTACAAAACTTAGGGACTGCATTAGGCTTTGTAACTAGCTTGGCTTTAGCTGTTGTGCAACATCCCAGGCCTTTCCACAGCTCTGGACACATGTGTAAAATCTTCCCAAGCTTGGGCGGATTACTGCTTTGTGGTACCTGGATGGCAGCAAGTAGGCCAAAATCTGCTGGATCAACATGAATGTTTAGAAGAACCTGAGCATCTCTGCCCAAAATGTTGACACCCTTTTCTGAAATCAGAAAAGTTAAAGGTGTGCCAGGAGAATCAACTCTACGTACCAAAGTGGTAAACAAGCCCAGTGACTGAATTGGTTGCCTTTCAAATGCACACAGCAACTTATTACAAGGAGACAATGGTGGCTTAACCAGATCAGACCATGTTTGATGGTTAATAAAAGTAACTGGGGAAGCAGAGTCTACTATTAAATGCAACTGACACCTCAGTTGTCGCAATTGAAGTAACACATAGAAATGAGGAACATCTTTAGTCTGCATTTGTCGTACAATAGGAACCATTGCACTGTCTGCGCTCTCTAAACTGACCACTGCAGTTCTCCTGCTCCTGCAAACTTAAGCAATTTGACCCTGATGTTTACAGGCATGACACTGACCTTCTCTGAATTTGCACTGGTCCCAGCTATGCTGAGAAGACCCACATGATGCATATTTGTACTGGCCATGCAGTTTGGTGGAGTGGTTGAATTTTTCTTTGAAAACAGTGGTTTAGACTTAGGTTTGAGCTATTTTGATTTGGGGTTTACTGCAGTTACTTGTACCTCATTTTTAGTGTTCATCTTAGCACATGCTTCATTTTCTGCAGCCTCATACATTAGTGTGTAACCCCCCTTCTAATGGGGGTTCCTAGAAGCCTTTCCCAGAGCTTGCCTAAATGCTCCATGCCTGACTAGTGTTCGGTGTAAGGCCGTTAAATGGGGCATTGTGAGTGCTTTTGAGGCCTCCAGTTCTGCCCCCGTAGGAGCTGCCTGCTCGCAGGCTGTAGTGGTACAGATGGGGGGACTGGGGTTTTCCTGCTCAAATCCTGCCCTGGATTGCTGTTTGATCGCTCTGTTTCTACAGTCGCTAGGAGTGCTGGGGGGGGCTGATCTGAAAGATGTAGTTGCCCCCTTGGGAACATATATAGTGTTGGTATAATTGCAGTTTGTTTAACTTTTTTCCTTTGCAGCTGGGACTTTATGTTGTGCCCCTCCATTCTGGACCCGGACTGTGCTAAAGGGGTCCAATAGGAGTAGGGGGTACTCCAGAAGGAGTGACTGGTGACCAACCGAAAGCAGGACCCCTCAGAGAGTCGACTGACCAATGAGGACACAGCTTGTAATGCTGGGAAGTGGCATTGTGGGCTACGGCACTTTTTTTGCACCACTGAGAGAAAAAGTGAGTGACATATGAAGAGAGACTTAAGGAGCTTAATATGTATAGCCTCGAGGAAAGGAGGGAGAGGGGGGACATGATAGAAACTTTCAAGTACCTCAAGGGAATCAACAAAGTCCAAGAGGGTAGCATCTTTCAAAAAGAGGTGTGCAAGAACAAGGGGCACAATTTGAAGATGGGGGGCAGCTCAGAGTAATTAAAGTATTTTTTTTCACAGAGAGGGTTGTGGATGCATGGAGCGGCCTTCGAGGAGGTCGTGGAGTCAAAAACAGTGGTGGAATTCAAGCATGCATGGGACAGTCATAAGACAATTCTAGGGGGTGGGGGTAGGAAGAAGTAGGCTGCTGGTTAACTAGGATCTGCAGCTTATCCAGTAGGCAGAGAAATGGGCAGACTGGGTGGGCCAAGCGGTCCTTATCTGCCGTCAAATTCTATGTTTCTATGTTTCTATGACTGGCACCTGAGGCCAGCCAATGGGATCGCGTGGTGCCCATGTCAGAGAGCTGCACCCCACTGAGAGGGGGCAGAGGTGCTGCGACTGTGCAGGAGAAGGGAGCTCTGAGCTTCTGCGGCGTTAACTGTTCACACGGGAAGTGCGTGAAAGGCCTGAGGTGGCCGTTTGCATTGCCAGCATTCCATGGACAAAATCCACAGGCTTGCAGTCAGAGGAGGCTGTGAACAAGCACAGCTACCTACCAGGCTTCACCTGAGGAGGACTGGAGAATTTGCTAAATCGCGTTCGGTCTGTCAGGACAGTGAAGCTGCAGTGAAACGCCCATGTATCTGTGAGTTCGCTCGGGTCCTTGAAGCAGCTGCCTGGTATGGTACCCCTCTGTTTTTTTTCCATATGAATGTGTGAGGAGGCCTTGAAGCTCAGGCTGAGCCCTGTGAGTGTGAAAGCGTGGTCCTCTGCTGGAGTTGTGAGTACTGAATCAGGGTAGCTCCCTGCTAAAAGGTTGCAGATTAAGGCAAAATCGTTTGTTGTATTGCTGACTGCACCAATTGAGCTTTCTGGCTCCACCTGATCTCTCAGGGATCAACTGCTCGTTTGTGTCAGGGCCCCAACCAGCTGCATCAAGGAACTAGCCATTAGGCTTTGGGTACCCATAGACAGTACTTAGTAGGTCAGGCCTGTGCACAGAGCCATAGGTAGATTGTTATATACAGTAGTGGTAAACCAATCAACCTGATTCCCCCCAGTCCTTGTTATCTCCCCTCAAATAAATCAGATTGCTTGTTTTGCAAAAGTACACTGGCTAGTCAGTGTATTAGTGGAGAAATACTGCACAGTGAATGTGGTGTAACTGTACCTTACTTGCTAGGGGGTTCCCGGAGTGAGCTGACTGGTTCGAGCCGGGGGGGGTAAGTGTATATGGTAGAGATACAGAAAGTGAACTGCGTGGGTCACTAGTGGGAAGAAGGGGGCTTGCAGTAACCGAGAGGGCTGTGACCGAGTCAACCACGACTGTTTCAACCCCGACCTCTGGGTGGAGGCACCCGCCAATGGATCTGGGCCCATCACCCTGTTGCAGTCGGGGCAGGCAGGGGTAGTAGCACTTAGGATAGCGCCCCCTTGGGGTTAAAAATTGGAGGCACCGCTGGGATCAGTGTCCCCTAGTGGCTAAGTGGGTGAAGTGCACAAGAAATGGAAAAGCTGATGAGGAAACTGGAAGGGGATATTATGGCAAAAATTAAGCTGGACCCTATTAAGACACTGGTACACAAACTTATGGGGTGGGGTGAAGCCAAAGAGCTGGACTCCCAGAGAATTGTGTTACTACTAGATGTGCCCCGGGGACCCCGACAACTGACATTATTTCTACAGCGGAGCGTGTTAAATGTTTGGGCAAGGTGGAGGTGAAGAGGCGTATGGCTGACCTGCTCGATCAGACCCTGCAGGTGCTACTTTTGTGTATTGTGGCCATTGACCCTGATAGGGTACCTCCAGTAATTTACCCGGAGGGTGCTCCACAGGGATGGAGGCTGGGTCATATTTGGAGTGGGTCAGTCACTCCTGGGGGGGTCTGCCCAGACTAATAGTTTCAAAGATAAGCTGCTTAAATTGCTGGCTGTGGAGGGGAGGACTACCCAGGAGATGCTGCAAGCATTGGACCTCTCTAGTAAAACCACCCCCCAGGTTTCCCCAGGTACCTCTCCCTGTCCCCCCAAGAGTTCTATTTTGGCTCCACTGCCCCTAGTGTTTCCCCCTATACAGCTCGATTCTTACCGTAGGCTAAAACTTTTTCCTGGCATTGTGCCGGTGCCTTCCGGGGAGGATGACTTGGAGGCGTGGATGGATTACGCCACCCCTTAGTTCAGGAGTGGCAATGCTCTGAGGGGGAGAAACAAAAGAGATTGATGGAGAGTCTGCGGGGTCCCATTTTGGAAGCCATTAGGTTATTGCAGGCCACTAACCTGGAAGCTACTGCAGCAGAGTACCTTTCTGCTTTAGAGGGAGTGTTTGGGAGTACAGAGACTGGGGAAGACTTATTATGGAAATTCAAGTCTGCCAAGCAATGGAGGAATGAGAAGCTGTCCGCCTTTGTTACTAGGGTTGAGTGGGCCTTGTAGAAGGCCTATCGAAAGGGGAGGATTACAGCCACGGCCTTGAATCAGGTGAGGTTGGAACATGTTTTGAATTCTGCTAGATTTTCTAGTGTGATATTATTAAAACTTAGGTTACATGATAGACGGGCTGCCCCACCTGAATACTGTCAATTGATGAGGGAGATTAGAGAAGTAGAGACTGATGAGGAGGGGTGGAAACTCTATGTGGGAGCTGTGAACCCAAGCCAAACCCCTGAGTCTAGTGCACTGGAGGAGACCCACCTTTCAGGGGGGCCTGATATATCCCCAGACTTTCAGGGCGGTGTGGGGGTGCATGCCATTTCCTATGACTCCCATGTACAGTAGAAAGCAAGTTGAGGGCTGAGGTCAGAAATTTACGAGAATTGGTGAGGGACTTGAGGCGGTCTGCTACCCACCCTGTTAAGTCTGGGGAACCTGAGTCATTTAGAAACCAATGTCCTAGCCCTGGGGAATCCCCTCGTCCCCCAGAGGGCCCCAGCAGTCAAAGTATTCCCCTTCCAATAGAGACCCTTGGGACCCCAAGTTTTGTAACCACTGTGGGGAGGATGGACACTTTCAGCCTGAGTGCCAGTTGCCGGAGAATTTAAGGAAGGTCAACAGCAGACTGATCACTTGGCATTGCAGGGCCCACGTCCAACCCCCTAGGAAGGGCTTTGTGACCCGAGCCAATGCCCAAGCAACTGTCAGTGCTGTGCCTTCTGAATGGTCTGATGTGGTCGGGCCCTCGATGGAGGCCCCAGTGCGAGAAAATGGGATTCCTACCCGAGCTGTGTTAGATAGTGGCTCTCAGGTAACCATCATGTTTCAGGACTGGTATCAGACACAACTACCTGAGGTGCCACTACAACCCTTGGATGGTCTACATGTGTGGGGGCTGAATGACAAGGCCTATCCATATTTAGGATGTATCTGGATCTGGTTGTCCTTCCCTACTTCTGTGACTGGTGTGGACGAACAGGTGGAGACCTTGGTTTTAGTCTGTCCCCCCACTGGACTGTATGATGGGGTGCCTCTGTTAATCGGGACAAATGCTCATATGTTTGGTCGGTTAGCCCAATTGTGTTCAAAAAAACAAGTGGTCAGGACTGGATGGGTCTTAAGAATACCTGCTTTGATCCAAAAGGCTTATGAGACTCAGAGGAGGGTTAGCCAGGAGGATCCTGAAGGCCCAGTGGGTGTAGTATGGAAAAAGGATCTGGCACCGTTAGTACTCACCCCAAATACCCAGTGTGTTCTGCAAGGGGAAGTCCGAATAGAAAAGATGTTAAGAATAAGCTGTTGATGTTGGATGCCCCTGGGGAGGGAAGGTTGCCTGAGGGACTGCTGGTTAAGCCCAGTATTTTGCCTGCTAGAGCCCATGCTTACGCCAGGAGGGTGATGGTTCAAGTTCATAATGTGTCTGACAAGGAGGTTCGAGTAAACAGAGGTTGCACCCTAGCAAGCGTACATTGTGCTGATACTGCAGTGCTGCCCAACAGCAAGAGCCCGAGGAAGGATGACCAAGTAACTCCCGACTTGTTTGATTTCGGGGACTCCCCGTTGCCTGCTGAACGGAAAGTGAGGATCAGTGAGAAGCTTGCCAAGAGAGACCAGGTATTTTCCCTAAAAGAATGGTATGTGGGATGTGTGCAAGGGGCTGAGCACCACATCCAGCTGCACGATGAAAGGCCTTTTCGAGGAAGATCTCGGCGCCTGGCCCCTGCTGACATTGATGATGTGAGGCGGCAGTTACAAGAGATGCTTGCTGCTGGTGTGATACAAGAATCCAGAAGCCCCTATGCTTCCCCAATTGTAGTAGTGAGGAAAAAGAATGGGGCGGTTTGGATGTGTGTAGACTACCGTACCTTGAATCGGCGGACCATCCCGGATCAGTATACCATGCCAGGTATACAGGATGCTTTGGATTGTCTAAATGGCAGTAAGTGGTTTTCTGTGTTAGACCTCCACAGTGGGTACTATCAGATCCCTATGGCTCCAGAGGACCGAGAGAAGACTGCATTCATTTGCCCCCTAGGTTTATATGAGTTTATCCAGATGCCTCAAGTGATTTCAGGTGTCCCAGCTACTTTTCAGTGCCTGATGGAACGTGCTGTGGTGGACATGAATTTACTCGAGTATTTGGTCTACTTGGATGATGTCATAGTGTTTGGCAGTTCGTTAGAAGAACATGAACGTCAGTTGTTCAAGGTCCTGGATTGGCTGGAGGATTTCGATCTCAAGTTATCTATAGACAAGCGTCAATTCTTTCAAACCTCTGTGAAGTATGTGGGCCACATAGTATCCACCACAGGCATAGAGACTGACCCCAGCAAAGTGGAGGCCTTGACTACTTGGCCTCAGCCAAAGAATTTGAAAGAGCTGTAATGGTTCCTGGGATTTTGTGGATATTGTAGATGCTTTGTCAAAGACTATTCTCGAGTGATCCGCCCCCTCCTCAGTCTTACTCAGGGGTACCCCCCCACCCACAAAAAGTATAAGAAAGTGGTGCACTCTGAGGTAGAGAAGAAGTATTTTTGTCTGAATGATGTGTTTGGAGACCGCTGGACTACTGAGTGTGAGGGAGTTTTCTACGACATCATCTATCAACTTACCCATGCCCCAGTGCTGGCCTATGCTGCCCTGGCCAAGTGATACGTTCTTCATACTGATGCCAGTCTACAAGGATTGGGGGCTGTGTTACATTAGGAGCACTCAAACGGTCTAAGACCTGTAGCTTTTGCCAGCAGAAGTCTGACTCCTTCAGAAAAAAAACTATCCCATGCACAAACTAGAGTTCCTGGCCCTGAAGTGGGCCATTGTTGATCAATTTCATGACAGTTTGTATGGTGCCAAGATATTGGCAAAGACTGATAACAATCCTCTGTGTGCAGACCTCAGCCAAGTTAGATGCCACTGGCCATAGGTGGATCTCTGCGCTGGCCACCTACGACTATGCTACTGAGTACAGAGCAGGTCTCAACCATATAGAAGCGGATGTTCTCTCTTGGTGGTCTGCGCCCCAACTCGACTGGGTCAGGTTGTCAGAAGCTGACATAAGAGCCCTTTGCCAAAAATTTGACAAAGAGGAACAGGTGTCTCCTGATGCTGTGGATTGCATGGTGGACTGCTTGGGGCCATCTGAGAACTGCATACCTGCTGCTTATTGTCATTTTTCTGCATTAGACACTAGTGCACTGCCCCAATTCAACAATGATAGTCTCCAATGGGCTCAGTTCCGGTACCACATGATAAAAGCTGCTTTGGAGGCTTTGCAGGCAGGGAGAGACGGGTCCAAACTGTGTTCTACTGACCTGAGAACTGCCTTGTTATACAAAGAAGGTTCAAAGTTGAAGCTGATTAACCAACTACAAACAGTTAGACTGTGGACAAACAGGGCCGGGTAGACAAACAACAACTGGTGCTGCCCATGGCTTTTAGAGAACTGGTGTTGAGGTCCCTGCACAATCACATGGGACACCTTGGCATAGACCGAACCCTTGACTTAGTGCGGTCCTGATTTTATTGGCCCAAGATGGGTGCTGATGTGGAGCAGCATATCAAGACTTGTAGCCGATGTTTACAAAGAAAGACCCTGCCCCAGAGGGCCGCTCCCCTGGTAAATATCACTACTAGTGCCCCTATGGAACTGGTCTGCATTGATTTCCTGAGTCTAGAGCCAGATCTGAAAAACATCAGTAACATATTGGTAGTCACTGATTATTTTACCTGGTATGCACAGGCTTTTCTTACTAAAGATCAAAAAGCAACCACAGTGGCTAAAGTACTTGTGGAAAATTTCTTTGTTCACTATGGGGCACCTCAACGAATTCATTCCGACCAGGGAAGAGATTTTGAGAGCCCTCTAATCAAAGAAATGCTATCCTTATGGGGGGGTGCAAAAGTCAAGAACCACCCTGTACCACCCCCAAGGGAATCCCCAACCTGAAAGGTTTAACCGCACATTGCTTGATATGTTGGGCACAATGCAACCTAAAGACAAGCCTAGATGGAGCCAGCAGATTAGCACCCTGGTTCGTGCTTATAACTGCACCAAAAGTGATGCCACTGGATTTTCCCTGTACAGACTGATGTTTGGGAGAGAGGCTAGACTGCCAGTGGATGTGTGTTTCGGGGTTTCTCCTGCTGGGGTTCGAGCAGACAACCATCTACAGTACGTGCAAAAGTTAAAGGCCCAGCTAAATCATGTGTATCAACTAGCTCAAACCATGGCTGCCAAAAGAAATCTGGCTAACAAAGAAAGGTATGATAAAAAAGTGAAAACAATGGAACTGAGAGAAGGGGATAGGGTGCTATTGAGAAATTTGGGACTGCATGACAAACATAAAATTGCTGACAGATGGCATCACCTCCCTCATATTGTTGTGGGAAAACTGGCAGATTTACCTGTATATAAAGTGTGGCCTGAGAATAATTCAAAAGATGTGAAAACTATACACAGAAATCATCTGCTGCCAATTGGGCAAATCTTGATTGAAGCTGAACCTCCCAATGCCCCCCCTCCAGGCCTATGACTAGATCTGCAGCCAAGAAAAAACTCAGACCACTCGATTCTTAAGAAAGCCAAATAAGAGGGCCTTGTCCAAACCCCTCTGATGAAGATGATCGTCAGTCTGTGTCTGAAGACAGTGAGAATAATAATGAATACTATCCCTCTTATGAACTGAGTCAAGTGTTTCAGGGCAATCCCGTAGTCAACTCTGGTGAACAAGTTGGGATTTCGGGACTGTCTGAGCCTCCCACTTTGTCACTAGAGCCAATGCTCCCAGAAGATGAAGTGGGGGCAACCAAGCTGAAGGGGTGGGATCCTTAGATCTGGCTGAACTGTCTGGCCTGGCGGAACTATCTGACTTTTCAGAAGAAGAAAGTGATGTGGGGGAGTCAGCCAGTGATATGCCAGAACCTGAGGAATATTTTGAATGCCCTGGTGGTTCATTACTCGTACCCACAATATCCCCCACTGAGCCAAGTAATGTGGGTTCTGATGTAGAGGGCCCTGTTCTCAAAGGTATTAGGGATCCTGGGTCTCTTTCCCTTATGGAGGTTCCCCCTACTAAGGTAAGTGAGGCTGAAATGGAATCAGGGCCTGTAGCAGGTTTTTCCGAGACCCCTAGACGTACTGGCTGAGAAGTGCAGCCTGTAATAAGGTTAGGTTATGAGTCCTTGGGTCAGCCTGTGGACCTGTCCTTAAATGTAGTCCATAAAGGGGTGTATGTGTCCCCGAGCTCCTTGCCTAAGTTAGCCTTGGGGGACAATTCCCGCCTGTTAGTATTACCCTTCAAGTGTGGTGCCCCTGCTTTAGATAGCCCGCAAGTAGCTGATAGGGAGAGGTACCCTCTTCCCAGGGGTCATGGGCAGGAAATAATGACCTGAGTGAAAAAGGAAAAAGGTTATGTGTGTGGGTAATATTGCATAAACCGTAGTAAACTGTGAATACAGTATAAATGCATGTAACCTAAACTGTGATATAATGTTAATTAAGCTATTTGCCTTAAGGTGATTTAAGGGCAACTACTTGACGCGGAGGCCAAGTTCTTTCCAGGCCAGGGAGGGTGTAACCCCCCTACTAATGGGGGTTCCTAGAAGCCTTTCTCAGAGCTTGCCTAAATGGTCCATGCCTGACTGGTGTTCGGCATAAGGCCATTAAATGGGGCATTGTGAGTGCTTTTGAGGTCTCCAGTTCTGCCCCCGTAGGAGCTGCCTGCTCGGAGGCTGTAGTGGTAGAAATGGGGGGACTGGGGTTTCCCTACTCGAATCCCACCCTGGATTGCTGTTTGATCGCTCCATTTCTACAGTCGCTAGGAGCACTGGGGGGGACGATCTGAAAGATGTAGTTTCCCCCTTGGGAACAAGTATAGTGTTGGTATAACTGCAGTTTGTTTAACTTTTTTCCTTTGCAGCTGGGACTTTATGCTGTGCCCCTCCATTCTGGACCCGGACTGTGCTAAAGGGGTCCAATAGGAGTAGGGGGTACTCCAGAAGGAGTGACTGGTGACCAACCGAAAGCAGGACCCCTCAGGGAGTCAACTGACCAATGAGGACACAGCTTGTAATGCTGGGAAGTGGCATTATGGGCTATGGTGCTTTTTTTGCACCACTGAGAGAAAAAGTAAGTGACTGGCACCTGAGGCCAGCCAATGGGATCGGGTGGTGCCCGAGTCAGAGAGCTGCACCCCAACGAGAGGGGCAGAGGTGTTGCAACTGTGCAGGATAAGGGAGCTCTGAGCTCCTGCGGTGTTAATTGTTTGCTCAGGAAGCGCGTGAAAGGCCTGAGGCATCCGTTTGCATTGCCAGTGTTCCACAGACAAAATCCGCAGGCTTGCGGTCAGAGGAGGCTGTGAACAAGCACAGCTATCTACCAGGCTTCACCTGAAGAGGACTGGAGAATTTGCTAAATCGCGCTCGGTCTGTCAGGACAGTGAAGCTGCAGTGAAATGCCCATGTATCTGTGAGTTCACTCAGCTCCTTGAAGCAGCTGCCTGGTATGGTACCCCTCTGTGTTTTTTTCCATATGAATGTGTGAGGAGGCCTTGAAGCTCAGGCTCAGCCCTGTGAGTGTGAAAGCGTGGTCCTCTGCTGGAGTTGTGAGTACTGAATCAGGGTAGCTCCCTGCTAAAAGGTTGCAGATAAAGGCAAAATCGTTTGTTGTATTGCTGACTGCACCAATTGAGCTTTCTGTCTTCACCTGATCTCTCAAGGATCAACTGCTCGTTTGTGTCAGGGCCCCAACCAGCTGCATCCAGGAACTAGCCATTAGGGCTTGGGTACCCATAGACAGCACTCAGTAGGTCAGGCCTGTGCACAGAGCCATAGGTAGATTGCTATATACAGTAGTAGTAAACCAATCAACCTGATTCCCCCCGGTCCTTGTTATCGCCCCTCAAATAAATCAGATTGCTTGTTTTGCAAAAGTACACTGGCTAGTCTGTGTATTAGTGGTGAAATACTGCACAGTGAATGTGGTGTAACTGTACTTTACTTTCTAGGGGGTCCCCAGAGTGAGCTGACTGGTTTGAGCGGGGGGGGGGGTAAGTGTATATGGTAGAGATGTGGAAAGTGAACTGTGTGGGCCAAGGGTCTTCTAGTGGGAAGAAGGGGGGTTGCAGCAGCAGAGGGCTGTGACCGAGTCATCCACAACTGTTTCAACCCCGACCTCTGGGTGGAGGCACCCTGTCACAGTCGGGGCAGGCAGGAGTAGTAGCCCTTAGGATAGCACCCACTGGGGGTTACAAGTGCCATCTGTAAAAGTTCATCAGCAGACTTCTTGACACCTACAGAAAGTAATTGCGGAATACGATGTTCATTATTCAACCCCATAACAAACGTATCAGCTAAATTAGATTCAAGATGCTCCCTGCTCCACTCACATGTGAAAGCTAAGTTTTTGATCTCAGCTAAATAATATTGTAATGACTGACCTGGTTTCTGACAGCAACTGTAAAATTTATAACATTCAGCCCTTGCTAAAGCTGTTAAACTGTATTGTGCATTCAATTAGCCTTTAGTTATTGATATGACAAATCCTCTGTCCGGTCCGGTGCACATAGACTGCATAAAAGTTCGAAGGTTTTACTTCCCAAGGAAGTACAAAAAGCAGCTCGAATAAGCTCACCTTGTAGCTGATCATTTGCTGATTGTATGGCAGGATTAAGTAATAACCACTGATCAAACTGTCTGGACCATGAATCCCAGTCCATTCCTGTAAAAATCTCAAAGCTGGCTGAAGTTGCCATGATATTGCACAGTTCCAAATTGCTTACTTGCCTCCAATGCAGAAAGTCACAAAATGGTGCAATTCAGTAAGCTGGAGCTATTAAAATGTTCACCATCCTTGTTTTCAGTTTGTTGTATTTGGTGGCTGAAAATAAGTACCTAAAACACATCAGGGTCATGGTAATAAGAAAAACACATCACACAGAAATCTAGGCCTTCTCTGTTTACTTCCATTCAGCACAGACATAAGGAGAAAACTCATCTCAACACACACAGGAAGACTCACAGAAAGTACATTCTTTTAACGCTGTACTGTCTCTTAACATTTCTTAAAGCTGTACTACACATACCACCCCGAACTTCATTCTTTCACCAATGTATCTATAGAAGATTTTGTTCTCTTTCTTTATCATCTGTGCTAATCTTACTTCTGTTTGTGCCTTTGCGCTCCTCACTGCCTTCCCCACTTCCCTCTGTCTATCTAAATACACTGCCTTATCTTCATCCTTCTGTGTCTCCTTATATTTTTTGAAAGCCACCTTTTTGGCCCTTATTTTCCATACCACCCCCTTTGAGAATCATAGTAGTTTGTTTCTTCTCTTGCCTGATTAGTCCCATCTACTATGGCTCCTTTTAGGTTTGCCCACTGCTCCTCAACCGCACCCCACCTCCTTCCTTGGCAGGGCTTCTTTGATCCCTATCCCCATCGCAACAAAGTCCGCCCTCCTGAAATCCACGACCCTCGCCTTTGTGTGGCTTGACTTTGACACTGTACCAATATTAAACTGCACTGTGTGGTGGTCACTGGACACCAGGTGACCGTCCACCTGGGCATCCTTGATTCTGTCTCCATTGGTCAGTACAAGGTCCAAAATCACCTTGTTCCTGGTAGGCTCCATCACTAACTGTCCAAGGCCTGCCCCCTGCAAGGATTCCATGATGTCTCAGCTCCTGGCTGTGGCAGCCGCTGGGATGGTCAAGTCCACATTTGCCATATTAAAATCGTCCAGCAGCAGTACCTCCCCCTTGGCTGCCATCCCGTGTATTACTTCTACTATTGGCCTGTCTACCTCCTCCCCCTATGCTGAAGGCCTGTAGATCACTGCTGTGTGAATTGCTGTTTACTACCTGGCTCGAATGTGACTCGTAGTGCCTCTGCCTCCCCATGCCTACCCTGCACTGCTGTTGCGTTTATGCCTTCCTTGACATAAAAGGCAACCCCCACTTTTTACCTTCCCTATCCCTCCTGAATAGAGCATACCCTGATACATTTACCTCCCAGTCATGGTTTGCAGTGTACCATGTCTTGATGATTGTCACTATGTCCAGGTCCGCCTCTGTCATCAAGGCAACCAGGTCTGGGATTTTATTTCCCAGACTGCGGGCACTTGTACACATGGCTTTCCGTGTTTTGCTGCCTGTCTCCTTTATCAAGCTGCCATAAATGGGGGAAACTGTTGTAACTGTGCCTCACCTATCAACATTGGGCACGGTTGTGGCAAAGGTGTTTGGTGCAGCTGTGCCCCCCTAAAAAGGTTTGATGGAGGGCTTTGCACAAGTCCTACATCACCCTTCAAAAATTGGCTCCTTGTCTATTTGCTTTATGCCTACGTGTTCATGGCAGCCTGAACGTAAAAAACAACTTGCAACATAAAAAGATACCCATGAACACTATTGTCCAAGCCCCATTTGTACAACATCTTTAGAAACCATGGTCCACTTATATTTTGGGAATCCCTGCATTCAGGATATTTGGGCTTTAGTAGCTTCAAGATGGAATATGTCTCTCTGTTTCTTACCGTATCATATGATATTCTTGGTATTTTTCCTCAGCTTGGTTGAAATACAATACAGTTAATCTATGGGTTATTTTTGCTTGTTTCAAATATTGGGTCTAGCAGATTCACTCCAGACTGCTATTACAACAACATCTATCTCAGACTGAATTGTTTCACAATGTCTCTAATGAAATTAAAATGTATTCAGGATTCTGAATTCTGAAAAGTGGGTACAAAATATTTGGTGAGGGACTGTTATTTGGGCTTTATTTTTTTTTTTTTAATGTTTTACCAGGAAAGGCATACTGAGCAAAAGCTCATTTCCAGATGCATCCTTGGGGTGGAGGGAAGGGATACAAACAGATATAAACATCACATGCGGTATAAACTTACACATGTAGCAATTAAAATTTTACAGAGGGTGCAGTATAAAGTTTGATATACAGTGCACAACAGATGACAAGGAGATACTGAGTCAACTACAGGTAAAGTTGTATACAGTGCAAAAGTTAGAGAACACAGGAACAAAACAAACAATCACTCCAACAGATTACAACAGCAGTAGCAAAGGCGTGAAGAGGTGGACAATAGTCCATTCACAGACAGAAGAATCCTGCAGGAGGTGACTAAATTGAAGGTGGACAAAGCAATAGGATCAGATGGCATACATCAAAGGATATTAAGAGAACTGTGAAGGGAAATAGCAGTACCTCTGGCAGCCATGTTCATTGAGTCATTCAACACAGGGGTGGTACCAGAGAATTGGAGGAGGGTACATGTGGTCTCTCTATACAAATCCAGCAGTAGGGAGGAGGCAGGGAACTATAGGCCTGTCAGCGTCACCTCAGTAGTGGGGAAGATCATGGAGACATTGCTTAAAGAAAGGATAGTGGGGCATCTAGAAGCCATCGGAGCCCAGGACCATAGGCAACATGGATTCACAGTGGGGAGGTCATGTCAGGCAAATCTGGTTGATCTCTTTGACTGGGTGACAAAGGAAGTAAATCAGGGTGGGGCAGTGGACAACGCTTACCTTGATTTAAACAAAGCCTTTGACACATAGGAGGCTGATAAAATAGCTAAGTAGGCTGGGCATAGGGGAAAGGGTGGTAAACTGGCTTAGAAACTGGCTGACAGACAGGAAGCAGAGAGTGGTGGTAAATGGCGTGCAGTCTGGGGAGAGGGGGTGACCAGTAGGGTGCCGCAGGGATTGGTCCTGGGGCCAGTCCTGTCCAATGTCTTCATTAGTGACATTGTAGAAGGGCTGAAGGGAAAAGTCTGCCTGTTTGCAGATGACACCAATATCTGCAACACAGTGGATACCCCAGAGGGGGTGGAGAAAATGAGGAGGGACCTGGGGAAGTTTGAAAAATGGTCCGAGGAGTGGCAACTGAAGTTTTATTCAAAAAAGTTCAAAATGATGCATCTGGGACATAGAAACCCTGGGAAAAGCTACAGGATGGGGGGAGGAGTTAGTGACAGTAACAAAGAAGGAAAGGGACCTGGGGGTTCTTATTTCAGGTGACCTGAAAATGTCAAAGTGGTAAGACAGCTGGGAGGGCCAGTGACATGCTGGGGTGCATAGGCAGGGGTATCACCAGCATAAGGAGGGAGGTAGTGATACCATTATATAAAACCAGTCAGGCTTCACATGGAGTACTGTGTGCAGCTGCGGAGGTCGCACCTTCGTAAGGATATTAACAGGCTAGAGATGGTCCAGAGAAGGCGAATGAGATGGTTCAGAGCTTGCAACACAAGACTTATGAGGAGAAATTAAGGGACCTCAATATGTACTCACTGGAAGAGAGGAGGGAAAGAGGGGATATGATAGAAACATTCAAGGACCTCAAGGGTATAAGTATAACTACTGAGAAGCAGGAGACAGCTGCTATAGACACATGTGCCAGCTTCTGTGTGATATTCTTTTGTTCTTATAAATCTGTGATCTCCAGTATTTCAGTAACCATATAACCACACTGCCTTCTTTAGGCAATTTTATGGGGGTCGATGCCTGGTATCAGACGACAGATAGAGGGCTCACCAGATTGTGTTGCCATTTGCAAAACTTCATAGAGTGTTCTTTTACTGGTAAACATTTTGGAAAGCTGGTGGAGGTGTCACAGTTTTTATTATGATTTTATCACCTTATGTCTGTTCTCTTTTGTCTCCCCATCCCCACACCCCAACAGTCATCAGTGCCAGAGCTGCAGCCTCCTCTTGCCAAGATGGTGGGTGAGCAGCTGCCTTCACAGTCTGTGAAGTCTGACATCTTTCAGTGCCACTTATTTGTCATCTTCCAGCACAGGCGAGGCACTGCAAGCCCCAAACTAATTCAGGACAAGCCGCTTTCAAATAGGGGAAGAAATGTAGTGAGCCAGAATCAAGTACTCATTCAGATGTGGCGTCAATTTTAAGATCGACATACTGGTGTGGACACTGAAAATAGAACCCCAGCTCTTGTAGCAGCCTTTTGAAAAGTAAAGGCGTCTCAAAGCACTGGGGTTCTGTTTATTGTACTGTAAGTGGGCTGCATCTAATTCAGTAATTTACTGTACCTTACATCTGGATGTATGGTAGGCCCAACTTTAAATAAACACTGCACCTGAATGAACACATGATGCCATAGAAACATAGAATTTGTCAGCAGAAAAGGACTGCTCAGCCCACCCAGTCTGCCCAAGTGTTCTGTACCTACTTGTAACTCTTGCCTGTATATCTTATTGCATGTCTTATTCTGCCTGCGTCCATCAGGACCTCCATGTGAATAAGCTTGCTCAATGGATTTTTTCTGCAATGAACGTGAACCTACTCCACCTCCACAGCCCTATTGATCTCCGTTGACCCCCTCCTACCCCTTTTCCTAATATACCCCAATGTTTATCCCATGCATGCTTCATGCCTCCTACCATTTTAGCTTCCACCACTTCTCCTGGCAGTCTGTCCAAGGCGTCTACCACCCTTTCAGTGAAGAAATATTTCTTCACATCTATCCTGAACCCCCTCCCACCCCGCCCAGCTTCATTGTATGCCCCTTGGTTTGGGTGCTCATCCTTATTTGAAGGAAACTCTCTAGCCGTACCCCTGTGAGGTACTTTGTAGGTCTTGATTATGTCACCTGTTGTCCTCTTCTCTTCCAGAGTGTACATGTTGAGATTCTTCAGCCTTTCCTTGTAAAGATTCACATGAAAATCCTGAACCATTTTAGTTGCCCTCCTCTGGAAAATCTTCACCTTATGTTCTTTCTGAAGTGTGAACTCTAAAACTGGACACAGTACTCCAGCTGGGGGTATATTAGGGAGTGATACAATGGCAGCACAACATCCCTCCTCCTCCTACTGGAGATGCCACTCCTTATGCACCCCAGAATCCAGTTTGCCCTGCCCATAACCTTGTCACGCTGTACTGCCACCTTGAGGTCCTCTGATATAACAACCTCAAGGACCCTTTCACGACTAGTGAGTATCAGTACCCCCCCCCCATCCTATACTCAGCATCGGGGTTCTTATGCCCTAGGTACATGATTTTACACTTGTTGGCACTGAACCCCAGCTAAGTAAGAAAATGGAATTGATTTGAAGAAATTGCAGGCTTTTAAGCAGCTTTTCAGGGCGTGTGTATATGTGTGTGTGTGTGGGGGGGGGCTCTGCTAATATAACTATTAGCTTTTGATTTTGGCCTCAAATCAGGTGCACTCATGTAAACAAATAAAACATGTTTAAGAAAGACTCATAAGAAATGTGATAAAGTCTTTGTACATTAGCCTGGGCTGAGCTTGCAGACAGGAGAGATAGAAACATAGACTTTGACGGCAGATAAGGACTGCTTGGCCCACCTAGTTTGCCCATTTTCCTACATACATGATAAGCTGCAGATTCTAGTTAACCAACAGCCTATTTCTTTCTAACCCCACAAGAATTGCCTTATGTAACCCCCAGGGCACGCTACCCTTAGAGCTACTACCCCTGCCTGCCTCCACGGAGACAGGGTAAGGGACCCGGATCCGTTGGCAGGTGTCTCCACCCAGAGGTCGGGGTCAGTGCTGTTGGGACCGCCTCGGTCACAGCCCTCTGGGTTACTGCAACCCCCCTTTCGTCCCACTAATGGCACATACGATGTACCAGCAATACTTTTCCCCAGTACACTTGCTCCCAGGCTGGTATCTCTCAGCTGACTCCGGGGATCCCCTGTAAAGTAAGGTACAGTTGGGGCCCTGACACAGATAGCCTTTACAATACTGATAAAAGTCAGGATGGAAAGGAGATTTGGCTAGGCAGCCAGCAGCAGAATAAAACAACTTGAGACCACTGTTGCAACTTAGCAGGGAGTTACCCTGGTTTAGTACTCATGACTCCAGCAAGCAACAGTTTCTGCACCACTGGCGGGGCTGAGTCCGAGTTTCACCAGCCTCCTCACACATTTATATGGCAATTCCAGAGGGGTACCACACCAGGCCGCAGCCTCCAAGGCTCACACGAATTCTCAGCTGGCTAAGGTGCTGCAATGGCAGTTTCAGCTTTCCCGAGGACCGAGCGCGATTCAGCAGATTCTCCAATCCTCCAAACAGGTCAAGCCTGGTGGGTAGCTGGGCTAGCACCAGCCTCCTCTGACCGCACGCAGTGGATTTAATCCAACTCACTCAACAGCAGACAAACGGCCGATGCAGGCCTTCACACGCTTCCCGTGTGAACACTCCACTAACGCAGAAACACAGAGCTCCTCTCTTCTCACCAGCCACAACGCATCTGCCCCTTCTCAACATGGGGCTCCCTTTACAATTTGGGCACTACCCGTGTTTATTGGCCAGCACACCTGTCAATCCATACTCTTCTGCCCCCTCAGTGGTGCGAAAGAAGCGCCATAGCCCATAATGCCTTCTCCAACCTACAGACAGTTAATCTATTGGTTATACAGTTCTCCCGAATCCCGAGGCACTGATTGGTCCAAATCGCCAGTCCGGGACCAAAATTGAAGTCATCATCAGGACAGTCCTTGCTGCAAAGAAAACCAGGTTAGAACAGCCACATTATCAGGTATATTCCCCCACAGCTGCGACACCTTTCAACGGAGCTCCCCTCTGCACAATTTTAACGAAGGCAGAAACGGAGCAATCATCCGGCAGCCCGGGCAGGACCTGAGCATGGCTACGCTCAACCCCTTTCCAGACTAGTCCCGACTGCAATTTAGGCAGCCCTTAAAGACAGGCATGGAGCCTTAGATAGCACTCCCGGCACTCACAGTGAAGCTGCTGCAGAGCAGAACACCAACCTGGCAGGGGGGTTGCTAAGCGAGCTCCCAGGGAAGGCTTTAGGAACCCCCATTTGCAAGGGGGTTACACTTATATCTGTCCCATGCATTCTTCCACAGTTTTAGAGCCCACAACCTCCTCAGGAAGGCTGTTCCATGCGTCCACCACCCTGTCTGTGAAAAAATACTTCCTCACATTGCCTCTGAGCTGTCCCCGTCTATCTTCAAATTGTATCTCCTTGTTCTTGCACATCTCTTTTTCTGAAATATGCTACTGTACCCTCTTGGACTTTGTTGATTGCACTGAGGTACTTAAAAGTTTCTATCATGTTCCCCCTCTCCCTCCTTTCCTCAAGGGTATACATATTAAGCTCCTTTAGTCTCTTCTTGTATGGCTTCTCTTGCAGACCCTGCACCATTTTAGTTGCCCTCCTCTGGACTGCCTCCATTCTGTCTATGCTCTTGTGGAGATGGTGTCTCCAGAACTGGATGCAGTACTCCAGATGGGGTATCACCAACTGTCTGTACAGAGGGATAACACGTTCCTGTTTTCTGCTGGTGATGCCTGTCCCTATACATACCAGTATCCCCCAACCCTTCTCACTGCCTTCTCACATTGCTTTCTAACCTTAAGGTCATCTGATATGATTACCCCCCGGTCCCTTTCCATTTTTGTTGTTGTCACTATCCTCCCCCCATTGTGTAATCTTGGCATGGGTTTTTGTTTCCCAGGCACATTATTTTGCAGTTCTTTGCATTGAATCCAAGCTGCCATACTTTTGACCATTCCTACAACCTTGCCAAGTCCCTTCTCATCCTTTCCATGCCTCCTTGTGTATCAACCCTGCTGCAGATCTTTGTGTCATCTCAAAGAGGCATACTTTTCCTTCCAGTCCCTCTGCAATGTCACTTATAAAGACATTAAAAAGGAGATGCAGTTTGTTCCTAATTAATGAGCTTCCCACTGGTCACTGTGAGCCTCTTATGGGCCAGAGCTTACTACACAAGCATTTGTCAATGACGAATGGTTACTTGCTGGGATTCACAGTGGAAGTGCAGGAGTTAGACAGATGGGGCCCTGTTTCTCAAAGCCCTGCATCAGATGCAGGTGCCTGCGGTGAATAGATATGGTCCATGGTGCACCTTGCGTCTATGATTGCCCTCCGTGTGATTCACAAAGGTGGCTTGCATCGACCTCAGTCCACCTGCCCCAAACAGGGCTTGCACCTGCAATGCACTGCGGTATGGCGATAGGGGAACTGTGGCCGATGTAAGCTGCATCCTGTGATTCACAGACATCACCTAGTGGGAGAAATTCTAAGTGTCCTTAGACCAGCCAGGGCAGCCATAAGGGGACTTAGACATTCTCCCTTGGGTGACATGCCTGTGTGTGCAGTACACCATGGGTGATGGTCCACCCACCATACACCCCAGAGTGTGGCCCTGTATGTGTGGCCCCCATCCTAGTGGTCCAATGGCACCCCTCACAGTTCCCCAATGCCACCTATGTACCATGCTGGCACCCCCAACCTGATGCGGCTTTCCCGATCCCCGATGCCTGCCCCATTGGTGCTACTGCAGCACTAACTTATGGTGGTACAGTGCCCACCCATGCCCCAGCAGACACAGCCCAAACCCCCCCATACACCAGTCCAGACTGCTCCCTGGTGCCCAGCACATCCCACCACTCACCTCCATGGCCAGGCGCCAGTTGCATCAAACATGGTGGGGGGACATTGACCCACCAGATTGGGTCTGCATGCCCATTACCTAGTACGACAGGGGGGCCTGTGTTAGTCTCTGGTGGCCTGCAGTGGAGCTGTGCAGTGTGCCGGGGTTTGCTGCAGGGTTCCAGTCAGTGCTAGTGTGGGGACCTAGCCGCAGGGACCCCTCCTGTACCTGAATCAGGTGCAGGGTCCGTGGTGCACCAGGCATTGGTGCAAGGTGCTGCATGCCGCAGCTTGTGTCAGGTGCAGGCCCCTATGAGAATTGGGCCCATGCAGTATAGGAATGGCAGCGAAGTACTGAACTGACGCCAACTCCACCCTCACCCTACAGAGATGGGCAGGCACTGGGGTGTGCCTTTGAGTCATTGCCCATAACGGTCATGACATTTCTCCTCACCCTATCCTGCAGACACTGGCAAGTGTCAAGGTGTGCCTTGGGTGTTCGGGCTTTGCTCATATCATTCCATAAGGAAATATGCTGAAATGGGTGCAGTATAGGAAAATGGGATGGATTCTGGGGCCAAAGAGTCCAAGGTGCACCTCAAATCCTTTCACTGGCTGCAGGTGGGGGTGGAATGGCATGAGCATTACTGTCGACAATCCCAAGTCACATCCCTGACGCCTGTGACAGTCCCTACAGGGTAAGGTATTAAGGTCGAAAACCCTAACACCCTGGGTGTTTCTTGGTATTTTTGCTCCAAGTTTTCAACATGGGCTTTTTGTGATCCTACCGCATGAACAGAGACACTATCAGTTTGTTAGCACAAAGGTGATTTTGCACAGTGACTGCAGCATTTGGCGCCACAGGTGCGAAAATACATTTCAAACAGGATGTGAAAAATGACAGCTGTACTGTTCATGAGAAGGTGTAAAAAATGGCAATGTTGAAAATCTGGAATGAAAATATAAAAAAACTAGTGAAGTCATGAGTGTGCATAGAAACTCTGCAAAGCACACCCATAATGTAATTAGTTTGGGGATTTTTTACAGCAGAGTTTCAACACAGGCATTTTGGGACCTCCACTCATGAACAGTGTCACTGTGATTTTCTTAATCTATCCCAAATACTGATTTCCCACAGCGGTCGTGCTATTCTGTGCCGGAAGTGCGAAAACCCATGTCAGCCAGGGTGTGAAAAATAATAGCAGTACTGTTCATAAGGAGGTGTGGAAAAATGCCAATGTTGAAAATCTGGACTGAAAAGATTACGAATTTGTGAACGTACAAGGGTGCATGGAAATTGAACAATGTACGCTTGTAACACAGCCATTTCATGGATGTTTGTCACCAAATTTTGAACATAGCCAGTTTAAGACCCCTGCTTATGAACTGTGTCACTGTGATTTTCTTATTCTGTCCCGAACATTGATTTTGCACACCGACCACGCCATTGCACGCTACACGTCCGAAAACACATTTTAGGTGAAATGTGAAAAATGACAGTTGTACTGTTCATAAGGAGGTGTGGAAAAATGGCAATGCTGAAAATCTTGTGTGAAAATATTAAAAATGCTCGAAGTTATGAGCATGCATAGGAACTGTGCAACGCATACTTGTAAAAGTCATTTTGGGGAATTTTTTCAACAAATTTTCAACATAGGGTTTTTGGGGGCCTACATCATGAACAGCATCACTGTGATATTCTTAATCTGTCCTGAACATTGATTTCACGCATCAACTGCGCCATTGTGCACTACTTGTGCGAAAACCCATTTCAGGTGAGATGTGACAAATAACAGCTATACTGTTCATAAGAAGATGTGATAAAATGACAATGTTGAAAATCTGGAGTGAAAATATAAAAAATACTCGAACTACGGCGTGCGTGGGAACTTGCATAGCTTGTGCTCTCGTAAAACAGTCATTTTTGGGAAATTTTTTCACCAAATTTCAACATGGGGTTTTGAGGGGGGGCTATCTCATGAACTGTGACACTGTTGTTTTGTTAATCGGTCCCAAAAGATGGTTCCGCGCAGTGACTGCGAAATCACCTTTCGGGAAGGAATAACAAAATGGCAGTGACTGAATTCGTGAGGTGGGGTCCCAAGAATCCCATGTTGAAATGTTGGTGAAAAAAATTCAAAAAAATGTCGGAGATATGCACCAAAGTTGAAAAACAAAATGTATGCCATTATACAGCTTACCGGCATTTCTTCAGTTCGCGGACGACTTTGAAGAGTGCAGACATGTTCCCAGTCCATCGAAGATCATCGCGCCAGGCTCCGGAGGTAAGTATGGGGTGAGGGGTGTGGGAGGTGGGTAGTAGAGGGTAGGTGCAGGTTGGGGAGGGACCACCGAATCGACGAGGAACCATTTTCTACTTTACAGGTTTATTTTTTTTTTAAAAATTGAGGGAAGGTTTTCTTTTTTACAGGAACATTTTGTTTGGGGACACTGGGGAGAGCTCCCAGCATGCCACCTGAATGTTTGGGGGGTCTGTAGCCGATGGGGATTGGGCACCCCGTCGGCACCTATCGAGTGCTGGGGGCAGACAAGAGCCGAAGGGGATTAGGCATCCCTTCAGCACACAAGAAATTGGGGGATGAGCATATGTTAACAGGACTGGGCTCCCTGGCCAGCAAAATTATGAGGAAGGCGGCATGCCAACAGGATGATTGGGCATCCCTGTCAGCATATAGAGGTGCGGGGGGTGGTGGCAAGAGCTGAGGGGGATTGGGTACCCCCCTCGGCACACGAGAAATTTGGGGGGGGCATTATGCCGACGGGAAGTGGGATACCCCATTTTTTTTTATGTTTATTAAAGTATTTCACCAGGAAGGCAAACTAACGGGGAGGGGGACTGGCGGCTTGCAGCCGTGTAATTAGCTGCTGCATTCAGAGAGACCCCTCATATGAAAAGCTGATTGCTTACTGATGGGGCACTCCTTGATTGCAGCAGTTCAATTTCTTTGATCTAGTGTTCTGCTTTTTAACTGTGGTGATCCAGGGCATGCGCCTCTATTGGCCGGGCAGAGACCAGCCCCTGAATGGGCTGCTGCCATTGGGCACAACACTGCCATGCCTCCACAACCTGCTTGTGAAAAAATGTGACGCAATGTGTTTCTTGCACATGTGTGCAAGCAACACAAAAATAAGGTGATCGAGTATTTGTTTAGTATGGTTAGATTAGGCGCAAGTAAGGGGGAAAAGGTTCCTTAAGAGGGAGGAAAGAGCCAGCCCTGTGGCGCTGGATGCCTTACCTCACGCCATGCCAGTGACCCAAGTTTGGGAATGAGCATGGCCACCGGGGTTGGCAGGGGAGTAGAAGGAGCAAGCGTCCGAGGAACTGCTCTTCTTCTCCAGGGAGTGGGGGTTGCCAGTGGTAGGCATTTGGCTGGCCCCTAGTGGAGGCTGGGGGACAGTGCGCTGACCTTGTGGTAAAAAAGGGGAGGAGATGGGGCAGATGCTAGGAGGGAGCGTGAGCAGACTCATGCGTGCTCACTCCACAGGCGTCATTGCATGCCTCGTCTCCTGGGAGAAAACCAGGGAATAGTTGCCACGGTGGAATGATGCAGGGTGCCTCTCAGGCTCTACTTCTGGCTAGCCATGGCTCCGGCATCTCCTTCTCTGAGATCCTGCCAGTCTGGGAGAAGGGAGCAGATGGATGGAAGGTCAGAGAAGCGGAGATAGGGGAGCTAAACACGTGGCTCAAGGACTGGTGCCAGGAAAAAGGACACAGATTTATAGGGAACTGGCAACAGTTCTGGGAGCGAAAGTTCTTTAAATTTGATGGACTGCATCTGACTAAAGAGGGAGTCAGTGCATTGGGGCAGAAGTTTGACGTCTTTGCAGAATATTTAAACTAGCAAATGGGGAGAGGGGTGCTGCACCCCATACGTCGAATGGGAAGAACACCCCTTCCCCCTCAGCTAGTGGTCAAACAGGAATTCAGCGTGTTTGCCATTCATTTGCATCACCAGGTAAGAAAAAAGGTTTGTCTCCCCATACGATGCACAGGGGTAATGCCAAACTTCACCCAACAACTAACACTTCAAAATCTGGCCAATGGAAAATCATGTACACAATGCTCACAGCCTGGGAAATAAGATCCCAGACCTACAGGCAATAATGTCAGAGGCTAAACTGGACATAGTAGCAATTAGTGAGACGTGGTTTACCAGTAACCACACTTGGGAGACTTCAGTACCTGGCTATGTATTGTTCAGAAGAGACCGAGGTGAAAGGGGAGGAGGGCCCTGTATGTTAATGAAAATATCAAAGCTACAGAAATTCAGAATACACATAAGGAGCCAGAAGAACTGTGGGTCACCCTGGAAACAGGAAATGGGACAGCCATAAGAACTGGGGTTGTCTACAGGCCCCCAGACCAGAGGAGGACATAGACACATTACTGTTAGAAGATATACAAAACATGACAGCTAAAGGGAGGTTCTGATAATGGGAGACTTCAACATGCCAGATACAGATTGGTCAATACCAGCAGGAACATCTGCCAGAACTAGACTCATAGTGGATTCCTGCAGGGGAGGGCCTCAAACAACTGGTACAGCAACCCACAAGAGACAGGGCTATCCTAGATCTAGTACTGACTAACAAAGAAGGGATCACAGATCTCCAGGTAGAAGGTCACCTGGGGCCAGTGACCATCACATGGTATGGTTCAATTTGGCTACTACATCTAAATCATCCCATTCCAAGGCAAAAATATGGGACTTCAGAGGAGCTGACTTTGATAAGATGGCCAACAGAGTTAAGCTAGCCCTGGCAAAAGAAACACAGGTGAGGAGGTACAGGCAAAGTGGGCAAGCATTAAGGATACAATACTTGAAGCAACATCCCATTGTGTTAGACAGAAAACGAAGTGCAAAGAAGACGGAAACCACTTTGGTTCTCAAATACAGCAGAAAAGGTCAGAGCCAAAAGGCTGGCCTTCAGAAAATATAAGGGAACACAGCGGATGAAGATAGGAGGCATACCAAACTGCCCTAAGGGAAGCAGGTAAGGCAGTAAGGCAGGCAAAGTCCCAAACTGAGGAAACACTATCACTAACAGTAAAAGAAGGTGACAAGACTTTCTATAGATACATTAGTGAAAGGGAGAAAGTCCAGAGGGGTATTGCTAAGCTTAATGGAGAAAAGGGAGCATGTGAGGAGGAGGACCCTGTAAAGGCATCTATCCTAAATAGATACTTTTGCTCAGTATTTACTGAAGAGAAGGTAGGGCAGGGCCCACAGCTCAGCATCATGGACACAGGGGGAGGAGGTGAGCACTACTCCTTCACAAAAGAAAGGGTCCTACAAGAGCTTGCTAAGCTCAGGGTGGATAAGGCAATGGGACCTGATGGCATACATCCCAGGGTACTTAAGGAGCTAAGGAGGAACTAGCAGAGCCATTAGCAGAATTGTTTAGTGAGTCTCTGAGCACAGGAGAGGTCCCAGAAGACTGGAGAAGGGCTCATGTGATCCCACTCCACAAGAGTGGTAGCAGGGAGGAGGCGGGAACTACAGACCGGTCAGTCTTACCTCAGTAGTGGGCAAGATTATGGAGGCACTCCTTAAGGAAAGGATAGTGCAACACCTGGAATCCATAGGGCACAGGATCCAAGACAGCATGGGTTTACAAAGGAAGGTCCTGTCAAACTAATCTCATAGATTTCTTTGACTGGGTAACCAGAGTGGTGGACCAAGGGGAGCAGTTGATGTCGCCACCTGACTTCAGCAAAGCTTTGACACTGTTCCACATAGAAGATTGATAAATAAGCTAGGTAGGCTCGGGTGGGTCAGAAGTTGGTCAACTGGGTGGCAAACTGGTTGACTGGCAGAAACAGAGAGTGGTAGTAAATGGTATACAATCAGAAGAGATGCAAGTCACAAGTGGGGTACCCAGGGATCAGTCCTGGGGCTAGTCCTATTCAACATCTTCATTAGTGACCTGCAGATGGACTAGAGGGTAAGGCTTGTCTCTTTGCAGATGACACCAAGATCTGCAACAGAGTAGATGATCCAGATGGGGTGGGCAGAATGAGAAGAGATCTGGATAAACTAGCAGAATGGTCAGAAGAGTGGCAACTGGGATTTAATGCAAAGAAGTGCAAAATCATGCACATAGGGAAGAGAAACCCAGCCACTTATAGGCTGGGAGGAGTTGCTAGCAGTCACAAAGGAAGAAAGAGACTTGGGCATCATCATCACTGATGACCTAAAATCATCCAAGCAGACTCTAAAGCAGTAGGTAAGGCTAGGGGTGTTAGGTGTATTAGTAGGGGTATCACAAGTCAAGAGGGAGGTAATAATCCTCTGTACAAGACATTGGTTAGCCCCATCTGGAGTACTGCGGCAGTATTGGAGGCCACACCTTCACAAGGACATTAACCAAATTGAGGCAGTCCAGAGAAGGGCAACCAAAATGGTGCAGGGACTGCATCAGAAGACATATGAGGACAGATTAACGGAGCTCAATATGTATACCCTTGAGCAAAGGAGGGAGAGGTGATATGATCGAGACATTTAAACACCTTAAGGGCATAAACAAGGTGAAAGAGTCTAACATGTTTAAATATAAGAAAATAGCAGGACAAGAGGACACAGCATGAGATTAGAGGGAGGCCGATTAAGGGGAATGTGAGGAAATTCTTTTCACAGAAAGGGTGGTAGATGCTGAATGGCTTACCACAAGAAGTGGTGGCTATGAATACAGTGCAGGGCTTCAAACAGGCATGGGATAGGCATAAGGGAGCAATACAAATGACTATGAATAGATAGGTCACTGACAGAGCAAAGGCCGATGGCACATTTATAAGGTAGAAAAAGAAATGGGCAGACTGGATGGGCCTTGCGGTCCTTATCTGCAGTCAACTTCTATGTTTCTATGTTCTATGGCTACACTGGATCCGGTCTCTGGTTTGCGTTGAGGAACCCCCGCTGGAGGGGGTATAAGCCCTGGGGGTATGGGTCAGCGCCGGATGACAGACGCCGGGGGACAGGGCTGGGGGCTCCCTCCAGAAGAAGGGACGCAGCAATGAGGAGAAAAAGAAATAGCAAAAAAAAAAAAAAGGGAGGAGAGGATTTTAGGTGAGTCAGAGTGCCGGACAGGACTTAGTTCACCGAACAGGTCTCTTAAGGTAACTGGTGTAGGGTTTAGGATTATGCTCCTTTTTTGTGGTTGACTTTTCTGATTTTTATATGTTTTTGCTGTTATTTGCTATTTTGAGTTTGTTTTCCTTTACATTTGTTATTTAATTTTCTTGTTTTGATTTATTTTAATAAGAATTCCCCTGCAAGCATAACCAAGTCACAGGTGGATACTGTCCACGATGCAGCTGTACCATAGAAATGGAAACTCAAGAACATTTGTTTATTAGTTGTCTTTATGCAAAACAATTCTGCAATTTATAGCCACCTGATGGGCTTCTCCACAATTTGCAGCAGTCTGTTATAAGGAGATCATTACCGCCATTTTCCAGAACACTTTCATGGGATACCATAAAAGCACTCTTCAGCTGCTTTTCACGGGTATTCAGTTTTATCTGTGCATAGTTAGCTATAGGTTGGTAATTCAGCAGGAACTAATTCCGGTCTCGACCATAACAGAATGGTTAGAGCACATTACTGATATCTGTAATATAGAATTCAAGGCAATGCACCATGAGGAGTTTGAGACTATGGAAAGGGTTTAATTGGCTACCACCTTAAGAACACCCGGTTGACTAGAACAGGTTTCTTTATAGGTACTGAATGGCAAGGCTTCATATTATTATAGCTGAAGACATACTAGGCTGGAATGTGTATATAAATACTTTCCTTTTTTCACTTCCCCTTTATGTCCTTCTTCTGATGTTTATAACGAGACTACAGATTACAGAGCTAGTGTACTGCCTGGAATTAATAGTCTTTCAGATATAGTCAGCTATCACTTCTTGTATTTTTTCTTTTCTGTTGGCTGATTAAAAGATTTTCCCACCTGGCCGTATGGGGGTGATATGTGGAACGGCACTCTGGAGGCTTAAAGGACAGTTCTCTTCCTCCCCCTATATTATTCAACACTTGAACCACATTGATTGTGACATCACTAGTAACCAAGAGGACCCAGTCCTCACTGCCAGATTAGTCTATTTCACATGGAACTGCAGGGACTGTCTCTTCTTGGTTACTAGTGATGTCACAATTTCCTGCATTTTGATTGGTAATTTGTGAAAGTCACTGCTCAGGCTACAAGGGTTCTGGTGTCTCATTGGGTTTGGTCACATTTCTGATGATGGAGTGGGAGGAACAGAACTGACTTTTTTTTAGTCTCCAAACAGAGTGCTGCTCCACACATCAGCCCAGTACTGGCCCAGTACTGCCAGGTAGAAACTCTTCTAATTAGCAAACAGAAAAGAAAAAAAATACTTCAGATATAAGAAGTGATAGCTGACTGCATCTGCAAATTACTACTAATTCCAGAAAATACACTAGCTGTTTACATGTGTGTTAATTATTTATTTTACTGTATCCCTTTGTTTTGTTATTATTGTAATATTTGCTGAAAATGCTGTTATGCTCTTTTTATGTTTAATAAACATTCTCCTGCTCTTAGTGGAGGTTGTGGCGAAGGATCAAAGTTGTAATCTTCCGGCACGGCACGTTACTTGAACTTCCTGATGTGTGAAGTTTGCTAGGTCACCACATCTTCACCAGAGTAGTTTTACTTTCCAGTCTATTCAACACTATGCATGACATAAGTGAAAAGCTCCTAAAAATGTAATTCTGTCGTACTTTTGGGGGATGGGAGTCTTTGTGCATAACTGGTCACGGTTAGGGCAGGTGTACTCAGTATCGGAAAGGTTGAGAACATGGCTTTTGTTCAGTCTGTACTCTATGTGCTGCTCTGCTGCCTTTAGGATAGCCATGCCCCCCTATGCTGCATTGCTGTGAATATTAATGAGCTGATTTGAATGGTGCAGGGACACATTTCAGAGGCGGACAGGAAGTGCCCATTAGTCTCTGAGTGTCAACAGTGACAGGGAGCTGAAAACACCAAGGGCTGCTGAGGGCTTTCCTGTGGTTATCCATTCCTCTTCATCTAGTTCCCAACTCTAAAGGACAGCGGCTGCTTATATTTCTAAACAGTGCGGTTCTGAATTGTAAGGAGGTGGTGTGTTAGTTTGAAACAGATCAGGAAGCTGGAGGTATGGATGGCTGAGCTGATGTGTTAACAAAGCAAGGTATGAAACATGATAAAACTAGGTCAGTTTAACATGTTTTTCTAAACAAAATTATTTATAAATGTATATTAAAAGCAGACTGTGTTATCTGAAAAGCTCCCTACTCAAAACTAAACTTGAAAGTTTATGTCTTTATGTATTTGTATTAAAATCTTCTACTTATTAGATTCCGTGTTCGGTTTCCAAAAACGGCCTGGGAGGCAACAACAGCCGCAGTAGCAGTTAGTTTAAAAATATTAGCACAATCGGAGAAATACACCAGCTATGTGAACTACACAGTTATGCATAAAATATTTTATAAAATGGACAGGAGAACTACTTTGCTGGAAGGTGGAGATACAGTACAGCCACACTGTTCAGTCAGAATAACTTTTGTTGGAGTTTGTGGAGCTATATATTTTTTCTGTTTGTAAGTGTGATAACACACCAAAGTGTGCTGTTGTGTTGTAATAGTAATAGGAGATGAAAAACACTCGGCTGTGCTTGGTGCCTGTAATGATGGTGTCTACGCGGCTGTGGATGGCGATAACAGGACCCTTTCAGCTGCAGTCGACGACATCACGCCTCTTTGTGCCCACCTACTAGTCTCCCGTCGCAGTTTACTATGGGCTTGGTTGAGATTGTGCTTGGTGGAGGACAAACTGGATCTGAGGGCCTGTTATGTGGTGTGACAGAGCGCAGTCACCCAGAAGAGGGCAGATTTTCTGTCCGGGCTGATTGCAGTGGGGATAAACATTCCAGCTTTTCCACACTGCACACAGACTTTTACATCCTGGCTCGAATTTGTTTGCAGTTCCTTGGGCCCGCCTTAGATCCTCTGGAGACTGGGCACTTGTGGTGATGATGCCCCAGTTATGGAATGCTCTGCCGTTTTAGCTCTGGAATATCTCCTTGGTGGCGGTGTTTAAGAAATCTTTAAAAGCCTATGTGATCCCCTGGCATGTAATGAATATGGTTGAACTCTGCTGTTATTGGTTTTATGGAGTATTGTTGTAACCCCCCTACAAATGGGGGTTCCCAAAATGTTTTCCTTGAGCTTGCCTAATTGCTCACTGCCAGGCTGATGTCCTGCATTTTAGCAGTTTAAATGTGGTTGCCAGAGAGTGCCTGTATAGCCTCTGTGTGCTGTCTCTTTTTAAGAGCTGCCTGGATTGCAGTCATAAGTAATCTGAGAGGGAGCTCTATTAAAAGATGTAACTATTTGCTGAAAATCATTTAGCTTGATAATGATAATGTAGTTTGTCTAACCTGCCTTCTTTGCAGCAAGGACTGTTTTGTTTACCCCCATCATTTGGCCCGGGGTTGCAAATTGGACCACTCGGTATAGGTGGGACCTAAAATGGAGCCGGACTACAGGAGCTGTCTGGAGTCAAAATCTGTAGGAATTGTAGTTTTAGGCTTTTGGTGCCTTTTTGCAAGTGAAGGGGGAGCTCTTGCTTTGACTGACAGCCGAATCAGCTAACCAAACCTTTTGGATCTGAGCGAAATCCCCAAGCTGTCTGCTGTTTAAGTGAGATCTAAGTTGGGAGCTGAAGAAGCACACAGCTCAAGAGAGTTTGAGCAGCAGTCCTGAGTGGATTCACATGGGAGAACTGTGAAAGGGCTGAGTTTGGCCTGCCTGTCTGCCTGCTGTCCCTGAGAGGGAAAATAGAGTTTATTCGGACTGAATCCGGGTTGTGAGGACTATTTAAGCCATTGGACTGTGACCAGGCTCATACCTGAAGAAGACCGAAGATTTTGCTGAATGCAATCGGCCTGTCAGGATTTCCAGCTGCTTTTGAATCCCTGGTTTGTGCAGAGATTCTGCGATCATGACCGTAGAGTGGTTTGCCTGGTACAGTAGAATTTCCTTACATGTAAATGTGCTGTGAGTTGTTAGTGGATCGTGATTTGGTTCCCCACTGTGTGAACTGTGTTCTGCTTGCTGGAAGCTGTATCCAGCCCAGAATGGACTGTATCCGAATCTGTCTCCATTTGGCTGGGGCCTTGCCACACTGGCTCAGCTAGACTACCCGCTGCACAGAGAAAGCCGTCAACGAGAGACCTGTCTGGGGATCAGCCCCCTGCTCCACTCTTGAACAGGAATGACACCTTGGCGAATCGTGTGGGACCTGCTTCTGCTGGCACTCCAGATCAACCACCTGCAGTCTCAATTTTCGTCCAGCCTGTGTCCAATCTTTGGTATTGTGAGTAATCATCAGGTTAGCTCCCTGCAACAACAGCCTAATCTGAAATTGTGTCATCTGATTGTCTTGTTTTCTTTTCACGAACTGAGCCTTCTGGTTCCAGATTACAATTAGTGTGTGGTGCATGTTGTTTTCTTCCATCACAGGGCCCCTACTAGCTGCAACGTTCCTGGCTAGCCCGCCATTCTCCATTTGGGTACTCAGAGTGTGTGACTGTTTATGGACCCTGAAGTGCATATATAACTGTTTGACTGATACAACCTTTAAGCAAATTAACCTGATTGTGTCCCTCCCTTGTTCAAGTCCCTTAAATAAATCAGATCTAACTCTTTTTTGCATTTACCCTGACTATGGTTTCAGTTTGTGCAAGAGTACTGTACTGCTGTTATTTGCTGTGTATAACCTTGTTTTATAGGGGGTCCCCAGGGCCGGGCCAGTGGAAAGCCCTGGTGGTAAGTGCAAATAGTGTGGGTACTTGTGTGGTGTATCAAGGGTATTGTGAAAGTGATCATTGTGTATTGTTCCGGTCACTAGTAAGGAAAGAAGGGGGTTACAGTGTCCCAGATGGCTGTGCCCAGGTTAGCTTGACCACTACCAACCCTGACTTCCGGGTGGAGGCACCCATTTCAGAACTCAGGCCCCTTAACCTGCTACTAGCCAAGCAGGCAGGGGTAGTAGCCCTTGGGATAGCACCACCTAGGGGTTACACTGTGTTGTGCACATAATTGTATTCTGTTAATAATACTATGTTTTATATATACAGTGCCTAGAACTCTTGGGATAGGGTGCTTAAAAATAAGAAAAAACTTACTTACAATGTACCTGGGATGTGAGACTGTTTCTAGGGATATGTGACTACCTGCTGTCAGATATGGTATTCAGCTGAGTATTTTTGCTCGGGACCCACATTATTTGCTACTCTGTACAGGCTGGTGGAATGCTAGGGTGCATCAGAAGGGGGTGAAGGGAAGGGCAGGGGCTGTAATCTTGCCACTACAAGGCCCTGGTCAGGCCCCACCTGGCACACTGCGTGCAGTACTTGGCTCCCCAGTATAACGAGCTCGGGTCAGAGCCACAGCGAATGCTTCTGCAGTAGTATTGAAAAACGGAAAGCAGTTAAATGTTGTCAGTAACTCACATCCCTGTATCATGTGGTTTTATCCTGTTGATCCTGTGACTCCCCCACCCTCCAGCCATTACCATCAACCACCTGTCCCAGAATCCCCTGCAGCCAGCCCTCTGATGACCACTTGTGGTGTTCAAGCCACATGGAGACTAAATGCCCATAGCGTATAGTAACTTAAATCTCGTGGTCAGCATGTACCTGCCCTCGGCTGATCAGTACCAAAACTATAAGCGCAAGTACGTGCTGAATATGTAGATTAAAGTTACCATATGCATGATATAGGCATATAGAAGTCTTTCGCAGCTTAGCCCATTTTACGTGTCATCAGAGTGTGGCCACAGGAGATTCTGGGACTGGTAGTTGGCAGCAATGATGGGGGCTGGGTCACATTATCAGCCAGATAAAAACGCATAAAACAGGCATGTGAGTTACTGAAAAAAATGTAACTGTGTTTTTGCTATTTGGAGCCTGTAGGTCTTGCTTCTTTGTTTTTTAATCAACAGGCAGCAGTTGTGAAAAGATGAAGAAAATAATGCGGTGGGGGAAGGGGAGCCACATTGTATTGAATGGAGAGGACGTGGTGAGATGTTATTGAGTACCACTCTGTGGAAGCAAACAGGCTGTGCTGTGTTAGGAAACGTTTTACATATTCCAGAGCCCCCTTTCTCTTCTGACCTAATTGCAATACATCAGCATAGTTCTACGATGCAGCTGTAAAAAAGATGTTGTGGCAGTTGAGAGAGTGCAGCACAGAGCCACCAAAATGATCCAGGCTATGGAGGGCAGACGGTGTAAGGAGAGGCTGAAGACCCTTAACATGTTCAACCTGGAAAAAAGAAAGCTGGGGGGGGGGGCACAGTTTCAGTTTTCTGCATATTGAAGGATGTCAGCAAGATCATATAGAAGGCTATGTATGACCTGCTGTGTTTCAGCAGGATGAGGGGGGGCACCTAGAATGTAAAAGGTTGTATATTCAGGGGTAGCATTATTAGGTACTTCTTCTCCCAGAGGGAGGTGACCCTATGGTACAGTCTACCAGTGGAGACAATGGACATGAAGACACTATTACAGGCCTTTAAGGTAAGCCTGAACACATTTCTGCTTACCGGGGGATTTGATCAGCTGATTCTGATTGCTCTATGATTTTTGTAATATAAAAATGTAGTGTGATTGTCTGTCATAAGACATCCTGTGCTCCTGGGATGACCCCCCCCCCCCAGGTATCGGTTCAAAGGACAGAATTTGTTAACAGCACATCTCAGTAAGGTGATTAACTTCCCAGTTTGCTTTGAAGCCAAAGGAAATGAAAATATCCATTTTATGACGTCTTCAGAGGAAGCACAGTTAATTACGCCTGGTGTTACAAAGCATATTACACCTCAGTGAGATTTGGCAGTTAGTCATAAAAAGTCCTTTGATGTCTTTGAAGCAGGAAACTGCTCACAGATCAAATAAAGAACTGGGAAAATCACAGACTTAATTAAGGGTGTCATAATTTGGGAAATGAGTTTTGCTGAACTCACAGTATTTAATATACCTCTTGATAGGACCTCCTTTTTTGTATAACTTTTATATTCTGTAAGGAAGTGCTAGATGGCCTCAGGGAAGGGATGGAAACACAGTGTTTTAAACTTGTATTCTGTGTTTCTCGAGACATTCCTGTTGGACTCGGAAGAAGCAACATCTACTTTGAGCACTGTTAGAAGATATGCATTAGATAAACTAGTCTAACTGTATGATTGTAGGAATTTGTTTGCACTTTTTTAAACCTTGTTCTTTTAAGTGATTGTATGCTTTGTGATATAGTGTTCTGTGTTTACATTTTACATACTGAGACTGTCTGGTGTTCCTCCAAAATTATTTCTTTGACAATTGGAGTATGTATGTATGGTTAAAGTTGACACTGTTTATAAGCTTAATGGTAATACCAAACTGGAAAAAAGTAAGAATTTTCCTAAGGTCTTTTCATTGAGTTTTTAAGAGTTCATTGTTGTATACCTGGTTAGGTGCCCCGGGTGGAAGAAATCTGGCAATCCCTGAAGAGCAGAATTATCTGAGCCTGTACACTGGGTACACTAGTATAAGGTTTACAGTTTGAATCCCCCCAGAACTTGAGACCAAACGTGATTCAAACCCACAAAGCAGACAGGAGGGTTACCCTGTTTCTGTTACCTGTTCACAAGACTGCACTCGGAGGTTGGCACTGTGGGAGCAGAGGGCTGGACCTGCTCAGTAGGTTTGTGACAGATTGGTTGGCAGTGGTGCTGATAATTTTGGTTTTACAAGCTTTAACTTTTCAGTGTGTCAGCTTAATACTGTACAGCTCACTTGCTAAAAAAGGGCAGTGATTTATTTTTAAAAAGGAAACAGAACTATATAATTTGGCATACAGTCAAGTTCCTACCTGTTTTATTTTTTTTCTAAAGTGCAAGTTAGAGTAGCCGTAATTAGGGAAGAAGATGGCTTCCAACTACAGCTGGGCACACTGTAGACTACCTGAAGCAGTTGTGCAAGAACAGAGGAGTCCTGTACAAGGTGAGAGCCATCAATCAGAACCTCGTGGATGCCCTGATGGTAGCAGATACCCAAAGCACTGAGTCACTGACTGTGACTGAAAAAGACCAAACCCTGAGTGTGTGGAAGGGCTAGCGGCCAGTGCAGTGTCCAGATCTGATGAGAAGGATAGCAGGACCAGTGCCAGCGAAGGGCCACAGTAGCAGGGGAAGGTCACCGGCATTCTGAAGCCAGAAGTACTCAGGCTGCAGACTGAGTTTGCAGAATGGAGCTGGAGTTCCAGGAGAAGAGAGAGTGGGGGCAGCAGCCGGAGGCTGACAGTGAAGAGCGTGAGTGCCAGCAAGCTGCAGAGGAGGAGAGGGTCCGTGAAGAGCGAGAGACAGACCGTGAAGAGCATGAGCACCAGCGAGCTGCAGAGGAGAAGAGGGACCGTGAACAGCGAGAGGCAGACCGTGAGGAGCGTGAGCGCCAGAGGTGACATGAACTGGAGATGCTACGACTCCAACTACCTGCACCAGAGCAGGTAAGTGGCTTGGGTTTAACTGGGACTACAGGACTGGGTTACAAATTGAGTTCCAAATTGATAGCCGAATTTAAAGAGGGGGAGGATATGGATGCCTTTTTAAATTTCTTTGAAAAAGTTTGTATTCAGGCTAAAATTCCTAAAGAGTCCTGGAGTTCCAGCCATCCCCGCTACTTATTGGGAAAGGTCAGGATGCATTGGGTCAAATGGACAATGAGGACGGTAATGATTACAGCACACTTAAAGCTGCACTTTTAAAAAAGTTTGATTTAACTGCTGAAGCATACACAGCTAAATTCTGTAAGCTCAGTAGGAGCTCTGATATGAGCTACAGGTAGCTAACCATGAAACAACATCAGTTTTTAAAACATTGGTGGGAGCGAATTGAAGCAGATGCTGTAGAAAAAATTGAAAATGAAATTTTATTAGAACAGTTTTTTGGGGCATGCCCAGCAGAGCTGAAAACCTGGCTGGAGGACTGAGATCCCAAATGAGTGCAAGAGGCTGCTGAACTCTCGGAGCGCTATGCCAAGAGCAGACCTGCTTTGAGCGCGAATGGGGTGGGTGTGGCAGCGCAGAAAGGGAAAAGCGTGGCTTCAGGGCAGCTAAAACCCTCACAACCTCCACCAAAACTAGTTAGCCCCAGGTTTCAGAGAAAATATTTCTCTGAGAAAAGAAATGAATGTTGGGTCTGTAGAGAAACTGGGCATCTTGCCAGACAGTGTCCCAAAAGGGTGAGCAATATGCAACATGGGGCGAGGAAAGAAGTGGGTTCTTTGTGTGTTCCTGGGAGCATGCCTGCGAACATGAGGGAACGCATGCACCCAGTCTCGGTAAATGGTGTACAGACACAAGGTTAAGGGACACAGGGGCATCCCTGACATTGGTAAAAGGGGATCTAGTAGATCCTGGTCAGCTTATACCTAATAAATATGTCACTGTACATGACTTTACTGGGGAGGAGAAAACATTACCCCTTACTAGTGTTATCTTAGACTGGGGTGAAACAGGGGGAATTGTGCAACAGGTGGCTGTAGCCAAAACCTTAGCAGTGGATGTTATTCTGGGCAACAATCTCAAACAGGGGATGGTGTGTACAGTTACATGTAGCCAAATGGCAAGGAAAAATTGTAGTTCCCTGGACCCCACAGAATCCCTTGTGAAAACCACTGGGAGGCTGGTTCTCCAGCCTGTCTCTCCTGATATGGAGACTAATGAAACGGGGGTGGAAATGTCCCCAGTAGCAGTTAACCACACAGCTACGGAGGGTTGCTCGGAGGAGGGAGGGGGTGACCCATTGTCAGAGGGTTAAGGATGACAGTGATCCTGAGTGCACCGATGCTAGTGCTAGGGACCCTAGTTTAGAGACTGAAGGGGATCTGTCCCATGCCTTGGGAATATGTGAGGAGTTTGCAGCAGCTCAGAGAAGTGACCCTAGTCTAGAGAAGCTGAGGGCTTGGGCAGACTCTGACAGAGCACAGGGAGGTGACAGCACACATGAGGTTTATTGGGAAAATGGGCTAATGTATACTCAGGCTGTGCAGACAGAGGGAGGGGTGATAGGCAGACAGCTTGTCATTCCCTATGGGTATCGTGAGCAGTTGCTCAAGACTGCACATGATATTCCCTTGTCTGGTCATCTGGGAATCACACGCACTACACAGTGGTTGGCCCAGAATTTCTGTTGGCGCAACTTCACCCAGCAGGTGAAGGAGTACTGCAGGTCTTGTCACTGGTGCCAAGAAATAGGGAAGGCGGACAAGAAAACCCAAGCTGCCCTGATTCCATTGCCCATAGTGGTGGAGCCATTCCAGAGGGTGGGAATGGATATTGTGGGGCCTTTAAATACCCCCAGCTCCTCCAGGAAGAGGTTCATCCTGACTATGATGGATTACGCCACCCAGTACCCAGAGGCAGTCGCCCTAGCCTCACTGAGGACAGACAAAGTGGCAGATGTCTTTTTTCTCCTGTGTTGGGTTTCCGCAGGAGGGTATCACCGATCGAGGGGGTTCCTTCATGTCGGACCTGATGAAATGTTTGTGGGAGAAGCGTGGTGTGCTGCAGAGATGTACAACACCGTATCATCCACAAACCAATGGGCTTGTGGAAAGATTTAATAGTACCCTGAAGTCAATGCTCTAAGCATTTGCTGAACAGCATGTGAGGGACTGGGAGAAATACCTTCCACACCTGTTGTTTGCATACAGGGAGGTGCCCCAAGAGTTGACAGGATTTTCCTCCTTCAAACTCTTGTATGGACACCGGGTACACGAGCCGCTAGACTTGATCCGGGAGGACTGGGAAGGCAAGCACGCTACCCAGGGAACTTCCATAGTGGATTACGTCCTTAGGTTTAGGGAAAAGCTGAAGGAGCTTATGTTAAAAGCCCAGAACAACCTGGCAGCTGCCCAACAGAAACAAAAAGTGTAGTATGACTGCAGAGCCAGAGCTCACTCGTATGTGGTGGGTCAGGAAGTCATGGTCCTTATTCTGGTCCGGAGAGACAGGCATCAGGCTGAGTGGACAGCACCTTACAAAGTAGTTAGGAAGGTAAATGACGTAAACTACATTATAGAGTTACCTGACTGAAGACTGACAGAAAGGAAGTACCATGTCAACATGATGAAGCCATATGCTAATAGTGCTGACATGGTGTTTGCAGTGTGTAGTCCTGGGGAACAGATGGACAAAGAAGACCCCCTTCTGGACTTGCTGGAAGAAAGCAAGCGGGAGTCCTCTGTGGAGGCAGCTAAACTGTCACCTCAGCTGGCCCCAGACAAGATCCAGGAAGTAAGGGAGGTTTTCGCAGACTTTGCCCCACTGTTTAGCGCGCCAAGCCTGGACTAGCCACCTTAGTGACGCATGATGTGGAGACAGGGACACAGACGCCCATATGGTGGACAGCATATTGGGTGGCAGAGGCTGTCCAAAAGGACATTAGGGAGGGAAGTGGAGGAGATTCTGGACTTAGGGGTAATCCAGAGATCCCACAGCCCCTGGGCCTCACCCAATGTCCTTGTGCCCAAGCCAGATGCCTCTACTCGTTTCTGTGTGGACTATCGTGGACTGAATGCAGTCATGAAGTCCGATGCCCACCCGATGCCCCGGACGGACGAACTCCTGGACAAGTTGGGAGGGGCGACCTACCTTATGACTATTGACCTGACCAAGGGGTATTGGCAGGTAGAGTTAACGGACAGAGCTAGGGAGAGGTCGGCCTTCATCATTCGGATAGGCTTATTTGAATTTAAAGTAATGCCTTTCAGAATGAAGAATGCCCTGGCCCCTTTCCAAAGGTTGGTAAACCAGGTGTTACGTGGTGCTGTGGTGTAACTGGATGACATTGCCATCTTTAGTGCCAGCTGGGAGGAACACCTGTCCCATCTTAGGGAAGTGCTGGGCAGGATACAGAGGACTGGGCTCACTGTCAAAGCTGAGAAGTGCCAGGTGGCCATGGGGGAAGTGGCATACCTCGGGCATGTTGTAGGCCGGGGACAGCTCTGTCCTAACCAAGCAAAAATACAGGTGATTAAGGCATGGCCCAGACCAGAAATGCAGAAGGAGGTCAGGAGTTTTCTAGGGACAGCAGGGTACTATAGGAAATTTGTACCCAATTACAGTGCCCTGGCTGCTCCCCTATCTGACTTGGTAAAGAAAAGGATCCCAAAGAAAATTACCTGGGAACCAGCTTGTGAGAAAGCCTTTACCAGACTGAAGAAAGCACCGTACAGTGCTCCTGTGTTGACAAGTCCTGACTATAGAAAACCCTTTATAGTTCAGATGGACGCCTCAGTCGTGGGTATTTGGGCAGTACTGAGTCAGACCTCCAACCAAGGTAAAGATCACCCAGTGGTGTACCTGAGTAAAAAGTTACTTCCCAGGGAGCAGGCATACTCTAATGTGGAAAAGGAGTGTCTTGCCATAGTGTGGGCCCTAAAGAAGCTAGAGCCATACTTATATGGACAGCAATTTGTGGTACAAACTGGCCACAACCCTCTTGTTTGGCTGATGCAAATGGGACATTTTTAGATTGTTAAGATGGAGTCTTGCTTTGCAAGGGTATGACATGACAATCTTACATAGGTCTGGAGTGATCAGTCAGAACTTAGATGGCTTGTCTCGTGTCTTTGAGGAGTGAACTGATTTGGGAAGCTCATCCCATGCAGGGGATAGAGCCCACAAATTCAGTCTATATGGGGAGGATTGTGACACTTGGCCAGCTGGTTCTGATTGCTCTATGATTTTTGTAATATAAAAATGTAGTGTGATTGTCTGTCATAAGACATCCTGTACTCCTGGGACCCCCCCCCCCCAAGGTATCAGTTCAAAGGACAGGATATGTTAAACAGCAGATCTCTGTAAAGTGATTAACTTCCCAGTTTGCTTTGAAGCCAAAGGAAACAAAAATATCCATTTTGTGACCTCTTCAGAGGAAGCACAGTTAATTGCACCTGGTGTTACAAAGCATATTACACCTCAGTGAGATCTAGCAGAGTTACAGTAGTCATAAACAGTCCTTTGATGCCTTTGAATCACAAAAATGCTCATAGGTCAAAGAAAGAACTGGGAAAATCACAGACTTATTTAAGGGTGTCATAATTTGGGAAATGAGTTTTGTTGAACTCACAGTATTTAATATACTTCTTGATAGGACCTCCTGTTTTGTATAACTTTTATATACTGGAAGGAGGAGCTAGATGGCCTCAGGGAAGGGGTTGAAACACAGTGTTTTAAACTTGTAGTCTGTGTTTCTCGAGACATTCCTGTTGGACTCAGAAGAAGCAACATCTACTTCAAGCACTATTAGAAGATATGCATTAGATAGACTAGTCTAATTGTATGGTGGTAGGAAATTATTTGCACTTTTTTATATCTTGTTCTTTTAAGTGATTATATGCTTTGTGATACAGTGTTATGTGTTTACATTTTACATATTCTTATCTAATTTTAAGTAAACCTCTATTTTTAAAGAGACTGTCTGGTGTGCCTCCAAAATTCTTTCTTTGACAAGTGGAGTATGTATGGTTAAAGCTGACGCTGTTTATAAGCTTAATGGTAATAGCAAACTGGAAAAAGGTAAGAATTTTCATAAGGTCTTTTCGTAGAGTTTTTAGGGGTTCGTTGTTGCATACCTGGTTAGGTGCCCTGGGTGGAAGATTTCTGGCAATCCCCGAAGAGCAGAATTATCTGAGCCTGTACATTGGGAACGCTAACATAAGGTTCACAGTTTGAATCCCCCCAGAACTTGAGACCAAAGACGATTCGAACCCTCAAAACAGACAGGATTCTGTTACCTGTTCACAAGACTGCACTCGGAGGTTGGCACTGTGGGAGCAGATGGCCTGACCTGTTGAGTAGGTTTGTGACAGTCGGGTGGGTGGGAAATCCTTATAAATTAGAACATTTTTGAACAGCATATTTGTTGGTCCCTGCTTATAAAGTAGGGGTGGAGATTTAATGGATCTTGAGTCCCTTTCAGCCTTAAATTGCTGTGTTACTATGTTGCTTCAAAACATAATCGACTTGAGTATGTTATCAGAATAATTAATTGTTGGGTACTAGAAGTAATTTCTCACATACAGTGAAAAGGTAGAATGTTTTAGACATTAGGAACAGACTAGTTAAAAGCTTTTCACCCTAGTTTATGTGACGCTTTAATTTTCTTTAAGATAAACTTGTCCTTTGGTCTCACTCAGGTTACCAGTGCCAGTGGATGGTTGAAGTTATTCACCCAAAGAGACTGGCAGATGATTGTTTTTTTTTTTTTTTTTAGCAGGTGTCAATAAGCAACCTAATTCAGAGGATTGCTTAGCCATTGAGGACGGCCAGCTTAGGTCTATATATAGAGAGCAATGATGGGTCCCAGGGGAAGATCTAGATTCATTTTAAAGGGGTAGCAGTTTTTCCCAAAAATGTAAAATGGTACCTTATAAAGCTCAGATGTACCAGACCATGGTTAGAGGGTGGTACATCTCTGCAGGACTTGAACATGTACACCCTTGAGAAAAGGAGGGAAATGGCGGCATGATTGAGACATGCGAGTACTTGCACAGGATAAATAGAGTGGACGCCAAGAAACCTTGCTCCTTGAGCTCATCTACAGGGATGAGAGGGCCTCACTGAAACTCACAGAGGGGGCGATCCAGAAGTGGTGTGGAGCAAGCTACCAGAGAAAGTGGTACAGGCCAGGAATTGGACAGGCAAATGGTGGTTAGAAAAGGGGGGGCAGAAACAAGGGGAAGGATGGCCACTAGGCCAGTGCAGTGTAGTTAGCTAGGGTGGGAAGACTGGGTGGGCGAACAAGCTTTTCTGCCTTCATTGTCTGTCTTTCTGTCTGCTTATCTAGCTAGCTATCTGTTTCTTTAGAAATTTTACCAGGCGCTGAAGACTGAGGAGCTGTGCCAGCACGAGGGGAGAGGGTGGGAGCAGGATTGAACGTTGACTCTCCTCTTCTGGGAGGGGGGGTCACCTGTCTGCAGTCCCACGTCACCAGATGGAGGTCCGGTGGCAGGCATTGCTGATAACGGAGCGATTAGTAGGGTGGGGTGTCCCATAGGGTTTGACGTGCGCATGCCTCCCTACACGTGCGCCAGGGCATTACAGCGTTTTGTTTCACTCTCACTTCAGTTCTTTGTAGCGCTGTACTTTATTGGCTGACATTCTGTGTGTGGGCAGGCTGAACAGTTCCGAAGACATGGCAGCTCTGTCTGTCGCTTTGCCACGAGCTGCTCATACAAGTGAAAATTTCCAAGGAAAATTTGCCTCTGATAAGACTTTCCTTCCCAGACTTTTTTTTTGTATGTATTTGGTTGATCCTACCTTTACAACTTATCTGGTTGATCCTGCTATGTGTCCGGTTTGCAAGACAGCGAATCCGAACAAGTGTGATTGGCAACTAGACTGTACCTTTCTGTACTGCTACTTATGTGTGGTTCAGTAAGAGAGAGAGGAAGGAAGGAGGAAGGAAGGAAGGAAGGAAGGAAGGAAGGAAGGAAGAACTGATAGTGTGTGTGTGTGTGTGTGTCTAGGAGAGCAAAACAAGGACAATGAACTACATAGAAACATAGAATGGGAGGGCAGATAAGGACCGCTTGGCCCACCTAGTCTGCCCATTTTCCTACCTAACAGATAAGCTGCAGATCCTAGTTAACCAACAGCTTACTTCCTCCTACCCCCAACTAGGACTGCCTTGTGTGTCTATCCCATGCATTCTTGAATTCCCCCACTGTTCTTGACTCCACGACCTCCTCAGGGAGGCTGTTCCATGCATCCACAACCCTCTCTGTGAAAAAATGCTTCCTCACATTACCTCTGAGCCATCCCCCCTCTATCTTCAAATTGTGCCCCCTTGTTCTTGCACATCTCTTTTTCTGAAAGATGCTACCCTCTTGAACTTTGTTGATTCCCTTGAGGTACTTGAAAGTTTCTATCATGTCCTCTCCTCTTTCCTTAAAGGTATACATATTAAGCTCCTTTAGTCTTTCTTCGTATGTCTTCTGGTGCAGACCCTGCACCATTTTGGTTGCCCTCCTCTGGACAGCCTCCACTCTGTCTGTGTCTTTGCAGAGATGGGGTCTCCAGAACTGCACACAGTATCCCAGATGGGGTCTTACCAACTGTCTGTACAGAGGGATAACAACTTCCTGTTTTCTACTATTGACACCTTTCCCTGTGCATCACAGTATCCCCCCATCTTTCCTTACTGCCTTCTCACATTGCTTGCCCACCTTTAGGTCACCTGATATAACTATCCCCAGGTCTCTTACCATTTTTACTGTTGTTATTATCTCACCTCCCATTGTGTACTCTTCCCCTGGGCTTTTGTTTCCCAGGTGCATCACCTTGCACTTCTTTGTGTTGAATCTGAGCTGCCATACATCTGACCATTCCTCCAACCTTGCCAAGTCCCTTCTCATCCTTTCCACTCCATCTTGTGTAGCAACCCTGTTGCAGATCTTTGTGTCGTCTGCAAAGAGACATACTTTTCCTTCCATTTCAACTATTCAGGGACTTTTTCTGCATTCATTCACTGCACCAGTAATTATGAAAAGATAAAGTATAGAGGACCGTGTGTGTCTATGAAGTTTTTTTTTTTTATACACACCCCTGGTGTGTGATGACCTAATAAATCTCACGAGTTTCTGTCTCGAGGTTTATGTGTCATCACACACCTTGGGTGTGTAAAAAAAAAAAACAAATAAAACTTCATAACACACATTCACCTTTACATTATTCTCTATATAATAAGTAAATATGCCTCATAAATAACAATCTCTGACCTTTGATAACGCTTCCATTGGGCAGGAGCAAATGTTGGGTCAGTGGACGCTTGGTGTCCTTCTGTCTCTAGTTATTGCTGTATACTGCCTGGAATTAATAGTAATTTTCAGATGCAGTCTGCTATCACTTCTTATATGTGAAGTATTTTTTTCTTTACTGTTTGCTAATTAGAAGATTTTCTACCTGGCAGTACTGGGGTGATGTGTGAAGTGGCACTCTGGAGGCTAAAAAATAAAAAAAAACACTGAGTTTTGTTCCGCCCACTACTGCATCAGCACTGGGACCAGCAGTGACTGTCACATCACTAGTAACCAAGAAGAAACATTCTTACTGCCAAATTATTCTCCTTCACATGAAGCAGCACAGATTGGCTCTTCATGGTTACTAGTGATGTCACAAGTTCCTGCATTTTGATTGGTAACTTGTGAAAGTCACAGCTCAGGCTGCAAGGGGTGTGTTCAATGTGCTTGGTCACATTTCTGATGTAGTGGGAGGAACAGAATGAGTTTCTTCAGCCTACAGAGTTCTACTCCACACATCTGTCTAGTACTGCCAGCTAGGTGAAAAATCTAATTAGCAAACAGAAAAGAAAAAAATATTTGCAATATAAGAAGTGATAGCTGAATGCATCTGAAAATTACAAGTAATTTCAGGCAGTACACTAGCTCTTTAATGTTAAAGATACCTGGGGGTTAATAGAACACGACATTAAACAACTGGTTAGTAAACACGTCCCAGAAAGTAAAGCATTATAGTAAAGGTAAAATTTTGCCATGGCTCCCAAATACAATCAAAAGGTACATAAGGTAAAAAAAGAAGGCTTACATTACAACAAGGCTAGAAGTAGTAATAAGGTGTCACACTGGGATACTTATAAAAACTAAGGGGTCCGACAGTGTAAAAAGGAAATTAAAGAGATACACCAAGCTGCAGGAGTGCACCATATATGGTGCCTTAATGTTGCAAAACAGCTTCCATGCATATCTTACAACATTTCTCCTTTTATTTTAGAAATAGAAGAGATCGTAACTGTGCTCCCTCCTGAATCCCCTACACTTCCTGGTCTCTGGAGCCACCTATGATCTGTCCGCACTCGAGCACATAATGACGTGCACCCAGGGAGAGCATGGTGGCGCATCCCATTAAAGTCAGTGGGGGGGGTCATGTTTACGTCTGTTTTTTTTCACATAAATATGGCCAGTTTGACAGCCCATGTTATTCGAGTGCTGCCCTTCATTGATCGCAAACTGGCCGTGTTTATGTGAAAAAACGGATGTAAACGTGACCCCAATTGACTTTAATGGGACATGCCCCTGCACTGTTCCTGGGTACACATCATTATGTGCCTGAGCACACAGGTGGATCATGGACAGCTGAAGGCACTGGGAAGTGGGAGGGATCGGGGTAGGGGGACAAAGTTACGATCCCTTCCACTTCTAAAGTAAAAGGAGGTATTTTGTAAGATGTGCAGAGAAGCCGTTTCGCAAAGGTAAAGTACCATAATACATGATGCAAATCTACTTTTAAAAATACCTGGTAAATCTCTTTTTGAAAGGAGCAAGGCAGTGCTGGAATTTAAGATTGCTGTATCAGTCAAGGATGACCACAAATCCTTCTGCAAGTGTATTAATAATATAAGGGGCTTTAATGAAGGAGTGGGCCCACTGACCATGGCAGAAGCAGCAATATCAAGACAGACTGATGTGGTTAATGTGTACGTAACCAGCTTTTCTCCTCTATCTTCCACAAGGGCGACAGTGACTGTGAAGCTGTTGGGGTTCTCCAGGAAACACCAGTGACAAGTACTGATAAGGACAAATTAATAACCTTACTGAATGATCTGAATGTTAATATGGCCTAGGGACTGGATGAGATCCACCCACAAGTAGTTTAAGGAGATGGTGCTTGAACTAGCAGGTCCTTTTAAATGCCTGTTTGAAAGATTCATAAATGATGAGCAGGGAGTGAACAGCTGGAGGGAGGCAGTTGTGATGCCAATTTTCAAAAAGACGTTGAGGGCTAATTTTCAAAATTATAGACTGGTTAACCTGACGTCAGCACTGAGAAAGATAATGGAAGCATTTATTGAGGAGGAGATATAAAATTATACCTTTTCATGCAAACAACCTGATGGAAGACACCCAACACGGTTTTCATGGGGTTAAGTTGTGTCAAACTCATCATACCAGGTTCTTTGAACCAGTTAACAAAGCACTTGACAAGGGTTTACCAGTGGATAGTGTTATTAGACTACAGTAAAGCATTCAACAAAGTGCCACAACTCAGACCCATTGTAGAGCTAATGAGAATAGGTGAGAGTGCATGCCTGGTTAGATAGGTAACTTCAGTATGATTGGACCCATCTGCCCTACAAGTTCCTTGACCAGACCTGTTTGGCTGCTACACACTTCTGGTTCCCAGTTCCACTACCTCTCCTCCCCCTGCCCTCGCTAATTATCTTTCACACCAAACAGTGTGTCAGATATGCTCTGCGATGTATTATTATCTTTATTTTTAATCCTGATGTTACTGCACTTGGTTTTCCTGATGTTCACCATTGTTTGTCTGTGTGTTATGCTTGCTGACGTGGAACCCTTGTAAAAGAGCTTTGTAACTGAAAGGTCTTGTAATCCAAGACTTAAATAAAATCATGGCTAACAGATAGGAAACAGAAGGTTTGTATCGGGGAACTGTATCGAACTGGGAAGCAGTCACAAGTGGGGTCCCACAGGGTTCAGTCCTGAGTCCTGTACCCTCAACACCTATTTTGCCAGCTTGCAACCCATAGATGGGGCCTGAATGTGCGAGTTTTCTGATGGCTCCAAGATTGGTATGGTAGACTACACGAAAGAGTGGGTTAGGACTATGGGGAAAAACCTGGAATCCATTGAAGCCAGGGCTAAGAAATCAAAACTTGTGTTTAACGTGGACAAATGTACATTTTTACACCTCTGCACCAGGAATAGTAAGAACAAGTATAAACTTTATGGCTTGGACCTAAAGGAGACAACTGAAGAGAAGGACCTTGGAGTCAGAGTCACCAATGTTCTTAAGTTTGAAAACCAGTGCAGACTTATCACTAATAAAGGGTACTGAGTACTGGGCTGCATTGGTAGAAACATCACCAGTAGGAGTAGGGAGGTCATCTTGCCTTTCGTACAGTGCCCTGGTTAAACCTCACACTGAGTACAGTAGCCAGTTCTGTACTTCTCAATGCACAAGAGACACCAGACTCATGGAGAGGTGCAGTGAAGGGCAAACAGAATGGTTAGAGGAATGAGAGCTAAGAGCTGTGAGGAGAAGTTGAGAGAGCTGGATATGTATAGCCTGGAAATGAGAATGCTAAGAGTTGACATGTGTCTAGTTTACAAAGCCTTCCACAGTAAAGATCTGTGGGACAGTTTAGGCTTGGAAACAAGAGACTGTATGTGTGACGGTAGGTGACATGCAAAGCAGTTAAAGGGTGATCATTACAAAACTACCAAACGAGGAACTTGGTTTTCGCAAAGGGTAGTGGTTATGTGGAATTCACTCCTGGAATTTGTAGTGTCATATCAGATAATAACTAGTATTAAAACGTACTTGGACATGCACTTCAAGAGCTAGTGGATCGGTTTGACCAGAGATATGGTTATAATGTATGCTTTACCTTCCCTTTTCACAGTCCTGTAGATGAGTGTGGCTCAATTGGTAGCACATCCGGCTCTGGCACAGAAGGTTGTGGATTCTTGTTCCACACCGGGACTGGACTTGCACCTAAAAAATCGCTGGCATCTGAGTGCAGTATTAGGGGGGTGCTGTACTGCTGAGGTGTGCTGTCCTTCAGATGAGACGTTAAACCGAGGTCTCTTCTACCCATCCTGGTGTTGTCCAGGTGGAAGTAAAAGAACACAGGGCACTTTTCACAAAAGAGATGGGGACATTCCCGGTGTCCTGGCCAACATTCCCTTTTCCATAAACTGGTTCATGCCATTATCCAGGCTGTGTGTGGGTGATGATGTGCATTATGGCCGCCACCACACATTCAGTCACTTCACTACCAGTCTAGCATTGCTTGTAAAGCGCTTTGGGGTACACTGTGTATGAAAAGCACTCTATAAATGCTGATTCTTCTTCTTCTTCTTCTGTTAAGACACTATGTGATATAACCATCCCGTCTTTTCACTTCACTCGTTCATGCCATTTCCTGAAGATCAGGGAGATGTTCTATGCCCTTTGCTGTTCTCCCAGCCAGCAGTGACGTATTGGGGGGGAGGCAGTCACATATACGTACAGTGGACTCTGTGTGCTGTAGTTTGTTTACTTTCCTGTAGTGGTAACTGACCCAAGGGAAGTGTAAAGTGCTCAGACTGTAACTTAATGTTCTGTATAAAAATATCATAACATGTAAGTCTTATCTCTGTCATTGAAGCGTGACCATTTTTTTTTGTTTGTTTTGTTATTCTGCCAGGCTAGCATGTTACCAAGTGCTGGGGAGACGATGCTAGTAGTGTTAGGATTGCTGTGGTAAAACAGTGACAGTGATACCTGCCCCAGTGACAACAACAGAAGAAGAAGTAAGTGCATTTGTTTTTTTCAAAACTTTAGCTATGTTTTATAGCAGACACAGAGAGTACTGGATGGGCAACTATGCACAACCAGTGTGTTCTGCCACAGAGGGGTCTGATTCCCTGTGACCTTGAGAGCAAAACTCGAGAGGTCCATGGGAATCAGAACCCTCGAGGCGGCAGAACACACTGGCTATGCATAAAGTTGTTCATCCTGTATGTTTTATAGTGTATAGTATTATGTGAAATGTGCATTGCAGTTTTTCTCTTTCAAAATGAAACTGACTTGTGCAGTCTTTAGAGGTTCTAGAATGTTGTTCTACCACAATTGCATTCCCTGACCTTTGAACTGTGGTACAACAGCATTTTGAAAAGGATAAATTTCTATATAGAACAATGCTCTACTGTACACTATATATAGAATAGCGTATGGTTGCTCATACACAGCAAGGCTATGTTACCATTGAGGGAAAGTGATGACGTCACACAGACCTCAGGAGCGAAGCTCGAGAGGTCCGTGTGACGGAGTCACTTCTCCGAGATGGCAACAATGCCTTGTTGTGTATGAGCAACCATATACTATTTTATATAGTATATGGTTCCCTAAAATGTAGGATGTTTAACTTTTGACGAGGTTCATACCTTGTGAATATTGTCCCGCTCGCTCGCTCCCGGTCAGTGCTGCAGTCCCCATCCAGTTTCAACACCGAAGATACCGGTACTTCACTGCTTCCTGTGGTCCTGCTCTGTTCTGACCTAGAGGATTAATGGCAAAAAAAAAAAAAAAAAAAAAAACATGGCAAACTGATAGTTTGGCAACACGAAGCTGAGTATGGCCATCCGTGTCCCAACTATCTGAATGAATGGCACTACCGACTGATCATTAGGCACCTCCCCTATTTTTGAGCACATTTTTTGATCAGCTCTGTTTTCAGCCAATCGTATAGCAGCTGAAAGCTGAAAAGTTGTACTATCGATCTGATGTCAGAACGATAGTACAACTTTTTTGACTTTTGAACTGCCCTACAACAACATCTGGGAAGCCACTGTTTTCCATCTAAAATAAGCCCTAACCATAAACTATAGTATTGTTGTGAATATGTATACAACTGTGTCTCTGTGGCCACTCGTGCCAGTTGTAAAGATACAATGATTCTCCTAATTGTGCTGTAAGTTAGAAAGTCTTCCGCTGTTCCTGTCATTGAGCTTTTTGTTCTTGAACTGGTAGAGGGAGTGATGGCAGCGCTGCTGCAAACCACTGTCTCACTCCTCTGTCTGTCTCTCTCTCTCTCTCTCTCTCTCTCTGTCTCTTTTACCCCCCCCCCCCATGCTTCTCCTCACATGAGGCAGTGTTTCTACTGTGTTTCAGAACATTATGGCTGTTTTTACTGAAGTTTGTCATGCTATTTTGTTTGCCTAGAATGATATATATAATGAAATTTGTCACTGTGGGAATATGTAGTACAAGTCTTTTACTGGCGTTTCTTTCTTGCTCTGAAATTGGGGGAGGGCGGGCAGGTCGATATGCAGCTCTAGTAAATTACCATGCATCATAATTCTAGATATGAAGGTAGCTATGTAATTTCAGTGAATAAAGTTTGGAAAAATGCTACTTCATTTAATTGTCATTATATGTTTGTATCTGGACATCTGGGTGAAATGCTATCTTGCACATGCAGTTCATTGTGGATAACCTGTAGTTTTTTTTCTTACAAGATGATCCACAAAGGGGTGTTTCTCTCGGCGTGTCCATGACTGACTGCATGTGTTATCACTTCATACTAGTTGTCACCTGTTGGTGTACACGAGGTGATGCTGAAATGTTCGGTGCCGGCTGTACGATATAGGATCTGCTCACGTGGGATGTACTTCAGACACGTCACATCATACCGAATCTCCGTAATTGTTCAGAGAGATTTTGAGATGGGAATATATGTGTCTTGCAGTAATGCTGGCAACTGGCAGTGAATGTCAATACCCTGAAATTTGAAATTCATTATTACATAAGTCCTACACTGAGTATATTTAATAATAATAATAATACCACTTTATTTATATCACGCCTTTCAAAAAATCAAGGTGCCTTAACAATAAAATAAAGCAAAATATTATAAAACACAGTTAAATACAAATTACAATAAAAATCAGACTTCAGTAAAATCAGACAGGGTAGGCTAGGTGCCAGAGATAGGTTTTTAAGGCCTGTTTCTCAGTGTTTCTCCTACTGCACCTGCCTAGAGCATATTATGTGTCTGATTTCTTCTTACTTCTGTTTTACAGATTCTGAAAGTAGGCCCGATCGAGTTTTGCCATAATTAGTTCTGTGGTACGTATTCATCATCAACGCTTGTGCTCAGTCAGTTATTCAGGGAAGACGTTACAGTATGTGTTTTTTTTTTTGTTACTTCAGAATGTACTACATATCTTCTGGCATTTATGACTGATCTTGTACATCTCATTTCAGTACAGCATGGAATGTATTATGCAGTTTGGTGAACTGGTGGTCTTTGTGGAAATCTATGTTGGAGTTGAGGCAGTGAATCCGATGGCTAATTGAATGGAGAAGGGTTTTCGGGAGATGCCTTAAGGTTGGGAGGGGCTGTATGCATGCCATCGAACAGGGGATGGCGGGAGGGGAACATTGGTGTCACCTGTGCGTGCATTATGTAGATGGACAGTGTGTGAGATGAGAGTCTCTTTCAGTTGATGCGTAGTACCAGGACATAGCATGTGGTGAGGTTTATGGAAGAAATGTGTACTAGATAGCTAGGAGGATGATTCTTTGGTGGGGGGGGGTCATCTTCAGCAGTTTGCTAGAGGAATGGTGATATGAGTACGGTCAATGTTAAGTTGGAAGAATGTATGAGTAAGCCATATGGCATGGTGGGTATAGGAAACATGTGAGGGATGGACATCGGTGACCGACAGGGTCCAGGGTGCAGTAGTAGTTATGGAATGTAGGGCAGACAGTGGAGGCATCAAGTTTGAAATGGTCATAGAAACATAGAAGTTGACGGCAGATAAGGACTGCAAGGCCCATCCAGTCTGCCCATTTGTTCTACCTTATGAATGTGCCATCGGCCTTTACTCTGTCAATGGCCTATTTATTCATACTCTTCTGTATTGCTCTCTTATGCCTATCCCATGCCTGTTTGAAACCCTGCACTGTATTCATATCCACTGCTCCTTGAGGTAGGCCATTCCGTCCATCCATCACCCTTTCTGTGAAAAAAAACTTTCTCACATTACTCCTTAATCGGCCTACCTCTAATCTCATGCTGTGCCCTCTGGTTCTGCTATTTTTCTTATATTGAAACATGTTGGACTCTTTCACCTTGTTAATGTCCTTAAGGTGTTTGAATGTTTCGATCATATCACCTCTCTCCCTCCTTTGTTTTAGGGTATACATATTAAGCTCCATTAATCTGTCCTCATATGTTTTTCTGATGCAGTCCCTGCACCGTTTTGGTTGCCCTTCTCTGGACTGCCTCCATTTTGTTAATGTCTTTGTGCAGGTGCGGCCCCCAGTACTGCACGCAGTATTCCAGATGGGGCCTAACCAGTGTCTTGTAAAGAGGGATTATTGCCGCCCTCTTATGACTTGTGATACCCTCACTAATACACCCCGACATCCCTCTAGCCTTACCTACTACTTTAGTGGTCTGCTTGGATGATTGCAGGTCATCTGTGATGCTGATGCCCAAGTCTCTTTCTTCCCTTGTGATTGTCAGCAACTCCCCTCCCAGCCTATAGGTGGCTTCAGGGTTTCTCTTCCCTATGTGCATGATCTTGCACTTCTTTGCTTTAAACCCCAGTTGCCACTCTTCAGACCATTTTGTCAGTTTTTCCAGATCTCTTCTCATTCTGCCCACCCCATCTTGATCATCTACTGTGTTGCAGGTCTTGGTGTCATCTGCAAGCAGGCAAACCTTCCCCTCCAGTCCATCTGCGGTGTCACTGATGAAGATATTGAAGAGGACTGGCCTCAGGACTGATCCCTGAGGTACCCAAATTGTGACTTGCATTTCTTCTGACTGTATACCATTTACCACCACTCTCCATTTTCTGCCTGCCAACTAGTTTGCCACCCAGTTGATCAACTTCTGACTCACCCAGAGCCTACCCATCTTATTAATCAATTTTCTATGTGGAAGAGTATTGAAAGCTTTGCAGAACTCAAAGTAGGCGACATCAACTGCACCCCCTTGGTCCACTCCTCTGGTTACCCAGTCAAAGAAATCTATGAGATTAGTTTGACAGGACCTTCCTGTTGTAAACCCATGCTGTCTTGGATCCTGTGCTCCTATGGCTTCCAGGTGTTGCACTGTCCTTTCCTTAAGGGGTACCGCCATAATCTTGCCCACTATTGAGGTAAGACTGACTAGTCTCTAGTTCCCCTGCCTCCTCCCTACTGTCACTCTTGTGGAGTGGCATCACATGAGCCCTTCTCCAGTTTTCTGGGACCTCTCCTGTGCTCAGAGACTCACTAAACAGTTCTGCTAATGACTCTGCTAGTTCCACCCTTGGCTTCTTTAGCATCCTAGAATGTATGCCATCAGGTCCCATTGCCTTGTCCACCCAGTGCTTAACGAACTCTTGTAGAACCCTTTCTTTTGTGAAGGGACTTGTGCAAGCCTTCCTCCCCCCTGTATCCATGGTGCTGAGCTGTGGGCCCTGCCCTACCTTCTACTCAGTAAATACTGAGCAGAAGTATCTATTTAGGATAGATGCTTTCCTTGGTCCTCCTCCACACACTCCCCCTTATCCCCTTTGATCTTAGCAATACCCTCTCTGGACTTTCTCCTTTCACTAATATATCAATAGAAAGTCTTGTTCCCTTCTTTTACTGTTCACGCTAGTGTTGCCTCGGTTTGGGCCATTGCCTGCTTTACTGCCTTCCCTGCTTACGAACATATGTACATACGAATGTGCCAGCAGAAACAGACCACCCAGTCTATCTAAGTCTGCTCAAGTGTGCAGCTAGCACCCTTAGTTTGCAAGTGCCCCACCACTCCCCTTTGTCATCCCACTGCCGCCCCCCACCTCCCCACCCTCACTCTCCCCTGTTCCCTGTCCCATGCCCTTTTAAAACTGTTTACAGATTTGCATGATACCACCCATTCTGGTAGTGCATTCCATTATGCTACCACCCTCTCTGTGAAATAGTGTCTCCTCATTTCCGTCCTAAATCTCCCCCCCCAATCCTTAGCCCATGCCTCCTGGTGTCCCTCCCCCTCCTTAGCTTAAAGATTCCATCTGCCCCGTCCTTATTGATTCCCTTCAGATACTTGAATGTCTCTATCATGTCCCCCATTTGTTCTGTCTTCCAGGGTGTACATATTCAGCTCTCCCAGCCTGCTCTCATAGTCTCTCCCCTCCATTCCACATATCATCTTCGTTGCCCTTCTTTGCACCCCCTCCAGTAGCCTAATATCACGCTTCAGGTATGACCTCCAAAACTACACACAATACTCCACATGCAGCCTTACCAGGGACCTGTAGAGGGGCAAGATCACCTCTCTTTGCCCAGATGAAAACCCCCTTGCTATGCACCCCAGCATTTTGTTCACTTTTGCAGCCACTCTCCTGCACTGGGCAGTGTTGTTTATGGTCCCTGTTACCATAACCCTTAGGTCCTTCTCCTCCTCAGTGATCCCCAGCTTACCCCCCCAACCAGTAGTTGCTGCTTGGGTTCTTCGCCCCGAAGTGCATAACCTTACACTTCTTTGCATTGAACCCCAGCTGCCACCTCTCTGACCACTCCTCTGGCTTGCTTAGGTCCCCCCGCAGCTGTTTCCATCCCTCCACTCTATCCAACACTGCTCCCATTTTGGTGTCGTCTGCGAACAGACTTACCTTGCTCACCACCCCATGTGCAGTGTCTGATATGAAGAGCCCAAGTAATACTGATCCCAGCACAGAGCCCTGTGGCACCCCGCTCGTCACCGGCTTTGGAGTTGAGAGCTCCCCTCCGACCACCACCTGTTGCAGCCTCCCACTCAGCCAGCATATAATCCAGTTTGTCATTTTTGCCTCTACTCCTACACCAGTTAGCTTCTCCCCAAGCCATCCATGAGGCACCGAATCGAAGGCCTTGCTGAAGTCCAAGTAAAGAACATCCACCACATGACCCTTATCCAGCTCACCTGTCACCCAGTCATAATATTGTATCAGGTTGGTTTGACAAGACGTCCCCAAAATGAACCCATGCTGCCTCACTTCCTGGAGGCTGTTGTCCTCCAGGCATGACACCAGTCTTTTCTTTAGTATCGCTTCCATGAGTTTGCACACTATGGAGGTGAGACTTACCAGACGATAATTACCCGGTTCATCCATTGGTCCACTCTCATGTAACTGCACTACCTGTGCCATCCTCCAGTCCAGTTACACACATCCTGACTCCAGTGAGGTGCTGTACAGATCTGCCAGCGGCTTCACCAACACCTCCGCCATCTCCCTCAGCACCCTGGGGCAGTTCCCATCCAGTCCTGGTGCCTTGTCTGCCCTCAGTGTCCTCAGTCCCTCTATGACTCTACCTCCCTCAATTCTTTCATCTGTTGCCTCCTCTCCTCCCGTCCCCACTCTCCCAGCCCATGGTGGTAGTGGTCCCCCCTTTTCTTCTGTGAACACTGAGCAAGAGGGCGCAGGTTTCGGCTGCAGTAAAATCTTCCTTTTACCATCTAGGAATATAGCCTGGGTGAAACACCTGGTCCCGCCTGAAGATCTTCCTACCTTGGTCCAGAGCCCTCTACCTAGGGCTACCGGAGGTGGATATTCGACACTTGCAGCTATTGCAGAGCGCGACAGCCAGGTTGTTGACTGGAACCTATAGATCCTATAGAGGGCATGGGTGGAAGCTGGAGGGGGGAAGATTCAGGGGAGAAAAGAGGAGGTGCTACTTCACTGAGAGGGTGGTGGAGCCATGGAATGCACTGCCTAGGGGGCTGGTGGAGGCAGAGACGGTGGAGGGGTTCAAGAGGGGCTGGGACAGGTACAGGGGAAGGGTTCTGGAAGCAAAATCCAATGTAGCAAGAATATCCGGAACTGGGAAGGGAGAAGCCAGAGAAGGCGAGGGGGGCAGCAAGGTCAGCACCCAGGGTGGGGGCTGACCAATCGAGCACACTCAAAAGACCATTAGGCCTATTCTGCCGGCATTTTAGTATGTTAGTATCCAGTAATGTAACACCTGTGCTGCGTAAACTGCAATGGCTGCCAATACAGTGACGAATCACCTTCAAGGTCACATTGCTGACCTTTAAGGCCCTACATGAGCTGGGATCCCTCTATCTGAAAAAACTCCTGTATTCTTACTGTCCCACCCACTCACTCCGATCTTCTAGCAAGGGATTGCTAGAGATTCCCAGGGTATCCCTGAAAACATTGGGTGGAAGATCGTTTGCCTTTATGGCACCTACCCTGTGGAATTCTCTACCTCACCAGATATGAGAAAGCCTGACCATGGAAGGACTTAAAAAATCCTTAAAAACATATCTATTCAACCAAGCATTTGCAGGGATTCATTGAATGATTGTAAAGAGTTTTATCTGCTTTTATGTGTATTGTTGAAAGAGTTTTGGAATGTCGATTGTTAAGGCACCCTGAGCTTTGGTAGGGCGCCTCATATAAATAAAATTTTGCTGTACTTATTTACTTTACCCCTTCAGTCTAGGAGCTGAAGCCAGATTGCCTCTGTTCTCCTTTCCTCCCCCTTGTCCCTTGTGCATTTGATCCTGTCCCTCACATAGGCTGCCACCCCACCCCCTCACCACCTTACGGTCCTTCCTGTATAATTTGTACCCTGGGGTTGCCAGATCCCAGTCTCGGTGCTTGGTTACCCACGTTTCCGTGATAACTGCAATATCCACCCTCCACACTGCAAAGAGTGCCTGTAGCTCAGCTGATTTGTTGCCTAAGCGTCTCTCATTCAGCGAGACCACCCTCCATCCTTCCCCCTTCCCTTCATCACCCTCCATCTCTTCCCTTCTACTTCCTCCCTCCTTTTTCTGCTGCCCAGAGTCCTTTCCTGCTAGCCTGGAGGATAGGCTGTGACTCCACTCTATCGAATCTCTGCCTACCTGCTGTCTTCTTGCCACCCTTAGGGAAGTTTGATATGCCTCCCTATCTCTGTCCCGCTGGGTTCCCTTATATTCCTGAAGGCTAGCCTTTTGGCTCTGACCTTTTCTGCTACTGTTTTTGAGAACTAATGTGGTTTCCTCCTCCTTTTGCTCTTGCTTTTCTCCCCAACACAATGGGATGTTGCTTCAAGTATTGCATGCTTAATGCTTGCCCACTTTCCTTGTACTCCCTCACCTGTATTTTTTCTTGGCAGGGCTAGCTTAACTCAGTTGGCCATCTTATCAAAGTCAGCTCCTCTGAAGTCCAATATTTTTGCCTTGGAATGGGATGATTTAGTTCTAGTGGCCAAATTGAACCATACCATGTGATGGTCATTGGCCCCAAGGAGATCTTCTACCTGGAGATCTGTGATCCTTTTCATGTTAGTTAGTACTGGATCTAGGATAGCCCTGTCTCTTGTGGGTTATTGTACTAGTTGTTTGAGGCCCTTCCCCTGCAGGGAATCCACCACGTGCCTGGTTCTGGCAGATGTTCCTGCTGGTATTGATCAATCTGTATCTGGCATGTTGAAGTCTCCCATTATCAGAACTTCCCCTTTAGCTGCCATGTTTTGTATATCTTCTAATAATAATGTGTCTATGTCTTCCCCCTGGTCTGGAGGCCTGTAGACAACCCCAGTCCGTATGGCTGTCCCATTTCCTGTTTCCAGTGTGACCCACAGTTCTTCTGGCTCCTTATGTGTATTCTGAATTTCTGTAGCTTTGATATTTTTATTGACATACAGGGCCACTCCACCCCCCCGTTTTGCACCTCGGTCTCTTCTGAACAGTACATAACCAGGTACTGAAGTCTCCCAAGTGTGGTTACTGGTCAACCACATCTCGCTAATTGCTACTATGTCCAGTTTTGCCTCTGTCATTGTTGCCTCCAGGTCTGGGATCTTGTTTCCTGGATTGTTGGCATTTGTGTACATGATTTTCCATTGGCCAGATTTTGGTGCGTTAGTTGTAGGGTGAGGTCCGGCTTTTCCCCTGCATGTCACAGGGGAGCCAGACCTTTTTCCTTACCTGGTGCTGCAAATGAACTACAAACATGCTGAATTTCTGTTTGATCACTAGCTGAGGGGGAAGGGTGTTCTTCCCATTCGATGTATTAGGTACTACACCTTCTCCCCATTGGCTAGTTTAAATATTGTGCAAAGACGTCAAACGTCTGCCCCAATGCACTGACTCCCTCCTTAGTCAGATGCAGTCCATCGAATTTAAAGAACTTTCACTCCAAGGAGTGTTGCCAGTTACCTACAAATTTGTGACCTTTTTCCTGTCACCAGCCCTTGAGCCACATGTTTAGCTCCCCTATCTCCCTTTCTCTGACCTTCCGTACTTCTGCTCCCCTCTCCCAGACTGGCAGGATCCCAGAGAAGGAGATGCTGGATGAAATGGAGGACAGTTTCTCACAGCCTGGCCAAGTGTTCCTTGGTCTCCACAACTGACTGGGTACCGAGATCATTAGTCCCTAGGTGTACCAGGCTGTCAATGTGTTCTCCTGCTTCCTGCATGATTTTAGCAATGTGGTCAGTGTGTCTCCATGCTGATGTACCTAGGAGACATCTGACCATTGCCCCCAGCTGGAGGTAGGTATCAACTCCCAGAATCATGGAGTCTTCTATGATCAGAAGTGTTTTGGATTTCCTTTTTTGTTTTGGTCCCTGTTTTGGGCAAGTTTTGTAGTGCTAGCTCCTTTGCTGCAGAGTCCTGCTCTGCAGTGTCCTCTGCCCTTTGTTTGATTTTGGAGATACAGGCAGATACATGTTTATGATTTTTATATGGTTTGTGGAGGTGATATGTTGGTGAGCATTGAGTGATGGGGTATCTGATGTGCCCTACCTAACAACCTCCCGAACCAACTACCCCCTGTGATCTAGGTGCTTCAATTGGATGTTGGGGCAACGGCAGGCAGTTCTTGTAATATATTTCCTCCTGAATATGCGATTTTAGGCGTGCAGTCTCTGCCCATGCTGCCCAGAGCTGAGCCCTTAGATCTCTGATGGTGCAGCATGTAGGACAGCATGCTAAATCCTGTATAACTGTCCTTCTGAAAAGTGTTCCACAGTACCTGCAGTTAATAATATCCATTCCAGTTGACTTGCTGAGTTTATAACCTGGTCCGAGTATTTAGAAGGAAAATGAAAGCAAAAGTTAGATTTTTTTTGTTTTGTTTGTTTGTTTTTGTATAACTTTTTATAACAAGTTTAATTGTGCCCCGTTAGTGAGGTAGCTGTGTGGATACCCCTCTGATCCTCCCCTTCCTGCATTGCTATAGGAAATGTCATGACTGTGCTACTCTATAAAAGGAGTGTAGTATTGGGTGAGTGGTTGGGCCCTTCTCCTTCCGAAAAAAATGAATCACGGATGAAAAGAAACAAGGACATAGGAGCAGAAACAATCAACCAACAACAAATGCAATCGCTACCCCTCAGTCTGTATCTCATATGTGCTCCTGTAATTAGCCCTGAAAGTTTATCCTAATGTAACCCCTAGGTGGCACTATCCCAAGGGCTAGGGAGAGGCATCAGCAGCAGAAAACAGGAAGTTGTTATCCCTCTGTACAGACAGTTGGTGAGACCCCATCTGGAATACTGTGTCCAGTTCTGGAGACCCCATCTCCACAAGGACATAGGCAGGATAGAGGTAGTCCAGAGGAGGGCAACCAGAATGGTGCAGGGTCTGCAAGAGAAGCTGTATGAGGAGAGACTAAAGGAGCTTAATATGTATACCCCTGAGGAAAGAAGGGAGAGGGGAGATATGATAAAAAACTTTTAAGTACCTCAGTGGAATCAACAAAGTTCAAGAGGCTCTCATCTTTCAGAAAAAGAGACTTGCAAGAACAAGGGGACACAATTTAAAGATAGAAGGTGGGCAGTTCAGGGGCAATATGAGGGAGTATTATTTCACAGAGAGGGTAGTGGATGTATGGAACAGTCTTCCTGAGGAGGTTGTGGGGTCTAAAGCTGTGGGAGAATTCAAGAATGCATGGGACAGACAAAAGTCAATTCTTTTGGGGGTAGGCAGAAATAGGCTGTTGGTTAACTAGGATCTGCGGCCTATCCTGTAGGCAGGCAAATGGGCAGACTAGATGGGCCAAGTGGCCCTTATCTGCCGTCAAAGTCTATGTTTCTATGTTACCCCTGCCTGCTCAGCTACTAACAGGTTAAGGTGCCTGGGTTCTGAGATGGGTACCTCCACCCAAAGGTCAGGGTTGGTTGTAGCTAATCTAACCAGGTCACAGCCCTCTGGGACACTGTGACCCCCCCCTTTATTCCCACTAGTGACCCTTTCAGCACAAGGGGAGAGACCTTCCCAATACCCTGGAAATGCAAACTTAGTACACATACAGTTACCACTTACCATCAGGACTGATTCCTGCAACACATCTCTGAGGACCCCCTGTAAAACAAGGTTATGCAATATACACAGATATAATGCAATAGTTTCTGTAGGTACTGACACCACAAGCAAGCTACATTTCAACAACAACTGATCTGATTTATTAAAGGGGATGGTAACAAGGAGGGGGAATCAGGTTAATTTGGCTAAAACAAATAAATCACAATACTGCACATGCAGTTAGGGTCCAGGTGTCACACTCTCTGGGTACCCAGGATGGGGGGAGGGGCTAGCTAGGTCCGTTGCTCGGGGATGGCCGGCTTGGTGCAGCTGGTTGGGGCCCTGTGAGGAGAAACATACATGCACAGACACACAATTGTAATCTGGAGCCAGATGGTTCAGTTCATGAAGATTTGGCAAAACAATACAAATTAGATGGCACACTTTGATTCAAACAGAGTGGCAGGGAGCTACCCTGATTTGTACTTACGGTACCCAGGCTGGACACAGGTGGGATGGTGGATTGAAGTTCTGGATGGCCAGAAGCAGGGCTCGCCCGAGGTTTCTGCTGGGCAGCAACTTCCAGCAGTAACACACCAGTCACTCTGGGGAAACAAACCACGATCCCCAGCCAGCATCTAGCACATTCATATGTAAAAAGATAGTACTGTACCAGACCACCATGTCCTGACAGGCCAATTGCATTAAGCACAATCTTCGGTCTTCTACAGATTAAGCCTGGTCCCAACAGCAGTAGCTTGCTTTTACCACACAGCTTTGGATTCAATCCGAAAACACCTCTCTCTCTCTCTCTCTCTTGTCTCTCAGCACTCAGCACATTTATATACCAAAATTCCCATAGCATTAGACAAAATGCTCCCCAAACACAGTCGCAAGTCTCTGCATCCACTGGGGCTTAGAGTTAACAGGAGTTCCTACCAGACTGATCGCATACAGCAAAATCTTCAGTCCTTTGCAGGTTAAGCCTGGTCACACTTCAGTGTTGTCTTCCACTTCCACAGACTCGGATTTAGTCTGATTTGAAAGTCCTCTGTACCTGCTCTGGGCAGATATCAGGCTAGTAGGTCTATAGTCAGGCCTTCCACGGGTCTCCCGCGCGAACCACGCCGCAAACGGCCGCTCGAACACGCAGCAGTGTTGCCTCTTCAGCTCCCAACTCAAATCTGCCTTGGCAGCATGCAGTTCAGAGCATTACTCCTAGATCCACAGAACTCGGTTGGTTGATCAGTCGTCAGTCACAGCAGGCTCCCTCTATAGGTGCAAAAAGGTGTCAAGGATCTAAAACTACATTACCCAGAGTCTCACTCCATACAGTCTCATTTCAGCAGGCTTCAGGTGAGAGTCCCTGTACTGACTGGTCCAAAGCAGACTCCATTTTAGAGTTCCAGGTACTGATTGGTCCCATTCAGCAGTTCAGGACGACCAAAGTGGTGAAGCAAACAGACAGAGTTTGTGCTACAACAAAAGGCAGGTTAGACAAACTGCAATTGTATTATTTCTCTGCAATTTTTCCCCAAATAGTTACGTCCTTCAGCTGAGCTCCCTCTGCACATTTAGCTATGGCAGAAACGGAGTGCTTAGGTAGCAGTCTGAGCGGGACTCGGGCATTGAAACACACAGTCCCCCCATACAAACTAATTACGTCTTCAAGCAGACAGCTCTTAAAGAGACAGTATGCGGAGGCTTTAGGGAAGGGAAAGGGAACATTGTTTAATTAGGAGTAGCACACCAAGCTAAAGCTTGTTTCCAGATGCAACCTGGGAGCACAAGGAAGTTAAGTGACTTGCTCAGGATCACACAGTATGCACCTAGGCGGCTATGGGATTCAAACCCAGGTCTCCAGATCTGCAGCTCAGAGCCTTAACCCACTGCGTTATACTGCCTCTATTAAAGAAAAGGCTACTGCATTGGCCGGGAACAATTAAATCGGCTTTAATGCTGAACACCTCGCAGGCTGGGAGCACTTAAGCAAGCTCCACAAAGGCTTTTTGGGAACCCCCATTTGCAGGGGGGTTACACCAATGATAGCTAAAACTGTAAAATCTGTAGGCACCATCTGTAACAATTTCACAGAAGATATACCCTGCAAAAAACACTTTGCTACAGACAAAAATAAAGCAGTAAAAAAGTAACAAAACCTGTAAGCACAACCTGCAGAACACTTAAACAGAAGATATACCTTGCAAACAACAATGTGAATCAGAGAAGAGTACAGCAGTAATCCGTAAGCACAAAACAGTAACAAACCTGTAGGCACACCCTGTAACAATACAGCAGAAAGTATATCCTGCAACAGCAATTTGAATCACAGAACAATAAAGCGGTAAAATGTAAGCAAAAAACAGTAATAAAACCTGTAAGCACAAAAGAAAATAGTAACACACAGTAAATCTGCCTAGCCAAAAGAAGCCTTAATTTTTACCCCTGCTCTGATAATGTTGTTCTTTTAATCTTGATCTTTAACAGTTTATGGGTGAGCAGGCCTATGCAACCCATATTCAAGTTTCAAGTTTATTGCAGGAAAGACTCCGTTGAGCAAGCTCATTCATATACGAACATACAAAATTTGCCAGCAGATAAAGGCCTAGAGGTCTATCAAGTCTGCTCGAATGTGCAGCTAGCACCCCTTATTCTGCAGCTGCCCCTGCCTTCCACCCTTCCCCTTCATTAACCCTCCCCCTTGTCCTGTCCCATCCTTGTTTGAAGTAGTCCACTGTTCTACTACATACCACTTCAGCAGGTAACGCATTCCACCCAGCCACCACCCTCTCTGTAAAAAAGTGTCTCCTCATCTCCCTCCTGAACCTTCCTCGCTCCAGTCTCATATCATGGCCCCTGGTGGCCCTCCCCTCCCTTACTTTGAACAGCCCCTCTGTACCCGTCTTGTTTATTCCTTTCATGTATTTAAAGGTTTCATCGTGTCACCCCTGTCTCTTCTCTCCTCCAGTGAGTACATGTTCAACTTCTTCAACCTCCTCTCGTATGATAAGTCCCCCAGCCCCTTGATCATCTTTGTCGCTCTGCGCTGCACCCTCTCCAGTAACTTAATGTCCCTCTTCAGATACGGACACCAGTACTGCACGCAGTACTCCAGGTGTGGTCTAACTAATGACCTATACAGTGGCAGAATCACCTCCTCCCTCCTCGAGGATCTACCCCTTGCAATACAACCCAGCATTTTGTTGGCCTTTGCAGCTGCCTTCCTACACTGTGCCGAGTTGTTCATTGATCCTGTAATGAGCACCCCCAGATCCTTCTCCTCCTCTGTCTGGGCTAGCTGCACTCCCCCTAGCTGGTAACTCCTCCTTAGGTTCTTCATCCCAAAATTCAGCACCTTGCACTTTTTGGCATTAAAGCCCAGTTGCCAGGTGTCTGACCAGGTTTCAAGCTTTGCCAGATCATCCTGCAATCCCTGCCATCCCCCTAGGTCATCCACCACTGCGCCTACCTTGGTATCATCAGCAAACAGACTGATCTTGCTCTTGATGTCCCATGATATGTCTGCAGTGAATATCCCCAAACAACATTGGTCCCAACACGAGCCCTTGTGGAACACCGCCTCGTCACTGCCCTTGGGTGTGATAGCTCCCCACCCACCACCACCCTCTGTTGCCTTCCCTGAAGCCAGTTTCCTACCTATCTCACCAGCTTTGCACCTGCCCCTGTGCCTACTAACTTCCTTTCCACCTTTCCATGTGGCATTGAGTCTAATGCCTTACTGAAGTCCAGATACAGGACATCCACAGCATGGCCCCTGTCCAGTTGCCTAGTTACCCAGTCAAAGAACTCTACCAGATTGGCTTGGCAGGATCTGCCACATATGAAGCCATGCTGTCTGCTGTTCTGTAGTCCTTTGGCCTCTAGGAGGGCCACCAGCCTCTCCTTCAGGATAGTCTCCATTAGCTTACCCACAATGGATGTGAGGCTCACTGGTTTGTAGTTTCCCGGTTCATCCTTGGGGCCACTCTTGTGGAGGGGCACCACATGAGCCATCCTCCAGTCCTGAGGTACACACTCAGAATGTAGTGAGGCATTAAATAGGTCTGCCAAAGATCCTTCAAGGACAACTGCCAGCTCCTTCAGTACCCGGGGGTGAATGCCATCTGGGCCTGGCGCCTTGTCCACCCTCAGTGCCTTCAAACCCTCTCGAACTCTGCTCTCCATGATTTCCCCATCTGTCACCACTTTCCACCCTGCTTCTGCCATTTCTCCCACCTTGGGTGTCACCCCCTCTCTTCTCTTTAGTAAATACTGACCAGAAGTACTCATTTAGTGCTTCCGCCTTATCGCACCCTGCTTCCACCCAACCAACCCCTCCTTCCTAATCCTTACTATGTGGTCCTTACAGCTCCTTTTCTCCCTGATGTACCTGAAGAAGTCCTTCTCCCCCTTCTTAATGCCTTGTACCAGCCTGAGTTCCGTAGATGCTGGCTCTTACTGCCCTTGTCACCTCCTTCGATTCTGTCAAGTACTCCTCCCTGTCCTCCCCCCTTCCTGTTTTCTTGTACTTCCTAAAGGCAGCTCTTTTCCTTGTTACCTCTTCCATGACCTCCTTGCTCAACCAGATTGGTTTCTTAGCCCTAGCCTTCTTGCTCTGGGCTTTGCAGCAGGTTTTGGCTGCCTCCACTATCCCCAGCTTTATGAGCTCCCACCTCTAGTTAGTGTCCATACTAGATTGAATTCTGGCCAGGTACCCTTTTACTACTTCCCTCATCCTCCCAAAGTCGGCCCTCCTGAAGTCCTGCACTGTTGTGCCAGATTCCACTCCTTCCTTGCCCATATCCAATGTGAGCAATACTGAGTGGTGTTCACTCCCTGACAGCGGTTCCTCCACTGTAAGTTCTCTCATAAAGTCCCCATTTGCCAGCACAAGGTCAAGGGTATTCCCTAACCTGGTCGGTTCATTGACCATTTGCAGCAGGAAGCTGTCCTGGAAGGCATCCAGCAGTACCTGCTCCCTTCTGTTCCTGGTTGTTAGGGTGCTCCAGTCCACTCCTGGCATGTTGAAGTCCCCCCACAATCAGCACGTTACCCTTCTTGCAGGTCCTCCTGATCTGTCCCGCTAGTTCCCTGTCTGACTCCGCTGACTGAGATGGTGGCCTGTACACCACTCCCACTCTAAGAATCCTATTCTTGGAATCCTGGATTTGCATCCAAAGTGACTCCGTACTACCCTCCTCCCCTTCCTCCCTTACACACTTCAGTCCTTCCTTCACATATAATGCCACCCCCCCTCCTTTCCCAATCACCCTGTCCCTACGAAATAACCTGTACCCTCCCAAGGTTCACAAGGAGGTCCTGAGGCACATACACATACAGTTCGCAATTACATAGACAGGAGATATAAACGTAGAACAACAAAAACATATATATATAATACAAGAGGTATACACAATAGAAATCCTTATGCTATATATGCGCAGTACATTCCAGCTTTAACCTTGCCCCAAATTATGCAATACATTTCAGCTTAATAAGTAGATGGCCAGTTGGTACCTAGTAAGTTGACCTGGCATTGGGGGCCTAGTAGCACCTACATATGTCTTTTAATTTAGAGATAGCTAATGTTTTGTAGGAGTTAATTGATACGATGCTGGTTAGCTTCAGCATGGCTTGTAGTTGGTTCCAAATGTTTGGGAGGGCATATGAGACAGCTCTTTGGCCAGCTGTGGTACGTGTCCTGGGAACATGTAGTAGGATGAGGTTGGATTTCCTTAGGGAGTAGGCACTATGCGAGATGTGTATGAGAGGCGTTAAATAGACAGGCAGTTTGTGGAGTAGTAATTTGAGGGTCCAAATGCCAGCATGCAGGAGGTGTCTGGTGGCAAGAGAGGTCCACCAAACTGCTGCATAAAGATCACAGTGGTGGGTCCTGTACGCAGAGTTAGTAATGAAGCGAAGAGCACGGTGATAGAGTACGTCCAGTTCAGATAGACTCAGGGTTGGGGAGGAGATAATGTCTCCGTAGTCAAGCAAGGGAAGGAATGTTGCTTGGACAAGTCTTTTGAGGGTTGTGAGAGAAAAGAGGATCCTATTTCTAAAGAAGAAACACAAGCATGCTTTAAGCCTCTTTGATAGATTCTCAATGTGGTCATTGAAGGAAAGCTTGTTGTCTATCCACATACCTAGATATTTAAATTTAGGTACGACTTCCAAGGGTTCACCTAGGAAGGTAACTGAAGTTTTTAGGTGGGGTAGGTAGGGCACCTGACAAGGCAAGTCTCGAGAAAATAATTGTCTTGGTTTTTTTTGGCATTTAAGAGAAGCTTGGCATTGATAAGGTTGCTTTCTAACTGGATAAAGTCAGCTTGGAGTGCTTCCCTGACTTCAGTTAAGGACGAGCCTGATGCGTACAAAACCGTATCGTCTGCAAAGAAATGTATGCTAGAGTTCTTTATGTGGGAGTCAAGGTTGTTAATGTACAGGGAAAAAAGGATTGGTCCTAGGATGGAGCCTTGAGGGACTCCTCTGGCAATTGGAAGGGTGGCAGATAGTAGGCCATCAGCTTTGACTTTTTGTATCCTTCTCGTGAGATAACTGTTAAACCACTGTAAGGTAAGTGGAGTGGCACCTATGTAGGCAAGACAGGTGATTAGGAGGTGATGGTCTACATTGTCGAAGGCCTTACTTTGGTCTAGAAGGACTGCACCATATGAGCTCACAAGGTCACTTTAAGTTTTTCTAGAAGCCTATCCCCCCTTACTCCTGACTTCCAGGATTCCCATATAGCTATCCCATTCATTCTTAAATCCAGTGATTGTTTTAGCCCCACCACTTCTTCTGGCAGGGTGCTCCACTTATCCACCACCCTTTCTGTGAAGAAATTCTTCCTCACATGTCCTCTGACTTGCCCTCCCTCCAACTTCATCCCATGCCCTCTAGTCCTGGAGCATCTTTTTCTCTGGAAAATAGTGTTTTCCTGCACCCTGTTCCTCCTCGTAAGGTACTTGTATGTCTTTATCCTACCTCCTCCCCCTTCTCTCCTCCAGGGAGTACATATTCAAGTCCTTCAGCCTGTCCTTATAGAACTTGTGATGCAATCCCTGTACCATCTTTGTTGCCCTCCTCTGAACCTTCTCCACTTTGTCTGTGTCCTTACATAGGTTAGGGCTCTAGAACTGGACACTGTACTCCAGGTGGGGCCTCACTAGTGTCTTGTATAGCGGAATTATGACCTCTTTTTTCCTGCTTGTGATGCCCCTGCCTATGCATCCCAGCATCCTATTTGCTTTACCTGCCACCTTGTCGCACTCTTTCCCTGCCTTGAGGTAATCAGAGATGATAACCCCAAAGTCCATTTCCTGCTTGATGCATGCTATATCCTCACTCCCAACTGATACGTCGTTCCAGGGTTTTTGTGCCCCATATGCATTATTTTGCACATTTTTGGCAATAAATTTCAACTGCTAACCCCTTGACCATTCTTTAAGCTTTTGCAGTTCCCGCCTCATTCTGTCTACACCCTCTGGTATGCCCACTCTGTTACAGAGCTTTGTGTCATCATTGAACAGGGAAATTCTGCCTTCCAGGTCCTGCGGAATGTCATTGATGAAGATGTTGACCAAGTCCCAGCACTGATCCCTCTGAGGAGCGACAGCCATTTACCACCACCCTTTGTGTCCTGCCACCCAGCCAATTACCCACCCACCACACTACTGTTCTGACTGTTAGGGATCATATTGTGGACTGTATTTTTTTTTTTTTTTAATTGTAACAATCGGATAACACTTATGAGCCTAGTAGGGTCATTTACAAAGGTTCCACATCAGATGTAGAGTACAAAACATTACAGTAAAGGAGTTAAGCCAAAATCTTATCAACGAGACTTTAGAGTGCATAAATGGTGTATCAACGCAGTAATCAGGAAAGCAAAGAATCAGGGGTATACAGCAGATGGAGAGTCTGAGACTTTACAGTGGAGAAATTCAAACAGAAATAATATCAACAAGACTTTATAGAGTGTGTAAATAATACATTAGCGCAATAAACGGAGGAACAGAGAATCAGGAAAAGGGCAAGAGAGATGGGAAAGGCTGGAATAAGGGTAGGGTACACGATAGAAGGTATAGTACATGGTTAAGGAAAGGGTTTTTGATAAGCGACCTGAGGGTAGAAAGGGTTTGTTGGTAGGGAAAGGGAAGAGCGGTGAAGCAGTTTAATGGGCCTTGTCAGAAGGGGATGCGGGGAAGCGGGGCAAAATCAGTGGCAACCACAAGGGTTAGTGTGTCTTAGCCTTCCCCAGCCCTACCTTGAACTGGGTAATTCTGAAGAGGTTAACAAGGGACTCAGGTAGGTTGTTGAGCCATAGCGGGGGTCCTGAAGGCAAAAGGGTGCATTGCTAGGGTGGTACGCTGCAAATGAACAATCAGAGCATTCCTAGATGTGCTCCTGGTTGAGTACTTATTTCTGACAGGAAGCAGGAGGTTCAGAATTTATGGAGGTATGAGCCCTGGAAGTGCTTTTTTGTTTGGCTGTAAGGCATGTGTGAAATTTGATCCTGTCTGGTCGGGGAAGCTATGTGGTCTGGTTATAGAGAGCACAGGTATGGGTAAGCCTGTCTGCACCAAACACAAAGTGACAAGCCTTATTCAGCAGAAGCTTGATCCTGTTCAGGGCTGTGTCTGAGGCTGTGCCATAGATTGTTATTCTGTAGTCAGTAATTGGAGAATGGAACTGACCATCGCAACTCAATTTGCTTCATGGGTTAGGTTATGCTTCTGCCTATACAGAACCCCAAGTTTTCTGTTGGCAGAGCTGACCATGTTATCCACACGGAAAGCGAAGGAGAGGGTTTCATCAACTGTGACCCCTAGGTATCTAAAGGTACTTACTTGTTCCAGAGAAAAAAACATTCTTATCTAGGATTATGAGGGGGTTTGTCCTGTTTTTGTTCTGGGGTCCAGCAAAGAGCACCACTTTGCTCTTCTTATAGTTTAATACTAGTTTGTTAGCCATAAACTAAGCTTCTAGTGTCTCAAAGCTACTTTGCAAGTCACGAGTATGGGTACTGATGCAGGGACTTCTGTTGAAAATTACATTGGCATACAGAAGAACCTGGGGTGCAGGACATGCATTAGGTGGGTTATTGATAAATAAGATAAAGAGTAGGTGTCCTAAGATGGAGCCCTGAGGTACTCCAATCTTTACTGAATTTGTGACTGATCGAATCCTATTCATTTTGACACGTTGGGCACTGTCGCAGAGGTAGCTGGAGAACCAGACAGCCATATTTGTGGAGATCCTACTTAGTAACCTCCTGTTGCTAGGCATGTCACATGACACTGTCTCATAGTTCTGCAACTACCTGTCCAACAGATTGCAGAAGGTGAAAATAAGTGAGGCTGTGTCCGATCCTAGGGATATATCCCTGGGGACAGCCGATCCTAGAGACATATCCCTGGGGGTCTGCCAAAGGTCTATTCTCGGACTGTTGCTATTCAGCCTATTTATAAACTCCCTACAATCCATCTGCCCAGCCAACATGCTGCTGTACACCTATGATGCTGTGATCTTTGTACCAGGTAATCATCCCACTGACATAACAACCGCCCTACTGGACAGCTTCAGACAACTCGAGAATTGGTTTTCTCTACACAGACTCCTTCTAAACAAAAAAGTTAGGGAAGAAGATGGCTTCCAACTACAGCGGGCACACTGTAGACTACTTGAAGCAGTTGTGCAAGGACAGAGGAGTCCTGTACCAGGTGAGAGCCACCAAGCAGAACCTCTTAGATGCCTTGATGGTAGCAGATACCCAGAGCATTGAGTCACTGACTGTGACTGAAAAAGTCCAAACCCTGAGTGTGGAAGGGCTAGCGGCCAGTGCAGTGTCCATATCCTATGAGAAGGACAGCAGGGCCAGTGCCAGCGAAGGGCCACAGCAGCAGGGGAAGGTCACCAGCATTCTAGAGCCAGAAGTACTCAGGCTGCAGATTGAGTTGTGCAGAATGGAGCTGGAGATCCAGGAGAAAAGAGAGAGTGGGAGCAGCAGGAGGCTGATCATGAAGAGCGTGAGCACCAGCAAGCTGCAGAGGAGAAGAGGGACCATGAACAGCGAGTGGAAGACTGTGAGGAGCATGAGTGGCAGAGGCGACATGAACTGGAGATGCTACGACTCCAACCACCCCCACCAGAGCAGGCAAGTGGCTTGGGTTTGACTGGGACTTCAGGACTGGGTTACAAATTGAATTCCAAATTGATAGCTGAATTTAAAGAGGGGGAGAATATGGATGCTTTTTAAAATTCCTTTGGAAAAGATTGTGTTCAGGCTAAAATTCCTAGAGAGTCCTGGAGCTTCCAGCTATCCCAGCCACTTACCAGGTAAGGTCGGAATGCACTGGGTCAAATGGACAATGAGGACAATAATGATTACAGCAAACTTAAAGCTGCACTTTTAAAAAAGTTTGATTTAACTGCTGAAGCATACAGAGCTAAATTCCGTAAGCTCAGGAGAAACCCTGATATGAGCTACGAGGAGCTAGCCATGAAACATCAGTTTTTAAAACATTGGTGGGAGCGAATTGAAGCAAACTCTGTTGATAAAATGAAAATGCAGTTTTATTAGAACAGTTTTTGGGGGCATGTCCAGCAGAACTGAAAACCTGGCTGGAGGACCGAGATCCCAAAACAGTGCAAAAGGCTGCTGAACTCTCGGACTGCTATGCCAAGAGCAGACCTGCTCCGAGAGCGAATGGGGCAGGTGTGGCAGTGCAGAAAGGGAAAAGCGTGCCTTCAGGGCAGCTAAAACCCTCCACCAAAACCAGTTAGCCCCAAGTTTCAGAGAAAAGATTTCACTGAGAAAAGAAATGAATGTTGGTTGTGTAAAGAAACTGGGCATATTGCCATGCAGTGTCCCAAAAGGGTGAGCAATATGCAACAGGGGGCTAGGAAAGAAGTGGGTTCTTTATGTGTTCCTGGGAGCATGCCAGTGAACATGAGGGAACACATGCACCCAGTCACGGTAAATGGTGTACAGACACAAGGGTTAAGGGACACAGGGGCAACCCTGACATTGGTAAAGGGGGATCTAGTAGAGCCTGGTCAGCTTATACCCAATAAATATGTCACTGTACACAAATTTACTGGTGAGGAGAAAACATTGCCCCTTGCTAGTGTTATCTTAGACTGGGGTGAAACAGGGGTAACTGTGCCACAGGTGGCTGTAGCCAAAACTTTAGCAGTGAATGTCATCCTTGGCAACAATGTCAAACAGGGGATGGCGTGTGCAGTTACCCATAGCCAAGCGGCAAGGGAATATTGTAGTTCCCTGGACCCCACAGAAGCCATTATGAAAACCACTGGGAGGCTGGTTCCCCAGCCTGTGTCTCCTAATAAGGAGATTAATAAAGGGTAGAAATTTCCCCAATAGCAGTTAACTACACAGCTACAGAGGGTTGCTCGGAGGAGGGAGGGGTGACCCATTGTCAGAGGGTTGGGGATGACAGTGATCCTGAGTGCCCTGACGCTAGTGCTAGGGACCCTAGTTTAGAGACTGAAGGGGACCTGTCCCATGCCTTGGGAATGTGTGAGGGGTTTGCAGCTGCTCAAAGAAATGACCATAGTCTAGAAAAGCTGAGAGCTTGGGCAGACTCTGATGGAGCACAAGGAAGTGACAGCAGACATAAGGTTTATTGGGAAAATGGGCTAATGTATATTCAGGCTGTGCAGATAGAGGGAGGAGTGATAGGCAGGTAGCTTGTCGTTCCCTATGGGTATCGTGAGCAGTTGCTCAAGATTGCACCTGATATTCCCTTGTCTGGTCATCTGGGAATCATATGCACTATGCAGCGGTTGGCCCAGAATTTCTATTGGCCCAACTCCACCCAGCAAGTGAAGGAGTATTGCAGGTCTTGTCACCTGTGCCAAGAAATAGGGAAGGCGGGCAAGAAAACCCAAGCCGCCCTGATTCCATTGCCCATAGTGGAGGAGGCATTCCATAGGGTAGGAATGGATATTGTGGGGCTTTTAAATGCCCCCAGCTCCTCCAGGAAGAGGTTCATCCTGACTGTGGTGGATTATGCCACTCGGTACCCAGAGGCAGTTACCTTATCCTCACTCAGGACAGACAAAGTGGCAGATGCCTTACTTGGGATTTTTTCCCCGTATTGGCTTTCTGCAGGAGGTTATCACCGATTGAGGGGGGTTCCTTCATGTCGGACCTGACAAAATGTTAGTGGGAGAAGTGTGGAGTGGTGCAGAGATGCATGACACTGTATCACCCACAAGCCAATGGGCTTGTGGAAAGATTTAATGGTACCCTGAAGTCAATGCTCCGGGCATTTGCTGAACAGCATGGGAGGGACTGGGAGAAATATCTTCCCCACCTGTTGTTTGCATACAGGGAGGTGCCCCAAGAGTTGACAGGATTTTCCCCTTTGAACTCTTATATGGATGCTGGGTACGTGGGACCCTAGACTTGATCCAGGAGAACTGGGAAGGCAAGCACGCCATCCAGGGAACTCCCCTAGTGGATTACATCCTTAAGTTTAGGGAAAGGCTGACGGAGCTTATGGGAACAGCCCAGAGCAATCTGGCAGCTGCCCAACAGAAACAAAAATTGTGGTATGACCGCAGAGCCAGAGCTCGCTCATACATGGTGGGTCAGGAAGTCATGGTCCTTATTCCGGTTTGGAAAGACAAGCTGCAGGCTGAGTGGGCAGGACCGTACAAAGTAGTTAGGAAGGTAAATGACGTGAACTATATTATAGAGTTACCTGACAGAAGATGGACAGAAAAGATGTACCATGTCAACATGATGAAGCCATAAGCTAATAGGGCTGACGTGGTGTTTGCAGTATGTAGTCCTGGGGAAGGGATGGACGAAGGAGACCCCCTTCTGGACTTGCTGGAAGAAAGCAAGCAGGAGCCTTCTGTGGAGGCAGTTAAACTGTCACCCCAGCTGGCCCCAGACAAGACTGAGGAAGTAAGGGAGGTTTTAGGAGGCTTTTCCCCACTGTTTGGCACCAAGCCTGGACTAACCCCCTTAGCGACACACGATGTGGAGACAAGGACACAGACATCCATAGGGCAGACAGCATATCAGGTGGCAGAGGCTGTCCAAAACGACATTAGGAGGGACGTGGAGGAGATGCTGAATTTAGGGGTAATCCAGATATCCCACAGTCTCTGGGCCTCACCTGTAGTCCTTGTGCCCAAGCCAGATGGCTCTACTAATTTCTGTGTGGACTTTTTTGGACTGAATGCAGTCACAAAGTCCGATGCCCACCCAATGCCCCAGATGGACAAACTCCTGGATAAGTTGGGAGGGGCAACCTACCTTACGATGACTGACCTGACCAAGGGCTATTGGCAGGTAGAGTTAACGGACTGAGCTAGGGAGAGGTCGGCCTTCATCACTCTGAAAGGCTTATTTGTATTTAAAGTAATGCCTTTTGGAATGACGAATGCACCACCCGCTTTCCAAAAGTTGGCGAACCAGGTGTTAAGTGGTGCTGAGGAGTATGCTGTGGCCTACCTGGATGACATTGCCATTTTAAGTATTAGCTGGGAGGAACACCTGTCCCACCTTAGGGAAGTGCTGGGCAGGATACAGAGGACCGGGCTCACTTTCAAAGCTGAGAAGTGCCAGGTGGCCATGGAGGAAGTGGCATACCTCAGGCATGTTGTAGGCCAGGGACAGCTCCATCCTAACCATGCAAAAATAGAGGTGATTAAGGCATGGCACAGACCAGAAATGCAGACGCAAGTCAGGAGTTTTCTAGGGACAGCAGGGTACTATAGGAAATGTGAACCCAGTTACAGTGCCCTGGCTGCTCCCCTGTCTGACTTGGTAAAGAAAAGGATGCCAAAGAAAATTACCTGGGAACCAGCGTGTGAGAAAGCCTTTGCCAGACTGAAGGAGGCACTGTGCAGTGCTTCTGTATTGACAAGTCCTGACTATAGCAAACCCTTTATAATTCAGATGGACGCCTCAGACGTGGGTATTGTTACAGTACTGAGTCAGACCTCCAACCAAGGGAAAGATCACCCAGTAGTGTACCTGAGTAAAAAGTTACTTCCCAGGGAGCAGGCATACTCTACTGTGGAAAAGGAGTGTCTAGCCATAGTGTGGGCCCTAAAGAAGCTAGAGCCATACTTATATGGGCAGCATTTTGTGGTACAAACTGACCACAACCCCCGGTTTGGCCGATGCAAATGGGAAAAACTAATGGTAGATTGTTAATATGGAGTCTTGCTTTGCAAGGGTATGACATGACATGACAATCTTACATAGGGCTGGAGCAACCAATCAGAACTAAGATGCTTGTCTCGTGTCTGAGACTAGTGAACTGATTTGGAAAGCTCATCCCATGCAGGTTATAGAGCCCCCAAATTCAGTCTAGGTGGGGAGGATTGTGACACTTGGCCAGCTGGTTCTGATTGCTCTATGTTTTTTGTAATATAAAAATGCAGCATGATTGTCTGTCATAAGACATCCTGTACTCCTAAGATGACCCCAAGGTATCAGTTCAAAGGACAGGCTATGTTAAACAGCAGATCGCTGTAAGGTGATTAACCTCCCAGTTTGATTTGAAGCCAAAGGAAATGAAAATATCCATTTTATGACGTCCTCAGAGGAAGCACAGTTAATTGCATCTGTTGTTACAAAGCATATTACATCTCAGTGAGATCTGAAAGAGTTAGTCATACAAAGTCCTTTGATGTCTTTGAAGCAGGAAACTGCTCATAGAGCAAAGCAGAAATTGGGAAATCACACCCTTAATTAAGAGTGTCATAATTTGGGAAATTAGTTTTGTTGAACTCACAGTATTTAATATACCTCTTGATAGGACCTCTTGTTTTGTATAACTTTTATATTCTGGAAGGAGGAGCTAGATGGCCTCAGGGAAGGAGTAGAAACACAGTGTTTTAAACTTTATTCTGTGTTTCTCAACTGACAATCCTGTTGGACTGTTAAAAAAGCAACATCTCCTATAAGCACCGTTTAGAAGATAATACATTAGATAGACAAATCTAATTGTATGGTGGTAGGAATTTGTTTGCACTTTTTTAAACCTTGTTCTTTAAGTGATTGTATGCGTTGTGATATATTGTTCTGTGTTTACATTTTACCTGTTCTTATCAAATTTTAAGTAAACCTGCATTTTTAAAGAGACTGTCTGATGTGCCTCCGAAATTTTCTTTGACAAGAGGAGTATATATGGTTAAAGTTGACACTGTTTATAAGCTTAATGGTAATATCAAACTGGAAAAAAGGTAAGAATTTTCCTAAGGTCTTTTCATAGAGTTTTCAGGGGTTCGTTGTATAGCTGGTTAGGTGCCCTTGGCGAAGGATATCTGGCAATCCCCGAAGAGCAGAATTATCTGAGCCTGTATATTGGGTATGCTAGCATAAGGTTCACAGTTTGAATCTCCCCCAGAACTTGAGACCAAAGGTGATTTGAACCCACAAACAGACAGCAGGGTTACCCTGTTTCTGTTACCTGTTCACAAGACTGCGCTCAGAGGTTGGCACTGTGGGAGTAGAGGGCCTGACCTGCTGAGTAGGTTTGTGACAGCCAGGTCTCCATGATAGAGATTACATTAGGCTTAATTAGCTCAACACATGCTTCCAGAAAGGTGAAATTTGGGAGGAGGCTTACCATGTTGAATGATCCATTCCTGAGGGTATCTAGCGGAGCCCTGGAGAGTTCCATTCTAAGACCAGGGTTGGGATGGATATTTCCTGACAGTAGTAGTAGGATTAGTAGCAGAGCTCTAGTGCATGGTCAGTAATGAAACTGCTGGGATAGCTGTGTGCTCTGGTAATATTGCGGATGCATTCAGGGTTTTTTGGCCCCCATGCAAGAGCAGGGAAGGGGAGGAGGACAGTCTGCCTGGTAAGGGTAGCAGAGGATGAGAGGGTGAGTGGGCATAATCTGTGAGTGGGTGGTGTAAATTCCCCAGATTCCCATTGGCATGGTTTCGGGTGAGAGTAGTAGGGTAATATGGGGAGCAGCTTCCTAGTGGGTTCAGATGGGGTGCTTGTAAGAAGCACTAATACAGTGCCCAGGATTAACAAACGTCTCAAGGAGAGGACAGAAGGCTGACAGAGCTGGTGTGGCTTATTGTGGGAATAACTGAGATGACAGTTGCGCTCACAATATTTACAGTCTGTTATTAACATGGAAACCTCACAATGCAGACACAGCAGTCATGTGTCTCTATTTGCCCAGTTATTGTTGTCTCTATTTCTGTCTTGGACACATCAATGTTTGTTCTCATGACTTATTACTGTTACATACCCAACTCAGTACTTCCATGAGCTTGGTTACACTTTAAGTGTCTGTTTAGTAAGCTTAAATGTTGCATATACTGTCCACTGTTGTACTGATGTGTAGTCCTCAATAAAAAGATTAACCAAAAAAAAATGTAATCCTTAATTGCATGCAGCAGTGTAATTACACTGTAGTTACATGTTTGTTGAATGCAGCTACATTGCAGTTGCAATGCAGTTACAGTGGAGTTATACTATAACCAGTGTAGTTAAGAGACACTTAAAGTGTAACACAAGCTTGGATGCTTGGTTAGTATGTATGTCAACAACAAAAAAATATTCTCTGTAATTCATGTAGTCAGTGTAGATGGTTTAACTTTCTCCTGACTTTTTTTCATTGTTAAACTCACCAGTACATTACAGGAACTATATAGTGTGAAATTACACACCGCAGAGATGCCGAAGAGATGTGTCATTTATGGATGCAACAATACATCCAAGGATAAAGTTTCATTACATTTATTCCCATCTGATGAAAAGCTGAGAGAAAAATGGATTTCCTTTGTTAACGTGACGAGGGAAAATTTCACATTTTCGCATCATTCTGTGATATGCAGTGCTCACTTTACTCCAGATTGTTTTGGGAAGACGGAGGAACTGAAGGAGCTGTTTGGTTTAAAAATGAGTCCAGGGTGAGTTGTCTGAGGACAATCTTGATATTAAAATATGTCCTGCTTATTCTGTTGCCGTATTTGTAACATTACTTTCATTTCAGCAGTCTCATCCATTTCTGACAAGGTATGTGCATGTTTAAATTTACATACAGCATATTCATTCCAGCATTTATATACAGCGGCGCTGCTATAGTTTGCAACATTGACTACACGGGTTCGAGAGTGTGTAGAGCCAGGTGGTGTGCCTGCTGAACGATGTCTTGTGTTTACTATGAGCGACAGCCACTAGCGTAACAGCAAGTGGCGCAGGAGGGGTATACCATTACAGTAAACCCTAAACAGTGAAACCATTGCAGCGACACAACCGTTCAACATCCACAGTGATGAACGGGTTGTTGGAGTGCTGTATGGATGCAGCGACTCCTGGTGTTGGCCACTGTCCCTAGTAACCCCCCCCCCCCGAGTTGAATATATATAAGTCTGGGGGGTGCGGGGGGCAAAGCCTCTCCTTAAACAATGTAAAAAAAAAATGGTGCTGGGGTGCCATGGCAGTCCGTCAACAGATTTGCCAAGCAACATGGTCACTGTCGTCAAATTTCTGTTACTGCGTTGGAAGTCGACAACTTTGTTGTCAAAGCAGTGTGGTGAGACCCACAGCAGGCAAACCACATAGAGTGGCTCAGAGATCTTACTTCGGGTGGGAGCTCTTGCAGCAGGCTGTTACAATTAGGACTATGCCACAGGCACTAGGTCCACACGGTGAGAAACTTCTGCCAGCAATACCAGCCGGGACCGCCCCCGACGCCGGCCCTGCCCCGATGTCGGTCAGGGTACAAGAGGGGGCAGACCCAGCTTCACCTCAGTTCTTTCCCGACGCATACCCACACATGAAGCTAGCTTCTGTCTGCGAATTTCAGCGAGAATTGTGATCTTCTAGCAAGATTTACCGTTTTTTTCCGACAGTTTTGTTCGTTTTCGTCATTACTGACGCCAGTATCGCTGCCGTCACTTCGTACTGTTTTCCCAAATTTGGTGGTCTTTCTCCTCGGTGTTTGCCGCCATTAGTACCGACATCAGCCCTCTTCCCCCCAGCCGGGTTCAATGTCTTCCCGGGCTTCGGTGTCCCCTGAACACCTCAACAAGTGCGACTGCGGGCGGCAGATTCCTGCTAAGGACGGACACCGGTGGTGCGTCTTCTGCCTCAGCACTGAGCACGACAGCGCTCATTGTGCTGACTGCCTGTCCTTTACCAGCCGGACCCGCATCCACCGCCTGAAAGCCCTTAAGGCCTACCTTCTCGAGCAGCAAATGGATCTGCACTCGTCGGAGGGGAAGAAAAAGGAGAAGAAGAGGCCTAGTAGGGAGCGTAGTCGGTCCCGACACTAGTCCTGGTCTCGGTCCAGATCATGTTTGCGGCCTTCTCCAAAAAAGGCCCATCCTTCGGGGTCTGGTGACTCGCCAAAGTCTTCTCAGGCTAAGGCCGGCCCATCGTGGGAGAAGCCGGCCAAGCCGAAGGTGACTCCGCTAAGAGTCATCGCTAAGTCCGTGTGGGTACCTGCTTCGGCCCTACCGACCACGGCACTGGCGCCACCTGCTAAAGGTGTGCCTCCGAAGGTTCAGGACTCTCCGGTGCCCCCTGGCATCACCCCGTCGTCAGTCCCCATACCGACGCCGGTCGAAGGGGCTAAGGACCCGGGATTGGTCATAGAACTACCGACGTCCCCGTCGCCCAAGTCATCCTCCCCCCATGGCCCTCAAGAGAGCTCTCCTCCGCGTCCCACCACTTCAGAGGCTTCTTTCCTGCAGCGTGCGGCCGAGATCTTCTCTAAGGATGAGCACAAGCAGCTTTTCTCTTTTTGGTGGGGGCAGGTTCACAAGCGAACCTTCCAGTCGCCAGCCCAGACACCGGTGCCGGATCCTGCGGGTGAACCACAGCCAGTGGGCGACACCTCTCCATTGAGGTCAGTGGAGCGCTGTCCTTCGTCCCCTTCCAGGACTCGTTCCCGCTCAAGATCCGAGGACCACCGACGTCGCTCTAAAGTTTCTAGTGACCGATGTCGGTCTCGATCCCGTTCCAGGAGCCCTTCTCGCGCTAAGCGAGACTGCTCCCGATGTCAGTCTCCTGACCGACGTTGGTCATTGCTCTGTCGCCGGTCCAGGGACCGGAGTTAGTCTTCGGACCGCCGTCGGTCCCCTAGTCACCGATGTCAGCGTAGGCATGGTTATGGGGTAGAACCAGAATATTCCAAATCGAATAGTCGATCCTCCTCTTTCATCGACCTCTTCTTCCTCTTCTCTCAGCCTCAAGCGCTCCACTGAAGAGAAGGACATGCCTCGCTCGCCTCCGGATGATCCTACCTTTATGGACATCATGAGGCACATCCAGGCTTCCAACGAGTGGGACACGAAAGACCTGGACCCGGAACACCGGAGATTGGCTAAATATCTGAGGCAAAAGGAGCCAAAGTCCCTGGTTATTCCTCCTTTGGTGGATACTTTCCAGGATCTTACTAAATCCCCCTGGATGCATCCGGCCTCTATCCCGGCAGTTCCAAAAAAGTCGGATAGGCTCTATAAGGCCCCGAGGGCGGAACCCTTCTTGGCAGAGCACCCTCAGGCCGATTATCGGTGATTACGGCTGCTCTTGATAAATCTTGACAGCCGTGGTACCTCAGCTCCCAGCCTCCCAACTTGGAGTCCCGATACCTGGATCAGGTGGGCAAAAAAGTTTACGCTGCCTCCACCTGTTCCATTCGCTCCCTGAATTTTCTCACACATATGGTGTGTGCAGTGCCAGAATGCGTTATGGGAACGAGGACTTGAGCTGACACAGGCCATGCCAGACTCTGATAAGAAGACAGAGCTCCTGACCCTTTTGCAGTCGGGCTCAGACGTAGGCTATCATGTGCTGAGAGCCTTGTATGACACTGCGGACACGGCAGCCAGGGCGGCCACCTCTGGAGTATGCCTTCGGCGCCATGCCTGGTTGAGAGTCTTGGGCTTTCACCAGGATCTGCAATCCAGTATCTGGGATTTGCCATTCCAGGGTACCATCTTATTTGGGCAGGAGATGGAGGCTTTGATCTCCCGTCTCCAGGAATCGGGTAAGTCGATCTGGACAGTCTGCCAGATGTACCGTGGCAACCAGCAATGCCCCCATCGCCGTCGGTCTTCTCGTAAGTCCTCAGGCAATCAGACTTCAGCCCACGGAAACCAGCAAGGGCAGAGAGGTGGCTTCCGCAGAAGGTCCAGGAACTAGCAGTCTGGTGGACCTTCCGCCCGTGGGCCCAAGTCCTCCCAGGCCTCTCTCCCAAGCCCCGGTTCTGCCCAGTGACTCCCTTCCACCCCACCTTCTGACAGAAGTTCATGGGGAGCCGGCTGGGGGCCGCTTCTCCCTTCATCTCAAAGGGTGGAGCTCTATTACCACAGATCAATGGGTCTTGGACATTGTACGGAGAGGACACACCTTGGAGTTCACAGAATTTCCTCCACACACTCCACCAAAACTCTCCCATTATCCTCCTCCTCACATCCCACTGTTGGAAGGAGAAATTCAGGCCCTCCTGCAAAAGAGAGTGATAGAGAGAGTCCCCTGGGATCAGTGAGGCCAGGGGTTCTACTCCCACTTTTTTCTGGTCCCAAAAAAGACTGGGGACCTTCATTCCATTCTGGACCTCAGTCCACTAAATCTCTTTATTGAGTACAAAAAGTTCAGGATGGTGACTCTTCAGGGTCTCCTTCCACTGCTGCACCAAGGGGACTGGCTCTGTTCTCTCAACATGCGGGATGCTTACATGCATATAGGGGTCTTTCCTCCTCACAGGAAGTTTTTGAGGTTCCACTTCCTGGAGAGCATTTTCAGTTTTGGGTGCTCCCATTCGGCCTTTCTTCCGCTCCGCGAATCTTCACCAAATGCCTCACAGTGGTGGCTGCAGCTTTGAGGTGGGTGGGGCATTATGTGTTTCCTTACCTCGACAATTGGCTTCTTACGGCTCCATCAAGGGACAGCCTCTTGTGCTCTCTCGGAGACACTTATACTCTATTCCGAGAGCTGGGGATCACCCTGAACTTGAAAAAGTCATCTTCAGAGCCCAGCCAAAAGCTCGCCTTCATAGGAGCGATCCTGGATTCTGTCCAGGGCATGGCCTTTCTCCCACAGGACAGGGGGGTTCGCTCGCGAACATTGGCAGAACGGATCTCCATAGCACCTCGGGTTCCGGCCCGGAACTTCCTCAGCTTATTGGGGCATATGGCGGAAGCCATTCCAGTCACACCCTTGGCCCGTCTCCACATGAGAGTCCCACAATGGATGCTCAGTGGGACCAATGCTACGACGACCTGGATGCTTTAGTCAGGATCTCGGAGTCAGTCAGGAGGACTTTACTTTGGTGGTTAGACCCCAGCAATCTGGAGAAAGGGGTCAGTTTTTGTCCGGAGCCTCCAGGTCAGACTCTGACGGACGCATCAGACCTGGGGTGGGGGGCGCACTTGGGTGTTCGTCAAACGCAGGGAGTTTGGTCACCCGAGGAACGGTCCCTTCACATCAGTGTGCTGGAAATGCGAGTGGTGCTCTACGCTCTTCAGGCATTTCAGGAGGATCTGGTACCAGGCTCTTGTCTGATTCAAATGGACAACATGGCGGTCGTCTTTTACATCAACAAGCAAGGAGGCGCTCATTCCTATTCTCTTTGCAGGGAGGCAATGAGAGTCTGGTACTGGGCACTGGAATGGAGCATTCTACTGCATGCCATGCACGTTCCCGGTGTCCTTAACGATCTGGCCAACAACCTCAGCCGGTCACAGGCCAGGACTCACAAGTGGGAGTTGCTGCAATCCGTAGCGGACCAGCTCTTCGACAGGTGGGGTCTCCCCGAGCCGGACCTCTTTGCATCACCACGCAACACCAAACTGGCAATGTTTTGCTCGCGAGAGCCCGCGCATGGAGTTTTCTGGCCAGACGCGTTCTCCCTTCACTGGGCAGGGAGGTTTCTTTATGCCTTTCCACCCTTCCCTCTCATTCAGAGGGTTCTGCTCAAATTGCAGGCCAAAGGGGCCCAGATGATCCTTGTGGCCCCCAACTGGCCTCAACAGATTTGGTTCCCACTCCTGCAGCGGTTGTCCCAGGAACCTCCAATCCCGCTGCCCATTTGCTCGCAGTTGCTGTCCCAGGACCAGGGGTCTCTGATTCATCCAGATCTCAGGTCCCTGAACCTTCATGCTTGGCTCCTTCAGACGTAGCTAGAAACAGATACGGGGTTTCCCGGAAGTGGCAGAGGTCTTAGCATCTGCAAGAAAGCCCTCTACTCTCTCCACTTACGCTATGAAGTGGAAACGTTTCTGTCTTTGGGCCTTGCCGCAACATTTGGATCCCGTCACCTGCCCTGTGAACTCCACTTTGCAGTATCTCCTCTCCTTGTACGAGAAAGGCCTGAGTTATTCCTCTATCAAGGTGCACATGTGGGCAATTTCCGCCTATCATGCTCTCGTGGGAGAGAGAGCATTGGCGCAGTTAGATGTAGCCCGCGCCTTCCTTAGGGGAATTCTACACATGAGACCTCCCATTAGGGACCCTGTCCCACCCTGGGACCTCCTTTTTGTGCTGGAGAAACTCACCCTCCCTCCTTTTGAGCCCACAGCAAGTTGTGACCTGCGTTACCTTTCTTGGAAAGTTTGTTTTTTGGTTGCTGTTACTTCAGCTCGAAGGGTTTCCGAGTTTCAGGCTCTGATGTGTAAAGAGCCCTATTTGGTTTTTCATAAGGAAAGAGTTTCCCTCAGAACTAATCCTAAGTTTCTTCCCAAAGTGGTTTCGGAGTTGACCCTCAACCAGTCAGTTGATCTTCCAGTTTATTTTCCTTCCCCTTCCAATAGAGGGGAGGCTCTCCTCCACACATTGGATGTCCACAGGTCACTGAGGTATTACCTCAGCAGAACGGTTCAGTACCGTAAATCGGAGCAGCTGTTTGTGGCTTTTGCACCACATCGCTTGGGTCAAACGGTGTCCAAGCAGACTATCTCTAAATGGATAGTCCGTTGTGTCTCGTTTTGCTACGAGCATCACAATAAACCCCTGCCAGGCCTGGTTAGGGGTCACTCCACCAGAGGAGTGTCAGCTTCTTTAGCCGCCATGCGGAATGTCGCTATCCAGGATATTTGTGCGTCCGCGACCTGGAATTCGGTGCATACTTTTATCAAGCATTACAGCTTGGATATCGTCTCCAGACGCCGTGCTGGCTTTGGCCTAGCAGTTTTACAGGGACATTTGTCCTAGGGCCTCTGGAGTCAGCATATTCCTCCTCCCGGGGTCGGCTACCTCCTTACTGAGGGACTGCTTGGGATTCAGTCCTAATTGTAATAGCCTGCTGCAAGAGCTCCCACTCAAAGTAAGATAGTACAGTTACGCAAGAACTTACCGTAACAGTAGATCTTCGAGAGGAGCTCTTGCAGCAGGCGCTTCTTCCCTTCCGCCTTCCCCCTCAAGTGTGCAGATCTATTTTCTTTTCCTTCTAGATGGTAGGCTTCGCCTCTTTCTCTTGTCAGGCCTTCTGCTGGGTACTGGCGGGAGAACTGAAGTGGAGCTGGGTCCGCCCCCTCTTGTACCCTGACCGACATTGGGGCAGGGCCGGCGTCGGCGGCGGTCCCCGCTGGTATTGCTGGCAGATGTTTCTCACCGTGTGGTCCTAGTGCCTGTGACATAGTCCTAATTGTAATAGCCTGCTGCAAGAGCTCCTCTCGAAGATCTACTGTTACGGTAAGTTCTTACGTAACTGTACTATCTGCCACATTGGCTGCAAGGCCTGTTCATACCTTATGTAAGGCACACACTCCATCTGGTCCTGGGGACTTGTCTACCTTTAGGGCCATTAGGCCCTTTACCACACTGACCAACTCTATTACACTGACAGTGACACCCTCTTACACGCCCCTAACCCCACTGCTCCACTGTGACACTGGTCCATCCTTCTTTCTAGTGTAAACTGAGCAGAAGTACTTGTTTAGCACCTCCACTTTCTCATCTCTTTCTGCAGTCCTTTAAATATTGTTTGACCCATTTAGTGAGCGTGTCCCCTCACCCTCAATCCTCCAGCTGCCTGACAAATCTCCTATGAGGTTCAAGAGTCAAAAACCTCAGTGAAGTCCACATAGAGGACATAAACAGCTTGGCATCTGTCCAATGTGTTTGTCACCTGTTGAAAAGGTCAATTGGATTAGCTTGGTAGGACCTTCCCAACACAAACCCATGCTGCCTCTTGTCTTGAGGCCCATTTACCTTACGAAAGCCCACCAGTCTTTCATTCACAATGGTTTGCAGCAGTTTCCCCACTACTGAGTTCAGACTGACTGTTCTGGAATTCTGGTTTCATTACTTAGACTGCTTTCATGGAGAGGCACCACATATGTCCACATATAAACTCAAGTTCTAGGATCGTGGTTATGTTGTTCATTCACACTTATTGGCATGTCCCTTTCCCTTTAAGGATCCACCAGAAGTCTTCAGGCTGGCTCCTCCCACCCATTCGGGTGGTAAATACCTTGACTGCGCCCCATGATGCCAGATCTTTCTTTCCACTGGAAGATACAGGTTGCCTCCCTCGTGCTCAGCACATTCATAGGCCCTGGCTTTCAAAAACTCAGTTTTACCAAAACTAAAACATTTTCTGCATCGATCATGGAAGAGAAATCATCCCCCAGATTTCGCCGGTGTTCTTGCGGCCAGAAGATGTCATGCACAGATTCCCACCTAATTTGCGTTTACTGCTTAGGTGTCGGACATGCCACCTCTGCCTGCCTCATCTGCTCAGCCTTCCATCCCAGCATTCTGGAAGACCGGTTAACGCACCTCAAGCTGGGAAGACCAGAGAAAAGGAACCTGCTGGTGAAATCTAAGGAGGCCAGGTGGGCGATTTCCATGGCTGTGGGCTCCGACGATCAGTTGGAACGCCTTCAAGTATTTGAGGAGGAAGTGGATCGTGCTGACGACTCTCGGAGCTTTTTCGTTCCACTGAACCTGGGCTCCTCCTTCAAGGGGTCCTTCCGGGAGATGTGCCAGTCTCTCCCCTTCCGGTTTGCGGCACTTTTGGGCTCGCACATCTCCCAATCCCATAAAGGGGATAAGGACCCATCCAAGCCTTTGTCAAGACGAAGGCGCTCTTGAGACCGAGAAAGGTCTCGGTCCCAGGAGCAAGTGGTCTCGACCTCGATTGAGATTGCATCTTTGGCTGCCGGCTTCACGGATCTTCCATCAGGCCAGACAGCCGAAAAAGAGGGGTAAGACAAGGTCATAATTGTTCTCAACCCCGTCGACCCTCTGTCACCAGTCCCAGCTGACGGCTCAGTCGAGAGGACTCCGGTCCTCATTTTCTCCGACGAGGAGAACCAGCCTTCGGGTCTTCCCATCGGGACCCAGTCCCTGACCCTCGGACTTCACCGATTTCCCCTGGTGTCTCCGGACCGGCAGAGTCAGCCTGCCCGATCTCAGTCGAGGAGGAGCCATAAGCGCTCTAAAAAGAGGCATCACCACAGATCCTCATCCTCCTTGGAAGAGGAGAGGCTCTGACAAAAACTCCATCGGCGCTACGAGGACCTCATGTGGCACCAGCTGATTCTGACTAGGCACAAGTCGACACCGGCCCCGTCCCCAGCCATTACTTGGCTCTCGCTTCCTAGGCCGAAGCCGACCCTACCGGAGCCGAAACCCTTGACTTTGACTCCTGTGGGAGCTGCTCCCATTACTCTTCGGCCAAAGCCAGTTTCTCCACCCACTGTGGTGGAACCGCCGCCCAAGCAGCCTGTGGAATGACTGACCGGATTCTGGGCTTCCACAATGCTTATCAGTCATGGTCATCCCGGACTTCCCTCGGCAGGTCGAGGGTGATTTGGGTGGCAAACCACTGTATCCCGACTCCTCGGACTCGAATGTCACTGGGCTACACTCTCATCCCAGGGATAATGAGTCGTACGTTGTCCTAGGGATGGAGGCAGGACCTTCCTCCTTCAATGGGATCCTTTGTCTACAGGGATGCCCCTGGAGCCCATCCAGAAAAAAGGCAGAGTACCTTCTTATGGATATCCTTAAAAGAGGGGACACCCCACCAGGGGTCTTTCCAGTGGCCGAGGCCATTATCGGCCCGGCACTTGAACTCTGGCAATGCCTGGCTTCTTGCCCTGCCCACATGGCTCACAAATATGCAGTACCCATGGGGTCCTTCGTGGGATTCACGGAGCATACCTTGGCTGAGAGCCTGGTGACTGCGTCGGTATTTAGGTGTACAGGCAGTTCTGCCGACATGAACCATCCTCCAGATAAGGAGTCTGAGTTCTTGGACCACTCTGCAAGGAAGGTATATGCCGCTTCCTCCTTGGGCCTTCATCAGGCAAGTTCAGCCGTCATTATGGCACACTTCTCTCACACCCTCTAGGGTCGTTAGATGAGGTCCTCCCACATCTCCCTGCGGACATGCAGACTACGGTGAAGCAGGTCCGGGACCAGGGCTGAGCTGTTGCAAAACAGCAGCTCCAGATGACCCTGGACAAAGCGGAATAAAAAAACATTATGGTTCTCAAAAGAGGTGTCAGGGAAGGTTAAGGAGAAAAAGGCTGCATTCAAAAAGTACAAGGAATCGCAGAAGGAGCACGACAGGGGACTATATCAATTAAAGCAGAAAGAAGTGGGAAAGGCAGTCAGAAAAGCAAAGGTCCAAACTGAGGAAAAGATAGCCAACTCAGTTAAGAAGGGGGATAATACCTTTTATAGGTACATTAGGGAGCATAGAAAGGTTAAGGGAGGAATAGTGAAGATTAATAAAGGAGAAGGAAGGTGGGCAGAGGGAGACAGTGAAAAGGCAGAGATACTGAATGAATACTTTTGCTCAGTATTCACAAAAGAAGAAGAGGAGGAGTTACCTAAACCAAACAGTAGAAGCACTCTGGGTAGTGGGGTTGACGCCAGTCCATTTACAGAAGAAAGAGTCCTGAAAGAACTCGTAAAACTCAAGATGGACAAAGCAGTGGGGCCTGACGGGATTCACCCCAGAATCCTAAAAGAACTAATGGAGGACCTAGTGACACCACTGACCACACTTGAACAAATCATGGGAGGATGATGTGGTACCTGAGGACTGGAGCTGGGCGGATGTGATTCCCCTTCACAAAAGTGGGAGCAAGGCAGAAGCAGGAAACTACAGACCTGTTAGTTTGACCTCAGTGGTGGGGAAAATGATGGAATCACTTCTGAAGGAAAGAATTGTTGAGTACCTAGAGGCCAGCAGGGCACAGGACCCAAGGCAGCATGGGTTCACAGCAGGAAGGTCATCTCAGACAAATCTAATCAATTTCTTTGACTGGGTGACCAAAGTAATAGACCAGGGAGAGGCTGTGGATATGTCCTACCTAGACTTTAGCAAGGCATGTGACACAGTCCCGCACAAAAGATTAATAATCAAGTTAGCCAGCCTGGGAGTAGGTCCCAGGGTGGTAGTCTGGGAAGCAAACTGGCTGCACAACAGGACACAGAAGGTAATAGTGAATGGAACACATTCCGAAGAAAGGGGGGTTACTAGTGGAGTACCTCAGGGCTCAGTACTGGGCCCAGTCCTCTTTAACATCTTTATAGGTGACATTGCAGAGGGTCTGGAGGGAAAGGTATGCCTCTTTGCAGATGACACAAAGATCTGTAACAGAGTTGATACAGGGGGTAGAAAGGATGAGAAGGGACTTGGCAAGGTTGGAGGAATGGTCAGACATATGGCAACTTAGATTCAATGCAAAGAAGTGCAAAGTAATGCACCTGGGAAATAAAAACCCAGGAGAAGAGTACACAATAGCAGGGGAGGTACTAACAACAACAATAATGGAAAGGGACCTGGAGGTAGTCATATCAGATGACCTAAAGGTGGGTAAGCAATGTGAGAAGTCAGTAAGGAGAGTCAGGGGGATACTGGGATGCATAGGAAGGGGCATCACAAGTAGAAAAAGGGAAGTGGTTATCCTTCTGTACAGACAGTTGGTGAGACCCCATCTGGAATACTGTGTGCAGTTTTGGAGACCTCATCTACACAAGTACGTAGACAGGATGGAAGCAGTCCAGAGGAGGGCAACTAAAATGGTGCAGGGTCTACATCAGAAACCATATGAAGAGAGACTGAGAGAGAGCTTAATATGTATACCCTTGATGAAAGGAGGGACAGGGTCAGGAGGGACATGATAGAAACTTTTAAGTACCTCAAGGGAATCGACAAAGTCCAGGAGTGTAGCATCTTTCAGAAAAAGAGATGTGTAAGAACAAGGGGGCACAATTTGAAGATAGAGGGGGGATGGCTCAGGGGTAATGTGAGGAAATTATTTTTCACGGAGAGAGTGGTGGATGCATGGAACCGCCTTCCTGGAGAGGTTGTGGGGTCTAAAACAGTGGGGGAATTCCCACATGCATGGGGCAGATATAAGATAATTATAGTGAGAGGTTGCAGGAAGTAGGCTGTTGGCTAACTAGAATCTTCAGCTTATCCAATAGGTAGGGAAATGGGCAGACTGGGTGGGCCAAGTGGTCCTTAACTGCCGTCAAAGTCTATGTTTCAATGTTTCTGGACACTGGGGACTCTTGTGCCTGTTCCTTGGCGGCTGCAGTTGCCTCCCACCGCAGGGCTTGGCTGAGGCTCTCCTCCTTCCTGGCGGACATTCAGCACAAATTGGCTGACGTACCATTCCTTGGAATTGACTTGTTTGGCCCAGGAATGGTAGGCCACCTTCAGGGCATAGAGCAATCCAGTGCCACCTTGGATGCCACTTCTGCCAAAAATTCTTTGGGCAAGAATCAGCAGAAGAGAAAGAAGAAGCCCTTTTGGCACTCTTCACCTGTGGCTCAGCAGTCCTCCTTTCAAGGAGGACAGCAACACCAGCAGGCTCAGTCTTGGCACCCTCTTCCCAAGCCAGGCCCTCAACAGGCCCGCAACGGAGGCCAAGGCTCAGGCCCTGCAGCCTCCTCCTCTTCTAAGCCTGCGCAGTGACAGGGTTGGGATTGCCACCCCTCCTCCTGTCACCTCAGCTCTGGGTCCTCCCATGGGGGGCCGGCTCTGTCATTTCCTTTTCACCTTGTCCGATGTCACCTTGGACAGGTGGGTTGTCGAAGTGGTCAGTGAGGGACTGCCCTTAGAGTTCAAGCAGTACTCTCCCAGCTGAGCCCACGCCCCCCGGGAAGAATGGATACCCGCACACACCCAGTCGGCCCTCCGGGACAACATTGCTCAGCTTCTCCTCGAGAGGGGATAGCTGCAGTGGCAGATATTCCAGCAGACCTAGGCTTTGTCTCCGGGTACTTTCTGGTGCCGAAACGGATAGGGGCTGGCGTCCCATTCTAGATCTCCATGACCTGAATCAATATCTCAGGTCTCGCACCTTTCGGATGGTCACTCTGTCCCAGATCATTCCATCCTTGGAGCGAAACATGTGGTTTTGTTCACTGGATCTGCAGGACGCGTTCTTCTGCATCCCAATCCGTCCGTCTCTTCGGCGGTTTCTCTACTTCAGGGTCGAGGGGACCTTGTACGAGTTCCAAGCCATGCCATTCGGCCTGTCATCAGCCCCTAGGGTCTTCACCAAATGCATTGCAGTGGTGGCAGCCCATCTACACGGCGTTGAGGGATCAGAATTTACCCATACCTCGACGACTGGCTTCTGGCAGGTCACTCCCTCCAGGAGATAGAAAGGTCCAGGGTGCTGGCCCGGTGGCACTGAGGGTTGAGGAGCTGGACGCCACACCTCACGCCGTGCCGGCAACCCGGGTTCAGGAACGGATTCGGGCCGCTGGGGGCTGGCAGGGGGAAGGAAGGATTGAGTGTCCTGCGACAGCTCTCCTTCCTTCGGGGTGGGTGAGGGATATACGCCACCCTGCAGTGACACCCAGCGGAGGCTGGGTGTCTGGCAAGTTGCAGGCATCTACATGGGAAAGAGCCGGCGGACGTCTGCACATCAGTGTGTTGACATCATTGTACATCTGGCTCTTCAGTGGGCAACAAAAACAAGAAAAACCAAGGGCATCTCCGCCTCTATGAATCCCTCCCCGGGCTTCAGTTAGCCTCTGTCACCAGATCCCCCAACCAGATATTGGTTCTGTGGTCTGGAAAGGGGACCAGCTCCATGGCCCCGCCCTCTGGGGGGAAAGCCAGGGGTGACCAGGGGATCATGGTGAGACAGTAGGTGGAAGACTGGGAGCTGTGACCAGGATGGAAATCTGGCGGGGAGCCCTGCAAAAATACGTAAAACAAAAATAAAAAAAGGTGGCCGCCCAGTGGACTCAGCACCTTGGTCACTTTGACCAGATGGTCTAAGAAGATGTGGGATGCTCTCCAGTGGTGGACCACCCCAGAACAGTTACAGGAGGGGATCCCGTTTGTCCGCCCTGAGCCAACAGTCATCCTCACGACCGATGCCTCTCTCATGGGCTGGGGAGCCATATGGGGGATGGAAAGGGCCCATGGCCTTTGGACTCCTGTGGAGTCCCGATGCCACATCAACCTATTGGAGCTGAGGGCAGTCAGACTGGTATTGACAGCTTTCGCCTCTCAGCTCCGGGGTCAAGTGGTTCAAGTCCAGACGGGCAATACCATGACCATGTACTACCTCAACAAACAGGGCGTTGCTCTGCTTCTGGTACCTCATCAGCCGGTTGGAGGTGGATCTCCTAGCCATCCATGTGGCAGGAATCTCAAACCAGCTGGCGGATGCTTTCAAGCCAGTTAGGCCAGACATCCCACAAGTGGTCTCTCCATCCAGAGGTAGCTTACAGCCTGTTCTCCCATTGGGGCAAACCAATTACCAATTATTTTACCAGGTGAGCCACACTAAGCTGAAAGCTTGTTTGCAGGTGCAGCCTGGGAGCACAAGAAAGTTAAGTGACTTGCTCAGGGTCACACAGTATGCAAGTGGGGGCTGTGGGATTCAACCCCAGGTCTCCAGATTTGTAGCTCAGAGCCTTAAAACCACTGCGCCATACTGCCTCCTGAATACTGAATGCATACTGAACCGATGGTGGACCTGTTTGCCTCCAAGGAAAACACCAAGCTGAGGCTGTTTCATGCCTGCCCCCCTCAGCAGGGCTCACTGCATGGGGATGCCTTCTCGAGGCCATGGACCCCAGGCCTCTTCTACACCCTCCCTCCATTTTTCTTGATCCAGAAAGTGCTTCTCAAGGCAAGGAGGGACAAGGTGAAGGTGATTCTGGTAGCCCCAGACTGGCCACGCCAATACTGGTATCCAGATCTCCTCAGCCTCAGCTGCAGGCACCCAGAGTGGCTTTGCACACACCCAGACCTGTTATCACTCAATCAGGGGAAGGTATTCCATCCAGACCTTCAGTCTTTGCACCTCACAGCCTGGTACCTGAGCGGCTAGAGTTCCAGGCTTTGGGTCTTTCTAAAGATGTCTACACCATGGTGGAGGCATCCAGAAAGGAATCGACCAGGAAGTGTTATGCCTTTAAGTGGAAAAGGTTTTCCATTTGGTGTCAGGGCAGCTGTGGCTAACATCCTCGACTACCTTTGGTCTCTCTCCAAAGGAGGTCTTCGGTCACCGACCCTTAGGGTGCACCTGGCAGCCATCTCTGCCTACCGGGCGTGGACTGGTCAGCAGACGCTGGCGCAGAAGACAGTGACGAGTGCTTTTTCAAGGCCTGGTTCACAGAGCCCCTCCAGTGTGTGAACTTCCACCTCTGTGGGATCTACTGCTGGTAGTGGTAGAGCTTATGGGTAAGCCATTCGAACCCATGCACAAGTGTGAGTTGTCTCACTTGTCATGGAAGACGGCCTTCCTAGTGGCTATCACATCAGCCAGAAGGACAGGGGAGCGCCAGGTGCTTTCGGTAGATTCCCCTTATCTGGTCTTCCACAGGGACAGAGTTGTTCTGTGCCCCTACTTGAAATTCCTTCCGAAGGTGGTGTCCGAGTTTCACCTTAACCATGTGCTGACTCTGCCAGTATATTACCCAAACTACACCTCGGAGGCAGAATACAGGTTCCATACCTTGGACCTGAGATGTGCTCTCTTCTGTTATACAGAGAGAACGGCGGAAATTTCGGGAGAGGTTCGCCAGCTGTTTGTCACCTACGCTGAAGCTGCTTCTGGCAGACCTGCAGCGAAGCGGACTATCGCAAGTTGGATCACATCTTGCATCAGTCTGTGTTATGAGTTGGCGGGCAAGGAGCCTCCCAGAGGGATAAGATCTCACTTTGCCTGCCATACAGCTGCATCGGTGGCTACTTCCAGGGACATCCCTATGCAGGAAATCTTTCGGGCTGCCACCTGGAAGTCAGCAACTCTTTTATCACCCACTACCACATAGACCTTGAGTCTCGCCGGGATGCTGGTTTTGGGGCCTCAGTTCTCCAATCTTATTTCCTAAGTAGGGGGTGTGCGCCTTGCCTTCCTCCTCCCAGAGAACTGCTAGGAGTCTGCCAATAAGTATGGATGAACAACATATCCACGATCCTAGAAAAACAGGTTACTTACCTGTAACAGTGGTTCTAGGAGTGATATATGTTGTTCATCCACACGGACCCACCCGAACTCTCCGGCTGCGGACGCACAAACCCGGCTTCCAGCGGGCTAAGATCTGGCGTCATGGGGTGGAGCTGAGGTATTAACCATCCGGGTGGGTGGGAGGAGCCAGCTTGAAGATGTCCGGTGGATCCTTAAAGGGAAAGGGACATGCCAATCAGTGTGGATGAACAAAATATAACACTCCTAGAACTACTGTTACAGGTGAACAACCTGTTTTTCTGGGGCACACTCCTAAACTCCAGAGGAGTGTCCAACCGCTCTGACAGGGTGCTTGGCAGCAGTTCCGTTCAGATCCTCAGTTTCACAAGATAGGCATGAGGCTTGCACGTCTAGCTCAGTGCCCATGGGGAAAGGGAGTCCATCAAGAAAGAGATAGCAGCAGAATGGCATGCTGACTGTGAGCATCCCAAATACCTCGCACAGTGCCAATTTAGGATAAATAAAGGTACCCAACTAAATCATTTATGGTGAGCTGACCAAATGACATGACCTCAACAGTGTGAAGGTGTATTATGGGTTGCCACATCATGAGTCAGGTAAGTTCTAGGATGTGGCACTTGTGACGGGGTTGTGGCTCCCATGTCACAGATGCAATTCAAACAGGCTATTTCAAACAGAAAGTAATAGTACAGTTAGGAGAAAATGTGTATACATCATGTTGTGTGGTTACATTTGTATATATTTCATAATATGATCACTGCATATTACTTATTTGATGCATTGTTCAATATTATTTTAACTTTAACCAGGAAACGACTGAATGAAGGGGCAGTTCCAACCATCCACGGGATTGATGACGGGCCTTCAGTTAATAGGAACAGAGCCATTAAACTGGAAAGGAAAAGGGTAATGTTATGAGATGTACAGAGGTCTTTGTGTATATATATATATATATATATATATATATATCTCAGAGTTTTAAATAATTGATTAGCAGTTTTTTTCTTGGGACAATACTAACTGTACAGAAAGTATTTATATAGATTTTCTAGAAGTGTTATGTATGTTAAACACAGTGAGGCAAGTGCTATGCATTTTCACAATGTTTTAGCACTTTTATAAGCAAAATGCTAATCAATTTTTAGAGTTAAATAAAACCCTGTATATCTATATCTATATCTATATCTATATCTATATATCTATATCTATTTATATATATATATATTATGGTAGCACGGTGGTGCTACCATAGTTAGAGTTGAGGAGCTATTTACATGTTAAACCCAAAATTTTGCACCTTAATAACTTTGCAACCATTTGACGTATTTGCCTGAAATTTGGAGTACACGATCAAGACCCATACGCCTTGGGATACGCCAAGTTTCATACCTGTCGGATACACGGCTGCGGAGTTATTAAGCGTGATCTGTGCGTGCGTTTACGCTTTTTCTAGAATTCTACGGTCATGCCTACAGATCGCACGGTTTGTGCGACCGGCCCGAAATCTTCAGGGAACGTGCGGCCGGTGTCCCCGATGTGCCTTTCGAAGATTTTGTGAAAAAGTATTAAACCGTTCAAATGTAATTCAAAATACAATTTCCCATTATAAGTTAATGGGAAAAGTTAACAAAAAGGTCGACAGTGTCGCAAATGCATTTTTACTTTCACAAATGGCTCTCTTACTTTCACAAATCTGCCATTTTGTTTTCAGTTAGTGATCAGAAAAATGCTTGGCATTTAAAATTGAGACCCTCTAGCAACCAAATTCTTTTTGTATTCACCTAGTCGGAGCCTAAGGATGCTAGCCATGTCTTTATTTTGGGGTGAAACACCCCAGAAATATGATTTTCAAATTTCTGGAAAAAGTACTTTTGCAAAGTACTTTCGTGCTCATAAAGTGTCGCAAATTTTTGCAGCTTTTATAAGTCTGACAGTACTTTTTTAGGCTGAGGGGAAATTACAGCAATTCTTTAGCACCCCGCTGCAAAAGAACGGTTTGGCGTTTTGGGCTGAAATTTGGAGGGAAAGCAGCCGACATTTCACAGATGTGCCTTTCAGTGTTGTGCTGAAAAAATATTACACATTGGCAAAGTTACGGCACTCCAAATTTGACGCTTTTTCCCATAGGATAACATTATGGCAGCCGACGCATTGCAGCAATCGTTTGGCGCCCTGTTGCAAAATAACGGTTTGGTCTTTTGGGCTGAAATTTGCAGGGGATACAGCCAACATCCCACAGATGTGTCTTTCAGTGGTTTGGAGAAAAAATATTACAGGGAGACAAAGTTATGGCACTCCGAATTTCTGTTTTTTTCCCATAGGATAACATTACGGCATTCGCCGCGCCTTTGAGGACCCGTATCTCGAAAACGTGTGAGATACAGAGTTTTTGTTGAAAAATCCTTAGCCCCCTTGGGGGCTAAGTACAAAACTAGCCAGGAAAGTGATACTACGTATGACTTTTAAATTATTTTTCCATGTCGTACGGTTACTGAGATATAAGCAATTTACTATTCCAACTCCTGATTTTTGTGTTCCGAGAGTCATTATTTTGCATACATTCTTTGTACTCACTGTCTTTCTCTATACAGCTTTTGGGGAAAACCAGCCTGTGCGCTTACATTACTGTTACCATTACCATTTCCTTCACTGATTTCAGTACCTATTTCCTTACCGTTCACGTTTCACCACCATATGCGTTACCCTTTGTTTTCATTTGCGGTTGCATTTCCATTGTTTTTAACATTTCTGTCTACAGTACTGTTTCTTTCTGTTTCGCTTTGCATCACCATGCTAATATGATTTGCATTTGCGGGCACAATGTTACTATGTGACAAGACATCACGTGCTCCCGCCGCTGCATTACATTCACTATTTCTCATTATCATTCTCAAAAAGAAGGAAAATTAGAGGCAAAAAACTCAGTTTAATGCATCTGTTAGGGTTGTTCCACAGCGACCAAGTAAAAATTCGATGTTGGGGTTGAAACCGCTTTGCCCATTCAGCCCACCCCCCCCAACTGGAATTGGGGTACACATTGGGGTCATCTGTCCTAACTGTCACCCCATTCTCCTATTCCTCACCTTCTTTCCACATGTGATGGGGTGACAGTTAGGGCCGACAACCCCAGTGCACACCTCGATTCCAGTTGGGGGGTGGGCTGGAGGGGTGCAAAGGGGGCTTCAATCCTAACATTGAATTTCCTCACTTTTGTCGCTGTGGAACAACCCTAACTGATGCATTAAATGGAGTTTTTTGCATCTAATATATATATATATGTAATTTCTAAGATCAGGACAGTGTCAGTTGGCCGTCTTTCATTTTCAGCACATATACTGTTGAGGGTCTTGGCCTAAAATCTTTTGGCTGGCAATGTTGTGGGGGGAAAACTCAGAAGCACAGAAACATAGACAATGATGGCAGAAGAAAACAGTGGTCCATGCAGTCTGCCCAAGTTTCCTATTTAACCATGGCACTTACTGAGCCTTCAAGACTCCTAGCCCTCCCGTCCCCCCGATTCTCCTCCAAGTGTCGGCCATCCTGAGCCGCAACTATACCTTTCATTATTTACCAACTGTGTTTGAAACTATCAATGGTGTTAGCACCCACCACTGTAGCTGGAAGACTGTTCTGTGGATCCACCACCCTTTCTTTCAAATAGCACTTCCTCACATCCCCCCCCCCAAAACCTTGCTTCTATCAGTATCCACTCATAACTGTGAACTTGTATTCAAGCTAAATAGTTTCCAACAGTTCACCTTGTTCATTCTTGTCAGGTACTTGATGTTGTAGCTATATCATATCTCCCCCCCTTCTTGTCTCCATCAAGTACATGTTCAGTGCCTTGAGGTGCTCCTCTTAGGACCTGACACTTCTGGTCCTGAATCATCTGTGTTACCCTACAGTGCACTGTCTCCAGCCATAGGGATGCCAGAATAACATGATATGACAATATATCATTATAATTTCCACTGACGGTAATTTATTGTTGTAAAAAGACAATATCGCGATTGTTGTGCAGTACGATATACCATGATATATAGTGATAAAGTGCCTCAGCTTGCTTTTCCAGTAGCACGTCCCTTTCCAGGTGCAGCCATGATTCCCGATTCCCCACCATCCTCCTTTCAGATTTTTACTATTTTTCCTTAAAATTAGAAATGTAATGCCGGCCCTGTGGCAGGGAGTTTTGACAGGCTGGGTGCCTCACCTGCCGATACACTGGTAAACCAGATTCATAAATAGACCTAGTTACTCAAGGGCTGGCTGCATGAAGGAGGACTGAGCATCGATTGACAGCTCTCCTTCTCTGGGGAGGGTTGGACAGCGCAAGCCGTTGCTTGGTGGCCATCCAGTGGAAGCTGGATGATGCAGCAGTAACAGCCTTCTGAGTGTTTGCATGCAGGGCCTGGGGCTCAGAATGTGCAGCATCTTTACGTTACACTTTTTTAAAGACGTAAGACATTTTTTTGATACATAAGCAAAGAGCCTAGGGAGGGACAGTAAGGCTGAAAGGGGAAGGAGGGGCTTGTGTGGAAGAGGAGCGCCAAAGAAATGGACATACTGAATGTAACTCCTGGGTGGTGCTATCCCAAGGGCTACTACCCCTTCCTGCTTGGCTAGTAGCAGGTTGAGAAGCCTAGGTTCCTGTGGTGCCTCTACCCAGAGGTCAGGGTTAGTAGGGCTCAACCAATCCTGGGTACATTCGACACTATAACCCTCTTTCCTTTCTAGTGGCCTGAATAGTACACGAATATTCACTTTCACAGTACCCCTTTTACACCATACAAGTACTCACACTGTTTGCACTCACCACCACGGCTGGTTTCTCCTGCTCGACGTTCTGGACCCCCTGTAAAACAAGGTTATGCACAGCAAATAGCAGCAGTACAGTACTTTTTGCACAAACTGGAACCACAGTCAAATTAAATGCAGAAAAAGTTAGATCTGATTTATTCAGGTTATTTGAACAAGGGAAGGGTGTAATCAGGTTAATTGGCTTAAAGGCTATAACAATCAAACAGTAATGCATGCGCTTTAAGTCCCCACACAGTCACACTTGTGGGTACCCAGGTAGGAAGCGATGGGTTAGCCGGGAATGTTGCAGCTGGTTGGGGCTCTGTGATGGAAGAAAGCAATATGTACAACACAAACTACTTGTAATCCAGAGCCAGAGAGCTCAGTTCATGAAAGAAAAAGCAACAAGACAATCAGATGACAACACTTTAGATTTAGCTGTTGTTGCAGGGAGCTACCCTGATGTTTACTCATGATACCCAATACTGGACACAGGCAGAACAAAATTGAGACTGCAGGTTGTTGAGCTGGAGTGCCCAGAGAAGCTGAGCCCACACGAATCACCGAGATGTCATTCCTGTTCAAGTGTTGAGCAGGGGGCTGATCCCCAGGCAGGTCTCTCATTGATGGCTTTCTCTGCACAGTGGGTAGTCGGGCTGGGCCAGTGTGGCAAGGCCCAGGCCCAAAGGAGATGATTTTGTATTCTGTCTATGGGGCTGGATGCAGCTTCCAGCAAGCAGAATATAGTTCAAACCACAGTGAGGAACTGAACTAAATCATGACCCACTATAAGCACACAGCTCATTTACACACAAGGAAATTCTAATGCAGCTTCCAGCAAGCAGAATACAATTCAAACTGCCGTGGGGAATCAAATCACAAACCACTATAAGCACACAACACATTCACATGTAAGGAAATTCCACTGTACCAGGCAAAAGGCTCTCCGGTCGCAATTACAGAGTCTGCGCAATCTGGGAGTTCAGAGGTAGCTGGAAGTCCAGACAGGCCGATTGCATTCAGCAAATCTTCGGTCTTCTTCAGGTTAAAGCCTGGTCACAGTCCAGTGGCTTAAACAGTCCTCACAACTCGGATATAGTCCGAATAAACTCTGTTTTCCCTCTCAGGGACAGCAGGCAGACAGGCAGGCCAAGAACACAGCCCTTTCACAGTTCTTCTATGCAAAACTACACAGAACTACTGCTCAAATCACTTGAGCTGTTACTCCTTTCACTTCCCAACTCAGAACTGAAACTAGCTGCAAGCAGCCTGGGAAATTCCCCAAGATCCAAAAGGTTCAGTTGGCTGATCTGTCTGTCAGTCACAATAAGAGCTCCCCCTTCAGTTCATTTAGGTTCTAAAATGCAAAAATCACTATTCCTACAAGTTTTGGCTCCACCAAGCCCTTGTAGGTAGGTTCCATTATAGTCCTAACAGTACTGATTGGTCCATTCTCACAGTCCTTGCTGCAAAGAAAACAGGTTAGAACAAACTGCAATAGTATTACATCTCCAATAGACACTCAGCAAACAAGCACATCCCACAACAGAGCTCCCTCTGCGCAAACAGCGATGGCTGAACAGAGCAACCACCCAGCAGCCCAGGCAGGACCTGAGCACAGAAACACTCAGGCCCCTCCAGACCAACCACAACAACAATCCAGACAGCTCCCAAAGAGACAGCACACAGAGGCTACACAGGCACTCTCCGGCAATACATCCAAACTGCCAAAATGCAAGACACCAGCCTGGCAGTGAGCATTTAGGCAAGCTCAAGAAAGACTTTTCAGGAACCCCCATTTGTAGGGGGGTTACACCCTTCCTTGCCTGGAGAAAACTTGGCATCCGTGTCAAGTCTGTACAATCACAATATCAAAAATGCAGTATAAACAAGACATATATATCATTAGCTTGTTACATCACTATACCTTTCAATATACTGTACTTCACATTACTACATCCATATTGACAATACTTATGCATGTTTCATACAAGTAATACTGATTCCACTATGATTAACACATTAGTAACATCACAATACTGCTTCAGATAATAACTTCTTGTACATTAAACAATGTAAGAGGGGGTCCTTCCCTATCAGCTAACTTGGGGCTGGATGGGGCAGGGGCACCATGGTGAGAGGAAAGAAGAAAAAAATTACTCACCTTAGTAATTGTGTTTCTTCTAATGGAGTCTTGCTGTATTCTGACATATGCATTTAACCCTAGCACTTGAACTGCTCTGGAGAGGAAAGAGTTAACTCTATGCTGAGAGCATAGAACGTTGAGCTCGAGCTCGATTCAAACCTCTGTCTGCTGCACTTTCAAGTGTAACCGTCAGATTCTTACAAGCTATAACTAACTAGCTACACCTACCATGTGGAAATTGTAAAATACACTAGCCAACAGGCAACCAAGTTTTTTGTGGGTCCCCAAAAGACTCAAGTTGAGTGAACCCCAAAAGTAAGCAGGTAGTGAACATCATAACTATAAAAAAACAAGATAATAAATAACCCACTCCCCTTTCTAAAAATGAGGGAGTGCCAACGACACCCCTGAGGTGCAACACTGTACCTGCCAGCCCACTTCCCAAAAACTAGGTTATGAGAGGGGAGGCAGGGAAGGAGGTCAGAATACAGCACGACTCCATTAGAAAAAACACAGTTACTAAGGTGAGTAATTTTTTTCTTCAAACAACATGAAGTCTTGCTTTATTGTGACATGCAGACTACCAAGCAGTACCTCCAAGGAGGCGGGCTACTGAACCTATTTTGGGAATAGGCTCTGCAGTACTGCTGTACCAAACCTAGCATCACTCCTAGCCTGGATATCGAGGGTAAAGTATTGCTTGGTGAATGTATGGACTGTTTTCCAGGTGGTTGCTCTGAATATTTCTAGCAAGGGTATGTCCCTGGCAGCAGCCAGAGAAGCAGCTGTACCTCTAGTCGAATGAGTCCTTAGGCCTGAGGGGGGTATTTTGCCTAGCTTTTCATAGCAGAATTGAATACAAGAGACAATCCACCTGGCAATAATCCTCTTAGTAGCAGGTTTACCCTTCCCCACTTCACCATAAGTGAGAAATAACTGAGCAGAGTCAAACCTAAGTGCCTTAGTATGCTCGGTGTAGTAGCCAAGTGCCCTTTTAACATCCAGACTGTGCACTCTTCTTTCAACTGAAGAAGAATGATCAGTGAAGAACACAGAAAGAGACATGGATTGGTTCAAATGAAAATCTAAAACCACCTTGGGTAAAAACCTCCTGTTGGTTCTAAGGACCACCTTATCTCTATGGAATGAGATAAAATCAAGCTCCACTGAGAGAGCTTGCAGTTCACTGATACACCTAGCAGAAGTGATAGTTACCAGGAATACAATTTTCCAAGTCAAGTACTTAAGTTCTGCTGAAGCCAAAGGCTCAAATGGGGGTTGCATAAGCTGGGCAATGCAAACATTAAGATCCCAGGCAGGGGTAGGGTCCTTAAAGGGAGGGTTAGTATGGAGCAAACCTTTAAAGAACTTACAGAAAACAGGGTGAGATGCCAGGGTGGAAGCTTTCCCCACTGACAGGAATGCAGAGACAGCTGCTAGATGCACTTTCAAAGTGGCTGGCCTAAGGCCTAAACCGTTAAGATGAACCAGATAATCCAGGACCGTAGCCAGATCTGCAGTATCTGGCAATACGTCCCTATTTGAACACCAAATGCTGAATCTTTTCCATTTGAAATTATAGGTTTTTCTGGTGGCAGGTTTTCGAGAAGCCTTAAGAATATCTAAAACGCCTTGGGACAGATGCAAGCTTGCATATTCTAGCTCTTCAAGAGCCAAGCCTTGAGGTTGAGAGACTTGAGGTTGGGGTACCATATCCTTCCCTGAGTGGAGGTCAGCAGATTGTGTGTCTTGGGAAGAGACAGAGGAAGATGGACTGCTAGGGACATCAACAGAGGATACCAAGGCTGTCTGGCCCAGTCTGGTGCAATCAGCATCACTTTGCATGCTTGTGACCTTATCTTGATCAGTACCGTGAATAACAGAGGAAAGGGAGGAAAAGCATACAGAAATTTCCCCTCCCAATCCAGAACCAAAGCATCCAGGGGGACTGAATCTATGACTGGGGGGTCTGCAACAGAAGAGAGGAAGTTGATGGTTGTCTGGGGCTGCAATGAGATCTATCTCTAGAGTACCCCACCTTGAGAAAATTACTTTCAACACCAAGGGATCCAGGCACCATTCGTGGTGTCCTTGAGATATCCTTCTCAGAGCATCTGCTAGCACATTGTCCTTCCTAGGAAGGTGGACTGCTACCAGAGATGTCTGTAGGGAATAAGCCAGAGACCATAATTTCTTGGCTTCCATGCACAAGGCTATGGACCGAGTGCCTCCCTGCTTGTTGATGTACCACATGGTGGTGGTGTCTGTCCTGACCTGAACCACCTTGTTCTGCACTGAATCCAAAAAAGCCTGAAGAGCCAGGTAAACAGCCCTGAGCTCCAGAAGATTGATATGAAGTAGAGATTCCTGAGAGGACCACACCCTCTGAGCTGTGAGGTTTCCCAAGTGGGCTTCCCATCCTAGGAGAGAAGCATCTGTGGTTAGCACCACTGAGTGAGACTGGGTGATGAATGGAACTCCTTGCCTGAGGTTACGCTGATCCAGCCACCACTGGAGAGCTTAGATAAGAGTCAGAGTCACTGGAATTAGTTTGGTTAGTGGATCTCTTTTCTGGGACCAAAATGACCTCAGATGAAACTGAATGTCCCTCATCTGAAATTTGGCTCCTTGCACCACTTCAGTGGAAGCTGCCATGTGACCCAGGAGCTGAAGAAAATGTCTTGCTGGACGACACACCAAGAGGTGGAAAGAAGAAGCCAGGTCTATAAGAGCCTTTGCCCTTGCTTGGATAGTATCCAACTCTATCCCTATGAAGGTTAGGAGTTGTACTGGTTTGAGAACTGTCTTTGGAAGATTGAGGAGGAACCCCAGGGAAGTGAGCAGCTGCTGAATCACTTGCAGGTCTGACTTGGCTAGGCCTGGAGACTGTCACACAATGAGCCAGTCATCCAGATAGGGAAAAATAGAGATGTTTTGTCTCCTTAGAAAAGCCACTACTACTGCTAAGCATTTTGTGAACACCCTTGGAGCTGATGTTAGACCAAAGGGCATTGCTCTGAACTGATAATGGCCTGAAGGCAATTCAGACCTGAGGTACTTTCTGTGGGAGCACCTGATGGGAATGTGAAAGTAGGCATCCTTGAGGTCCACGGAGGCTAACCAATCCCCTGGCCTCAGAGAGGGGAGAATTACTCCCAGAGTCACCATTTTGAATCTTTGCTTGACTAGGTGCTTGTTTAAGTATCTTAGGTCTAGGATGGGCCGCCACTCCCCTGATTTTTTTTTTTTGGGGGGGGGTAAGGAAGTGTCTGGAGCACAGACCCTTGCCTCTGTGTGGAGTAGGAACTTTCTCTATGGCCCTGAGGGCCAGCAGAGAGGAAATCTCTGTCTCCAAGGCAATGGTTTTGGAGATGTTTGCAGGTGGAAAGGACCTGACCCTGAGCTTTGAAAATCTTTTGAAGCTCAGGGCCAGTCTCTGGCTTACTGCCTCCAGGACCCACTTGTCTGAGGTAACAGACTTCCAGGCCTGGAAGTAGTGAGCCAGCCTGCCTCCTGCTAAGATGGGGGAGTCGACCTGGGCTGACACATCAGGGTGTCTTCTTGGCAGGAGCCTTAGATTGGGAGGAGGATGCAGCCCTACTCATTCCCCTTCTGCCTCTCCCCCTGAAGAACCCCCCTTTGGGAAAAAGGAGATGAGGCATGTGCCTGGTAGAATGGCCCGTAAAAGGGCCTGCCCCTGCCCCTAGCCTGCTGCTTCTGTGGAGTTGCCTGCCTTTCCTTGGCCTGTGTGCTCCTGTAGGTGGTCCTGTATTTGTCCATCTTTTTCATATAATTCTCTGTGTGCTCCCCAAACAGAGAATTATTCACTACAGGGAAATCCATGGCCTTGGCCTGGGTGTCCTATGAGAGGCTAGTACCTCTGAGCAAAGCAAATCTCCGAGAGACACAGATGTAGCCATGACTCATAATTATACATCATTGGAGTCCCCAGCAGCATGAAATTGGATTTTAGATGCCTCAGTCCCATCAGCAGCCACCTCTTCCTCCAGCTCCTTGGCTAGCTGGGGGGAAGCCTGCTTAGTCAGCTCCAGAACAGTATCCCATCTGGACTTCTGGTATCTGGCTGTATAGGCCATGTAGTTTGCTTGCCTGAGTCCCAAGGAGGATGCCACGTACTGTTTTTTGGCCATAGCATCCACCTTCCTAGAGTCTTTATCTGGAGTGTGTGAAGCCAAGGGTATGCTAGCCTTGTCACAGGCTGCAGCCTGCACAACCCCAACATGTCTGCATTGTTGGTACAAGAACTCTGTAGCGGAGCTTGACAGCATATACCTCCTGTCCATTCTATCCACAGGAGGTAGAGAATTTGGTGTCTGTAGAATGTTTTGAGTCTGTTTCCCCAGGGATTTATGGAAGGGAATAGACAGTCTCTTTGACGCTGGTACGCCCATCATCTCCACAAAGTCAGGCTCCTCTTGTTCCTCAACAGCTCCGACTAGAGGGAGCTGGAGGGTTTCTGGCACTTTTTTGTAAAACAAAAAGTGGGAAGGAGACTCAGAAAGCCTTGGAGAAGAAACATTGGAGGGTCTGTCTGGAGACATGACCGGTTCTATGGGCTCATCCAGTCTTTCCATACCATCATCATCATCATCATCATCATAGTCATCGTAGTCTTCTTCCCCGTCCAGATCCGGTTCATAAAACTTCTCTGGACAATAATCTGGAACCGGAGGAACCGACCAAACCAAGTGCCTACCGAGGGGTGCCGGATCGGTCGGAACCGAATGGAGCGATTCAACAATACTTATCTCCCTGGCTATTTTATCGGCAGTTGGACGATGCGGTTCTGAATCCGAACCGGCTGATTTCTCCTTTCTCTTCTTCTTAGTCGGAACTGACCTCTCAGGATCGGCTCTTCTTTTGCCCAAGGGATATTGCCCAGGTCAGTGGGCACTCCCTTAGGTTCATACGAACATACAAAATTTGCCAGCAGATAAAGGCCTAGAGGTCTATCAAGTCTGCTTGAATGTGCAGCTAGCACCCCTTATTCTGCAGCTGCCCCTCCCTTCCACCCTTCCCCTTTATTAACCCTTCCCCTTGTCCTGTCCCATCCTCGTTTGAAGCAGTCCACTGTTCTACTGCATACCACTTCTGCAGGTAACGCATTTCACCCAGCCACCACCCTCTCTGTAAAAAAGTGTCTCGTCACCTCCCTCCTGAACCTTCCTCGCTCCAGTCTCGTATCATGGCCCCTGGTATCCCTTCCCTCCCTTACTTTGAACAGCCCCTCTGTACCCGTTTTGTTTATTCCTTTCATGTATTTAAAGGTTTCAATCATGTCACCTCTGTCTCTCCTCTCCTCCAGTGAGTACATGCTCAACTCCTTCAACCTCCTCTCGTATGATAAGTCCCCCAGCCCCTTGATCATCTTTGTCGAAACCAAACCGGGCTGGCCATCCGGGTCAGAGAACTTCTTGGCCTCCTTTTCCCTAAGATGCCCAATCTCTTGTCCAGGGTGGCCTTAGGAAAATTTTTGCATATTTGGCAGTCTGAATCGAGGTAGTCAAACCCAGACAGTAAACACAGGTGTTGTGGGGATCAGCCTTGGCAAAGGCCTCCCCACAGACATTACAGTGCTGAAACCCAGTGGGCCCGGTTTTTCTTTTGGGTTTATCAGACTGAGCCATTCTAACACTTACCCTTTACTCGGCTTAAGCCAGGCAAGACTCCCTTATCGGTTCCGGACCGTGTCACGGGTCATGGAAAAAACCCAGACTCAAATGCAGTTTTTTTTTTTAGAACTGATCAGGACCGGTACCTCACACTAAACAGTGCATAAACTTAAAATAGGATAGATAATCGGTTCCAACTGGACCGATTGAACTTTTTTTTATTTACAATTTCCACACAAAATCCCACTAAGTTCACTACCTAAGCACTTACTGTACCGCAAACAGGGACCTAAACTGAATAAAATAAAGAATCACGGTATAAAACCGATGTTTTACTGATACTGAACCGAAAGCGAAGGAGAGATCTCCGGAGCGACTATTCAGTTAGGGGGAGTAAAGAATCTGACGGTTACACTTGAAAGTGCAGCAGACAGAGGTTTGAACCGAGCTCGAGCTCAACGTTCTATGCCCTCAGCATAGAGTTAACTCTTTCTTCTCCGGAGCAGTTCAAGTGCTGGGGCTAACTGCATATGTCAGAATACAGCAAGACTTCATGTTGTTTGAACAAGTAACCTGGACTTGGTCGACAAGCTCAATTTGGGCAGTGAACTTGGCAAGACATAAACCCTTTTGTGAACCACATTGAGAGGCAAATCCACAGGCCTTCCAGGGGAATCATAACTGAAATGTAGCACTGGCTTGACAGCTCGGACAGTCTTTCTGGGGGGAGCAGTCACAGACTCTGCACTTTCAGCACTAACTTTGGAGCTTTTGTCACTTGTGAGGGGTGCCTCTGCATGGATGAGAATGTCCAAACTTGGAGTACTGTCAGCTCCGTGCTCTGTAGGCTCTGTTTCCACAACTCTTTGCTCATTATCTTCTGACGGAGGCCCAGGTTGCTCATTTTGAGGAGGCTCTGGCACAGTTAGGCTTTGTGACACTGAAGGGGGGGATGTCAGCACTCTCACATTGTTCTTCAGGTTCTGGTGTGTCACCAGGGAGACTCAGACGATGTGCCCCTTGTTCGGGCAATTCACACAGTTCCACAAACCACAGAGAGTCCGCATCTTCAGATGTAATACTTTGCACTTCACTTTCAGTGAGCATTGGCTCCGAGGATGAAGCTGGGAGGTCAGGCAGTCCAGGAGGCCCAGCTTCATCTCTACAATTAGTCATAGGGTTATCTCGAAACAGCTGACTCAGTTCATAGGAGGGGTAATAGGCACTGTCACACTGACTTTCGTCAGAGGTGGACTGACAGTCATTGTCATTCTGGGCCCGCTGCAGAGGAAACCTTAAGTCTATAACTACTGGGGTAGGTTTACTCTCTTTTTTGCAGCAGCACGAGTCACAGGCCCAGGGGAATCAATCTCTGATGGTTCAGCCTCAGCTATGATTTGGCCAATAGGTAGCAAGTGGTTACGGTGCATGGTCTTGACAGCTTTGGAGTTATTCTCCAGGCGCACCTTCTACACTGGCAAATCATTCAACTTTCCAACTACTACATGGGGAAGATGGTGCCACCTATCAGCAATTTTGTGTTTACCATGCAGTCCCAAATTGCCTAACAACACACGGTCTCCATGTCGAAACTCTTGAGCCTTTACTTTTTTATCATGCCTCTCTCTGTCTGCGAGATTTCTGTTGGCAGCCATTGTCTGGGCCAGTTGATAGGCATGGTTCAATTGAGCTTTCAGTTTCTTTACATACTGTAGGTAATTTTCCGCTTGGACACCATCTGGAGAGACCCCAAAGCAGACATCAATGGGCAGTTGGGCCTTCCTCCCGAACATTAGGCAGTAGGGGAGCACCCAGTAACATCATTTTTTGTGCAATTGTATGTGTGGACCAAGGTGCTAATCTGCTGGCTCTACTTAGGCTTGTCTTTCAGATGGAGGGTGCCCAGCATGTCTAGAAGGGTGCGGTTAAAACGTTCTGGTTGAAGGTCCCCCTGTGGGTGATAAGGGGTGGTTCTTGACTTCCACACCTCCATAGAGAGAGCATTTCTTTGATTAGCCGACTTTCAAAATCTCTGCCTTGGTCAGAGTGGATCCGCTGAGGGGCACCATAGTGGAAAAATAAATTTTCCGCTAGCACCATGGCCACGGTAGAGACCTTTTGATCTTTAGTTGGAAAAGCTTGCGCACACTGTGTGAAATGATCCGTAACCACTAACACGTTGCCAGTATTCCGCTGATCAGGTTCTATACACAAAAAGTCTATGCAGACCAGTTCCGTGGGAGTACTGGTAGTAATATTGACAAGGGGGGCAGCCCTTTGAGGCAGGGCTTTCCTTTGCAAGCAACGACTGCAGGTCTTGACATGGCGCTCAACATCGGCCCCCCATTTTGGGCCAGCAGAATCGAGATTGTACCAAGTCAAGAGTTCTGTCAATACCAGGGTACCCCATGTGATTATGGAGGGACCTAAATACCAAATCTTTAAAAGCTGTGGGCAGGACCAGTTGTTGCTTGTCTACTTGACCGCTATGATCCACTGTCTCTCTTTACAACAACTGTTTGTGTAATTTGTGTAACTTCAACCTGGGGTCTTCTTTAAATAATAGAGCAGTTCACAAGTCAGGGGAACCCAACTTTGACACATCTTTCCCTGCACGCAGGGCATCAAGTGTGGGTTGAATCATAGGATCTCGGGATTGAGCCCACTGAATACTGTCATTATCAAATCGAGGTAATGCATTAATATCTAGAGCTGAGAAATGACAATAGGCAGCCAGGATGCAGGTATCAGGAGGGCCCAAGCAATCTACTAAACAGTCCACTGTGTCTGCAGACATCTGTTCATCTCTGTCAGATGTTTGGCACAGTGCTCGGATGTCAGGTTCAGACAGCCTGACCCTATCACTCTTGGGAACTGGCCTTCATGACAAGGCGTCAGCATCAATATGGTTCAGTCCTGGTCTGTATTCAACTGCATAATCATAGGTTGACAAGGCAGAAAGCCACCAGTGCCCAGTGACGTCTAACTTAGCTGAAGTCTGTACATAGGTTAACAGGTTATTGTTGGTCTTCACCAATAACTTGGCCCCATAGAGATACTCGTGAAACTGGCCGATGGTGGCCCATTTTAGGGCAAGGAACTCTAGCTTGTGCACAGGACAGTTTTGCTCTGACGGGGTCAAGCTCCTACTGGAAAAGGCCACTGGTCTCAAACCATCCTCATGGTCTTGATACAGCACAGCTCCTAGACCCTGCAAACTAGCGTCCGTATGCAGCACATAGGGTTTGGTGGGGTCAGCATAGGCAATGATGGGGGCGTGGGTGAGCTGGTATATGACTTTGTGGAAGGCTGCTTCACAGTCGGGCATCCAGCGGGGCCTGAAATGTTCACCTGTGCAGAAGTATACTTTCTCTGGTTCTTTGCTGGACCCTTTTTTGTATTTGTGATTGGTAGGAGGGTAACCCTGGGTAAGATTAAAGAGTGGCCAAATCACCTTTAAATAGTCTTTTATGAGCCTGCGGTAGTAGCCACAGAACCCCAGGAAACATTGTAGTTCTTTCACATTTTGGGGCTGGGGCCAAGTAGTCAGTGATTCAACCTTATTGGGATCAGTCTCTATCCCTTCTGCAGATACTATGTGCCCCACATACGTCATGGAGGATTGAAAAAAATGCCACTTGTCAATGGACAGCTTGAGACTGAAGTCTTCCAGTCGGTCTAGGACTTTAAACAGTCGGGTGTCATGCTCCTCTAATGTGCGCCCAAACACAATGACATTATCTAGGTACACTAGACATTCCAGCAAGTTCATATCTCCCACTGCACGTTCCATCAGTCGCTGAAAGGTGGCCCAGGGTGCCTAAATTCCCTTCGGTATTCTCAGGAATTCATAGCACCCCAAAGGACAGTTGAAGGCTGTTTTCTTACAGTCCTCTGGGGCCATCAGAATCTGGTAGTATCCACTGCGAAGATCCAATACCGAGAACCATTTGCTCCCATTCAAACAATCCAAGGCATCATGTATTCGGGGTTTGGTGTATTGATAAGGGATGGTCCCCTGGTTCAGGGTTCGATAATCAACACACATTCTCACAGACCCATTCTTCTTATGCTAAACCACAATGGCAGAGGCGTATGGGCTCCTTGATTCCTCTATCATGCCAGCAGCGAGCATTTCCTGCAGGTGTCTCCTCACATCATCTGTGTCCGCTGGGGCGAGGCGTCGGGATCTCTCTCGAAATGGCCGGTCATCATGCAGGCGTATATGATGCTCTGCACCCTGGATACACACCTCGTCCCATTCTTTTAACGAAAACACTTGGTACTCCGGGTGAGTTTCTTGCTAATTCTAGCCTTCCATTCAGCTGGCAACGGGGAATCATCAAAGTCAAAAAAGTGTGGGGTCACTCTTTCCTTTTCACCAGAGTACTTGTTACTGGGCAGTACAGCAGTGTCTGCACAGTGTACTGTGGCTAGGATGCACCCTCTGTTCAACCGGACCTCCTGATCTGACATAATCCGAATCAGGAACATCACTCGTCATGCATAGGAGTGGGCACGGGCAGGCAAAATGCTGGGTTTAACCAATAATCTCTCCGGTAGCTTTCCATCACCCGGTGCATCCAACATTAATATTTTATTTTTCACTTCCTTTCTAATACGAACCTGTCCCTGAATGGTGTACTGAGCATTGGGAGGGAGCACCAGAGAATCAGGATCTTTCTTCCATCCCCTCATCTCCGTTGGCTTCGGTAGTCTGTTTTTGCAGATTATAGGCTCTCTTTACTAGGGCTGGGATTCTCAGTGCCTGCCCAGTCCGTTTCCCTTATTTTTCATAACACAATTGCGCTAGTCTTCCAAACATGTGGGCATTGGTTCCAATGAGCATGGGAATCCCATCTTACAATCCCCGTAGTAGGGCACACCAGGGCTAATGTCTCTACTTGTTCATCTACACTAGTTACAGTCACAGGGAAAGACAACCAGAGCCAGACATATCCTAGGTAGGATAAGACTTGTCGCTCAGGCCCTACTCATGCAAACCTTCCAGAGACTGTAGTGGCACATCAGATAAGTGTTTGTCCATACCAGTCCTGGAATATAGTGGTCACTTGTAACCCGCTATTCAACTCTGCCTGAGCATGGATGCCATTGACAGTCACAGAAGTCTCCATTGAAGGGCCCACTAATCTGGACCAGTCTGGAAAGGCAGTAGCAGAGGCCTGGACAGATAATTTAGCCACAAAGAAATTTGTTTTTTTTCCAATTGTTTAACCAGGTGAGACACACTAACCTGAAAGCTTGTTTACAGGTGTAACCTGGGAGCACAGGGAGGTTAAGTGACTCGCTCAGGGTCGCACAGTATGCAAGTAGGGGCTGTGGGATTCAAACCCAAGTCTCCAGATTTGCAGCTCAGAGCCTTAAACCACTGCGCTATACTGCCTCCCTAACTTGAGTTAGTATTTCTTTAATCCTTACTGTGGTCATTTCGGGCACTCCTCAGCCATTGATTTGCTTTTTGGAGCTCCCCTTGGAGTCTGTTTGCTGCCTTTTCTAAGTCTTTCTGAGTCCGGCACTCTCTCTTCATATGGCCATGCTTTCCACTGTTGTGACAAATGATAAACTCCTGGGTCATCCTTGGAGAGAACATTGCATGAGGGACTGAAGCAGTAGCAAGGGATTGGGGTCCAATATCTGCTTACAGCTGTGAGAGTGGTTCAACATGTCTTAACAGTTCCTTTAGGGTGTCAGTGACTGCCTTTGTGACTGTTCTTTGATTTCAGCCTGGGAGCTGCCCTCGGTAGAGGATGCCTGAGGGTGCAACCCCACCCCCATGGCAGTCACGTCCTGAATGGGACCAGAATCTTGTTCCATGGGGCACCCTTGCAGAGGCACGCGCCTTCAACTCTCAGACTTCCTTTAGTAGTTCATCTTTTCAAAACTGGGCCCAGGGCGGGAAGTCCTTTGCATTCTCAGAGTGCTTGTTAGGTGCCGACTTTTGCCCCTGAACCCCACTTGGCTGATCACTCTCGGTCACTTGCGCAGTAGCAGCAGATATTGGTGCAATTCCCCCATGGGGTCACCTTTGCTTAACCCCCTGAATTTCTTTCATTAGCTCATCATAGGAGGGGGGGTGATTCCAGTCAGGTGGCAAGGCGCAACTGAAGCAGTAACAATTCCGAAAACGGAACAGACTTAAGGATCCGGTCCAGCCTAATTCATTTGATGCCAAACTACCCTTTCTGAGGCACTCTTGTAGCACCTTTTCAAGGCGAGGTACATACACAAACAATGGCTCCCCTGGATACTGCTGAGCATTTCTTACTCTCCAGCACAGGTCCTCATCTGAATCCGGGCTCCCATACACATTGTCCAATGCATCAAGATAGTCCTATGCAGTCGTTTCTGGGTTATTGGCCTGCTTGGCATGGATGGTAGCCAGGGCAGGACCTTGGAGGCTCTCGCTCAACCTCTTTCGTTTCTCTGCTTCTGAGCATTACCATTCAGGTACTGGAGGGGCAACATAGTCTGTCCAGGTCTCCCAGTCATCCTCCCCCCTTGGGGGTGGGGAGGGTGCCCGAGAAGATTCTCAGCCTTCGGATGGAGTCGTGACTAATGGAGGGTACAGATATAGGGGCAGGCATTGGCAAAGACACAGAAGGTGGGGCAGTAACAGGTACTGGAGTGGGAGGGGGTGTTGGGGAAGGAACACCTCAAGGTGGCAGGAATAGTTTCTTAAAGTCCTCTACGGTTTTCCCTTCCTCCAGCAACAACTTAGTAAATTTTTCTTCAAAAGTCTCAGATAACAGTGGGGGCTATCTTTGGTTATCACCCTCCAGGTGGCTGGGAACCCTTCTGGAGTGATTATCTGGGGCACCTTTGAATTGTCCAGGGGGTCACTGCACTCCAGCAAGGCCATGAAAGTTTGGGCAGTCAAATCAAGTCTGTCATCCCACTTCCAGAGCATTTGTTAAACATTCAATTTTGGAAAGTATCCCTTCTACATTGTCTTTGCTAGTGCTGGAATTATCCAATATAAGCAGGGCATTGTGAGGGTCAATCTCCTGTCCTGTACACCACCCCGCCAACTGGTGCACAGACACTTCTGTTGGGGTAGCCATTTATGTTTAACAATAATATATAATTTCGGCCACTAGAAGACACAAAATCCCAGTGGTGCCTCCAAGATGTATCCCCTAGGTGGTGCTATCCCAAGGGCTACTACTCCCTGCCTGCTTGGCTAGTCGCAGGTTGAAGGGCCTAGGTTCTGTGACGGGTGCCTCCACCCGGAGGTCAGGGTTGGTAGTGGTCAAACTAACCTGGGCACTGCCCTCCGGGACACTGTAACCCCTCCTCTTTCCCTTCTAGTGGTCTGAACTGTACATAAATATCACATTCACAGTACCCCTTGTACACCATACAAGTACCCACACTGTTTGCACTTACCACTAGGGCTGGTTCCTCATGCTTGACCCTGTGGACCCCCTGTAAAACAAGGTTATGCACAGCAAATAGCAGCAGTGCAGTACTTTTGGCACAAACTGGAACCACAGTCAAATTAAATGCAGAAAAAGTTAGATCTGATTTATTCAGGGGATTTGAACAAGGGAAGGGCGTAATCAGGTTAATTGGCTTAAAGGCTATAACAATCAAACAGTAATGTATGCGCTTTAAGTCCCCACACAGTCACACTTGTGGGTACCCAGGTAGGAAGCGATGTGCTAGCCAGGAATGTTGCACCTGGTTGGGGCCCTGTGATGGAAAAAAACAACATGCATAACACACAGTTCTTGTAATCTGGAGCCGGAGGGCTCAGTTCACGAGAGAAAAAGCATCAAGACAATCAGATGACAACACTTTAGATTTAACTGTTGTTACAGGATGCTATCCTGATGTTTACTCATGATACCCAATACTGGACACAGGCAGAACAAAATCGAGACTATAGATTGTTGAGCTGGAGTTCCCGGAGAAGCTGAGCCCACACGAATCACCGAGGTGTCAGTCCTGTTCAAGTGTTGAGCAGGGGGCTGATCCCCAGGCAGGTCTCTCATTGATGGCTTTCTCTGTGCAGCGGGTAGTCAGGCTGGGCCAGTGTGGCAAGGCCCAGGCCCAAAGGAGATAATTTGGTATTCAGTTCGTGGGGCTGGATGCAGTTTCCAGCAAGCAGAATACAGTTCAAACCACAGTGGGGAACTGAACTAAATCATGACCCACTATAAGCACACAGCACATTTACACACAAGGAAATTCTAATGCAGCTTCCAGCAAGCAGAATACAATTCAAACCGCAGTGGGGAATCAAATCATGAACCACTATAAGCGCACAACACATTCACACGTAAGGAAATTCCATTGTACCAGGCAAAAGGCTCTCAGGTCGCAATTACAGAGTCTTTGCACAATCCCGGAGTTCAGAGGTGGCTGGAAGTCCAGACAGGCCAATTGCATTCAGCAAATCTTCGGTCTTCTTCAGGTTAAAACCTGGTCACAGTTCAGTGGCTTAAATAGTCCTCACAACTCTGATTCAGTCTGAATAAACTCTATTTTCCCTCTCAGGGACAGCAGGCAGACAAGCAGGCCAAAAACTCAGCCCTATCACAGTCCTGCCATGGAAAACTGCACAAAACTACTGCTCAAAAAACTTGAGCTGTTACTCATTTCACTTCTCAGCTCAGAACTGAAACTAGCTGCAAGCAGCCTGGGAAATTCCCCAAGATCCAAAAGGTTCAGTTGGCTGATCTATCAGTCACAATAAGAGCTCCCCCTTTAATTCATTTAGGCGCCAAAATGCAATAACTACAGTTCCTACAAAAGTTTGGCCCCACCAAGCCCCTGTAGGCATGCTTCATTTTAGAGTCCCAACAGTATCGATTGGCCCATTCTGACAGTCCTTGCTGCAAAGAAAATAGGTTAAAACAAACTGCAATATTATTACCACTCCAATAGACACTCAGCAAACAAGCACATTCCACAACAGAGCTCCTTCTGCGCAAACAGCAACGGCAGAACAGAGCAACCACCTGACAGCCTGGGCGGGACCCGAGCACAGAAACACTCACCCCCCAAGACCAACCCCAACAGCAATCCAGGCAGCTCCCATAGAGACAGCACACAGAAGCTACACAGGCACTCCCTGGCAACACATCCAAACTGCCAAAACGCAAGACAGCGAGCATTTAGGCAAGCTTAAGGAAGACTATTTGGGAACCCCCATTTGTAGGGGGGTTACATGAACAAATTCTTTGGTTCAGTATTTACGGAGGAGGGGGTAGGTAGCAGGCCTATGATTAAAGACAGGGGCATTAAGGGACAGGAGATGGACACTATCCCCTTTACAGAGGAAAGAATCCAAAGGGAACCTTTACAGTTTAAAGTAGACAAGAGAATGAGACCAGACGGGGTGCACACCAAGTTATTGAGAAGCAAGGCAATTTTATTTATAAGTGCCCTATCCCAGAGGCTCTGGGCGCCGAACATAAACAAGGACATACAGCAGTAAATAAACCCTAATAAAACCTCATTAAAAAAAATGTAGCAAGATTAAAAGTTAGTAAAACTGAGGTTTCCAGAAGTCAGTCTTCATGAACTGGCCAAAGCTAGGGATGGTATAAACAATCAAAAGCTAGGCTGAAAAGGTGGGCCTTCAGACCCCCCATAAACACCTCAATCAGGGGAGCCTACTGGTCAGCAGGTGGAAGCGAGTTGTACAGGGTTGACTCAGAGACACTAAAAGCACAAGCTCTCGAGGTCTTGAGCCAAACCCTGGGAATGTCCAGGAGGCCCCTTGAGGCGGAGTGAAGGGTGTGAGCAGAGGACACCAGTGTCAGGAACTCAGACAAATAACCAGGACCCAGCCTGCATAGGGCCTTAAAGGTGAGAAGAACCACCTTGAAAAGGACCCTCCACCTGACTGGCAGCCAGTGCAGAGCAGAGCACGCAGAACTGGGGGTTACATGACTGGACCTCGAAAGACCTATCAGTAACCAGGCAGCTGCATTCTGCACTAGCTGCAGCCTGCGTAGGGTCCCACCCATACCCTGAAGTACAGAGCATTACAGTAGTTGAGCCTAGAAGTCACAAAGGCATGTACTAGTGTCGGCAGGTCCTCAGGCAGAGTGAGGGGCTTAATCCTGGCAATGTTCCGCAAGTGGTAAAAACTACTGCTGACTACAGCTGGCACCTGATCTTCAAAGGTCACTCTGCAGTCAAGGATCACACCCAGATTATGCACCCTTGGAGAAACCACCAATGGAGCAGATCCCAGAACAAGTCCAGAGTTAGCCCCCGGTGGCAGCCCATCATGCCCACGACCAGGCTCGATCACCAGCACCTCAGTCTTAGCCAGGTTAAGTCTCAGCCACCTGGAAGCCATCCAGTCATTGATTTTAGCCAGACAGCTGTTAAGCACATCAACCGCTCCCGATGTTCCGGGTGCAAAAGACAAATACAGTTGGGTATCATCTGCACAGCAGTGAAACTCCACGCTGTACTGTCAAATGATCTTGCCCAGGGGTATCATGTAAGCTGCTTGTGGTGGCACAGAACGGAGGTCGTGAGGGCTACTGAACCGAAGCCCTCCCCCACCACCTGAAACATCCTAAAGGTACAGCTCTTGAGTGACTCGCAGGCTGAATTTGAAAGACGCTCTCATCGGACGAGCAAAGTTCACCCTGACGACGCTACCACGTCGGCTCCCCACTGCCCCCACCACCACCCTTGGTCGACACTCCCTTTTATAAGGGATCCCCCGATCGTTTAAACCAGTCAGCCTGCTTCTCCATTAGCAGGCTATACACCACTAGAGGTAGCTCTGCTTATTCGTCACCTCCTGCAGGCGTTTCCCTTTTAGTGTCTCCCTCCTATTATTTCCGTGCCTTTGCAACATCTGACTCTGCTGCTCCTTCTCCCCCACTCATTTCTCCCTGATTATCATCCTCCCTCTCCCCCTGACAACTCTCTACCTACCTGGCAGATCTCCCATGATGCTCAGCTAACAGCTCACGTGAGACTTCTCTGTTCAGATGTGACCACCTTTCTGCCTACTCTCTCCACAATCCACAGCTACTGCCACTATGCCAGATGCATCCTCTGCACTCCTCCTGTCCCTTGTCTCCCACCCCTACAGGCTCCTAGGACCCCGCTCCCCTCTCCACTCTCTCTGTCTCACACTGGCCACCCCACACATACTTACCCTCCCCATACCTACTTGGTCTATCACTCAAGGATCCCTCAGACGAAAATCCCACTGCCTCAAAAAAACTGGTCTGGAATTCTATACTCAGATCCCTCCTCCTCCTGATGTCTGGCAATATCCACCCGAACCCGGGCCCGCCCGCTACAAACGCTCCTAGACTTAACCAGGCCTCGGGCTTTCTCATTGTCTCCATCAACGTCTGCAGCTTATTAAAAAAGTGGGACAACTACCAGGGATGGGTCCTTCAACATCATCCCAATGTCACTGCTGTGGGTGAAACCCGACTCTCCCCCCAAATTCCAAACTCGACGATAACCCTCCCCAAGTACAACCTCTACAGGGCTGATTGTCAGGGTAAAAGAGGGGGAGGTTGTGCCATATATGCTAAGAACACCTTGCATGGTCAAATACTTCCACGCACCCCCCCCCCCGGTGGATCCTAGCCCCTAAGCTCTTACACTCAAACTTACCCTGGGACGCTCCCAAGCCCCCTTCTCATCATGGCAGTTTACATTCCTCCTAGGAATCAGAGTACTTTTTTTCTCTCTGCTCTGTCCTACCTCGCCACCCTCCCATCAAATAATGAAATTATAGCACTAGGGGACTTCAAAACCAACTGGCTGGCCAGTTCAGTCGCCCCACTCATTGATGCTGCTACTGCCCAAAACCTTACGCAAGTAGTCCTCACCCCGCATGCCTGAACCAATGCACTGGATCCTTCTCTCTACTGCACCTGGTTTTCACTAACCGCCCACACAAGATCACAAGCACCACCGTACTCCCTAATGCCATAAGCAACCACTCCCCTGTCCTCTGCGCCTGGTCATGCAAAGCTCCTAAGAACCCCTCTAAAATCATACTGCAACGCAAACTAGGGCCTGGTAAACTTGCTCGCCTAAAATCCCACCTCCTTACATTGAACTGGTCCTTCATAACTGACACCCTCGACCTCAGCCATGCCCTTGACCTCTTTATTTTTACCTTCAATGCTATCTGTGACTTCCTTGCCTCTCTTACAAAAAGGACGATCAAAGGCAATCCAGCCCCTTGGATCACCTACCACCTTCTGACCCTAATGCGCACCCAAGACGCGCTATGGTATATATCCAACGAGACCGGCCCACCATCCAACAGACAAAGGTATAGGGAGGCCAGGAACAACTGCACGTGGGCCCTACGCCAAGCAAAAGCTGAGTACTATAAATCCTCTCTTACCTCTCCCTGAGGCTCACGGTGCAAGTTTTGGAATAATATTAAGGATATCTGTGGCAAGACACATAATCCCCCCCAACCTGATTGAGGTCGATAGGTGCCTATCCTCAGACCCCACCCATATTGCCTCAGCCTTTAATCGTTCCTTCACAAATCTCACCCATGTCCTCCCCCCCAACTTCTTTGACCCTCCCACTACCCACTACACAAGGTCCCCTCCGACTGCCCCTCCTTTCCACCTTCGATGCATCACCCCTGCATTAGCCAAACCTTATCTGGAGAAAGCCCTTAGCAACTCCAATTATAGTAGTGACTCCTTGGACATGAGACTTTTCCAGCTCACGCTTCTCGAGGTACTCCATCCTCTCACCCATACTCTGAACTGCTTGCTCTGTCAAGGGAAAGTCTCCTCCCGGTGGAAATCTGCCTTCATTACCCCCATATTTAAATGCGGGGACCGTACTTCCACTAACAGCTATCGCCCCATCTCTAACCCCTCATAGAAAGCACTTGAGTGAATTGTTGCTGATCAGCTCACCAAACACCTTAACAAATACAACCTACTCTATAAACAGCAATATGGTTTTCGCAAAGAGCACAGCACCATGACTGCCCTGTTGGAGTTTACTTCTCACATCCACTCCACCTTAGACAGAGGTCACATCGCAGGCGCTGTATTTGTCGACCTCTCAAATGCATTCGACACTGTCAACCACTCCCTTTCACTTGATACTCTCACCAACATCGGCTTCTCCCTGGATGTCCTTAGCTGGTTCACAGACTATTTGTCAGATCGGTACCAGCAGATCCAAATTGGTACCGCCCTATATAGCAGCCTACCAGTCCCCTCTGGTGTGCCCCTGGGGTCCATCCTAGGTCCTCTACTCTTCAGTCTTTTCCTTAACTCCCTCCCTTCGTCCTGCTCAGGCAATCTAATACTATATGCCAAAAATGCTGTCCTCTTTTCCTCCAACGCAGACCCCACCCTACTACATTTCTCCCTCCAATCTTCTTTCTCTGATGCTAAAAAATGGTTCTCCACACAGCGTCTTACACAAAACTACATGAAGACCAAAGTCATGTACTTCTCTTATCCCCTGAACTCCCGGAAGGCACTCTGCCCTTATATCCTTACCACCAATCTAACCCCTCTAGAGCAAGTGGATATTTTCAAATACCTGGGCATAACCCTAGACCCAGCTCTCAACTTCCACCAGCACATCCATCACCTATCTACTGCTCTTAACGTCCGGCTCAGCCTCCTCTATCGCTTCAAGCACTGTCTTACTCCTGAAGCCCTTCGGCTTGCTGTTTCCTCCTTGGTTGTCTCCCTCCTTGACTATGGTATTCTTATTTATGGAGCTGCAACCACTTCTGCCCCAGACCATCTCAGGCCCTCCCTGAACAAAGACTGCCATCTAGTCCTTGGCTGTGATCGTCTCACACACATGCTCTCTATACACTGCCACAAACTGGCTGAGCATTGACAATAGAATACGATTCCACATGTCTCATGGCAAAAAAAGATTGCCCTGGATCACACACCCGCTGGCCTCACCCCTGTTATCCAACCAGCCCCGATGAATAGAAGCACCCGTAGTGCTGGCTGGATGCTCCCATTGGTTCCCAGGTGTTGAACCTCCCAATTCCAAAGAACTTTCAGTCACAGGGCTCCTTCCTTGTTGAACTGTCTGCCCAGTGCTCTTACTAACGAAACCAGAATTGACCCTTCAAAGTCGCTCTCAGAGACCACCTCCAGTCCTCCACCCCATGCAACTGTCCTTGATCTACCTGACCTCCCCTGACAACGGCCTCTGGCCAGCTCTCCCCCTCCCCCCCATGCAGCCTACTCAGCTACTGTCCAGGAACTGTTTACCAAGATTTTACTCTGTACAATAGTCTCTGGATCAGATTGTTAGCTATTTACTGTATTCAGTGTAACAAGTCTGTTTGAGTACTACTTTGTAGTGTGTTCACTGTTGTATTGTTCTTCTAAATGTGAAGTGGAACCTTTGTAAAAAGAGTCTTCGACTCAAAGGTACTCTCTGAATTGTGAAATAAATCATACACTGCAAACAACATCAGCGACATGCTCACACCCTGAGGTACTTCACAAGAGGAGGAGGAGAAGTTCCCCATCAGCACCCACTGCACTCTGTCCGAGAGATAGGACTCAAACCATTTGATGACAGTATGGGTGAGTTCACAAAATTCACAGAGTTGATCAAGAAGCATGACATTGTCCACAGTGTCAAAAGCTGAGGACAGACTGAGGAGCACAAGAACCGACCTGTCTCCTCTATCTCTAGCCCTAAGCAGATTGTTATGCACTCTCACAAGACCAATTTCAGTGCTGTGTTTGGCCTGAAAACCCCACTGAAATGTCTCGTAGACATCTGAGGACACCAGGCAATCCTCTAGCTGATGTGCCACCAGTGTCTCAACAACCTTGCTCAAAAATTGTAGGTTAAATACGAAAAAGTCAGCAGAAGAAGGCCATTTGGTCTATCAGATCTGCTCGTATTGCAGGGTCCACAGTTTTAGCTAATGTCCCTGCATTCCCTCCCCATTCCTCCCATCCCAGGTTGGAGATTGGATGGTAGTTCGCCAGGACGTCTGGGTCGAGTGATGATTTCTTTAACAGAGGCTTCACCAGTGCTTCTTTCAAAGCTACTGGGAAGACCCCCTCTGCCATTGAGCACCTGGCAATCCTGGCAAAGACCGGGCCAAAGGCATCGGCACATCCCATTAAGAAACACATCGGTGTCAGGTTCAGTTCACAAAAGGTGTGCTTCAGCTCTGAGATCACCTTAGTCACTTCAGACACCTCCACTGGCCTAAACTCCTCCCAGACAGACTGAGTGCCACTGAAACTCCCAACCCGATCACTGCCAGGCACAAGCCTCCCTGGCGGAATCCCCGACCAGATGGCCGACACTCTGTCGGAGAAAAACAGGGCAAACTGTTCACATAAAGTGGTTGAAAAAGCTTTTTTTGGCTGGAGACAGGCAGGATGTAAAAGCCTGTCCATGGTTTGAGACAGCTCGGAATGTCTGTTTCTCCCCGCAGCAATTTCCCTGAACAGAAATGCTGCCTTTTTACAGGAAATTGCCCCCAGTACTCAACATAGTGAGAACGCAGGGCCAGCTTGACGGCCTCCAGCCGGGTCTTCTACCAGCCACACTCCAGTTTCTGACCCCCTGATCTTCATCATCTTGAGATCCCTCATCAAACAAAGGGGATCTCAAGTGAGAGGATTTGGGTCATATATGGACTGGTGTGATGGCATCTAGAGCATCAGTAACCACCGTATTATAAGTGGCCACTGCCTCTCCAGTACCAATCGCGTATGCAGCGTCAACCCTAGACAGGTCAGCTAATATCAATAGTCCCTCTTGGTCAACACCTTTAAAAGGGTGATTGCTGACCATCTCCACAGGGGAAGGACTTTTTTTGGGGGGGGGGCCCAAAACTGAACTGCATGGTGCAGTGGTCAGACCAAATGACCTGTTCAGTCTTGAGGTTGTCAGTCTTAAGACCAAGCTGGGACACCAGATCAAGTGTGTGGCCGTGTTGATGGGTAGTAGCAGCAACCGCTTGTGACAGGCCCAGTGTTTGCATCAGCTGGAGGAGATTGTAACCGAGAGGCAAAGATTCATCGTTGACCCAGGCATTGAAGTCCCCAGAGATTAAACACCTGGTGGCTCCAATCTACTCATGGCGAAGCCGCTACCTCTTGCAGGAATTCCCTCCCACCCCGGGGTAAACAAAGAGAATCCTGCAACCTGCACTGCCCTCCATGCACGTGCAACGACTTAAAGGATCGGGTGCTGCCAGCTGGGTGCACCGAGAAGCCCAGACTGGATTGAAAAATTATGGCTACTCCTCCATCCCTGCAATCCTTCCTCAGACAGTGCACCACAGTATACCCAGTGGGGACGGCGGCCTCAAAAACAGGGCCCACATTGTCACCCAGCCAGGTCACTGTGATGCAAGCCAGGTTGACAGAAGAAATCATGTCTGCAAAAATAGCGGTCTTGTTCTTCATCGACCTGGCATTGCAAAGCACTGCCCAACGAGGATTAGAGGATACAGCCGGTCCTCTAGCTACCAACCCACTCGGTCCAGTGGGAACTGTGGGTATGGAGACCAAACATATCGGGCCTCTCCCTAGGCTCCGTCTACACCCAGGGCATCTCCTGTACCGGACAACCTTAGTGCTACTTACCACCCCCTCCTCAGCTGCCCCTCGCACTCGACAAACCAAATACCTCCTAGTAAATATTGACCTCCCTGCAGTGCCTCGCTGTGATACTAGAAACTGAGAGGTCGGCAAAGGGACAAAGGTCATGGAGCCAAGAGGCAGCGTAGGTGATACAGGTAAAGCAATGGCACCAGCACATCTCCAAACTGGTGGGACCAGTCCCAAGAAAACACTAAAAGATAGTACAAAAGTGAAATAACAAAAGGAAACACTCAGATTAACACTACACACACAACAACCACACAAATAAACCCAGTTACAATCAAGTGACAATGGCACGCTATTTGTGCCTGCTAAAAATATAATCACTCACACCCGTACACACAACTAATACATGAAAACAACTAGACAATCACCACAAACCACATCACACACCGCACACACAACCTAACCAGCTACAAATCTCCCCTCTACACACACACACAGGCCCCCAACCACCCCACACACAACAGAACAGGAAACAAGAGTCTTAGTTTCCTATTGCTGGAGAACTGTTATGCAGGCCATTAATCAGTCAAACAAAGCCCTACAGGGCATGTCCAGTACCAGTGGAATAAGTAGGAATAGTCACCAAGAGAAAACCAATTAAGTTCCAGGACCCAGGACTAGATGACCAGGGGTCCTCTCACCGACCCTGATCACAGCTGGGCAGTTCGTGAAGGAACACTATGGCTCAGCTGACGATGGGTTGCTGGAGATTCCCAGGGTATTTTTGAAGACATTGAGGGCCCGTGCATTTATAAAGGGTGGCCCCAGCCCTGTGGAATTCTCTGCCCCATCAGTTATGGGAGTGCATGACTGTGGAGGGCTTTAAGAAGGCCCTAAAGATTCACCTATGGTGCCAAGCTTACCCAGATTGATTTTAGCTGTGTATTTATTTATCTGAATTGTGATTTTACTGTGTTATTTATTCTTACTGTTCAGCACCTTGACAATTGAAAGGCGCTTTATAAATAAAGATATTAATATTACTAGATATTATCTGAGGGAAGCCACCTTAAGTCAGATCAGAGCCTCTCTCACTAGCTCCGAAAATAAGGGTCTCACGCGAGTAAAAAAGAGGGTTTTACCAGAAACTTGAACGACAGACCAGCTCACCAGTTCTTCAGTGCAAGGCCAGTGCCTCTCTCACTGGCATGGCCAGCACAAAGCAATCCTTCACCTCTGCGGGGCGGGACAGCTTAAGGAGCAGCTGACTGCTCCTCTGACAGCCCTTTTCAACCTGTCACTAGAAACAGGAGAGCTACCAGGAAGCTTAAGAAGGGCTGATGTAGTCCTGCTCCACGAAAGTGGAAGCAAAGAAGAGGCAGGAAACTATAGGCCTGTCAGCTTGATTTCGGTAGTGGGCAAAGTAACTGAATCACTACTGAAGGAAACAATTGGGGAATAGCTTGTTACCACTGGACTACAGGATACAAGGCAACATGGTTTCATGGGGGCTTGCCAGACAAACCCCATCACGTTCTTTGATTAGGTAGCCAAGGAAGTGGATAACGGGGAGCAGCTGACGGGCCGCCTCAGGACTCTGTGCATGGAAGGTCAGGCAGCAAGCTGAGAAGCTTCAGCAGGGCCGCAGTAAGCGGCGAGTGTTCTCAATCATTGTCCCTGATTTTCAGGGACATCCCTGATTGTGCCTCAAAAATTTCCTCTGTCCCACACTAAATTTGTGTTTTTATTAGAAACATAGAAACATAGAATTTGACGGCAGATAAGGACTGCTTGGCCCACCCAGTCTGCCCATTTCCCTGCCTACTGGATAAGCTGCAGATCCTAGTTAACCAGCAGCCTACTTCTTCCTACCCCCACCCCCTAGAATTGCCTTATGACTGTCCCATGCATGCTTGAATTCCACCACTGTTTTTGACTCCACGACCTCCTCGGAAGGCTGTTCCATGCATCCACAACCTCTCTGTGAAAAATACTTCCTTAAATTACCTCTGGGCCCTCCCCATCTTCAAATTGTTCCCCTTGTTCTTGCACACCTCTTTTTTGAAAGATGCTACCTCTTGGACTTTGTTCATTCCCTGAGGTACTTGAAAGTTTCTATCATGTCTCCCTCTCCCTCCTTTCCTCGAGGCTACATATTAAGCTTCTTTAGTCTCTCTTCATATGTCTTCTGGTGCAGACCCTGCACCATTTTAGTTGCCCTCTCTGGACAGCTTCCATCCTGTCTATGTCTTGCGAAGACTGGGTCTCCAGAACTGCACAGTACTCCGATGGGGTCTGACCAGCTGTCTGTACAGAGGGATAATAACTTCCTGTTTTCTACTGGTGATGCCTCTCCTATGCATCCCAATATCCCCCCAGCCCTCATTGCTGCCCTCTCACATTGCTTGCCCACCTTTAGGTCATCTGATATGACTACCCCCAGGTCCCTTTCCATTTTTGTTGTTGTTAGTATCTCACCCCCCATTGTGTACTCTTCCCCTGGGTTTTTGTTTCCCAGGTGCATTACCTTGCACTTCTTAGCATTGAATCTAAGCTGCCATACATTTGACCATTCTTCTAACCTTGCCAAGTCCCTTTTCATCCTTTCCACCCCACCTTGTGCATCAACTCTGTTGCAGATCTTTGTGTCATCTGCAAAGACATACTTTTCCTTCCAGTCCCTCTGCAATGTCGCTTATAAAGACATTGAAGAGGACTAGTCCTATCTGAACCCTGCTTGTTCCCCACTAGTAACCCCCTTTCAACAGAGTGGACTCCATTTACTATTACCTCTCTGTGTCCTATTCTCCAGCCAATTTTTACCCAGGCTGTCATCTTGGGACCCACTCCCAGGCTAGCTAACTTGTATATTAATCTTTTGTGTGGGACTGTGTCAAATGCCTTGCTAAAGTCTAGGTAGGCCATGTCCCCAGCCCCTCCCTGATCTACTACTTTGGTCACCCAGTCAAAGAAATCTATCAGATTTGTCTGGCATGACCTTCCTGCTGTGAATCCATGCTGCCTTGGGTCCTGTGCCCCTCTGGCCTCTAGATACTTGACAATTCTTTCCTTCAGAAGTGATTCCATCATTTTCCCTACCACTGAGGTTAAACTAACAGGTCTGTAGTTTCCTGCTTCTGCCTTGCTCCCACTTTTGTGAAGAGGAATCACATCTGCCCTCCTCCAGTCCTCGGGTACCACCCCATCCTCCCATGATTTGTTAAACAAGGTAGTCAGTGGTGTCACTAATTCTACCCTTAGTTCTTTTAGAATTCTGGGATGAATCCCATCAGGCCCCATTGCTTTGTCCACCTTCAGTTTTAAGAGTTCTTTCAGAACCCTTTCTTCTGTAAATGGGCTGGTATCAACTTCTGTATCCAGTGTGTTTCTACTGTTTGTTCTAGGTACACCCTCTTCCTTTGTAAATACTGAGCAAAAATATTTGTTTAGTATCTCTGCCTTTTCACAGTCTCCTCTGCCCTCCCCCTTTATTAAGCCTCACTATCCCTCCCTTGGTCTTCCTTCGCTCCCTGATGTACCTATAAAAGGTTTTATCCCCTTCTTAACTGAGTTGGCTATCTTTTCCTCGGTTTGGGCCTTTGCTGTTCTGACTGCCTTCCCAGCTTCCTTTTGCTTTAACTGATACAGTTCTCTGTCCTGCTCCTTCTACGATTCCTTGTACTTCCTGAAAGCTTTCTTTTTCTCTTGAACCTTCACTGCCACTTCCTTTGAGAACCATAGTGGTTTCTTACATCGTTTAGTTTTGTTTATTTGCTTCACACAAAGGCTTGTTGCCTCTGTGATGGCAGTTTTTATTATTCCCCATTGTTCTTCCACCCCTCCTTCCTGCCCATGTGCTAGTGCATTCCTTAGGCACTTACCCATTTTGGCAAAGTCAGCCCTCCTAAAGTCCAGTACCTTTGCCTTTGTATGGCTTGACTCTATTGCTGTGTTTATTGTGAACCATACTGTTCGATGGTCGCTAGTTCCCAGATGGCTACCCACTTCTACATCTGTGATCCTCTCTTCATCTCCATTTGAGAGAACCAGGTCTAAGATTGCTCCCTCTCAGTGGGCTCCAATACTAGTTGTCTAAGGCATGCCCCTGTAGGGCATCTAGAATAACCCCACTCTTAGTGGCTGTAGCAACTGCACTCCAGTTAACATCTGGCATATTCAGATCACCCATCAGCAATATCTCCCTTTTTTTGCCATACTAAGTATACTTTCTATCATTTCCTTGTCCATTTCCTCCCCCTGAGAAGGGGGTCTGTATACAACCCCTGTGCGGATTGTGGTGCCATTGCCGGTCTCCAAATTTACCCACAGTGCTTCTTCTCCTCCCTGTTTTCTCTTTTGTTCTGTTACTTTGATTCCTTCCCTTATGTAAAGAGCTACTCCTCCTCCTCTTTTACCCTCCCTGTCCCTCCTGTAGATAGTGTATCCTGGTATGTTTATGTCCCAGTCATGGTTTTGTGCGAACCATGTTTCTGTGACTGCCACGATATCCAGATGTTCCTCCTCCATCAAGGCCACTAATTCAGGAAGCTTGTTACTCAGACTACGTGCATTGGTACTCATTGCTCTCCATTTTTTGATGGCTTTACTTTCTGTTGCAGCATCCCCCACTGACCTTTCTACCTCAGTCTTTTTCTCATTTAGTACCCTGTTTTGTAGGGAGAGGCTGGGATTTTCCTGCTGCTCATCAGTGCCTCCCTCCTTGACTAGTTTAAAAGCTTGCCAATGAAGCATTTAAACCGATTGCTCAAAAGACTTGTTCCCTTCCTGGACAGATGCAGACCATCCTGCCAGTATAGGCTGGTGTCCCTCCAGGTGGAACCCCAGTCCCCAATGAAGCCAAACCCCTGTGCTCCACACCATTTTTTCAATCACTCATTAAACTGCATGGTGCAAAGTACCCTTCCTCACTATTACAGAACAGTGGTGATTAAAATCACAACATTATGTCAAACATTAAAGTCACAGACTTGTTCTTCTTCAGAAAATGCATCTTAACAATAGTCCCTTTGTTAACGTACTAAAAGCCAGCAGAATAGGCCTAACGGTCTTTCGTGTCTGCTCGGTAGCCAGCCCCTTTTGAGCACTAGCTCCTCCACCTCCCCCAGCCCCCGAGAGGGTCAACTTGGGGTTCACTATATCCATGCACCTGTCCCACCCCCTTTTAAAACCCTCTACTGTGCCCTCCTGCACTAGACTCTCGGGCAGTGCATTCCATGGCCCCACCACCCTCTCAGTGAAATAATGCCTTCTGCGTTCTCCCCTGTAGTTCCCCCCTCCAACTTCCACTCATGCCCCCTGGTTCTGCCCCCTTTTTTAGCCTAAACAATTCTTTGGCTCTGCCCCTGATAATCTCTTTCACATATCTGAAGACCTCAATCATGTCCCCCCTGTCTCCTCTCCTCCAGTGAGTGCAGCCCAAGGACTTCCAGCCTTTCCTCATAGGTCCTTTCACTCATTCCCTGTATCATCCTGGTTGCAATCCTCTGAACCCTCTCCAGCAATGCTATGTCCTTCCTAAGGTGAGGTCTTCAGAACTGCATGCAGTACTCAAGATGCGGCCTGATTCTGAGTGAATAGTACCAACTTTTAAGATGTGTCCCTGATTTTGGTTCTTTGTCCCTGATTTTCTTAAGCCTTGTCCCTGATTCAGGAGGCAAGAAGTTGAGAGGTATGGTAAGATGGGTAGTGAGCTGGCTAGGCAGTAGGAGTCAGTGGGTGGTGGTACATAGCGTCCACTCTTAAGAAAGTAAAGTGACCTGAGGGGGGCCACAAGGTTCAGTACTAGGCCCAGTCCTCTTCTTAAGCAATAAGGCATGACCAGGGGTTAGATTAACTCCCAGTTCCTTCTAGTAAAATTATGGTACCTACATTTATGGTTTAGCAAATACTTGAGAGCTGAGTAGATGTTCTGTAAGAAAACAGCTAGTCTTTACTAATTATAGTACTGATGATCTGGGGCAATTTCTGTGCTTTTCATTGTTGTGTGTAGTTTGTAGCCTCAAGGAAAGGAGGGAGAGTGGGGGACATGATAGAAACTTTCAAGCACCTCAAAGGAATCAACAAAGTCCAAGAGGGTAGCATCTTTCAAAAAAGAGCTGTACAAGAACAAGGGGGCACAATTTGAAGATAGAGGGGAGGCAGCTCAGAGGTAATGTAAGGAAGTATTTTTTCACAGAGGGAGTTGTGGATGCATGGAACGGCCTTCCGGAAGGGATTGTGGAGTCAAAAACAGTGGTTGAATTCAAGCATGCATGGGACATTCATAAGGCAATTCTAGGGGGTTGGGGTAGAAAGATGTAGTCTGCTGGTTAACTAGGATCTGCAGCTTATCCATTAGGTGGAGAAATGGGCAGACTGGGTGGGCCAAGCGGTCCTTATCTGCTGTCAAATTCAAGTTCTATGAAATAACATTTTAAAATGAAAACACTTACTACAGCTAGCTAGACCTGACACACACCGAAAACACAAATAATGAATTAGAGCTATTTAACAGCTCTTTTCTTACAGAAACCCCAGTTAGCTTGCTCTCAGGTATCTGCTAAACTGTAATTGTTGCCATTTGTACTCCCTGGACACGAACAGTTACCTGTTGTTGTGAACTGATTTTAAACTGATTTTAAAGCAGTGCACATGCTAAGTCTAAGGGTATGGCTACATCAGTGTCACATGAGACAGGGTGAATCGTAGGAGAAAGAAAGCCAATAGACCTATTTGTGAAGGAGATCCCCAGGGGTTGTAAAACTACCATACAGCTGGCAGGCTAATTTAGGAAAAACTCCTAATAGCAGACAGAGGGAACGGCTCACTAGGACTTAACATACATATTAAAACACTCTGCATAACGTGTGATCTTACTTCGAGAGGGCTCTTGCAGTAGGTAATTACATATAGGACTGACGCTGGCAGGTGGCAGGACCCCATGGAAAAATTTCTAGCTAGCAGTTCCTGGCAAGGGACCACCCCCACGTCAGGTGACCGGCGTCAGGAGACGTCGGTATAAAGGTGCTGTCCCTCGCGCCCGCCTTCCAGTTCTTTCCCGCTGTTAACTTATGCCAGCGCCTCACGGAAAGGTTCCCTGCTCGTCAGGTCCTTTCGTCAGTTATTTTACTGAGTTTTTTCACTTTTTCTACTATAATCATCAGTCATCCATCGGTGTATGTCGTCTCTTACACCCTCCGAGCACAAAAATAAGTGCGACTCGTGTGGCACCGAACTCCCGCACAAGGATGGCCATTCCCTGTGCCCTTATTGTCTAGGCCCCGACCATCAAGTTGAAAAGTGCCAGCACTGCCTGAGTTTCAACGTGGCCACCCAGAAAAGGCGACAGCAGTCCCTTGAAGCCCACATTCTCAAAAAGAAGATGAGCACCATGGAAAAGGAACTCAAAAAACCTCAGCAGGCATCAACTTCCCCTGAAGGCCATCGCAAGAGAAAGGACAAAGAAAAGCACCGGGACAAGGGCTCCTTTCCCACTGCGACTCCCTTAGGGGTCGCTGTGTTGAAGGTACCGCTCCTCGACGGCCACCTTAGAGGTTTCAAAGGTAGCGTTGGCCCGCCTGTCTGGCTCACGCTCGGGCCCTTTGGGCACCTCTGGGATCTTGGAGGCTTCCGTCCCTGGTAAAGCAGTGGTTTCCTGGCCTACCAGCATGGGCGGCTCCGATAAGCTGGACGTCGGCTTCTCTGACGTTCGCACGGAGAAGGTCGGTAAGTCGACTGACCTTTCAGGATGGCGCAAGACCCCTCTTCTGCCAGACCAGGCCGCCCCTCCTTCGCGGCCTGCCTCTGGTGAAGGATCCGTTAAGTCGGACGCTGGCCCCTCCGGCATCCGCCCGGATCTCGCTGACAAGATGCACATCGGTCTGCCCGACGTCCGCACAGCAGATGAGCCAACGCCGGACCCTCCCACGTCCATTGTTCCCGGCACCCTGCAGCCTTTGCTGCCCTCCAGGGACCCTGAGTCTCCTCAGCCTGTCCCCAAGGACTTTTTCCCTCCGTCCCCAGGCGAGGCTGAGGTCCCAATTCCACCTCCGTCGGATCAACCTCCTGCTGATCTGATGTCGGCCCCCCCCGGATACTGATTCCAACGCCGGCATCTCAGACACCAGCCCCGCGCCGGAAGTGCCGACCCCGGGCGACATCCCACTTCCAGATGCTGCCCTGATGCTGAGCCCTTCACCTCCTGGGCCTTCTGTTCCAGTTCCACCCGAGGGGCCATCTGCTCCGGCAGCTCCCCCGGATCCTGGGTACCCGACCCCGTCGTATCCGACGCTGTCATACCCGGGACCGCAGTATCCAACGCCGCAGTACCCGCGGCGCCAGCCTACCCGATGCCACAGTACCCGATGCCACAATAACCGACGCCGGGTTTCCCACCGGCGGGTTATGGATACTCACCTTATGGGTATAACCCATACCCTTATCCCCTTCCTCCTCCTCCTCCTCCTCCTCCTCCATCCCCCAGCCGCCAGTGGATTTGCAGAAGACTCTAGCCTCCTGGTGGGCTGAGGCCAAGGCTCAGCTCACCAGAGAGATTGAGAGTTGTCTTCCAACGATGGTGCCGGTTCAGATTCCCGTACGTCCACGGCGACAAACTCCCTCTCCTCCTCCAGACACCAGGAATAAACTCTCTGGGTCCAGAGAGGGGCAGGACATGCTTCCCCGAGGGCTTCCCAAGGTGTCCGCTCCTCCCCTAGATGGGAAAGGAAGTCGTCTTCTTCAGTTTCTTCCTCCTCCTCCTCGGACGCCTCCGACGGCTGTTCCGAGAAGGATGACGAGTCTCGATCTCCGTCAAAGCCCGGGCCAAGGACTCCTCCGAAGTCTCCTCCAGAGGATCCTTCTTTCACGGAGCTCCTACATCAAATCCAGGCAGTAGATAAGTGGCAATCCTTGGAGCCAGACCCACAGTGGTTGAAACTCGCCGAGCATCTGGATCTGCCCGTCACAGCTCCCACCTTGGTGCCTCCCTGGATTGAGCCTCATGCCCACCTTGTTAACACTATTCGGAAACAACCGTCGGCATTAGCCCCTCTTCCTCGGAAGTCGAACAGGTTATACCAGGCTCCAGAGGGTGTTGACTTTTTAGATTCCCACCCTCGAGCTGACTCGGTCGTGATTAGCGCCGCTCACAGACGGTCAGCTAATCCAAAACACCTTAGCTCATCGCCACCTGATAAAGAATCTCACCTTCTGGACCAGTATGGAAAGAAGATTTATGCTTCTTCCATGCTGGGGATCAGGGCCCTGAACTATGTCGGTCACATGGGGGACTACCAGAAGGCAATTCTTTCTGAGGTGGAAACCAAGTTGGACTCCCTGCCGGACTCTCAAGTCAAGAAGGAACTGTCTGACCTTGTCCGCTCTGCATGTTCGGACAGTCGACACATGCTTCGTGTGACTTACGTTGCAGTGGACACTGCTGGACGGAGCTCAGCTTTCGCCGTAGGCTTATGACGTCATGCTTGGCTCCGTGTGTCAGGGTTGGTTCCGGAAGTGCAGTCTGCTATCCAGGAAGCGCCCTTCCGGGGGTCGGTGCTCTTCGGAGGTGATGTTAAGGACATCATCACCGATCTGCAGGAGAAGGGGATGGCACTAAAGTCTGTTGAATCTGTGTGCCATCCCCATCAACTGCAGTGCTGTCCCTTTCGCAGACGGAATCGGCCAAAGGCGAAACCTCTGGGAAAGCGGACCACTAAACGCCGGGCCCCCTAAACTGCCAAGCCCCCTCCACCCAAAAAAACAGCGGGTGCTTCAGCTGCAGCGCTGCCCCACACCACCTGACTCCTTCCCTCTACCACAGCCTTCAAGCTTCCCGGAGGACCCGGTAGGGAGGTTCTCCCTCCATCTTCCGGGCTGGGAGAGGATAACAGCAGATTCATGGGTGCTCCAGCTAGTCGCAGAAGGGCACTCAATAGAGTTTCTTCAGAAACCAACTCGTCACCTTCCCCAAAGGTCGTCGTACTCTCAGGAACATCTTCTTCTGGTCCAGGAAGAGATTTCAGCTCTACTGCTGAAAGAGGCGATAGAACCTGTCTGCCCTTCCCTCCAGGGAAAGGGTTACTATTCCCATTTCTTCCTGGTCCCGAAAAAGACAGAAGATGTAAGACCCATCCTAGATCTCAGTTCCCTGAGCCTATTCGTGGAATACAAGAGGTTCAGAATGCTCTCACTGCAGAGCCTTCTGCCCCTCCTTCGCTCCGGCCAGTGGATGTGCGCTCTGGATATGCAGAATGCCTACCTGCATATCTCTGTTCGCCCACCCCACCGCAAATATCTCAGTTTTGCTTTCCAGGGGGACCACTACCAGTTCAAGGCACTTCCATTTGACCTTTCCTCAGCTCCCCAAGTATTTACCAAATGCCTGGCAGTGGTGGTGGCCTACCTGCGTACCTGGGGAGTGCAGCTTTTCCCGTACCTAGACGACTGGCTCCTGGTGGCCTCATCCAGGGAGGAACTCCTGTACTGCCTTTCCCTTACCCAACAGGTCTTTGCCTGCCTGGGTATTACCATCATTCATTCCAAGTCTCATTTGATCCCATCCCAGAGACTCCAGTTTATCGAGGCGATACTGGACACGACCCTAGGCAGGGCCTTCCTGCCGCCGGACAGTGCGGCCACTATTCAGACTCAGGTAAGCCTGTTGTCCGGCCACAGGTAACTCACTGCAAGGCCGGTTCTTTGCCTTCTCGGGCTCATGGCGGCTGCTATCCTGACAGTTCCTCGTGCTCAGCTCCACATGAGAATTTCCCAGTGGACGCTTCGCTCCCAATGGGAGCAATTGGCGGACAACTTGGATCAGCTAGTTCTGGTCTCCTCTCCCATGGTTCGAGATTTGCAGTGGTGGATGGTCAGAGAAAACCTGTCTCGGGGGGTTTCATTCTTCATTCCTCACCCCCTCCCAGACTCTGACTACAGATGCCTCGGGTGAAGGTTGGGGAGCCCATCTTGGTCCTCATCAGACCCAGGGCTCTTGGTCCAAGTTCAAACAAACCCTTCACATCAGTGTGCTAGAGCTTTGGGCAGTACTGTATGCCCTCCAAGCCCTCCACCTGTACCTCCTTCCAGGCCACCTAGCTGTCCAGATGTACAATATGTGTTGTATGGTACATCAACAAACAGGGAGGGACTCGATCCTACCCTCTTTGCAGGGAAGCAATGAGAATGTGGGACTGGGCAGCACAACACGACCGTCACCTCACGGCAATTCATGTTCTGGGAGTCGACAACACCTTGACAGACAAGCTGAGTTGCTCGTCCGCCTGGGCCCACGAGTGGGAACTGGATCAAGGGGTCCTAGACAATATCTTCATACGCTGGGGAACACCAGGTAGACCTGTTCGCTTCCCCTCAAAATGCAAAGCTTCCAGTCTTCTGCTCGCTTGTTCAAAAGTGAGGCATTTTCTGGAGAGATGCTCTAGATTGGAAGGACAGATTCGTCTATGCCTTTCCCCCAGTTCCTTTTATCCCAAGGGTCTTGCAGAAACTAGGGTCTGAAGGAGCACGAATGATTCTGATCGCTTCCTTTTGGCCCAGGCAAGTTTGGTTCTCTATTCTGCAACAATTCTCAGAGGAACTGCCGCTTCCTCTTCCTCTGTCACAAGGTTTACTGACCCAGGATCAGAGGACCCTGGTCCATCCAGGTCTCAAGTCCCTTCAGCTTCTTGCATGGCTCCTGCAGACATAGCTCAGGCCCGCTTTGGAGTTTCTCCCCAGGTGGCGGAGATTCTGGTGGAGGCTAGGAAACCCTCCACCAGGTCTACCTATGCCCTGAAGTGGAAATGATTCACAATTTGGGCTGCTTCAAAAGACGTTGAGCCTTTCTCCTGCCCTGTTGGTTGTCTGCTGGAGTACCTGTGCGATCTCTTCGATCTGGGTCTTAGTCATTCCTCCCTGAAAGTCCACATGGCAGCCATTTCGGCCTATCATGTTTCCTTTGCAGACAGAACGTTTGCTCAGCTGGAAGTCTCTAAGACTTCCTCAGAGGGGTTCTCCACCTGAGACCTCCTATTCGAGTTCCCGCCCCTCCTTGGGATTTGAATTTTGTTCTTGAGAAACTAACTCTGCCTCCCTTTGAGCCAGCAGCTTCCACAGACTTGAAGTTCCTTTCCTGGAAGACACTTTTTCCTGTGGCCATTGCCTCTGCTCAGAGGATTTCAGAGTTCCAGGCCCTAATGTGTAAAATTCCATACTTAATTTTCCACAAGGAACGTGTGGCACTGCGTACCAATCCTAAGTTTCTCTGCAAGGTGGTAGCAGAGTCTACTTTGAACCAGTCCATTGAGTTACCTGCCTTTTTTATGCAATGCTTCAATCAAGGGGAGTATTTGTTACATACTATGGATGTTCACCGGATTCTGAGATACTACACTAACAGGACGAAGGATCTCGGAAAGACAGATCAACTCTTTGTCTCTCTTGCTCCGAAAAGGGAAGAAAATGCTGTTTCTAAGCAATGCCTATCCAAATGGTTGGCTCATTGCATCATTGTCTGTTATGACAAGTACAACATGACCCTCCTGGGTCAAGTCAGAGGCCACTCCACCAGAGGAGTTTCAAGAATGTGTCGGCGGCAGACATCTGTGCTGTCGCCACTTGGACCTCCGTCCATACCTTTACGAAACATTACAGTTTGGATATTGCCTCTCGCCGTAGAGCAGGCTTCGGGCTTGCTGTTCTGCAAGGCCTCCTTTCTTAAGGACTTCACAGCTAGAGGATCTACTTTGAGTAGCTTTCCTCCTCCCATGTGCTTCTCCTTGTTCCAGACTGCTTGGGACTCAGTCCTATATGAAATTACCTACTGCAAGAGCCCTCTCAAAGTAAGATAGTACAGTTACGTAAGATCTTACCATAACAGTAGATCTTCGAGAGAGGCTCTTAGCAGGTCGCTTCTGTAAAAAAGCTTTCAGCTTAGTGTGCTACTCCTGGTTAACAACTCATTCTACCCATTAGCGCCCCTAGACGTCACTTACTTTTGCAGCCTGTGTTGCCAGTAGCGCCCTGAGACGTCTCAATCTGCCGTCTGTTGTTTCCAATGGACGTCCTGTGGCATCGTCATATTTTCAGTGAAACTGCAAGCCAGCCAATCGGCAGACACCTGTTTGTACTGTATCTGCCAATAGAGGGTCATCTTACTCACAGTTTAAAAAAGAAAAGGTTACCATTGAAATTTAACCCCTTAGAAGCCCTGGAGCACCGGAAGTGCCAGTTTGACTGGCTGAGCTGCACTTACGAGCCATTAAGTTTTAATACAGAACCCAAACTGAAAAAAGTAAAACAGCAGTTTTGTAGAATATAATGTTTACAAACCAAATAGTGCCCTGTATAGTTCAGCTGCTGTAAATTTAACGAAACGGAGCTTCTACAATATCATGCTGGTCCCCATCAAAAACGTGAGACAGGAAGTGAGCTGTAAGCCAAGAAGACTCTCCCTTCTGACTGGATTTATAAAACAAAAGCTTTATTTTTCAGAAATGTAAGCTGGTAGTTCACAAAAGAACTAAATTCTAGTGCCTGTTTCTGTGAAGTTTTAATAAATAAAGCATTTATGACTAAACCAGAGTCCTTTGAAATCCGTGCTGCATGTCCGAAAACCGGAAAACCGGAAGTTCCTTGCCGTGATCCTCTCACACTATTCAGAGTGCACAGGAGCCCAAATCTGCTACTTTCTGCTTATATTTCTAAAAAAATAACCCTGTATTTGAAAAGAAAGCATCAAGGCAATGTGTCATTCAGTGATAAAAGTATTCAAAGTAAATTGGTTTGCAAATTGGAGCGTGGGAAAAAGCAGGCAGGACTTCACATAGCCCATCCTCCACGTTTTCTCCCCGGCCAACTATAAGCATGCAGTGAGCATGCTATGCGAGCTTCGCCTCTGCAGAGATGCGCCCAGCATTCTGAATGTGGGGCCTCCTCTCAGATGTGACCCGCAGACACCTCCCACTGGATTCCTCCAGGTGGCAATCAGGTGGCGGGCCACAAAACCCCCCTTCCCTGAGGGAGGAGAACTGTCCTTCAGATGCTCGGGTCTCTCTCCCCTGACTGACCCCTGGCATCCTGAGCCCGTTCCCGAACCTGGGTCGCCGGCATGGCAGGAAGTAGGTACTTTACAGCGCCTCAGCCCTCCGTGCCACTGGGCCGGATATGATATCATCATTTGATAATTCAGTACTACAGCTACAACTACATATTGTTCCATATTTGAATTCTTCAATATGGACAACATATATGAAGGTAGGCTTGGAGGGACAACATGTACTCTGTTGAGAACAGAAGGGAAATAGGTGGTGACACAAGTGAGACAATCAAGTGCCGTAAAGGAAACAATCAGAGTGATCACCTAGGGTTTCTGGAGGCTTACTGGGACAAGACCACGGACTGTAATAGCCTGCAGCAGATGGGGTAAGGGTGATGTTCAGAAGGGAAAGGAGGCTGTTCTTTTTACCTGAGATATTGTTGACTTGCTCTGTCAATGACCTATCTACTCATACTCATCTGTATTGCTCCCTTATGCCTAACCCATGCCTGTTTGAAGCCCTGCACTGTTTTCATATCCACCACTTCTTGAAGTAGGCAGTTCCATGCATCCACCACCCTTTCTGTGAAAAAGAACTTCCTCATATTCCCCCTTAATCGGCCTCCCTCTAATCTCTTGCTGTGTCCTCTTGTCCTGCTATTTTTCTTATATTGAAATATGTTAGACTCTTTCACCTTGTTAATGTACTTAAGGTGTTTGAATGTTTCGATCATATCACCTCTCTCCCTCCTTTGCTCCTGGGTATATATATTGAGCTCTGTTAATCTGTCCTCATATGTCTTCTGATGCAGTCGCTGCACCATTTTGGTTGCCCTTCTCTGGACTGCCTCAGTTTGGTTAATGACCTTGTGAAGGTGTGGTCTTCAGTACTACACGAGGTACTCCAGATGGGGCCTAATCTTTGATTAAGATACATGTACAGCTTAATCATATGCTGAACAATGCTCTTGCATCACATACCACTGCTGTGTGCCTCTACAGCCCGTCTGCCTGTATTGCCGATGCCCATGGCTCCTTTCACCTTCCTGCCTTGACTGCTGTGGGCTTCGACGCGCATGGCCAGTAGATCAGCTCTGGCTGGTATAACCAATGCCGTAACCCATGGCCTGCAGTGGGGCAATGAAAATCTGAAGGAAGGGGATGTTGCAACCAAGTTGTGGTACAACATACAGTAGAAACATAGACTTTGACGGCAGATAAGGACCACTTGGCCCACCCAGTCTGCCCATTTCCCTACCTACTGGATGAGCTGCAGATTCTAGTTAACCAACAGGCTACTTCCTGCCACCCCCCACTACAATTGCCTTGTGTCTGTCCCATGCATGTTTGAATTCCCCCATTGTTTTAGCCCCAACAACCTCCGAAAGAAGGCAGTTCCATGCATCTACCACTCTCTCTGTGAAACAAGATTTCCTCACATTACCCCTGAGCCATCCCCCCTCTTTCTTTATATTATGTCCCCTTGTTCTTACACATCTTTTTTTCTGAAAGATGCTACCCTCCTGGACTTTGTTGATTCCCGTGAGGTACTTGAATGTTTCTATCATGTCTCCCCGTCCCTCCTTTCAGCAAGAGTATACATATTAAGCTCTCTCAGTCTCTCTTCATATGGTTTCTGCTGCAGACCCTGCACCATTTTAGTTGACCTCCTCTGGACCGCTTCCATCCTGTCTATGTCCTTGTGCAGATGAGGTCTCCAAAACTGCACACATTACTCCAGATGGGGTCTCACCAACTGTCTGTACAGAGGGATAACCACTTCCCTTTTTCTACTTGTGATGCCCCTTCCTATGCATCCCAGTATCCCCCTGGCCCTCCTTACTGACTTCTCATTGCTTACCCACCTTTAGATCATCTGATATGACTCCCCCAAGTCCTGTTCCATTTTGTTGTTGTTAGTACCTCCGTGCTATTGTGTACTCTTCTCCTGGGTTTTGTTTCCCAGGTACATTACTTGCACTTCCTTGCATTGAATCTAAGTTGCAATATGTCTGACCATTCCTCCAACCTTGCAAGTCCCTTCTCATCCTTTCTACACTCCTTGTGTATCATCTGCAAAGAGGCATACCTTTCCCCTCCAGACCCTCTGCCATGTCACCTATAAAGATGTTAAAGAGGACTGGACCCAGTACAGAGCCCTGAGGTGCTCCACTAGGGATGCCCCTTTCTTGGAATGTGTTCCACTCACTATTACCTTCTGTGTCCTGTTGTGCAGCCAGTTTGCAACCCAGGCTACCACCCTGGGACCCACTCCCAGGCTGGCTAACTTGATTATTAATCTTTTGTGTGGGACTGTGTCAGATGCCTTGCTAAAGTCTAGGTAGGCCATATCCACAGCCCTTCCCTGGTCTATTACTTTGGTCACCCAGTCAAAGAAATCTATTACATTCATCTGACATGACCTTCCTGCTGTAAATCCATGCTGCTTTGGGTCCTGTGCCCTGCTGGCCTCTAGGTATTCAGCAATTCTTTCTTTTAGAAGTGATTCCATCATTTTCCCTACCACTGAGGTCAAACTTACAGGTCTGTAGTTTCCTGCTTCTGCCTTGCTCACACTTTTGTGAAGTGAAATCACATCTGCCCTCCTCCAGTCCTCAGGTACCACCCCATCCTGCCATGATTTGTTAAAAAGTGTGGTCAGTGGTGTCACTAAGTCCTCCCTTAGTTCTTTTAGGATTTGGGGGTGAATCCCATCAGGCCCCATTGCTTTGTCCACCTTGAGTTTTAAGAGTTCTTTCAGGACTCTTTCTTCTGTAAAGGACTGGTGTCAACCCCCCTACCCAGAGTGCTTCTATTGTCTGGTTTAGGTAACTCCTTCTCATCTTGTTTTGTGAATACTGAGCAAAAGTATTCATTCAATATCTCTGCCTTTTCACTATCTCCCTCTGCCCACCTCCACTCTCCCTTATTAATCTTCACTATTCCTCCCTTAACCTTCCTATGCTCCCTAATGTACCTATAAAAGGTTTTATTCCCTTCTTAACTGACTTGGCTATTTTTTTCCTCAGTTTGGGCTTTTGCTATTCTGACTGCCCTCCCCACTTCTTTCTGCTTTAATTGATACAGTTCCCTGTCGTGCTCCTTCTGCGATTCCTTATACTTTTTGAATGCAGCCTTTTTCTCCTTAACCTTCCTTGCCACCTCTTTTGAGAACCATAGTGTTTTTTTACTCCGCTTTGTTTTCTTTATCTTTTTCACACAAAGGCTTGTTGCCTCTATGATGGCAGTTTTGATTTTTCTCCACTGTTCTTCCACCCCTCCTTTTTGGCCATTTGCTAGTGTATTCCTCAGGTATTCACCCAGTTTGCCAAAGTCAGCCCTTCTAAAGTCCAGTATGCTTGTTTTTGCATGGCTTGTCTCCATGGTTGTGCTTATCGTGAAGCACATTGTGCAGTGGTCGCTTGTTCCTAGATGTCTACTGACTTCTAAATTTGTGATCATCTTTCCATTTGAGAGTACGAGGTCTAGTGTTGTTTTCTCCCGAGTGGGTTCCAACACTGTCTGACTAAGTCCTGCCCCCTGCAGGGCATCGAGAATGACCCTGCTCTTGGATGTGGCTGCAGTACGTGTCATCCAGTTAAAATCCGGCCTATTCACATCCCCCATCAACAGTATCTCTGCTTTTTCAGCCATTTTGAGAATGTCCTCTATCATTTGCTTGTCAATTTCCTCCCCTTGAGATGGGGGTCTGTATACAACCCCTGTGTGGATTGTGATGCCATTCCCTGTCTCCTTTACTTTTTAGTTCTGTAGCTTTGATCCTTTCCCTTATGTATAGAGCTACTCCACCTCCTCTTTTCTCCTCCCTGTCCCTTCTTTAGACTGTGTACCCCGATATGTTGACATCCCAGTCATGATTCCCCATGTACCATGTTTCTGTGACTGCCACAATATCCAAGTGTTCATTTTCCATCAAGGCTACTAGCTCAGGAAGCTTGTTTCCCAGACTACGGGCATTGGTACTCATTGCCCTTCATTTAATGTTGGCTTTATCCTTTTCCCCCCATGCCTGCTCTTTTTGCCCTTGTCTATTTGTTTACCTTACTACCCATCATGTTTTGTGGGGGAAGGCTTGACATTTCCTGCCTCTTATTAGCACCTCCCCCCATGGCTAGTTTAAAAGCTTGCCGAGGAAGCATTTAAACCTGACACTTAGGATCTTGGTTTCCTTCATGGACAGATGCAGACCATCGTGCCAGTATAAACTTTCATCTCTCTAGGTGTACCCCCAGTCCCCAGTGAAGCCAAAGCCCTGTGTTCTGCACCAGTTTTGCAACCATTCATTAAACTGCATGGTGTGTGTAGTACCCTAGCCTCACCCCTGCTATGGACTGGCAGCACCTCTGAGAAGGTAACCATGCTTGCTACCTGTCTGAGGCCCCTCCCCAACTCCACAGTTTCATCCTGCACTGCACTGATCCCATGCCTAGCTAGGTCATTTGTCCCAAGGTGGACAATGATATCTAGTTCCCTCTCCTGTGATGCTGCTTCTCCAATCCTGAGGATTCGCTTCTTGTCCCTTCAAGCCATGGCACCAGGCAGGCACCTTACTTCCCTCTCCTCTCCCTTCCCCAGGTCTACCCCTCTAACAACTGAGTCCCCTATCAGAAGCTGTTTCCTTCCCCATTGGTGTCCCTTGCCACCCTTCTGTGGGTCTCCCTTGCGGGTGTCCTCAGCATTCTTCTTGGTCTCCACTAAGGGTGCCGTCATAGAGGAACCTTGCTCTGCCAGACTGGCATATGGTTTGTGTAGAGGTACAACTAGGGGGCTTCACCTCTGTTCCACCACTCGTACCCTTCCAGAACCCACTGTGGTCCAACTGCTGTTCATACTTGCCAGCCTCTGTGGCAGTGGTGCTCTTTGGTGGGGGAGGCCTCCTTAGTCCTTGCCAGTTCAGCCTGGAGGTGGGCAACCTCCTCCCTCAGAGCTGACAGTTGCCTGCAGATAGGACAGCAACGCAGTTTCCAGAATGTCTCCCGGAAAACTGCTGCCCCACAGCCAGTGCATTGCACCACTCCCTACGAGTTCCTCTCCCTTACAATATTCAATATGTAATATATATATATATATATATTTTTTTTTTCCTTTTTGTGGTGTGTTCTTACCCTTTATGCACTGTGCTGGGTTATTAAGAATATGACAGTTCTGCCCCAAGACCTGTTGAGGAAGTGATGTCAGAACCTTGGCTATAAAGGAAATGTCATGCCTGGGGGGGGTGTGGGGAAGGGGGAGTGGGTAGTCCACAACCACAGGTGACTGTTAGAAACAATTAAATACACCACTGCTCCAACACCCTAGTGAGTACTGCCCTTTATAGTAATTCAGCTAACCTCCAGTAACTGATTTGTCAACTATTTAAAAGTAATTTGATGCAAACTGTTACAGAATACTAGTAGACAGTCCAGTTACCCACAAAGGAAAATCAAATGTGCAGTTATTTCAACCCTTCTGAAGTTGCTCACAAGATAAGTAGTTTTGAAAACCTCCTTCCTGATTTAAAAAACAAAAATAATTAAACACAAAGCAATACCAATGTAAGACTGTAAAGTAAGGAAAACTTCCCTCAGATGTACGTAAGAGAGATCTGTTGCAGATTTCTAGTCCAATATAGTATATCCCATGCAGCTTCTCTGTTGTTTCAAAGCACACCCTGTTATACCACTTGAAGAGATGGGCTTCTGTCTGAAACAGGATCACACCAGTAGTTTATAGTAATTGATCAATGCCGGAATGCTCCTCCATCCAAAACAATTGGCTATGATGCAAGGTCTCCCTGACTAGTGAAGGCAATTTCCCCCACCCGAGGCTGTGTCTGGCATCAAATTACAAACTGAAGCTTTTACTATTCAAGTACACAGCCACTGCCAGTAAATTATTTCCAAATATATTGATGCAAACTGTCACAGAATACTAGTAGACAGTCCAGTAGTTCACAAAGGAAAATCAAATATGCAGTTAGTTCAACCCTTCTGAAGTTGCTCACAAGATAAGTAGTTTTGAAAACCCCCTTCCTGATTTAAAAACGAAAATAATTAAACACAAAGCAATACCAATGTAAGACTGTAAAGTAAGGAAAACGTCCCTCAGATGTACGTAAGAGAGATCTGTAGCAGATTTCTAGTCCAATATAGTTTATGCCATGCAGCTTCTCAGTTGTTTCAAAGCACACCCTGTTACTCCACTTGAAGAGATGGGCTTCTGTCTGAAACAGGATCACACCAGTAGTTTATAGTAATTAATCAATGCTAGAATGATCCTCCACCCAAAACAACTGGCTGTGATGCAAGCTCTCCCTGACTAGTGAAGACAATTTCCCCCACCTGAGGCTGTGTCTGGCATCAAATTACAAACTGCAGCCTTTGCTATTCAGAGTACACAGCTACTGCCAGTAAATTATTTTCAACTATAATAATGCAATCTGTCACAGAATACTAGTAGACATTCCAGTTATCCACAAAGGAAAATAAAATATGCAGTTATTTCAACCCTTCTGAAGTTGCTCACAAGATAAGTAGTTTTGAAAACACCCTTCCTGATTTAAAAACGAAAATAAACACAAAGCAATACCAATGTAAGACTGTAAAGTAAGGAAAACTTCCCTCAGATGTAAGAGAGATCTGTTGCAGATTTCTAGTTCAATATAGTATATCCCATGCAGCTTCTCAGTTGTCTCAAAGCACACCCTGTTACACCACTTAAAGAGATGGGCTTTAGGGGTACAACTCCCCTATACACTATGGTGCAGCCTGTGGCCCAGTGAAAGTCCATCTGGCACACGTGGCCCCACATGGGATGCATGCTGCATTTTGAAAATCCAGTCTGATGCAAGGTGTGGCGCAGGGTACCCCCTGCGGGATTTCTCCATACCGCACACACACCCTGTGTCATTCTCAGGGCTTTGAAAATCGAACCCCATATTTTAGATGTTACATTCAGTGTTACTCATTAAAAGTCACACAGGACAGCAATTACACTGGAGATTAACAATTACTATCCCATTTCCTGCCCCCCCCCAAATCAACATCCACAAAACTTTCCCTATAGATCACAGTTGGCAGAATTATAGATCACAAGTCCATCTCATTGAGTTTTCTTTCTTTTTGTTTTCAAATAAATAAATAGTTTTCAACAAAGACAACAATTACTGAATCCTGTCATTTCTACAGGGACAGGCATGCATGAACTCAACTTTGGAGCAGCATTATGCTTCTCAACATTACTCTTACAGACAATATGTTTTTCATACATGTTTCATCGCTCCCTTACTGGCCAACTACACTTAAGCTTTGTGAGTACACATATGTTTATTTTAAATTGGGAGCCTGAATACAAATCAGTCAGTCAAGCTGGCACAGCGGTTAGATTTCTGTTCGCGACACTGAGACACTAGGTTTGAGAACGAACCCTAGAGTCGGAGGGCTGGCCCGGGGGAGGAGGGACTAAGCATCCCTTGGACGGACCCCTCGCGGAGGCTAGGAGTTCAGCAGCAGCTACTGATTCTTAGAGTGGGTGGGGGTATGTCAGACAGCGGTGCCTTGGAACATTACATCATTGCACACCACGCCTCCTGTGGGGTACGTTCTGAAAATGTCAGCTGCAGTTAATGATGCCCTGCTTTTCTGGCCCCGTTCACGTGCTGTGGCACTCCTCCTATGACCAAGTCCCATCGTCTGTCTCTTACGGGTCAACTCCACTCCCTGATCTGAGGGGTAAGCCTGGGAGGCAATGCCAGTAGATGACCCCTGTCGGTAACCTTGTACTGGCATCATAAATGGGTTTGTGTCTGTGAGGGCAAGCCAGGAGGTGTCAACGGATGGAGGCAAGTCCTGGGGGGGGGCAAGGTGGAGGCCTGGGGAGAACAGGGGCTGAGCCCTTGGTGGAACCACCACAAAAATAGAAAAAAGAAATCGTACTGCTGAACACAGTCTAATACTTAACTTTCTTGACAGAGCAGTGCAGTGTGTCTAGCTCACGGCTTTCCTGCACCCCTCCCGATCTCCCACAGTGTCACATACACACACTCCCCATTTGTAAATGTGATCAGTGACTGAGATGAGCAAGAAAGACAACAACAACTACAGCAGTAAGAAAAATTCAACTTTATTTAAAAAAAAACAGCACATTTATGATACAAAGTAACAAACAGGACAGAAAGAATGACGGGCTGCACTAGCTCTTTCAAAGCAAACTGCATCGCAGGTTACTTCCACTGAGCAATGGCGAGCATATTAAAGGCTCTAGTAGTCTACTTTGCTCATATACCTTTCTATGATTACTGTCCAATTCCAGTTGTGTCTCAGGATGCATCTGGAGATGAACTGTTACCAGCTTAATATGTCTTTCCTGGTAAAACTTTTGAAACAAATAAAATTCACTACATTCAAGATACATTATACTCCATTTAAAACAATTTTTACTCTTCAATCTGCATATTAGCGATGCTGGGACAGTGCTTTTAACTGTGTTTTCTGGGATCTGATGGACAGCCAGGATCCGAGATCCTATCTGACCACCTGCTGGTTTCGGATCCTAGATCAGATAGTGGGACCTGAGGTCAAATAGTCAGATCAGAGCTCAGATGTCTGCATCAAATTCCTCAGTTCCTGAATAGTAACACTGAATAGCTAGCATCCTATTGGATCTTAGATAGTAGTATCCACTAGTCAAATATCAATGGTATCCAGTGCCATCTGGCATCTAAGAATATTGGTCATATCCGATGGTATCCTTTCCAAAGGACAATATCCAATCAATACATACTATACATTCACTTTAGCAATTAAGGACAACACACTAAGGGTCAAATCATAAAAATACTTAGTGATGCGATTTTCATTAGGGACAGGCCGAGTATGTTTATGATCTGGGGATTGGAGGACACTCCAAGCAATAGGCCCATTATGCCTGAAGTATTGTGAGCCCCTAGATGTACTAAAATATAGAATTATAAAAATTAATGTGCTAATCATATTTGCATAAACCTCTACGATAAGGTTTCCTTTATGAATGAGAAGTGAGATATTCTGGAGCTTAACTCTTTAAGCACTGTGTGGTGAATAATGCTAAGTGCAATCTTCGCCTGTCTTCGAAATCTGTCCAATTCAGTTTGCTTGTACATTACACTATGTGTTACAAAAGGGCAGTTTAGGCAGAATCCTTTCTTTTTGTGATCTTCCACACCTTTTCAGCAATGTGCCCATGCTATTTGTTTCAATATAACATCCAGGTTCCTTTACTTTTGCCTGTCTTTACTTTACCGTTGCTCAGAATCCAATCAATGGGATCAGATTTGGTGGAGTCTGATCCAGTTTCAGACTTTAGGATTTTCAGAACTGAAGACTGAAAAAACAAAAAATACTGTAAATGATTAAATCAGGTTCAGAATCTGATCATGGAATGCAAAACCCAGTTTTAATTAGAGCCAAGAAGTGCAAACCTATACTTCTTGTCTGCTAGTTTTTAGGATTTCCGATTCCAATTTGAATCTTCGAAATCCTAAAAATATCCTTTTGGAAACAGAGTAGTATATGACTATTCAGATATAGGCAAATTTCACAAATTAGACATATTGTACAACCGATTGGCTAGACTAATATTGCAATGCCCCAGGGACACTCATCACTGCTTGAAGTATAACAAACTTGTCTAACTTTCTTTGTTTGAAAGACGGTAACTTCATAAATCTGTCTTGGCCTATAAAAGTGTCACAGGTAAAATAGCGGATTACTTGGCTGAAAAACATGAAGTCAGGGGTGTAAATGTTTCCCTTAGGAAAGCAGCGTATTGTGAATTAACTGTTCCAAAAACAACAACTAAATGATCTGAATATTTCCTTAGCCAGCCGATCCTCTTGTACTGGAATAAACTTCCTCCAAAGTTCTGTTTTATCAATATTAGCGTTCCCTCTCAGAATGCTGTTAAGCAGTGATTTTTAAACACAATGACAGTGCAAACTAAGGCATGTTGTGGCTGACATAGACTCAGCTTTATATGTGAATCTCTGTATATACACTGTATACTTGTTATATGTTATGTGTACATGTTGTGTTTTTATTATATCAAGTAACTGTTTGATAATTGTATTGTAAATGCTATGGGTCACCATTTTAAATGAGTTTGCTCAATGGTCTAACCCATTTAATAAAAATAGAAACATAGAAACATAGAATTTGACGTCAGATAAGGACCGCTTGGCCTACCCAGTCTTCCCATTTCCCTACCTACTGGATAAGCTGCAGATCCTAGTTAACCAGTATCCTACTTCTTCCTACCGCCAACCCCTAGAATTGCCTTATGACTATCACATGCATGCTTGAATTCCACCACTGATTTTTTACTCCACAACCTCCTCTGGAAGGCCGTTCCATGCATCCACAATCCTCTCTGTGAAAAAATACTTCCTTAAATTACCTCTGAGCCGCCCCCCCTGTATCTGCAAATTGTGCCGTCTTGTTCTTGCACACCTCTTTTTTTGAAAAATGCTACCCTCTTGGACTTTGTTGATTCCCTTGAGGTACTTGAACGTTTCTATCATGTCCCCCCTCTCCCTCCTTTCCTCGAGGCTATACATATTAAGCTCCTTTCGTCTCTCTTTATATGTCTTCCGGTGCAGACCCTGCATTATTTTAGTTGCCCTCCTCTGGACAGCTTCCATCCTGTCTATGTCTTTGCGGAGATTGGGTCTCCAGAACTGCACACAGTACTCCAGATGGGGTCTCACCAGCTGTCTGTACAGAGGAATAATAACTTCCTGTTTTCTACTGGTGATGCCTCTCCCTATGCATCCCAGTATCCCCCAGCCCTCCTTGCTGCCCTCTCACATTGCTTGCCCACCTTTAGGTCATCTGATATGACTACCCCCAGGTCCCTTTCCATTTTTGTTGTTGTTAGTATCTCACCCCCGATTGTGTACTCTTCCCCTAAGTTTTTGTTTCCCAGGTGCATTACCTTGCACTTCTTAGCATTGCATCTAAGCTGCCATACATTTGACCAATCCTCTAACCTTGCCAAGTCCCTTCTCATCCTTTCCACCTCACCCTGTGCATCAATTCTGTTGCAGATCTTTGTGTCATCTGCAAAGAGACATACTTTTCCTTCCAGTCCCTCTGCAGTGTTGCTTATAAAGACATTGAAGAGGACCGGTCCTAATACTGAACCCTTCGGTACCCCACAAGTAACCCTCCTTTCTTCTGAGTGGACTCCATTTACTATTACTCTCTGTGTCCTATTCTCCAGCCAATTCTTTACCCAGGCTGTCATCTTGGGACCCACTCCCAGGCTGGCTACCTTGTACATTAATCTTTTGTGTGGGACTGTGTCAAATGCCTTGCTAAAGTCTAGGTAGGCTATGCCCACAGCCCCTCCCTGATCTACTGCTTTGGTCACCCAGTCACAGAAATCTATCAGATTCGTCTGGCATGACTTTCCCGCTGTGAATCCATGCTGCCTAGGGTCCTGTGCCCCTCTGGCCTCTAGTTACTCAACAAATTCTTTCCTTCAGAAGTGATTCCATCATTTTCCCCATCATTGAGGTTAAACTAACAGGTCTGTAGTTTCCTGCTTCTGCCTTGCTCCCACTTTTGTGAAGGGGAATCACATCTGCCCTCCTCCTCCAGTCCTCAGGTACCACCCCGTCCTCCCATGATTTGTTAAAAAGGGTAGTCAGTGGCGTCACTAGTTCTAAACCTAGTTCTTTTAGAATTCTGGGATGAATCCCATCAGGCTCCATTGCTTTGTCCACCTTCAGTTTTAAGAGTTCTTTCAGAACCCTTTCTTCTGTAAATGGGCTGGTATCAACTTCTGTATCCAGAGTGTTTCTACTGTTTGTCTTATGAATGAATGAATGAATAAAAATGAATGACTAGGACTTCCGGTGACGTCACGCTTTTAATGGCAGCCTAGTTTTGTAGGCTCCCAAACCTCCCCGAGAAAACTCATCCAAAATGTATGTGTTATTGAACAAACATACAAAAAACATCAGGGAGTACATCAGAAATGCCTAAGAGAGGTGAATTAAACAACATAAAGCCCGATGAGGAGTGGGATGAGTGCGGATTGTCAGACGGGGATTCGGGCAGCGAGCGTTCGCAAGCCTTGGCCTCATCATGTTGTGGCAGGTCCCAGACGAAACACCTTCCGCTGACAACAATTCAGAGGCAGATGTCCTGGATGCTCACTGAACTAAGGGACTTTAGAAAAGAAATGAGATCCATGGCCACTGCACTTCGAATGGATATTTGTAAACTTGAGAAGCAACACGAGGCCCTTGAGACGCAGGTCACAGAGGTAGACTGGAAAGTAGACAGCGCAGAACGAGCGATTCTGCAATTGCACCAGGATGTTCAGGGGCTGCAAGCAAGGTCTGAGGATGCTGAAAGACGCAACCGACGTAACAATATTCGTATAGCCAGGATCTCGGTGGGAGCGGAGGACTCCTAAATGCTCAATTTTGTCAAGCAACTTATCCGGGAAGCGGTTAAAATTCCAGACACTCTCACCTTAGAAATGGAAAGGGCTTATCGTACTCTAGGCCCAAAGCCTGCACCAGGAGCTCATCCTCACACAATATTAGTGCACTTCCTCCAATTCCAAGAAAAAGAGACAATCTTACACTCTGCCTGGAAACAAGGTGTTGTACTATTTCAAATGCACCGGCTTTATATGGAGAACGACTATGCTCCGGAGGTTATAAGCCACCATAAACAATACATCCCGGTACTGCGGGCCTTGAAAACAGCAGGACTCCAGTTTCTCACACCATACCCCACAAAGCTGGTAATTCACTTCCCAGAGGGGGCCCAGACATTTGAAACCGCAATGGAGGCCTCAGCAGAACTTAAAAAATGGAACATTGAGGTGACACAGGGCCAAACGATCCAAAGGCCGACAATCGCCTCAAAATTGTCATAATGTATGTGGAACTCCAGTCACCAGGATACTTGAAGGCGACAGGGGAAGGAAGCCATACAGCAGATTGCCAATGCCCTTCATGGTCAGCCGCAGAATGCGCCCACTGAATCACACTCCACAGTGATGACTAGCTTCAGGTCGCCCCGTTGAGGAAGGCCCAGCTAACAAAAAATAAAAAGACATTCACCCCACAGGATCACCTAGGACATTGGGACTTTGTCGCGTGTGACTCAGCGGTGATACTGGGGGACAGGGAGTGGAATTGAACATTCCGGATGCCGCTTTACCTCTCTATGTCCTCACCGAAGATCCTCATAGATGGACCTGTTACATACCATCTTCTCAGATAAGTCCCAGTCTATACTAATTTTTCATCCTTTCATTATAACATAGAAACATAGAAACATAGACGTTGACGGCAGATAAGGACCGCAAGGCCCATCCAGTCTGCCCATTTCTTTTTCTACCTTATAAATGTGCCATCGGCCTTTGCTCTGTCAGTGGCCTATCTATTCATAGTCATTTGTATTGCTCCCTTATGCCTATCCCATGCCTGTTTGAAGCCCTGCACTGTATTCATAGCCACCACTTCTTGTGGTAAGCCATTCCATGCATCCACCACCCTTTCTGTGAAAAGAATTTCCTCACATTCCCCCTTAATCGGCCTCCTCTAATCTCATGCTGTGTCCTCTTGTCCTGCTATTTTTCTTATATTTAAACATGTTAGACTCTTTCACCTTGTTTATGCCCTTAAGGTGTTTGAATGCCTCGATCATATCACCTCTCTCCTCCTTTGCTCAAGGGTATACATATTGAGCTCCGTTAATCTGTCCTCATATGTCTTCTGATGCAGTCCCTGCACCATTTTGGTTGCCCTTCTCTGGACTGCCTCAATTTGGTTAATGTCCTTGTGAAGGTGTGGCCTCAATACTGCTGCAGTACTCAGATGGGGCCTAACCAGTGTCTTGTACAGAGGATTATTACCTCCCTCTTCACGACTTGTGATACCCTACTAATACACCCTAACACCCCCTAGCCTTACCTGCTGCTTTAGGGTCTGCTTGGATGATTTTAGGTCATCAGTGATGATGATGCCCAAGTCTCTTTCTTCCTTTGTGACTGCTAGCAACTCCCCTCCCAGCCTATAGGTGGCTTCAGGGTTTCTCTTCCCTATGTGCATGATGTTGCACTTCTTTGCATTAAATCCCAGTTGCCACTCTTCTGACCATTCTGCTAGTTTATCCAGATCTCTTCTCATTCTGCCCACCCCATCTGGATCATCTACTCTGTTGCAGATCTTGGTGTCATCTGCAAACAGACAAGCCTTACCCTCTAGTCCATCTGCAAGGTCACTAGAAGATGTTGAAGAGGACTGGCCCCAGGACTGATCCTGAGGTACCCCACTTGTGACTTGCATCTCTTCTGACTGTATACCATTTACCACCACTCTCTGTTTTCTGCCCGTCAAACAGTTTGCCACCCAGCTGACCAACTTCTGACCCACCCGAGCCTACCCAGCTTATTTATCAATCTATGTGGAACAGTGTCAAAGCTTTGCTGAAGTCAAGGTAAGCGACATCACCTCTCCCCTTGGTCCACCACTCTGGTTACCCAGTCAAAGAAATCTATGAGATTAGTTTGACAGAACCTTCCTTTGTAAACCCATGCTGTCTTGGATCCTGTGCCCCTATGGATTCCAGGTGTTGCACTATCCTTTCCTTAAGGAGTGCCTCCATAATCTTGCCCACTACTGAAGTAAGACTGACGGTCTGTAGTTCCCGCCTCCTCCCTGCTACCACTCTTGTGGAGCGGGATCACATAACCCTTCTCCAGTCTTCTGGGACCTCTCCTGTGCTCAGAGACTCACTAAACAATTCTGCTAATGGCTCTGCTAGTTCCTCCTTTAGCTCCTTAAGTACCCTGGGATGTATGCCGTCAGGTCCCATTGCCTTATCCACCCTGAGCTTAGCAAGCTCTTGTAGGACCCTTTCTTTTGTGAAGGGAGTAGTGCTCACCTCCTTCCCCCTGTGTCCATGATGCTGAGCTGTGGCCCTGCCCTACCTTCTCTTCAGTAAATACTGAGCAAAAGTGTCTATTAGGATAGATGCCTTTACAGGGTCCTCCTCTTACATGCTCCCTTTTCTCCATTAACAGCAATACCCCTCTGGACTTTCTCCTTTCACTAATGTATCTATAGAAAGTCTTGTCACCTTCTTTTACTGTTCGTGCTAGTGTTTCCTCACTTTGGGACTTTGCCTGCCTTACTGCCTTACCTGCTTCCCTTAGGGCAGTTTGGTATGCCTCCCTATCTTCATCCCGCTGTGTTCCCTTATATTTCCTGAAGGCCAGCCTTTTGGCTCTGACCTTTTCTGCTACTGTATTTGAGAACCAAAGTGGTTTCCTTCTTCTTTTGCACTTCCTTTTCTGTCTAACACAATGGGATGTTGCTTCAAGTATTGCATCCTTAATGCTTGCCCACTTTGCCTGTACCCCTCACCTGTGTTTCTTTTGCCAGGGCTAGCTTAACTCTGTTGGCCATCTTATCAAAGTCAGCTCCTCTGAAGTCCCATATTTTTGCCTTGGAATGGGATGATTTAGATGTAGTAGCCAAATTGAACCATACCATGTGATGGTCACTGGCCCCAGGTGACCTTCTACCTGGAGATCTGTGATCCCTTCTTTGTTAGTCAGTACTAGATCTAGGATAGCCCTGTCTCTTGTGGGTTGCTGTACCAGTTGTTTGAGGCCCTCCCCTGCAGGAATCCACTATGAGTCTAGTTCTGGCAGATGTTCCTGCTGGTATTGACCAATCTGTATCCGGCATGTTGAAGTCTCCCATTATCAGAACCTCCCTTTAGCTGTCATGTTTTGTATATCTTCTAACAGTAATGTGTCTATGTCTTCCCTCTGGTCTGGGGCCTGTAGACAACCCCAGTTCTTATGGCTGTCCCATTTCCTGTTTCCAGGGTGACCCACAGTTCTTCTGGCTCCTTATATGTATTCTGAATTTCTGTAGCTTTGATATTTTCATTAACATACGGGGCCACTCCTCCCCTTTTGCACCTCGGTCTCTTCTGAACAATACATAGCCAGGTACTGAAGTCTCCCAAGTGTGGTTACTGGTAAACCACATCTCACTAATTGCTACTATGTCCAGTTTAGCCTCTGACATTTTGCCTGCAGGTCTGGGATCTTATTTCCCAGGCTGTGAGCATTTGTGTACATGATTTTCCATTGGCCAGATTTTGGTGTGTTAGTTGTTGGGTGAAGTTTGGCATTACCCCTGTCGTCGTATGGGAGACAAACCTTTTTCTTACCTGGTGATGCAAATGAACGGCAAACATGCTGAATTCCTGTTTGACCACTAGCTGAGGGGAGGGGTGTTCTTCCCATTCGTATGGTTGCTGCACCCTCTCCCCATTTGCTAGTTTAAATATTCTGCAAGATGTCAAACTTCTGCCCCAATGCACTGACTCCTCTTTAGTCAGATGCAGTCCATCAAATTTAAAGAACTTTCGCTCCCAGAACTGTTGCCAGTTCCCTACAAATCTGTGTCCTTTTTCCTGGCACCAGCCCTTGAGCCACGTGTTTAGCTCCCCTATGTCCCCTTCTCTGACCTTCCGTCCATCTGCTCCCCTTCCCTCTCCCAGACTGGCAGGATCTCAGAGAAGGAGATGCCGGATGAAATAGATGATAGTTTGTCACCCAGCCTAGTCAGGTGTTTCTTGGTCTCCACAACTGACCGGCTGGCGAGATCATTAGTCCCTATGTGTACTAGGACATCAATGTTTTCTCCTGCTTTGTGAACAATTTTAGCGATGCGGTCAGTGTCTCTCCATGCTGATGTACCTGGGAGACATCTGACCATCACCCCTGGCTGGAGATGGGTATCAGCTCCCCGAATCATGGAGTCTCCTATGATCAGAAGTTTTTTGGATTTCCTTTGTGCTTGTTTTGTTTTGGTTCCTGATTTGGGTGAGTTTTGTTGTGCTAGCTCCTGTGCCGCAGTGTCCTGCTCTGCAGTGTCTTCTGCCTCTTTATTTGATTTCAGAGATAGAGGCAGATACCTGTTTGTAGTGTTTATATGGTTTTGGAGGTAATGTGTTGGAAGCAGAGAGTGATGGGCACCTGATTTGCTCCTCCTAACCACCTGCCAACCTCCTGGACCAACTACCCTCTGCGGTCGAGGTTTTCTGTTGGATGCTGGGGAAATGGCGGTTGGTTCTTATAATGTATTTCCTCTTCAATATGAAATTTGAGGCGTGCAATCTCTGCCCATGCTGCCGGAGCTGAGCACTAAGATCTCCAAAGGCCAGCATGTGGGACAGTGTCCTAAATCCTGTAAGACTGTCCTTCTGAAAATTGTTCCACAGTACCTGCAGTTAATGAAATCCATTCCAAATAAGTTGCTGGGTTTGTAACCTAGTCAGAGTAATTAGAAGGAAAAAAATGCAAGTAATGGTTTAATTGTGCTTTGTTTAACTTGTTATAACAAGTTAAATTACTAATGCCCTGTAAATGAGATCACCTTGTGGAGGCCCACTGATCCGCCCTTCCTGCTCTGCCACAGAAATGTCACAACTGTGGTACCCTATAAAGGAGTGTAGTGTGGGGTGGTATGGGATGGGGGGTGGCTGGGCCCTTCCCCTGCTTAAAAGAAGAACCACGACTAAAGAACAAGGAGGTAAGAGCAGAAACAATCAGTCAACAACAATGCAGTAACCCTGAAAGCTTATCCTAATGTTAGATAAAACTGTAAAACCTGTAAGCACCACCTGTAATAATTTCACTTTGCTCCAGGAAAAATAAAGCAGTAACAGAAGATATACCTTGCAAAGACAATTTGAATCAGAAGATTACAGGAGTAATCTGTTAGCACACACCTGTAGGCACACCTTGTAATAATGCAGAAGAAGGTATACCAGCAACAACAATTTGAATCAGAGAAAAAATAAAGCAATGAAATGTTAGCAACAAACAGTAGCAATCCCTGTGAGTAAAAAATAAAAACACCACCACACAGTAAATCTGCTTAGCCAAACTAAGTCTTAATCCTTTTCCCTTGCTCTGGTAAGTTTCTCTACTCTGCCTTTCAAGCAGTCTTAGAAGGAAAGAGCTCAGGTGAAGCTAGGTGCCTTGGCCAGCAAGCCAAGTCTTATAACAGAATTGTACTTAGTATACCTGCTATTAATAATGGTGCTCTAGTACTAACCTTATTGACTGCCCCCCCCCCAATACTAACCATCATGATGCGATACCCTCCTAATATAGAAACTCCCCCCATTATGGGGAAACCCTGTCGAAAATCTTCTTCTTTGGCCCCAGTCTGCCTTTGATGGAGTTGGCTAGCCTCATAGGGCCGAAGTCTCGAAGGCAGGGGACACACACCTTTACTCTTACCAGACTGGGACAGCTGTTGCTAACAAACGCATATTAATGACTAATGTAATTGAATGGGGATGTTTGGAGGTTGGGTTGGGCAGGGCATGAAAAGTTAAATGATTAAGTAATGACAGCTTTGTGTTGGCGAGCTGGAGGCATGGGGCTTATGTCATGCTGGGATGGTATCCTACGCCTTACGGAGAGGTGTTGGTGAACTGGAGTAGCCCCCCCGCCAGGGGATAAGAGATCAGACGCCTGAGGGGCGGGCCCTCTACCGTTCCCCTACACATTGCTGAGTCGGTTGTTAGTTCTCCCCAGCTACGAATCCAACTCAGTCACTCTCTTACAATACAGCACTGGATTATAGGGAAGGATCAGGGAAGCTAGTGATGTCCCAAACCTCCTATATCTTTTCCCTGCTAACACTTAATAGTGTTAAAGGTCCCTTAACTCCATCAGGGGTACACGTGCCTAGTGCATGCTTCGAGGTCATGAATAATGACCACTTTGATGGAAGTTTTGCAGTTTGGTGGTTGATCAGGCTTGTTATGGTAGCCCAGTTGGCCCAGAAGTTTACCTGGAACCACCAGATTAAGAAGGAAAATGCCCTCCTAAGTTCACTACTTTGTTATAATGTTATAATTCGAGTTTATGTTATTAAGTTTCACATTGTGTGCCGAATGGCAATGGTCATAGACGACCAGTTACCTAGGACCCCCCCCCCCCATCTCTAACCCAAAGGGCCTTTACCCTAGGGAAATAGTAGACAGTCACAGGGTTCTACTGCCTATGACAGTGGTTATATTAGAATCTGCATTTATTTGGTCGTTTGAGACACTCCACACCAACATGTTATACAGCTGGCTAAACAACATTTAACAATATATTCTTTGAATGTGAATGGCTTGGGTAGCCCTATGAAGAGGTCCAGGATTATCACCCTACTAAAGAGGGCCAGAGCAGAAGTTGTGTATATGCAGGAAACACATATGCTTCAGGCAGAACACAAAAAACTGAAACATAGAAACATAGAATTTGACGGCAGATAAGGACCGCTTGGCCCACCCAGTCTGCCCATTTCCCTACCTACTGGATAAGCTGCAGATCCTAGTTAACCAGCAGCCTACTTCTTCCTACCCCCAACCCCCAGAACTGCCTTATGACTATCCCATGCATGCTTGAATTCCACCACTGATTTTGACTCCACAACCTCCTCCGGAAGGCAGTTCCATGCATCCACAACCCTCTCTGTGAAAAAATACTTCCTTAAATTATCTCTGAGCCGCCCCCTCTATCTTCAAATTGTGCCCTCTTGTTCTTGCACACCTCTTTTTTTTGAAAGATGCTACCCTCTTGGACTTTGTTGATTCCCTTGAGGTACTTGAAAGTTTCTATCATGTCCCCCCTCTCCCTCCTTTCCTCGAGGCTATACATATTAAGCTCCTTAAGTCTCTCTTCATATGTCTTCCGGTGCAGACCCTGCACCATTTTAGTTGCCCTCCTCTGGACAGCTTCCATCCTGTCTATGTCTTTGGAGATTAGGTCTCCAGAACTGCACACAGTACTCCAGATGGGGTCTCACCAGCTGTCTGTACAGAGGGATAATAACTTCCTGTTTTCTACTGGTGATGCCTCTCCCTATGCATCCCAGTATCCCCCCAGCCCTCCTTGCTGCCCTCTCACATTGCTTGCCCATCTTTAGGTCATCTGATATGACTACCCCCAGGTCCCTCTCCATTTCTGTTGTTGTTAGTATCTCACCCCCCATTATGTACTCTTCCCCTGGGTTTTTGTTTCCCAAGTGCATTACCTTGCACTTCTTAGCATTGAATCTAAGCTGCCATACATTTGACCATTCCTCTAACCTTGCCAAGTCCCTTCTCATCCTTTCCACCCCACCCTGTGCATCAACTCTGTTGCAGATCTTAGTGTCATCTGCAAAGAGACATACTTTTCCTTCCAGTCCTTCTGCAATGTACTATAAAGACATTGAAGAGAACAGTCCTAATACTGAACCCTGCGGTACCCCACTAGTAACCCTCCTTTCTTCTGGTGGACTCCATTTACTATTACTCTCTGTGTCCTATTCTCCAGCCAATTCCTTACCCAGGCTGTCATCTTGGGACCCACACCCAGTGGCCAACTTGTATATTAATCTTTTGTGTGGGACTGTGTCAAATGCCTTGCTAAAGTCTAGGTAGGCCATGTCCACAGCCCCTCCCTGATCTACTACTTTGGTCACCCAGTCAAAGAAATCTATCAGATTCGTCTGGCATGACCTTCCCGCTGTGAATCCATGCTGCCTAGGGTCCTGTGCCCCTCTGGCCTCTAGATACTCGACAGTTCTTTCCTTTAGAAGTGATTCCATCATTTTCCCTATCACTGAGGTTAAACTAACAGGTCTATAGTTTCCTGCTTCTGCCTTGCTCCCACTTTTGTGAAGGGAGAATCACATCTGCCCTCCTCCAGTCCTCGGGTACCACCCCATCCTCCCATGATTTGTTAAAAGGGTAGTCAGTGGTGTCACTAGTTCTACCCTTAGTTCTTTTAGAATTCTGGGATGAATCCCATCAGGCCCCATTGCTTTGTCCACCTTCAGTTTTAAGAGTTCTTTCAGAACCCTTTCTTCTGTAAATGGGCGGTATCAACTTCTGTATCCAGCGTGTTACTACTGTTTGTTTTATGTACCTCCCATCTTCCTTTGTAAATACTGAGCAAAAATATTTGTTTAGTATCTCTGCCTTTTCACAGTCTCCCTCTGCCCACCCTCCACCCCTTTATTAAGCCTCACTGATCCCTCCCTTGGTCTTCCTGGCTCCTGATGTACCTATAAAGGTTTATCCCCCTTCTTAACTGGAGTTGGCTATCTTTTCCTCGGTTTGGGCCTTTGCTTGTTCTGACTGCCTTCCCAGCTTCCTTTTGCTTTCACTGATACAGTTCTCTGTCCTGCTCCTTCTGCGATTCCTTGTACTTCCTGAATGCTTTCTTTTTCTCTTGAACCTTCACTGCCACTTCCTTTGAGAACCATAGTAGTTTCTTACATCGTCTTGTTTTGTTTATTTGCTTCACACAAAGGCTCGTTACCTCTGTGATGGCAGTTTTATTATTCCCCATTGTTCTTCCACCCTCCTTCCTGCCCATTTGCTAGTGCATTCCTTAGGCACTCACCCATTTTGTAAAGTCAGCCCTCCTAAAGTCCAATACGTTTGTCTTTGTAAGGCTGACTCTATTGCTGTGTTTATTGTGAACCATACTGTTCGATGGTTGCTAGTTCCCAGATAGCTACCACTTCTACATCTGTAATCTCTCTCCATCTCCATTTGAGAGAATCAAGTCTAATATTGCTCCCTCTCGAGTGGGCTCCAGTACTAGTTGTCTAAGGCATGCCCCTGTAGGCATCTAGAATAACTGCATTCTTGAGTGGCAGCTGCAACTGCACTCCAGTTAACATCCGGCATATTCAGATCACCCATCAGCAATATCTCCCCTTTTCTGCCATTCTAAGTATACTTTCTATCATTTCCTGTCCATTTCCTCCCCTGAGAAGAAGTCTGTATATAACCCCTGTGCGTGTGTGGTGCCATTGCCTGTCTCCAAATTTACCCACAGTGCTTCTTCTCCTCCTGTTTACCCTTTTGTTCTGTTGCTTTTATTCCTTCCCTTATGTAAGAACTACTCCTCCTCCTCTTTTACCCTCCCTGTCCCTCCTGTAGACAGTGTATCCTGGTATGTTTATGTCCCAGTCATGGTTTTGTGTGTACCATGTTTCTGTGACTGCCACGATATCCAGATGTTGCTCCTCCATCAAGGCCACTAATTCAGGAAGCTTGTTACCCAGACTACGGGCATTAGTACTCATTGCTCTCCATTTTTGATGGCTTTACCTTCTGTTGGCGTCCCCCACTGACCTTTCTACCTCAGTCTTTTCTCATTTAGTACCCTGTTTTGTAGGGAGGCTGGGATTTTCTGCTGCTTGTTAGTGCCTCCCCTTTGACTAGTTTAAAAGCTTGCCAATGAAGCATTTAAACCGATTGCTCAAAAGACTTGTTCCTTCCTTGACAGATGCAGACCATCCTGCCAGTATAGGCTGGTGTCCTCCAGGTGGAACCCCAGTCCCCAATGAAGCCAAACCCCTGTGCTCCGCACCATTTTTCAACCATTCATTAAACTGCATGGTGCCAATTGCCTCGCCTCCCCATGCTTTTGACAGGCAGCACCTCTGGGAAAGGATACTGTGTGTGCTACTCGTCTTAGGTCCCTCCCCAACTCTGCAATGTCCTCCTGCACTGCTCTAATCTCATGATGAACCAAGTCATTTGTCCCTAGGTGGACAATTACGTCCAGCTCGGAATCCCTTGCAGCTGTTCTCGTGATCCTGAGGATGCGCTTCCTGTCCCTCCAAGCCATGGCACCAGGCAGGCATCTTACTTCAGAAGGGGCGGGGTTTCACACAGGTCTCCTCTTCGGCCATTGGGGGGGAATGAGAGGTCATCATACTGATCTCTGGCCGTACCCCATTCGTAATGACAAAGGAATGGGCAGACTCGGAGGGTCGGTTAATAATAGTTCAGGAGTGCCTACAAGAGCAGGAGGTAACAATGGCGAATATATATTTACCACCAGGTTCAGACTTGTCAACAGTTAAATTTTTACTTGACAAGGTAGTCAAACTGTCCAAGGGAACCCTGTTATTAGCAGGGGACTTCAATATTGCTCCGAATCCCTCTTTAGACACTACTAAGGCCTCTAGAGGTAAGCAATCAGCCCCACACAAATTTTTTAAACATTTTGTCTGGGAAATGGACTGGCTGGATGTTTGGCGATCTCTCCACCCAAGGGTTAGGGGGTACTCATAGTACTCGGCATTTCATGGCAACTATACATGTATAGATCATTGCTGTACACAAAAAGAAAACCTAGGAATGCTGGTTGATGCCACAATGGGCACCATAACACACGTGGATCACGCCCCTGTGATAACCACCTGGCACTTAGGCCCAGAGAGGCGCAGCACCAAATGGAGACTCAATCCTGCCCATCTCAAAAGCAAATCCTTCCAAGAATTCCTCAAGCAAAAAATTAAGGAAGTCATTGGGGACAATTCGGACCCGGCTATCCCCGCGATCATTAAGTGGGACACCCTGAAGACTGCCCTTCAAAGCCACCTTATAAAACATACACCCATGCTTGCCAAAGCACAGAAAGAGAAACAAACACAGCTCGAGCAGACGCTACAATTTTTGCAGATAGCTCACCAGCAAGGCGACAAGTCAGTATTAGCACAGGTTAAACAAACCAAAAAAGACCTGGATGCCTTGTGCACCCAGCAAACGGAGATGGCCCTGTCATTCATAAGGCAAAGGTACGGCGAGATAGGCCCAAGGGCATCCCACCTGTTGGCATACCGGCTACACAAGCAGCGCAAACAGTCCATGATTGCAGTCATAAAGGATCCAAGCATGGGTACCCACCACACTAAACTTAATGACATCACTCAAACCTTTGCCCATTACTACAGAAAACTATAAACTAAAGAACAGCAGGTGGACTGCAATCACATTAACACCTTCCTGGCATCATTGGACCTTCCTAGACTCACTATGGACCAACAGACTAGCCTACAGGCCCCTATTATCCTGGTGGAGCTGGCCACGGCCATAGCCAGATCTAAAACACAAAAGCCCCTGGTCCAGATGGGTACGGGGCAGAGTTTTACAAATGCATGGCACAACCTATAAGCTAGTTATTGTTAAATGCCCTGAATGAGGTTGTGCGGGGAGATGCCCTCCCCCACCAAGCTGGTCATATGCTACAATTTCCCTCATCCCTAAACCAGATAAGGACCCCCTCCAGTGCAGCTCCTATAGACCAGTTTCGGTCCTCAGTGCAGACTACAAATACCTTATGTCCATTATGGCCTGAAGAGTGGACACTGTGCTCTCAACCTTGATTAGCCTGGACCAAACAGGCTTTGTGAGCACTAGATTCACCATAAACAACACGTGCAAAGACCTACATTGAGTCCATGAGATGCAAACTCACAGAGTCCCATCTGCCCTTCTCAACCTAAATGCTGAGAAGGCATACAACTGCGTGTCATGGTCTTCCTTTTCACCTCTATAGTTGCAAAGGGTCCCCCCCCTCTTTATAGCCACTATCCAGCACTATATTCTTCCCCTCAGGCATGCGTCAAAGTATCCTGCCATCACTCTGACTATTTTCCCCTTTTTAGAGGGACACGACAGGGCTATCCTCTATTTCTGAGGCTCTTTGCTATTTTCACTGAACCTTTGGCCCAGGCAATGAGGTTAACACCGGGGGTGTCAGGAGTGCGGATGGTTGATACTGAGCATCATATAGCACTATATGTGGACAATGTCCTTCTCTTCCTTTCCAATCCCATAGAATCCACCCCAGTGTTTTCACATTCAGGAGGTAGTAGGTCTGCTCAGCATACCGTCTTAACACTAGCAACACAGATGTCCTCATCTTCCACTTGACCCCGGTTGGCTCAGGAGAGGTACCCTTTTAGATGTAACCTGGACAAATTGAAATATTTGGGCATTTATCTGTCCCATAGGGCGGAAGATGCCATGTGCAACAACTATCACCCCTTTTTCACGCTAATGAAGCAAGATCTCGAGAGATGGAGCCTCCTCCCTTTGAACCTGATTCAGAGGATTGAGGTGGTGAGGATGGTGGTTCTCCCAAGGGCGCTGTGCCTTTTTCAAAATGTTCCCCCTTAGCTTGCTGACAAAACTATTCCGATCATGGAATGGGGTAATTTCCAGATTCATATGGGCGGGCAAGGGCACAAGAATTAAATTTGGTACCCTCTCTTTACCTAAGTTGCAGGGAGGGCTAGCACTTCCAAACCTTAAATTGTATAAGTGGGCTTCCCATTTATCATTTCTACTCTGGCGTTGCCTGGGAATGTCCCCAGCCCGCTGGAGAGAAATAGAGGAAGGAATACTACCTCAACCTGATAGGGTAAGGTTCATTTTATATCATAATCCCTTCCCCGACAGAACACCTCAGACTCCTGGATTACATACCAAATTCAAGCCTGGCACACTATCCATAAATCCTTACAGATCACCCCATACTTAATGCTGCTATGCCCAATAGGACTGCTGGAAAATTTTCTCCGGACCCTGATTGACCGCACTTTTAGTAACTGGAGGAATTTACAACTTACAAATTTCACACAATTCATTAGGGGAACCTATTTCAAGACGTTTAATGAGATCCGACAGGAGTTTAACCTACGACAATCAGATTTTGTTTGATACCTACAAATCCGCCATTACTATGGTATCCTCCCAGCCATGGTGCGCAGCCCGGAGGGATACCCCCATTTGATAAAACTGTTACAACAGGTGCTCTGAGCCAATATGCTACCACATGCCATCTCAGTCCTCTATAAATCCATAGTAGAGAGACAACTAGGGACAATACCAGCTCAGTAATGGAAACATGGAATACTGAGTTGGAAATCCAATTTACCCAAGACACATGGGGCACAGTATGCCTCACATCCTCTAGACTTACCTGCTACCATGCAGGGTGCCTATTTTCCTGGCAGCTCCTCATAAGATTTTTTCGCACCCCGGCCATAACCTCACACTTCTGAGGCACCATGTCAGCGGCATGTTGGCGCCTGTATGGTAAAACTAATGCGCATCACTCCCATGTGTTGTGATCATGCCCCAAGCTTCAACCATTTCTGATGAATCTCCAGGGTGAACTGGAAGAGCTCTTTGGGCAGAGGATCACCCTAACCGGGGAGTTTTTTATCTTACATATCCTCCCACGAGAGCTGAGAGGCTCATACAGTACTCAGTTGGCTGGGATACTCCTCCTCGCCATGAAAAAGGCCATCACTAAATGCTGGCTTACCAAACTGACTCCCTCAATTGAGAACTGGAGGGCCATAGTCAATCGTTTATACAGAACAGAGAGAATGACATACACCTTGAATGATAAAGCAGAGCTTTACTCTATGAAATGGAACAAACGGATATTATATATCATGTCCAAGGACCCTGACTTTGTTTCCTAAGGCGGAATAACACCCTACCCACAAAGTCCCCCGGGGTTATGCCAGTTTCCCACAAGATACTGACAAGAGGAGATGCCCCTCCCAACAGGGTGTGCACACCTTCGCACTGGGGGAGATGGAAGGGCGCTGGGGGTTATTTAATGAAGGGGAAGTGGATTGTCATGTGCAGAGACCCGGTGAAGGGAGATCGATCCTGAGAAAGGGGAGACAAGTAGAGTGAGATGGTAATAAAGACAGAGATGTAAAAATGACTGAGGAGGCGGAAGAGTTAAATGTATTAATGTTATGATGATACTGTTTTTAACACTGGACCTGTATATGAATTCTAACCCTGTCGACATGGAAAAGTCTTCTTTTATTTTTAAGAAACTGTGACTGTAAAAATGTGAAAACAATCAATAAAAACTATATTTACAAAAGAAAAAAAAAATTAATGAATGACTGAATGAAATTCAATGAATCCGTGCACCTCTACTTTGCTTATTTTCTGGTTTCCAGTCTTCACCCCGTGTATCCCCTCTACAGAAAATTGCAGGTTTTATCATTGTGCGCAGTAAATCAGGAATGATTAAACACATCTTGTGTGCTTTCAGCTACCAGAAACCTTTGATGACATTGCCATCTCTTTTACTGATGAGGAATGGAAGACGTTAAGCAAATGGCAGAAGGGTCTACACAGGGACGTGATGGTGCAGAATTATGAAATGATGACTTCAATAGGTAAGAACAGATATAATTATAGAGGATTCTACCCAAGAAGGGAAGGGCAATGAGAAAGATATGGAGGGTGGGGGGGCTGCAAAAAAATAAGAATAGACGCAAAACAGTTAATATAAACTCCGATTGAAGAACTTTTGCACTGGGATAATTATCTGAACTGCAAGGGGGAGGAGCAACAGTAGTATATATGCACTTATTTTAAAAAGAAGGAAATACCTGGGATGCCATGCTGATTATAGTCGCTATTGCTGTGGCTGTAGTCCCTGCCAGTTACTGTCATGCCCGGCAGTCAGCCTATCAGTTGACTCAGTAATAAAAAAGCTGTCTGCCTGATCTCCACTGCGCCTATATCCAGTGTTTGCCATTCATTAATGTGGTGGGCCGCCACCCTTTGTTATTTTATCACGACTCTAACAATCACCACCTCACCTACATTTGTGACTATCTCCCTAATTTGGTTTTAAAACATAATATAATATTGCCTTTTTCCATCATTCGTTATTGCACTACAATCCATGCTGTGATACCAGCGCTCGGTACCGTACTTAAAAAACACATATGCATACATACAGTACATAAAGGGGCCCTAAGGAATAATGTGCACTTGGCCATACTTTATTTCCAGGCAGTGGGGAACCCTGGTGTCCATCTGTGCCCTCTATTACAGTGGTAACAAATATTTTTTTTCTTTCTTTTGGTAACTTGTGCCTGTTTTCAGGGGTGACCCAGGAGCAGTGAAGTGGTTAAGTGACCTGCTCAGAGTCACAAAGTATGCAAGTGGAGGTTGTGGGAATTAAACCCAGGTTTGCTGGATGTACCAAGCTTATTCACAGGTCATTGCTCTAACCTCTAGGCTATACTGCCAGACCCCGAATACTACAAGGCTCTGCACATGAGTCCGTGATATTATACTGGTGCAGTAGCGCCAGTGTAGTTTGGATGGACCGACAGGTTCTACGTTAAACCCCTAACTGTGCACCTTAATAGCTTTGGCAGCATTTGAAAAAAAGTAGCTGACGTTTTGCATGCATTATCTAGCAGGCAAGATCTAAATATGTGGCAAGTTTTGTGATGGCAGCTTGTGTGGTTTCTGAGCTCCACAGATGTCATTTTCTTGTATATGACTAATGGTGAAACATTCCAATAACATAGAAACATAGAAGTTGACGGCAGATAAGGACCGCAAGGCCCATCCAGTCTGCCCATTTCTTTTTCTACCTTATAAATGTGCCATCGGCCTTTGCTCTGTCAGTGGCCTATCTATTCATAGTCATTTGTATTGCTCCCTTATGCCTATCCCATGCCTGTTTGAAGCCCTGCACTGTATTCATAGCCACCACTTCTTGTGGTAAGCCATTCCATGCATCCACCACCCTTTCTGTGAAAAGGAATTTCCTCACATTCCCCCTTAATCGGCCCCCTCTAATCTCATGCTGTGTCCTCTTGTCCTGCTATTTTTCTTATATTTAAACATGTTAGACTCTTTCACCTTGTTTATGCCCTTAAGGTGTTTGAATGCCTCGATCATATCACCTCTCTCCCTCCTTTGCTCAAGGGTATACATTGAGCTCCGTTAATCTGTCCTCATATGTCTTCTGATGCAGTCCCTGCACCATTTTGGTTGCCCTTCTCTGGACTGCCTCAATTTGGTTAATGTCCTTGTGAAGGTGTGGCCTCAATACTGCGCAGTACTCAGATGAGGCCTAACCAGTGTCTTGTACAGAGGTTAGCTTCCTCCCTCTTACGACTTGTGATACCCCTACTAATACACTAACACCCCTAGCCTTACCTACTGCTTTAGAGGTCTGCTTGGATGATTTTAGGTCATCAGTGATGATGATGCCCAAGTCTCTTTCTTCCTTTGTGACTGCTAGCAACTCCCCTCCCAGCCTATAGGTGGCTTCAGGTTTCTCTTCCCTATGTGCACGATTTTGCACTTCTTTGCATTAAATCCCAGTTGCCACTCTTCTGACCATTCTGCTAGTTTATCCAGATCTCTTCTCATTCTGCCCACCCCATCTGGATCATCTACTCTGTTGCAGATCTTTGTGTCATCTGCAAACAGACAAGCCTTACCCTCTAGTCCATCTGCAAGGTCACTAATGAAGATGTTGAAGAGGACTGGCCCCAGGACTGATCCCTGAGGTACCCCACTTGTGACTTGCATCTCTTCTGACTGTATACCATTTACCACACTCTCTGTTTTCTGCCCGTCAACCAGTTTGCCACCCAGCTGACCAACTTCTGACCCACGAGCCTACCCAGCTTATTTATCAATCTTCTATGTGGAACAGTGTCAAAGCTTTGCTGATGAAGTCAAGGTAGGCGACATCAACTGCTCCCCTTGGTCCACCACTCTGGTTACCCAGTCAAAGAAATCTATGAGATTAGTTTGACAGGACCTTCCTTTGTAAACCCATGCTGTCTTGGATCCTGTGCCCCTATAGTTCCAGGTGTTGCACTATCCTTTCCTTAAGGTGCCTCCATAATCTTGCCACTACTGAGATGAAGACTGACCGGTCTGTAGTTCCCGCCTCCTCCTGCTACCACTCTTGTGGGCGCGGATCACATGAGCCCTTCTCCAGTCTTCTGGGACCTCTCCTGTGCTCAGAGACTCACTAAACAATTCTGCTAATGGCTCTGCTAGTTCCTCCTTTAGCTCCTTAAGTACCCTGGGATGTATGCCATCAGGTCCATTGCCTTATCCACCCTGAGCTTAGCAAGCTCTTGTAGGACCCTTTCTTTTGTGAAGGGAGTAGTCCACCTCCCTCCCCCTGTGTCCATGATGCTGAGCTGTGGGCCCTGCCCTACCTTCTCTTCTGTAAATACTGAGCAAAGTATCTATTTAGGATAGATGCCTTTACAGGGTCCTCCTCCTCCATGCTCCCTTTTCTCCATTAAGCTTAGCAATACCCCCTCTGGACTTTCTCCTTTCACTAGTGTATCTATAGAAAGTCTTGTCACCTTCTTTTACTGTTCGTGCTAGTGTTTCCTCACTTTGGGACTTTGCCTGCCTTACTGCCTTACCTCCTTCCCTTAGGGCAGTTTGGTATGCCTCCCTATCTTCATCCTGCTGTGTTCCCTTATATTTCCTGAAGGCCAGCCTTTTGGCTCTGACCTTTTCTGCTACTGTATTTGAGAACGAAAGTGGTTTCCTTCTTCTTTTGCACTTCCTTTTCTGTCTAACACAATGGGATGTTGCTTCAAGTATTGCATCCTTAATGCTTGCCCACATTGCCTGTACCCCCTCACCTGTATTTCTTTTTGCCAGGGCTAGCTTAACTCTGTTGGCCATCTTATCAAAGTCAGCTCCTCTGAAGTCCCATATTTTGCCTTGGAATGGGATGATTTAGATGTAGTAGCCAAATTGAACCATACCATGTGATGGTCACTGGCTCCCAGGTGACCTTCTACCTGGAGATCTGTGATCCCTTCTTTGTTAGTCAGTACTAGATCTAGGATAGCCCTGTCTCTTGTGGGTTGCTGTACCAGTTGTTTGAGGCCCTCCCTGCAGGAATCCACTATGAGTCTAGTTCTGGCAGATGTTCCTGCTGGTATTGACCAATCTGTATCCGGCATGTTGAAGTCTCCATTATCAGAACCTCCCTTTAGCTGTCATGTTTTGTATATCTTCTAACAGTAATGTGTCTATGTCTTCCCTCTGGTCTGGGGCCTGTAGACAACCCCAGTTCTTATGGCTGTCCCATTTCCTGTTTCCAGGGTGACCCACAGTTGTTCTGGCTCCTATGTGTATTCTGAATTTCTGTAGCTTTGATATTTTCATTAACATACAGAGCCCTCCTCCCCCTTTTTGCACTCGGTCTCTTCTGAACAATACATAGCCAGGTACTGAAGTCTCCCAAGTGTGGTTACTGGTAAACCCGTCTCACTAATGCTGCTATGTCCAGTTTAGCCTCTGACATTATTGCCTGCAGGTCTGGGATCTTATTTCCCAGGCTGTGAGCATTTGTGTACATGATTTTCCATTGGCCAGATTTTGGTGTGTTAGTTGTTGGGTGAAGTTTGGCCTTACCCCTGTGCGTCGTATGGGGAGACAAACCTTTTTTCTTACCTGGTGATGCAAATGAACGGCAAACATGCTGAATTCCTGTTTGACCACTAGCTGAGGGGGGAGGGGTGTTCTTCCCATTCGACGTATGGGGTGAAATATAGGAAAATGTTTTCCTATATTTCAACATGGGTTTTTGGATTTGCTCTCATGTACAGTCTACACGGAGTGGAATTGTTTCCCAAAACTTTCAGGGTAGAAGCATGCTATCTGGTAGAAAAAGAAGGCTACGATCACAGTAACATAGAAACATAGACTTTGACGGCAGATAAGGACCACTTGGCCCACCCAGTCTGCCCATTTCCCTACCTACTGGATAAGCTGCAGATTCTAGTTAACCAACAGCCTATTTCCTGCAACCCCCCACTATAATTGCCTTATGTCTGTCCCATGCATGTTTGAATTCCTTCACTGTTTTAGACCCCACAACCTCTCCAGGAAGGCGGTTCCATGCGTCCACCACTCTCTCCGTGAAAAAGAATTTCCTCACATTACCCCTGAGCCGTCCCCCCTCTAACTTTAAATTGTGCCCCCTTGTTCTTACACATCTCTTTTTCTGAAAGATGCTACCCTCCTGGACTTTGTTGATTCCCTTGAGGTACTTAAAAGTTTCTATCATGTCCCCCTGTCCCTCCTTTCATCAAGGGTATACATATTAAGCTCTCTCAGTCTCTCGTCATATGGTTTCTGATGTAGACCCTGCACCATTTTAGTTGCCCTCCTCTGGACTGCTTCCATCCTGTCTATGTCCTTGCGTAGATGAGGTCTCCAAAACTGCCGCAGTACTCTAGATGGGGTCTCACCAACTGTCTGTATAGAGGGATAACCACTTCCTTCTTCTACTTGTGATGCCCTCCTGCATCCCAGTATCCCCTGGCTTTCCTACTGACTTCTCACATTGCTACCCACCTTTAGGTCATCTGATGTACTACACCCAGATCCCTTTCCATTATTGTTGTTGTTAGTACCTCCCTGCTATTGTGTACTCTTCTCCTGGATTTTATTTCCCAGGTGCATTACTTTGCACTTCTTTGCATTGAATCTAGTTGCCACTATGTCTGAGCCATTCCTCCAACCTTGACAAGTCCTTCTTATCCTTTCTACCCCTTGTGCATCAACTCTGTTACAGATCTTTGTGTCATCAGAAGAGGCATACCTTCCTTCAGACCCTCTGCAATGTCACCTACAAAGACGTTAAAGAGGACTGGACCCAGTACTGAGCCTGAGGTACTCCACTAGTAATCCCCTTTCTTCAGAATGTGTTCCATTCACTATTACCTTCTGTGTCCTGTTGTGCAGCCAGTTTCTACAGGCTACCACCCTGGGACCCCTCCCAGGCTGGCTAACTTGATTATTAATCTTTTGTGCGAGACTGTGTCAAATGCCTTTGCTAAAGTCTAGGTAGGCCATATCCACAGCCCCTCCATGGTCTATTACTGGTCACCCAGTCAAAGAAATCGATTAGATTTGTCTGGCGTGACCTTTCTGCTGTGAATCCATGCTGCTTTGGGTCCAGTGCCCGCTGCCTCTAGGTACTCAACAATTCTTTCCTTCAGAAGTGATTCATCATTTTCCCCACCACTGAGGTCAAACTAACAGGCCTGTAGTTTCTGCTTCTGCCTTGCTCCCACTTTTGTGAAGAGATCACATCTGCCCTCCTCCAGTCCTCAGGTACCACCCCATCTTCCCATGATTTGTTAAAAGTGTGGTTAGTGGTGTCACTAGGTCCTCCTTAGCTCTTTTAGGATTCTAGGGTGAATCGTCCAGGCCCATTGCTTTGTCCACCTTGAGTTTTAGAAGTTCTTTCAGTACTCTTTCTTCTTTAAATGGACTGGTATTAACCCCACTATCCAGAGTGCTTCTACTGTTTGGTTTAGGTAACTCCTCTTCTTCTTTTTTGAATACTGAGCAAAAGTATTCATTCATTATCTCTGCCTTTTCACTGTCTCCCTCTGCCCACCTCCCCTCTCCTTTATTAATCTTCCCTATCCCTCCCTTAACCTTTCTATGTTCCCTAATGTACCTATAAAAGGTTTATCCCCTTCTTAACTGAGTTGGCTATCCTTTCCTCGGTTTGGGCCTTTGCTTTTCTGACTGCCTTCCCCACTTCTTTCTGCTTTAATTGATACAGTTCCCTGTCGTGCTCTGTCCGTGATTCCTTATACTTTTTGAATGCAGCCTTTTTCTCCTTAACCTTCCCTGACACCTCTTTTGAGAGCCACAGTGGTTTTTTATTCCGCTTTGTTTTCTTTATTTGTTTCACACAAAGGCTTGTTGCCCCATGATGGCAGTTTGATTTTCCTCCATTGTTCTTCCACCCTCCTTTCTGGCCATTTGCTAATGCATTCCTCAGGTATTCACCCATTTTGCCAAAGTCAGCCCTTCTAAAGTCCAGTATCCTTGTATTTGTATGGCTTGTCTCCATGGTTGTGTTTGTTGTGAAGCACACTGTGCAGTGGTCACTTGTTCCCAGGTGTCTACTGACTTCTAAGTTTGTGATCCTCTCTCCATTTGAGAGTACCAGGTCTAATATTGCTCCTCCCAAGTGGGTTCCACCACTAGCTGTCTAAGGCATGCTCCATGTAGGGCATCGAGAATGACCCTGCTCTTGGATGTGGCTGCAGTCCATGTTGCCCAGTTAACATCTGGCATATTCAGGTCCCCCATCAACAGTATCTCCCCTTTTTCAGCCATTTTGAGAATGCCCTCTATCTTTTCTTCTCCATTTCCTCCCCTTAGGGCGGAGTCTGTATACAACCCGTGCGGTTGTGATGCCATTCCTGCACCAATGTGACCCAGAGTTCCTCTTGTCCTCCTCCTTACCTTTTAGTTCTGTTACTTTGATCCCTTCCTTATGTGAGAGCTACTCCACCTCCTCTTTACCCTCCCTGTCCCTTCTGTGGTGTGTACCTGGTATGTTGACATCCCAGTCATGGTTCTCCGTGTACCATGTTTCTGTGATCACCACAATATCCAAGTGTTCCACTTCCATCAGGGCTACTAGCTCTGGAAGCTTGTTTCAAGACTACGGACATTGGTACTCATTGCCCTCCATTTAATGTTGGCTTTATCCTTTTACCCCATCCCTGCTCTTATTGCCCTTGTCCATTTTTCCATTTACTCCTGTCCTGCCCTCTGTCAAGCTCTGTACCTAAGTGTTTACCCTACTACCTGCCATGCTTTGCGGGGGGAGGCTTGAACTTTCCTGTTTCCTATCAGCACCTCCCCCCTTGGCTAGTTTAAAAGCTTGCCAAGGAAGCCTTTAAACCTGTCACCTAGGAGCGTGTTTCCTTCCTGGACAGATGCAGACCATCATGCCAGTATAGACCTTCATCTCTCAGGTGGACCCCAGTCCCAATGAAGCCAAAGCCCTGTGCTCTGCACAGTTTTGCAACCATTCATTAAACCGCATGGTGTGCAGTACCTAGCCTCACCCTGCCATGGACTGGCAGCACCTCTGAGAAGGTTACCGTGCTTGCTACCTGTCTGAGGCCCCTCCCCAACTCCACAAATTCATCCTGCACTGCACTGATCTCATGCCTAGCTAGGTCATTTGTCCCGAGGTGGACAATGATATCTAGTTTCCTCTCCTGTGATGCTGCTTCTGCAATCCTGAGGATTCGCTTCCTGTCCTCAAGCCATGGCACCAGGCAGGCACCTTACGTCCCTCTCCTCTCCCTTCCCCAGGTCTGCACCCCTAACAATTGAGTCCCCTATCAGAAGCTGTTTCTTTCCCTTGTGTTGTCCCTTGCCACTCTTTTGTGGGTCTCCCTTGTGGATGTCCCCAGCATTCTTTTTGGTCTCCAATGAGGGTGTCATCATAGAGGAACCTTGATTTGCCAGACCGACATATGATTTGTGTAGAGGTGCAACTTGGGGCTACGCCTCTGTTCCACCACCCTCACCCTCCCAGAACCTACTGTGGTCCATCTGCTCTTCACACATGGCAACCTCTGAGGCAGTGGTTGTGGAACTGGTGCTCTTTGGGTGGGGGAGTCCTCCTTAGTCCTTGCCAGTTCAGCCTGGAGGTGGGCAACCTCCTCCCTCAGAGCTGACAGTTGCCTGCAAATAGGGCAGCAATGCAGGTTCCAGAATGTTTCCCGGAAAATTGCTGCCCCACAGCCAGTGCATTGCACCACTCCCACATGTCCTCTTCTTTATAATATACAATGAGTAATATACAAAATTTTTTTTTTTTTTTTGGTGTGTATACTTACGCTTTATGCACTGTGCTGGGTAATTAAGAATATGACAGTTCTGCTCAAGACCTGTTGAGGAAGTGATGTCAGAACCTTGGCTATAAAGGAAATGCCACGCCTGGGGTGGGTAGGTAGGCCACAACCACTGGTGACTGTTAGAAATAATCAATTACACCACTGCTCCACCACCCCGGTGAGTACTGCCCTTTATAGTAAGTCAACCAACACCACAATGTACTAGACCAGTGCTCCTACACAAACCACTCTGCTGAGTCCAGGGATAAAAACAAACTCACTGTTCAGCCAGCAGGACACTTCCAAAATATTGCACAAATATCCTTCCAAATCCTATGTGTTCTAGCACAGAAATCAAGCAACTTCAGTTGTATTACAACCCTCTGGTTATAAAATTACTACACTTTAATGGAATCCTGCAATTCTTAATAGCAATAAGAAAATAATGAAACTTTCTGTAGAAAGTGTAGCTTACCTTCTAGTCCCCTACATATTATGTTTTACCAAGTTACCAGTTCCTCAAATGCGCTCTAGTTTGTTCTCTGCAGTATAGCCAATTTCTCAGCTTCCAAAAGGAACAGGCAGGTCCTCTGACTGACTTTACTGTGTAGTATGCCTAAACAGAACAGTGATACAAGCCCACCCAGAATCAATTGATTGACTAGTGACACCTGTGATGTAAGCAGGCCTTTCAGTGAAGACAATTTGCTATGTCTGCTTCTAATACACACAAACCCTTTATCTGAAACCAGAGATAAACTCACTGCTTAGCCAGCAGGACACTTCAAAATATTGCACAAATATAATTCCAAATCCTATGTGTCTAACACAGAAATCAAGCAACTTGGGTTGTATTACAACCCCTCTGGTTATAAAATTACTACACTTTAATGGAATCCTGCAATTCTTAATGCCAATAAGAAAATAATGAAACTTTCTGTAGAAAGTGTAGCTTACCTTCCTAGTCCCCTACAATATTATGTTTTAGCAAGTTACCAGTTCCTCAAATGCGTTCTAGTTTGTTCTCTGCAGTATAGCCAGTTTCTCAGCTTCTGAAAGGAACAGGCAGGTCCTCTGACTCTAAAGACTAGGTGCTGGTAAAAAGACATCCAGCAGTGAAAGAAAACCAGCACTCCAAACATCAGTGGTTTTCAAAAACGTTTACAGTATGTTCATCACTTATTTGAACAATCAAAATAATAATCAAGTGATAAAAGCTCCCGAACCTGAACAACCAGCCCTAGTGCAAGAGGCAGTATAGCGCAGTGGTTAAGACTTTGAGCTGCAGATCTGGAGACCTGGGTTTGAATCCCACAGCTGCCTAGGTGCATACTGAGTGATCCTGAACAAGTCACTTAACTTCCTTGTGCTCCCAGGTCAAATTTGGAAACAAGCTTCGGCTTAGTGTGCTGCTCCTGGTTAAACAATGTTCCCTTCCCCTTAATGCTTCGAGGTGCAATACCTCTTCATCAGTGAGTGTCCTTACAATCAGCCCTAGTGCTTCGAGGTGCAGTACCTCTTTGTCAGGTGGTGTCCTTACAACCAGCCCCAGGTGCAGTACTTCATTGGGGGCTTCCTTACAGCCAGCCCCAGTGCTTCAAGGTGCAATACCTCTTCATCAGGGGGTGCCCCCTGATGAAGAGGTATTGCATCTTGAAGCACTGGGGCTGGTTGTGCAGAACTGAGCTTTCTCTCTTGATTATTATTTTGATTGTTCAAATATGTGATGAACATACAGTAAAAGTTTTTGAAAACCACTGATGTTTGGAATGCTGGTTTTCTTTCATTGCTAGTAGTGTGCTGTGCCAAGGTAGTGCCTTTGGAAGGTTTCATCAGAAAACATGAAATGGTTCAGAGTTATAAGGATTTTTTTCTGTTTAGAGCATACTCAGTAGGGTTTCCTGGATAACATTCAGATGCGACACAAAAAAATTCCATGTTGCTAGACTGTTTTCGGTTTCTTACCACTTGCTTTTTACAGCATGAGAAAAGTTTTAGAGTCATGACAACCACCATCTTGTTTTTCCCCTGTAGTAAAAAACATGGAATACATAAAAATGGTGTAAATTTTAAAAACAAACACCTGAACATAGCTAAACAGGACCTATTTAGCTAGATTCTGTTTTTTTTTTTTAAATGGCCAGAAAAACCTTTTTTGGGCATCCCAAAATCCATGGTGCCCAGCTTAGTGAGAAGAGCCATTCACCCACATTCTCTATATGAGAACAGTGGGACTTTCTTGAATTCTGGAGCTGCAACTGGAGTCATGCTGCCAGCTTCAGTTAAAGCAGTGAGCTGGCAATCCCCTGATTATTCTGTCTCTGTCTGTCTATCAGTCTCACTCTCTTTGTCTATCTAAAATATTTCTTAAGCAGACTGGGGTGCCCACCCCAATACCGGTTTTTACTTCCCCTTCTGTCTAGGTTGCCCGCCACCCCCTTACTAATGTGTAGTATTTTATCATTTATGTGTAACGTAGCGGACTGGTGTGCCCTCCTCTGGTACCATTTCTTTTGACTCCCAGGTTCCCTGTCCCTCTTCCCATTATGTGCATGGTGACACCGGGGTGCCCACTCCTGTGCTGCTGAACAGTAGCCTGGTAATGGGGTGCCCAATCCCCAGTGTCAGGTCTTCTGAAATAAAGAAAACTGTCCTTCTTTGATTTTTTTGTTTAACCTGTAAAAAAATTAAAGTCCCTCTCTAATCTGACCCCACCACACACATACACACATGCCAACCCCTCTCCCACCACAACCTCCTATTCAACATTCTCCATCCCCCCACATACGCCCTCGCTCACCTGAACATGTCCCACAATGTGATCTGCAATTGAAGTCAGAGCCATCCACTGTGTTCTTTGTATGAGAACAGCTGGACTTTCTTGAATTCTGAAGCCACAGCTGGAGTCATGCTGCTGGCTTTAGTTGAAGCAGTGAACTGGAGATCCTCTGTTCTCTATCTATCTATCTAATTAAATTTAGACTATTTCATAAGCAGATTGGGTGCCCATCACTGGTACCACTCCTTCCCCCCCCTTGCAGGTTACCTGCCCCCATTCCCAATCTTTATGTATTTTAAAATGATGTATAATATAAGTAGACCAGGGTGTCCACCTCTGATATTGCCTCTCTTGACCCCCTCCCTCCAGGTTACCTGCCCCATTACCAATCTTTCTGTATTTTAAAATTATATATGATATAAGTGAGACCAGGGTGCCCACCTCCAATATTGCTCTCTTGACCCCTCCCCTCAGGTTACCTCCTGTTCCCCCTGTATGCGGCACCACCTTGCCACCCCATGCAGAACAGTAGCCCAACACTGGCTGCCCAACTGGCAGTGTTATATCTCCTGAAACGTAGAAGACTCTCCTTCGTTGATTTTTTTTTTAACCTATAAAAAACAAAATGGTACCTCGCCAATCTGACCCACCACACACACACACACACATATACCACCCTGAACTCCCACTCAACATCTACCACCTAACACTCCCCTACACACCCTCACTCACTTGAACGTGTCTCAAATGTAGATCTACTCTCAGATCAAAGGCATGTCTTGCTGCTGAAACAGGTGACTGTGATATGAGAACAAAGGTAAGTCTGGTTTAAAGTATTTCAATGGGTTTGAACTTTTATTCATAACTTTGTAATTTTTACATACTTTTACACCAAATTTTCAACATGGCCTTTTTGGAGCTCCACCTCATGGGCAAGGATGGTGCAGTTATTGTCCTGAAAGGCAACTATTCGTTGCTTTGCAAAATCTCCTTTCAGGCACGATTTCAAAATTTTCCCTACCTTGTTCATGAGGTGGCGTCGTAAGAAGGCTATGTTGAAAATTTGGGGGACAAAATATTAATAAATAACAAAGTCATGAGCGTATGTTGACATTTTTCTACACTTGCCTATAATGTTGGTAATTTTCAATATTTTGACCCCAAATTGTCACATTTTTTTCACACTGCTTCATGAATGTGACAGCTGACATTTTTCAAATCCAGGCCAAAATGTGCTTTCACACCTGTGACGTAGAATGCCATTTTGATGGGGATTAGAAAGTGTTCACCTACTGGGTTCATGAAGTGGGCTAATAAGAGGCTATGCTGAAAATGTGGTGTACAAATATGGTAATATGACCCGGTTTATGAGTGAATGTTGCAATATTTCAACATTCACTCATAACTTCACTAATTCTCAATATTTTGACTCCAAATTTTCAACATAGCCATTTTACACAGCACCTCATAAACATGGCAGGTGTCGTTTTGTAAATCCTGGATGAGACGTGTTTTCACACTTGTGTGACATGACGTTTCAGGCACTATGCAATAAATGCCGTATGTCATGTTTACAAGGGTAGTCATAAAATGACCATCTTGGAAAAAAAAATGTGTGTGTGTGTATATATATATATATATATATATATATACAGTGGCGTGAAAAAGTATTTGCCCCCTTCCTGATTTTCTCTATTATTGCATATTTGTCACACTGGATGTTTTCAGGTCTTTAGACAAAATATAATATTAGATAAAGGGAACCTGAGTGAACAAATAACACTTTTCTTTTTACTTATTTCATTTATTTAATGAAAAAAGTTAACCAACACCAACTGGCACTGTGTGAAAAGTAATTGCCCCTAGTTAAATCAACCCAATTAAAGGGATAATTAGAGTCAGCTGATTGAACACAGCCAGGCTTGATTACAGCCAGCCCTGCTCAATATAAACCTCACTTATTTTGGCCCTTACCATCAGAGTCACGATTGCCAGCAAAGATTCAACAAGCACATTATGCCATGATCAAAGGAAGTTCCTGAAAAGATCAGAAAAAATTTATTGCCCTCTATCAGTCTGGAAAGGGTTACAAAGATATTTCTAAGGCTCTGGGACTCCATCGAACCACAGTGAGAGCCATAATCTCCAAATGGAGAACACTTGGAACAGTAGTGAACCTTCCCAGGGTGGGCGGCCTGCCAAAATTACTCCAAGCACAGTGTAAAATCATCCAAGAAGTCTCAAAGGATCCTAAAACAACATCCAAAGAACTGCAGGCTACTCTTGCCTCAGCTAAGGTCAGTGTTCATGACTCCACAATCAGAAGAGACTAGGCAAAAATGGGCTTCATGTGAGGAGTAGCAAAGGCGAAACCACTGCTAACCAGAAGAACATAAATGCTCGTCTCTCATTTGCAAAGAAGCACCTGGATGATCCACAAGCCTTTTGGGAAAATGTTCTATGGACAGATGAGTCCAAGTGGAACTTTTGGACAACATGGATCCATAATGTCTCGCGTAAAGCAAACACAGCATTCTTCAGTAAGGCATCATACCAACAATCAAACATGGTGGTGGTAGTGTGATGAGTGTGGGATGCTTTGCTGCCTAAGGACCTGGATGACTTGCCATAATTAAAGGAACCATGAATTCTGCTCTGTACCAGAAAATTCTTAAGGAGAATGTCAGTCATCCTTCCGTCAGCTGAAGCTGAAGCGTAGTTGGGTCATGCAGCAAGACAATGATCCAAAACACAAAAGCAAGTCCACATCAGAATGGCTAAAAGAAGTAAAATTAAAGTTTTGGAGTGGTCTAGTCAAAGTCCAGACTGAAACTCTAATAGAGATGCTGTGGCAGGACCTGAAACGGCAGTTCATGCTTGAAACCTACCAAATGTTACTGAATTAAAGCAGTTCTGCGAGGAAGAGTGGGTTAAAATTCCTCCACAGCGATGTAAAGACTGATATTGAATTATAGGAAGTGTTTGGCTGCAGTCATTGCAGCTAAATGTGACATAACCAGTTATTAAGTGTAAGGGCATTACTTTTCACACAGTGCCAGTTGGTGTTGGTTAACTTTTTCATTAAATAAGTGAAATAAAAAAAAAAACAAGTGTTATTTGTTCACTCAGATTCCTTTATCTAATATTACATTTTCTAAAGACCTGAAAACATCCAGTGTGACAAATATGCAATAAAGAGAAAATCAGGAAGGGGCAAATACTTTTCACGCCACTGTATATATATATATATATAATATTATAGGGATACATGATGGCGACTGTGGAATATGGAAAATATTTGCATGAGTGCAGAGTGACTGTGACAATATCACAAGTGCCAAGGCCTGAGTAATGTGATGCAGTTCACTCTGGCTCGTAAATGTTTGCCATATTCTAAGTCGCATCGATCAAGTGTAATTTATACAATAGGGCTAGTACATTTTAGATAAATTTTTTCTGTGTTCTCTCCTGTTTATTTTGGTAATTGGGTAAGTTTTTTTGGGGGGGGCTGGGAGCACTGGGCAGTTAAGTGATTTGTTCAGAGTCGCACAGTATTGAAATGGAAGTTGTAAGAATTAGACAATGGTCTGGGCTGCTGGATATAGGAAGTTGGTTCATTGCTTGTTACTCTAACCTCTAGGCTATACTGACAGCACTGTTTATGTGTGGTCTGAGTGTGTGTGTAAGTGTTTCTGAATAGGCTGGGAGTGTTAGATAGTATGAGGAACAGGTGCATGTGATTTGCAATGATAATTGTGTTACCTGTAGCTAGGAGTGAGAAACAGACTGTTTATACAGTAAGTTGCAGGCTTCACTGAGACAGAGAAAATGTTGCAGTCAGCACCCAGAAAGATAAACTGGTTTATGAAGGAGGCTGGTCTGAAGATTAAAGCAGCACAGTAATGTGCTAGGATTGTCAGAATGACTATGGGACACAGGTGATTGTCTTTTACAATACTAATTGAGTTAGTTGCAGGTTTCAGTGAGAAAGAGAAACGGTGACGCTATTAAATGCAGGCTGCAGAGTAGATAGTCTCACTCTGGTGACATCACCATTGTGAGTATATTTGCTGGTGATGTAGACACTGTGGGTTTATCAGGAAATAAACTCAGTGTCTGTGTCATCACAGAGTTATTCCACTGCAGTGAGAATACATGTTTTTATTGTCAAGGTTACATGCTCACCTCTATTGTGTGAGTATAAATATATATATATGTGTGTGTGTGTGTGTATATATATATATAATACACACACATACACACTACATGATGGGCAGGAGTGTGATATGGAAAATATTCTCACTCCTGCAGAGTGAGATCTGAATACTCACGAGTGCCAAAGGCACGAGTGAAAGTATCCAGAACTCACTCTGCAGAAGTGAGAATATTTTCCATAGCATACGATCTGCACATCATGTGTGCTATTTATACAATGGGGGTGGGAGCTCCAGAAATATTGTTATGTTTTTCTATGTTCTTTTTCTGGTTCTGTGTACTTTCTACTCTTTCTATGTGTGGTCCGAGTGTGTATCAAATCTTCTGAATGGGCCGGGAGTCTCAGAAATGCTATGGGACACAGGTGAGTGTCTTTTGTAATGCTAATTGAGTAGCTTACAGGCCTCAGCAAGAAAGACAAACTGTTTGGTAAAGCATTTTTATTTAGAATGCAGGCTGTCGTGAAGCTGAGATCAGCACAGTAATGGGCTGGGAGTCTCAGAAACACTATGGGACACAGGTGAGTGTCTTTTGCAGGGCTAATTGAGTAACTTGCAGGCCTCAGTGAGAAAGAGAAACTGTTTGGTAAAGCAGTTTCATTTAGAATGCAGGTTGTAGTGAGTGACTGGTGACATCAGCAGAGTATGGATAAGCAGCATTTATCATCACCGTGCTGATGTCCTCATTTATTACACTCCAGTGAAGATATCTCCATTTATCATACTCTAGAAGCTCCCACATTGTATAAATATATACATGTACATATGTATAAATAAATAAATGTTATATATGTGTGTGTGTATATATATATATATATATATATATATATATATATAAATTCTTAAGAAACTGTGTGTGTGTAGTGCCAGTCTAGACCTCAGTGGGTATGCTTTGTGATCCTGTGCCAGTGAGACGAGTTCATGGATGAAGACGAGCTCAGTGACCCAGCTACATGGGGTGAGGCTGGGGGAATGGTGCTATTATGTGACACCCCTACCAGCCAGGGAATGAAAGCTGTCGTATTGCCCGCACAGGCCGTGAGTACCATATGGTGAAGACAGCTCTTCTTTTGGCATAGAGCTGTGCACCTGTGGGAGGCAGAGTGCCCTATGCATTGGCTGACAGATGGACTCTTTGCCCTGTGTGTCTGTATCTGCAGCCACATGAAAGTGCTAGGACCAGAGGGCCCTGCAGTTCAAGCAGCTCAATAGACAGCCCCATGAATTGCTAACATCTGTCACTGTACTTCTGTGGGTGGATGGAGTCTTCCTTTAGTGCGTCTACATCTGTTTGGGACCTGTGTGAATGAGGATACGATTCCAGTACCACAAAAAGAAAGGAAATTGTTTGCGAAAAACTTTGTTAACTTACCAGTTAGGGTTCAACTTAATGCCACAAAGGTAGGGAAATGTGGCATTAGGGTTTCCAATGCTGACTCCCTACCCCACCCCCAAGCAGCAAAAGGAAAAAAAATTAGGATTTTGGGTGTCTGGAGTCTTGGCAAATCAGTTGTGGGGTCTTCCTTGGGTTTGTCAGCTCTAATGCCCACCTCGTTTCCCAAGCAAACAGTGTCAGACATGATCTCCATTTTGCATGCATGGCCGATAGGGCTCTGCATGAAGAAGGCTACAACAGATTGTGTTGGCAGCATGTGGCGAGGCATACTTTTCTACCTTTGAAGAGTGTATCACTATGAGGCATTGGCTTGGAGCTGAACCTTGTGCTTTGGACAGGATGCTGTGGGCAGGAAGGGTGGGGTGAGCATTAGGGTTAACAACCCCAATAAGACCCCACCAATGACTCACCAAGACTCTGGAGACCCAAAACCCTAATGTTTTTTCCTTTTGCTGCTTGGGGGTCTGGGGTGGAGAGTTAGGGTTGTAAATCCTAACACCACATTTTCCTACTTTTGTGGTGTTAACTTAAACCTTAACTGGTGCACTAATAAAGTTGTTTGCAAAAAATATCTATGTACATGTGCTCATACTCCATTGTCCTTTGCCCCAGGACTTTCAGAGGTGTCAGTTACCAGTGTGTGGCCTGCAGGAGACCAGGCTGTCATCTGGCTGTGGTTGATGGTTTTCCGCCATTTTCACCCCGGGCCCACAGGGTGTGCAGTGATGCACTGTGCAAGCTCTGCCTTCACTGAAACATCCCCCAAGGTGAAGTGGGTAGGATCCCTTCCCTCATCCCAATGTGCAGCCACCCAGATTCCTACAGGTGGCAGACACCAAGCAGGACATGTTTATCCCACTCTCTGAGGCAGGAGAGCTGTCCTAGTCACACTCAAGCTCCCCTTCCCTGACCAGCCCCCGAGCAACGCATCCATTCCTGAACCTCAGTTGGTGGTGTGATTGCTGGTGTGGCACTCAGTGACTGAGACCACCATGCCATTACCCTGGTAGTCCTTCGGGATATTAAAATAGTTAATTTGCAGAAGAGTGCTAAGGGAGTTGCTGGTGAAGGGGTTAAAACTCGTCCCTTCCCTCGAGCTGACTGTTAGGAATTGCTCCTGTTCCCTTCCTCCCAAGTGAGGTTTATGTTGTCTAATGGATGCAGTCAGAGAGACTGGATGTCTGTGAGAATTTTAAAAAAGTGAAAAGGCCTTTTGCAGCTAAACAAAGCCAAACTGCAGCATGATTGCACACATTGAGGGAAAAAAAGTGAAAGTCAGCGCAGCCTCGCTGTTGCACCCAAATTCTGCAGACTGGCCACACTCTGTCCAGCATGATTGTGAACCCCTGACGGGATACCTAGTGACAGAGCTGCAAGGGACACATATTAGTGGATACCTTGGGCTCTCAGTATATCCAGGGCCACTCACAAAGGCACTGCCCCTACCTTTTATATACCAGGAGGATCTGGTGCAGATAATTTTGGGAGCGAGTGCTAGAGGCGGTCCACTCGGTCAGCTCACAAGGGTCTTGGCTCTCAGTGGGCTCGGTAAGGAAGCTGCTCGCAGATAAACTGTACACATAAATGAACATGCAATAACATTAAGGTTTGCAGTCCAGAAAAACAACTAGATTCTTCACCAAATCCACAGCTTGGAGTGACTCACCATTCGCTGATGGTAAAAGAAGGCCACCACTCGTCATCATTGACCCATGTTGACCTGTATCGATAATTATAACCTTTCTGTCTTGCCAGTTTGAGACACAGCCATTTGGAGGCCATCCAGTTGTTGATTTCTTGTACACACCGCCCCAGCACCGAAACTGCGTTTAACCCATCAGGATGCAAAATGGACAAAGTTGAATATCATCTGTATAGCAGTGAAACACAACCCCAGACTGTCTAATGATCTGATACAATGGAAACATGTACACAGCAAACAACATTTGTGCCAAGATCGAGGCTTGTGTAACCCCACAGGATACCGCATCCACCACAGAGATGTAATTACCTAGGGCTGCCTACCTCCTGTGATCTCCTGGTAATAAAGGACTCAAACCAGCATAAAATGGTGCTGGTGAGTCCCACATAATTCCTTAGGTGAACATTCAGTAAATCACGATCCACCAGATCAATTGCTGATGAGCTATCCAAGAGAACCAAGATGGAATAAAGTCGCTAGTCTTTGGCCATGATGAACTTGTGCGTCATTCTGACAGTAGTGATCTCTGTACTGTGACAAGGCCAAAACCCTGACTGGAGGCCTATAACCTTCCCTAGAAAGGGAAGGTTCGACTTAGCTTATAGTTGACCAGACTTTTGGGGGCTAAAGATGGTTTCTTAAGGAGGGATTTCACCACCACCCTTTTCAGAGCTGATTGAAAAACACCCTCCCTCAGGGAACACCCGATAGTCTCAATATATATTGGCCCTAGGGATTCAGGACTACCATCTCCGCTCCCCATCAAAACTCTCCTTGACAACTACCTTGAGGTTGTTCATAACTTTAGATATCTGGGTTGTGATTTAGACCAACACCTGACTTTATTAGTCCATATTGCTACCCTTGTGAAAAAACTATGCCAGTGTATTGGCTTCTTCTTCAGGAAAAAAATCCCTATTCACTACTGAGGCCAGAATATGGTTAGTCCGGACTACTTTCATGCCATTCCTCGACTACGCCGACATAGTCTACGGCCGTTGATCAGATTCCCTGCTTCACCAATTAGACGTTCTCTACCACAGAGTGATCTGATTCATTTCTAATGCCCGCCAACGCATGCATCACTGCGATCTATATGCCGACTTGGGCTGGACTTCCTTACCGACATGCCAACTAATCCACTCACTCACATGGCTCTACAAAGCTCTTTTATCAAAGCTTCCCTCCTACATTTCCTCGCTATTTTGGTGTGCTGCCTGCCTTTATACATTATGCAGCAATGACTACATCATGCTTGAAGTTCCATATGCCCGCTCCCGGTTTGGTGCAGTGGCGTTAAGCCATGCCCTACCGGCAGCCTGGAATAAAGTCCAATCTAGCCTCAAGCTCCAAACCCTAATTCCTCTACATAAGTTCAAAAACCTGATCGCCAGCAAAATTAGTGTGTCTTGCACATGTCACTGACTAACTGACCTACATTTCACCTTCCTCAAACTTATCTCTTCTCACCCCTCTCCAGTTTCCTTTCCACCCCTTCTGCTCTCACTATTTACCCTTCCCCATTCCGGCTCCTCCCCTTACTTATCCACACACTGACTCCTTATTTTGATTGGCTCTGCATCCAAAGCCCTCCCTAAAGGATTATACCCACCCTTACCCACTCCTTCTTTTAACTATCTGTACTTCCCTCTCCTCCTCCTCTGTCCCTGCTATCCTTCAACCTCACTGACCTCCCGTTCATCTGTCTACCCCATCTTCTCTTTTTTCCTCTCTTGTTTAAATGCCTCCCTTTACCAGACTATTTTTGTTTTTTCTTTTTTTGCACTCATCTCAAACTACCTGTTATCAAAACTTTTTGTAAATATTGCAACTGCTCTGATTTTGCTCATTGTCATAATGATCCTACCTACTGAACACCCTGTATTTGATGTACTATCTGTTAATATCTGTAATATTGTAAATTGTGATGTTGTGCTGTCCAGTGCATGTTTTATTGTGTGTTTATTTAATTTGTTATATCTCATACTGTGTACCAGTTGTATATTTTTGTGCTACTTATTTGCCTGTTTCAGGATCTCCTTGTAAATGAGCATGCCCAATGGAGTTATTTCCTGCCAGTAAACTAAAACTAACTAATTAACTAACAAGCAGCCATGTAAGCCTAGAGTCCAGTAAATAGTAAGTAGGGTGCAGACTGAAGATCACCCAGAGCACCTCATCTTCTATAGCCATCTGAAACTCGACTCAAGATGGCAGATCATCAGTGCCCCTTCTACCCTGGATACCATGGGCCCATGACAGGCCAGTTGTGGCAGTCCGAGGACACCTTGTCAAGGAAATATTGGCTAAAATCTTCACATTTCTCTGCAGAAGAAGCTCAATTGGATCGCAGGCAGAGAGTATTTAATAATCAGTCTATGGTGCGAAAGAGCTGAGCTAGCCAATTCTTGCTTGCAGCAATAGTCCTTGACAGGAACTGTCATTTTTTATTTTTTTTTAGTTATATCAATGTTTTATCATCCGGAGCCAGACCGGGCAACTATCAGCCAGTACCCCAGATGCCTACAGACCGTTCCCCCTTCACTTATGATCAGGGAGTCAGTTCCTCTTGTGGATTTCCCCTCCCGGGTTGGTGGGGGAGGGCCATTTCCCCCTCCCCCTCCGAAGCACACATCCAGAAGTACTCACCGGTCCGAGTGGTAGGGTCAGATCCAGGTGTCCATACGCAGTTTCACTAAGCCCAGCCTGCTCAGTTTTCCACCTTCCTTTTTGCCCCTTCAATCCTGGAGCTGATGGCCAACTCGGAGATCGCATGCATGTGGAGGCGAATATGCTCTCCGGCATCATAACTCCCTCCTCCCTCCCTGATGTATGCCTGTCTCCTGTACGTCGACACTGCCACCTGGAGGTAGCCAAGAGCCAGAAAGGCCCACCACCTTGATTTAAGACAGGAAAGCTGCCAGACAGCTGCTTCATCCTTCTCTCGGCTCTCCACCCGGCCGACTCCCAGCAACCTAAGCTCATAGCTCGCCGGCATGGTAAGAGGTAAGGCACCTTAACAGTGCCTCAGCCCTCTGCATCACTGGACCAGTTTGAACCCTGTCTTTTTCAAAGAGACTGCCCTCCGATAGTCACCATAGTGAGTTTTCAGAGTCAGTTTCTCCTCCTCAGAACGGGATTTTCACCAAGAAGACTAACTTCCATCCCTTAGACTTAAGCCACCTCTACTGAGAAATTTACTTTACCTTGAGCTAGGTTTTTGTGCCTGATCCCTATCTTTTCAAATGTGTTTATTTTTATCTCTGTAGAAGCACTGTATTCCCCATAGTCTTTAGTGTGTATTATCCTGCAATTTAAGTAAATATTGTGGAGTATTAAATGTTATTTTTATGGACTTCATGCTTTCTGTGACTAGTCATTTCAGGTATAGATAACCAGGGTAAACTGGCAAGTCTGTGATCGGTTTCTGAAGACACAGACTACAAAGTTATCATATCTAAAACAAAGTGTGCTTAGCTGTGACAAAAGGGGTGGATTGTTTGCCCTTTGCAGAAGAGCAGTAAACTGTGTGAGTAGTGGCTGAAGTGGGATTCAGACCTAGAGATACCTGTCAGTGGTGGCAGCATAGCAAGATAACCCTTTTAGGCATCTGAAGGGTTGTGAAAACTGGTACCAGTGTAGACTGAGTACTGGGAGAGAAGCTATCTATGACAAACTGGTTGGCATCAATTGGAATTTCAAATAGATTGTCAATAAAAAGGTTATCAGTCCAGTCACAGAACAGGATATCCGAGTAAGATATTGTATATACTACCATTTTTTATGTTGTTGTGTGAGATTAGATAGCTAGAAGGCACTACATCTGGGGCATGCAAAAAATGGAAGTTGACACACCTTGAGGAGCTGTGAAAAAAGGGGAGGGCTTGTCTTTGAGCAAGGCCAGCCATGGACAGATCTCCTAGACCTTCTTCAAAAAGTGCCCAGGAAAGCAGTGCAAAAGTGGTCACTGCTAACTGAAGTTATGAGACGGGCTAGGGAGAACACAAATGAGCTAGAGCTTTTAACTGGGGCAGCTGCGAAAGCAGACCAGATTAAAAAATGATGCAGCAGGAGCTCGCTCTGGTCTAGGTTAAGGCAGAGACTGAGCAGCAGAAGGCAGAAGAGAAAGAGCGAGAGGAGTGAGAAAGGCAGCACCAGCCTGAGATCCAGATGAGAGAGGAGCAAGAAGGTGAACACAAGAGGGAGATGGAGATTCTGTGCCAGAAACTAGCACCACAAACTATAAGCACTGGCATCTAGGGTTCGACCCAAGAAGCCAAAACTAATTCCAGAATGTTTCCTAAGTATTAAGAGGGGGGATTTCGATTTCTTTTTAACATCTTTTGAGATAATTTGTGGGCAATTTGAGTTGGACAGAGCTTGCTGGGCAACTCACCTTTTGCCACTTCTTATGGGTAGGGCATCAGAAGCCTTTGCCAGGATGTGCGGTGAGGACTGTACGGACTATAACACAGTGAAAAATGACAACACATTTTGATCTGGTGCCTGAGGACTATAGACAAAAATTTAGAGGTTTAAGGAAGGCACCAGGAGATAGCTGTTTTGAAATATGTGTACTATTAGGCAGTCTGTTAGAACGATGTTTAGAGAGTGCAAAGACTAGCTTTCTGGAACAGATAAAAGATTTGTTCCTCATGGAAACATTCTTAAAGACTGTGGTGGAGGAGTTGAGAATATGATTACTGGACTGTTCTCCAACCTCCATGAAGGAGGCACCCGAGGGGGCTGATCAGTTTGTAGCCAGCCGAATATACTTTCAGCATAAAAACAGCAGGAGACGGACATCAGGTGGTTTTAAGGGAACTCCTGGGAAAATGTGCTTTTGGGAAGGTCAGGTGTGCTGAGCTGGGGAGAGCTCATCAAGCTTTACCCACCCTTATAGAAATCAAGGGAGTTTGCCACAGGGGTGGAAGGTGACTCTCAGGGTTCAGAGAAAAGGGAGGCATACTGAAATAATGGGCTCCCATATTGTGAGTGGGTTATAAAGGGAGGACCAAAGGAAGGGGTACTCTGGCAGATAGTAGTTCATAAGGAGTATAGGAAGCAGCTTCTGGCCTTAGTCCACAGTATATACTTTTCTGGACACTTAGGAGTCAGCTGGGTGTAACCCCCCCGCGGGGGCTTACCTTTGATGCTTCCAGTTTCCCTGGCTTCTCAGTTTTCCTGAGTCCCTGTTTGCCTTTTGAGCTCCTGTCCGACCCCTGCAGTGTGTTTTTAGTCCAAACAGGGCCAGAGGAGCTGGACTGCGGAGCCGTCGACCTGTTCCTGCACTGTGGTGCAGTCAGGTGGCTTGCGCATGCACAGTAGCACATCTGTGTAATGGAGGACATTTGGATGGTCCTGGTTCCGAATTTTAGCTTAACAGAGAACTACCTAAAGGAGGTCTTTGAGGAGCCTCTGAGTTATTTTGGTAAAGAGCACCCATGAATACTAGGAGAAGTGGGGGAGGCTCATGAATCTGCAGGTTACCTGCTCTTGCCTCTAGTGGCCGTCTGACTTTCTAATCCTAGCTACGACAGTTGAGCTGCAACCAGCTATGAACTCGGTCTCTCCCCTAGTGGCCAATATCTGCATTACTGCTTCTTTTTAACACAGTCCCACTCTAGTAACCCTAATCCAAAATGCAGAAGCTTCTGCTATGCTGCTTTCTCCTTCTACCTGTCTTTTTCTCACTCCCATCTCCTCATCTCATTCACCCTCACTTTAGTGTCCACTCTGCACCCCAAGACAACCCTCCACCCGCCCCTTCCTACCTACTCCTACCCCCGTACACCCCACCCCAACGCTTATTCTGCAACTCTGTCCCCTCCCTTTCGCCCCTGCTATCCTCCCCCTTCCACCCTTTCTACCCCTCCCCTCCACTCACCCTTCTCTGCTCCACTCCCACCTCCTCAACTTACAGGCACTATACCGATGCCTGAACCTCCACATGCCACCCCCTAAGCACTGTTCTGGCATGTCCAAACGCTCCCCGCTTTGCATATACTCCGCTGTCCTCTTACTTCTTGTGGGCGACATATATCCCAACCCTGGCCCTTCTGTGCCCAGGCGTTCCTCCACCTCATCCTCTGCCTCTACCAGACCGCCCCCTTCCCTAGCCCATAACTCACTCCCCAAGGGCCTCCTCATTTTCCATCTCAACGCCAGGCGTCATCTCCCCAAAATGGATGCCCTTGCAGTCTGGGTCACCCAGTACAACCCTGACGTACTCTGCATTACAGAATACTGGCTAACCTCCAAAATCCTAAACTCCTCTCTCACCATTCCTGACTACAACTTATTCCGTCAGGACCGAGGCAAGCGAGGCAGGGGCATGGCACTATAAGGTTAGGCACTCCTTGTCATGTTCCATCATCTTCAATGAATCCTGCCCTTCTTCCCATGTATCAGTTGTGGCACACTTCTCTTTCCCCTCCTCCATCCCCCCTCTGCATCGGGGCCCTGTATGCCCCACCAAAGTCCTTGCCTGACTCTGTCGTCAAGGTCTTCTTTTCAGTCTCCACCAAGACATTCAATGGCGAGCTCGTGCTTCTTGGTGATTTCAGTCTTGACTGGCTCTCCCCCACTGCTAAACCCTCTATCCTAAGGCTCAAATCACTAAATCTCTCCCAGCTAATCAGTGAACCCACTTGCTCAAACCACTGGACCCAAAACCACAGCCTTCTGGACTGGATTCTATCTTCCCATCCCCACCGTATCTCTGCCTCAGGTATTTTCTCCGATGCCCTCAGTGACCACTCTATCACTTATTGTGTCCGAAAAATCCACTCACCACTCTCCCCTCCCAAATTCATCTGGTCCCGCTGCCTTCACGACCTCTACATCCCTTCCTTACTCCAAGACCTTGCTCAAGCAGACTGGCTCTCTGTCCTGACCGCATCCAATGTGGATGTTGCCCTATCTCAGTTCTGCAGTATTTTCCAGAGAATCTGGAACATGCATGCTTCCCTAAGGAAAGCAAGGGTAAAATGCCTCCACCACCCCTGGATCACAGCCAACCTTATCACTTTGTGTTGCTCCAGGGACAAAGCGTGGTGACTTTATAAAGCCTCCCACACAGCAAGCAATCTTCAGTCTTACAAGCACCTTAGAAATAAATGCACTAAGGCCACCTGACAATCAAAATCTTCCTATTTTAAAAGCACAATTCTCTCAAACCCAGAACCCCAACGCATCTTTCTGGAAGTTGATCAACTCCCTCCTTGATCCCCCCACTAAACAGGCTTGCCCGACCCTTACTATAGACGGTAAAACCGTCTCAGATCCTGCCTCCTTGGTTGAGCTATTCATCAAGTTTTTTTATCTTCTGTGCCCTACCCAACTCCACCCCTCCCTCCCCCAACTTGGGTTATTAATCTTCCTCTGACTGTGGCTTCCTCTTTCCTCCCATCACACCTCAAGAGGTCTACAACGCATTCTACTCCCTTAACTCATCCAAATCCAGTCCTGACGGAATCCACCCCAAAATGCTCCGTATTTCTGCTGCAGCCATTGTAGCTCCCCTGACTCACATTCTGAACCTATCCATAAACACAGCTACAGTTCCTAAAGCCTGGAAATCAGCCAAAATCATCCCTCTTCACAAAGGTGGTGACCCCTCCCAGCCAGGAAACTATAGGCCTATCTCACTCCTCCCCTCCCTTGCCAAAGTCCAGGAGTCCCTCATACTGACCAAACTGTCTGACTTTCCCTGTTCCAACAACTACCTATCACCAGTTCAGTCTGGCTTCCGAAAACGCCACTGCACCATCACCACCCCACCCTTCTAAGCGTAACCGATTATATCCTCACAGCCATGGACAATAGCCAAGTCACAGCTGCCATATTCATAGACCTGGCTAAAGCATTCAACTCTGTCTCCTGCACGCTTCTACTCTGCAAACTTAGCTCTTTTGGCATCACTCAACCCGCCTTCGCCTGGTTCCACTCGTACCTCCACAACAGGCAACAGTCAGTTCAAGTGGGCAACACTCTCTCCTCTCCTCTTCATAGCATATCTGGCATCCACTAAGACTCTATTCTTGGCCCTCTCCTCCTCTCTTTTCATAAATGACCTTCCCTCTTCCTGCCTCACCTCAACTGTGCATCTTTATGCAGATGACGCTATCATCTTTGCCTTGGGTCTCTCCTATGACAGTGTCCTCCCCACTCTCCAAAACAATTTTGATAGAGTCAAGTCCTGGTTTCTTGAGAACCTGCTTGCACTTAATGCAAAAAAAAAGGGTCACAATGGTCTTTGGCTCCAGACAGAATCTGGCCACCCTCGCTGCCCCCCCCCCCCCATTATCACCACCATGGACAACTCCCCTGGAGCAAGTCTCAGCCTTCAAATATCTGGGAGTTTGGCTGGACAGCCACCTCAATTTCTCCACTCACATTGAGGTGATCTGCACCAAACTCCGGCCTAAACTCACCATCCTCTATCGCCACAAATCGAGCCTACCAATTCCCAACCGGTTCAAGCGTGTATGTAAAACTATCTTGCCAGTTACTGACTACTCTGACATAGTCTATGGTACAGCCCCATCCTCCTCTCTCTCCAGACTTGACATCCTTCTCAGTTCCTTCTGCCACTTCGCCACCACCTCACCCTCACTCACTTACCACTGCTGGCTCTATGCTCCCCTCTCCCTGGCTCTGCTTTCCCATAGGTGAACCATCCACGGCGCCTCCTTCCTAGCTAAGTACTGGTATGGGACCCTCCCACCCTCCAAGCCTCCTCCCTAAGCCACCCTCTCCACCACAGGGACCCCTGCACTTTCCACCTCCCTTGCCCTCGCTCTCTTACTGGCCAAGCTGCCTTCTTGTACTGCCTCCCCTTCTCTGGAATAACCCCCCCCCAACCTTTGCCTGGCCCCTTCTTGTTCTGCCTTTACTCGACTCAGCAGGCTCCAACCCACCCCCGACTGCCCTAAATGCTCAAATTGTCCCAGCATGAAGCCGATGCACCACACAGTCCCCACCCACCTACCCCAGCCGCCTAGTCCTAGCTGACCTCATCTCCCTTCTTCCACTCCATATGCAGTTTTAGCTGTTTATCCACCGAATCAGTGTATTTTAATTTATTTGTAAAGATGTCGTGCAAGCTGTCTGTATTCCTCCGTCTGTTGTTACTGTCTGTACAAACTGTAGCCGGGTCGCACCTGGAAACAAGCCTCGGCTCAGTGTGCCTTTCCCAGTCATCAAATTTTAAATAAATAAATAAATAAAATTGATGAGGGGGAATTAACATAAATGAGTGAGCCTGCCTGGGTGGCTAGTAAATATGGCAGTAGCGACAGGATGGGGCTAAATGAAATTAGAAAAGGGGCAAGAGAATCCTTGCATGCTGATTGGCTAGGGCATCTACCTAAGCGGGTGGGTATTTTTCAATAGAGCCCGCTTTAAAAAGTGCCAATTTGAGGTGCCCCATCACAAAGGGTATTCTTGGGCACCACGGATTTTCAGACTTGCCAGTCGCCATTTTTTTTTTTTTGTCTCACTTAGCGAGACTGACCTCGCTAAAGACCGTGGTACGATAGGACCCAAACTGCCCTAATAAACACGGGAACAGCCATAAAAAGTTACAAACTCAACAAAAGGAACAAAGAAGTCTTCTTTTTTTTTATTCTGCGCTATAGCGGCAACACAGTTTCAGCCATTTCTCTCAGTCCACACTTTTGGCCGTTTTTTTTTTTCGCAGCTCTGGTCTCATTCTGTTTCCCCTTTTCTCTCACTGCTTTCCCTGCACACAAACAGAAAAAAGGGAGAACACATAGCAGCTTCCCCCTTTTTTTTTTTCAGAAACATAAGGTATCTCTTTATTGTTGCCTTCATTTCCTCACTCTGTTCTTGGCACTGCAGAGAAAGAGATGGGAGGGCAGGGGAACGCACCAATAAACACATAGTCTGCATTTCTTTCCTTTGTGCATGTGGAGGGAACAGAGAACAGTCAACTTTCTGAAAGGATGCAACTACCGCTCACGATCTCTGCCTGTGTGTGTGTGTGTGTGTGGTGTGTGTGTGTGTGTGTGTGTGTGTGTGTGTGTGTGTGAGGGATAACCATGGCAGTGAGCTCCAGTCACAACTATGGAGGCTGCTCAAGGACAAAAATGCTTAGCTCAAAAGGAAAAAAAAGACAATGTAATGCAGGTGGAAGAACAATTTTTTTATGAACTTTACTTTAAACTAACTTTTATTTATTCAACTAAATTTTTTTTTAAGTGCCCATTTTCTAAGCTCAATAATACCCTCCAGGGTGGGCGGTATTGGGAAATACTGGACCTTTCAGGAGCTATAAGGCCCCCTGCCTACAGTGTTGGGCCTTATTACGCCCCTGGGCCGTCCGATATTTCCCAATACCACTCACCCCGTCGGGTATCATTGCTTACATGATAAATTTGGTAGCGATTCAAAAGAGCACAGGGGCCACTTTGAAACTGGGGAAATTAATAAATATATTTATTCTGGCTACACCTGGACACTAAAGTTGGGACACTATATGGAACTGCATACAAACTGTTTACCAGCAGCTATGTTAGCAGCCTTGACCCCTGTGGACAGCCAGTCAGTGTGTTAGGTTCCCAAAAGCTGGTTGTGATGGCTTATGAGAAGAGGTGTGAACTAATTTCAGGCACCAAGGATCTTTGCCAATCAGTGGTCAAAGTAGGCTAATGATTATTAATATTTGTGATTGATACCAGGATGCAGCCAATCGGAGGGCAGAGTTTTGGGGTGAAACCCCTGGGATTTTGGGCAGTTTGGGCAGTCTTTGCTGGGCTCCTCTCGAGTCAAGAAAGACTCAGGCTGTGTGTGTTTTAAAAGAGGAGACCTTTTCCAGGACTTAGTTTGGTAAATCGTTGAAGCGTTTGGAGGATGTGAAAAGGACTTTATTCTAGCGGAGAGAGTTGTGATACTGCATCTGAATATCTGAGACTCTTTGGTGAAAAGCTCCTGGCAGTGTGGGATACACAGTATTTTGCAGTGTGCCTGCACCAGTGTGAAAAACCCCTGAGGCAGTGAAAAGGGTGGTTTGGAACTGTGAGTGACAGAGCCAAAAGGGCACTGCTGTTTGAAGCGGAGGACATTGGAAGTAAAAGGTTTGCAGGTGTCCAGTGTTTCAGGAGCCTGTGGTCTGCTGAAAGCCAGCTGTGAAAAGGTGGGAGTTTGTAGTAAAGACTGAAAGCTATTAGCCAAGAGCCGCTGGGAAGGTGAAAAGCCCTGAGAACCTGTTTTGCTGCATACCGGAGCTGTTTACTTTGCTCAAGAGAAAGAGGGAGTTTGAGACTATTCAAAGCTGCCACTCAGAGACAGGTAGGGAACCTGCTAATCCCTACCAAGTAGGGCAGACTGGGCTGCAGGGAGCCACAGGCACTTGCCTAAGTGCTAGGGCACTCTAGACCCATTGGGGGAGCTGGGCTGGGGAGCCACTCCTGGGTCTGGGCTCCTTGTGGCCTAGTAGGCCTTGCGCTTGGAGCTCTGCAATGGGCCTGGAAACAGGCTGAAGGGGACAAGTGACTAGACGTCTAAGCAAGTCGGAAGGGGACAAGCGGCTAAACCTTCAAGCAAGTCCTTAAATACTTAAGCTGAAAACCCCAGTAAGTACCCTTTTGTTCAAAAGGCTTTACCGTGATGGCACTACAGAAATTTGCAACTGCTTTACTAGATACTAAATAACCTCTCTCCCTCAAATGGCAACCCACAAACGGTGGCCCCCCAGCTGAAATGTGTGCCTCTGCCTCTAGCATGCCCACCAGCAGATCCACAGGATTTATTGCCGAACTCCCATATCTTATCCTTTGATGCTCTGAACAGCTGCAGCCTGATTCTAGCACATGCTACCACACTTGGGGATAATTATCGTCTTTTGCCCCAAAAAATATTCGGTCCCTCGCCCATCCAACACCTCCCTTTGCCCCAGCCTCCAGGACCCTCCCAATTATGCCCCTGCTACTATATTCCTCCTTTTGCACTTAGTACAACGGCAGCTTTTCTCCTCCATATGTTGCCATATTTTGGGGCAAAAATCGCTTTGTCACCTTTCGTACGGCCCTCCGCCCTCCCAATTCCTCACTCTGCTCTAACAATTGGGTCATCTTCACTTGTGCCCTATTCCCCACCTCTCCCTACATTATGTGCTTGATATCTTCTATCTGGTATGCCTACCCTCTCCCTAACATTTCCTACTACAAAATGCACAGTTTTTGGGCTTGGATCCAGCACAAATTCATTATCCACGACTCCTTGTAGTTCTATGTTCAATGTATATTACCTGTAAATGTGCATCTTTACTATAATAGCAGCTATTTTTACTGTTTGTACTATTGTAACTTGTTTTTCTGTATTATTACTGTAGGACCGCAGGTCCACCTTGTAAATGAGCTTACTCAATGGTGCCCGCCTGGATAAATAAAGATATTGATTGATTGATTGATTGAAGTCCAAGTCTGTTCCCAGAAATCCTTTCTGCCTATCTGCTTGCTGCCCTCCGAGAGTGATTGGCAGAACCCGAACTGCCAGAGCACACCGTGCCAGTGACTGAGACCCCAGCTTCGGGACCGTGAGTAACCCAGGGTTTTCCCTGACCAAAAAGGGGAGCAAAGATTTAAAAATTGCTAGCACTCTGGAGAGTATTGTTTCAAGGGCCCCAGCGTCGGCCAACCTGTGACACCTAGCAGGCCTGAACAAAACCTGGGTACCCAGTCAGGACATAGGAGGGTTCACTGGTACCAGTGGACAAGGGTTTCTGTGTGTTTGAGCCCACGGGCTCTGTTAATTCAAAATAACAATCTTTTTCCCAGCTATCCTCTTCCTGGTACTCTTTTCCATAGCCCTCCCCCTTTAAAAATAACTCTGTGGTTTGTTTGTTGCAAGTCCTGTGCTGTGATCAAGGTATTGGTAAAAGCTGTTAAACATACAGCCTGCCCGTATTCGCTCTATTCTCTGCTTCTCTCCTACGCAGGTGGACTCTAAGCTATAATAATATCTGCAGATTCTCCCTAGCCTGCAACGGTCTCACACACCACTGCTGTCTCTACAGCAAACTTGACTGGCCCTCCCCAACAGCCCTCCTTGACTCCTCACTAGGCAGATTGGCCCACAACATCATAACCTCACAGAAACCACCCTCACTGGCCACCCTCTTAGTTCCCATGTCATGCCACTATGTCCTCAGATCTTCTGACATGGTACAACTTGCTATCCCCAGGTCACAGTCCAAGTATGGGTCTGTGGCATTCACCTCTGCAGCTCCTGCACAAAGGAACTCCTTCCTGGTCGCACTTTGCTCCCGCGTCACTATAAGCTCATTCAAAAAACATCTTCAATCCCTACTAATTGCCTGATCCACCTGCACCTGTCCTTAGTCCTACCATGTTCTCATCCACCACTTGCCCCTCTCTTGCCTTCCTTCCACCCCATCATCCCTCTTACTCCCCCCCAACTAGTTTCTTCTGTCCTGCCCAGCGTTGCTACATAACAATCACTGGCTGCTCTAGCCCTTGTGCACTTCAATTTATGTTGCCTCTCTATGTAATATGTACTTATCCCTGTTGTCTTTTAGTTTTTTTCCCCCCTACTGCTTTGCCCTGGTTAAAATCGTACTAGTAAACTGTACAATCCTTCTTACTTGATTCGCTGCCTTGTCCTTTTATGCTTACGTAGCATCTCATTGTATTGTATAGTTTTTGAATTGCACTGTATCTGTATTGTACTGTATCTCTCCCGGGTTGTACCTGAAAACAGGTAAATGACTGCCTAGTGTACCCCACCGGGTCAACAAAAGCAAAATGAATAATTAAATAAACGACTATGTATTTTACAGTACTGGGGTACAATGTGATATTTAGTGTGTGGGGTGGTTGGAAGGGGAGGTGGATAGGTACAGCATCCCAGGGGGTTGTACGAAGCAAGCACCTGGCCCAGTGTTTCTCTACTCTGGGTGGAATCACTGCGCTACTTTCTTACCAGTTTGGGATAGAACTCCTGAACACCACCGTAGCAGGACCCAGGCCTCTTAACCTGTGTGGTAGTCAACAGGCAGGGGTAGTAGCCCACTGGCACAAGGTGTGACGTAGACAGCCAGTTCTGAGTGCTGTATCATTTTTATTAATATAAAATGTATTACTGACTGTCTCTGTTTAAAATCCGATGCTCTTAGAATGACCTCGCTCATCCCCCCCCCCCCAGAGTTTAGCTAAAAGATGAAAGCCATAAGAAAAATTCTGACAGCATGTGAGTTCACACACACTCAGTTTTTAGAGACCATGTGTTACATGTAAGGCCTTAATTAAGGATCCTGGTGGTTTCAGTTAATTACAACCATAGTTGCTATAAAATATCAATTTTATGACGTTGGAAGGAAAACCCAAGTTATTACACAGAAGTGTAAAATCCTAAAGATGCTTTCCTGTCCTGGAAGTGGGAAGCTTATTATGAGATCAAAAGAAGTGTCATTTGAAGGACATGAATTATGCTGAAGTTGCAGAACGTAATACTTTTGTATAAGATATATATTTTCATATATCCTGACAGGAAGGAGCTAGGTGACCTCCTGAAAAGAGGTGGGGTTAAAGCCAGCTTTTAATTTAGTCTGTTTTACTTCACAGAAACACATTTTTTACCTAGACTCTGACCACAAAACATTTTGGGAGCACTTTTAAGCAAGTATTTAGAGACTAAGTACTGTAGTAGGAATTGCGCTGTTTAAAACCTTGTTCTTTTAATAGGTTTGTGTGTCTCGTGATACAACAGTTCTATATTGTTGTGTTTGACATATTCTTATCTATTATAGTGAAATTCTTTTTGGAACTTACTTGTTCTGTCATTGACTTCTTTTTTTATTTGTAAGAAAAGTACATGGTTATAGCAGACAATAGACATAAGCTTGAATGGTGATACCAAACTGGAAAGAGAAGCGTTTTAACTCTGAGGTCTTTATTAAAGTTTTAAAGGGTTCATCTCTGTATTACCTGGTTAGGTGCCCGTAGGCAAAGATATCTGGCCCTCCGAAGACAGATATATCTGAGCCTGTGCATTGGGTATGCTAACAAGAGGTTAACAGTTTGAATCCCTCCAGAACTTAAAACCAAAGGTTGATCCAAACTCACAGAACAGACAAGAGGGTTACCTTGTCTGTTACACTGTTCACAAGACTACACTCAGGGGTTGGCACTTTGGGAGTAGAGGGCCTGACCTGCTGAGTGGGTTTGTGACAGAAGGCACCTGGGCTACATATGCAAATAGGTATCTTACTAACAACTTTTATTGGTCCAGTATCTTTAAGGACATGGCATACTACTGCCAGACTTGACCATAGTGCCAGAGGGTGGGAATGGTTGAGGTAAGTCAGCTTTGCTTCCCCTGCCTATAGTTGAAAAGCCATTTTAGCGAGTTGCTGTAGACATTGCGGGGCTAGTCGACACCCCAAGTCACACCGGCAAGAGGTACATTTTGGTGGTCATGGATTACACCATGAGGTACCCAGAGGGCACGCTCTTGTCTTCTAGTGAGGCAGAAAAAGTGGTCAACAAAGTGTTGGGGGTATTCAACCAGATGGATTTTCCCCAGGAGATTCTGTCTGACCTGGCACCAATTTCATGGTTGCCCTAATGGCTAGTCTCTGGAATGGTGTGAGGTGTGGCAGCTCAGGGCCTCCCCATTCCATCCCTAGACTAACAGTCTGCCCGAGCAACATCGCTTACATTTTTGTTAAAGATATTCATCAACCAGCATGCAGTCAAGTGGAACAAGTAATTATTCCATCTCTTATTCACACCTAGGGAAGTCCCTCAGGAATCCACAGTGTTCTCACCCTTTGAGCTCTTGTTTGGTCATAAGGTAAGGGGTCCCCTTGATTTAGTAAGGGATGAATGGGAGGGTGAGCTTGTTCCCCAAGGGGAATCTGCTGTGGAGTATGTCCTGAATTTGAGGTCATGGCTCAAGGAGCTCATAGAGTTCACCCAGAAGCACCTAGCTACTGTGCGTCAGAGACAGAAGATGTGGCATGACCGTGGTGCCAGAGCTCGGGAGTACAAAGTTGGGTAATAGGTGAAGGTATTCCTTCCTGTCTGACAGAATTAATTGTAGGTGGCTTGAGAGGGTCCTTACTCGGTGGTCAGGAGAATGAATGATGTTAATTATGTGGTGGAGAAAGGAGGTACAAGCAGCGAATCTGCCATGCAAACATGATGATGCCCTACCATGACTAAGATGGATGGGCCTGACTGTGTGCCCAAGCTACCAATATGTGTGGGGTGCTGCGTGCACTTAGGGAAATGTTCACGGGAAAACCAGGGTATACCATGCTGGCGGAGCACCATGTGGATACAGGGTGCCGGGCCCCGCTGAGACAGCCAACGTATGGAGTTCCTGGAGGAGTGAAACATGTAACTGAGGGGCATATCAAGGAAATACTGGCTCTTAGGGTAATACATGAGTCCAGTAGTCCCTGGGTCTCTTGGTGGTACTGATCCCCAAGAAAGATTGGACCACAAGGTTCTGTGTCAACTATCACAAGCTCAACAGCTGTATAGAGTTGGATGCATACCCCATGCTCTAGACAGATGAGATCCTAGAGAGGCTAGGAGAGCCATGTACCTGACCACTGTAGACCTGACAAAGGGCTATTGGCCGGTACTCCTGACCCCTGAAACTAGAGAGAGGTTGGCTTTTGTCATTCTGTTTAGCCTATTTAAGTTTCATGTAATGCCCCTCAGGATGAAGAAAGCACCAGCCACCTTTCAGCAGCTTGCGGAACGCATTCTGTCTGGGGCAGGAGACTTTACTCTAGCAAACATGGATGACATCGCCATCTTACAGCCAGACATGGAAAGATTTGTATCTATCATCTTTTGAATTTGAGCAACAGGTGCATTACAGATGTAAACATCCGGGGCTACCTACTACAGCATAGAAATATAGACTGTTTTGGCAGAAAAGGACTGGCAGGCCCATCTTGTCTGCCCTGCTAACCCTGCCCATTACTATACCCTGGACCCTGTGTGGTCACAGGTGTCCCTCCCTCCTTTCTTACCTCTGCTTATTATACCCATGTGCCTATCCCAGGCATGTTCAAAGCTCCCCACAGTCGTCATCCCTAGCACCTCTTCTGACACGTTGTCCCAGGTGTCTACTACTCTTTTAGTGAAGAAACAGTTCCTCACATCCCTCTTAAAGGGACACTGTCAATCTGTTTTTCATCATATTATTTCTAGTTGAAACCCCACATTTTATGATTGTTTACCCCTCTCTAAAATTCATTGATGTTGTTGTTTGCTTTGTCTGTCTCCTTGTTTAGTAGAACTGAGATTCATGGCAATCTATATTTATAAACAACCTTGTTTTGTTTACAGTCCTGGATCTGTTCTTATTGCATACTTCCTGAGCATTAGAAACACACCTAAACAGTGCAGTCACTCATAAGAAAGAAGCCTCCTAAACTCCCACTTCATCATGAGGGGCTAGACTGTTTTGTGGGTGTTCCGAAGTCCAGGAAAGATGCATTTCGAGTTGCTCAAGGGATGTAAACAAACCTGTTTTGCTATGATAACACCAGTATGTTGGGCAGTCTGTTTTTCACTTTTTAAAAGAAAATAAGAGAATCAAAACTACCAGGTACATCAGCAATCTTTACTGAATGTCGGCAGTCATAACATATGTTTTTTAAACTAGGGACACTTTGAGACCTAAGGGTGACAGTGTCCCTTTAACCCGCAATGTGAAACTTTATAGCATGCCTCTGTGTTCTGGTACTACTCCTCCTCCTGTGAAAGAGACTAACCTCCTGCATCTTGTTCACGCCTGTGCAGTACTTACAGAACTCACTCATGTCCCCTTTTGCTCTCCTCACCTCCAGGGGGTATATGTTGAGCTCCCACGGTCTCTTCTTGCATGGTTTCTTTTGTAACCCCTGCACCATTTTGGTAGCCCTCCTCTAGACTGCTTCCACCCTGGTGATGTCCTTGCAGAAGTGTGGCCTCCAGAACTAGGCACAGTACTCTAGGTGGGGTCTAACAAGTGAGCGATACAGGGGCAGCTCCACCTCCATTCTTCTGCTAGAAATCCCCCTTCCTGTGCAACCCAGCATCTAGTTAGCCTTACCTACTGCTTTGTTATCCTGCCTTGCCACCTTGAGATCATCAGATGTGATTACCCGAAGGTCCTTCTTGCTTGGTAACTGTAAGTACCCACCACCATCCTAGACACAGCCCTGGGGTTTCCCCACCCGAGGTGCATGACTGTGCATATTTTGTCATTGGAATCCAGCTGCCACACCCTGGACCTCTCCTCTAGTTTTTCCAGATCCCTTTGCATTTTCTCTGTCCCCTCCTGGGTGTTCACCTGTTGCAGATTCTTGGGTCATCTGCAAAGAGACACACCTTCCCCTCCTGCTCCTCAGCATTGTCACTTATGAAGACATTAAGAGGATGGGACCCAGTGCTGATCCCTGTGGTACTCCACTGGTCACTCTCTTGTCCTCTGAGCGACTGCTATTTACCACCCCCTCTGCCTCCTATCTTTCAACCAGTTAAGATACCTAGCCCCGCGTGCCAAGTTTATTAACCTTCTTTGTGGTACAGTGTCAAAGGCCTTACTGAAATCCAGATAGGCCACATCCACTGCCCTCCGCTGATCCGCTTCCTAGTTACCCAATCAAAGAAATCTATGAGATTTGTTTGACCTCCCCCGTGAGGCTGGGCTGCCAGTGGTCCTGCAGCCCATTTATTTTCAGATACTCAATCTCTTCATCAACAGGGACTCCATTAATTTCTCCACTGCTGATGTGAGACTGACTGGTCTGTTATTGCTAGCCTCCCCCATCTGCTGCTGTTGTGCAGAGGGACCACATCAGAAATCCTCCAGTCTTCTGGAACCACCCCTGTTTCTAAAGAGGTGCTAAACAGTGTTGCCAAAGGGGTGCCTAGCACCATATTCAGCTCCATCACTACCCTTGAGTAGATCCTGTCTGGGCTTCCAACCAGTAATGGACTACCTCTTCCATAAATGGACTTGCATCCAGCCCTCCCCAGTTCCTGTCAGTGCATGTCGGCCCATCTCCCCCCACCCCTTCCCCTGTGAAGACTGAGCAGTAGTATTAATTTAAAATTTTAGCATTCTAGTGGTCTTCTTCTGCCCAGTTTCCATCCTGGTCTTCTGATCCTCACTATACCACCCCTCACCTTCCTCTTTCGCTCACATACCAAAAGAAAGTCTTATACCCATTCTTGACCTCCTGGTCAATCCTCTTCTCAGTTATTAGACTTTGTTTTTCTTACCCTGCTTCCTGCCTCCCTTTGTTTCTCTAAATATACCTCCAAGTCCTCCTCTGTTTGGGTCTCTGTACTTCCCAAAAGCTGTTTTTTTTTCCCTCCCTTACCACCTGAAGAGAGAGACAGGAGAAGAATAATGTCTGTTCTGTCTGCTGACAGTTGTTGATAATGTCCAGGATTAACCAGAGAGCCATATTCCAGCTACAAATAATGGGAAACCTTGTTGAAGTTCTGCTGAAACAGCACAAGACTAGACTATGTATTGTGCCATATATGGGTAGTTTCCTGTTTTCTGAGTAACATGAGGAAAGTGAGTAATGGTCTGAGTTTTGAATAAATAAAGGACTTATTTCAGGGTTTCAGTGAGTCAGAATCCATAGACCGAGTTTTGTGTAAATAAAGGACTTATTTCAGGGTTTCAGTGAATCAGAATCCGTAGACCAAGTTTTGTATAAATAAAGGACTTATTTCAGAGTTTCAGTGAGTCAGAGTCCGTAGACCGAGTTTTGTATAAATAAAGGACTTATTTCAGCGTTTCAGTGAGTCAGAGTCCGCAGACCGAGTTTTGTATAAATAAAGGAATTATTTCAGGGTTTCAGTGAGTCAGAATCCATAGACCGAGTTTTGTATAAGTGAAGGACTTATTTCAGGGTTTCAGTGAGTCAGAATCCATAGATCGAGTTTTGTTTAAATAAAGGACTTATTTCAGGGTTTCAGTGAATCAGAATCCATAGACCGAGTTTTGTATAAATAAAGGACTTATTGCAGAGTTTCAGTGAGTCAGAGTCCGTAGACCGAGTTTTGTATAAATAAAGGACTTATTTCAGGGTTTCAGTGAGTCAGACTCCATAGACCGAGTTTTACATAAATAAAGGACTTATTTCACGGTTTCAGTGAGTCAGACTCCATAGACCGAATTTTGTGTAAATAAAGGACTTATTTCAGGGTTTCAGTGAATCAGAATCCGTAGACTGAGTTTTGTATAAATAAAGGACTTATTTCAGAGTTTCAGTGAGTCAGAGTCCGTAGACCGAGTTTTGTATAAATGAAGGAATTATTTCAGGGTTTCAGTGAGTCAGAATCCATAGACCGAGTTTTGTATAAATGAAGGACTTATTTCAGGGTTTCAGTGAGTCAGAATCCATAGACCGAGTTTTGTTTAAATAAAGGACTTATTTCAGGGTTTCAGTGAGTCAGAATCCATAGACCGAGTTTTACATAAATGAAGGACTTATTTCTGGGTTTTGGTGAGTCAGAGTCTATAGGCTGAAGATGGGGTGCTGCCACTGTCTCCCTGGATCGGTGATGTATGTACTTTGTCCTGTATGTTGTTATGGCTGATAAATAATAATGTTTTATGCTGATTTGTGTCTTTCTCATGACATCAATGAGTGGTTGAAAAACTGGTGTGGGGCTCAGGGTTTTGGCTTCATTGGGGACTGGGGAGCCACCTGGAGGGATGCAGACCTATACTGGTGCGATGGTCTGCATCTGTCCAGGGGGGGAACCAGGATCCTAGGTGAGAGGTTTAAATGCTTCATTGGCAAGCATTTAAACCAAGGGGGGAGGCACTGAAAAGAGCAGGAAATCCCAGCCTCCCACAAAACATGGCGATTAGTGAGGTAAACACCAAGGTACAGAAGTTAATAGGGAGCAGAACAGATTTAAATGTAAAAAAAGGCAAAGGCAGTAAGGACAGAAATGGGGCTAAAAGGGGTAAGGCTATCAAAAAGTGGAGGGTGGTGAGTACCACTGCCCATAGTCTGTGTAACAAGCTCCCGAACTAGTGGCCTTGATGGAAGAGGGTTGCCTGGATATTGTGGTAGTCACTGAAACATGGTACACAGAGAACCATGACTGGGATGTCAACATACCAGGATAACACAATCTACAGGAGGGACAGGAGGGTAAAAGAGGAGGAGGAGGAGGAGGAGTAGCTCTCTATGTAAAGGAAAGGATCAAAGCAACAGAACTAAAGAGTAAACAGGGAGCAGATGAGGCACTTTGGGTCACCCTGGAGACAGGAAATGGCACCACAATCCGCGTAGGGGTTGTATACATTGTATATCTCAGGGGGAGCGAATGGACAAGGAAATGATAGAAGGCTTTCTTAGAATGGCAGAAAAAGGGGAGATATTGTTGATGGGGGACCTGAATATGCCAGATGTTAACTGGAGCACCTTTGCTGCAGGCACATCCAAGAGCAGGGTCATTCTTGATGCCTCAGGGGCATGCCTCAGACAGCTAGTATTGGAACCCACTCGAGAGGGAGCAATCTTAGACCTGGTACTTCAAATGGGGACGGGAGAAAGAATCTCAGATTTAGAAGTGGGTAGCCATCTGTGAACAAGCGACCACCAAACAGTGTGGTTCACTTATAACAAGCCATACAATCAGCCCATACAAAAGCAAGGGTACTGGACTTTAGGAGGGCTGACTTTGGGAAATGAGAGAGTGCCTCAGAAAAGCACTAGCAAACAGGCAAGAAGGAGGGGTGGAGGAACAATGGGAGGATCAAAACTGCCATCACAGAAGCAACAAGCCTTTGTGTAAAGCAAATCAATAAAACACAACGAAGGAAAAAATGCTATGGTTCTCAAAAGAGTGGCAGGGAAAGTTAAGGAGAAAAGGACAGCATTCAGAAAATATAAGGAAACACAGAGGAGCAGGACAGAGAACTTTATCAGTTAAAGCAGAAAGAGGCTGGGAAGGCAGTCAGAATAGCAAAGGCCCAAACTGAGGAAAGGATAGCCAGTTCTGTTAAGAAGGGGGATAAGACCTTTTATAGGTACATTAGAGAGCAAAGAAAGACCAAAGGAGGGATACTGAAGCTTAATAAAGGGGAGGGAATGTGGGTAGAGGGTGACAGTGAAAAAGCAGGGATACTGAACAAATATGTCTGCTCAGTATTCACAAAGGAAGAGGAGGGGGAGTTACCTAAACCAAACAAGAGAAACACTCTGAAGACGGGGGTCGATACCAGTCCATTTACAAAAGAAAGAGTTCTGAAAGAACTAATAAAATTGAAGGAGGACAAAGCAATGGGGCCTGATGGGATTCACCCAAGAATTCTAAAAGAACTAAGGGTAGAACTAGGACACCACTAACTACTCTCTTTAACAAATCATGGGAGGATGGGGTGGTACCCGAGGACTGGAGGAGGGCAGATGTGATTTCTCTTCACAAAAGTGGGAGCAGGATAGAGGCAGGAAACTACAGACCAGTTAGTTTGACCTCAGTGGTAGGGAAAATGATGGAATCACTTCTGAAGGAAAGAATTGTTGAGTACCTAGAGGCCAGTGGGGCACAGGACCCAAGGCAGCATGGGTTCATATGGGAAGGTCGTGGTCCACGAATCTGATAGATTTCTTTGACTGGGTGACCAAAGTAGTAGACCAGGGAGGGGTTGTGGACATGGCCTACCTAGATTTTAGCAAAGCATTTGATACAGTCCCACACAAAAGATTAGTACACAAGATAGCCAGCCTTGGAGTGGGTCCCAAGGTGGTAGACTGGATAAAAAATTGACTAGACAACAGGACGCAAAGGGTAGTAGTAAATGGAGTACACAGTGAAGAAAGGAGGGTTACTAGCGGGGTACCGCAGGGTTCTTAGTTGGGACCAGTCCTTTTAATGTCTTTATAAGTGACATTGCAGAGGAACTGGAAGGAAAAGTATGTCTCTTTGCAGATGACACAAAGATCTGCAACAGGGTTGATACACAAGATGGAGGAAAGGATGAGAAGGGACTTGGCAAAGTTGGAGGAATGGTCAAATGTATGGCAGCTCAGATTCAATGCAAAGAAGTGCAAGGTAATGCACCTGGGAAACAAAAACCTAGGGGAAGAGTACACAATGGGGGGTGAGGTACTGACAACAGTAAAAATAGAAAGGGACCTGGGGGTAATTATATCAGATGACCTAAAGGTGGGCAAGCAATGTGAGAAGGCAGTAAGGAAGGCTGGGGGGATACTGCGATGCATAGGAAGAGGCATAAATAGTAGAAAACAGGAAGTTGTTATCACTCGACAGACAGTTGGTGAGACCCCATCTGGGTACTGTGTGCAGTTCTGAGACCCCATCTCTGCAAAGACATAGACAGAGTGGAGGCTGTCCAGAGGAGGGAACAAAATGGTGCAGGGTCTGCACTAGAAGACATATGAAGAAAGACTAAAGGAGCTTAATATGTATATCCTTGAGGAAAGAAGGAGAGAGGGACATGATAGAAACTTTCAAGTACTTCAAGGGAATCAACAAAGTCCAAGAGGGTAGCATCTTCCAGAAAAGAGATGTACATGAACAAGGGGGCACAAATTGAAGATAGAGGAGGGACAGCTCAGAGGTAATGTGAGGAAGTATTTTTTTCACAGAGAGGGTTGCGGATGCATGGAACAGCCTCCCTAAGGAGGTTGTGGAGTCAAGAACAGTGGGGAATTCAAGAATGCATGGGACAGGCATAAGGCAGTCCTAGTGCGGGGTAGGAGGAAGTAAGCTGTTGGTTAACTAGGATCTGCAGCTTATCTGTTAGGTAGGAAAATGGGAAGACTAGGTGGGCCAAGCGGTCCTTATCTGCCATCAAATTCTATGTTTCTATGTTTCTATCATTACTCACCAAGACTCTAGGGGCAATACAAACTTGCCAGAATTTCACATTATTACAGTACCATTATCTGTGTTTCTACCGGTATTAAAAAGGCATTAACACCATAATATATTTATAACAATCCACCAGTGTCTCAATACTGTTAATAATTTTAGTTGGAACAAAATTTTAACTTTTTCGCAAGACATATGTCTCCATTTCAGTCATTTTGTGTGAGGAAATATTGGTTCTATGTGATATTGGCGACTCCAGAACTGGGAGTCCAGAATCGCGACAGAATTGAGGCAAGGACTGAAACGGCTACCTTTTTTTCCAGGGGCGTTACCCCCTGCACCCCCTATTGCAGGGGCTTTGTCCCTTGCACCACCCTTACTTATTTATCCAACTCATCATAGCACCTCGAGGAAGGGGTAAAACGTTTGCCACCATGTCGTCCTTTTCAAACTTCCATCGTCGACATGTGGACATGCCATTTCGGAGTCGTTGACTGCATGTGCCACCGGAAATATTTACAACATTCATATTCATGTGCTCATCTCAGTCTCCTTGGTACTTCCATCTCTGATACTGCTTCTTCCTCCCTTTGACCTGACGTTAGCAGAACATCTGAAATGTTTTAAAAAAAGCCATGAAATTCATCTATAAGCATAAATTGCTGCTATTCTCTATTTGTGATTTAACGAACTAGATTACACGCATTTGCTCTGTTCATTTTATTTTTAAAATTAATGTTGTATGTAAATTTATAATTCTGTATTCACTGCTGCTACATGTGAGATTTTTCCCAGGTTTAAGAGTTCTACACTTGTGCACTTTAATATATAAGGCATCCACTGTTTGGCAGTAAGGATCCTTGACAGTGCATGCACATGCCCAAAACACTGGCACAGAGTCTGGGTCACAGCTACTGCTGGTCTGTGATTCTTTTTAAGTATTTTTTGTGCCTGAGCAAATAAGTTTGTCACGTGTGACAAATGCCTGCACCACTTTCACTAGTCTGTTATGAATTCACACACTAGCGTAACTGGATGCTGCATAGCTCCTTGTATTTCAAACGGGCTAAAGGTTCCTATGGCCTGAGACGCTTCTCCTTAATCTGCTTCCAGATTCCTAGAGTGAAAACTACCCTTGGCTCAGAAGCAATCAACTTCTCACTTCCATCACTTTAGAACACTATGCAAGACTCATTAAAATTATCCTCACTTCCAAGCATTTTCACATTCAAAGCTCTATTAACGGATTATCTGAAGGAATCATGCAACTGTTTCAGACACCGATGACCCCTAAGCCCCGGGTGCCACTCTTAAATCCTACACCTAAGTATCTCATCCACCCCACATTCCTAACAACAGAAACCTAGGACCTACAAGCCTAGTTCCCTTAATCCAAGATGGCCCTGTCTATTCTCTACCTTTTATCTATTCTGGCCTCCCTTTTGGCTGCCTACTCTATCACCCCAGTTTCTACCCTATTCCTTAATACCTCCTTATTTTTTATCATTTAGGTATGAGCTCTTACTTAGCGGAGACTATATGGGATTGTTGCCTCTTCTCATTTCAGTAAAGTTTATCATTATGTACCTTTGCATGTTAATTATGTTGACCGGTATGTATAGGCCCATATTGACCGGCACCTTCACAATGTTTTTTTTTTTTGCACCGTTGTCCACCGTAATTGTAATCTTATGAAGTGTACTGTATTGTATTAATGCCCAGGACCACCTTGAAAATGAGCTTGCTCAATGTTGTTTATGCCTGGTTAAATAAAGTGATTGATTGATTGATTTCAGTGCTACCACAGCCTGGCTTTGTATTAGGTATCTTGATCTGGTTCTAGCCCCACCACAGGTCACTGCTCACCCAGTGCAAAGCCTTACTTTCGACAGTAGAACCAACCATATAGTCACTCTCAGGAATCTTGCATCAACTTTGGTATCAGACTCAGGTTACCTTCTTACTTGGTAGTCATGCTGTTTGGTAGCAGAACACAAATATGCCGAACAGAAATTAGTTTTATCTGTTCCATAGCACACCACACAGTCACACAGAATATTAAATATATAAATATTTAATATCTACAGTGCTAAATTACAGAAGGAACAGTAAAATACATAAGAGATAATATTGTACATACCATGAAATGCAAAATAAAACAGTTAAACAGAATCATAACAGAAAGAAGAAACGCTTCGAGTCTCCAAACTAAAATATATCAGATCTTACCCCATCTCTGTTGCTTTCTCTCTTAGGAACCAGGTTGCCTTTAAGGCTTAAGATTCAGGAGGTCTCGGACATTCCATGCTCTTGCTGTGGACTTTTGATATGCCCTGCACCCCAACTGAGTCTGAAGGAGCCTGATCTGTGTTGCCAAGTTAACCCTTTTAGGGGCCCATCCACCTATGGCATCTTCCCATCAGTCACATGGGTCAGCCTCCCGTTGTCCCTTTGCTCATGAAGCTGGCCTAAACTGGTTTCCAATCTAATTCTCATAATATCAGATGAGTTTGTTTATTGGGAGTTACCTACAACAAAACCAGCTGCATTTGAGCCCAGGAAGAGGCACCAACACTGCGGCGGGGGGGGGGGGCTTCTCAGAAGCCTGGGTTCCTTCTGATGTTATATTCACATGGTAAGGCAGAGCTATCACCCAGCAATTCCAGTCATTCCTTCCAGACAGTAATGTGCTCACCACAGGGGTCCATTGTGGTAGCCCTGAGTAGTCTACACTCAGCCCCTTAAAACAAAGCTCGGTGCAACCTACTCCTGTTCCAGTGACATTCCTTGTGAAACAGTTTTTGTATCTTAACCTTTTCTGACCACTTGATGAATAAGTCAGAAATATTCCCCAGCTAGGTCACATACTTATGTCAGATAACTATGTCCTCGCACTTGTCATGTTAAAATCCTATCATGTTGACTGTATTCTTGCTTTACAACATTTGAGTTTCCTTGCTTGTGAATTTATTCTTATGCTTCCTCAGTTGATTGTCATGCACTGTATTGTTTATTGTGTTTGTCATGAACTGTATTGTTTATAGTTGTTATGTACTGTATTGTTTATAGTGATTGACATGTACTGTATTATCGTGATTGTTGTGCACTGTATTGTTTATAGTGATTGTCGTGTACTGTATTGTTTATTGTGATTGTCGTACACTATATTGTTTATTGTGATTGTCATGTACTGTATTGTTCATAGTTATTGTTATGTACTGTATTGTTTAAAGTGATTGTCATGTACTGGATTGTTTATCGTGATTGTCGTGCACTGTATTGTTTATTGTGATTGTCATGTACTGTATTGTTTATAGTTATTGTTATGTACTGTATTGTTTATTGTGATTGTCATGTACTGTATTGTTTATCATGATTGTCGTGCACTGTATTGTTTATAGTGATTGTCATGTACCGTATTGTTTATTGTGATCATTGTGCACTGTATTGTTTATTGTGATAGTCATGTACTGTATTGTTTATAGTGATTATCATGCACTATATTGTTTATAGTGATTGTCGTGCACTGTTTATTTATTTGTTTATTTGAGGACAATCAGAATTACAACCCTTTGAATCAAGAGACTTGCTTACAAAGGTTCCACGTCATTGAGAAACACAAAACTGGGTAAAACGAAACAGTGAGTAGTGCAGGCAGGTTGTATACAGGTGATACTAAGAGCATATAGGGACTAGGTTAGAAAAGCCCCACGTCAGTAGCTATACAGTAGGCAAATATAAGCATTATAAACAAGTAGAATAAAATTCATACAAAAAAGATATACAGCTGGAGCAAGGCCTAAAAAAGCTAGGCAAGAATACTCTCCAGGGCGGAGGAGACAGAGTAGAGTCAAGGGGACATGGGTTATAATGTATGGTGTATATACATACAAAATTATGGCAGAGGAGATAGTTTCAGGGCAGTGCACCCAGCAGAGACAAGGAGCGGGTACGAGTTGGGAGGGAACAGTAACATACTAGGAAATCAACCATGGCAATCACAGTGACACGAGTTGAGGAGGTGGTTCTTGAGAGCCGTTTTGTATTGTTTATAGTGATTGTCACGTACTGTATTGTTTATTGGTTTGTACTCTCTCAGGTTGTACCTGAAAACAGGCAAATGTTAGTCTAGCATAGCCTACCTGGTAAACAAATAAACTAAATGTTGCAATTAAGGAACAATGCACAACAGGGTGCTTGTCGTGCTGAGTTAATGTCACTTCTTGGATGATAGGGCACAGAGGCAGAGTGTGTCCTAGACCCAGGAAGTGACGTTATATCTGTATGACATACACCCTGGCATACCGCTCAACTGTCTCTGATTTTCAGGGGTATCCCTGATTTTACCTCAAAAATTTCCTCTGTCCGTTGTAAAATGTCTGTTTTCACGATTGAACAGTGGTGATTGTAAACACAAAGTAATGTTCAAACATTACAATTACAGACTTGGTCTTCTTCAGAAAATGCATCTGACGGGGGGTAAGGTGGAGCCCGAACAAGATGGAGATTTCAGCTTTGAGGAGGGACCCAGAGACTCGCAAATTTGCAGAAATAACTGATCTGCAAGTGTAAAAGCTCTACTGAAATTCATAAAAAGGGTGTCAGAACCCTCCGAGAACAAAAATGGGGAATTCCCGTAAAGATTGCACACAGATAGATGGAGCAAAAAGTAAAGGAACTCTGGGAGGGCCTAGTATGAGGCCGACATCAAGTAACCCAGCACTTGAGGATTCCAGTGAGGAGACATTGCAATCTCTAGGGGCTAAAATATCCCGACTCATCCAATCTGTGGCAGGACTATCAGAAAAATTTGACACCCTCACTAATCGGGTTGTTTGTTTGGAATCAACCATGGACTCGATCAAAATAGCAACTGCCGAGTCCACTAAGAGGTTGGATACTGCAGTGGGTATGGCGGCAAACTTGCTAAAGGAAAATACCCACCTCAGGTCGCAGATAGAAATGTTGGAAAACCAGGCACAGGCGTCAAATGTACGGCTGGTGGGGATGCCAGAAAATTGCGAAGGCGACCATTTGCCTTTATTTCTTTCGGAATGGTTCCAGCAGCAGTTGGGCAAGACAGGGAGGCTTAAACTGATCCCTATCCATAAGGCTTATCATGTGACGCCTCGTGGCCGTAGAGACGACGAAGAGACCCCTCGCACCATTACGGTAGTTTTGGATGGGGTTGGAACAAGGGACTACCTCCTTGCCCTTGCAAGAAAAAAGGGAAAGTTGCTCCAAGATGGACAAGAGGTCCGTCTTTATCCGGATCTGAGTTACGCTACAAGGCAGAAGAAGAGGAACTTTGATGAGGTGAAAGCAATTTTAAGGGAGGCCGGGATCCCACACGGCGTTTTGTTTCCTGCTAGGCTCCGGATCATTCATAAAGGGAAGATCTACATCTTCAGTGACCCAGCAGATGTCCTCAAGTGGTCTCAGAAAAAATGTCCCAACATGTAGACAGAGGGATGAGGAAGAGGATCCCAAATCTGAGGAGGAAGAATCCTGAAGAAGGGGACTGTATAATGGTAGAGACTTAAACTGATGGTCTGCAGGGTAAGGGAGCGGTGGGTATTTGGTCTGACCCCAGGTAGGTGAGTACCGTTTAACGATTTGAAAACCCAATTCACCTTGGTTTCTGGGGCGACTACCCATCTAAGCCCTGTGACAGACTACTGTTTTTTGGTTTTAAATTCTGGCTTTTCGGTATAAAATAATTATTTCAATGTAGTTTCTACTTGATTTGGAAGTTTAAAATGAAGCTTGGAAAAGTTACTTATTTTAAAATGCTAAAGATGTTCCCTCTCTAATGCCTTAATGGGGAATAGTTACATAGAAGTAACTCAATCAGTGATAAGCATGTTAGATTTTCTCTTCCCTTAGAGGAAGGGGGATTATCTTTTGAAAATCTATTTTGACTTGGACTTGGACTATATACATGCTGTTCTTGGACTCTAGTTAACAGCACTAACGTATTTAAAACTTAGGTGTGCTTATAGTTTTTCCCTCCAAAGATGTATCTAAGTAGTAAGGATAGTCAAACTAATGTATTAAGAGGAGTGGCCACCTCATATGTCATCCAGAATTTATATCCTTTACTGTGAAGTAATAATTGTATGTTTGCAATATACAATAATAAACATAAAGTTCAAAAAAAAAAAAAAGAAAATGCATCTGACACTAATCGCCTTATTCTGTTAGCTTTCTGAGTGATATTACCAGTTTTTAAGATGTGTCCCTGATTCTGGATCTCTGTCCTTGAGTTTTTTTAAGCCTCGTCCCTGATTTATGAGGCAAGAGGTTGGGAGGTGTGCACCCTGAAGTGCATTATTCCGATTATACAGTGGTTTATTTGTTTTGAAAACAGGGAAAAGACAAAAACATGAATTTTTAAAAATACATTTTCCCCTAAATGTTTCCATGTGTAGGTATGCATATAAAAAAGGCCACATTTTCTGTTTGGCCAGTAGGTGGTGCTGTTGTACCGTGTGACTCTATGTTCCTTCTCTACTGTCTACAGCTCCCTCCCTCCCTTTTCCTTCAGATAACATGAAGGTAGAGGATTTTTTGGTAAATGCCGCTTCTTAACAGGACCAGGAGACTGCCAGTCAGGAGCAGAGCCATGAGTGCATCAGATTGCCGATCTCAGTATGTTGTTCACCGCGCTGAGGTCCTGCGCTGTTGTTTTAAATTAGCAGATGTTTTTTGTGGTGCAGGTGGGTAGTAGTGAGATGATTTAACACAGTTGGCGATTCTTGCTTTTATTATGGCACTGCAGGAGGTAGCCAATGTGTGACAGCAGGGCGTTTAACTACATCGAGTGAGGAGAGGTACGTGCAGCCCTTTTCAAAACCATGCTGACGACCAGGGGTTAAGGGAAGTTGGTCAAACTGATGGCTTCACTTTCGTATTTTAATGTGTGGCTGAAGTGGGAATATGTTGCTATGAATTGGGTGGCATTCTTGTCTGGGGAATGTCAAAGGAACATTTTGTTGGTTTGACACTGTGGGCTGGAGGATTTAGGTTTTTTGAAAAAACCGCGAAGTCCTGGCAAATTTCACTGCAGACATGTGTCAAGTGTTGGCAACTTGAACATGTTAATGGATTGAATCTTTTGACATGTCATGTGATCATATCTGTCTATTGGGACTAGATCCGCGATGTTGTGCTGGGACAACATCACAGGTCTAACCCCAGGCTGACCAGTCAGAGCCCAGGATTCTTTCTTGCCATTGTACAATATGGCACTTTACAACCTAGCATGAATATTTTGATTAGATGTGGTGCAGTGGATAGCACAGATCTACGCTATTGTAGTGTCCGTTCCTCTAGAGCACCACTGTGCTCGGAGCTGCCGATGTTTTGTAGTTGGCATACGGGTGCACCATGAACGATTTCTTTAGTTTATATCTGATTTCTCTTTGCAAATAACATTTCTGTTCTCTTGTTTTTGTATTTTTTATTTAATATAGGATACAAAATCCCAAAGGAACACCTATTATCACTCTTAGAGAGAGGACATTATGATCGCAACACCACCAGCAGTAAGTAGATTGCTAGATGAGTCACATATTTGTTGGGATTTATCAAGCATCTCTGTGAACAAAAGTTCTTTAAATTGAACAGATATTATTGTGTTGCAGGTAGCCCTGTAACATATGTATCCCTTAAGGAGGATGTGTGTGTCTGTGTGTGGATGTTTGAAATGAGCGCATTTTAAAACTTGGCAATTTTGCACAAGTTTACGTATTTTGAAAAAAACATCCTTGGACCCCGATGTCAAGGCTAATTACCATCCCATTTCCAAGCTTCCATTTTTAGGTAAGGTTGTTGAAAAGGTTGTGGTGCTTCAGCTTGAGGAGCACCTCCTGACCCACGATGTATACGAGCCTCTCTAGTCTGGGTTTCGTGTGAGGCCTAGCACAGAAACTGTGTTAGTTCGCGTGCACAATGACCTCCTCAGGGTGAGAGATCGAGGGGAAGGGACAGTTCTCGTCCTCCTCGATGTCTCTTCAGCTTTTGACACAGTGGACCATTGTGTATTACTCGACCGCCTGAGGGAATTTTGCGGACCTGCGAGCACTGCCATCTGCTGGTTTGAGTCTTACCTCACGAATAGGAGGCAGAGGGTAGTGATGGGGAATTTCTCCTCCTCCCCTAGCCTCCTGTCCTGTGGAGTACCTCGGGGTTCGGTCTTGTCACCAGTGTTGTTCGCCCTGTACATGCTGCCCCTGGGAGAGTTCATTAGGAAGTACAGTCCGTGTTTTCATTGCTATGCTGATGATCTCCAGCTGTAACTTTCCTTTGCCTCCGGGACATCCAGTGCAGTGGATGTGCTAAATACATGCCTGGTGGCGATCAATGACTGGATGGCCTCTAGCTGGTTGCAACTGAACCCCAATAAGACAGAGGTACTGGTAGTGGAGTTGAACAGAAGGCGTGATAGGATGGCCTCTGGCGCAGACAGGAATTCTCCTGGGATCTGTGCCATTGAAGGCCTCCTCTAGAGTGCGTGACCTTGGCATTATCCTGGACGGCAGACTGACATTTGAATCCCAGGTGTTGTCCGCTGTCCATACCAGCTTCTGTCATCTGAGAAATATCGCCAGGATCAATCCCCTAGTTCCACCAATGGACCTCACTACTTTAGTGCATGCCTACGTGATGGTGAGGTTTGACTACTGTAATACACTCTACCTTGGGGTCTCCAGAGGTACCCTCTGCCTGCTACAGCTGGTGCAGAAAGCAGTAGCCAGGTTGTTGACATGGCAGTCTGAGTACTGCCACATCACCCTGGTGCTGCGTGAACTGCACTGGTTACCAGTCAGGTGGAAGGTCCTCTTTAAGGTAGGCTTGCTTACCTTTAAGACTCTACATGGCCTGGGCCCTGGTTACCTGGCGGACCTTCTTACACCTGCTCCCTCAGTCCGCTTCCTCCGTTCCTCCTCTAGGATCCTCCTCGTGATTCTCAAGACGAGGTTAAAAATGGCCGGCGACAGCTTTTAGAGTCGCCAGCCCTGTCTTGTTGAATTCGCTACCTCCAGCCATAAGGAAGGCCCCTTCAGTACAGGTGTTTAAACAAGAAGGCCTTGAGATGTGCTTTGATCAGGCTTTCCAGGACCTTGTTTTGTAAATACTGCCTTGGTATTTGACATAGAACGAAACAGCTCTTGTCCCAGGTTATCGGTTTATTTCTTTAGCTACTTGTTTTTAGTTTATTTTATCATAGTTGTCTATTTACACTGTTTTGTTGATATGGTATGCTGCTTTATTTACTCTCTGGTTTGTATTTTTGTGTACGGCCTCAGAGCCCCAGGGATTGGGTGTCTTAAAATAAAATGTGCCTTGCCTTGCCTATTGAAGATGAATTTGATGAAGTAACAGTGACTCTCAAGCCAGAATGCATGCATTAGTAGGCTATAGAAAATTAGAAGTTGACAGCAGAAGACCACCAGGTCCATCTAGTCTGCCCATTGTCTTTTATCCTAGCCTTCTAACTGCCCTTGGGTTTGAGGGCTCCCTTGTATCTGTCGCAAGCATTCTTGAAACCTACCACTGTGCTTGCCCCCACCACCTCTGCAGGCAAGCTGTTCCAGGCATCTGCCACTCTTTCTGTGAAGAAAAACTTCCTGGTGTTGATGGAGAACTGCCCTCCTTGCAGCCTTTGCATCATGTCCCCTGGTTCTGCTGCCCGCTTCTTAAATTGGAAGAGATTGTCTTATCTGCACCTAGTTTATGCCTTTTATGTACTTGAATGTTTCAATCATGTCACCCCTCTCTCTTCTCTGTTCCAGGGAATACATATTCAGTTCTTTCAGTCTATCCCCGTAGGACATCTCGTGCAATCCCTGAATCATTTTTGTTGCCCTTCTCTGCACTGTCTCCACTCAGTCAATGTCCTTTTTGAGGTGAGGCCTCCAGAACTGGATGTTGTACTCCAGGTGAGAACTAACCAGTGATCTGTACAGCGGCAGGATCATTTTTTCCTTCCTGCTTGTGATTCCCCTTCCAATGCATTCCAGCATGCCACTGACCTTTAATGCTGCCTTCTCGCACTGTTTACCTACCTTCAAGTTGTCTGAGATAATGATTCCCAAATCGGGCTCTTGGGTGGAGGCAACTAGTCTTTTCCCTCCAAGGTAGTATGCCTTATTTGGATTTATTTTTCTTATGTGCATGACTTTGCACTTTTTGGCGTTGAATCTCAACTGCCCTTTTTGGTATTGAATCTCAACTGCCATACTCCAGACCATTCTTCCAGTTTCTTGAGGTCAGCTTCCATCTTGTCCACTCCCTGCTGGGTGTCGACCCTGTTGCATATTTTGGTGTCATCTGCGAACAGACACACCTTTTCCTGTAGTCTGTTAGCTGTGTACGAGATGAAAATATTGAAGAGCAGGGGCCCCAGTACTGAACCTTGGGGCACACGGCTGGTTACGCTGCCTTCTGATGACATTGCTCCATTTACTTGCACTTTCTGGGTTCTGCCCTGTAACCTGTTTTTAACCCATCTAACTACTTCTGATCCAACTCCTGTGTGGTCTAGCTTCTTTACCAGCCTTCTGTGTGAAACCAAGTCGAAGGTCTTGTTAAAGTCTACGTAAGTAGACCAAATCTACCGCCCTGCCGTCATCTCTAACCTTTGTAACACAGTCAAACAACTCAATCAAGTTTGTCTGGCATGACCTACCTGCCGTGAAACCATGCTGCTTGGGGTCCTGATGGCCGCCAGCCTCCAGGAATGCCATGATCCTTTGAGTAGTGTCTCCATTAACTTTTCTACTATTTGTGTGAGGCTTACTGGTCTGTAATTTCCAGAGTCCTCCCTGCTACCCAGTTTGTGAAGCGGGACCATGATTGCCCTTTTCCAGTCTTTGGGTACCTTCCCACTCTTTTGGGATTTAGTGAATAGTTTAGCCAGTGGAGCAGCCAACTCTAGTCTCAATTCTTTTAAGATCCTGAGGTGTATTTCATCTGGCCCCATGGCCTTGTCAACTTGCAGGTTATTTAGTGCCTCCAGTACTTCAGTCTCTGTGAAGGTGCTAGTATTAACCCCCGTCCAGGGGTGTTGCGTTTTGCCATTTCTGAGCCATCGCCTGGGTCCTCCTCCTCCTCAGTAAATACTGAGCAGAAGTACTTGTTCAGAATTTCTGCTTTTTCTGGCTCATCTTCTGTTGTTTTCAATTCCTGAGTTGTAATCTTGACTATACCCCCTTTGCCTTCCTTCTTTCCTGGATGTATCTAAAGAAGGGTTTGTCTCCTCTCTTTGCCCTCTCTGCTATACTTGCTTCTGTCTGCCTTATTTTCTTGCTTGCTTTTTTCATTACTCCTTGTACGACACCCAGTCTTCTTCCTTGTTTGTTTCCTGGTATAGCTTGAACACCTTCTGGTTTTCTTTCACTATTTTAGCCACTTCCTTTGAAAACTATAATGGGTTTACTTTTCTTTTTGCTTTGGTAACTCTTCTGGAGCATTGGTCTGTGACTGTCTGGATTGCTTTCTTAAGTTTCCCCTACATAACATTGACCTCGTCCACTTGTAGATCAGTTAAGTCATTTTTTATGTTGGTCCTCATTTGATTGAAATCCACCTTTTTAAGATCTAGTACTTTTATTATGTTGCCACGCTTGTGCAGCCAACATCTTGCGGCAGTGGAGATTCGGAGGCACGGTCGCTGTTGGGCAAATGTAGGGCACGCACCAGTAGGTGCGTCCCGCATTCCCCAATCAGCCAGCAGCAGGGGCTGACACCCTGCCTGGCTAATGAGGCGAAGAGATCTATCAAAACATCCGCTGCAATGAGAGCAAAGCTCTCATGCAGTGTGACCACAGCACACCTCTCCCTACGTGCAGGCAACATGGCGGTAGTGACTGCCGCTGTTGCCTGTCAACCCCCCTTCCTTTATTGTGTGCCGAGGGGGGTGCCCAATCCCCCTCGGCATCATGCGCCCCCCCCAAAAGTTTCTCTTTGCCGGAGGGGGTGCCCAATCCCCGTCGGCATGTATCCCTCCCTCACCTTGAATTTTGCCGATGGGGGAGCCCACTCCCCATCGGCATAATGTGGTCCCCCTTCCGTTTTGATAGCTTAGGGGGTGCCCAATCCCCCTCGGCTCCTGCAGCTCCCCCTCTCCTTTCCTTGTTTGCGGACGGGGGTGCCCAATCCCGTCAGCTAAAGCACCCACCCACCCACACACACACACACAGGTGGCACACTGGGAGACCACCCCAGCGTGACAAAGCCCCTATTAAAAACTAAATGGTTCCCATGTCTGTTTTTTTCCCCTGTAAAGAAGGAAGCGGTCCCTCGGAGCTCTCCCAGGCCCCCCTCCCACAACCCACATCTACCCACTGCGTACCCTGCCTCTCCACACCCCCCTCACCCCATACTTACCTCCGGAGCTTGGCGCGACGATCTTCGGTAGACCGGGAACACGTCTGCTCTCTTCAAAGCCGACCGCGAACTGAGGAAATGCCAGTTAGCTGTATAATGGAATGAATAGGGTTTTTCAACTTTCCTGCATATCTCGGGCATTTTTTGGAATTTTGGCACCAGATTTTCAACATGGGGTTTTTGGGACCCTTCCTCATGAATTCTATCACTGTCATGGCGTTAATCAGCCTCGAAAGGTGATTTCACAGTCACTGCAGGAATCACCTTTCAGGACCGATTAACAAAGCGACAGTACCAGTGTTCATGAGATGGCCTCTCAAAAGCCTATGTTGCAAATTTAGTGGAAAAATCCCAAAAATCACTGTTTTACGAGCGAATTCACAATATTTTCACACCAGATTTTCAACATTGTCATTTTTGTATACCTCCTTGTGAACAGTACAGCTGTCATTTTCCACATCCTGCCTGAAATGTGTTTCTGCACTTCCAGCACACAATAGCGCAGTCACTGTGGGAAATCAGTGTTCGGGCGAGATTATGAAAATGACAGTGACACAGTTCATGAGCAGAGGTCCTTAAATGCCTATGTTGAAAATTTGGTGACAATACTCCATAAAATGACTGTGTTACGAGCGTGCGTTGGCAGATTGCATGCACGCTCGTACCGTTGTGCATTTGTAATATTTTCACTCTGGATTTTCACCATTGTCATTTTTCTACACTGCTTGATGAACAGTATAGCTGTCATTTCACATATCCTGCCCGAAATGTGTTTTTGCACTTCCGGTGCAGAATAGCGCGGTCCCTGTGCAAAATCACTTTTTGGGACGCTTTGAGGAAATAACAGTGACACTGTACATGAGCAGAGGTGCTAAAATGCCTATGTTGAAAATTTGGTGCCGAATGCCCATAAAAAATGACTGTGTTCCAAGCGTGCATTGTACATGTCCCATGCACCCTTGTAACTTCACAAATCTGCAATATTTACATGCCACATTTTCAACACTGGCATTTTTTTACACCTCCTTATGAACAGTACAGCTGTCATTTTTCACATCCTGCCCAAAATGTTTTTCCACACTGCACTACCAAAGCCAATGCCAGCGCGACAACATTCGGCATTGACAAATGCTTGTTTTTGAGTGGAACATGTCCTCAGTTATGTTTATCTTGAAGCTAACCATGTGATGGTCACTGTTACCCATATGGCATTCCACGTCAAGTTCCTTGACCCAGTCCGCCTGCCATTTTCCTCCGTTTCTTTTCCTCGGGGAGATGGATGTGCAGTGGCATCAGAGCACATCTGTGCTGACACCCGCCGTGCTCCCCCCCCTTGCTAAGCACACAACTGTAGTGCAGCTGGCCTTTGCCAGTCGCCACTGCAGTGCGATGCGTTGCACCCGCCCTCCCCAGAGGAAGGAGAGCAGTCATGAGACGCTCAGTCCTTCTTCTCCTCTGCCAGCCCCTGGTGGCCAGAGTCCATTCCCAAACCCAGGTCGCCAGTGTGGCATGCAGCGCTTCAACCCTCAGTGCCACTGGGCCAGCGAGACCCCTCTCAATGTTTGTGAGGAACAGGTCAAGTATAGCATCTCCCTTTGTTGGTGTTTTGATCAGTTGACTTAGTCCTGCTCCCTGTAGTGCCAATAAAAAAATCCCTACTATTTGTTGTTGCTGCCGTTAGTGTACTCCAGTTTATATCTGGAAGGCTGAAGTCCCCCACCAGTATCGCCGCTCCTCTCTGAGTCATTTTGTGTATTTCTTCTATCAGGTCTTTGTCCCCTTTCTGTCCTTGATTTGAAGGTCTGTAAATGACGCCGATCCTGAAGGTTTTTCCGTTTCCTGTTTCTATAGTAAGCCACAGTGACTCGGTTTCCCCAGGGTGACTCTGCACCTCTGTGGCTTTTATGTCTTCTCGAATGAAAAAGGCTACTCCTCCCCCTCTTTGTCCCTGCCTATCCTTTCTGAACAGATCATATCAAGGTATAGTCGTGTCTCATCCGTGGTTTTCCATGAACCACGTTTCTGTCACAGTGCCCAAGTGCAATCTTTCTGCTACCACGACGGCTGTGAGTTCAGGTAGTTTGGTTGCAAGGCTTCTAGCATTTGCAGTCATCACCTTCCAGGAATGTGCCCCCCCTTTGGTATGGGGCTGCACCCTCTTCTTGGACAGTGCCAATTTGCTGTTTGTGCCCAAGTGATTTTTGAGATTGCCATCTTGTTGCAGAATGCTAATTGAGACCCCTGTGGTTGGGATGCCCCGTTTCTGCATTTCTCTTTCTGGGTGTGTCTGTGCTCCTTTGAATTTACAGGGAGTGGTGACAAGCCCACCGACGGTGGTGTTGTGAGCTGTCACCATAGCCTTCCCATCACGGCCTCCCCCTCTGCTATAACCTCAGTACCATCCCCCCTTTTCTGTGTCTGCCCCACCTGTACTTTACACGAGGTCTCTCCTTTTTTACCTGTGGCCACTCCTTGCTCATGGCCATGCCTGATTCCTTTAGTCTGATGTTGGGGGGGTCCCTTCCATTCGCTGATGCCCTTACCTTCATATCTTTCTGCTGCATCCTCATTTAGGTCATCTTCTCTGTGCTGGAGACCTCCCAGTTTAAACCCTCCAAGAAGACCTCTAATTTCTGCCTTAGTGCTCTCGCTCCTTCTCCGGGTGAGATGCTGACCATCATGCTTGAAGAGCTTCCTGTCCCAGAAGGTCACCCAATCTCCAGTGTAGTGCATCCCAATGTCTGCGCACCAGCCCTGGAGCCACCATTTGAATTCCCTGATCTCTTTGCTCCTGATTTTGTCCTAACTTCTGCCCTTCCTCCAAATTGGCAACACCTCCGAGAAAGCCAGATGTGTTGTGTACTCCTTTAGGCTCTCCCCGTCTTCATGTCTGCCTTGGCTTCTTCCACAGTTACGGCAGGAGTCATGCATAATCGGGCCACCGTGCCCGAAATTTGGAAGTCTCTAGAACTAATAATCTTACTTCGAGGGGGCTGTTACAGCAGGTAGCACCGGTAGGAATAAAGTCGCCAGGCACCAGGATCACATGGAAAACTTCTAGCTAGCAGTCTGTCATGGGGGACTGCCCCCACAGAGGTCAGCATGCCGAAGTCCGCTCATTCTATAAAGAGGGCAGTCCCCAGAGCTACCTCAGTTCTTTTCCCACCATCGACCCACGTATGTTGGACCTCCACGGACACCTACTTCAGTTGACCACTGTTTTTTTCGTATTTACATGCAATTTCTGTTCTTTTTCTTACCTTAGTATTAACATCGATTTTGGGCGTTTTCTCTATCTTGTTTATGTCTTCTGCTTCAGCCTCGTCTTCTGACCGGCCTACAAAGTGTACCTGCGACAAGCATATACCCGCCAAAGACAGTCACTGCCTGCTCTGCTTAGGCCCCAACCATGACACCAAGGCCTGCAAGCACTGCCAGGACTTCAGCCAGACCACACAGAGACACCACTTGAAGACCCTCCAGAGTCATTTGCTTCTGCAGAAATTAGCCGTGATGGAGAAGGAGCTGCAAGCTAAAAGCTCTTCCACTTCCCCGGCCTCCAAGGCATCTTATTCTTCTTCTTCCCAGATGGAGAAGTTCAGTGGAAAGCACAAGCACTGGGACAAGCAACAGGGCCATCCATAGTCAGCCTCTCGCTCGTGATCACCACATAGACCGGCTTCCACCTCTGGGTCTTTCTCCCATGGGGGGTCGTTCCCTCCTTCCTTGGCAGCCCTCACTGCCTCTGAGTTGCCGGTGGTACAGCCGCCCGCCCTCATTGCTATCACAGGCAACGACTTCTCAAGGCAGTGATCCTCATCTCCTGCCTCCCAGACCCTGAGTCCCCAAGGATACTCAGACAGACGGCTCGACTGGGGTTGGAACCTCTGGTGGCAGGTCTTCAACCGTCGCCCAGTCACGGTGCTGCCTTCGTCTGTTCCCAACTCCAGGGTTGGCGCTAGCCCTTCCAGGTATCGCCTGGAGCAAGTGCTCACCTCTTACTTCATGCAGGCAACGCCTCTGCCCTCGCCTCGGGTGAACTCCTTCCCCCCCAGGTGCCTGCCTCGCCTTGGGGCCAGCATCGGCTATTTCTCTGGACCAGTGCCAGCCTTCGCCTACCAGACCGGCACCGGCCACACTGACAACTACACTACGACTCCTCAACCGTCCTTACCTCAGCCCCAGCCTGCACCTCGGCCGATGCCTGCTGGCCCTTCTAGGGATCACCAGCCGGCACCTGCCTGGCCAATGCCAGGGTATCCTACACAGGTTCCTCCACCTACGTACCTGTACCCTCCTCTTTAGTATCCTTATCCACCTTATAATCCATCTCCACCAGTGAATTATAACACTTTATTTACGGCCTGGTGAATCTTTATGAAGGAAAAGGACACAACCTCCTCGAGATCCAGACCAGGCAGAACCTAGCAAGCCCCACACTACATGGTCTTCTGGAGGTCACAAGGAGACCTCGGACCAGCATTGGGACGATGGGCATTCTCAGACACAAGTCCCAGACAGTGATCAGTCAGGGTACAATTCCTCCTTGGAGTCATCGGAGGATTCAAGGGGCTCCTCTGATAGTCAGGAGCCTCCCAAGGAGACCCCTAAGTCTCCCCCTGATGATCCCTCTTTCTTAGATGTGATGCTCTATATCCAGTCCCTTATGGGATGGGAAACAGAGGAGCTTGACCTGGAGCGCCGTCATCTAGCTAGTTACCTCTGGAAGAAGGAGACCTTCCCTTTAGTGGTCCCTCCTCTTACTTGATTCTTATGATGGTGTGACTAGGGCGGTGTGGAAGCATCCTTTGGCCACCCCGGACTTGGTCTAGAAGGCAGATCACCTTTACCATGCACCAGTGGGCAAATCTTTTTTTGTCTAACACCCCATGGTGGACTTAATGGTCATGAATACGGCTTATGACCACACTAAAAAGCCCAAACACCTCAGCACCCACCCTCCAGACAAGGAATCCCACCAGCTGGATCAGTTGGGCAAGGGGGGGGGGGTTGTTCATCTGGCCAATCCTGGCCCAGAACTACCTGACCCATATGGTACAGTAGCAGAATTCCATTTAAGATCACACGTGGGATTTGGTTCATACCCTCCCTGAAGATTCCATGAAAATGTAGTTGTCCCATCTGTTAAAATCTGGCTCGGATGTGGGCAACCATGAGCTAAGGGCAGCATATGACACAGTGGATGCTTCCAGTCGAGGGGCGACAGCAGGAATCTGCATCCGCCATCATTACTGGCTCAGGGTGTCTGGTTTTGCACCTGATATTCAAACCAAACGCATGGATGCCCCCTTCTGGGGTTCTGTTTTGTGTGGAGGAGATCCCGCCTTCAGGAATTGGGCAAGGCCCTGAGGTCAGTACACTCCATTTACCGGTCCCAACCATGGCCTTCCCAGCGTCAGTCCTTTCACTGGTCCTCTCAATAGCCCTCCAAGGGCCAACAGTTGAAGGGCCCCTTTAAGCTCAAGGCTGACACCTCACAGCCACTCCTTTTTTCTTGCCCCCAAGAAGACAGGGGACCTGAGGCCAATCCTGGAACTCAGCCATCTGAACCTCTACATAGAGTACAAACGAGTCAGGATGGTGACTTTTGGGAGCTGTTGCCCCTCCTTCACCAGGGGAACTGGCCCTGTTCCCTTTATATGCAGGATGCCTATCTCCATATCCAGATTTTCCTGGCCCACCGCCATTTCCTTCACTTCTGCTTCCAGGGGACCGCTTTCAGTTTCGGGCCCTCCCTTTTGGCCTTTCCTTGACTCATCAGGTATTTACCAAGTGCCTTGCGATAGTAGCTGTGGCTCTGCAGAGGCAAGGCTTCTATGTGTTCCCTTAGCTGAACAATTGGCTGCTCACAGACCCTGGAAGGCATCTCTTGTTACAAACCCTGGAAGGCACCTTCTGGCTCTTTCAGACCCTAGGGATCACGATCAACTTACCAAAATCCTGTCTCTCTCCATGCCATCACCTCCAGTACATTGGAGCAGTTCTGGACTCGTCCCAGGGCAAAGCCTTCCTGCCGGGGCACAGAGCAGAGCACCCGATAGCACAGGCCTGGCTGGTATCTTCCAGTTGTCAGGTCCCAGCCAGAGTGTTTCTTTGTCTGCTGGGGCACATGGCGGTGGCTATAGCCATGGTTCCCCTGGCCTGCCTCCATAAGAGGGTTCTCCAATGGATTCTGCAAATCCAATGAGATCAACACACTGACAACCTGGATCAGCCGGTGCTGGTTTGCAATCCAACGATGAGGTCCATGCAGTGGTGGCAGAACCCCGCCAATCTCCTGAAGGCGGTTCCCCTCCATGTTGTATCTCCTCAGCAGAGTCTCACCACGGACACCTCAGGCCTGGGATGGGGAGCTCACCCAGGGCATTTAGTCTGAGATGGAGCAGCATCTCCACATCAATGTGCTGAAGATGCGGGCAGTTCTATATGCTCTGCAGGCCTCCCAGACACACATTCTTTCGGCCCAGTATTGGTGCAGATGGACAACGTATTTGTAGTCTTCTACATCAACAAACAGGGGGTACTCATTTTTGCCCTCTCTGTTGGGAGGCCACAACGGTATGGTATTGGGCCATCAAGCACGACCTGGAACTTTCAGCCATCCATGTTCAAGTCATCCAAAATGCCCTGGCCAATGGTCTAAGCCGGTCCAGTTCGGGAATGCATGAGTGGGAACTCCTGTCTTCGATGGTCGAAGACCTCCTTGACAGGTGTGGTCATCCAGAGTTGGGCCTTTTTGCGTCCCCACTCAATGCAAAACTGCCACTTTTCTGCCTGCTTGATCCAGGGCCTGGAGTTTTCTAGCATGACGCATCGTCCCTCTCCTGGAAAGGGAGGTTTCTGTATGCCTTCCCTTCCTTTGCACTTCTGCTGAGGGTTCTCCTCAAGCTTCAGTCAGAGGGGGCAGAGGTGATTCTCATAGCTTCCCACTAGCCACATCAGATTTGGTTACCTCTGCTGCAGCAGCAGCTGGCAGTGGAACCTCCTGTTCCCCTGCCCCTGTGCACCGGCTTGCTCTCCCAGGAGCAGGGCACCCTGATCCATTCAGACCTCAGATCTCTGCATCTACATGCATGGCTCCTGCAGACTTAGCTATCACCCGCTTTAGTTTCTTTCAGAGTTGCAGATGTCTTGGTGGCTGCCAGGAAACCTTCCACACTTCTCCATATGTGCCACCGCTCATCGGCTAGATCCCTTCACCTGCCCGGTGAATCTGATTCTGGAGTACCTCCTCTCCCTTTCGGTCTCTGGTCTGGGGTACTCTTCGCTTAAGGTGCACCTTTCCGCCATTTCTGCTTACCATACATCTATTGAGGGCAAAGGTTTTGCTCAGCTGGAGGTATCCTGCACATTCTGGTGGGATATCCTGCATCTGAAACCTCCCATTCGGGACCCCATCCCCCCATGGGACCTTCTTTTTATTTTGGAAAAGCTCTCTCTGCCAACCCTTGGAGCTGTCCGTGAGTTGTGGGCTGCGCTTTCTGTGGTGGAAAGCATTATTTTTAGTTGTTGTTACTTTGGTTTGGAGGATTTCCAAGTTTTAGGCTCTGATGTGTACAGAGCCATACTTAGTTTTTCACAAAGATTTTGCGTACTAATCCTAAGTTTCTGCCTAAGGTGGTGTAAGAGTTCACGTTAAACCAATCCATCCACCTGCCTGTTTATTTCCCTGAGTATTCTAATCAGGGAGGGCTTACTGCATACTTTGGATGTTCATAAGATGCTGTGTTAGTATACAAATGGTACCCAGTTGGTTCAAAAGACTGATCAGTTGTTGTTTCGTTCAGCTCCAGAAGAGAAGGGGCACCTGTTTCAAAACGATGTTTGGCAAATTGCATTGTGTATTGTTAAGAAACATAGAAGGTGACGGCAAAAGGGGACCTCAAGGTCCATCTAGTCTGCCCATGGTGTATAGATTACTACGCACACACACATGCACACACACACACACACACACACACACGCACTCTGAAACAACAAGCCCTTACCTGAGGCAGCCAAGGGTCACTCTACCAGGGGTATGGTTGCCTTTACTGCCTGTTTCAGAAATGTGTCTGCTGTGGGCATCTGTGCAATTGTCACTTGGAGTTCGGTTCACACCTTTGTCCACCATTACAGCTTGGATAGTGCTTCTAGGCACAGGGCCAACTTTGGACCAGCTGTCCTTCAGGGCTTTCTTTCATGAGTAGTCTGCTGCTGCCTTCTACCTCCTCCTGGGTGACTTACGGTCAGTTCTGGTACTGCTTGAGACTCAGTCATACCGGTGTTGCCTGCTACAAGATCCCCCTCAAGGTAAGATAGTACAGTTACGTAAGAACTTACCATAACAGTAGATCTTTGGGAGGACTACCAGGTCAGTATGTCGTATGTTTTATAGTGTACGACATGAGCGCTAAACCGAAATAGCGCTGTTGGGATGAGCGAGAGGTGCAATACCACAAATGCTTCTTGCACGCAGGCATTGCACCCTCTCACTGTCTCAGGCAGAGGATAAGACCTCTGCTGGGATGGGGTTCTACCATGCAGCTGCAAGGAACTCAAGCACTGCGCTTGGGACCGGTTTGATTCCTGGTCCCAGCACTAAGAGAATTTTATTTTTGCACTTTTGTAGATTTCAATGTTACCCCCACGAGTTGAGAATCCTTGTGGGGTGCTCAGCCCCCGTAGCGGGGTGTGGTACAGCCCAAAAGACTTATACGCGATGCAAGAAATTACGTTGTATTGGCAGCGCATTCTTTGATGTGGCATAATGTCTTGCTACATTATGACACTGTGCTTCTCAAGAGGAGCCTTCCGGCAGGTGCTGCTTTCCCTCCCTCCTTCCCCCATATAGTGGTTTCTCCTTCACATTTATTATACCTTCTCTCATCTCTGAGGATCTGCCTCAGTTCTCCTTTTCTGCTTTATGAACCAGGGCCTCCGGCAGGAGGACTGAGGTTGCTCTGGGGGACCACCCCCTTTATAGGATGGGTGAACGTCAGCATGCTGACATCAGCAAGGGTGGTCCCCCACGACAGACTGCTAGCTAGAAGTTTTCTGTGTGGTCCTGGTACCTGGCGGCTTCAGTCCTACTGGTGTTGCCTGCTGAAAGTGCTCCTTTCAAAGATTTTCTGTTACGGTAAGTTCTTACGTAACCGTACTATACTGAATGTCTGTAGCAAGTTCAGTTACAGTCAAATAGTACAGTAGTTCCTGAGTTATAGAGAAAAAAATATAACACGCAGTCACAAGCCCAAACACATGCATAATTATGTAACAATGGCTTATATTCTGAAACTCTCAAGAAACTATGGCACTAAATGTTATATTAAGATTGTTACAGTATACTGTATGTGGTTCTCAGTATATAAGTTAATAAGGCCTCCACAGGGTATTTCTTTTGATGTAAGAGACTCTGAGTGTGAGGCCTGGGTGAGAGGACGCCAAAGCAAAGCTGAGTAGTTCTGGCAGCCCAAACCTCACGAGAGGAGTCTCTTATATCATAAGAGACACCCTGCAAAGGCCCTACTAACATATTATAAATTACTCAAGTTAGCTAGAGTGATTTATAAATAATTTTTTTTTTTAGTAGTACTTTTTCTGGGGCTGGCAGGTGGTTCAGCCCCTCCCTCCCTCGGAGGGAGCTTATTCCTCCAGTGCAGCATCCCGCACCCGATCCTCCAGGAAGTCCCCCATGGGTGGATCCACGACAGGTGCTCGACAAAATTTTTGTCGAACGCCCCGTCAGTGACACCGGCAGGTCGACCGCATTCTGCAGTCGGCTGCCGATTCCCACAGGCTGACTGTGTTTTTGAACTCCCCACGCAGGGTGCTGCACCTCCAGCACCTCCCTTCCCCTTTAAGGATTATCAACTCCGAGTCGGAGCTGATTGGGGGGAGGTGCAGGACCCCCGACAGACAGCGCCTGGTGCCAGTGGGTTTCTCACAGCGGCATGGGACTGTAGTCACTGTGGGAGACCTCGCTGGCGAAATGTCGCTGTTGGGGGGTAACAGCCCATGGGTTACCCTCCCAAGTGAAAGAGTCAGGGAGAGGAGCATCGACTCCCCCCTCCCCCGGAAGCCTATATCTGGTTCCTGGAGGTCGACACGGGTCCCGCTGGCATCATGGGGCCTGCCAGCTCCTATTTTCTATTTTCACCCTGGCCCCCATACTGTGCAATGAGACAGGTGACTAACCCCCGCCTCCGCGGAAGTAACCAAGTGCTCTGGACGTGGGACCACCACTTCTGGTCAGCATGCCTGTGCTGGTGTCTAGCCACTGCTAGGTGTAAAGCGGCAGTGCGCCAAACTGTCCCCCCTCCCGAGGAAGGAGAGCAGCCTATGGACACTCAGTCCTTCGTCACCTCGGTGACCCAAATCCATTCCCGAACCAGGTCGCTGGCATGGCGCGAAGTGTACCCCTGGGCGACCCAAATCCATTCCTGAACCTAGGTCACTGGCGTGGCGTGAGGTGTGGCATCCAGCACTTCCACCCTCAGTGCCACCAGGCAGGCTTTTAAATAAGTTTTAAATATATTGTTTTTAATTTCCAGAGTTACATGAAGCCACCCCTTCCCTGGCTGTAAACTGGAAAACTTCACTGGTATCATTCTTGCGCAAGAGACCACCATGCATAGGATAAGAGGTGTAGTGGCACTGTGCATTGGTTGGCTGAAATCATGTACGTGATTTGCAATTATTGTAATGAGAAAGAAATCATGTAGCCTAACTAGGAATTGAACCCAAGCCCACAGAATACAGTCTTGGTGCTCTACCGCTTAGCTATCAGGCTCCCATGGCAGCAGCCAAAGGTTCCCTAACTAGGAATTTAACCCAAGTCCCCAGAATACAGTCTTGGTGCTCTACCGCTTAGCTATCAGGCTCCCATGGCAGCAGCCAGAGGTTCCCTAACCAGGAATTGAACCCAAGCCCCCAGAATACAGTCTTGGTGCTCTACCGCTTAGCTATCAGGCTCAAGGTTCCCTAACTAGGAATTGAATCCAAGCCCCCAGAATACAGTCTTGGTGCTCTACCACTTAGCTAACAGGCTCCCATGGCAGCAGACAGAGGTTCCCTAACTGGGAATTGAACCCAAGCCCCCAGAATACAGTCTTGGTGCTCTACCACTTTGCTAACAGGCTCCCATGGCAGCAGCCAGAGGTTCCCTAACTGGGAATTGAACCCAAGCCCCCAGAATACAGTCTTGGTGCTCTACTGTTTAGCTATCAGGCTCCCATGGCAGCAGCCAGAGGTTCCTTAACTAGGAATTGAACCCAAGCCCCCAGAATACAGTCATGGTGCTCTACTACTTAACTATCTGGCTCCCATGACAGCAGCCAGAGGTTCTCATCACTTTCTTTCTCTGAAATAATATCTTGTAACGAGGACCACTTGAGATGGAAATTAGATATTGGTACTAAGCAACTGTAGTGAGAGTGACATAATGTGACCTGAGACTCGAACTCAGGCCTGTCCCGGTGCTCTACTACTGAGCTATCAGCCTCACGTGGCTGAGTCTGGGGTTGAACGCAGGGTCAGGGAAGTACCCAGGGATGGTATTCTAGGGACAGGGGTTTGAAGTCCCGGTTAGCTCACATTAATTCTTTCTCATTACAGATTTGTGTTTCAGTTGCTAAGTGGTGGATAATGTTGCACCGATATCTTCTTAGCACATGTAACTCATCTCTTAAAATTAGGGTTACTAAGCAGTCCTGTATTTTGTTAAATTTGCACTATAGGGTGAACCGTCTTATCCTGGTTTAGAAATGTAAATACTTGTTTCCTGGATGGCAAGATCGAACTTCGAGAGTCAGCTCTTGCAGCACGTAGCACATATAGGACTGTAGCCGGCAGGCGGCAGGACCCCACTGAAAGCTTCTAGCTAGCAGTCTGTGGCAGGGACTGCCCCCCGATTTCGGCCTGCCCCCAACGTCATGTATGGTATAAAGGGTGGGCAGTTCCCGGCGTGTCCCAGTTCTTTTCATGACATTGACTCGTGTTCATCGGCTCCATGGATTGCCTCTCGCTAGTTCAACTGCCATATTTGTTAAACAGCTTAGTCGAATTTCATATTTTTTCTTCGAAAAAGATCCACTTTTCAGTGATCCAAGTTTGTATGTAGTCTTCTCCAACGCCCTTCTTCCAAGGGGAACAGATCCCGTACAAGGATGGCCACTCAGCCCGTCTGCTGTGCTTGAGCCCAGACCACCACACCCAGAACTGCCCACACTGCCAGAAATTTAATAGCCAGATGCAGATCTGATGCCAGAAGACCCTGCAGGCCTACCTCACCGAGCAACGTCTAGCTGCCATGCAGAGGGATTCCTCTTCAGAAAAAGGCTCTTCCTACCACAAAAAATCCTCGGGGAAGCACAAAGAAAAGAGGAAGGAGAGAGAGAGAAGGAGAGGTCCCCATCGAGATCTAGATCTTCTGGCTGCCACTCTGCCTCCAGGGGCAGTTCGGACTCAGTCTTGCAGGTGACCCGATCTCCCACTTGGCTTACTGTGGTTAAGCCCCCTGCCCTGGTCCGGGCATCAGGCACTAAAGACCGTGGCTCTGAGTCTTCAGGCCCCACCCTTCAGCCACTGAAACCTACCTTCAGGCCATACTACTGACACCAGTAAGGGTCAGACATCAGTACCTTCCTGGTTGGCCTCCGTATCTGGCGCCGACTCCCGGGACAGGCGTAAGACCTTAGGGTACTCCTCAGGGAGATCTGCTTTACAGCCCCCAAGGCACTCTAAACCGTCATCAGACAAACGTCCGTCGACCAAGCATTCGTCGGGTAGGGACCACCACTGACGTCAGGCTACTGACGTCTCTGCGTCAGCCGTTCAGACACTGGCTCCACCAAACCAGTCACCATCGTCACCGTTCCCCCATCCCCCACTATCAGTGGATGATCAGTCAGGCATCAGCCCTCCAGAGGACGATCAGCCACAGCACCCAAGCAGATGCTGGCCACCAGTGTCAGGTCCTCTAACGCCACCCCACCATCACCTCCCATCTGCCCACAGTTGCCAGACTATGGCACTACACTGGATACAGGCACTGGACTGGTGTCGGGTCTAACGACAGACTCAGACCCAAAACTGAATCTGTCCCAAGTCAAGGACCTTTTTGGCTACTGGTGGGAGATTATTCGTACTGACCTCCTCCCACCTAAGCCCCAAACAGTGGTGATTCCCACTCCAGATACTGGGGCTCCAACAAAGATTCCCACCCCACCTCCAGACAAGGGCACAGGCACAGAGCCTACCCCACATTCAGGCAAAAATAAAGGGAAGGCTCCCCGTAAGTGCCATTCTAGATCCCGGTCACGGAGCCTGAGTTCCACCGGCTCTCCCGACTGACATAGACATATACGATGGCGCTATCAGTCTCACTCCTCTTCCTCCTCCAGGGACTCTGATCGGTTGTTGGACAGATCCTATTTAGAACCCTTGTCCATCAGAGACCTGTCCCCTTTAGACCCAAGAGACCCCCCGAAATTCCTGCATGATGATCCCTCCTTCATGGCGGTCATGAGGCATATACAGTCCAATATAGGGTGGGAGACAGAGGATTTAGGCCAAGAAACACTCTGCCTGGCTAAATATCTACACCAGAAGAACCTTAAGCTGGTGGTTATCCCACCCATAGTGGATACCTCTGTGGATGTTACTAAGGCAGCATGGAAGCACCCCTACACATCTGCCGCAATCCCCAAGAAAGCGGACCCCCTCTACAGGGCTCCTAAAGAACAGCCTTTTTTGGCAGAACATCCCTTGGCAGACTCGGTGGTGATCTCGGCTGCCCATCACCTCAGCACTCTATCTACGGATAAAGAATCCACGCAGTTGGATTCCATGAAAGTGTAAGATCTACTCATCAGTCACCTGTAGTATATAGAGTCTGAATTTTTTACACATGATTCAGTTCCAGAACACTCTTTGGGAGCAGGGGATCAATATCGTAACGGAGATCCCAGACTGTCTGCAGAAAGCAGAACTAGTCAAGCTTCTGCAGACCGGTTCGGACGTGGGTATACATGTCCTCCGGTCAGCCTGTGATTCGTCTGACACGGTGGCAAGGGCTGCGGCCACAGGAGTGTGTGTACACAGACACTTCTGGTTCCAAGTCTCAGTGTTCACACAGGATGTCCAGACCAACCTCCTAGATGCGCCCTTCCAGGGTTCGGTCCTCTTTGGTCACGATACAGAGAGAATTATCACCAAACTGCAGGACTCTGGTAAGGCCGTTCAGATGGTGCAGTCCATGTACAGACCGAAGCAACAACAATCTCTCTTCCATCATCATCAGCCACAGCAAGGTGGTTACAGTCACAGAGGCGCCCCTAGAGGTTCTACAGGGCCCACCTCTTGATCCTTCAAATCAGCCCAAGCCACTCTCCTACCTCCCTCCACAGCCTGACTCCCTGTTGGACCCACAACCTCCCCTGACCCTTGCAGGGGAAGCTGTCAAAAATGTTTTTTCTCTCTCTATGCCAAGGGTTGACGGGAGATCACCTCCAATCAGTGGGTCCTTCAGTTTTTCGACGACGGACACTCAATAGAGTTTGTGCAGTTTCCACTAGACAGGGCCCCCCATCCCGTTACTCCTCGGCACATGCCGGGCCAATTCAGGTGGAAATTCAGGCTCTGCTGCTCAAGAAAGCCATAGAGACAGTTCCTCCAGCTCAGAGGGACACAGGCTTCTACTCACACTTCTTCCTAGTGCCAGAAAAGACAGGAGTTCTGCGACCCATCCTGGACCTCAGCCAGTTTGTGGAATACAAGCGGTTTCAGGTGGTTGCCTTCCAGGGATTTCTCCCCATGATACATCATGGGGACTGTCTGGCATCACTGGACATGCAGGATGCCTATCTCGCATCCTCATAGCCAAGCCCCACTGGAGGTTCCTCAGATTCCACTTCCAGGGGAGGCATTACCAGTTCAGGGCATTACCATTTGGCCTGTCCTCGGCTCCAAGGGTCTTTAACAAGTGCCTCGCAGTGGTCGCAGCAGCCCTTCGAAGGAAATGGCATTATGTCTTTCCCCACCTGGATGACTGGCTCTTGATGGCCCCGTCCAACGAGCAGCTGCAATGGTCCATTCAGGTCACCTGTTCTGTCTTCTGAGAACCGGGTGTCACTGTCAACATCCCCAAATCCTCCCTGGTCCCAACTCAAATCCTCCATTTCATCGGAGCACAGCTTGATACCAATCGAGGAAGGGCCTTTTTGCCTCAGGACAGAGCTCTTCGGCTTCGTGCCTTAGCATACCACATCTTATCTGTATCATCAGTCCCAGCCAGAACTTTGTTATGGCCATTAGGCCATATGGCTGCATCCATCATCACAGTACCTATAGCAAGACTGCATATGAGGACAATTCAGTGGACTCTGCAAGTCCAGTGGGACCAAAGAAGGGACAATTTGGACCAACCGGTTTCCATTACGGACCCGGTCCATCGAGAACTCAGTTGTTGGATGACATCCCCCTCCCGCGAGGAAGCAATGCCCTTTCAGAAAGGAGCTCTGGACCAAGTTTTGACATCCGATGCCTCAGGCACGGGGTGAGGCGCACACCTCAGCATTCACCGAGCACAGGGATCCTGGTCAGCGAACAAGGAGGCTCTCCAGATAAATATTCTGGAGATGAGAGCAGTACTGTATACTCTGGAGGCCTTGAGCACAGTGCTGTGCCCAAGACATCTCTCATACAGACAGACAATATGTCTGTGGTGTTCTACCTCAACAAGCAAGAAGGCACTCACTCCTACCCTTTTGCCGGGAAGCAATGCGGGTTTGGAATTGGGCCATATCCCACCACCTAGAGATCTCAGCGGTCCATGTTACAGGGATCCAAAATACTCTAGCCGATGCTGTCAGCTGCATTCGGTCCAGAGCACACGAATGAGCCCTTCTTCAGTCTGTTGTCGACACTCTCTTTGACATATGGGGCAGACCAGAGCTGACCTCTTTGCCTCCCCTATCAACACAGAGTTGTCCAGTTTTTGCTCGCTACATCCAGGGCCTGGAGTTTTCTGGCAAGACGCATTGTCCCTCTCCTGGAGAGGGAGATACCTTTATACTTTCCCTACCTTCCTACTCCTTCAGTAGGTCCTTCTCAAGTTGCAAGCGGAGGGAGCAGCAATGATCCTCATGGCCCCACTGTGGCCATGACAGATTTGGTTCCTATTGCTGCAGCAGCTGGCTGCCCGAACCTCCGATTCCCTTGCCACTGTGCACCCACCTACTTTCACAGGATGGCGGGACCTTGGTTCATCTGAACCTTCAGTCTCTGCATCTCCATGTATGGCTCCTGAGGACCTAGCCAGGATCCATTTTGGGGTCTCAGACAGGGTTGCTAACATTCTAGTGGCTGCCAGGAAACCCTCCACCAGAGCCACTTATGCCAAGAAGTGGAAGCACTTTTGTCTCTGGCTATGGCCTTTCGCCTCGATCCCTTGGCCTGTCCAGTGAATTTGCTCCTCAAGTACCTGTTATCGCTCTTGGACTCAGGATTGAGCTATTCCTCCATAAAAATGCATTTATCAGCCATTTCTGCCTACCATATCCCTGTCCAGTGCAGAACTGTAGCGCAGATGGAGGTAATCCATACCTTTCTCAGGGGAATCCTACATATGAAACCTCCCATAAGGGACTCCGTCCCTCCTTGGGATTTGCTTTTCATACTGGAAAAGCTGACCTTACCCACGTTTGAGCCAGTCAATGATTGTGAATTTCCCTTTCGCTCATGGAAAGCGTTATTTTTAGTTGCTGTTACTTCTGCTCGAAGAATTTCCGAGCTTCAGGCCTTGATGTGCAAGGAGCCTTATTTAGTTTTCCACAAGGACCGGGTGGCCTTGAGGACTAATACTTTTTACCAAAGGTGGGTGTCTGAGCTGTCTCTAAATCAGGACATCCCTCTCCCAGTGTATTACCCTGTTCACTCAAAGCTGGGGGAGGCTCTTCTCTACACACTTGATGTTCATCTTATTTTGCGATTTTATTTATATAGAACAAAAGATTTCAGACGTTCTGATCAGCTTTTCATTTTGTTTGCCCCTAGGATCCAGGGGGCTTCTGTAGCCAAACAGATCCTTTCAAAGTGGCTCGTCAATTGCATCTCCTTCTGTTACCAGAAATACGATAAACTCTTGCCTAGCTTGGTGAAGGGTCACTTCACGAGGGGAGTAGCGTCCTCCTTTGCCACCCTCAGAAATGTGTCTGCAACTGACATCTGTGCAGCAGCCACATGGAATACAATCCACACATTTATCAGACACTACAGTCTGGACATTGCCTCTCAGCACAGAGCAGGCTTCGGCCTTGCAGTTCTGCAGGGACTCCTCTCATGAGGGTACTTTCCTCATCACTTTCTCCCGTTCCTCCACCCGAGACTAGTCTGGTCTCCTGTACTGCTTGGGACTCAGTCCTGTATGTGTTACCTGTTGCAAGAGCTGACACTCAAAGTAAGATAGTACAGTTATGTAAGAACTTAACCGTAACAGTAGATTTTTGAGAGAAGCTCTTGTAGCAGGTATGCTTCCCGCCAACCTTCCCCCTAGAGGTTTCTCTTCTGCAATTGGTTTACATTGGCAACATTCTAATTGCTCTGTGAGGTGTTACCCTTGGTTCTGTGGTTCTGATCACCTTTCATCCTGATGCCGGAGTCTCCGGCAGGAGAACTGGGGCATGCCTGGGACCGCCCACCCTTTATACCATCCATGACATCGGGGGCCGGCTGATGTCAGGGGGCGGTCCCCGCCATAGACTGCTAGCTAGAAGTTTTCTGTGGGGTCCTGCCACCAGCCGGCTACAGTCCTATATGTGTTACCTGCTGCAAGAGCTTCTCTCGAAGATCTACTGTCATTTTAAGTTCTTATGTAACTGTACTTTTCTACCCCATCAAAAGGCTGCCATTCCATGTGATGAGTTCAGCATTTACTCCTTGGTTTAGCACTTTCCCGGGATTTTTTGCATGCTTATCTGGGCGTATAAATGGGACCCAGTCCTACTAAGTACAACACTTCTAGTTGTAGGTTCCAGTTCCAGCTGACCGGTTTGAGTAGTACATGCTTTGTGTGTAACCCCATACCGGCCACTTGTTTAACTAGTAAGCACACCTCCCATACTTTTTCTGTCTGGGAGAAAAGAGAGGGGTTGGGGTACAAAGTAATACACAGTATTTACAAGACAGCAAAATGACCATTACTAAACCCAGGTCCTGAGGAGCGAAACCTTGCTAAGGGCTGTACTAGGTTTGCACTTCTGGAGGGGTACCCAGTAAATCCTCACTGGAAGCATTAATTAGATTGTCCATACCAGGTTGGGATTCTAGAGTGTGGCTTTATTCCAAACAGTTGGTACACAAAAGCAAAGATGGACCCCCAAGGGTTTACACATCATGGCACAAGGTAAATGCAGAACAACATCTGCAGAAAACAAACTCGAACTTCCAATATTGCATAGGATCTGAACTCTTTTCGGCGGCAAAACCTAAGCTGAAACACGCATCTTCTAGTGGCAAAGACCACAATGGAGCACACAATTTCTTCAACTAGTGGCACTGGCCATGACTTAGAACATTTTCATGTATGACATAGGCTTTAAGGAAGGCAATGTGGCAACTGGCCACGACAGAGCACACTGGTGCTCAAAGCTAGCAGAACCCACGCCAAGGGGTAAACTTTATCTTCAGACGTTGGCCAAATGACCTGAATAAATAGGCACCTTTACAGAACCTGAAGTGCTGAACTGGTCACTCCAGATGGGGGATTGCCCACCTTTTTCTTCCTCGTCCATGCCCAGCCATTCTTTCAGAGTTACACCTCAACAGTTCGCAAACAGAAGAACTATTCATCTTGGAATGTTTGGCACATTCAGCATTGGGAAAGACTACAGATGAGTGTAAGGATAAAGTTCTGTGCAACGTGCTAAGTCACACCGGGAACTCCACTATTGTCAGCCAACATTAGGAAAACGTTTTGAGAACAGTCTCAAACAGAACTGGGTGCATAGGTCCCTTTGTCAGAGTAAGCACCCCAAAGAAAACAAGGCAGGTACACTTGGAGGGACGGGCATCATAAAGGCAGTGGGGCAGCATGGGTTTATCCTGCCTGGATAAATAAAGATTTGATTGATTGATTGATTGATTGATTGATTGATTGAAAACCACAGACCCTACTTGATCTCCGGCTTTATTCTCTTTCCTATTACTAGGGTTCCCCTATGCCTATCCCGTGCATTTTTGACTTTTCCTACTAAGTTATCCCTCACCACCTCCGCTGTGAGGCTGTTCCATGCATCCACCACCCTTTCTGTGAAGAAATACTTCCTGACATTACCCCTTAGTCTACCCCCTTCCAGCCATATTTGATGACCCCTTGTTCAAGAACATTTATTTTTCTGAAAGATGCTATCCTCCTGTACCTTATTTGTTCCCTTGAGATATTTGAAGGTCTTATCATATCCCCAGGGTATACATGTGAGGTCCTCCAGTCTCTCCTCATATGACCTTTGGTACAGGCCCTGCACCATTTTTGTTGCCCTTCTCTGAACTGCCTCTACCATGTCTATGTCCTTAGGAAGATGCAGCCTTCAGAACTGGACACAGTATTCCAGATGGGGTCTCACCAATGATTTGTACAGTGGCATCACCGCCTTCTTTTCTTCTGCTGGTGATACGTCTTCCTATGCACCCCAGTACCTCACTGTCTCTCTCCACAGCTTTGGCACATTATTTGGCCACCTTTAGGCCATCTGATATAATTACCACCAGATCCCTCTCCTGTTTGGTGGTTGTCAGGAACCCCCCCCCCCCAATCATGTAAGCCTCCCCTGGGTTCCTGTGCCCCAAATGCATGATTTTGCACTTTTTTGCACTGAAACTTAGCTGCCACACTCTTGACCATTCCTCTAGTTTACCTAGGTCCCTCCTCACGTTTTCTACCCCTCCTGGAGTGTCCACCCTGTTGCCGATCTTAGTGTCATCTGCAAAGAGGCATAGCAGACCCATTATCAGAACTGTTTAGTGAGTCTCTGAGCACAGGAGAGGTCCCAGAAGACAGGAGAAGGGCTCATGTGATCCCATTCCACAAGAGTGGTAGTAGGGAGGAGGCAGGGAACTACAGACCAGTCAGTCTTACCTTAGTAGTGGGCAAGATTATGGAGCCACTCCTTAAGGAAAGGATAGTTCAACACCTGGAATCCATAGGAGCACAGGATTCAAGACAGCATGGGTTTACAACAGGAAGGTCCTGTCAAACTAATCTCATAGATTTCTTTGACTAGGTAACCAGAGTGGTGGACCAAGGGGGAGCAGTTGATGTCACCTACATTGACTTCAGTAAAGCTTTCGATACTGTTCCACATAGAAGATTGATTAATAAGCTGGGAAGGCTCGGGGTAGGTCAGACATTGGTCAACTGGGTGGCAAACTGGTTGACGGACAGAAAACAGAGAGTGGTGGTAAATGATATACAGTCAGAAGAGATGCAAGTCACAAGTGGGGTACCTCAGGGATCAGTCCTGGGGCCAGTCCTCTTCAATATCCTCATCAGTGACATTGCAGATGGACTGGAGGGTAAAGTTTGTTTGTTTGCAGATGACACCAAGATCTGCAACAGAGTAGATGATCCAGATGGGGTGGGCAGAATGAGAAGAGATCTAGATAAACTAGCAAAATGGTCAGAAGAATGGCAACTGGGGTTTAACGCAAAGAAGTGCAAGATCATGCACATAGGGAAGAGAAACCCTGAAGCCACTTATAGGCTGGGAGGAATTGCTGGCAGTCACAAGGAAGAAGGAGATTTGGAAGGCCATCACCGATGACCTGAAATCATCCAAGCAGACCACTAAAGCAGTAGGTAAAGCTAGAGGGATGTTGGGGTGTATTAGTAGGGGTATCACAAGTCGGAAGAGGGAGGTAATAATCCCTGTTTACATGACACTGGTTAGACCCCATCTGGAGTACTACATGTAGTACTGGAGGCCACACCTTCACAAGGACATTAACTAAATTGAGGCAGTCAAGAGAAGGGCAACCAAAATGGTGCAGGGACTACATCAGAAAACATATGAGGAAAGATTAACTGAACTCAATATGTATACCCTAGATCAGTGGTTGTCAACCTTTTTCAATCCGGGGCCCCCCTGGACCGTGGTTGGCCATGTCGGGACCCCCTACCAAAAGTCTACAGATATTGTACCGCATTTAGTATTTTGTACACCCTTTATACAGCTATTTTTTTATGTGTATATATATATATATATATTTATGCAATAGGTGTGAGACCAAAAGCCATTGAATAAATCCATTTATTTCCACATACGTGGAATAAATCTAACCACCCTAGATTTATCCCACATATGTGGGATAAATGCAAACTGTCAATCAAAGCTTTTTTGTTCACTTTTTTGACAAACAAATGTGAATAACTTTAAAACGAAAAATGATAGCATAGTACTGTGAGCACGAAAAATGTTCTGGATAAAAATATCTACAAAATGAGTGGTGTTTCATTTATAGATACCTTTTAGTTTTTTTTATAATTAGCAAAAAACAGCAAAAAATCCTATTTTCTTTCACTTTTCAGACAAACAAATATAAATAACTTTAAAATGAAAAATGATAACATGGTACTGTGAGCACGAAAAATGTTCAGCATAAAAATATCTACAAAATGAGTGGTGTTTCATTCAGAGATACCTTTTAGTTTTTTCAAAATTAGCAAAAAACAGCATAAAATTCAGTTTCTTTTCACTTTTTGACAAACAAATGTGAATCATTTTAAAACTAAAAATGATCGCATGGTACTATAACACAAAAATGTTCAGCATGAAAATATCTACAAAATGAGTGGCATTTCATTAATAAACACCTTTTAGTTTTTTTATAATTAGTAAAAAACAGCATAAAATTAAATTTTGTTTTCACTTTTCATCAAACAAATATGAATAACTTTAAAACAAAAAGGTAGCATGATACTGTCACCATGACATTTGTTCAGCAAAAGTTCTCTACAAAATGAGTGGTGTTTCATTTAATAGCAACCACCCGCTGAAGTGACATACACCAGGAAAGTTAACCAAAAGTCCCAGAAATTGCTATTTAAATGTAACCCCCTGCAAATGGGGTTCCCAAAAGACTTCCAGGAGCTGCTTGAATGCTCCAAGCCTGAATGGTGTTTACGCTTAAGCCATTTATCAGTGAGTGTTTTTAGAACCTCTGGTACTGTCTCTTTAAGAGCTGTCTGCTTGCAGACATAATTAGTTTGTATGGGGGACTGTGTGTTTCTTTGATTGAGTACCACTCGAGCTGCTGCCAATTCACTCCATTTTGCAGTCACTAGGAGTGCAAAGGGAACCTATCTGAAAGATGTAACTGTTTGCCAGAAATCATTTACAGTAATAATGAAATTACAGTTTGTCTAACCTGCTTTCTTTGCAGTCAGAACTGTGTCTGCCTAGTTCCCATTCTGGTTTTGAACTGCTGAACTGGACCAATCAGTGTGGGGTAAGCTAGCTCTAAAATGGTGCCTTGGACGAATCAGAACTTGGACTCATAATCTGAGCCAGCCACAAGAGGATTGTATGGGCAGTGACTCTGGGAGATGTAGTTTAGACTTGGCCTTTTTGGACCAACAGGAAGCAGTCTATGTGTGAGTGACCGCCAATCCAGTCAAGAACTGGGAGGAACTCAAAGGAAGTGCCCGGTTTTGTCTGTTGGAGTTTCAGTTGAGCTCTGGCAGTGAAGGAAGGAGCCCTGTGCTTTTTCAGTGTGCAGTTTTAGTCGGGAAATGTGTGTAAGGCCCAGAGTTCCGGTCTGCAGCTTGTGTAACTGCTTGTTAGGACTGAATCCGTCCTGTGAAGAGAATCAAAGGATATCTGAAGAGTAGAAACCAGGCTCACCCTGTAGAAGATTGGAGAAATTCTGAATTTCACTCGGTCTGTCAGGAACTGAATCTGCTGTGTGTTCTCCGGGTATTGTGCAGTAATTGCGATCGGGATAGAAGCAGCCTGCCTGGTATAGTACTTTCTGTTTTACCATATAAATGTGTGAAGAGCATGTGCCTCAAGTGAATCCTGTTGCCATTAAAGGACTTTTGCCTGTTACTGTTCACCATATAAATGTGTGAGGAGGCTTGGTTAGCTCAAGTGAATCCTGCTGCCATTAAAGGACTTTTGCCTGTTGCAGTTTGCCATATAAATGTGTGAGGAGTCTCGTGGAGCTCAAGAGTAGCCCTGCTGACATTGAAGGACCCTATCTTGTTTGGAGGTCGTGAGTACTAATTCAGGGTCGCTCCCTGTTGAATTGCCACATTGAATCCAAATGGAATCACTGTACTGCTGACTGTTTAAACTAATTTTTCTTTTCTCTGTGGGAAAGGGCCCCCTACCAGCTGCCACGGTTTGGACTAGCCACTAGGGCTTGGTACCCAGGGACAGTAACTGGTAGGGATAGGCCTGTGCACAGAGCCATAAATAGATGAGTAAAGTGATAAGCTAATTAACCTGATTTCCCCCTGTCCTTGTTATATTCCCCCTAAATAAATCCGAGCTGCTTGTTTCAGCAAAGTTATACTGCCAGAGGTATTTGTCTATGTTAAAGTATTGTACTGTGATTGTTGCACTGTATCTTATTTTACAGGAGGTCCCAGTGCCTGAACCAGCCCTGGGGGTAAGTGTATACTGTGAAGGTAATTCTGATATATTGTGTGGGCCACTAGTGGGAAGAAAGGGGGGTTGCAGTGTCCCAGAGGGCTGTGACCAAGTAAGTTTAACTATTGCAAACCCTGACCTCTGGGTGGAGGCACCCGCCATTGGATCCAGGCCCCTCAACCTGTCAGTGGCAAATCAGGCAGGGGTAGTAGCCCCTGGGATAGCGCCATCTAGGGTTACATAAAAAAGAACATAAACAGTCAAAACCAAATGTTCCCACACTGATAGAAGCATCCCTATTGCATAAATGAAAAATACAATGGTGAGCTGTCAGATAAATGATTTATCTACACTTGTACTGTTTGACCTCGGACACCTCACTAGTAACTTCGCCACTCGTGAAGTTCCAGAGGTCAAAACAGCACTTGCGTAGATAAATCATTTATCTGACAGCTCACCATTGGATATCCCATATATATATGTACACACACATATATATGTATAAAAAACCATGTCAGTGTTCTACTATTTGGTGGGGGCAGCATTCAACTTACTGGCTAACTAAAAGAAACACCTCACAAAAGCTGATGCTGGTCTCAAGCAGTCAAAAATAATAAAAACTGGCATACTACTGCTGTATTTATTTCACTGCTGTAGTATTTTTATATAGCTGCATGTACAAGCTAACTTATTAAGCAACTTAAAAACTACACCTCACAGAAGTAAAGTTGCTGCTATCTGTCTAAAGCAATATGGTTTGCACTGCTAACAGAAAATAAAATAAAGGCAGCTATATTTCTTATCCAGTCAGCAATGACTCGGTGAATTTGTGACTCCATGATTCCAGGCACTTAGTAAACTGAGAAACTTTGTTTTTTTTTTATTTTAACAACAGTAGCAAGGTGTGAGGAGCGAGGAGGGGAATTTGTAACAGATATCTGTGACAAGCGCAGAGCGATGAGCGAGGATCATAGATACAGTCACTTATTCTGCGAAGGGAACAGATGACAAAAATGATGGGAGTGACCAGCATTAATCCTCCCGTCACCCACCTTTTTGTTTAGTCCCTCTCAAACAATCCCCTAACTTCAGTTCCCGTCTGCTCGCAGATACCGTAACTAGTTGAGGAGTTTAAAACCTAGGAAAACAAGCATTTCAGATATTTAACATTCAAACCTTGTACACAAAACATCCCCCACAATATCCCCCTAAAATGATGAGAAAGTCTAAGGGAAAAAAGTCTTAGCTGAGTGAGTTGGCTATTTGCTTGCTCCATGTATTCTGATGTCTCTGTTCCCTCACACGTCCCATATGGAGCAATGTTTTAATCAGGTGAGCTCCGAAGGTGGAGCTGGTACCAACAGCTTAACTATGCCCCTGGGATTTTCTCGGTTACTGTTTGCTTAATGTCTGTTGCCTGGTTGTTAAATTCGTGCTTGGCAAAAACAGAGGCTTACCACAACTCGGGGAGGGGGGGAGGAGCAGTATAAGTGGTATTAGCGTGTCTGATCACGGTTAAACAGCAGTTGGCAAAAAATAATTTTACGGTGATTTAAATTTCTTGTAGTGTTCCGCGGACCCCCTTTGGGCCGCGAACCCCCGGTTGAAAACCAATGCCCTAGAGCAAAGGAGGGAGAGAGGTGATATGATTGAAACATTCAGACACCTTAAGGGCATTAACAAGGTGAAAGAGTCTAACATGTTTAAATATAAGAAAAATAGCAAGACAAGAGGACACAGCATGAGATTAGGGGGAGGCCGATTAAGGGGTAATGTGAGGAAGTTCTTTTTCACAGAAAGGATGGTGGATGCATGGAACAGCCTACCTCAGGAAGTGGTGGATATGAATGCAGTGCAGGGCTTCAAACAGGCATGGGATAGGCATAAGGGAGCAATACAGATGAGTATGAATAGATAGGCCATTGACAGAGCAAAGGCCTATGGCACCTTCATAAGGTAGAAAAGGAAATGGGCAGACTGGATGGGCCTTGCGGTCCTTATCTGCCGTCAGCTTCTATGTTTCTATGTTACCTTTCCTTCCAGCCCCTTCGCAGAGTCACTTATGAAGACAGTAAATAGGACTGGCCCTAGAATTGATCCCTGTGGCACCCTGCTGGTCACCCTCTTTTCCTCGGATTGAGTTCCATTTACTACCACCTTCTGTGTTCTATCCCTCAACCAATTTATAACCCAGTTTACCACCTTGGGACCCATTCCCAGGCTGCCTAGCTTGTTTATAAGCCTGTTATCTGAAACTGTGTAGAAAGCCTTACTGAAATCCAGGTAGGCCTCATCCACCGCTCCCTGCTAATCCACTCCCCTGGTCACCCAGTCAAAGAAATCTATCAGACTTCTTTGACATGACCATCCTGCTGTGAATCCATGCTGCTTCGGATCCTGTGCTCTGCTGGATTCAAGATGTTCTGCATTCCTTTCTTTTAGCAGTGATTCCATTATTTTCCCCACCATCGAGTCCAGGCTGACTGGTCTATAGTTTCTAGCCTCCTCCCTGCTCCCACTTTTGTGTAGAGGGACTACATCTGCTCTCCTCTAGTCCTTTGTAATCACTCCCATTTCCAATGATTCATTGAACAGGGCTATCAGTGGTGCTGCCACCACCTCCCTATACTCCTTTGTTATTTTAGGATGCATCCTGTCTGGTCCTGTTGCCTTGTCCACTCAGTTTTGTGAGTTCCTTTGGAACTCTCTCCTCCGTAAATGGACTGGTGTCCATCTCCCTCCCCTTATTGCTCCTGCCGCTTAATTGCGGCCCCTCACCTTCCCCCTCCTCTGTGAATACTGAACAGAAATATTTATTCAGGATTGTTGCTTTTTCCAAGTCCCCTTCTGCACACTCCTCTTCTCCCTCCTTAAGGCTTATAATCCCACCCCTTGTCTTTTTCCTTTTACTAACGTACTTATAAAAAGTCTTGACTCCTTTTTTTTTTTTTTTACTGCTGGGCTGTTTGTTCCTTCGTTTGTGCCTTTGTACTCCTGACTGCCTTACCTGCCTCCCTCTGCCTATCCAGATATACTACCTTGTCCTCCTCCTCCTCTTGTCTTTCCTTGTACTTCCTGAAAGCCAGCTTTTTTGCTCTTACCTTCCTGGTCACTTCCTTTGAGAACCATAGTGGGTTTTTTTTCTCTTGCCTTTGTTTATTTGCCTAACTGAAAGGTTTGTTGCTTCCACTATGGCTCCTCTTAGATGGGCCGACTGTTCCTGAACTTCCCCCACAGTGCTCCCTCCCTGCTAGGGCTTTCCTGAGACATACCTCCAACTTTGCAAAGTCTGCCCTCCTGAAGTCCAGGACCCTCGCTTTCTTTTGGCTTGACTCTGCCACTATACTGATATTGAACTATACCGTGCAATGATCACTGGACCCCAGGTGTCCACCGACCATGACATTTGCAATTCTGTCCCCGTTGGTAAGTACCAGGTCCAAAATCGTACCCTCCCGGGTGGGCTGTAGCACTAGCTGCCTGAGACATGCCCCCTGCAGGGAGTCCACTATGTCCCTGCTCCTGGCTAAGGCTGTGACTGGGATGCTCCAATCAACATCTGGCAGATTGAAGTCACCTACCAGCAGCACTCTCCCTTTAGTCGCCATAATATGGATGGCTTCCACTAGAACCTTGTCCAACTGTTTCCCTTGTGCTGGAGAGCTGTAGATCACGCTCGTGCAAACAGCAGTGCCACTGCCCGTCTCCAGGGTGACACACAGGGCCTCCACTCCCCTCCGCAATTCCTGTACCTCACAGCAGGGTCCTGTGGGTGCTAGGTGAATCAGCAGATCTGTCAGGCACAGCACCGGACATGTAGCTTGTTTTGTGCAGGGCCATGTGGGCACCAGGTAAGGCAGCAGATCCACTGGGAACAGTGTGACAGGGAGCTCCTGCCACTCTTGAGGACCGACCTTTTCGTAAATCTGTTGTAACAGTGCTTCTATTTCTTAGTCTATTCTGTCCTTTACAATTTCTAGTCCATAAGGTTGGCCACCTATGGGTATCCCCTTCCCTTTCTTGGCTATACTATAGTGTCCTCTTTAATTTTCCTTTTCCCTCTCAGGTCCTTGTACAGGGAGGTTATTGTGGTGACCTCCAAGTGTATGTAAAACAGGTTGTGTTTATCATTGTTAGATTTAGTATGTAATAGCACTATGTCATAAAATACCTTGATCTATATACCATATATTTATGAAACCTGTAAATGTTGAAAATACCATGGCATTAGGTGTTTTTGATAGTGATAAAAAGTACTAGGTGACTATTGTAGAAATTAAGTTAGTTTTGCTATTTAAAATGCATGTAAATTGCTGTAAACAGAACAAGTCTCACATTTGATGATTTGCATATGTCCCGTGATGCTTTGCATTATGGAAGTATGTATGATGTATTTCTTTGAAACTTGATTGGTTGCCAATGCCCTTTGGGGTAACCCTTTTTTCAGTGTTTCTGCATTGAGGTTCTTTGTTTTTAGCTTATTTTTTTTTCCTTTTTAGCCCCCACTACCCAAGCAAACAGGGCCCACATAGGGATGAAGGGTTTTCACTGAAAAGTGGTTAGATCAGAGATCAGTGTCAGTAGGTGCTGGCTAACTGCAGAGAAAGGACATACATAGTCTGTTGCTGCAAACTGATGTACTGAAGAAGGAATATGTCATTGCTGAAGGTTATTTCTTATATTTTGAATAAACATCACACAGAGATTGTGTGTTGAACTTGAAGTTCCCCTCCTTGGTCATTGCATACAAGGAGCTACAGCAGGATTTTACCATCCTCCAGCATAACCTGCTGAATCTAAAGCTCTTGTTAAATGCAAGAAAAACAAAAGCTATGATTATTTCTCCATCCCACAATATGGGGATACCTGGGACCCCACAGATTATTACCCTTCTTAATGAACCACTAGAGCTAGTGGATAAATTTAAATATCTAGGAGTCTGGTTGGATAACAGACTCACCTTCGGTATACAGCTAAGTGAGTTAACAAAAAAGCTAGGGCAGCGCCTCAGTATTTTCTACCGCATAAGAGGCCTACTCACCCTGGAAGCTAGAAAGTGGCTGGTTCAAACAACCTTTCTTCCCCTGATTGAATACGCTGAATTCCTAAACAGCCATTGCCCCCAGTATGTGCTCCAAAAGCTGGATACCCTCTATCATCATGCATTGAGATTTGTTCTTGACTTGCCCGGGCAGACTCATCACTGCTCACTGTACCAAGCATTAGATTGGCCGTCCCTCTCCACGAGGAGGCAAATAAACGCCCTCATGTGGCTATTCCAGGCTTTGTCCAACAAACTACCACCCTATATCTGTGACCTGTTTGGACGTTCAAAGGGTGCCTGTGGACTAAGAAACTCCTCCTTTGTCCTTCTTAAGCTACCACGAACAAGGACAAGTCTTGGCTCAACTGCCGTTAGCTCCTTTTTACCAGCACTTTGGAATAACATGCAAAAATTACTTAAAATCTCCTTGCTGCCCAGCCATTTTATATTTAGGGGCTGCTCTACAGAGGTCTGAAAACGGCGTGTGATTGTTTCAGGTAAAGCCTTTCCCTGCTCAACTGAGTCCCTTAACCTCTGTAATCCTGGGCCGCTTATTTACCGTGTCGGCCAGCATCCCTTTAGGGCAACCACCCCCTCCTACCTCCCCCCTCTCATCAATTAGCTTTGTATGGGGCCTTATTCTATTAGGCTGCCCTACTTTCCCTCTCTACTATGTATCTGATACCCTTTCTTCCCACTGCCCTTCTCTATGTCTCTCCTTCCTCTCCTCTCCTCTCTTGTACTGTATAAGCTACAACCTGTATATGCTGCACTTTAAATGCCTATATTTGCACTTGCTTTACATGTCTGATTCATCCAAGTACTGACTTTGTATATTGTAACTGCCTGTACCGATGTCTACTTTTGTATGAAGTGTTGTCTACTGTAAGCAAAAGTGTCCTCTGTGTCCAGGACCATCTTGAAAATGAGCTTGCTCAATGATGTAATTGCCTGGTTAAATAAAGTTTGATTGATTGATTGATTGAAGTTCAGTGTCTGGTCCATCTGTTATCCCACAACCCCTCCACAAACAGTGCCAGACTTGTAGCTTGCTATGTGCAGTGCCCTTTGCACCCTACAAAAAGCAGCAGACTGATCAGGCAAGGCATCAGACCTGATGCTTGCTTTGCACAAAGCCCTCTGTGCCCTACATAAAGCAGCAGACTCATCGGGCAAGGTGTAGGTCCTGTAGCATGCTTGCACAGGGGCCTGTGTGCCTACATAAAGCAGCAGACTCACCGGGCAAGGTGTCAGACCTGTAGTTTGCTTCATGCAGGGCCCTGTGGATGCTACGTGAAGCAGCAGATCCATCTGTGGACACAGTGCAGACCTGAAGCTTGCTTTGTGCAGGACCCTGTGGGTGCTAGGCAAAGAGCAACAGATCCAATGAGAACAACGCTGGATCTGTAGTTTGCTTTGGGCCCTGCATGAAGCAGCACAACCATTGGGCAGCACTCTGAACCTGTAAGTAGCTTTGGACACGGCATGAGGCAGCCATCAGGCAGCGACCTGGACCTGTAGCTAGCTTTGTACCCTGTATGAGGCAGCACAGCCATCACACAGTACCCTAGACCTGTAGCTTGCTTTGTGCCCTTCATGAAGCAGCACATCCATTGGGCCCTGCCCTGGACCTGTAGCTTGCTTGGGGCTCTGCATGAACCAGCACACCCATCGGGAACCACCCTGGGCCTGTAACTTGCTTTGAGCCCTCAATGAAGCAGCACACCCATCTGGCATGGTCCTGGACCTGTAGCTTGCTTTGGCCCTTATGTGAAGCAGCACACCCATCAGGAACCACTAGGACCTGTAGCTAGCTCTGGACCATGTCTGAGGCAGCACAGTCAAGGGGCAGTATCCTGGACGTGTAGCTTGTTTTGGGTCCTACATGAAGCAGCACACCCATCAGGCCCCACTCAGGACCTGTAGCTTGCTTTGGGCTCTCCATTAACCAGCACACCCATTGGACACCATCCTGGACTTGTAGCTTGCTTTGTGTCCTACATGAACCAGCACACCCAATCTAGCATCACCCTGGACCCGTAGCTTGCTTTGTGTCCTACATGAAACCGCAAACACATCAGGCACCACCCTGGACCTATAGCTTGCTTTGGGCCCCACATGAAGCAGCACAACCATCAGGCACCCCCTGGATGTTTAGCTTGCATTGGGTCCTACATGAAACAGCACACCCGCTGGGCACCACTCAGAACCTCTAGTTTGCTTTGGGCCCTCCATGAACCATCACACCCATTGGGCACCATCTTGAACTTTAGCTTGCTTTGGGGTCTCAACGAAGCCTCACACCCACTGGACACCACTCAGGACCTGTAGCTTACTTTGGGCATGAAGCAGCACACTAAGCAAACAAGCACTGCTCTGGACTCGTAGCTTGCTGGGAGCCCTACATGAACCAGCATACCCATTGGGCACTGCCCTGGACCTGTAGCTTGCTGTGAGCCCTAAATGAACCAGCACACCCATCTGGCATCACCTTGGACCTGTAGCTTGCTTTGTGCCCTACATGACACTGCAAACACGTTAGGCATCACCCTACACCTATAGCTTGCTTTGGACCTCACATGAAGCAGCACACTCATCGGGCACCTCCTGGACCTTTAGCTTGCTTTGGGTCCTACATGAAACAGCACACCCTTTGGGTACCACTCAGAACCTGTAGCTTGCTTTGGGTCCTCCATGAAGCAGCACACCAAGCAAACACTGCTCTGGACTCGTAGCTTGCTCTGAGCCCTACATGAAGCAGCACACCCATCGGGCACTGCCCTGGACCTGTAGCTTGCTGTGAGCTCTACATGAACTAGCACATCCATCGGGTACCACCCTAGACCTGTAGTGTGCTTTGGGCCCTACATGAAGCAGCATACCTATCGGGCACATCCTTGAATTTGTAGCTTTCTTTGGGCCCTAGGTGAAGCAGTACACCCATCTGGCATCACCCTGGACCTGAAGCTTGCTTTGTGCCCTACATGAAACCACAAACACATTGGGCATCGCTCTAGACCTATAGCTTGCTTTGGACCCCACATGAAGCAGCACACCCATCGGGCACCCCCTGGACCTTTAGCTTGCTTCGAGTCCTACATGAAACAGCACACCCATCTGGCATCACCGTGGACCTGAAGCTTGCTTTGTGCCCTACATGAAGCAGCATACCTATCAGGCACATCCTTGAATCTGTAGCTTGTTTTGGGCCCTAGGTGAAGCAGCACACCCATCTGGCATCACCCTGGACCTGAAGCTTGCTTTGTGCCCTACATGAAACAGCACACCCATTGGGCACCACTCAGAACCTGTAGATTGCTTTGGGCCCTCCATGAACCAGCACACCCATTGGGTAAAACCTTGGAATTTTAGCTTGTTTTGGGGCCTCAGTGAAGCCGCACACCCACTGGACACCACTCAAGACCTATAACTTGCTTTGGGCCCTCCACGAAGCAGCACACCAGTCAAGCACTGCTCTGGACACGTAGCTTGCTGTGAGCCGTACATGAACCAGCACACCCATTGGGCACTGTCCTGGATCTGTAGCTTGCTGTGAGCCCTACATGAACCAGCACACCCATCGGATACCACCCTGGACCTGTAGTGTGCTTTGGGCCCCTACATGAAGTAGCAAACCCACTGGGCACATCCTTGGACCTTTAGCTTGCTTTGGGCCCTAGGTGAAGCACCACACCCATTAGGCATTGCCCTGGACCCTATAACTTGCTTTGGGCCACTTCATGAAGCAGCACACCCATCTAGCATCACCCTAGACCTGTAGCTTGCTTTATGATCTATATGAAACAGCACACCCATTGGGCACCCCCTGGACCTGTAGCTTGCTTTGGGCCCTGCATGAACCAGTACACCCATTGGTCACCACCTTGGAACTTTAGCTTACTTTAGGGCCTTTGTGAAGCCACACACCCACTGGGCACCACAGGACCTGTAGCTTGCTTTGGGCCCTACATGAAGCAGCACACCCTTCGGGCACAACTCAGGACCTGTAAGTTGCTTTGGGCCCTCTGTGAACCAGCACACAAATTGGGCACCATCTTGGAACTTTAGCTTCCTTTGGGGCCCAAATGAAGCCGCACACCCACTGGGCACCACTCTGGACCTATAGCTTCCTTTGGGCCCTCCATGAAGCAGCACACCAATCAAGCACTGCTCTGGACCTGTAGCTTGCTTTGGGCCTGACATGAATCAGTACACCCATTGGGCACTGCCCTGGACCTGTAGCTTGCTGTGTGCCATACATGAACAAGCATACCCATTGGTCACTGCCCTGGACCAGTAGCTTGCTGTAAGCCCTACATGAACCAGTACACCCATTGGGCACTGCCCTAGATCTGTAGCTTTCTGTGAGCCCTACATGAACCAGAACACACACTGGGTACTGCCCTGGACCTGTAGTGTGCTTTGGGCCCTACATGAAGCAGCATACCCATCGAGCACCACCATGGACTTATAGCTTGCTTTAGACTCTCCATGAAGCAGCACACCCATCAGGCTCCACCCTGTACCTTTAGTTTGCTTTGGGTTCTACATGAAGCAGCACACCCATTGGCCACCACTCAGGACCTGTAGCTTGCTTGCTTTGGGCCCTTCATGAACAGCACACCCATCGGGCACCACCCTGGACCTATAGCTTGCTTTGGCCCCTCTATGAACCAGGACACCCATCGGGTACCACCCTGGACCTGTAGCTTGTTTTGGCCCTTGGTGAAGCAGCACACCTGTCAGGCACTGCCCTGAACCTGTAGCTTGCTTTGGGCCCTAGATGAAGCAGCACACCCATCAGGCACTGCCTTGGACCTATAGCTTGCTTTGGGCCCTACATGAAGCATCATACCTGCCAGGCAGGCTTGGTACTTGCCTGTTGCGTGTTCAACCTTAAGAAATGCTTTGACACAGTTTTCTGCAAATAAATGTCTTTTTGGAAAAGATATCTAAAAACAGCTTCATTGTGACACTCACATTTCCAGACCACTTGCTTTGTGAGTCACAGCATGAGGAATTACATAATGTACTGGTATAAGCCATTGGTGCTGCTGGTGTTGACTTCAACCTGACAGATGTAGATTGGAGCCTTCCAGCAGCAGCTTCAGCTAGAAGCAAGGACTTCCTGGACTCTCTGCAGGGGGTGTTCCTGAGGTAACTAGTCCGTATGCCAACTTGTGGTGGGAAAGTACCGGACTTCGTACTCACTAACAGGGACAGTATTGCAGTCGTCAAAATGGGAGTCCACCCGGGACTACTGATCACCGTATGGTGTGGTTCAATATATGGACATTTGTAGAACTGAACCACACAAGGGCGAGGGTTTTAGACTTCAGGAGAGCAGATTTTATAAAGATGGGGGAATGCCTCAGACCTGGCGAGGGTGGGGATGGCCTGGGTGGGGTAGAAGAACAGTGTGCAAAGCTAAAAGGGAGCATAGTAAAGGCAACAAACCTCTGCTTCAAACAAGTGAGCAAAACCAAGAGAAAAAAAGAGACCACTACAGTTCCCAAAAGAGGTGGCTGAAAAGTTAAAGGCTAAAAGAGTAGCATTCAAAAGATATATGGTGACAGAGAGGGAGGGGGATAGGGAGGTGTATCAGGGGAAACAGAGGGAATCAGGGAAAGTAGTAAGGAATGCAAAGGTGAAAACTGAAGTGAGAATAGCCCGGGAGGTAGCGAAAGGGGACAAGACTTTTTTAGGTATGCAAGTGAAAAGAGGAAGCCCAGGAGTGGAATTGTAAGGTGAAAAAGGGAAAGTGGGGACTGTGCAGAGGGGGACCAGGAAAAGGCAGACATCCTGGACAAATATTTTGGATCAGTTTTCACAGAGGAAAGAGAAGGGGAGTGGCCAAAAAAAAGTAACAAGCTTTGGTGGAAGGGAGTCCTGAAGGGACTCTGTAATCTGAAGGTGGACAAAGGAATGGGGCTAGATTGGGCACATCCAAAAGTATTGAGGAAGCTCAGGGGAATACTGGCCGCACCCGTGACAGTCCTGTTTAACAGCTCACTGGAAACAGGAGTGGTTCCGGAAGGACTGGAGGAGGGCAGATGTAGTCCCACTACACAGAAGTGGTAGCAGGGAGAAGGCTGGCAATTATAGACCAGTCAGCCTGACATCTGTGGTGGAGAAGTTAATAGAATCGCTACTGAAGAAAAGGATTGTGGAATACCTTGAATCCAGTGGGTTACCAGACCAGCGGCAGCATGGTTTTGGAGGTCATGTCAAACTATCTGATAGATTTCTTTTACTGGGTGACAAAGGATTTAGATCACGTGAAGTGGTGAACATGGCCTACCTACTGTGTATTTCATTAAGGCTTTCAACAGCATTCCACATAGGAGACTAGTAAGTGAGCTGGATAGCTTAGGAGTGGGTCATAAAGGTAGTAAACTAGATAAGAAATTGGTTAGGGGATATGTGACAGAGAGTGGTAGTAAACGGAGTTCACTTTGAGGAAGGGAGGGTGACCAGCGGGATACCACTGGGATCAGTGCTGGGACTGTTCCTCTTTAATGTCTTTATAAGTGACATTACAGAGGAGCTGGAAGGGAAGGGTTACCCCTTTGTGGATTACACCAAACTCTGCAATAGGGTGGACACCCTGGGGTGTCTGTGGAAAGGATAAGCAGAGACCTGTGAAAACTAGAGGAGTGGTCAAGTGTATGGCAGCTGGGTTTCAATGCGAAAAAGTGCAAAATAATGCACTTAGGGCACAGAAACCCAAGGGTGGAGTACAGAATGGGTGGAGTGGTATTGACAACCACCAAACAGGAAAGAGCTCTGTAAATAATCATATCTGGTGACCTGGAGGTGGCCAGGCAGTGCAACAAGGCAGTCGGGATGGCGAGAGGGATGCTGGGGTGCATAGGGAGAGATATTACCAGCAGAAAGAGGGAGGTGGTGCTGCCTCTAGATAGAAACATAGGATTTGATGGCAGATAAGGACTGCTTGGCCCACCCAGTCTGCCCATTTCCCTACCTGATGGATGAGCTGCAGATCCTAGTTAACCAGCAGCCTACTTCTTCCTACCCCCTAGAATTGCCTTATGACTGTCCCATGCATGCTTGAATTCCACCACTGTTTTTGACTCCACAACCTCCTCCGGAAGGCTGTTCCATGCATCCACAACCCTCTCTGTGAAAAAATACTTTCTAACATTACCTCTGAGCCGTCTCCTCTATCTTCAAATTGTGCCCCCTTCTTCTTGCACATCTCTTCTTCTGAAAGATGTTACCCTCTTGTACTTTGTTAATTCCCTTGAGATACTTGAAAGTTTCTATCATGTCCCCCCTCTCCCTCCTTTCCTCAAGGGTATACATATTAAGCTGCTTTAGTCTGTCCTCGTATGTCTTCTGGTGCAGACCCTGCACCATTTTGGTTGCCCTCCTCTGAACAGCCTCCACTCTGTCTATGTCTTTGTGGAGATGGGGTCTCCAGAATTGCACACAGTACTCCAGATGGGGTCTCACTAATTGTCTGTACAGAGGGATAACAACTTTCTGTTTTCTACTGTTGATACCTCTCCCTATGCATCCCAGTATCCCCCCAGCCCTTCTTACTGCCTTCTCACATAGCTTGCCCACCTTTAGGTCATCTGATATAATTACTCCTAGGTCTCTTTCACTTTTTGTTGCTGTTATTAACTCACCCCGCATTGTGTACTCTTTCCCTGGGTTTTTGTTTCCCAGATGCATTACCTTGCACTTCTTTGCATTGAATCTGAGCTGCCATATATTTGACTATTCCCCAATCTTGCCAAGTCCCTTTTCATTCTTTCCACCCCACCTTGTGTATCAACCCTGTTACAGATCTTTGTGTCATCTGCAAAGAGACATACCTTTCCTTCCAGGTGCTCTCCAATGTCACTTATAAAGACATGTAAGAGGACCGGTCCCAGAACCGAACCCTGTGGTGCCCCGCTAGTTACCCTCCTTTCTTCACTGTGGACTCCGTTTACTAATACCCTTTGCGTCCTGTTGTCCAGCCATTTTTTTATCCAGGCTACCACCTTGGGACCCACTCCAATGCTGGCTAACTTTTATATTAATCTTTTGTGTGAGACTTCTCTGTGTAGAGGTAAGACCTCACCTTGAATACTGTGTAAAATTCTGGAGGGAACATCTCCGGAGGGAAATAAAGTGGAGATGGTCCAGAGGAGGGCAGCTAAAATGGTGCAGGGTGCAGCTCCATGCATGTCTCCTCAGTCTAGCCAGATGTTAACTGCTGACATGCATGTCTCCTCAGTATCGCCAGATGTTAACTGCTGACATGCATGTCTCCGCAGTTTAGCTAGATGTTTCTGCTGAAATGCATGTACTATTATTGCTGTATGCTGGAAATCAGTGTACTTGTGTTGTGTTGACAATGCCTTACTCAACTAAACAATAATTAATTGCCCCTCCCTATGTATCTTCTTTGGTCCCCTTGTGTAAAATGCCTAGTGATCAACCTGTGTGAGCTGTAGATTGTTGTGTGGTCTTGTCTTCTGTTTTATCCTCTGCACAACTGTTTTACATGACTTGATTACGCATTGTATTGCTCATGGCAGGAGGCTGGGAGGCCACTACTGTTACGATAAGTGCCATGGAATCGTTTGTGTTTTTCCACAAAATTGTTTTCTTGTTCCGGCCTTGCAGGTCAGCACCCCTCCCCCCAGCCCCATCACTGACCTTCTAACCAACTTACAGGTTATCCACCAATTACTCAGGCAGCACCCCAAGCCTCATCGCTGACCTTCTCACCAACTTTTTATTTATTTATTTAAAAGTTGATAACCGGGAAAAGCACCATGAGCCACAGCTCGCTTCCAGGAGTGACCGGGGGGTGGGGTTACTGGAGGAGGAACAGATACAATTGCAATATAACACAATAACAGGCAGTGAAGAAACAGACCATGTAAAATGTACAATCATGTAAAAAGAAAGAGACTATGAACTATGTACAGTCATAAGTAAGTTTGGAGAATTATGTACAGATAGATACAGAATGTAAGCTATATACAGTAAATACAATGACGAGACAGTTATTATACAGCAGTTTTGTTCTAGAATTAGAATGGAGAGTCAGGCCTGATTGTGGGCAACTGGCAGGCTAGGAGGCGGAACAGGTTTAGGAGGAGGTCGGGGTTGGTCTGAGTGAGTGCTTAATAACGGGGAAGGAGGGTGCAAGCCGGGCTGAGAGGGGGAGGTTATTCCAAACAGAGGGAAACTTGAGGAGAAAGAAAGTTTACCTGCTGAGGTCTGGATACGTGGGAGAGAAAAGGTGCAGGCACAGCTAGACCAAAAGTTATAAGGTGAGGGAAAAGCAGAAGAGAGGAGGGAGGCGAGGTATGTAGGAAGAGACCTAAACCATTACTTGGCTATGAAGGTAGAGCAGTGGGAGGAACACCTCTGTGCAAGCGACTGGAGGGAGAGGACGGAGTAGAGGTCACAGTGGTGAGTTAGTGAGTGGGAGTTGGAGGCGAACCGGCAAAAAGCATGGAAAAGGACATCCAGTTTGGTGAGAGAGGTGACTAGGGCGGCACTGAAGACTATGTTGGCATAGTCAAAGGCAGGGAGGATCCATTTGACTAAAAGGTCTTGTCTTATGTGGAGGGAGAGGCTGGCCTTGTGCCGAGAGAGTAAACCAAGTTTAGGATGTAGTTTGGTATGAAGCACACTGAAATGGGAGGAAAAATCCAGGGAGAGGTCAAGCCAGACACCTGGGTACTGGTAAGTGCTGACATTGTCAACAGGGGTGTCCATTGCTGAGGAGAAAACAGGTAGTGAGGAAAGTTTTTGTTTGGAGCCAAAGGTCATGACAACTATTTTCTTATTTAGTCTAAGGCAATTGGTATCAAACCAAGCTGTGACTGCTGAGAGGTCATTTTGGAGATGGGGTTAGACAGCTTGTTTTAGAAGGTCCAGACAGGAAAAGGATGGTGTAGTCTGCATACATGTGGATGTTGGAGTGGGTGCATATGGAGGGAAGGTCATTGATGAAGACAGAAAACAGAACTGGGTCAAGAATAGAGACCTGGGGTACACCGGCAAGGATGGGGAGGGTGGGGGATGAGATATTGTTAATAGAGACTGACTGGGAATAGCCAGTTAAATAGGATTTGAACCATGCCACTGAGACAGGGGGTAGACCAATGCAGCATAGTTTAGAAAGTAAAAGGGGAAGGGAAACCAAGTCAAAGGCCTTGGCTAGGTCAATGAATATGGCAGAGGTGATGTGGCCAATATCCATGGTGGTGTGGATGGCATTAGTGAAGCGGAGAAGAGAGGAAGCAGTGGAATGGGATTTTCTGAAGCCAGACTGGAAAGGGGAGAGGGTATTGGAACTGGATAGAAAATTGTTGAGATGGTTGAGGATGAGGGATTCTTGGACTTTGGCAAGGGCTGACAGGAGGGAGATGGGACAGTAGTAGCCAAGGAAGGTGGGATCACCACCTTTGAAAAGAGGGAGAACTTTAGCAAGCTTCCAGGCTGTAGGTACTTGCAGGCTGTCCACCAATTTCCCAGGCAGCACCCCTTCCCTGGCCCCGTCACTGACCTTCTCACCAACTTACAGGTTAGCCACCAGTCACCCAGGCAGCACACACACCCCCAGCCACGACACTGACCTTCTCACCAGCTTACAGGCTATCCACCAGTTACCCAGACAGCAGCTCCCTAGCCTTGTCACTGACCTTCTCACCAACTTACAGTTTATCCACCAATTACCCAGGCAGCACCCTCCCCTCCAGCTCTGTCACTAACCTTCTCACCAGCTCACAGGTTATCCACCAATTACCCAGGAACAGTGGGTAGCCAGCCATGTCGGTCATGCGAGAGCCTGTGGGGAAGTGCCATCTTGAACAGCATTTTTCCTTTTGCCACTTGATTTTCTGCCTTGGGGTGCCAGCATACAATGATGTGGTCGCTAATGTGTGACAGGCGTATAAATGGTAATCCCACCCCTCCTGGTGCTTCCGACCAGTCTCCAGCAGCCATGCAGTGTGAGCAGTCCTCGCCTCCCCCCCAAAGAGGAGAGCAGTCCCTGGGATGCTCAGTCCTTCCTCCCCTGCCCAGTTCCTGACAACGTGTGATCATTCCCGAATGCGGGTCACCAGCATAGCAAGTAATTGCACTACTTTTGTGCTGTCAAGCTGACACCTTCATGGAATCTTTAACTTCCACCTAAACACCCACCAGAGATGGGGAGAAGAGAGATCAGTTAAGCCTTGGCTAAATGTGATGCCACGAAGAATGCATCTGGTTGAAGGTCTCTGATAAACAGTTAAGTAGTTCTCAAGAAATATGAATAAATATGACAGCCAGTCATAAGCCAGAATTCATGCATAACTGGATCAACATGGCCTAATACTGAATGTTTATACAAAACTTGATGGATAGTTTGATACCTTTTATTGGACCAACACATGTCGTATACAAAGACGGTACAGCACACAGGCCTTTGGAGCCCCACAGGTCCCTTCCTCAGGTGACTAGCAAGCTGAGCAATATAATCAGCATTTATATACTCTGTGATGCATTGTTTAAAAATAATTAGGTTAGGTGAGAAGAACGTAACAGGAAGAGTGGGCAGGCAGTGAGTAGAAACAGCTCTGTAGCTGTGAAGGGATGATTAGCAGGAAGTGCTGAGATACTCACAAAAGAGGCTGAATGGATACTTTGAAGTGGTAATTGTAAAGGTATCCTGACAGGAACACAGACTTATAAAGACCTGAAATACATAGCATGTAGGGGTATCACAGAAAGAAAAACAAACATACAGTATTTGTATAAAATAACATATTTTTCAATAGTATGTCATAAATCCCAGCAAGACTCCCATGATTGTCCACTACTATAGGACCTCCCTCAGCCAAAGGGCTTTTATGTATCGGGGCCCCTAAATGGCTCAGTGAACTCCCCACACCCATCGTTCATGGAGAAAAAATAGGTCATTTCAAACCCCACCTCCAAAACATACTTCTCTCGCTGACATGCTGTAACTGTCACTGATTTCCCACTCCTCACCCCAGCCTTTTCCTACTTGACTCCTCCTCCTCCTGTCATACTCCCTGTGTTTTACCCCCACCCCTCCTTTCCCTACCCTGTGCCTCATATACATACCTCTTTTGCTGTGACCACTATATACTGCAGGGTCTCTCTGCTTATCAAACACTTGATAACGACGGGAACGTACTGCCGTGATACGTCTTTGTATTTTTACATTGTGATTGGTTGGCATCTCATGGCACTCCAGACATTACCTCATGGGTTACAGCCCACCTGATAGGCTAATGATGCACATGACCCAGATCAGATTTCCAGTATATCCAGGTCCCAGGAACCCCTGCTCTCCAGTTGTAATTTGTGCATCTGAACAGGCAAGAAGCATCCAGAGAACCCCTGTCTGCTCTCATCCTTTAAGGTAGGAAATGCATTTTATTTAGCCTTCTTGGGCTGTTGTTCAAGAACTAGGGATAGCATTTTGTGTTACTGTTTATGAAGGAGCCTCTGGCTCCCAGAAATTCTACATGAATACAGTCCATTCGTTTTAGGGGATTTCTCTTTCATGTGGCTAGTTATGTGCTTCTATCATTTCCTGGAGGCCTCTCCAGGCATCTTGAGCTCCTACAGCACGAAAGCGTCGTTTCCTGGTGGGCCCTTCAGACCAAAAACCAGCGTGCTGCCTTCCTCTGCAGCCACGCGGCACCGCGCGTCCCCCCTAGCAGGCCCACGCCACCAGGAACTCTCTGCGAGTCGCCTCTGCTCCCAGCGACTCCAGCAGTCTTATCTCGGCCTCGCTCTGGGGCCTTCTCGCTACCTGCCCGCGGAGTCGCCTTTCTCCCCGACTCCGCAGCACACCAGCGTCCCCCGCGAGCCTTACTGAAACGCCGCCTAGTCCACGGCCTGTTGGTCGGCCCGTGAGTCGCCTCTGCCCCCCGCGACTCCGCGGATTGCCTACACCTCCTCCCTTGCTGCAAGGCCTATTACTAGGCCAGGAGTCGCCTCTGCTCCCGCGACTCGCGGAGTCATCTGGACCTACACGGCCCCCCTTGACCCTCAGGCGGCCCCTTTCAGCCTCATGATTCGCCTCTGCTCCCTGTGACTCTACGGACTGCCCTACACCTCCTCCTTGCTGCAAGGCCTATTACTAGGCCCACGGAGTCGCCTCTGCTCCCGCGACTCCGGCGGGTTTATCTGGACCTCACAGCGGCCCCCTTCACCCCTCAGACCGTGGCCCCTTTCAGCCTCGCGAGTCGCCTCTGCTCCCCGCGACTCCGCGAACTCTCGGCCACTCCCCGGGCCGCCCAAAAAATTCCAGGCCTCGGCCTAATCCACAGCCCCGAGTCGCCTCTGCTCCCCTGCGACTCCAGGCCCATACCCTAGCCCAGCGCACTCCACCTAGAACTCCTCACCCCCCAAAAAAAAAAAAAAGCCCTACCTGGGTGGGGGTGTGGACAGCGCGACGCTCCCGGGCCAGACACCGGCCTCCCGATCCCTCGGGGGAGCTCAGGGGACGTCCATCGGGGGAGCTCAGGGGAACGGGAACAGGAGCTGTTTTATGGTCTGGTGGAGGCAGTGTATGTTTTTCTGGTACTGCAGGATCCAGGTTCTAACCTGGGCAGCAGCTTTAGGGACCCGACTCAGCGGGCCCACGCCCGCGCAGGCCTCTGCCTGCACCACCTCTATCCCCCTCACTCCCTCCACGAGCAGGCAGGCGGTCTGGCCAGTGGTTTAGGGCCCTGCAGTGCACTCTCTGGCCCTAGGCTCCCCCCTGTGCGGATCTCCACTGTCTCCTGCGACGCCAGCAATGGGGGGTCCATCCATGGACAGCAGCCTTTTTTCACAGGGGCCTCAAGCCACTCATTGGCCTCCTTGTTGCAAAAAAAAAAAAAAAGTGAGACTTAACAGTTCACTCGGGTCCCTCCCATAGCGACCCCAGTTGGACACCGCAGAGCTACTGCCCGGGTACCTCACACAGCGACCCAGGCAGATCCTGCGATCCCCATTCCCCAGCTCGGGGGGTCGTGGCCCCCTCCCACAGCGGGCCCGCTCTCCCGAGCAGGATCGCCAACCTGGGGATAAGGGGGAAAGGTTTCGACTAGAAGTCTCCACCCACGCGGCTCAGGATAAGGGCCCTCACACAGCGCTTTACACAGGCCTTCTAACTGGGTCTAAGGGGCATGAGAGTCCTTTCCTCCGCTCAGATCTCTCTCTCTCTATCTTGCAGATGGTTAAGGCAAAGAAGTGCACAGCGTGCAGCATGAACCTCCTCCCTCAAACTCCAGGGCCCCTATCGCAGCCTGCCTCATGGACGACAGGCTGTCCTTAACAGAGGGAACTCCACCGCTGGCTCCTTCGCTACCCGGCCCCAGCAAACTCGACATGGGTGGACCGGGCTCCCTACTGATTCAAAACCAGCAAGCTGCGGTGGCCATGATGGAGAGCCAGCAAAACTTCATGCTGAAGATCATGGAGAAGCTGGAGTCACTTACACATAACAGAGCTAGACCGTCCAACGTGGAGCCTCCCCGTCAGACAGACCCTCCAGAGGAGCCACCGGCACCAGAGGAACCATTCCCCAGGATGGCAACACTGAAGAGAGGGAGAAAGAGGACGAGTTCGACGAGGGGGAGGAGGAGGAGGAGGAGGAACACGGCATGGATTCGGACATAGAGGACCTCGAGCCAACTCCGTCCCTGACCTCTAAACTGTGTGCATTCGAGACTATACCCGGTCTCATGAAGGTCATCAAGGCCACCATGGGCCTCGCCACGGAGGAACAAGGAGGGGAGAGGCGGAATCCAAGCTAGACCCTATGATCCAGCTAAGGACCATCACCCCAGAGACCTTCCCAGTCTGCCCGGCCATTGAGGAACTGATTCACACGAATGGCAATCCACGGATCGGGCAGAATGCCGAACAGAAGGAACTTACTCAAAATGTACCCGATTCAGGGTGACAAGTCCGGCGCCTGGTGCAGGCCCCCTCATCGACCCCCAAGTGGCAGCCTTGAGCAAGAACCCGTGCTGCCCGTGGGACCACAGCACTCAAGGACCCTACCGACAAGAAGATTGAGGACATGCTTAAAAGACTTTCAAATCGAAGGTACCATGGCCAAGGCAATGACAGCGGCGATCTATACCTCGAGGGCCCAGATCCGCTGGTTGGAGAACTGCAGGAGCAGGGAAGTCGAGTTGAGGAGGCTGAACTATTAGACTGCACCCTCGATGCAGCCAAGTACCTCGCGCGGACATGGCAGTGGACTCTTTCGCCTCCAGGCCAGGCGTCTGCCATCATAAATCGGGCCCCAGAGCACTATGGCTCAAACTCTGGGAGCCGACTCAGAATCTAAGACTTTGCTTCAAAATTTACCCCTTAAGGGGTCATGTATTTGGGGAAGGCCTACAGACTTATCTGAAACAGAGGGAAGAGGGTAGGGACCTCTTAAGGAATAGATCAAGACCCTCACATCTACCAGCTGCTAGACGAAAGTTTCGGCCTGGGGCCAAGAACCAAAGCCGCAGGGAACCCTACTCACAGAACCATTCCTTTCGGAGTCAGGTCCCCACATCCTTCTCACGTACTCCCGCCTTCAACAGCTACAAGTCCCCCTCCTCCTTCAGACCTAGAGGTCAAAGGTCAGGAGGCCATGGAAGAGGATTCAGGGGAAAACAGTGACTCCGCTTTCCCGAGAACCCTCGTACCCCGGTCGGCCAGCGGTTGGCTCTGTTAGCCCACCGCTGGGAGATCACCACGTCAGACAGGTGGGTCCGGGACGTGGTCTCCAGGGGATACACCGTAGAGCTGACTCACCAGTCCATACCCCAACGGTTCGTCTCGTCTCCCATCTCCAGAAGGAGGGCCTCGCCACACCAGGTACAGAGTATCCTGGCAGATCTGATCCAGAACAGGGCCATTCAACCAGTCCCAGTTCAGAAGCAAGGGGAAGGCATGTACTCCATCTTCTTCCTAGTGCCCAAAAAGTCGGGGGAGCTCAGGCCCATCCTGGACCTAAAACGTCTGAACAAATACGTGCTCCCGCGTCGGTTCAAGATGGAGACTGTCCGGTCCATCCTACGGGGGATCAGAGTAGGCGACTTCCTAACCTCAATCGATCTAAAGGACGCCTACCTACATATCCCCATCATCAAGAGCCACAGAAGGTTTCTACGCTTCCACATACTGGGTCAGCACTTCCAGTACCGGGCACTCCCATTCGGTCTGTCCTCAGCCCCCAGGGTCTTCACCAAGGTCTCCATCACCTTGGTGGCCAGGCTCAGGGAACAAGGGCTGGACATAGTTCCGTACCTAGACGACTGGCTCATACTTGCACGGTCCAGAGATCAGGCGCACGCTCATACAGAGCTCGCCGTATGGGCACTCAGGGACCACGGTTGGGTGGTGAACGAGGAGAAGAGCCAGCTCCGTCCAACCCAACAGATCGAGCATCTGGGGGCCATCATCAACTCAGCAGACGGCTGGGCAAAGCCGACCCCAGTGCAGATCCGCAGTCTCCGAAAACTGGCGGGCAGTTAAGGTGCACCCTCGCACCACAGTGGCAGAGGTGCGAAACTCCTGGGCTGCATGGCCTCCTGCATCGACCTCGCCCCATGGGCCAGGTGGCACATGCGTCCGCTCAACATTTCATCCTGGCAAGCGGGCGCCAAGCGAGGTTCAACTTGCACCGCCGGTACAGCTACCAGCGGAAGTGAGATCTTCCCTGAGGTGGTGGGTCACTCGGAAATCTGACCAGAGGAGTTCCACTGGAACCACCTCCCGATTTCAATCGAGACAGGCGAGTCTCTCCGGTTAGGAGCCTGCCTGGGGACAAGTCAGCGCGGGGCACCTGGTCCCCAGCAGGAGCCCTACTTTCAATAAGCGTGCTGGAGATGAGGCGGTGTTCCCAGCGCTAAGGGCCTTCCAGCACATCATACAAAGGCAGTTGGTTCTGATCAAATCAGACAACCGCGTGACGGTGGCATACATAGCAAAACAGGGGGGTACCAGAAGCAAGGCCATGTCACGGGAAACCGCCAGAGTAATGAGCTGGGCTCAAACTCACCTATTCCACCTAGGGGCGGTCCACTTAGCCGGGAAACTGAACATAAGGGCGGATTGGCTCAGCCGCCAACAGATTCATCCCGGAGAATGGCGTCTGCACCCAGACCTGTTTCGTCTAATCCAGACAGCGTGGGGCCCCGTGTCCATAGACCTAATGGCATCAAGGACAATGCCCAGGCGGACAGGTACTTGTCCAGGTTCAGGGGCGTGCACTCCCAGGGCACAGGCGCCCTGTCTCAGGAGTGGCCTCGACGCAGGCGCGCATATGTGTTTCCCACTGCCCCTCATTCCTCAAGTCGTGGAAAAAATCCGGAAATCCCGAATCACTGTCATCCTGGTGGCCCCATACTGGCCCCGAAGATCGTGGTTCACAGCGATCACAGAGATTGCCTTGGCCAGCTTCCGATTCCCGACCCGGCCAGATATGCTGTCGCAGGGTCCCGTGATGCACCCGTCCCCTCGAACTCTGAAACTCACGGCCTGGCTCCTGAGAGGGACCGACTATCGGCCTCCGGGTACCACGAGTCGGTCATAGGCACTCCTCCGTGCACAGCCGCCCACCACCCTCTACACACGAGAGGCAATGGGCCATCTTCTCACAGTGGTGCCAACGCCGGGCTCGGTACGGAACAAGCTGATCTCTCCACTATCCTGTTGTTCCTGCAGCAGGGGTGGATAGGGACTGGCACCCTCCTCTCTGAGGGTGCAGCTGGCAACCATAGAGGCGGCCAGAGGTCTGGTCGAGGGCACCACCAGGAGCCCACCCACTTAATCCGTTCATAAGGGCCGTGGACCTCATGTGACCCAGGACCAGACCCGGGTTGCACCTGGGACCTACCTCTGGTACTGGACTCCCTAAGAGCACCACCATACGAACCCCTCGCGAAGCAGACCTCTTCTGGGTAGGCCTGAAGACCGTTTTCTCGTGGCCATCTGCTCGGCCAGGAGAATTGGGGAAACTCAGTCGCTATCCTGCGCACCGCCCTACACCACCTTCAGCCCCGAAGGAGTACAGCTTCGGACTGTCCCGGCATTCCAACCAAAGATCCCCACGAAGTTCCATAGGGAACAACCATACTCCCTGTGTTTTACCCCCACTCCTCCTTTCCCTACCCTGTGCCTCATATACATACCTCTTTTGCTGTGACCACTATATACTGCAGGGTCTCTCTGCTTATCAAACACTTGATAACGACGGGAACGTACTGCCATGATACATCTTTGTATTTTTACTTTTTTGTGTTTGTTTTTGTTGTTTATCACTGTATGACTGCTACCTATGTACCTTGCCTCCTCTGTCTTACTACTGTGTATTTCTATGACATGGAACCTTTGCATACGAGTCTTTGACTCAAAGGTGTATTTCCGATTGTTGTAATAAAATAAAATAAATAAAATCCAATGTCCCAATTGAGTCCGTTAAAATTTGAATTGATATATTTTATTTCCCACGTCCTTCTGTCCTGTATGTTTGTGAAGTGCTCCTTAGTATTAAGACAGACAGATCCGAGAGGGAATTATGGTTGGGAAAAATGTCCTACAGGTGTACTGATAACCTGGTTTACTATTGTGTCAGTGGTGGTCATCCTGGTTTGCAGTGGTTGCCCTGTTTCCCCTGTATAGCATCCCTTTGTGCACTTTTTGAATTGAATTATGTAAACCACATTGCTTGATTGATGTGTAGGATCTGTATTTTTATTGTGCTATTGCGGCCTGTTTCAGTGGTGGTCTGTATGTATATGCAGGTGCAGGTCTTACATCTTGCATTGTGAAATAGTGGCGTTCCTCTCTTTCCGCAATAATTTTGATCTGCTCGGAGTTTGTTATGAATTATTAAGTTAGAAAGGTTAGGGCACTGCTTCCTTCCCCCACCTCCCCGGTTTTCATCTGCCTCCTTCTTCAGGCGTGAAGCGCCCTCCCGACTTGCCACCCCTCCCGCCTGCGCTGCCACGAACCTCAGCGGTGGCAGCAGGATATGGGGAGGGGGGCAACAAGAAGAGGAGAGCTGCCGTTAGGCTGCTCGATCCTGCTCGACCACCACCTCCCCCGTGCCGATACCCCGACGACCCAAGTTTGTTCCCCAACCCGGTCACTGGTGTGGCATCCTGCACCTCAACCCTCAGCGCCACAGGGCCAGCACCAGGTTAGGAGGCTGCTTGAAGGCAATGATCGGTGTTTCAGGGATGATGTCTCTAAGTCATCGTCACCATCGTGGGTTCTAGTTCTTTAATCATATGCTGATGGGGTGTTTACATGGGGTCATATGTAACAACTAGGGGTGTGCTATCAGTTTGATTTATTTTTTTTGCCTGTGTTCCACTAGATTTTTTTGTGGTATTTATTTGTATAGCACATTCCATTTCTCTGCCAGTTGGTCTTGGGGAGTGGCCCTTCTGGATAAAGGAATTACAAGTGAAGAGAGCTCTCTGTTTCTTGTTATCTCATCTGAGCAGATCCGATGGCACTGAATTGCCTGACTGCAGAGCACAAATTTTTTGTGTGCCTTGGGTGGAAACTGAAATTTTGTAGGTATCTATGTCCTTCAGTGGGTTGTTTGTAAACAACAGTTTGTATATGTCCATCATTAGCAAGTCTGACTGTGGTATCCGGAAAATTTATGTGGGGCCCTGAAAGCGTGTACTGTACCATCTTTGTACAAGGCATATGTTGGTGCAATAAAAGGTATCATACTATCCAGCGACTCCTGTTTTCCAAGGACCAGTACTGCTAAAATCTCTTTTTACCAAGCTTGATGAAATGCAGGTAAGTGGTTTTCAGCATATAGGCAAAAATACAGCAGCCAATCCCGAGTCAGAATGCGTGCATAATTACATCAAGTGGACATTGTTATACCCTGCAGTAGGCACAGAATGTCTCTACACATATATATAGGATAGTGTATGGAAACCCATACACAACAAGGCTGTTCTTCCCCCCAAGTGGCAACCATGATGACTGATGACCTCGAATGCAAAGCTTGAGAGGTCCCTCAGTCGTCATGGTATCCACGAGGGGGAAGATTAGCCTTTGTTGTGTATGGTTTTCCATACACTGTTCCATACAGTGTATGGTGGACCATGATCGCAGCAGCCTTCATTAAAACAACAAGACAGCCCAGAATTGCTTACTTTTTAGGGGTTTGGCTCTGCCAACCACACTTGCTTACAACCGCCCACCGGCCAACACACACGCATGACTCTCCACTGACTAATGACGAGCGCTGGTGGGGTCGCTTGTATTATGACATCCTCACTAATGCAGAATGAAAAGTCATTCTGTGTTAGTGAGGACATCACTGCTACAGCAGAATGATTTTCTGCAGTGTGTGGTGTGTGGTTCCTCTATGGAGGCACCCGCAGTGAAGACCAAGAAGGATGCTGGGAACCTCCACAAAGGAGACCCAGAGGAGGGTAGCATGAGACCCCACAGGCGAAGGAAACAATTCCTGGTGGGGACTCAATCATTAGGAGGGTAGAACTAGGGGGGAGGGAGGTAAAGTGCCTGCCTGGCATGCCATGACTAGGAGGGACAGGAAGCAAATCCTCAGGATTGCAGGAGCAATGGCACGGGAGAGAGAGAGAGAGCTAGATGTCATTGTCCACCTAGGGACAAGTGACCTAGCTGGAATGGGATCAGAGCAGTGCAGGAGAAGTTTATAGGGTTGGGGAGGGGCCTTAGACAAGTAGCACACACGGTAAGCTTCTCGGAGGTGCTGCCTGTCTATGGCATTGGTGAGGCTAGGGTACTCCGCACCATGGGATTCAATAAATGGTTGAAAAACTGATGCGGAGCTCAGGGTTTTGGCTTCACTGGGGACTGGGGGTCCAACTGGAGGGATGCAGGTCTATATTGGCAGGATTGTCTGCATTTGTCCGAGAGGGGAACCAGGATCTTAGGGGAATAGGTTTAAATACTTAATTGGCAAGCATTTAAGCTAGTCAATGGGGGGGCACTGAAAAGAATAATTGAAATACCAGCCCCCCCCACACACACACACACACAAAATAGGGTAGATAGTGAGGTAAACATTAAGGTAGAGATGTCGATAGGGAGCAGGACAGGGGTCAGTGGAGAAAAAGGCAAACAAGTAAGGACAGGGATGGGGCTAAAAGATGTAAGGCTATCAAAAAATGGAGGGTAATGAGTACCAATGCCCATAGTCTGGGTAACAAGCTCCTTGAACTAGTGGCCTTGATGGAAGCGGGACACCTGAATATCGTGGCAGTCACAGAAACATGGTTACAGAGAACCATGACTGGGATGTCAACATACCAGGGTACACAAGCTACAGGACGGACAGGGAGGGTAAAAGAGGAGGAGTAGCTCTCTACATTAGGGAAGCAATCAAAGCAATGGAACTAAAGGGTAAACAGAGAGGCTAGAAGGCACTGGAGACAGAAAATGGCACCACAGTCCATACAGGGGTTGTATACAGACCTCCGTCTTGGGGTAGAGCTAAACAAGGAAATGATAGATGGAATCCTTAGAATGGCAGAAAAGGGAGAGATATTGTTGATGGGGGACCTGAATATGCCAGATGTTAACTGGAGAACCTTTGCTGCTGCCACATCCAAGAGCAGGGTAATTCTCAATGCCCTACAGGGGGCATGCGTCAGACTGCTAGTGTTGGAACCCACTCAGGAGGGAGCAATCTTAGACCTGGTACTCTCAAATGGGGGCAGGTAGAGGATCTTGGATTTAGAAGTGGGTAGCCATCTGGGAACAAGCGACAGCCAAACTGTGTGGCTCATGATAAACACAGCTGTAGAGTCAAGCCAGATAAAGGGGAGGGTATTAGACTTTAGAAGGGCTGACTTTGGCAAAATAGGGGAGTGCCTCAGAAAAGCACTAGAAAATGGGCAAGAAGGTAGGGTGGAGGAACATTGGGGAAAAATCAAAGCTGCCATCATAGAGACAGCAAGCCTTTGTGAGAAGCAAATAAACAAAACCAAACAAAGGAAATAAACACTGTGGTTCTCAACACAGGTGGCGGGGAAGGTTAGGGAGAAAAAGATAACATTCAGGAAGTATAAGGAAGCACAGAAGGAGCGTGACAGAGAACTGTACCAGTTAAAGCAGAAGGAAGTGGGGAAGGCAGTCAAAATAGCAAAGGCCCAAACTGAGGAAAAGATAGCCAACTCAGTTAGGAAGGGGGATAAAACCTTTAATAGGTACATTAGGGAGCAAAGAAAGGGGAGTTACTAGTGGGGTACTGCAGGGTTCAGTACTGGGACCGGTCTTCTTTAATGTCTTAATAGGTGACATTGCGGAGGGGCTGGAAGGAAAACTATGCCTCTTTGCAGATGAAATAAAAATCTGCAACAGCGTTGACACAAGGAGGAGTAGAGAGGATGAGAAGGGACTTGGCAAAGCTGGAGGAATGGTCGAACATATGGCAGCTTAGATTCAATGCAAAGCCATGCAAATTAATGCACCTGGTAAACAAAAACCCAAGGAGAAAGTACACAATGGGGGGGGGATAGTAACGACAACAGAAATGGAAAGGGACCTGGGGGTAGTCATATCAGATGACTTAAAGGTAGGCAAGCAATGTGAGAAGGCAGTAAGGAGGACGGGGGAATTGTGGAATGCATAGGGAGAGGCATCACCAGTAGAAAACAGGAAGTTGTTATCCCTCTGTACAAACAGTTGGTGAGGCCCCATCTGGAGTACTGCATGCAGTTTTGGAGACCCCTTCTCAGCAAAGACATAAACAGGATGGAGGCAGTCCAGAAGAGGGTAACTAAAATAGTGCAGGGTCTGCACCAGAAGTCATACGAATAGAGACTAAGTTAGCAATAGCCCACGACAGGGTGTGGGGTTATAGGCATTTAATCCATGCCTGGGGTGCGTTGAGAGGCACAAGGCCACAGGCCTATAACCCCACACCCTGGAGTGGGTTATTGCGCTTACAACATTGGTTGTATGAATGACATAAATAATGCTCAGAAAGGGTGATTTTAAGGCTAGAAAAGATCATTTTTATTGTGTATTCTTCCATCTGAAAAAATAGATCCACATGTAGACTGAGGATAAAAATGTTTTGGTTAAGTTAGACATTTCTGTAAAGTACCAAACCATTGTACACACATTAGTGCTACTAAACTAAGTGAAACACAACATGTGGAACATACAGTTGTGCATGTGGACTGCACAGTCTTTCAGAAAAAGAGATCTGCAAGAACAAGGAGACAACATTTGTAACATAGAGGGGGGACGACTAATGGGCAACGTGAGGAAGTATTTTTTCACGGAGAGGGTGGTGGACACATGAAACAGCCTTCCTGAGGAGGTTGTGGGGTCAAAAACAGTGGGGGAATTTAAGAATGCAAGGGACAAACATAAAGCAATTCTAGTGGTAGGTAAGAGGAATAGGCTGTTAGGATCTAGGATCTGCAGCTTATCCAATAGGTAGGGAAATGGGCAGACTAGGTGGGCCAAGTGTTCCTCATCTGCCGTCAAAGTCTTTGTTTCTATGTTTCTATGGATTTCTGTACTCAATTGCATTCCACCATACACTATATGAAGCTATACTAGAATCCCTTCTCCCTACACAAATGAAGTTATGCTAGAATCTCTTCTGTTAAGAGTAGCCAGCCCAATAACAGTGAAGAGAGCCTTTTGCATCACAGAGTGCAAACTCGGAACTAAGATTTGTGCTGCTCTTATTAATATAATTGCAGGGTATGGCTTAGTTTACTTTAGTTGAAGAGCTGTCTTGTTGGTTAGTTCTCAATAAATTCTGTTATTTAGAACTGTTTTGTTTGTGTTTGATCACTGAGAAACAAATATTGAAGTATCTTCTTTTTTTAAACAGTTTCAAACTCTGCTCAGTGTGACAAGGATCAACAATCAGAACTCCCTGCATACCTGCAGAACCCCACAGGAGATAGGAGCTTTACATGTTTGGCACGTGAGACGAGTGTTCCAGATCAGTTGATGGTTACGAATCACAAGTTTATAGAACATCATCAGCTTCCCCAAACGGGTAACTCTTGTACATCTCAGGCACCTATTCAGACTACTACCAGTGGGAACAGTGTTGCAGAGCTGGGTTATCTATCTGAAGGTACACAGTCCGAGATTAAGCAGAAACCTGTCACATGTACTGAATGTGAGAAGACATTTAGATGGAAAAGTCAACTCACACGCCATCAGTGGGTACACACAGGAGAAAAACCTTTTAAATGCACAGAGTGTGGGAAGTGCTTCCCTCATAGTATAAGTCTTAATTTACATCAGCGGGCTCATTCAGGACAGAAACCTTTTAAGTGTACTGACTGTGGGAAGTGTTTTGTAACTAAACATAATCTTACTGTACACCAACGGATTCACACAGGAGAAAAACCATTTCAGTGTACAGAATGTGGGAAGAGCATGAGGACCAAATCAAGTCTTACTATACATCAGCAGATTCATGCAGAGAAACCTTTTAAATGCACTGAGTGTCTGATGGCTTTTTCACAGCTTACCCAGCTCTCCGAGCATCAGAAGATGCACAGAAAAGAGACATCGCAATCCAGTGCAGTTCAGCCCCTCCTTATTTACATAGTGCCCGTACAGAATAGTTCTGAGCACAGTACAGAGCAAAAACAGTGTACATAATTTAAATGCATGCTGAAGAACTAAATCATACAGTCATGTGCTGAATCATTAAAAAGCCTGATGGAACTTCAGATAAGCTGAAACCTAACCTTTTCTTTAAACAAGGGGAGGTCTGCACCATTGATTTACTGTTTGAAATTTGCCCAGTGTTTGATCTAAGATGAGCTACATTGTATATGTCGACAGTTGTTGACCCACATGTCTACACGCTGTTGTCACAGGCAATAGCGGCTCTAGCCACAAATTGTTACCAGGGCACAGCTGGGGCACAACACATGGCAGCCAGGGCACTAATATATTGTTACTATGGGGGAAGCTCTGCACCATATGGGGCACCAACTGGGGCACAGCATTTTTTTAACGGGGCACGTGCCCTGGCGGGCCCTGGTGTAGAGCCGCCACTGGTCACAGGACCCCAATATCTTTAAGGCCCTACACTATGAGAGTAAGAAAAAAAGAACACATTTACTTTCATCATTGTAAACTAGAGAGAACTCTCAGGTGGATAGTATGCACGGATACCAGTGCATCTGCAGCACATACACACAAACCAGGGAGAGCTTCAGAAGGATAGTGCGCATGGATACTGATTCATCTGCAGATACCTGCAAACGGGTCAAGCCTTCCAGAGGTTAATATGCATTGATATTGACCCGCCTACAGATGCACACAAACTAGAGAGAACCCTCTGAAAGATAGTGTGCATGGATACTGATTCATCTGCAGATACTTGCAAACAGGTCGAGCCTTCCAGAGGTTAGTATACACTGATATTGACCCGCCTGCAGCGAGACACGAACTAGAGAGAACCCTCTGAAGAATAGTGTGCATGGATACTAATTCATCTGCACATACCTGCAAACAGGTTGAGCCTTCCAGAGGTTAATATGCACTGATATTGACCCGCCTGCAGGGAGACACAAACTAGGGAAAACCCTCTGAAGGACAGTGTGCATGGATACTGATTCATCTGCTGTAAAACCCAGGACGCATCTGGAAACAACCTGTTATCAGCTCAGTATGTCTTTCCTGGTGAAACTTTTGGAATAAATAAATCTGCAGAGACATAAGCTAGGGAAAACCTTTAGGAGGATAGTATACATGGATATTGGTCCACAAGCAGATACACAAAGTAGAGCAAGCCTTCAACAGGATAGTAGACGGCACTTCCGTGACATCACCACAGCATGAGTAGCTAACTCGATCAGCTCTGCTCCTTTGCTTAATCAGTGAAAGGCAATCTGCAGTGAAAATATGGCTTCAGTAGCTCAGTTGGACAAATATCCTTTCATATAAAATGTGTGCATGTCAAAGGCTGAAGATTTTATGGTAGCTAGCCCACAACCAAAGAAATCCTTTTAATTACAGAAGGACGGGCTGCTAGGCCCGGCATCACCACTGATGACCAAGCCGCCTGAGTGATCTAGAGGAAGAAGAGACCAACTGCACAATTACCTCCAAAAACCTCATAGCAGAGCTTTGAAAAGTTGGCAACATGCTAAACACTCTGCAGATTTTGCTGATGGAGACCTGCAAAGAAGTACAAGAAATGGGGGTAAGGAAAAAAGACCTGGAATGGGGCCTTACTGATGTAGTAGAGCAGGAAGACCATCACAGTGCCATGCTGCTACACCTCTATAAGAAGGAAAGAGACAAGAGAAAGTAAGCAATTTAGAGCAGAGGGCCGCTAGGAACAACCTGTGTCTACATGGGGTTTTAGAGGGCACAGAGGAGGGTGAAATGGAAATATTTGTGGTATCCTTTATCATCAAACTCTTAGGCTGGGAAAAGAACATGGTACTGCAAAGTGACTGAGCACATTGTGCCTTAGCTCTCTAGCCTACAGACCACAAATCTCACCCACGATCCATAGTTGCAAGATTTATAGAGCATTCAGTCAACATGAAAGTGCTGAGGGCCACATGGAATAAGAAAGCACTACTTTCTGGAGACATAAAAATTTATATGGAACGTGATTTCACACTGCTGATTATGGACAAACGCAGAAAGATATTAGCGACAGTCAAGCGCTCGGAGAAAAAAAAACATAAAACGACGCACAAGTTATTGCGCCAGCATAACTTAAAATCTTCACTGCCATTGGTGGCAAGTTCTGCCTGCCTACAACAACTGGGGGGCATAATGGTCACACTAGAGATGTTGTCTTCATGGGCTAAGAAAGAACTGATGCAGCGGGAATGGACCCAGCAGGGAGTGCAAAGACATCACCGTCCACCAGCAAGAGTTGAGGAGCAGTCTTCCAGAGGAAAGAACAAGAGAAGGACAAAGCAGCTGCTCCACATCAGGCAACTGGGTGAGAGGCTGTGATGCACATTTGAATGCACCAGGCTCCATAGCCAATGGCTAGTACTTTGTTTTGCAGCACCACCGAGAGTGTTGTGATACTAAGGAGATCCATACTCACAATTGTAAAGAGGGTCATTTTCTTTGACTTTCCATTTTGCATATGATTATGGTGGGGAAAGAGTGGTCCATTATGGCCCAAACGGGGGTTACTTTGAAAAAAAAACATACTGACTGGCACTGAACAAGATGGGGGAATGGGATCCGAATGCAAGATACTGTGAGATGGAGTTTCTTCTTGCCTCACCGTTATGTGACTCGGGGGAGGGGGAGTCTCCTCTGCCCTCCACAGAATTTAGTACTTCAATATTCTGTTAATGGCATTTTTTCCTTTACAGTGTGAAAGACTCAAGTACTGAACATTTTTAAAGTGGCAGGGTGGGGGGAGAGTAATTTAAAATTATTGGGTACACTGTTCTGATGTGCAAAGCACTAACAGACTTTTACTCCCATTCCTTAGGCTTCGGGTTTGCCACTATAGTTAGAATGGGTAAGAAGTGTCTATGTTTATTATCATCATCATCATCAGAGTTTATTTATAGAGCGCAAGTCTCACAAAATTCAAAGTGCCTTACATTCTGTAACAAATATTAAAATTCATAAAGTATAAATTAACCAGATAAACTATATAAGACCCAATTTATACTAAATTATAACCCATCCTTTAGACTATATCGGGGGGTTAGGTGACCACTGGGATGGAAGTGAAGGCACGGAAATGGTGAGGCTCATATTGAGCTAATGAGAATCCTTCATGTTCCCTGACAAGCTGCCTTGATGGCTGTGAGGGGATGGGAGAACTAACCGCAGGGTACTAAACAAGCCAACGCCTAATGATTCGTTACAAAGAGGAGGCAGTCACCCCATCTGGGGAGGGGTAGAAGGTGGGGGTCACCCTCACTGCATTGGTCTTCATCACCAGTACATCATATAAGGAGTGGAAAAGCAGTTTAGAGTGTAAAAGCACCAAGACAAATGACATTACACACACTGATAAGGGCAGTCTACCACACCGATACAGGAGCAGTGGAGATACCTGAACCAAAACCCAAAGGGAGAAGGGCATTTTCCAGCTTGCCACGGCAAAAGGCTGGTGCAGCATTGGTGCTAAAAGCTCACTTGCCCAGATTGGCCTTGAAGTGAACAGCTGTTAATGTAGTTCTGTTTCAAGATCTGTTTTAAGGTAAATGTTCACTCATGTTATTCAGTCTTTGTCTCTGTGTGTCTCATGATATGGTAATTGGAACATGGGGGGCTACATTTGCATCAAAATGGCTGACTTAACTGTTGTCACTATCATGTAAAGTGGTTACACCCCCCAAATTAAGAGGACACATATACTGTAGGAATTAAGGAGGGTAGGTGCGTCGGTGGCCTTCCTTCAGGAAACTCACCTAACACAAACAGAACACCAAAAATTGCAACGTGGATGGGTGAGTGAGGTATACTTTTCAGCTTACCAAGCATGCACACCCTCACAGAAGAGGGGTCGCTATATTGATATGAAAGGATATCCCACTAACAGTGGTCAAGATATTGGAGGATGTACATGGGAGGTACATAGAAATACAGGGGATGTACAGAGGGGTGCCATGTGTGCTACTTAACTTATATGCAGCTAATGAGAGAGCAGAGAGAATGCCATTTTTCAAGAAGCATTTGCTAAGGCCCCTCACTGAAAAGGGGCAGTTGTTCTCGTTGGGGGAGACTTCAGCTGTGTACCCCAACCACAGGTGGTTAGATGTGGACCTGGGCGAGGGACCCACTGGGGGACATTAAAAACCTTTGGAGGTTCATGGCTGAATCAGGTCCCCAGGATGTGTGGCACTTTTTAAATAATGGAGAAAAGGGCAACATCTTTTTTTTTGTCACACCTGCACTCCCAAGATGCTGTAATAGCTTTGCTGTTATTGTCTCAGGAGTGGTTTAACGTGGCACTAAAAAACACATCTAACAAATAATATCAGTAGACCATGCTCTGGTGTGCCTTGATTTGGTCATATAACTGGTATATAAGAATCCCCTTGGGAGATTGAATGTCTTCTGTTTTAATGGTGCCACTGTTTGTGAACAACTGATTTGAGAGGTAGATGCATATTTAGTGTCAAATAAAGAAGGGGACATCTCAGAGGCCATGTGCTGGAATGGGCTTCAGATGACTTCAATTGGATCATTCATCTCACATCTTTCCACAAAGAAGAAAGAAAAGATAGCACAAAGGTTAGAGCTGGAGCATCAGATATTTGAAGCAGATGCAGAACATAAAATAATGCTAGATCCACAGCTAAAGGGGAAGTTAATATAAAGACAAACTAACACAGTTATTGGAATGTAAAATTGAGGGAGGGCTATGAAACACACAACAGAGGTCTTACAAAACTAGGAGCAGGGCAGGAACATTGCTGGCATGGTAACTCCACCAGCAGGCTATTAGTAGGGCAGTTGAAAGAATTAGGGATGAGCAGTGCCCAAGTAGAGTCCATACTAACCCCATGAACATAGCAAGAGTCTTTGCCACTTATTGTAGCAATGTATACACAGATACCCTGGAAGAGGGGAAACAGGAGACCCTTCAGAACTTTATGTCCTCTGTCAGATGAAAACAGCTTTTTGAGAAAGAGAAGGTTAAGACAGATGCACTAGTTATTCAATAGTCTTTCATCTTTGTTTAACTCCAAAGGTACTAAAGTAGCTCACCTTAATATAAGGAACCTGATTGACTAACTTCCCCAAGCTCAGAGCCTGGGTAACTCATTATCAACTTGACATCATAGGTGTCACTAAAACTTGTCTAAAACCCTCCATCCCCAACACAATATGTTCCCTAGTAGGATATAAGATGCAAGAGCTGACCATCCTGCCTCTAAAAGGGGCAGAGGCATTGTCATATATTTCAAGGTCCACCTAACTGCGCGCCCTGGTGTCTCCCTCCCATCCTGTGAAGTCCTTCATTCCCTTGTGCTGGGAGACACAAAGGAAATCAACATAGTATGTGCTTACAATCCTCCGAGGGGTGGTAGCACTGGCCTGACAGAACTGACTATCTGCTGTTCATTGTCAGGAAAGATGAAATCATTATTATGGGCAGTTTTAATCTGGGATGGTTAAGCACCAACTCCAATTCATTCCAATCACTCCTAGACAAAGTCCACCTCTCACAGCTAATTGTTGACCCAAACAGACCTTCCTGCAAAGGAGGTCATCGCTCTCATCGACTGGATCATGTCCAGTAGGAAGGACAGGATGTCAGCTGCTAGAACCTGTATCGATGCCATCAGTGATCATTCCCCAGTTTACTGCATTTGGAATGCCCGTCCTCCCTCCTGTCCCCCTAAATAAATAATCCTTCGGGATTACTCTGCATTTGACCGTGGAGCCTTTCTGGATGATCTTAGCCTCATTGAATGGTCTCTGCTTTACAATACCAGGGATGTGAATGATGCCATGGGCTGTTTTACTGCCGCCCCTATCCCTCCAAGACAAACGAAACATATTCCTAAGGCACAGGATAAGGGGTAAACCCACACAGTGACTGCATAGTCCACTGCTATCCTTGTTTAATGAATGGGATAAGTTCTCGGCAACATTTAAATCTACAGCACTTCCATCAGATTGGTTAGCTTATCAGGCCCTGACAAATGCCGGCAAAAAAGAAACCCACATGGCTAAAAGCAAATACCACAGGGAGCTCCTGCATGCCTCTGTTAGAGACTCCTAAGAATTTCTGGACCCAAATCAAGGGTCTCATGGGGAACAGTACAAGTATAATCCCACCTGACATGACTTTCAATAACTCAAACTGTAACAACCCAGTAACTGTCACAAATGCTTTTAACTCCCACTTCTCCAACCTAACCAGATTTGAGACCAACGTGGTGGGCTTGACTGAGTCCTCTTCCTCCCCAACTTACCCCTCCAGCCCTGTACCTTCACACAGTCTCTCTCGGTGAGGTCCTGTGACTTCTAAAATCTGTCTTGTCTTGTCTTGTGGCAGTATTGACCCTCATGGGCTCTAGCCAGAATTACTTAGGAGGCTGGCTTCTCACATCCCCTATCACCAGAATATTCAGCTTGTCTCTTACCACCGCCACTGTCTCTGGCAACTGGAAGGTGGCTAAGGTTGTCCCAGTATTTAAAAAAGGTGACTCTAAAAGTATCGAAAACTACCAAACAATTACAATCCTGCTCTTCCTTAGCAAACTACTGGAAAAGCTAGTCACCCCACAGGTCACGGACCACCTCCATAAACCATATCTGTTATCCCATGCTCAACATGGTTTTGGGTGGGCCCACAGTACTTCCACTGCCTGATCTACGTGGAGGGGTTGTGGGATAACAGATGGCCCAGACACAGAACTTCAAATTCAACACACAATCTCTGTGTGATGTTTATTTTTTGTATATCAGAGGGGATAACCTTAAGCAATGGCATATTCCTTCTTCAGTATATCAGTTTGCAGCAACAGACTATGCATGCCCTTCCTCTGCACTTAGCATCTACTGATCTATCTTTCCTGTGGAAATAAACTACCTCCTTTGTTGGTCTTGTGTGTTTGGGTGATGGGAAGAAAAAAAAAAAAACTAAAGACAAAGAACCTCAATGCAGAAGCACTAAAGCAAGGGTTATCACAAAGGGCATTGGCAATAAAGCCAAGTTTCAAAGAAACACATCACACATACTTCCATAATGCAAAGCATCATGGTATGTATATGGAAATCACCATGAAAGTTTAGACTGGTTCAGCTTAAAGCAGGAATGAATGGTGCCAAAGGGCCTCTCAAACAGTCTGTAATTTACATGCATTTTAAATATCACAATGGGGGTTTTCTGATATCTCTACCCCAGTAACCTAATTCTTATAATACAGTACCCTAGTAACTTTTTACCTTTATCAAAAACACCTAGTGCCATGATATTTTCAACATTTACAGGTTTCATACACATAAGGCATATACATCAAGGTATTGTATGATATAGTGAAACTGCATACTAAATCCAACGAGGAACACAGCCTGTTGTTTTACATCAGCTCAGAGGTCACCACAATAACCTCCCCATATAAGGACCTGAGAGGGAAAAGGAAAATTAAAGAGGACACTATAGCATAGTCAAGAAAAGGAAAGAGGGTGCCCATAGGTGGCTAATCTTATGGACTAGAAATTGTAAAGGATAGATTAGGCTAAGAAATAGAAGAACTGTTGCAACAGATTTAAGAAAAGGTCAGTCCTCAAGAGTGGCAGGTTCTACATGTCACAGTCTAGTTCACTAATGATATGAAAACTGCAGTGGATATGGGCATGATAACAGTGATCTTTTTCATAGGCCTTACCAAAGCATTTGACCTGGAATCACACCCTGGTAAAGTCCAAACTGTCATATCTGGGAATCTCCTCCTCCTCCATTAGATGGTTCTCAAGTTACCTCAGTAGCCAGCAACCATTTGTTAAGTTTGGCAAGGCTAACTCCAACTTATGTACCATCAATACAGCAGCTCCCTAGGGCTCATCCTGGATCCTTTACTCTTTTCCGTCTTCATTAGTGACATCCCCAGCATCCCTGCCAACTTAACACTTTGTTATATGCAGATGATATGGTGCTCTACTAAAGTTCCAAGTGCCTGAGTGATATCAGTTCTAGACTAATGATTGACTTTGACAAAGTTCAGAACTGGCTCCTCCAAAATCAACTTGTCTTCAGCTCTAGTAAGACCCAGGCTGTGCTCTTTGGGTCCTCCCATAAATTAAGGGCCTACTCCATTGGTCTTAAATTACACTGCCTAGGTGGCTTCCAGGTCTCTATGGATGACTCCTTCAGATACTTAGGCATTACCCTTGATCCAGCCCTGGACTTCTCACTGCACATCTCTAGCATATGCAAGTCTGTTAATGCCCAGCTTGGTCTCATCTATAGGATTTGTTATGCCCTGACTCCCACTGCTAGGGTAGCAATTGCCCAGGGAGTCCTGCTCCCCAGCTGCTCCTACAGGCTTGCCTTTTTCTTAAGGTGAGTGCGAACAACCTAACCAAATGGAATGTCCCATACAATAACACATGCAGATTCGCCTTATCAGCCCCTTGACTTACCCACAGCTGCAAACTGTACTCCAGCCTCTCTTGGCTATCCCCCCACCCCCCCGGTGACTCTATGTTGTGTCATTGATAATATGATCAGGATGTTCAAACCTAAGAACCTGGCAGCGTTGCTGATGCCATCAGACCAAACCTATGCCCTCTGCTCCAATGTTCTATCTCTCCTGACTCTTCCCAAGTTCTCCTCTAGGATGCATGAGCAGTCATTTGCCTCATTCGCTCTGAGGGCCTGGAACTCCCTTCCTCCCCACCTGTGAGTTTGCCACTCCTACCCCTTATTTAAAAGGAAACTTCACAAGTTTCTGGTATCCAAAGATGTATGCCTTGTACATGAACTGCACTTTTGTTGGCTGTCTTGTAAAGTCAAATTTACTATTCTGTTGTTATCATTCGACCCTACTGGCATCTCTTTGGAGTGTATGGCAACCTGACTTTCTGTGCAGCGTTTCGCTTTGTTATATGTTATTGCTGTATTGTATGGCAACGAGTACTTTTTTCTACATTGTTTTACTTTGTTCAGTGTTCTTAGTCTCTCCCTATTCTCATGTAATGTTATGACCTAATGCATTTTTTACTGTCTTTGTAATCCCCCAGGTTGTGCCTGAACATAGATGTTCTTATGGTCTGGTGCACCTGCCTGGTCAATAAAAACTAAATAAATAAAATAAGCCGAAATCAGTGACATGATAAAAAAATAGGTTGCAAGATACCAGGAGTCGATGGACTCTTAGCAGAATTCTACAAAGGGTTTTCAGAACAATTGGCACTGATGCTCCACAAAGTTATCAAGCTATTTTTTTTTGGGGGGGGGATAATGCCTGAGACATGGAGACATGTACAAATTACCCTATTCCTGAAGCTTGGGAGGGACCCATGACACTGTCTCTCTAATAGGCCCATATTGTTGCTGCCAGTGGACATGAAAACGTTCCCAGCAATTTTGGCCAGTAATGTACAAGGATAGGTGCATGGCCTGGTAAGCCCAGACCAAACGGAATTCATCAAGTGGAGGGTACAACAGGATAACATTAGAAGGGTCCTGAACATCTGCTTTTCTCAAAGCAATGCCCAGCATCTCCAGCTTGCAATATCAATGTATGCCAAAAAGGCATTTGGGAATATCTTAGAAGTGTACTGTAAGCGATTAACTTTAGTGTGGGCTTCCAGACCTGTATAGGAGCACTATATCGAAACCCTGAGGCGGTGGTAAAACTAAATGGGGTTTGTATAGGCAACCCCCCCCCCCCAAAAAAAAAATGTTGTGTCATGCATAGTGCCTCTAGCTGAAAAAGTAAGGGGAAATGCTGTGATACATGGCATACGGATAGGCAGGGGTTGTCACAAAATTTCACTCTATGCGGATTACACCCTATTTTTCATCAGCAGACAAGAAACATCCACCCTGGTCCTGCAGGCAGACTCATGGCAGGGTGTCAGGATATAAAGTAAATTATTCTCAGTCGAAAACAGTATGACTAAGTGTCTCCTGCTCAGCTGTTTTTAAGGCTTCTTTTCCATATGCATGGTCCACGAACAGTACATTCAGGTACCTTGCTATAAGATTTGCCCCCAAATTGGGAGAGCTGTTTCAGCTTAGGTAGGATAAATTATATGTAGAAATTGAGGTGGGACCTCCTGCCATTCTCTGACAGGTAGGGCAGAGGTGATGAAAATGAATATCCTACCTAGATTACTATTTCCCTTCAGATGTTGCCGATCCTAATACCTACTGGAATAAGTTAGAGAAACATATCCAGAGATTTATCTGGGCACAGGGAAAAAAGCTTGAAGCATTTCTTGTAATTTGAATATTTTGTTATACTTTCATATTATTGTAATATTTTGTACATTGTACTTTCTGTCTCTTCTGTTCTCTTCCCCCTTCCCCAGGATGGTTCTATGTGATAATAGCGAGCACTAAATGTTGATTCGCAAATGGCAAATACTAAATAGAGATGGCAGAAACAACGACTGCGGTTTTTGAGGGGGGCTATCCCCCCACACCCTTACTTTAGATAACCAACTCCAGGGGGCGCATGTCGAGCAGGGGGGAATGGCGAAGTTGCCAAAACCACAGTCGCTGTTTGGTCCTTGCTGTTTTTGCAAATCACCGTTTTGCACTTGCTGACATTATGGAACACCCCCATGACGCATCTGGAAATGAGCAGATACCAGCTCAGTATGACTTTCCTGGTAAAACTTTTGAAGTAAATTATTACTATGGAGGGGAATGGGATTCAGGAAATTAAGAGGGACAAGACCAGGTGGAAGGACATTTTGCACTGGACAGTTATGTCACTGTCACTAAATGTGTAGGAGCTGGGAAAGGCACAAGGCCCATTAATTGCTCCATATTAAATATCCGTGTAATATGTCAAGTTCCCACCACTAGCAATATATTTGTCCGTTTTTTTTTAATCCGTCCTTGGGACGACTTATAACTACTTCCAGTGGCATTCTGTTTCATAGGGTCACCTCCTTTTGTGTAAAGAAATGTTTCCTTTTTATTGTATTAAACCATTTTCCATTTAACTGCAGTGGGTGTCCTCATGGAGCTGAATTAATGTTTTTAAAGTTTAAGTTTACTTCTGTTATCAGACGGGTATTTTTCGATATGTCATATAGTAATAATGTGTCCCTCCTCTTTCTTCGTACCTCCAAGCTGTGTAAGCTAAGTACTGTTAATCGTTCTTCATAGGTAGTTATGCATAGTTATGCCTAAGGACAGACTTAGATACATATCCTTGGTTTATAAACTATTGTTAAAGTAAAGAGGGACAAGCCTCCTGGGAATCATAAATAAATGGCAGGAAGAAGCAGGGTCAGATATCACAGAGGGACAGGTGGTCCAAATGGTTGGATAGGGGATAGAAGCTAAGATTGTCAGAAAACTGGAGAGAGTTCTGCTGGAAGATCGTGTTTAGGTTCTTTCATGTTCCAGCAGTCACCAAACATTTTGAGACCTCTATCATAAACTGCTGCTGCAGGGAATGCAGAGAAAATGACTCCCACTATCATATAGAATGCTATTGCACTAAAATTGTACAATTTTGGTCACAAATCAGGCTAGAACTCTCCAGGATCTGAGGGGTGGGAGGTCCTGATACCTTCCAGTATTCTTTACTGGGTGCAACTGTGAAGGGAATCGCATCTACTGTAGAAAACAAAAAACTGAGGTCTTTAACAGTATGGTACTAGTGGTTCTCAAAACACTGACCTCTCATTGGCTGAGCTCTGTAGTACCAGGCATTGGAGAATGGAGGGAGAGGGTTTCCAAGATATTTGGTATGGAACAAATGACAGCAAACCCCCGTCTCACATGGGAAATGTTTTTGAGAGGCCTGACAGCCTTGGTTGAATTGTACCAACCAGATGGGAAGGAAGGACGACAAAGATGAAGACTAGAGTAAAAAAAAGAGGTAAGGTTTTGGGGAATATTCCGTACTCTGGGTAGGACACAGCGAGGAGGAAGCACCATAAAAGACTTAACAAAGAAACTGTTTAAATGAAGAGACACACAATTGTTTTCTCTTTTCCTACTGGTCATGAGTTTTATGTTTTTAATGAGGTTTAGACCTGTTTAGGTTATTGATTGAAACAGTCTGTCCATTGATTAATACAGAAGGCCAGCTTTATTACTACAGCACTGATAAATTAATGAACTGTGAACAGTAATAGCAACAGCAGAGAGCAAGCATCGGAACAATAAACATATACAAAACTGTTTGCAGAAACCAGGGTAAAATATATATGGATGTAATGGTATAATATAACACAAAGCTATGTGATTGGTATTCTGGATGTAAATTGAAGTAGTACTACCAAATGTATTGAACGTATATCAAGTGAAATAAAGCTGAGTTTAAAGTAGAAAAGGATAGTATGCATGGATACGCGTCTCGCAGCATATACACACAAACACTAGGAAGAGTCCTTAGGCAGATAGTATGCAGGGATCCTGACCTCTCAGCATGCATACACATTAGGGAAAGCCTTCAGAGGGATAGTATACATGGACACTGATCCATCAGCAGATGTACACTAACCGGGTCGCATCTGGAAACGAGCGGATGTACGCTCAGTATGCTTATCTGGTTAATCTCGTTAATAAATAAATGAATAAATAATTAAATAAACTAGAGGGACCCTAAGTGTAATTTTCATGGATACTGACCCATCTATGGAGGTTTGTTCAAGCCTGACAGCCTGCATCCAGCCTGGAGGGGAATCCAAGCACTCAATGATAAGTTTAAATGCTACATTGACAAGCATTTAAACTAGCCGGGGGGGTTGTGGCAGGCCAGCAAGGAGGGTACCTACTTGCTCACCCCCCCCACAGCTAGCAGTGGAACCAGTGAACCGGAGGAGTGGATATCTCAACAAAGCAGTGTGCAAAAGATGGAGACTAGCACCCAAGAGGTGGATAGGCAGAAAAGGGGCAAAAATCAGCAGAAGGGCAGACAGCAAGGAGAACCAGGGATAAAAGACAACCAGGGAAGGAGATGGGGTAGAACAGCTAAACAGTCTAGGGAGGTCAAATCATGGAAAGCCATGTGTGCAAATGCCAGGAGCCTTAGCAACAAGATGGAAGATCTGGAGGCTGTCATGGTGCAGTCAGACCTGGACATTGTCGCCATCATAGAAACCTGGTGTAATGATACCCATGACTGGGAGATGGCCATTCCTGGCTACAACATATTCAGAAGAGACTGGGCAGGTAGGAATGGAGGAAGACTGGCACTGTATGTGAAAAATGAAATAAGGGCCACAGAGATCCAGGAGGAACAAAATGGGGGAGAGATACTGTGGGTTAAGCTGGAAAGGAAAATGGGGCCAGCCATCCGCACAGGTGTAGTCTATAGACCACCAACCCAGGAGGAAGAAACAGATAGGGAAGAAACAGATAGGGAGCTGATGCTAGCCATCCAAAGGATGGCAGACAAGGGTGAGGTAGTACTGGTTGGAGACTTCAATATTCCAGACGTGGACTGGAGCATCCCAACAGTAGCATCAACTAGGAGCAGATTTATCCTGGACTCCCTTCAGGGTGCCTTCCTCAAGCAACTGGTCATGGAACCAACTCGACAGAAGGCAATACTGGACCTTGTACTCACAAACAGGGACAGTGTGATGGGGATAACAGTGGGGGAGCACCTGGGGAACAGTGACCACCTGTCATTGTGGTTTGAAATCACAGAAGGAGCAGAACCAAACCACACAAAAACACTTATCCTGGATTTTAGGGGGCAGACTTTGGGAAAATGGGAGATACTGAAAGAGCCATTAAGGGAATGGGGCAGGAATCAGGGTTGAGGAACAGTGGGCAGTATTTAAAATGGGGATTACAAGAGCAACAGAATTATGCATTAAGCAGGTTAGCAAGAGGAAAAGGAAGAGGAGGCCATTATGGTTTTCCAAAGAGGTAGCAAAGAAAGTGAAAGCCAAAAAGATTGCATTCAGGCAATACAAAAAGACACAGGCAGAAGGGGATAGGGAGAAATACCAGGAGAAGCAAAGGGAGGCAGGGAGGTCAGTAAGGGAAGCCAAAGCTCAGACAGAAAAGCACATTGCAAAATCAGTGGGTAGAGGGGGCAAAACCTTTTACAAGTTCATAAGTGAAAAAAGGCAAATGGAGGTTTAGTGAGACTGAAGGGGGAGGATGGGAGCCATGAACAGGTATTTCTGCTCAGTCTGTACTGAGGAAGAGAAGGGTAATGGGTCTGAAGGGAGTACAAGGGGTGAGAATGGTGCAGAAATGGACACAAGTCCCTTTACACGAGGGAGGGTCCTGAAGGAACTGGAAGTAATAAGAGTTGATAAAGCAATGGGACCAGATGGGGTGCACCCCAGGGTCCTTAAAGAACTCAGAGAGGTGGTGACTGAACCTCTGGCTATCCTGTTTAGCCGATCACTGGAAACAGGGCAGGTATCCAAAGACTGGAGGACAGCAGATGTAGTCCCCTTATACAAAAGTGGGAAAAAAGAGGAAGTGAGGAACTACTGACCAGTCAGCCTCACCTTGGTAGTAGGGAAGATCATGGAAGCACTACTGAAGGAGAGATTGGTGGAACATCTGGTTGTCAGTGGACTGCAGGATCCAAGACAGCATGGTTTCACCAGGGGGAAGTCATATCAGACCAGCCTCATTGAATTTTTTGACTGGATGACTAGGGAGGTGGATCAGGGGAGGGCAGCGGACATAGCCTATCTGGACTTCAGCAAGGCCTTTGACACTGTGCCACATAGAAGACTATTACACAAACTAGGGAATATGGGTGTGGGCAGGACAGTAGTGTGGTGGGTAGGTAATTGGCTGGGCGGCAGGACACAGAGGGTGGTGGTAAATGGCTGTCACTCCACAGAGGGAAGAGTGACCAGTGGGGTGCCACAGGGATCAGTGCTGGGACCGTTCCTGTTCAACATCTTCATCAGTGACATATGCGAGGACCCAGAAGGCAGAATTTCACTGTTCGCTGATGACACAAAGCTCTGTAACAGAGTAGACACACCAGAGGGTGTAGACAGAATGAGAAGGGACCTGCAGAAACTTGACGAATGGTCAGGGGTTTGGCAGTTGAAATTTAGTGCAAAGAAGTGCAAGATAATGCATATGGGGCACAAAAACCCTGGCACAATATATCAGTTTGGGGGTGAGGATATAGCATGCATCATGCAGGAAAGGGATCTTGGGGTTAGCATCTCTGATGACCTTAAGGTAGGGAAACAGTGTGACAAGGCAGCAGGTAAAGCAAATAGGATGCTGGGATGCATAGGCAGGGGCATCACCAGCAGGAAAAGGGAGGTCATGATTCCACTATACAAGACACTATTGAGGCCCCACCTGGAGTACAGTGTACAGCTCTGGAGACCTTACCTACGTAAAGACATAGGGTAGAGAAGGTTCAGAGGAGGGCAACAAAGATGGTACATGGATTGCATCACAAGTCCTGTGAGGACAGGTTGAAGGAATTGAATATGTACTCCCTGGAGGAGAGGAGGGAGAGAGGGGACATGATAGAGACATACAAGTATCATACAGAGAGGAACAGGGTGCAAGAATACACTATTTTTAAGCGAAAAAGATGTTCCAGGACTAGAGGGCATGGGATGAAGTTGGAGGGAGGATGATTCAGAGGAAATGTGAGGAAGAATTTCTTCACAGAACGGGTGGTGAGCAAGTGGAACACCCTGCCAGAGGAAGTGGTGGGGGCTGAAAACAATCACAGGATTTAAGAATGCATGGGATAGACATAAAGGAATTCTGGAGGTCAGGGGTAAGGGGCAACTGAGTTCTAGGAAAATATAAACTGAACTTACAAACTTAAATGGGCAGACTAGGTGGGCCATAGGCCCTTATCTGCTGACACTGTCTATGTATCTACAGATACATATGAACGTATAAATTAGCCAGCAGAAAAAGGCCATTTGGTCTATCTAGTCTGCTTGTAACTGTATTGTCCACACAAACTAGGTACAGCCTTCAGGAGGACATCAAAGGACCATAATATCTCTAAGATCGTACACGCTAAAACTAAACAAAACTTAACTTGAATGTCATCATAAAAACTAGGGAGCACCCTTACGAGGATAGTATGCATGGATACTGATCCATCAGCAGATACACACAAACTAGGAAGAGCCATCAGAAGGCTAGTCTGCATGGATATTGACCCGTCAGTAGATGCACTCACACAAGAGATAATCTTTGGGCAGACAGTATGCATAGATACTGACCCATCAGCAGATACACACAAACCAGGGATAAACTTTAGGTGGATATGTATAGCTACAGATCCAGCAACATGAGCATACCCTAGAGTGAGAGCTTTTGGGAGGCTGGTACGCTGGGATACAGATCCATGAGCAAATAGACACAAACTAGGGAGAGCCTCCGTAGTACAGTGAATGCTTGGATACCAATCCTTAAGCAGATAAACTAGCAGCAGATCTGCAGTGCAAAATCGCAAATTGTCAAAGAGAAAGCAAAGAAAAAACAGCTGCTGGAAGCAGACTGAACCATCTCAGCAGGGGCCTTAGCTAGGACACAGGACTTTGTGGACTCCCTTGAGGGGCTGGCATTTGGCAACAGGTTCAGGAACCTACCAGGGACTGGGCAATCCTGGATCTGGTGCTGACCAACAGGGACAGGGTAGCAGATCTTAGGGTGGAAGGTCAGTTAGGGTCCAGTGACCACAGTATGATGTGGTTCTTAGTGGACACAGGAATCCAGTCAGCCCATGCGAAGGCAAGAGTCTTAGACTTTAGAAGGGTGGACTTTACCAGTATGGGACTACATGTGAAAGAAACCCTGGAAAAGAGGGGGATAGGAGGGGACATTGAGGAGAAATGGGCACACCTCAAACAGGCTATAGCGGAGGTAACAAAACAAAGCATTAGGTCAATAGGCAAGAATAATAGGAGAAGAAAAACACTTTGGTTCTTGGGGGACGGGGTGGCAGATAAAGTAAGGGCCAAGAGGCTAGCCTTCAGGAAGTATAAGGAGACATAAATGGATGAGGACAAGGAAATGTACCAGAAGTGTCTGAGAAAGGCAGGAAGGGCAGTGAGGAGCGCTAAAAGTGCAAATGAAGGAGGGAATAGCTCAGTTAAAAAAGGAGATGAGATCTTCAGGTACATTAGCGAGAAAAGGAAGGCAAAGGGGGGAGTAGCAAAGCTTAGGGGGCTGGGAGCTAGTGGAGGGAGCCAGGGGGTGGGAGTAGTGATCCTGAACGAATATTTCTGTTCGGTCTTCATAGTGGAAGGAGATGGGCAGGGCCCACAGCTGGACTTCAAAGGACCTAAGGATAAGGAGGTAAACACCAGTCCATTCACAGAGGAGAGGGTCCTAGAAGAACTGGCAAAGCTAAAGGTGGAAAAAGCCATGGATCCAGATAGCATACATCCCAAGGTCCTAGAGGAACTGAGGACTGAACTGGCAGTCCTGTTCAGTGAGTACTTAGACACTGGAGTGGTCCCAGAGGACTGGAGAAGGGCATATGTCCCTCTTCACAAGAGCGGTAGTAAAGAAGAACCAGGGAACTACAGGCCAGTTAGTCTAACCTCTAGTCAGAAAGATAATGGAGGCACTCCTCATGGAAAGAATGAGTGGAACACCTGGAAGCCAAAGGACTGGTGGATCCCAGGCAACATGGGTTCTCTGCAGGATGATCCTGTCAAACTAATCTGATAAGATTTCTTTGATTGGGGTGACAAAGACAATAGACCAGGGTGGGGAGGCCGTAGATATTGCCTACCTCACTTTCAGCAAAGCCTTTGATATGGTTCCACATAAGAGATTAGTCAACAAGCTAGGCAGCTTGAGGTTGGGACCCAAAGTGGTAAACTGGTTAAGGGACAGAAAATGGAGGGTAGTGGTGAATGGAACCCAAGCAGACGAAAGGGATGTAACCAGTGGGATACCTCGGGTCAGTTCTGGGGCCAGTCCTCTTCAGTGACATTCATCATTCATTCATCAGTGACATTGCAGATGGGCTGGAGGGAAAGGTTTGCCTGTTTGCGGATGACACCAAGATCTGCAACAGGGTGGATACTCTGGAGGGGGTGGAGAGGATGAGAAAAAACCTGGAACTGCTGGAGAGATGGTCAGGGGCATGGCAGCTAAGGTTTAACACAAAGAAGTGCAAAATCATGCATTTGGGGAGCAGGAACCCTGGAGCAAGCTACTGGTTGTGGGGGGGCTGCTGATAGTAACTAAGGAGGAGAGGGACTTGGGGGGGTCATAATCAAAGATGACTTGAAGGACGCTAAGCAGATGGCAAAGGCAGTGGGAAAGTCCAGTGGGACATTGGAGTGTATTAGAAGGGGAATCACAAGCCGAAGGAGAGAGGTAATAGTTCCACTGTACAAAACCCTGGTGAGACCTCACCTTGAATACTGTTTACAGTTCTGGAGACCACACCTTTGAAATTACATTGACAAAATAGAGACTGTGCAGAGGAGGGCCACCAAAACGGTAAAGGGATTACATCACAAGCTTTATGAGGAGAGAGTGAGGGACCTCAGTTTGTACATGCTGGAACAAAGGGTGAAAGATGACATGATAGAAATATCCACATACCTCAAGGGCATTAACAAGGTGGAAGGGGACAACATATTCCAGATTAATAGTAGTGCCAGGACAAGAGGACACGACATGAGACTGAGGGGTGGTCATATAAGTGGAAATGTCAGGAAGTTCTTTTTTATGGAAAAGGTGGTGGATGCATGGAATAGTCTGCCCCAGGAGGTGATGGCAGCCCATAGAGTGGCATGCTTCAAACATGCATGGGATTGAAACAAAGGAACAGAAGAGATGGGAAGAAAAATCTAAGGCCAATGACCAGATAGGGTCACTGAACACTTTGTTAGGCAGCTAAAATTGGCAGACTGGGTGGGCCTAGTGGTCCTTATCTGCTGACAGCATCTATCTATGTAGCTGGAGGGACTACAGAGTGGAAACTGTTGGAATCTACTGCAACAACCTCATGTGTTCCATGAACTGATCTGCAAGTAGTTAAAATGGAGGAAATTGAAACCCTGAGATCTGACTTCGAGGTGGAGCACTTGAGGCAGATAATACCATTAGGACTAAGGCCTCAGGAATTAGGACCCCTCGGAAAATATTCTAGCTAGCAGTCTGTAGCGGGTGACCGCCCCCGATGTCTGGCATACCCAGCGTCAGACGTGGTATAAAGAGGGTGGTTCCCTGGCGCCATCTCAGTTACTTTCCTGCCATCAACATGCATTGTTCAGCTCCTCGGATGCCTCACTACAGCAGTCGACTGCAGATAAGTAAAACACTTTAACAAAGGTTTTTTAGGATATTTTCTACAAGTTTCGCTATAGACTCACCTTTCGTGCATGTCTTCTCCTTCACCTCCTCGGCGGAAGTCAAAGTGCCGTTGTGGCAAACAGATCCTGGCCAAAGACAGCCACGAGGCCTGCCTGATCTGTCTAGGCCCCATCCATTGGCCTGACGACTGCCATCGTCAGAAGTTCAATAGCAAAACCAGGATCCACAGGGCAAAGGCTTTAAAGGCACACCTCCTTGAGCAGAAAGTAGCCGCCATGCAAAAATCCCTGTCAGGTCCCAGTTCATCTTCGCCTGCTAGGGAGTCTCCCCATATAGAGAAGACCCTGGGAAAACACTTCAAGGACAAGGACAGTCCCCGGTCAGAGTCCTGCCACAGGTTTCCCTTCAGGCCTTCTCCGGCGGGAGGTCAGGGTCCATCCCTCCCCCCTCTTCACAGGGGACTAGCATCCACAGATCATCTTCTTCTAAACCCAAGGATCAGCCTTTGTTATCGGGACACAGCCAGGCCCAGGTCCCTCTGTCTCACGGCCCCATAAACCCTCATAGGGCTCGGTCCAGGAAGGGCAGTCGCCTGCTGTTAGGTCCAAGGAGGCCCACAGCACTACGAGATCCTCTGAAAGGCACAAGAGATCAGACAATTCCAACTGGCAGCAGGAGGTTGTTCACCACCAGATGCCTCCCCCACTGACTCCAGCCATCAGGACTCCTTTTAACAAGGACAAGGGTGACCACCCATCCACGTCCCCCAAGATGTCTGATCACCAGATCAGGTGCACGCCAGGTCGGATGACCACTCTCCCAGGGAACTAACCCCATAGCCTGACGCAACAGGAGCAGTCTCCCCAACGGAGTTCCCAGTACCAGACGCCCCACCGACACCCGGTCTGTCAACCCCGATGCCGCCTCCATCAGTCATCCCCCTGGCGGACATCGGAGCATTGTTTAATTCCTGGTGGAACACCATCAAAGGTGACCTTCTCTATAGGCCCCCAACACCGACTCCTACACCACCATCCCCTCCTCTGCCCCCTCAGGAGGAAGGCGCAGAAGAGGGATCACTAGCCCCTAAGGGTAAGAGGAAATCTTCCCCGACCCCTGACTCTTGCAGCCGCTGCACTCCCACTTCTGGGGATGAGGCAGGAGAATCCACTCCAGATTCCTTGGACTATGAGGAACTGAGGCCACCCACGTCGGACATCAAGGATACCTCCAGGTCTTCGCAGATGACCCTACCTTCCTTGATATTATGCAACACATACAGGCCTTGTACCAATGAGACACCGAAGAACTCGACCCAGAAAGGAAACGTCTGGTGAAGTTCTTGGGGGCTAAGGACCCGGAACTCCTCGTCATCCCCCCACTAGTGGAACCCTTCCAGGATGTGGCCAAACTGGTCTGGAAGAAACTTTTGTCCACACTAGTGGTTCCATGAAAAGCTGACCACTTGTACAAACCACCTAAAGAAGAACTATTCCTGGCAGAACAGCCAGTGGCTGATTCTACTGTCTTGACTGCAGCACACAGCAGACAATCCCAACTGAGACTCCTTAGTACACAGCCCCCGGATACAGAGTCAAAGAAACTAGACCACTGGGGACGAAAGGTCTATCCATTAGCCACAGGGGCCATTAGGTCATTAAACTTCTTGGCCTATATGGTCACTTATGAGAAGTCACTATGGGAAAAAATCATAGAGCTTCTCAAGTCCCAGTCAGACTCTGACACAAAAAACGAACTGCTGGCTTATGCTCAGTCCAGTCTGGATGTTGACAAGCACGTCTTGAGATTCTCATATGACTCAGCTGATATGGCAGCTAGAGCAGCGGCATTGGGCGCCTGTCTCTGTAGGCATGCCTGGCTTCGGGCAACGTCTTTTAGGCAAGACCTCCAGGATGCTATTTTGGACGTCCCCTTCCAGGGTCCCGTCCTCTTTGGTCGGGAAGTGGAAGGGATCATAAAGGGACTACAGGATAAGGGTAAGGCAGTCGCGGACGTGCATAACCTCAGCATGCCTGTAAGCATACTTTCCCGCAAGCAAAATCAACAGAGAAGCTGCTCTTACCAAGGCAAAGGCTTCAAACACTGCAGCCAGCCTGTGCAGCTGGGAGGCCGAGGCCCAAAGCAGCTGAAAGGCCCCAGACATCCAGCCACCACCTCACAAGGATTTGCATCACTTCCAGTGTCCTCCCCTCAGTCATCAGTCTTTGAGGGGGAGCAAGTGGGGGGAAATTTTCTCTCTACCTGCAAGAATGGTCCACTATCACATCCGACCAGTGGGTGCTACAGATAGTCTAGAGGGGTTACGCAATCGAGTTTCTCAGCGTCCCCCCAGACAATCGCCAGTGGCATTTCACTGCTCAGCTGCACATGCCCTTCTGGTACGAGAGATTATTTCTCTCCTCCAGAAGAACGCCATCCAGCCAGTTCCAAGGTCCCAGTGAGGCAAAGCCTTTTACTCCCATTTTTTCTTGGTGCCCAAGAAAACGGGAGATCTTCGCCCTATTCTAGACCTCAGCCACTTGAACGAGCTTGTCCTATACAAAAGATTTCGGATGCTTACCCTGGCCTGTTTCTCCTCCTTCACCAAGGGGACTGGCTATGCTCCCTGGACATGCAGGAAGCAATGTGAGAGGGCAGCAAGGAGGGCTGGGGGGATACTTGGATGCATAGGAAGAGGCATCACCAGTAGAAAACAGGAAGTTATTATTCCTCTGTACAGACAGCTAGTGAGACCCCATCTGGAGTACTGCGTGCAGTTCTGGAGACCCAATCTCCGCAAAGATATAGACAGGATGGAAGCTGTCCAGAGGAGGGCAACTAAAATGGTGCAGGGTCTGCACCGGAAGACATATGAAGAGAGACTTAAGGAGCTTAATATGTATAGCCTCGAGGAAAGGAGGGAGAGGGAGACATGATAGAAACTTTCAAGTACCTCAAGGAAATCAACAACGTCCAAGAGGGTAGCATCTTTCAAAAAAAGAGGTGTGCAAGAACAAGGGGGCACAATTTGAAGATAGAAGGGGGGCGGCTCAGGGTAATTTAAGGAAGTATTTTTTCACAGAGAGGGTTGTGGATGTATGGAACGGCCTTCCAGAGGAGGTTGTGGAGTCAAAAACAGTGGTGGAATTCAAGCATGCATGGGACAGTCATAAGGCAATTCTAGGTGGTGGGGGTAGGAAGAAGTAGGCTGCTGGTTAACTAGGACCTGCAGCTTATCCATCAGGTAGGGAAATGGGCAGACTGGGTGGGCCAAGCGGTCCTTATCTGCCGTCAAATTCTGTTTCTATATTCACATAAAGATCCTGCCCTCGCACAGGAAGTTTCTGCACTTCTGGTTCAGGGATGAGCATTACCAGTTCAGGGTCTTGCCCTTCAGCCTTTCCTTGGCCCCAAGGGTCTTTACCAAGTGACTTGCGGTAGTTGCAGCAACGCTGAGGAGAAGGGGTCACTTCATCTACCCCACCTCGATGATTGGCTACTCTCTGCACCTACAGAACATCAACTCCTAGGCACTCTGTGGGAGAACATCTCTTTCCATCTCTCAGAGTCACCCTGAACTGTCCAAAATCCCAACCCTGGCCCTCCCAATGGCTTCAATACATTGGAGCAGTACTTAACACTCTTCAAGGCAAAGCTTTTCTTCCTGCAGACAGAGCACTCCGACTTTCGGCCCTAGCTCACAGGATCGAGTCAGCGGATCAAGTGCCTGCCAGAGTAGTCCTGCAGTTGGGTCACATGGCTGCAGCCATAGCCACGGTTCCCTTCTCACTTGTCCACAGGAGAACTCTGCAATGGCACCTCAGGGTCCAATGGGATCAGGATTCAGACGAGTTGAACCGGCCTATCCGGATCTCGGAAGTGGTCTGGCGTTCTCTTCGGTGGTGGCAAGTTCCAGCTCACTTAGAACAGGGTGTCCCTTTTCAGAGGCAAAGTCTGACACAATCTGTGACAACAGATGCCTCGGGGCTAGACTGGGGTGCTCACTTTCGCGAGCACCAGACAAGAGGATCATGGTCTGCCACAGAAAGGTCTCTCTGCATCAATATATTGGAGATGAGGGCAGGTTTTTATGCCCCTCAAGCCTTCAAGGAGCAGTTCTCGTGGGTCCCTCTGGTAATCCAGTCAGACAATACTCTGGTAGTATTTTACCTGAACAAGCAAGGAGGAACGGGATCGTACAGTCTTTGCAGAGAGGCCATGAGAATCTGGGACTGGGCAATAGAACGCGATCTGTTCCTAGTCGCGATCCACGTGCCAGGCATTTAGAGCATTCTCGCTGACAGTCTAAGCTGTTCTCGATCACTGAACCATGAGTGTGAGTTGCTGCAGGACATAGCAGATGACCTGTTCGCAAGATGGGGTCATCCCAAGCTGGACCTCTTTGCATCCCGACACAACGCCAAACTGCCAAATTTCTGCTTACTACATCCAGAGCCTGGTGTTTTCTGGTGAGACACATTGTCCCTCTCTTGGGCAGGGAGGTTTCTCTATGCCTTCCCTCCCTTCCCTCTGGTTCAGAGAGTACTGCTGAAACTGCAGTCGGAAGAAGCCAGGATGATCTTGGTAGCCCCTTTCTGGCCTCATCAGATTTGGTTTCCGCTTCTTCAACAGTTGGCTATGGGTCCCTTCTACCACTGCCTCTCTCCACCCACTTGCTGTCCCAGGATCAAGGGACGCTGGTCCATCCATCCCTACAGTCCCTTCACCTGCATGCTTGGCTCCTGCAGTCCTAGCAGAGGAGAGACTGGGAGTTTCTCAGAGGGTGGCAGAGATTTTGGTGGCAGCAAGAAAACCCTCTACCAGGGCCACTTATACCATGAAGTGGAAATGATTCTGTCTCTGGACGGCAACCCGATCCTTGGATCCTCTTCAGTGCTCCATCAAGTTCATACTAGAATACCTTCTGCACCTCCTCAACTTAGGTCTGAGCTATTCCTTTATCAAGGTGCATCTTTGTGCAATTTCAAAGTATCATGATGCGATTGGAGAAAGGACTCTGGCACAGCTTGACGTTTGCAAGACTTTCCTCAGAGTGGTCTTGCATATTAGACCCCCAGAAGGATCCAGTCCCTCGGTGGGACCTCCTGTTTATTATGGAAGAGCTCACCTTCCCTCCTTTTGAACTGGCCGTGTCATGTGAGCTACACTTCCTTTCTTGGAAGGCATTGTTTTTAGTTGCCATTATTTCAGCCCGGAGGATTTCCGAGCTTCAGGCCCTGATTTGCAAGGAGCCTTGCCTTGTTTTTCATAGGGTTAGGGTGCAACTATGTACAAATCACAAATTCCTGCCGAAAGTGGTGTCTACTTTGACTATGAACAAGGATATCCAACTTCTGGTCTACTACCCAGAGTTCTCCAACAGGGGGAAGGCCTTGTTACATACTCTGGATGTTCACAACTCTCTTGTTATTGTTTGGACCAGATTCGTTATGTCCGGAACATGGACCAGTTGTTTGTGGCAATTGCAAAGCACAAGGCAGGAGATCCTGTCACTAAGCAAACACTATCCAAGTGGTTAGTGAATTGCATTTCATTTTGTTATCAGCATCACGGCAAACCCTTACTGGGCTCGGTTAAGGGTCATTCCACCAGAGCTATCGCCACCTCTTTTGCCTCTCTAAGGAATGTGTCAACGGCGGCCTTATGTGCCATAGCCACCTGGAGTACTGTCCATACTTTCATTCGGCACTACAGTCTGGACATAGCCTCTAGGAGGAGAACAGGTTTTGGCTTGGCTGTTCTTTAGAGACTGCTCTCATGAGAGAGTGACATTGTTCATCCCCTCACGGTCATTCCTCCTCCCCTCTGATCTGGGCCTATTTTTTTGGGTACTGCTTGGGACTCAGTCCTAATGGTAGTACCTGATGCAAGAGCTCCACCTTGAAGACAGATATTGCAGTTACGTAAGAACTTACTATAACAATAGGTCTTTGAGAGGAGCTCTTGCAGCAGTTGGCTTTTCACCCTCCATCCCCCAGGTATGTTTGTACCTCTAATTTTTCTCTCTATAGGGAGAAGTCCCTTCTCGGTTCTCCATTATTTTCAAACTGGGTCTCCGGCGGGGAACTGAGATGGTGCCAGGGGATCGCCCCTTTTAAACCACGCTTGACATTGGGCATGCCCAAAGTTGGGGGTGGCTCCCCGCTACAGACTGCTAGCTAGAAAATTTTTCTGAGGTGTCCTAACACCTGCAGTCTTAGTCCTAATGGTATTACCTGCTGCAAGAACACCTCTCGAAGATCTACTGTTATGATAAGTTCTTACGTAACTGTACCATATGATACAAGCAGAGCAGAGGGTTAAACACAAGACGGTTCCCAGACTGTGCTGAAAGGAAAAAAAATGTGTAACTGACCGGTGTAGGTTCTGAGACACCGAGTTAGCATTTCCTTTCTGGTAGCCGGATGTGACGTGTTCATTTTGGAAAGGATGTATAACAAGAAACAGGATAATGGGGCTAGGCTGAATCAGTGGAATCTATGCCACCATTGTAACATCCAAGTATCAAAACATACCAGAAGCACGGATCTGATAGAATTGTAGCCAGAAGTGGAGGGGCAGGCACTCAGCTGCTGCTAGCCAAGCAATAAATCCCAGGATGCTGAAGTGCTGGTAACTAAGCTTTATTCCATAAAGTGCTCAGTGCTGCTCAGAAGAGAGCTGGTAGGCGATCAGGTAACCAACTCCGTGTTTCATGTTATAATGAAGGCTTCATCTTTTATACTTTTTTGCCTTAAAGGTACGTACATCATATGAGATATTTTAAACTGGGGTTTGCATTACAGTGTGCCAAACCAGATAGAAGATGAATGGTGCTCTCAATATCCAACTTAAAAACAGCTGCATAAGCACATCCACTACAGATTGCCCGAAAGCTCTGTGTATGCTGTCCTCCATAGATACATGCTATCTGGAAGACATAAACATTTTTTTACTACATAGTAACATAGTAATTGATGGCAGATATAGGCCTCTTGGCCCATCTAGTCTGCCTGTATTCCCTACCTGCATCAGCAGCTGCTGACCCTACTTGATCTTTGACTTTCACCTCTTTCTCACCTTTAGCATTCCCTTATGCCTATCCCATGCATGTTTGAAACCCCCCACCATGTTAGCTCCAACCACTTCCTGTGGTAGGTTATTCCATGCATCCATCACCCTTTCTGTGAAGAGAAACTTCCTCACGTTCCCCTTTATCCTGCCCCCCCAATCTCATATTGTGCCCCCTTGTCCTTGAACAACTTCTATAATGAAAGATGACACCCACCTACATTTGTTCAAGCCCTTAAGATACTTGAAGGCTTCAATCATATCTCTCTGATTTTACTTCGAGGGAGCTCTTGCAGTAGGCAACACCATTAGGACTCAGCTGCCAGGCACTAAGACCACACGGAAGACTTCTAGCTAGCAGTCTACAATGGGATCCCCCACACTCACCAGTTCTGCTCCTGCCGTCAACCTATACACATCAGTCCTCATGGAACGTTGTTTCAGTCAATCGCCTTATTCAGCGTTTAGATTATTTATTTTTATTTTCTTATATTTTTTTCTTTGATCATTACTCATTGCTGCTTTGATGTCAGCTGCATTTCACTGCCAACTTCTTCAGTAGAGTCCTGCAGATCTAAGTGTGCCTGCGGCAAGCAGATCCCACATAGAGATGGCTATTCTTCTTGCCTCTTTTGCCTAGGCCCGAAGCATGACATAGAAGCCTGCCATTCCAGCTAGAAATTCAGCCAGTTCACACAGAGGTGGCACCAGAAGGCCCTGGAAGTGCATTCCTTTCATCAGAGACTGGCTGCCATGGAGAAAGAGCTACAGGCCTGGAGTGTATCGTCCTCCCTGGGGGTCTTGTCTGATATCCCCGCACCTTCCAAAAAGAAACACAATCCAGACAAACATTGGGACAAGGAAAGGTCCGCTTCCAGGCTGCGCTCAGCCCTAGGGGCCACGGCCAACCTTGGATCTTCCCCGCTCAAGAGTTCATCCCCTTCAGCCACACCAGCCCTCTCTCCCTCTGGGCTGCCAGTGGCTCCACCACCCATGCTGGTGACTGTGTCAGGCAGTGCCTCTGCGGGTTCAGGGGATTCTTCCTCAATCCCACCACCCCTGTCGCTCAGGCCCTCTACCCTGCAGGGTTCTCATCCAGGGAGCTTGGTTGATTCTCAGGGTGTCAGTACCTCCACTGACGTCTGCAAGCCCCGGTGCTGTTGCTGGACCCCTATGGTCCTTCAGACCAGTGTCCACTGTCACCTGCTCCTGTGTGGCTGCAGCCTTCAACCCAGAGGGCCTCCCCGGGCACCTTCTTGTCAGCTGCCGGTGGGCCCCATACCAGGATTCTCTCACCCAGCGCAGGCAGGGTTGCTGCCTGCCAGTCTTCCACCGTGAGACCTGGAGCCAGGCCACCTGACGTTAGGCTTTGCTGGTCCTTCAACTCCAGATCAGGAACTCTAGGCTGGTCCTAGGCTGAGCTCCCCCTTGGGCCTTGGGCACCACCTTCGGGTCTCTTGGGTTCCATATCTGACTCCTGACCACCATCGGACCCGGCCTTTGGCCATTCTTTGGATCCATGGCCCGCCCCTTCACCACCTTCAGAAATAACACTAGGTAGTCAGCCAATGCCCTCTTGGCCATTGCCCGATCTTGCAAGACCACCGTCAGTTCCCCCTTGCAGTCCAACGCCAGGTACTTCACTCCCACCGATGGCACCTCAGCCATCGTCGGCAGGTCTTAGAGAGTTGTTCAACTCTTGGTGGGCATATGTCCACCACCTGTCATCTGCCCCGATGACACCTTCATTGGTCCCTACACTGACAGGGGGTCCTCCTCCGCCACCTGCAGCTCCTTCTTTTGTGCCCAACACACAGTCCAGCATCAGAGCAGACACAAGTGTGGGAGCAGACCCGGTTTGGCACCTGACTCCAGGCTCCAATTATTCTGAGGATTTTGAGTCTGGCTTGGTAGAGCCACCAGGTTCCCCCTCTCATTCCTTTCCTGAGGAAACCTGAGTCAGAAAGACCCCAACATCTACCCTCCCCGAGGATCCTTCTTTTTTGGAGGTCATGCAGCTTATCCAAACATTGCAGGGGTGGCACCCTGTGGAACAGGACCCTCAGAATTGCCAGTCAGCAGAGCATCTCTGCCTCCTGGAGCTGACATCGATCGTAATTCCACCTTTAGTGGCATCTCTTGACAATGTCACTTCCACCATATGGCAACAGCCGTCATTGGTCCCTCCACTGCCAAAGATGGTGGATAGACTGTATCACGCCCCAGAGGGTCGTCCCCATTATGGGACGAACCCTAAAGCAGACCCAACCATGCTGGCGGCAACCCAAGTAGGGTCTTCTAAGCCTTAACATTTTGGCAATTTCCCTCAGGAAAAGGAGTCCAAACAGTTGTACCACTTCGATAGGAGGACTTATAGCTCCTCCGCACTGGCCCTGCACACCCAAAATTACCTGGCACACATGGTCATCCATCAACAGACCTTGTAGTACCAAGCCACAACTACTCTGGATGACCTTCCAGATTCTGCCTCTAAGGTTAATTTGGGACAGTTCCTTCATTCTACCTCCAAGGTGTGCTTCTACATCCTCTGTGCTGCCTATGACATGGCGGACGCATCAGCAAGAAGTGCGGCCTTGGAGGTTTGCCTCCGACGTCATACCTGGCTTCGCCTTTTGGATTTTACCCCAGACATACAGTCCTCCATTTTGGATACTCCCTTTTTGGAGGAGAGGTTCAAGATCTGCTTTCTTCTTTACAAGACTTGGGCAGAGCCCTGTGCTTTGGGCACCCCCTCTTCCACACCCACCAGAGTGGAGCGCGTTCGTCCCTGCTTTGCCGCACAGAGCGCCCAACCTGTCACCCACCCTCCAGGTCTAAGGGCAAGCATCAGGCCCCCTCAGCCCCTGCCCCAAGGCTCATAGAATTGAGGCAGTAGTGCATGCCATGCCTGATAGCACCCCTTGAGTGATAGCCTTGAATCTTCTCCCTTCCCTCTCTGCTCAGATCCCTGCGGAGTTTGTTGGGGGTTATGTTTTCCTCCACCCTTTTGGATGGAGGGTAGCCTTTCCTAGAGTGCTTTTGATTTTTACCCTTTTGAACATCTCACCTTCGACTCCCTGGAGCCACTTCGGCTCTCTCTATCTAGTGGCATTCCTTTTGTAGGTACCCACTGCTTTATCTCCCTTAAGCTTCTAGAGGCCCTTTCTGTGGGACAGGAAGGGCATTGGCTCCCCTCCCCATTTCCCTTGGGGGCTGAGGAGGATGCAGGGGGTCTTCTGATTTCTGGAAGCCTTAGCTTTCTGCTAAGCCCTGAGTTTCTCTTCTATGGTCCCCTGGCTCTAATCTTCCAAAAAGTTGGAAAGGAGATCATTTCCTTTCGGACCTCTTCCTATCCACTTTCCTCTCAACCTTCCTCCTTTTCTGACTAGGCCTCAGCCATAGGCTGCCTAGGGGGCCTGGAGTCCAGAGCCGACCAGTGTCTCCAGGACTTCTATTCCAAAGGGTCAAGGAGAAGACACCTTCCTTTGGGGAATTCTGTCCCTGCTGAGTCCTGACCAGCCACCCCTTCCTCTGGGGTGGGGTTACGTTTTCTTTTTCTTTGACTCGATCATTGCCAGGTGTTGTGAGCCCCCTGCAGAGGCCAGTCTTGCCTCTTTCTGGGTCAAACACCAGGCCTGGAAGGACTCGTTTCAGGGGTTGCCACTGGTCACTGGTTCCCACCTCCTTCTCTGGCAGTTAATCCTCCGGACACTGGTAACTCCTAAAGTTCTCCCAGACCTTACTCCAGGGGAACTTACGGGGCCCACCTTTTAGTTTCCAGGTGGGTTGAGGCTGCTATTGGGAGCGTTTCCCGTTGATTTTCTATGTCTGGCATGGGGAACCTATTGTTTGCCATCTCCATTGTCGAAGACTTTGACAAGGGGGAGTAATCAGTGCTAGGTCTCCACATCCCCTTCCAGGGTGCTTCTGACCAATCCCTGCTTATTTGTTCCCAGGCCTGGTGCATGTCCAGAGAGTCCCTTCATCCCCTGTCTCTCTTTTTTCTGCCCTTTCAGAAGGTTTCCCTCAGGCGCAGCTAGAGGGGGGCAGCCATGCTCCTCATGGAGTTATTCTCACTGCACCGGGGGTGTCTCTGCTTCTCCATCAGGCTGCGGTCCCTCCAGTTTCTGTTTTTCATCAGTTCTGTTCCATCTTCATGGGTCAGGAAGCCTTGTCCATAGTGGATATAAGGTCCCTCTCCCCTTTACAGGGCTAACCATCTCCTGCTTTGGCACCCCCCCACCAATAGCTGGAGGCAGTAAGATCAAGGACTAGAACGATGGCCTGGCCTACTAACCCACTTAGGTTTAGAGTTGGGAGCACTTGTTGTTCCAGGCTGCTTCCAAAGGATGAGTCTCTCTATCATGTCCAGTACCCAGGTTTGGGTATACCTCCTGCTCCTGTTTGTCATGGGTATTCCTCTTTTCTGCCTTTTTACTCTCCACTTCTCTCGGTGGATGGCAAGATCTGGATTTAGTAGATGTCTAACACTCAGTCCTGCAGGGCATCACCATCCTGGGTTACTATTCCTCCAGCTCGGGGGGTTTCCAAGTTTTGACTCCGAATCCATCCAGGGATCTTTCAGTTATTTCACAGAGTTTCTTTGTGTTGTGTTCTCTTTGGTAAGTCCCTATGGAAAGGAGTGCTTACCTTCTCTTTGATTCAAGTTTTACACCTGTTAAGGTGTTCCCTAAGCTTTTTCTTCAGGGAGTTATCTGACTTGTCTCTAGACCAGACTCTACACCTGTCTGGGTATTATCACATGTGTTCCTCTAGGGGGTAGCTCCTCTCCATACTGCAGGGGTATGCAGATTCTAAAGATTCTCTAGCCTTCAATCCCTCTCTTTGGAGTGTCTGACTCCTCTTCTTTTCCTTTGCTCCCTAGAGGAAAGAAAGTCTGGTATATCATTAGACCTGTGTTAAGGGATAGTTCACTGCTTTTCACTTGGCCCTCAAACACACAGCAAGTCCCTCCTCGAGGTCACCTTGGGCCATTCCACCAGGTGTCAGACCACATTGTCAGTTTGTCTCAGGCATGTGACTGCTACAGACACCTGCCCAGCAGCCTTCAGGAGTTTTCACCATACTTTCACAGAGCATGGTTCTCTGGGTATTGCTTTTAAGCACAGGGACGTTCTTGGATTAGCAGCCCTCCTGAGCCTTCTTCCCCCCTTTGCCTACTGCAAACCTCTTTCCTCCTCAAAAGGCTTGTCTTTGCTTGTTCTCTCACTGCTTGAGACTCTGTCTTAACAGTGTTGCCTACTGCAAGAGCCTCCTCGAAGTAAGATAGTACAGTTATGTAAGAACTTTCCATAACAGATCTTCAAGAAGAGCTCTTGCAGTAGGCAGGATTTTCCCTGCCTCCATCCCCCTGCTCTGTATCTCCATCGCAGCCTTTCTGTGGCCCCAGGAGCCCCCTCCTATCTTCTGTCACACTTTTCACAGGTCTTTGGTGGGAGAACTGAGGCGGGCATGGTGGACCACCCACTATATACTGTAGGCCAACGTTGGTCAAGTAATGTCAGGTGGGTGGTCCCCCATTGTGGGCTGCTAGCTAGAAGTTTTCCGAGTGGTCCTAGCAGTTAGCAACTGACTCCTAACAGTGTTGTCTACTGCAAGAGAGCTCCTCTTGAAGATCTACTGTTACAGTAAGTTCTTATGCAGCTGTTCTTTCCCGCCTCTCCTCTAGTGTATACCTATTGAGGTCTTTCAATCTCTCCTCATGTCTGCTGGTGCAATCCCAGCACCATCTTAGTTGCCCTTCTCTGCACCGCCTCCATCCTGTCTAAGTCCTTTCAAAGGTGTGGCCTCCAGAACTCCACACCATACTCCGGATGGGGTCTCACCAACGTTTTGTACAATGTCATCATCACCCCCCTTCTTCTGCTAGTGATACCTCTTCCTATACACAACAAAATCCCACTGGCCCTCCCCACAGCCTTGCTATACTGTTTGGCCACCTTTAGCTCATCTGAGATGATTATCCCTAGATCCCTATCCTCCCTGGTAACCATCAGCGACCCCCACCCCCATCCTATAACTTTCTGCAGGGTTTTTGTACCCCTAGTGCATGACTTTGCACTTCTTTGCATTAAACTTTAATGGCCACACTTTGGACCATTATTCCAGCTTTCCTAGGTCCCTCCTCATTTTTTTGACTCCTTCTGTAGTGTCTGCCCTGTTGCAGATCTTGGTGTCTTCTGCAAATAGTCAAATCTTTCCCTCCAATCCTTCAGCAATGTCAGTAATTAAAAAGGACTGGCCCCAGGACTGATACTTGAGGCATCCCATTGGACACTCCCCTTTCCTCAGATGTGCTCCCACTTACCACCACCCTCTGCTTTCTGTCCCTCAGCCAATTTCTAACCCATTTCTCCACTTTGTTGTCCACCCAGGCTACCCAACTTGTTAACCAGCCTTCTGTGCAGAATGGTATTGAAGGCCTTGTGTCACCCAGTCAAAAAAGTTTATCAGGTTTGTTTGACGTGACTTTCCCGCTGTGTGACTCCATGCTGCCTCCGATCCTGTGCTCCACTGGATTCCGTGTGTTTCATAATCCTTTTCTTGAGCAGCGCCTCCATAATCTTGCCCACTACTGAGGTGAGGCTGATTGGTCTAAAGTTCCCTGCTTCCACTCTTGTGAATAGGGACTACATATGCCTGCCTCCAGTCTTCTGGAACCACCCGTGTATTGAGTGATTCACTGAACAGGGCAGTCAGTGGTTCTGCTAGCTTTTTCTGGAGTTCCTTTAGTACCCTGGGGTGTATACCATCTGGTCCCATTGTTTTGTCCACCCTTAGTTTTGTAAGTTCCTCCAGGACTTTCTCTTCTGTAAAAAGACTGGTGTTTAGCTCCCCCTTCCAATGTTTCCGTTGTGTACCTGTGGTCCCTGTCCCTCTTCCTCTTCAGTGAATACCAAGCAGAAATATTCATTCAGTACTGATACTTTATCTAGGTCTCCCTCCACACACATCCTTCCCTCCACTCTGAGTCTTACAATTCCTCCCTGGGCCTTCCTTCTTTCACTAACGTACCTACTGTATGAAAGGTATTTTCTCCTTCCTTTATCGTCTGTGCTAACCTTTCCTCTGTCTGCACCTTTGCGCTCCTTACTGCCTTCCCAGCCTCCTTTTGTCTGTCTAGGTACACTGCCCTATCCTTGTCTTTCTGTGTCTCCTTGTAGTTTCTGAAAGCCTCCTTTTTGCTCACTTTCCCTGCCACCTCCCATGAGAACCATAGTGTTTTGTTCCATCTTTTGCTCTTTTTTCCTCAGCCTTATGCACCGATTTGTTACCTCCACTATTGCTGCTATTAGTTGTGTCCACTGGTCTTCCACCCAACCCCATTTTGCCTCCTTCCTCGCCAGGGCTTTCTTGATCTGTCTCTCCATCCTTGCAAAGTCCGCCCTCCTGAAATCCAGGACCCTTGCCTTTGTGTGGCTTGCCTGTAACACTGTACCAGTTTTAAGTCACACTGCATGGTGGCCACTTAACCCTTGGTGACCATCCACCCAGACTTCCATAATCTTGTCCCCGCTGGTCAATACCAGGTCTAGAATCACCTTGTCCCTGGTGGGTTCCTGCACCGACTTCCTGAGACCTGCCCCCTGCAAGGAATCCACAGTGTCCCTGCTTCTGGCTGATGCTGCCACTGGGATGGTCCAGTCCACACAGAAACATAGACTTTGACAGCAGATAAGGACTGCTTGGCCCACCTAGTATGCCCATTTCCCTACCTATTGGATAAGCTATAGATCCTAGTTAACCAGCAGCCTACTTTCTCCTACCAAGCAAACAAAAAAGACGCCGTGCTTCAGAGCAAGGGTGGGGTGCGGGTGAGGACTGCATGTCCAAACAAACACAAAAAACACAAAACCACCACGCACTCCAGAGCCAGGAGAATGTAAAATCCCTTAATAAAACTTTAATTGGCGAAGCACCGGGAAGCTTGCACACAACTGTTGTGCCACTGTTCATCCCTCTGGAATACCTTGGAATCAAATCCTTTATTTTTGCATCCAGCAAAATCGACGTCTTGATAGAATTTATAATATCTCCACTGGAGGGATTTTACATCCTCCTGGCTCTGGAGTATGTGGTGGTTTTATGTTTTTTGTACTTCCTCCTACCCCTCACTATAATTGCCTTATGTCGGCCACATGTATTCTTGAATTACCCCACTGTTTTTGACCACATGCCCTCCTTAGGAAGGCTGTTCCGTGCATCCACCACCCTCTCCACGAAAAAATAGTTCATGTTGCCCCTGAGCCGTCCCCCCTCTGTCTTCAAATTGTGCCCCTTTGTTTTTGCGCATCTCTTTCTCTGGAATATGGTACCCTCTTGGACTTTATTGATTCCCCTGAGGTACTTGAAAGTTTCTATCATGTTCCCCTCCCTCCTTTCCTCAAGGGTATACATATTAAGCTCTTTTAGTCTTGCTTTGTATGGCTTCTGGTGCAGACTCAGCACCATTTTAGTTGCCGTCCTCTGGACTGCCTCCATCCTGTCTGTCCATGCGGACATGGGGTCTCAACTGCACGCATTACTCCAGATGGGGTCTCACCAACTGTCTGTACAGAGGGATAACAAGTTCCTGCTTTCTACTGATGATGCTTCTCCCTGTGCATCCCAGTATCCCACCAGTCCTCCTTACTGCCTTCGCACTTTGCTTGCCTAACTTAAGGTCATCTGATATGAGTACCCCCAGGTCCATTTCCATTTTTGATGTTGCTAGTACCTTCCCCCCCACCCACTGTGTACTCTTCCCCTGGGTTTTTGTTTCCCAGGTGCATTATTTTGCACTTCTTTGCATTGAAACTAAGCTGCCATACTCCTGACCATTGCTCCAACCTTGCCAAGTCCCTTCTTATCCTTTCCACCCCTCCTTGTGTATCAGCCCTGTTGCAGATCTTTGTGTCGTCTGCAAAGAGGCATACTTTTCCTTTTAGCCCCTCCACAATGTCACCTATAAAAACATTAAAGAGGACCAGTCCCAGTACTGAACCCTGTGGCACCCCACTAGTAACTTCCCTTTCTCCAGAGTGTGCTTTGTTTACTGTTACCCTCTGCATCCTGTTGTCCAGCCTGGCTACCATCCGGCCACCCACTCCCATGCTGGCTAATTTGTTTATTAAACTTTTGTGTGGTACTGTGTCAAATGCCTTGCTAAATTCTGAGTAGGCCATGCCCACAGCCCCTCCCTGGTCTACTATTTTGGTCACCCACTCAAAAAAGTTCATTAGATTCATCTGACATGACCTTCCTGCTGTGAATCCATGCTGCCTTGGGTCCTGTGCCCCTCTGGCCTCTAGATACGCGACAGTTCTTTCTTTCAGAAGTGATTCCATCATTTTCCCTACCACTGAGGTTAAACTAACAGGTCTGTAGTTTCCTGCTTCTGCCTTGCTCCCACTTTTGTAAAGGGGAATCACATCTGCCCTCCTCCAGTCCTCGGGTACCACCCCATCCTACCATGATTTGTTAAACAGGGTAGTCAGTGGTGTCACTAGGTTTCCCCCCCTTAGTTCATTTAGAACATCTGGCATGTTGAAATCACCCAGCAGCAGAATCTCCACCTTTGCTGCCACTCCATGCATTCCCATGCATTTCCTTCAGTATTGCTCTATCCACCTCCTCCCCCTGAGCTGGAGGCCTGTAGATCACTCCAGTGCAAACTGCTGCACCATTGCGTGACTCAAGGGTGACCCACAGTGACTTATCCCCCCTCCCAGCTACCTTGTAACTTTAACACCTTCCCTGACGTAAAGCCCCCCCCCCCCTTTTACTTTCCCTATCCCTCCTGAATAGAACAAAACCTGGTACATTTACCTCCCAGTCATGGTTTCCTGTGTACCACGTCTCGGTAACTGCCACCAAGTCCAGGTCTACCTCTGCCATCGAGGCTATCAGGTCTGGGATTTCATTGCAGACTGCGGGCATTTGTATACAGTACATGGCTGTCCGTGTCCATTAGATGCAGATAATGTACAGACATATGCTGTAGTTAAGTACATAGTACACATTATTGTAAATAGCACTGACATTTATTGCTTGCAATGTGAGAAAGTGCAGTGTGATAGAAATACAGTTCATATTAATAGAAAAAGAAGTCAGTTGATATACTAGAGGCAAAACACTGCATATTGGGGGATCAAGGATGCATGCAAATGGAATGCTCAATATGTCCTTATATAAACTGGTGCAATTTCAAAATAGCTATTGAGACCAGGCTAGTGTCTAGCCTCCGTTTCAAATATCCACATTTTTTTATTTGACCATTTGGTTAACATTCCGCTTCCCTTCTGGTTTCCTAATCTTTTCTTTTGTCAGAAATTTGAAGGTATTTTGTCCCTGTCCTTTCTGATCCAGAATATGTTTGCAAGAGCATCGTGAACATCCCTTTTCTCAGTTGTATGAATGTATTCTCCTAGCCTTGTTTTAAAGCTATGGATAGTCTTACCCACATAAAATGCTTCTGCAGAGCAAGAAACTACTGTAGGTAATCTAATCCCGATGTGTCACAGTTAACAAAGGACTTCATATAGACCACCTTCCCATTTCTGGGACTGATAAATTGTTTGACCGCTGACAACTGGAGACAGTATTTTCACCTGCCGCAGCCAAGATTGCCCATTGGCAAAGGTGGTAGGGTGGATTTCTAGTGGGTTCTGATGTCTGAAGGATATGGACAAGCATGTCCTTGATAATAGTAGCCCTCCTCTAAACCATTATTAGTTCATTGGTTCATTGGAAGAGACTGTCTTATAATACTTGGTACCTCAGAGGTTTGTGAGCTATGCTGTGTGACAAACATTGCCTTTTCTACTCTGTTGTGTGTGCGTGTGTTTTTTGTTTTGTTTTGTTTTTTGTTACCAGTACATCTGAGGTCTGTTATGAACCTGCATTAGTTCTCGCTTCTTCAATCAAAGATTTAGCATAGCGACCCAGTGGTATGGAGGGTTGAAGCGTTGAGCACCTCACTTCCTGCCATGCCAGCAACCTGGGTTCGGAAGCAGATGCGGGTCACTTGGGAGGGAAAATTTAGTGTCCCTAAAACAGCTCTCCTTCCTGAGAGAGGAGGGATTTCAGGGCCTTGCATCTGGGTGGCAGCATGGCAGGGTCACATGCGGGGAAGTGGGACCACATGCAGGATGCCAGGAGCATTGCTGCAGAGGCAGAGCTCATACATCATGTTAATCAAACACAGAAAAAGCAAGCACAACATCAGCATTCTTAACTCATGGACTCAATGGCTCCAAGTTTAAAAAGACTCTGTTTCATATCAAAAGTAACACACAGCATAGTAAAGCTCATACATGATCTCCATGGCATGTGTGTCAGTCCCTCTGGGTGAAAAAGTGGAAATCCCCCAGCAGCAGGATGAAGCCTAACTCCTACATACCTCGCACCAATGACCAGGTATCTCCAAAGAGACCCTCTGGCCAAGGGTGAACATGGAGTAAGGTAGACCCTGGAGAAACCAGGTGACTGGGCTTGGGGGGGGGGTGTCTGATGGGGACAGCTGGGCAGCCAAGGTAGAAAACACAAGATTAAAAAAAGATTTTGCACAACCCTTCTTCGTACATCTACCTGAAAGTTAGTAGCCCTTTGTTCTAAGGACCCTTCATTGGTACAATGTTGTCTCATTCTGAGGAACTGAGATTTTGGAATGTTCCCCATGGTGTGGTGGGGGGTGGCAACTACTGGAAAGCTACAGCATATTCTGATCTGTTGTTATATGGAAAAGATCCATGACCAGTGTTCCACCAATTTGTTTGACAATCTATAAGTCCAAGAAGCTGATACATCTCGGACTTTCATTGATACTAAATTTCAGATCAGAAGTATCAGACACATAGGTCACAAAATATTCCAGTTCCTGCTCACTCCCCCACCACAGATTGAAGACATCAGTACATCTCTTCCAGATTTTAGGCAGTCATAGAAAGGAATACATTTTGCATTGAACATATATTCACCCTCCCATTTACCCAAAAATAGATTGGCATAATTGGAGGCTATAGCTGTGCCCCACATTTGTAGATAGAAACATTTGAGAAATGAGGAGGCATTATGTTCGAGCACAGATGTTAAAAGTTGTCAGTGAACTCGACTGGTAGACTGGCAACCCTCCTCAAGAAAACTTTCCAAAGCCTCCAACCCCCCCCCAGAGAGTTTTGGCGTATAATGATTCTATATCGAGGGTTACCAGCCACCAATCCTTTTCAGTCTGTATATCTGGAGAAAGTTTAATGACACCAGTTGTAGCTTTAATATGGTAATGAAGGATACTAACAAAACTCCCCAGGAAAGAATCCATATAACGTGACAGTTGTTCTGTTAAACTCCCCACCTCCGAGATGATGAGTCTCCCTGGGGATCCACAAGTCTTTTGTAGATTTAGGGAGCACATACACAGTTGCCACATTGGTAATGGTAGTCAGATACTCCTTGAGATCCTTTGTAATGACCCTACCTCTGTACTAATCTTCAAGATATCTGTCAGTAATGTTCTTAAACAAATTTGTAAGATCCTTTGCAAGTTTCCTGTAGTACCTCTGACACAGAAAAATGAATGCACACGTCACCCACTCAATCAGCAATACCAAACTGTTGTTCTGTTAAATTATATAGAGAATAATGGATGGGGAAGGGTTTGATATGAGAATTTAATGCACACCCAAGTTGTGGGATGCTGCATAAACCCCGAGGGCGAAGCCCGAGGGGTTTATCAAAGCATCCCACAACAAGGGTGTGCATTAAATTCTCATATGAACACCCTCCCATCTTTTATTTTATAATAACAGACCAGCAATTTTCTCCAGCAGTGTGTGAGATTGTTTGGCCCCGCCCACATACAGAATGTTGGCCAATGAGGCAGCAGCATAGTTTGACTGGCGTGGCTCATGAATGTCATAACAACCAGCTGGTTGTTATGGAAAATATCAACCTGGTCAGTACATTGAGAGAAATTGCTGACCAGTTATTATAAACAGTTTATTACCAGTACCAGAGACAAAGGCAGCAGTGCAACTGCACTGCAGAGGACAGCTTGCATTTCACCCTGCTTCCAGGGCTTCCTCAGAACTGATTAAACAACATACGAAGTGCATTAAATACTATACACAAGTGTAATCAATTCATGTGGCCACCGATAAGCATAGTTTACTCATTAACAGTGTAGGAGATACGATCATATAATTGCACTCACTAAAAAAGCAGGTTAATATCACCATCAATTCATTTACAGTGTTTATTCCTAATTTCTTCAGTGAACTCTTCAGTTTCCTCACAACCATATGTGTTTCAGGTGACAGCATGCAGTGCCTCCCACTGACTTGAACAGATGTGTTCTGAAGTAGGTCTGCAAAATGTAAATACACATTTTTTATCAGAGTAAATAAGTAAATAACTTTCCAAAGAATTCAGGTAAGGAAAGGGAGAGGGATGGGGGGGAGAAGGAAAGGAGGGAAAAGGGAAGGAGAGGAGGGAAGGGGAAGGGGGAAGGGAAAAGAAAGAGGGTGAAACGTAAGCTGTTCTCTGCAGTACAGTTGCACTGCTGCCTTTGTCTCTGGTACTGGTAATAAACTGTTTATGATTTAATAGAACAACAGTTTGGTATCACTGATTGAGTGGATGGCGTGTGCATTCATTTTTGTCTGTCAGAGATCCTGCCTTTATTGAATGGCACCGCCACCTTATGCTCCACCCTCCTTCTTTTTCCTGTAGTACACCTGCTGTGATAGCTGGTGACTTACTTCCTTGTTGTAGTCCTTCATTGCATTACCACAGTGATGCCCCCTTTATCGGTGGGCTTCACTGTCAGTTCATGTCCCTCTGATAAGTTCCTCAAGGCTTGACTCATGATGGTGCTCAGATTATGGTAACTGGGTGAGGGTGGTGGTTCGCTAAAAGTCCTTTTAAGTTCCTACTTGCAGAGTTGCTGGAACAGTTGTATCCCTGCAGGTATAGGGGACAGAGTGTGGATCTCCGTTTGGAAGTTCTGTCATCGTCATTATCAGTGTTCGATACTTGTGACTCACTTGGCATGTTCTAACTGTTATGGGTCTCATTTTGTGCATCATTATACTAGTTTAAATGAGACTTGGAATTTAGAGAACGACAGAATTGATGCAAATCAACAATGGTGTTAAAATCATTTGCGGATCTGCTGATGCAGTTGCTGCAAATCCCAGGCCTTTTTCTAGAATGAAAATCTCAGTTTGTGATAGGGAAAGGGGAAATTGTTTAACCAGGAAAGGCACACTAAGCTGAAGCTTCTTTCCAGGTGCAACCTGGGAGCACAAGGAAGTTAAGTGACTTGCTTAGGGTCATACAGTATGCAAGTGGGGGCTGTGGGATTCAATCCCAAGTCTGCAGGTTTGCAGCTCAGAGCCTTAAACCACTGTGTTATATTGCCTGAAAACTGATGCCTGGAGATGTTTATCACATTACTTACTGTCTTCTCCTATTGGCCTAAAAAAATCATATTTCATTAGTTGCAGATAATGTGCAGACATGTAATTACGTACATATAGCAAATACCATGGAGATTTATCATCAGCAATGTGAACAAGTACACTATGATAAAATACAGTTCATATTTGTAGAAGAAAAAGTTGATATACACCAGTGGTGATCGTATAAAAGTTTGGAAGAGCTGAGATATACTTTGCGGTACCTTGAGGTACAGTACCACTGAGGCACTCAAGTTCGCATGGTGATTGTATAAAAGTCTGGCAGTGCTGAGGTATACCTCGAGGTGCCAGGTACCTCCTCAGCACTGCCAAACTTTTATATGATCACCAAGTGAGCTTGAGTACCTCAGTGGTACCTCGAGATATACCTCAGCACTTCCAAAACTTTTATACAATCACCACTAACCTAGAGACAAAACACAACATATTGGAAATCAAGAATGCATGCAAATGGTAGATCAATATTTCATTATAAACATGGTGCAGTTTGAAAATAGCCATTGAATAGTGACCTCCCTGGACTTAGCCAATTTTTAAATGTGGGTGTGCCGCATAGCACAACTAGGTGACTTCCCACCTGCTTGTTTACGTCATGATTTCAGGGTTGGGCAGGCATCATCTGATTTACCTTTCCCATTTTTCCATCAGTGGAGCAGTTCATCCCTTTCAGGCGTTACAGGTCCAATATTGTCTAGAACGGTGAGATTTTTGTTTGAAATCTCCAGGTCCACCATTATATTGTATTCCACCTGCCAGCCTGCAGAAATCTTACCAAGACACCCCCCCCCCCCAAATTGGGGCCCTGATGAGCCACATAAGGATCCCAAATCACTCACATCTAATCTCCACTATATATTGGGCAGCACAACACACATAGTCCCATACTACCCCATACATCGCAGCAACGTGGGAGGAGGAGATTGGACAGGACATAGGCCATGAACAGTGGTAAAGGGGCTGCTTTGGAGTTGATAGAATCATCTGCTTTCATATCTGACAGGAGTACTGTATGCCTGGAAACACATGATCCAGTATTTCCGAGCCCCGGTCATCACTGCCAAATATGGTGCTCTGGCAAGTGCTGCCTGGTGAAGACACTGTGGGGAACAGCGAGTGACCCATACACACATTATGTGGTCCTGTCTGACAGTGAGGACCATTCTAGATGACCTTGAAACAGCCATAGTGGAAATACTACATGCAAGGGTCACACTATCCCCCAAGTTGTATCTCTTGCATCAGTACCTCAGGGCTCTTAAGCATAAACTGGAGAAATATATACTTGGTATATCGTTCTTGGTTGCAAAAACATATATTACATGAAAATGGCTCACAGGCCAGAAGTGGGACACGGTGAGTATCATATATAAAATGGAGAGAGGCCGGCCCGTCGGCGCAGCGGTGGGATTTCGCTTGCGGCGCGGTGACCAGGTTGAGAACGAGACTCGGAGTCGCTGGAAGGGTCGGCTGGGGGAGAGGGATTGAGCGTCCATGGGCTGCTTTTCTCCAGGGGAGGGGGCTTGATGCCTGGAGCACGAACGATCTCGCGGAGGCTGGGAGTTGCACAGCTACCGCACACGAATACTTTGAGGCGGGACAGGCCAGGTGTCATTGCATCCCGCCTCCCGAAAATGGAAAATGGCTGCTGCCCTCTATGGAGCCCACGCTGCTCAATTAGCCCCAGGCTGGCCCTCGACCTAATACAGGTCCTGCGAGGTGTTGGCCTCACATTCTGTAGCCCCGCGCCGGGGTAAGCCACGGGCTTCGGAGGGCTCGAGGCCGTTCTGGAGGGTGGAAGCCGTCGGCCCATGACCGGGCGGATACCCTGGATGACCGGGCAGGAGGAGAGAAAAAGAAAAAATAGAAAAAAAATATATATAAAATGGAGAGAATTATATATGACCTTAAAGGAGAACTGCACTGAAATGTATTTATTTATTTTTATCTAGTTTTTGGTAACCAGGTGGGGTGCACTAGCCAAGTGAATGACTATTTTCAGGCATGACCCAGGAGGTTACAGAGAAGTAGCACACAACACATAGATACATAGATACATAGACAGTGTCGGCAGATAAGGGCCTATGGCCCACCCAGTCTGCCCATTTGAGCTTGTAAATTCACTTTATGTTTTCCAAGAAGTCTGTTACCCCTTACCCCTGACCTCCAGAATTCCTTTATGTCTATCCCATGCATTCTTAAATCCCGTGACCGTTTCAGCCCCCACCACTTCCTCTGGCAGGGTGTTCCACTTGTCCACCACCCGTTCTGTGAAGAAATTCTTCTTCACGCTTTCTTCTGAATCGCCCTCCTCCAACCTCATCCCATGCCTCTAGTCCTGGAACATCTTTTCGCTTAAAAATAGTGTATTCCTGCACCCTGTTCCTCCCTGTAAGATACTTGTATGTCTCTATCATATCCCCTCTCTCCCTCCTTTCCTCCAGGGAGTACATGTTCAGTTCCTTCAGCCTGTCTTCATAGGACTTGTGATGCAATCCATGCACCATCTTTGTTGCCCTCCTCTGAACCTTCTCTGTCCTGTCTATGTCCTTATGTAGGTAAGGTCTCCAGAACTGTACAGTGTACTCCAGGTGAGGCCTCACTAGTGTCTTGTATAGTGGAATTATGACCTCCCTTTTCCTGCTGGTGATGCCCCTGCTTATGCATCCCAGCATCCTATTTGCTTTACCTGCTGCCTTGTCACACTGTTTCCCTGCCTTGAGGTCATCAGAGATGATAACCCCAAGATCCCCTTCCTGCTTGGTACATGCTATATCCTCACCCCCCCCAAATGATACATTGTGCTGGGGTTTTGTGCCCCGGCCTTCCGGAGGAGGTTGTGGAGTCATAAACAGTGGTGGAATTCAAGCATGCATGGACAGTCATAAGGCAATTCTAGGGGGTAGGGGTAGGAAGAAGTAGGCTGCTGGTTAACTAGGATCTGCAGCCTATCCAGTAGGCAGGGAAATGGGCAGACTGGGTGGGCCAAGCGGTCCTTATCTGCCGTTAAATTGTATATTTCTATATGCATTATCTTGCACTTCCTTGCATTGAATTTCAACTGCCAAACCCCTGACCATTCTTCAAGTTTCTGCAGGTCCCTTCTCATTCTGTCTACACCCTCTGGTGTGTCTACTCTGTTACAGAGCTTTGTGTCATCAGTGAACAGTGAAATGCTGCCTTCTAGGTCCTGCGCAATGTCACTGATGAAGATATTGAATAGGACCAGTCCCAGCACTGATCCCTGTGGTACCCCACTGGTCACTCTTCCCTCTGTGGAGTGACAGCCATTTACCACCACCCTCTGTGTCCTGCCACCCAGCCATTTACCTACCCACCACACTACTGTCCTGCCCACACCCATATTCCCCAGTTTGTGCAATAGTCTTCTATGTGGCACAGTGTCAAATGCCTTGCTGAAGTCCAGATAGGCCATGTCCACTGCCCTCCCCGATCCACCTCCCTAGTCACCCAGTCAAAAAATTCAATGAGGTTTGTCTGACATGACCTCCCCCTGGTGAAACCATGCTGCCTTGGGTCCTGTGGTCCATTGACAACCAGATGTTCCACCAATCTCTCCTTCAGTAGTGCTTCCATGATCTTCCCCACTACCGAGGTGAGGCTGACTGGTCTGTAGTTACCCGCTTCCTCTTTGTTCCCACTTTTGTATAGGGGGACTACATCTGCTATCCTCCAGTCTTTGGGTACCTCCCCCTGTTTCCAGTGATCGGCTAAACAGGATAGACAGAGGTTCAGCCACCATCTCTCTTAGTTCTTTAAGGACCCTGACATGATCATGGCAATCACATAGGAACAATACACAAATAATCAAGTAGGTAAAGTACATAATATAGGGTTGCAGCATATTGTACAGGTTTGAACATTAAGTACAAATCATCACGGGGGGTAAGGTACAAGAGATAAGGCAACTAGCAACATTTAATATTAAGTACAGGTAATCATGGAGGTAAGGTACAAAAGATAAGGCAACTCACAACAAGCATACTGTACAGGTAGTAAGCATTAAGTGCCAACACAATAATATACAGTGTAAGAATCTGAGAAACAAAAACAGGACTGATTCACAATAACCATAATGCACAATGGAGTTAGATAAGGGGTACTTAGGTGGAGGCCCTCAGAAAGCCAGTATAATCAATTGTAATATAAGAGCAAGGCCTCAGTAGTCCAGGTAGTATCCCCAGTGTGAGTTTGAAAGGTGTGGGAGCAAGGTATGGATTAGAGAAGAAACGGAGATACAGGGCAGAGAAGGTGGGAAAAGCAACGAGTTGTCTAGGGAGGGTTAAAGCAAGTGCAGCTTGGGCAGGATAGCTGAGACCAATGCTTGATTTTAAATAGATTATGGGTGTTTGTAAGATGCAGATCCAGGGGAAGGCAATTCCAATATTTGGGAGCAGTGTGTGAGAAGGCAGAAGCACCCTTGTTAGTTTTTGCATCTAGGAATGTGTAGCAGGGCCTGGTTGTAAGTCATCTTTCCCAGCAGAAGCTGGTTTTTAAGTACTGGTTCAAAGTTTGGATATTGTTCCATCTATGTGATCCTATTAGTAACCTTAGTGGGTGTTCTGATTTACACTCTGGTGTTAAGGTCCATTTTGGAAGTGTGTGTTGTAGTTTTTGTCCCACTCACCCACAGAATTCTGTAATAGAAAATGGGTCCATTGTGCCAACAACAGAAGAAAAGAACAGGGTCATAAACTACATCATACACATCTACAATGGTTCTTACCAGGTAGTATGAAATCAGAAACATCTACTAGGATAATTGAAAAGGCTGTAACACTAAAGCAATAACAGAATTTAAACCTGTATTTAAAAAAACAGCTTCTACTGGGAAAATGACTTCTAGATTCAGTGCAGTTCTCCTTTATGTCATCAACAAGGTCAGAAAGCATAGGAAAACCAGGAGCAGCTGTAAAACTCGCAACAAACCTGCATGCACTCCATCAGCACCTCATGGTCCACGGTGTCAAATGCTGCTGAGAGATCAAGAAGAATCAAGATGGTACGTCTTCACCGGTCCCTCACTGCCAGGAGATCATCAGCATCTGAACAAGGACAGTCTCGGTACTATGTGTTTTCCTGAAACCAGACTGGAGAGGATGGTAGATGCTGTGAGCTGTTAAATGGGTCTCCAGTTGAGGCGGCCACCACTTTCTCAATAACCTTATCCATGAAAGGCAGGTTAGAAACAGGTCTGTAGTTATTCAAGGAGTCCAGATCCAGTGAAGATTTTTTCAGGAGTGGTCTTACAACCACCTCCTGCAGGGGTCCTGGAAAGACCCCTGTCGCTAGGGAACGCTGAACTATCCTGGCTAGGACCCCCACTAGAAGGCACATTGGTCCTAGGTCCAAACTACAGGAGGCAGGCTGTAACCACTGGATGACACTCACAACATCTTCAGTAGCCACCTGGTCAAAATCAGATCAAACAGACTGACTGCCTGCAACATCAAGCCTATCATCACAAGGCCCATTACAGGGCATTGACCAGATTTCCACTCTGATAGTGGTAATCTTATCGGCAAAGAACAGAGCAAACTCACAACACCTTGATTGTGAAAAGGCTCCCCAGACTGGAGACAAACTGGATTGCATAACCTATCAGCAGTGCGGAAGAGCTGAGCTGGTCTGTTAGTTGCCGCAGCAATCTCCTTGGACAGAAACTCTGACTTCTTACAGGCGATTGCTGATTGGCAGTCTCTACAATGGATCATAAATATAAGCTTGTCCTCCTCCAGACTGGTCCTCCAGCAATGCTGCGCCGTCCTTTGACCCCTCCTCCTAACCTCCTTGAGTGTCCCATCAAACCATGGGGACCTCTGGTGCGAGGTTAGTGGTCGAACACGGACAGGTACAATGGAGTCAAGGGCCTCAGCCACGACCCTGTTATAAGTCAGTACTAATTCCCCCAGCTCCTCATACGCACTCAGCAAACTTGATAGATACTGCACCACCATCAGACCATCTGGGGTAACACCCCTTAAAGGGCGTTACCCCATAAGTGGTCTGGAAGTGATCCCGTGATTCTGAATCCACATTTGCAGTATGTGAGGATTGCAACACCCCCTCTGTGCCTTCTGACTCCAGCTCCTATAGCTTGATCCACTGTTATCTCTGTGTCTAGTTTTTCATTCTTTTTGGATTTTCAAAATGCAGACTAGATACTTGTCTGTCCTGAATGGCTACTTTTTTTTTGTAAATGTCACCCACCTTTCCTCCTGCTTTGTTGTAATGCAATTACTTTTGCATGTCTCAGCCTTTTCCTAGATCCTGTCCTGGCATTTTGCTTTAGAGTATGTCATCCAGTCCACTGAATGGGCAGGTAGCTAAGCACTCCCAGTCCCTGAGGTGACACACCAGGTGGCTACCCTCCACCGCTCCCTGTCTAGAGGTTTTATGATGTTACAGAGTCACGGAGAAAGGGGGGGGACACCAGCATTCTGACTAGCTGTGCAGCAACTGAAGCAGGGCAATAAACATTCACAGTACCTTTGATGTGTAGTTTTTGACGATTCATACCATGATGGCATGGACTCCGTCAAAGTGGAGGTAGTTGGCATCTCTTCCACTCCTCATGACTGGGGGGTTCTGGATTGGGCTCAGAGGTCTAGAGAAAAACTTGGTTAGGAAACACAGCAACAGCCTTTAAGCAGGACAGTAATGATTTGGCCCAGACAGGATCTCCAATGCAATCAGGCACCAATTTATTTTTAACAGTCAAAAGGCTCAAGTCACAACAGCTCCATGGAGAGGGAGGGGGGTTATTTACAGTCCATTACATTTTCCACACAGACTACGGCAATGGGCCATTATACAACCTCTTGGGGGACCACAGTTCCGAACCTGGATCCTCTCACACAACACACTTGCTTTTTGAGCCTTATAGGGCTCTGTCCTCTTTACTTCAGCACCTTACAGGGCTCCGTGCATTACAGTCTCTCTTACACCTTCCCTGCCTGTGGGAGCAGGGGAAAACACCTCAAACCCTTCTTTCTCTTCCCATGGCTCTGATGTTCCCTTGGGCACAGTCCAATCTCTGTGACCTGACCGCTACTGTCGATCCATGGGCAGGGTTCGTGCAGGGTGGCAGTCACCTTCCATTCAAGGCATAGCATTCTCCTTACCCACCACAGCAGCTCCTCTTATCCAGAATGGACATGGACAGGCAGGGGGTCTGTACTGGCACAGCAGAGCCCTCTGGGAACTTCACTGCCACCCCAGTGCTCTGGTCCCTCCATGGCAGCCACCCCTCTCAAATGTTTACTTCACAGAGCCAAGCAGGCTCCAAACAGGTTTTTCTTTCTCCACTGCCACACACATGGTCCACTCTCTGAACTGAATGGGCTTTGGGGATCTGCTGCTGATGCGAGACTGAGGGGAGCAATCTCCCCACCCCAGCCCCAGGTCTACCCAGCCCTGACTGGTGGCCTTCCCCTCAGGGCCTAGGAGGTGGCTCCAACTGCTGTTGCCTCCTCAAACACTTCTTCACAACTCCGCTTAATGTACTCCCCATGTGCCAGTTGGCACTTTGAAAAAACCCTTGTGCTGCCCAGGCCCCAGCCTCTGGCTTGCCTGGCAGCATGCGGACGCCCGATGCCAACAGGGCATCAAACTGGTAATCCTCTGATTGGCACAGGGATTATATAAATATATTTTTATTGTGAACATACAGGGTTGCACATTCAGTACCATACACATATTGGTGTAGGGAACACATAATGTTATGTAGGAAAAATGCAACTGGAATCGTATTTGAGATAAAATCGTAGAATACTCCCCTCTCCTGACTCAGGTTTGGAGGTATGGGCACCCCCATTGTAGAAATGGGAAAAGCAATCACACAGAATGCTCAAGCTAGGCCTATAACCCTGCTAAACATAGATATGAAGATCTATGTAAGGTCTTTACCACAAGAATTAACACAATGCTACCCCATATCATTGGTGAACACCGGATAAAGGGCTGACGCATTTTGGATAACCTGAGGAAGATAATCTATGTGACCAGGGAGGCCTAAGTGTATAAAGACCCTGTGGCCATCATTTGTCTTGCTGTGAAGAAACCTTTGACCAGGTGGAATGGCCCTACCTCTTCAAAATCTTAAAAGTATTTGGCCTTCCCCCAGTCCTAATACCAGTGAGGTCAGGCCACTTCTTATGTGTGGAACCATGCATTTCTTACATTATGAGGGCAGCTTGTTCGCTTAGATGTCAAAGTCCTCCTCCTCCCCAGATAGGGTAGGTATCATGTTGGAGAAGGTCTGAAGCCTGCAATACCTGGAAGAAGGCCAGGGCAGTTTTTCTATCAACCATCCTAATGCATCCAACATGGTAGCCAAAAGGTGATATCTGACCCTGTTCCTTCAAGTCCTTTAGAGACTTGCCCTCCTTCACAATTGTAAGTCAGTTTTCTATTCTACTTTTCCAGTTGGAGCTGGGGTCAGCAGTTGAATCACCAAGATCACTCCCCCCTTCCCCACACTGATGAGCATCCATCCTTGTGGCCTTTCAGAGTAAAGGTGGGGGAGGGTACTTGGGTTCACTTCCTGATGACTCCCCACAGTGATATCCACAGTTGCAGCACCCCCAACTATCATGTATAATGCAGTACTTTCAGTTTTAAAACCCCTTCTAGTCAATCAAACAAAATCTTTATCTATCCAGGCGAACACCGTTGAGCAAAGCTCATTTACAAGATGGACCTGGTTAATACCGGGTCAAAATAGAATTACATACAACAGTTACAAATACTCATTAAGACAACAAATAAATACAAAGTAGGTGCTCAATGCAGCAACAGAGTAATACAGAGGCAGGCATACAAGCACTTCAGATGGTGACTTTATTACACAGAGGCGAGTTTTTGATAGCCTGGGTAACTACGAGAACTTAACAAGGGTGCAGAGTAAATAGCAGGGATGCACAGCTAGGTAAGGGAGGAAGTGTAAAATTCCCAGGAGATTGGGGCAGTGGCGTGGAGGGGGAACAGTGAGGGTGGGGAGGTGGGAGGGCATGGCTGGTAAGGGAGTGCATGGGGGAAGGAGATTGGAGGCTGAAACTGGAATGCAGTTGGATAGCGTGCAGATGCAACCTAATTGGGCGGAGAGAAGTTATAGGATTCCCTCACAAAATGGGGTGGATCCATGGAGAGCCAGCAGTAACTCTAGACTACACTGCAGGCAGCTGGGAGCTGGGAGCCTAGGACTCGGGGTAAGTTAAAGGATGAGGGAAGCAGTTACAGTGTTCCCTCACAATCCGAGCAAATAAGGTCTTGAAGAACTCCCAACTGATGGGGATGCTCAATTTCAAAGACTTTTGCAATTTATTCCACAATGATGGCAGTAGAAAGCTAAATGCCACTCTACCAAAGCAAGAGGAGACCTTAGGAATACAAAGTGTGAAAAATGAGGCATTTGACACAGTCCCGCACAAAAGATTAATAAACAGATTAGCCAGCCTGGGAGTGGGTCCCAGGGTGGTAGCCTGGGTATAACACTGGTTGGACAACAGGACACAGCGGGTAATAGTAAATGGAGTCCACAGTGAAGAAAGGAGGGTTACTAGTGGGGTACCGCAGGGTTCAGTACTGGGGCCAGTCCTTTTAATGTCTTTATGAGCGACGTTGCAGAGGGACTGGAAGGGAAAGTATGTCTCTTTGCAGATGACACAAAGAACTGCAACAGGGTTGATACACAAGGTGGGGTGGAAAGGATGAAAAGGGACTTGGCAAGGTATGAGGAATGGTCAAATGTATGGCAGCTTAGATTCAATGCAAAGAAGTGCAAGGTAATGCACCTGGGAAACAAAAACCCATGGGAAGAGTACACAATGGGGGGTGAGATACTGACTACAACAAAAATGGAAAGGGACCTCGTCGGTTATGGGAGTGCATAGCTGTGGAGGGTTTTAAGCTGGCCCTAAAGACTTTTCTGTGGCACCAGGCATATGGCGAATAATTATTTGAGTATTGTTATTTTATGATGCTTATTTTTGATTTTATGACTGTTTTTATTCAGATTTGTTTCTGATTTTAATTTATAAGGCACCTTGGCACTTGAAAGGCACCTAAAAATAAAAATATTATTATTATTATTTACTATTATTTGATTATGGAGATGGGCTATATGATTACTCTTCTAAAGACAGATTACACCAGCTAAATGTTCTATGCAGTTGCTTAGCCCAGTTTGTATTAAAATGTTCAAAAACTATACATCACTGTGAGCTTTATAAGATAAATATCGGGATGGATCTCACTTTCAAACCGATGACAACTCTACAAAAAACATCTGGGCTGTAAAAACTATGACTTAGTGGAAGAGTACTGGGGTGTTGCCTTGCAGAACTATTCTAAACTCTTCCCTAGAGAATGCTACATCCTTGGAGATAGTTGTGCCCAGGAGCAGAACAACCAGAGCAATGTATTCTTACAGTCACATGATCCCACAACTCCGGAATCAACTGCTACCAGGGTTAAGTGTTGTCTCAAGTAAAAATCCACTTTTATTCCCGGACATGATGGGATACTTTCTGGCAATGCAATATAGGTACTTACAAAACTGGGTGCACAGACAGGAGGTGGTCAGGTGGGTCGAGCTAGAAGAAGACGGGGCACCAGGGAGAATTTTGAGTTACCTATGTGAAGAAGGGCTCAGGCGGTATAGAAAGCTGGATGCACCTAATCCGCTGGTGGTGACGGGCCTATGTACATGGGGGAAAATTAAGAAGAGACAAGGCATTGAGGTATGTCAGACTCTACTGGTCCTGCTGGTGTGGAACCCGGATTTCCTGCCAGGTCTGGAGGACAATGGATTTAAACTACGGCAGGATAAGGGGGTAAAATGCATGGCGATCTTGACATCTGGGGGGAGCATATGCACATTCCAGGAGGTTAGAGAGAGGGTGAATGTGCCCACTTCACACACATATAGATACTTCCAAGCAAGGGACTATTATAAATGGCTCAGTGGGCCTAGGGAAACAAGGAGACTGATGGAGGATGTGGAAAGAGAAATAATGGGGGCCAACAGGTGTGAGAAGGGATTAATAGGGAGGGCTGTGAGATTGGACAGGAGAAGTCTTTTTCAGGACCCTCCCCATAAGGCGAAGGTATGGCGGGAGTGGGATATCAGGGAAGAAATCAGTAAGGCTAACTGGCAGCTAATTTTAGAGTCCCACCAGGGACTGCTAGTGTGTAACAAGTACAAAGAAGCCCAATTCAAATATATTCAGAGGCTATACTACCACCAGCTATGGTGCATAGCTTTTGTCCAGGGGTTTCGCCATTCTGTGACAAGTGCAAAACAAATAGGGGCACTTACCAACATTACTATTGGAGTTGCCCAGTGATAAAGTTCTACTGGCAAGACATATCCAAAGAAATTACATCTATGAGAGGAAAGCCTATTGAGATTTCCCAAAAATCATTGTTGTTGGGGCTAGAAGGAGAAGAAAATGGGGAATGGTATCTTTACCCTAGATAGATAAGGGTGCTACTTATAGTGGCTAGAATGGGAATACAAAATGTACGGACCATGGCTGCGGGGCCTATAGTGGGTCAATGGAAAGAACTCACGGTAAAAGTCTTAGCAGTGGATAAGCTGACATACAGCTTAAAAGGAACGAAGACAGATTTGAGAGAATCTGGGCAGACTATTTGGGCGCTGTGAGTATGGGGAAAGAACACTGCTGGAGGGTAGCGGGTTATTTAATTGAGAAAAGGGACCTCTGGGTAAGGTGGGGATGAGATAGAAAGAAGGGACACAGACTGAGTTAATAGTTAACTGTTAGGGGTTAGTGGGATAGAGGGGGGGATTGTTGAAAATAAATGGAAAAAAGGACAGTAATGTGGAATGAAGCCTGAAATACAACTGTTTAAGTGTTGTGGCAAATGCATATGACTGTACCATATCTTATGCTGTTGGCTATGAATTATATATGGATAACTATCCAATAATAAACATATGAAACAAAAAAAAATCCCCATTTAAATAGAGTGAAGCTGTGTTTTTTTAAAGTCAATTCCAAATTAAATGTTTGTTGTCCAGAGTTCTTGGAAGCTGAATGATGTAGAGAACCAATGTGCAATAATGTTATTATGCGCATTGTACTTAATATATATAATGTTGTTTGTTATGTGTTGCCTCAGTATTATCTTCCGATGCTTTCACAGGTGAAGTCTGTGAAAACTAGGGAAGATTTGGTACTGCAGGGGGAGACCAAAATGTTCACCACATGATTAAGGTCTTAAGATGATTGAAAATGTAATTGAAAACTACAGAGTTACTAATTAGCTATTGTGTAGTAATACCAACATTTATAAAAAGTTTATATTTATTAAATGTTTTTAATTGACATGTAATTTTATGTATTGATACAAAAAATAGTATCAGTACAGTCTAACGTTACAATAAAATAGTACTGACACTATGTATTTGCCATTTTTCTGTCTGACTCAACGAAAAAAATGCATTGCTAATATACTGAAAAAGCAGGGTCAAATAGTATTACAAAAGACAAGAACTTCAGAGCAGATGCCATGAGGCAAAGATTATCCTGAAAGGGTGTTGGCCATCCAGCCAAATTTCAAAGAGAAACACAATTGCACACATCCTGATAAATGCAAAGCATCATGGGAAGCATGTGCAAATCCCCATGAAGAAATTTGGACTGGCTGAACTTTAAGCAGAACTGCATGGTGCCAAAAGGCCTCACAATACAACCTGCAAAGACTGAGAACAGCAGACATGGACACGTGTTTCATCCTTGTTAGGACTCATCAGTGACCCATCTCTGTATCACTGCCCAGAGGAGCCAGCCTTTGGAAGGTCTTGTGCAATTGTGTTTCTCTTTACAAGTTGTCTATATGGCCAATGCCCTTCCAGGGTAACCCATGCCTCAGGGCATCTGCTCTGGGGTTCTTTTCTTTTTCATTTCTTCTCTACTATGGGCTCCCCATGGCTCAGACAAGTAGGACCTTCCTAAGGCTGGCTGTCTTCCTCTCTCTCGGCTGAGATACAGATATGACACATTGAGGAGACCTAACAAGGACAAAATATGTGTCTGTATCTGCTGTTCTCAGCCTTTGCAGATTCCGCTGTGAGGCCTTTCAGCATCATGCAGTTCTGCTCAAAGTTGACCCAGTCCAAATTCCTTCATAGGGATTTGCATATGCTTCCCATGATGCTTTGCATTATTGGGGTATGTGCAATTGTGTTTCTCTTTCAAATAATATTGATACATATAGAATAGTATCAACACATAAAAACAGTGCAGTCTGAGCTAATTCTTAATGACTTGACACCAAGCTTTCATAAAAAAAAAGTTTCTAGCCCAACCGGTTACAAGTTAAACCCTTCAAAAGATATTTTCTTTAAAATGTGATAACTTTGGAACCATTAGTGCTCGAAACTTAATTTGTTTTTAAATGAAAGCTTAGAGACATCTAAGTAGCTATAGCAGTAAGATAGATCAACATGATCTTAATGAAATGGTTGAGTAGTCCAAAAGACAGAAAATGTCTTGTAATAGTGGCAAATGCAGTTACGCATCTAGAAAGAAATAACAAAAAAAAATGGGATTATTATGTGGAGGGAGAAAAACTCAAAAACGGTTTATGTGAAAAGGATTTAGGACTTGATGTCACTGCCATGGAGACATCTTTGAGTAGGTAGAGTGAGGACCAGTTTATGGCCAAGGCATCACTTAGCACTAGGTCCAAGTCAGAGGCTTTACATTTTCTAAAATATAGTAAGTTATGTGGTGGATGTATAGATTTGGTGGTTAAAGCAGTATACATGGGGGTGTGGTCACCGATAGCATCAGCCATAGTGCCTGCTTGGAGGACTAGGCTTGGACAGTTGGTGACAATCCAATCAATGGTGGAGTGGTTGGGAGAGCGAGTGTTGTATCTGGTGGGAGAGGAGATGACTTGCTCAAGGTGATGCAACTTTAGGAGGTTTGCATATTAGGTGCAGGGGATTCAGTCCAGTGGAGGTTAAAATCCCCAACTATAATGGTGTCCCTGGAGGAGAAGGGGGTAGAGGCCAGGCCGTTCAAGAAACTCGATAGTCCCTGTGTTCCTCCTGAGAGAGGATTATAGCAGCAGCCTATGTACCATTTCTTCAATGCACCCATAACAATTTCAGCAACGAGCCACTCACTAACCTTGGAGGGGGCTGAGTTGGGAGTAATGGTGGCATTAATATGGTCTTGCACATATAGCGCAACACTGCCTCCCCTCTTTCTGCCAGGCCTATCAAGCCGCAGTAGAGAGTAGCCGGGGAGTTGGTAGGAGGCATCCCTGTGGTATGACTTAAGCCATGTTTCAGATAGTCCCAGGATATGTGGTTTGTATAGGCACACCCAGGCTTCGAGCTCAGAGAACTTGGCTGGGAGGCTGCACATGTTCAGGTGTGCGACCCTGAGGCTGAAGCACCCTGTCCAGACAATGTTGGTATGGTCAATATGCACGTTCGAGGGACATGGGTTGGTTTCCACATCCCTTGCTAGAAGGACAAGTAAGAGGAGGTGGCAGGTAGGGGGTGCCAGCGAGGGGACGGTATAGTGAGGGAGTGAAGAAACAAACCAAGAAGATGCTGATCATGGTTAGTCAGGAGGACCAGCATGGCAGCACCCATGGGGGAGAGCTGGTGAACTTTGGGTTTGTGTGGGGGGTCACCAAATAAGGGTGTTTTGGTCTGAGGCAAGGATGATGGCACAGAAGTCAGTGATGAGTAACAGGCCTGTCATGGAGCATAAGGTAAGATAGAGGACAGGGGAGAACATCTTTGTTGGTATTGACAGGAGACAAAATATACATATTTCCTAGGAGACCAATGAGAGGACAGCTGCAGGGAAACATGACGGATTTAGGGGCTTGCTGGTTAAGACAGAGACTCAGGGCTGTTATGGGAAAACAGCAATACCATTTGGACTCTACAGCTGCATCCTGTTTCTTTGAGGGGCATTGGAGAACGCAAGAGGGGAGGAAGATTTCCTGGGGGGGTGGGGCCACTAATGTATTTAATAAAGTCAGGAGGTGGGGGAAGGGAGGCCGAAAAACCTCATGCAGAGAAGTCGACTGCAGGCAGGCAATAGGTTTCTCTTACTAATAATACTGCTTTGGTGCCAAAAAGCTGATTTGGAGTGGTGCAACTCTGATAGGCTGAGAGGCCTTTGAGGGTGCCAACCAGTGCAGGGCAGAGTGTCTGTGGTGGCCACCAATCAGATTGGCGGCTTACAAGTGTAACCCCCCTACAAATGGGGGTTCCCAAAAAGTCTTCCTTGAGCTTGCCTAAATGCTCACTGGCAGGCTGGTGTCCTGCGTTTTAGCAGTTTAAATGTGATTACCAGAGCTTGTATAGCCTTTGTGTACTGTCTCTTTAAGAGCTACCTAACTGCAGTTTAAGTAATCTGAGATGGAGCTCTGTTGAAAAATATAACTATTTGCTGAAAACCATTTAGAATTATAATGATAATGTAGTTTGTCTAACCTGCTTTCTTTGTAGCAAGGACTGTTTTATTTGTCTCCACTATCTTGGTCCTGGACTGCAAATTGGACCAATCATTTCTGGTGGGACCTAAAATGTAGCTGGACTACAAGAGCTGTCTGAATTCAAAATCTATAGGAACTGTGGTTTGAGTTTTTGCACCTTTTTTGCAACTGAAGGGGGAGCTCTTGCTTTGACTGACAGCCAAATCAGCCTACCAGATCTTTTGGATCTTGGAGAAGTCCCGGGCTGCTTGCAGTTTTCAGTTAGAACTAGGCTGGAAGCTGAGCAAGAAGGAGCTGAAGTGTTGCTGAGCAGCTACCCTGAGTGGATTCGCATGGGAGAACTCTGAAAAGGCTAAGTTTTTGGCCTGCATGCCGGTGTGCTGCTCCTGAGAGGGAGAGAAGAGAAATATTTTGGACTAAATCCAAGTTTGTGTGACTAAAGTAAGCTACTGAAGTGGGCCAGGCTGAACCTGAAGAAGACCGAATATTTTTGCTGAATGCGATCGGCCTGTCAGGAGTTCCAGCTACCCGTAAGCTCCCGGTGTGTGCAGAGACTTTGCAATTGTGCCCGGGGAGCGCTTTGCCTAGTACAGTAGAATTCCTGTACATGTAAATGTGCTAGGAGCTGCTAGAGGGTTGTGAGTTAGTTCCCCACAGTGTGAACTGTGTTCTGCTTGAGGGAAGTTGTATCCAGCCCAAAACGGACTGCTTCCAAACATGTCTCCATGCAGTCTGGGCTTTGCCAGACTGGCCCAGTCAGACTACCCACTGCACAGAGAAGCCATCGATGAGAGACCTGCCTGGGGATCAGCCCCCTGCTCCACGCTTGAACAGGAACAATGCCTCTGTGACTTGTGTGGGCCCTGCTTCTCCTAGCATTCCAGATCAACCACCTGCAGTCTCGATTTTCATCCAGCCTGTGTCCAGTCTTGGGTATCGTGAGGGTAGCTCCCTACAACAACAGCTTCATCTGAGTGTGTCATCTGATTGTCTTGTTGTTTCATTTCCTTTATGAACTGAGCCCTCTGGCTCCGGATTACAAATATTGTGTACTGTGCATGTTGTGTTTTCCATCACAGGGCCCCAACCAGCTGCAACCCCGGGCAACTGTCCTGGCTAGCCCATCTCTTCTCCACCTGGGTACCCAGAGGTGGACTGTGTGGGGGGACTCAAAGCGCATGCATAACTGCTTGACTGATATAACCTTTAGCTAATGAACCTGATTTTGCCCTCCCTTGCTCAAGTCCCCTGAATAAATCAGATCTAACTTTTTCTGCATGTAATCTGACTGTGGTTCCAGTTTGTGCTCAAAGTACAGTACTGTTGCTATTTGCTGTGCTTAACCTTGTTTTGCAGGGGGTCTCCAGGGTCGAGCCAGAGGAACCAGACCTGGTGGTAAGTGCAAACAGTGTGGGTACTTGTGTGGTGTACCAGGGGTATCATAAAAGTGATTATTGTAAAGTGTTCAGGCCACTAGAGGGGAAAGAGGGGGGTTACAGTGTCCCAGAGGGCTGTGCCCAGGTTAGCTTGACCACTACCAACCCTGACTTCCGGGTGGAGGCACCCGCTTCAGAACTCAGGCCCCTTAACCTGCTACTAGCCAAGCAGGCAAGGGTAGTAGCCCTTGGGATAGCGCCACCTAGGGGTGACATCTTGGAGGCTCACCGCTGGGATTTTGTGTCTTCTAGTGGCCGAAGCTACGAATTATTGTCAAACATAAATGGCTACCCCAACAGAAGTGGCTGTACACCAGTTGGTGGGGTGGTGTACTGGGAAGGAGATCAACCCACAAAATGCTATACTTATCCTGGATATTCCCCTGGGTACCAATAAGGACACTGTAGAGGTAGTACTTTCCAAGGTGGAATGTTTACAAAACCCTGTGGTGGTGGGTCGACAGGCTAATCTGCTCGCACAAAGTTTCATGGCGTTAGTAGAGTGTAAGGACCCAGTAGACAGTTCCATAGTGCCACAGACTATCACCCCCAAAGGAGCCCTCACTGCCTGGAGAATGAGCCCCCCCCCCCCCACTATCTCATACTTTTGAGGAGAAATTTGCTAAGTTGTTGCTGGAGGAAGGGAAAACTGTGGAGGACTTAAAGAAACTATTCCTGCCACCTAGGGGTGTTCCTCCTCTGACACTCCCTCTCGCTCCAGCACCCATTACTGCCCCTCCTTCTGTGCCCGTGCCAATGCTGGTTCCTATGTCTGTATCTGCCATTAGTCACGACTCTTACCGAAGGTTGAGAATCTTCTCCGGCACCCTCCCCACCCCCCAAGGGGAGGATGATTGGGAGACCTGGATAGATTGTGTTGCGCCTTTGGTACCTGAATGGCAGTGTGCAGAGGCTGAGAAATGGAAAAGGATCATTGAAAGTTTGAGGGATCCCGCCCTAGAGGCCATTAAATTTTTGAGGTCCACAAACCCTGATGCATCTGCCCAGAAGTACCTATCTGCACTCGAAGGCAATTTTGGGAGCATTGAGTCAGGGGAGAACTTGACGTGGAATTTTCGAGGTACAAAACAATGGCCAGGGGAAAGTTTGTCTGCATATGTTACTCATCTGGAAAGAGCGCTGCAAAAGGCTTACCGAAAAGGTGGGGTAGCCACCAATGACTTAAAACATGTGAGGTTGGGGCACGTACTGCAACATGCAAAACATTCTAAATTGCAGCTTCTTCAATTAAGGCTCCCAGATAGAAGGGGTAACCCACCGGACTATTGTGACTTGATAAAAGAACTCCAGGAGGTTGAAGATGAAGACAGGGATTGTAATTCTAGGGTGAGCGCAGCCCAAGTGATCATGGCATCGGAAGGACCTTCCAAAGTGGGGACCAATGAGGGTGTGCCGCCATGGGATGAACTGCTGAGGGAGTTCAGGGAAACAAAAAACAGTCTCTTTATGAAGACTGCTCCTGCAAGTACAGGCACCGACCCTTATCCAACTGCATCTGCTATGGGGGTTGGGGTGTCCACCCAGGCATCTCGTGCTGACAGCAGCTTGAAACTCAATGCCTTGACTGTGGAAGTAAGAGAATTGACTAGATGTCTCCAAATGTTCACCACACAGCAGACAGAGATGGCACCAAGGTTTTCAGTTGGTAGTACCACCGCTCCAGCTTCCAGTGTGAAGCCACGGCCACCCCAAATCCCAGAAAACATATTTTGCCATAATTGTGGGAAGGATGGGCACATGAAGAGAGAATGCCGGTCCACAAAAGACCTAGATAAAGTTGTATACAGGCTTCAAGGAGAGCTTCAGAGAACAAATCAGTGGTCAAGGAGTACTCCAAATGACCACAGTGAGAGTTCAAGAAGTAGTAACTCAAATCCCTATGTGGCTAAATCATCTGTTCAGGCCCCTGCTGCTGTCCCTCCAGACTGGTCCAAAATAGTGGGCCCTTCAATGGAGACTATGGTGGCTGTGAATGGTATTCCTACTTGGGCTGTGCTGGACAGTGGGTCGCAAGTGACCATTGTATTTAAGGACTGGTATGACAAACGCTTAGCTCCTGTGCCCTTACAATCCCTGGAAGGCCTACATGTGTGGGGGCTGAGCGACAAGTCTTATCCCTACCTAGGATATGCCCACCTCTGGTTGGCATTTCCTGCAGCTGTAACTGGTGTAGAGAAGCAAGTCGAGACATTGGCCTTAGTGTGTGCCCCTACTGGACTGTATGATGGGGTTCTCCTGTTAATTGGGACCAATGCCCATATGTTTGGGAGACTGGCACAACTCTGTCGCGAGAAACAAGGGCGATGGACTGGGAGGGCTCTAAGAATTGCCGCTCTGATCAAGAGGGCCTATGATTTGCAACAGAACTCCAAGGGAGTGGACCAGGATGAACTGGTAGGGGCCATGTGGAAGAAGGATCCCGATTCAATGGTACTGGCCCCTAACGCCCAGTGTACAGTTCAAGAAGAGGTCCACCTCCACAAAGATGTCAAGAACAAAATAATGATGTTGGACACACCAGGCAATGGAAAATTGCCGGAAGGATTATTGGTTAAGCCCAGCATCTTGCTAGCTCGTGCCCATGCCTATGCACAATGAGTGATGGTCCAGATTCATAATGTGTCAGATCGGGAGATCTGGGTGAACAGAGGATGAACCCTAGCTACGGTACACTGTGCAGACACTGCAGTGTTGCCCAGCGACAAGCACCCTGGTAAGACAGATAGAGTGACTCCCGACTTGTTTGATTTTGGTGACTCCCCGTTGCCAGCTGAATGGAAGACTAGAATTAGCCAGAAACTTGCCCAGAGAGAGCAAATGTTTTCATTGAAGCAATGGGACGTGGGATGTGTCCAGCGTGTGGAGCATCACATACGCCTGCACAATGAATGGCCATTTTGAGAGAGGTCTCGACGCCTAGCCCCTGCAGACATAGGCAATGTGAGAAGAAACTTGCAGGAAATGCTCACAGCTGGTGTGATACAAGAATCCAGGAGCCCATATGCTTCTCCCATTGTGGTTGTGCATAAGAAGAACAGATCTGTGGGAATGTATGTTGATTATTGAACTCTGAATCGGCGGACCATCCCCGATCAATACACCATGCCCCGTATACAAGATGCTCTGGACTGTTTGAATGGGCGCAAATGGTTCTTGGTGTTTGATCTTCGCAGTGGATATTACCAGATTCTGATGGCTCCAGAGGACCATGAGAAGATGGCCTTCATCTGTCCTTTGGGGTTCTACTAATTCCTGAGAATGCCACGGGGGATATCGGGCGCCCCAGCCAACTTCAAGCGACTGATGGAACAAGCGGTGGGAGACATGAATTTGCTGGAATGCCTGGTGTACTTGGACGATGTCATTGTGTTTGGGAGCTCCCTAGACGAACATGAGAATTGACTGTTCAAAGTACTAGACCAACTGGAAGATTTCGGCCTCAAGCTGTCCATCGACAAGTGCCAGTTTTTCCAAACCTCTGTGAAGTATGCGGGGCACATAGTGTCTACAGAGGGGATAGAGACTGATCCTAGTAAAGTTGAAGCCTTGACTACTTGGCCCCAGCCCCACAATTTGAAAGAACTACAATGTTTCCTGGGATTCTGTGGCTACTGCCACCGGTTCATAAAGGACTATTCCAAAGTGATTCGGCCACTCTTGAATCTTACCCAGGGTTACACTCCTACCAATTGGAAATACAAAAAAGGGTCCATCAAAGAACCAGACAAAGCACATTTCTGCCGAGGTGAACTTTTCAGGTCCCGTTGGATGCCTGACTGTGAAGCAGCTTTCCACAAAGTCATATAGCAGCTCACCCATGCCCCCATCCTCGCTTATGCTGATCCCATCAAATCCTATGCGCTGCATACTGACACCACTCTGCAGGGTCAAGGAGCTGTACTGTACCAAGACCATGAGGATGGTTTGAGACCAGTGGCATTTGCCAGTAGGAGCTTGACACCATCAGAGCAAAACTACCCTGTGCACAAGTTGGAGTTCCTTGCATTAAAATGGGCCATTGTCGACCAGCTTCATGATTACCTCTATGGGGCAAAAATATTGGTGAGGACTGATAATAACCCGTTTACCTATGTACAGACTTCAGCTAAGTTAGACGCCATGGGGCACTGGTGGCTTTCTGCATTGCCAACATATGATTATGCTGTCGAATACAGACCAGGTCTGAATCATATTGATGCTGACGCCCTATCCCGGAGACCTATTTTCAAGAGCAACTGGGTCATACTGCCTGAACCTGAACTCCGAGCATTGTGCCAAAAGTTTGATAGAAATGAACAGATGTCTATGGACACAGTGGACTGCTTAGCAGATTGGTTGGACCCCTCTGACACCTGCATACCGGCTGCGTATTGCCACTTTTCTGCTCTAGATATTAGTGCACTACCTCAGTTTGACAATGACAGCATTCAACGGGCTGAATCCTGAGATCCTGTGATTCAGCCAGCACTTGACGCCCTTCATGTAGGAAAAGATGTGTCCAAGTTGCGTTCCTCTGATCTGAGAACCACTTTATTGTTTAAAGATGGCCCCAGGTTGAAGCTGCTTAATCAGTTGTTGTATAGAGAGACTGTAGATCGGGGTGGCCAAATAGACAAGCAACAATTGGTCTTGCCCAAAGCCTTCAAAGATTTGGTACTGAGGTCCCTCCACAATCATATGGGCCACCTCGGTATCGACCGGACCCTTGTCCTAGTACGATCTCGATTCTACTGGCCCAAGATGGGGGCCAATGTTGAGCACCATGTAAGGACTTGTTGTTGTTGCCTGCAGAGAAAAGCCCTGCCTCAGAGGGCTGCCCCCCTTGTCAACATTACTACCAGCACCCCAATGGAACTAGTCTGCATAGACTTCTTGAGTTTAAAGCCTGATCAGCGAAACATTGGCAATGTGTTAGTCGTTACGGACCATTTCACACGGTATGCACAAGCTTTTCCCACTGAAGATCAAAAAGCATCTACCGTGGCCAAGGTGCTAATGGAAAATTTCTTTGTCCACTATGTTGCCCCCCAGAGAATTCACTCTGATCAGGGCTGGGACTTTGAGAGTTGGCTAATCAAAGAAATGCTCTTTCTATGGGGGGTGCGAAAGTCAAGAACCACCCCTTATCACCCGCAGGGGGATCCTCAACCTGAACGCTTTAACCACACCCTACTAGACATGCTAGGCACCCTCCACCCAAAAGATAAGCATAAATGGAGCCAGCAGATTAGCACCTTGGTACATGCATACAATTGCATAAAGAATAATGCTACCGGGTTCTCTCCCTACCACCTCATGTTCGGGAGAGAGGCCTGTCTGCCTGTTGATGTCTGTTTTGGGGTTTCTCCCGATGGGGTCCAAGCCGAAGATTACCTGCAATATGTACAAAAACTGAAAGCTCAATTGAACCATGCCTATCAACTGGCCCAGACAATGGCCGCCAAAAGAAATCTAGCCAACAAAGAGAGACATCATAGAAAAGTAAAGGTTCAAGAATTTAGGCCTGGAGACCGTGTGTTGTTGCGAAATTTAGGATTGCATGGTAAACACAAAACTGCTGATAGATGACACCATCTTCCCCATGTCATAGTTGGAAAGCTGGATGATTTGCCAGTGTACAAAGTGCGCCCAGAGAATAACTCTAAAGCTGTCAAGACCATGCACCATAACCACTTGCTACCTATTGGTCAAGTTATAATCGAGGCTGAACCCACCGAGATTGATTCCCCTGGACCAGTGACTCGTGCTGCTGCAAGAAAGAAACAGAGTCAGCCTGCCCCCGTGGTTGCCTATTTAAGACTTTCCCTTTAGCAGGCCCAGAATGATAGTGACTGCCAGTCTAACTCGGATGACAGTGAGTGTGATAATGCCTATTACCCCTCATATGAACTGAGTCAGTTGTTTCGTGGAAATCTTATGTTGAATTATGGGGATAAAACTGGGCCTTCTGGACTGCCTAATGCCCCGGTATCATCCTTGGAGCCAATGCTCCCTGAAGGTGAAGTGCAAAGTATCTCGTCTGAGGATGTCGAGTCTTTGTGTATCATGGAACTGTATGATTTGTCTGAAGGAGAGGCTGATAGTGTGAGTCTTTCTGGTGACATGCCAGAACTTGAGGAACACTATGAGAGTGCTGACAACCCTCCTTCAGTGCCAGAGTATCTTCAAAATGAGCCAAGTGTTGTAGAAACAGAGACTACAGAGCAAGGGGATGACAGTGCTCCCAGCTTGGACATTCCCCTTCATGTAGAGACACCCCTTAATAAGTGATGAAAGCTCCAAGACCATTGCTGAAAGTGCAGAGACTGTGGTTGTTCACCCCAGAAAGACTGGCCAAACTGTCAAGCCAGTGGTACACTTCAGTTACAATTCCCCCCGGAGGCCAGTGGATTTGCCTCTCAATGTAGTCCACAAAGGTGTTTCTGTCTCTCAGAGCTCACTGCCCAAACTGAGCTTGACGGCCCATTCCAGGTTACTTGTTCTGCCCTCTCACCATGGTGCCCCTGCCCCATCCAGCCCCAAGTTAGCTGATAGGGAAGGCCCCCCTCTTGCGTTGTTTAGAGTACAAGAAGTTATTACATGATTCTGTATAGCAATGTTGAATTTACCTGTGTGAAATATGCATAATGTATTGTCAGAATGGAAATTATATACAGGTAGTGGAGTACATGGAAATGTATAGTAAAGTGACAGGTTATGCCAATTGATGAATCAGATAGTACTTGTATAGCATGCTAATGGTATAAATATCTTGTATATGTTGCATTTTCAATGTTATGATGGTACAGAGTTGACGCGGATGCCAAGTTTTCCCAGGCAGGGAAGGGTGTAACCCCCCTACAAATGGGGGTTCCCAAAAAGTCTTCATTGAGCTTGCCTAAATGCTCACTGCCAGGCTGGTGTCCTGCGTTTTAGCAGTTTAAATGTGATTACCAGAACTTGTATAGCCTCTGTGTACTGTCTCTTTAAGAGCTGCCTAACTGCAGCTTAAGTAATCTGAGATGGAGCTCTGTTGAAAGATGTAACGATTTGCTGAAAACCATTTAGAATGACAATGATAATGTAGTTTGTCTAACCTGCTTTCTTTGTAGCAAGGACTGTTTTGTTTGTCTCCACTATCTTGGTCCTGGACTGCAAATTGGACCAATCAGTTCTGGTGGGACATAAAATGTAGCTGGACTACAGGAGCTGTCTGAATTCAAAATCTATAAGAACTGTGGTTTGAGTTTTTGCGCCTTTTTTGCAACTGAAGGGGGAGCTCTTGCTTTGACTGACAGCCAAATCAGCCAACCAGATCTTTTGGATCTTGAGGACGTGCCGGGCTGCTTGCAGTTTTCAGTTAGAACTAAGCTGGAAGCTGAGCAAGAAGGAGCTGAAGTGTTGCTGAGCAGCTATCCTGAGTGGATTCGCATGGAAGAACTCTGAAAAGGCTACATTTTTGGCCTGCATGCCGGTGTGCTACTCCTGAGAGGGAGAGAAGAGAATTATTTTGGACTAAATCCAAGTTTGTGTGACTAAAGTAAGCTACTGAAGTGGGCCAGGCTCAACCTGAAGAAGACCAAATATTTTTGCTGAATGCGATCGGCCTTTCAGGAGTTCCAGCTATCCGTAAGCTCCCGGTGTGTGCAGAGACTTTGCGACTGTGCCCGGGGAGCGCTTTACCTAGTACAATAGAATTCCTGCGTGTAAATGTGCTATGAGCTGCTAGTGGGTTGTGAGTTAGTTCCCCACTGTGTGAACTGTGTTCTGCTTGCTGGGAGCTGTATCCAGCCCAAAACAGACTGCTTCCGAACTTGTCTCCACGCAGTCTGGGCTTTGCCAGACTGGCCCAGTCAGACTACCCACTGCACAGAGAAGCCATCGACGAGAGACCTGCCTGGGGATCAGCCCCCTGCTCCATGCCTGAACAGGAACAACGCCTCTGTGACTTGTGTGGGCCCTGCTTCTCCTAGCATTCCAGATCAACCACCTGCTGTCTCAATTTTCGTGCAGCCTGTGTCCAGTCTTGCGTATCGTGAGTAAATACCAGGGTAGCTCCCTTCAACAACAGCTTAATCTGAGTGTGTCATCTGATTGTCTTGTTTCATTTCCTTTATGAACTGAGCCCTCTGGCTCCAGATTACAGATATTGTGTACTGTGCATGTTGTGTTTTTCATCACAGGGTCCCAACCAGCTGTAACCCTGGGCAACTGTCTTGGCTAGCCCATCTCTTCTCCACCTGGGTACCCAGAGGTGGACTGTGTGGGGGGACTCAAAGCGCATGCATAACTGCTTGATTGATATAACCTTCTAATTAACCTGATTTTGCCCCTCCCTTGTTCAAGTTCCCTGAATAAATCAGATCTAACTTTTTCTGCATGTAATCTGACTGTGGTTCCAGTTTGTGCTCAAAGTACAGTACTGTTGCTATTTGCTGTGCTTCACCTTGTTTTACAGGGGGTTCCCAGGGTCGAGCCAGAGGAACCAGCCCTGGTGGTTAAGGGCAAACACTGTGGGTACTTGTGTGGTGTACCAGGGGTATTGTGAAAGTGATTATTTTACAGTGTTCAGACCACTAGAAGGGAAAGAGTGTCAGTGACAGTCAGTGACAGTGTCCCGGAGGGCTGTGCCCAGGTTAGCTTGACCACTACCAAGCCTGACTTCCGGGTGGAGGCACCCGTTTCAGAACTCAGGCCCCTTAACCTGCTTCTAGCCAAGCAGGCTGGGGTAGTAGCCCTTGGGATAGTGCCACCTAGGGGTGACACAAGTCCAGCAGAGACAGCCTTAGTGGGTTATAAATCAAGTAGAAATGGCCATTCCTGAGGGTGGTAGAAAAGGTCGTGGAGTGACTGGCTCATCCTTGTGAGCTGGGCCGCCAAGCAGTGGTGCACCCTGTGGGGCGGTGGTGCCGATCCACTTCAGGCAGACTGGCCAGACAAAGAAAATGTAAATCAGCAGGCTGGGTGTCAGAGGACAGCAGCCGCTGGGCTGAAGCTGGAGAGTTTACAGCTCCGAAAACATCAACAGCAAGAGATTTTGATAAGAGGCAGGCAGGGCTGGGAAAGTCGGTGACAGAGTTAGATATCTCACAGGGACAGAAAATTAGGGTCAGAGAAAATTTTGCAGCAAAATAGGACGGGGATGAGAGTGGGACAAAAGGGGAAAGAAAAAAAGGTGAAGTGGACAAAAACAAGAAGGTATGTCAGGAGGTGGGCACTAGGCAAGGGTAGGAGAAAGGAAGAGGGGTTTCAAGACCCAGAGGAAAAGCAGTGTCAGGGCTAAACACTTCGATTGGAGAGGGGCTGTAGCTAACAGAGGGACCAGGGAAGAGGGGAACTAGTTGGGTGGAACAGCAACAGTGTATAAAGATCAACATATTTACAATTTTAAAAAGTAGAACAACGACTGTAATAGTAGACTACTACATGCAGCAGAAATTCACAGTTAAAGGATTCAGACACAATAATAAAAATTGTACATTAGGTAACAAACATTTTTGAAAATGGGCCAATAAAACCTCATGCAGAGAAGTCGACTGCAGGCAGATAATAGGTTTCTTTTACTTAAAAAAAAAATCCTATTTGGCACAAAGAAGCCGATTTGGAGTTGTGCAACTCTGATAGGCTGAAAGGCCTGGAGGGTGCCGACCAATGCAAGGCAGAGTGTCCGTGGTGGCCGCCAATCAGATTGGCAGCTTACAAGTCTAGCACAAACAGCCTCAGCGGCTTATAAATCAAGCAGAAATGGCCTTACCTGAGGGCGGCAGAAAAGCTCCCGGAGCGGCTGGCTCGTCCTTCTGAGCCAGGCCGCCAAATAGCAGTGCGCCTTGTGGGGCAGTGGGGCCTGAGTTAGGCTGTAGGAAAAGAAAGAAAGAAAGAAAGAAATTAGGAGAGGTGCCAGAAATAAATCAGGTTGGCAGAGCAGAGGTGGGGGCGGGTTGGTGCTAGAATTCAAAGGGCAGGGAAGGGAATGTGAAAGAGGGGCTGGGCAATGAATAAGGGCTTAATGGGAGTGCAGGGAAGTGGTGCCAATCCACTTCAGGCAGACTGGCCAGACAAAGAAAATGTAAATCAGCAGGCTGGGGGGTCAGAGAACAGCAGCCGCTGAGCTGAAGCAGGGGAATTTAGGGCTCCGGAAACAGTAATAGCAGGGGATTTTGAAAAGGGGCAGGCAGGGACTGGGAAAGTCGGTGACAGAATTAGATATCTCACAGAGACAGAAAATTAGGGTCAGAGGAAATTTTGAAGCAAAATAGGACGGGGAAGAGAGTGGGACAAAAGGGGAAAGAAAAAAGGTGAAGTGGACAAAAACAAGCAGGTATGGTGTCAGGAGGTGGGTGCTAGGCAGGGGTAAGAGAAAGGCAGAGGGATTTCAAGACTCAGAGGAAAAGCCGTGTCAGGGCTAAGCACTTCAGTCGGAGAGGGGCTGTAGCTAACAGAGGGACCAGGGAAGAGGGCAGCTAGTGGAGTGGAATAGTAACAGTTTGCATAGATCAACAAAATTACAATTTTAAAAAGTAGAAAAATGACTGTAATAGTAGGCTACTACATGCAGCAGAAATTCACAGTTAAAAGATTCAGAAACAATAATCACAGTTGCAGATTAGGTAATAAACATTTTCCAAAATGGGCTTAAAAAAACTCATGCAGAGAAGTCGATTGCAGGCAGACAGTAGGTTCTTTTACTTTTAAACAAACAAAAAAAACCGGGAAGAGTACACAATGGGGGCGGGGAGAGATACTGACAACAACAAAAATGGAAAGGGTCCTGGGGGTAGTTATATCAGATGACCTAAAGGTGGGCAAGCAATGTGAGATGGCAGTAAGGAGGGCTGTGGGGATACTGGGATGCATAGGGAGAGGCATCACCAGTAGAAAACAGGAAGTTATTATCCCTCTGTACAGACAGTTGGGGAGACTACATCTGGAGTACTGCGTGCAGTTCTGGAGACCCCATCTCCGCAAAGACAGACAGGGTGGAAGCTGTCCAGAGGAGGGCAACTAAAATAGTGCAGAGTCTGCACCAGAAGACATATGAAGAAAGACTAAAGGAGCTTAATATGTATAGCCTCGAGGAAAGGAGGAAGAGGGGGAACATGATAGAAACTTCAAGTACTCAAGGGAATCAACAAAGTCCAAGAGGGTAGTATCTTTCAGAAAAGAGATGTGCAAGAACAAGGGGGCACAATTTGAAGATAATGGGGAGATGGCTCAGAGGTAATGTGAGAAAGTATTTCTTCATGGAGAGGGTTGTAGATGCATGGAACAGCCTTCCTGAGGAGGTTGTGGAGTCATAAATAGTGGGAGAATTCAAGAACGCATGGGACAGGCATAAGGCAATTCTAGTGGGGGGTTGGAGGAAGTAGGCTGTTGGTTAATTAGGATCTGCAGCTTATTCCATTAGGTATGGAAATGGGCAGACTAGGTGGGCCAAGCAGTACTTATCTGCCATCAAATTCTATGTTTCCATGCTTTGGCGCCAAGAAGCCAATTTGGAGTGGTGCAACTCCAATAGGCTGAGAGGCCTTGAAAGGTGCTGACCAATGCAGGGCAGAATGTCCGTGGTGGCCGCCAATCAGATTGGTGGCTTACAAGTACAGCAGAAACAGCCTTAGTGGGTTATAAATCAAGTAGAAATGGCCATTCCTGAGGGTGGCAGAAAAGGTCCTGGAGTGGCCAGCTCGTCCTTCTGAGCTGGGTCGCCAAGCAGTGGTACACCCTGTGGGGCGGTGGGGCCCGAGTTAGGCTGTAGGGTAAGAAAGAAAGAAATTAGGACAGGCACCAGAAATAATTCCGGCTAGCGGAGCCATGGTGGGGGCAGGTCGGTACTAGAATACAAATGGCAGGGGAGGGAATGTGAAAGAGAGTCTGGGTGATGAATAAGAGCTTAACGGGAGTGCAGGGAAGTGGTGCTGATCCACTTCAGGCAGACTGGCCAGACAAAGAAAATGTAAATCAGCAGGCTGGGGGGTCGGAGAACAGCAGCTGCTGAGCTGAAGCTGGGGAGTTTAGGGCTCCAAAAACACTAACAGCAGGGGATTTTGATAAAAGGCAGGTGGGGGCTGGGAAAGTCGGCGACAGAGTTAGATATCTCACAGGGACAGAAAATTAGGGTCAGAGGAAATTTTGAAGCAAAATAGAATAGGGACGAGAGCAGGACAAAAGGGGAAAGAAAAAAGGTGAAGTGGACAAAAACAAGCAGGTATGGTGTCAGGAGGTTGGCGCTAGGCAGGGGTTGGAGAAAGGCAGAGGGATTTCAAGACTCAGAGGAAAAGCAGTGTCAGGGCTAAACACTTCAGTTGGAGAGGGGCTGTAGCTAACAGAGGGACCAGGGAAGAGGGGAGCTAGTGGGGTAGAAAAGCAACTGTTTGTATAGATCAATAAAATTACAATTTTAAAAAGTAGAACAACGACTGCTGTAGGCTTCTACATGCAGCAGAAATTCACAGTTAAAAGATTCAGACACAATAATCACAGTTGCAGATTAGGTAATAAACATTTTCCAAAATGGACTGAAAAAACCTCATGCAGAGAAGTCAACTGTCGGCAGACAATAGGTTTCTTTTACTTTTTAAAAAAAAATCCTGCTTTGGTGCCAAGAAGCTGATTCAGAGTGATGCAACTCCGATAGGCTGAGAGGCTTTAGAGGATGCCAACCAATGCAGGGCAAAGTGTCCGTGGTGGCCGCCAATCAGATTGGCGGCTTACAAGTCCAGCAGAAACAGCCTCAGCAGCTTATAAATCAAGCAGAAACGGCCGTACCTGAGGGTGGCAGAAAAGGTCCCGAAGCGGCTGGCTCGTCCATCTTAGCTGGGCCACCAAGCAGCGGTGCGCCCTGATGGACAGTGTGTCCTGAGATAGGCTGAGGGTGGCAGAAAAGGTCCCACAGTGGCCGGCTCATCCTTCTAAGCCGGGCCACCAAGCAGCGGTGTGCCCCATGGGGCGGTGGGTCCCGAATTAGGCTGCATGCAGCAGAAAAGATCCCGGAGTGGCTGGCTTGTTCTTCTGAGCCAGGCTGCCAAGCAACGGCGTGCCCTGTGGGGCAGTGGGTCTCAAGTTAGGCTGAGGGTGGCAGAAAAGGTCCTGGAGTGTCTGGTTCATCCTTCTGAGCCTGGCCACCAAGCAGCGGTGCGCCATGTGGGGCGGTGGGCCCCAAGTTAGGTTGTAGGGAAATACCACCTAAGTGTGGCTATGGACTGAATACTAGTAGGAGAACTATGGTTACAGGTAAATAACTTCCATTTCTCCTCCCCCACCTCCCCCATGATCAACCTTACACAACACCCAACACCCTTTTCCCCTCTCCTTCACCAGAGTGATAAACATATATACATCTTGCCCTTTCTCCAACCCACTTAGCACTAAATTTCTCCTTCTCTCCCCTGCAGTCCCACTAATAATTAAACAACCCCTTCTCCAACCAATTTTACCACCCTAACTGCCTCCCCACCCCCTCCCCAGGGTTGCTTTGCAACTTCAGATTTTGGCTAAATTTTGCAGATTCCCCTGGTTGTTATTTGTTTCCCCCTTAGAATTTGGACTGGTGGTTTTATAGGAGAGTGGGGGTGGTAGGGTTTGGAGTTTTGGGGAAGTGTTTTGGGAGGGAAGTTGTGGGATGGGAAGCTATCATGGGGGTGGGTGTTTTAAGGTAGTAGATGTGCTGTCATGGCCCCTTACAGTACTATCCTTCACAACTTAGGGATCTACGCCCCTTCAACCCCCATCATGGATGGTGGAAATATATTGCCAGTGCAGAAAGGAGTGAACTGCACAGAGGGGCAGATGGAAAATCTGTAGAGGTGGGAGTACTAAGCGAGTGGTCCCAATTGGGGTTGTTTGAACTAGGAGACTTCCTGGGGTCAGAAAAGGACCAGAAAGGGGACCCTTCTGTCTGGTTCCTGTGCCCAGGGTTTCTGTTGGACCAAGTGGGCAGGAAGACGATGGGCCTGCTTGTGTGTTCTGTCCACTTTGGACAGTGCTGTGCAATGTCAGTTCGATGAGGAATAAGACCACAATTGTGGCAGATCTTATTTCCTTTGTCGATCTGGCATGCATTACTGAGACTTGACTGGGGAACAGTATGGGTTCAGTTTTGGAGGCGTCAGTCCCAGCCAACTTCTCAGTGGTGCACTGCCCGAGGAGGGACCGCTGTGGAGGGGAGGTAGCCATCTGTTTCAGAAGTGAACTGAACCTGATGGCATATTGGCATATCCAATGGGGGATGCTGAGTCTTTTGAGTGTGTAGCCGTGCGTGGTGCTCCGGGTGCTGGCTGCAGAATCCTCAACATGTAATGGCCTCCAGGCCAGTAGGGAGAGTATCTGCAGGAAATCTCATCCCTCATCTTGGGCCTTGTTTTGGAGTCCCCTAGATGGTTCATACTGGGTGACTTCAATGCCTGGGTCGATGATAAGGGCTCCTAATTTTGGTAGAGATTTCCTTCAGACTGTGGATTTTCTGGACCTAGCACAAGTTGTTACCATTGTGTCTCATCTCCATGGCCACACAGTGGACCAGATATTCTCCCTGGAGCTCGAGGTGACTGGCCTCAAGATTGATCCAGTCAGCTGGTCAGATCATTGTGTCATCCGGTTCTGCTTCAGGGCTCCTCCTTGTAGTCCATCCCTTGTGGAGGTGGTCCAATACCAACCTTTGAGAGGGTTAGGACCTGAAGAACTGATGTCGGTATTGGACACCTCAAAAATGTGGCAGCACATGCTGAGGGTGTGGAGGACGCAGTTCAGACCTATAATAGGGTCATAACTGGTGTCGTCAACCTTCTAGTACGGGTTTGTGGTGAGCTGAGGGCACTAAAAACAATGGAATGGAGGTTGGAGCATCATTGGAGGAAGTCTAAGGCTTTGGAGGACAAGCTAGTTCTGAATTCCCACTATGAGGAATATCAGAAGGCAATCACTCAGAAGAAGGCAGATTCTCTGTCAAGAGAGATTGCTAGTGGGAAGAACCAACTGGCTAAGCTCTTCAGGACTGTAGACAGGCTGCTCCACTCAGCCTGTCTGGAACATGTGAGAGAAATTACACTTGTTAAATGCGAGGAGTTCTCTCAGTTCTTTTCAGATATGGTGTCCTCCATTAGGGCTGGTATTACTGTAACAAGGTCTTATATTCCCAGCAATGGTCAGCTTCTTGGGTTGAATTTTGGCCAGTAACACTGGAAGAGGTCTGCAGGGTTATCGTGGTGCTGTGGCTGACTTGCTGTAACTTGAATCCAAGCCAAACACAACTCTTTGTGAGTTGTGTCATCCGCTGGGCCCGGTGTTTGCTGAAATCATCTGGTGTTCTTTGCAGGAGGGTCTAGTTCCAGTGGCACTTAAGGGTGCTGTGGTAAGACCCCTGCTGAAAAAACATCTTTGGACATGGATGTTTTGGCGACTTATCATCCAGTCTCTAACTTTCCCTTTTTAGGTGAGGTTATTAAGAAAGTGGTTGTGCTAACAATTGAGGAACCCTTGGAGGTCTCTAATATCTATGAGCCATTCCAGTTGGTTTTCAGAACTAAGCACAGCATGGAGATGGCCCTGGTCAGGGTGCTTAATGACCTGCTCAGGGCAAAGGATAGAGGAGAGTACTCATCCTCCTCAATCTCATTTGCAGCATTTGATACCGTAGACCATGCATATTTTTGGACCGACTCAAGGAGTACGCCAGACTTACCGGCACTGTGATCAGCTGATTTGAGCCCCTTTTTTTTAACATTTTCTCCTCCTTGCTTTCTTCGGGCCAGGTCAGTACCTCCTTCCATCAGTTGCCAGCTGCCCATATAACTTCTGGTCGAGATCCACCATCCATCCATCAGGACCACCAGCCCACACATGTCACACTACTGTGCTGCCCCTCCCCCGATTTGCTCTCTGGGGCTAGCATCACCTTCAGCGCCATGGTAATCCCCGCCACTGCATACATCTGACCACCCACAGCAGAGGTGAAGACCGGTGATAATCCACCGTGGATGGTGGTACGGATCCGATGGTGGAGGTGGTGGGCCAGCAGAGGCTTCATCCTCTGAGTCTGCATCTCCATTTTCTGTTTTTCTGGTAAGCCCAGCCCATGGCTGGGAGTGCATATAGGGCTAGGCTACCAGGAGATCCCTGATGCAGCCAAGCTAATCCTGCTCTCCCTATGTCCACCCACAAGTCGCTGTCCCCTGCACCACCACCAGTGTGCACCCTAGTAATGGTAGAGCAGTGGGAGCAGCACCTTCCTCCCCCAGAGGAGCAGTGCATCCTCTGGGATGCTGGGCCTACCTCCACTCAGCTGGCCCTCTGACCACTTGGGCTCACTCCCGAACCGGGTCGGTGGCATCATAAGTGGTAGCGCTACCGCTGCACCAGTAGGCCAGCAGATTTGAGTCCTTTTTATACGAACATACAAATTTGCCAGCAGATAAAGGCCTTATGGTCTATCGAGTCTGCGTGAGTGTGCAGCTAGCAACCCCTATACTGCAGTTGCCCCTCTCTCCCCTTCCCTGACCCTCCCTCTTACCCTATCCCATCCTCTTTTGAAGCAGTCCACTGTTCTGCAGGATACCACTTCCGTAGGCAACGCGTTCCATCCAGACACCACTCTCTCCGTAAAAATGTGTCTTCTCATTTCCTTCCTGAACCTTCCCCCCCTCCAATCTGAGATTATGGCCTCGAGTGTTCCTACTCCCCCCCCTCCTAACTTGAATAGTCCCTCCACGCCTGTCTTGCGTATTCCCTTCATGTACTTGAAGGTTTCAGTCATATCTCTCCTGTCTCTCCTCTCTCCAGTGAGTACATGTTGAATTCCCTCAGCCTGCTAATGTAGGGTATGTCCCCTAGTCCCTGGATCATCTTTGTTGCCCTGCGCTGCACCCCCTCCAGTAATTTAATGTCCCTCTTCAGGTATGGGCATCAGCACTGCATGCAGTATTCCAGGTGTGGCCTAACCAGTGACCTATACAACGGCAAGATCACCTCCCCTCTCCTTGAAGCTATACCCCTGGCAATATAACCCAGCATTTTGTTGGCCTTTGCAGCTGCCTTCCTGCATTGTGCTGAGTTGTTCATTGAGCCTGTTATAATCACCTCCATATCCTTCTCCTCCTCCTCTGTCATGGCTAGCTGAACCCCTCTCAGCTGCTAGCTCCTTCTTGTTTCTTTTGCCCCGAAATGTAGCACCTTGCACTTTTTGGCATTGAACCCCAGCTGCCAGATGTCCAACCAGGTCTCCAATTTTGACAGATCATCCTGTAACCCATGCCACCCTCCTAGGTCATCCACTACTGCTCCCATCTTGGTGTCATCTACAAACAAATTGATCTTGCTCTTGATGCCCATTGAGATGTCTGATATAACAACCCAAACAACACCGGTCCCACCACTGAGCCCTGTGGTACTCCACTTGTCACTGCCCGCTGAGATGAGAGCTCCTCACCACCACCACCCGCTGCTGCCTTCCCTGTAACCAGTTTACTACCCATCACACCATTTTCACCCTGCACCTGTACCTGCAAGCTTACTACCCAGCCTCCCATGTGGCACTGAGTTGAATGCCTTACTGAAGTTCAGAAACAGGACATCCATTGCATGGCCCTTGTCTAACTGTCTAGTTACCCAGTCATAGTAATCCACAAGGTTGGTCTGACAGGATCTGCCCATGACAAACCCATGCTGCCTAACATCCTGCAGCCCGTTGGTCTCCAGAAGGGGCACCAGCCTCTCCTTCAGGATTGTCTCCATCAGTTTTCCCACGATGGATGTGAGGCTTACCAGTCTGAAGTTTCCTGGTTCATCTTTGGGACTGCTCTTATGTAGGAATACCATGGGAGCCATCCTCCAGTCCTGAGGTACACTTCCTGAGGACAGAGAGGCATTGAACAGGTCTGCAAAGGGCCCTGCCAGGATTTCTGACAGCTCTCTCAGTACCATGGGGTGAATGCCATCCAGCCCACCCTCAGTTCCCTCAAGCCCTTATGAGATAGAACCCAGAAGACAGTTCTAGTAAACTATTCCTTGAGCCTAACAGTTCTATCCTATGGCATGCCCCAGGCCTCGGTCCTATCACCAGTGCTGTTCACAGTTTACATGCTACCCCTGGGCATGGTCGTTGGACAGTTTCACTGCTATGCGGATAATACCCAAGCTCTATATCTCTTTTGCGCCCGTGGCTCAGGATGCTGCCAACATGTTAATAAATGCATGCTGTCAACATGTTTAATAAATGCATGACTGAGATCCAGAACTGGATGGATTCCAGCTGGCTGAAACTGAACCCCAAGAAGACTGCGGTATTAGTGGTTGAGTCGGGTCAACAGGGGAGACTGGCAGCTGGCATAGAAGTGACTGGGCTTTGGCTTGCTGATTCTGGTTTGCCAGTCTGCCCTAGGGTGAAAATTCTGGGAGTCATACTAGACGAAGTCCTGACAATGGAGGTCCAGGTGTCGGCGTAGTCAGGAATGGCTTTTTATATCTCCAGAATATCCACCAGATCAGATCCCTTATTCTCCCCTTCCCCACAGAACCTAGCCACACTGATTGATGCATTTATGACCTCGAGGCTAGACTATTTTAATGCTCTGTACCTCAGTGTTAATTGGGGTACGCTACAACGCCTGCAGTTGCTGCAGAATGCAGTCACCCGGTTACTCACGGGCTTGTCAAGATGTTGCCACATTTCTCTGGTACTGCATGATCTGCACTGGCTGCCAGTGAAGTGGCGTATCTCATTTAAAATAGATTTGTTAACCTATAAAGCCCTGCACAGACTGGACCAGCCCAACTGAGTGAGCTCCTAAACCTGTACACTCTGGTTCACCCACTCTGATCTTCTGAGGAGGGCCTCCTAATGGTCCAGAGGGCAAGACTGAAAACTTTGAGTGACCAGGCCTTTGAAGTAGCCGGACTGGCATTTTGGAACTCCTTGCCCTGGACCTTGAGAGAGGCCCCCTTGGTAGATATTTTTAAAAAAGAGGGCTTAAAGCATATCTTTTCCAGTAGGCTTTTGGAGAAGCTGTATAATTTTACAGCACATCTATCTATAGTTTTATTAAGTGAGTTTTAGTATTTATACAGAGAGTAATAGTAAATGGTGTCCACTCTAAAGAAAGGGGGGTTACTAGTGGGGTACCGCAGGGTTCAGTATTAGGACTGGTCCTCTTCAATGTCTTTATAAGCGACATTGCAGAGGGACTGGAAGGAAAAGTATGTCTCTTTGCAGATGACACAAAGGTCTGCAACAGAGTTGATGCACAAGGTGGGGTGGAAAGGATGAGAAGGGACTTGGCAAGGTTAGAGGAATGGTCAAATGTATGGCAGCTTAGATTCAATGCTAAGAAGTGCAGGTAATGCACCTGGGAAACAAAACCCAGGGAAAGAGTACACAATGGAGGTGAGATACTAACACCAACAAAATGTAAGGGACCTGGGGGTAGTCATATCAGATGACCTAAAGATGGGCAAGCAATGTGAGAGGGCAGCAAGGAGGGTTGGGGGATACTGGGATGCATAGGGAGAGGCATCACCAGTAGAAAACAGGAAGTTATTATCCCTCTGTACAGACAGTTGGTGAGACCCCATCTGGAGTACTGCGTGCAGTTCTGGAGACCCAATCTCTGCAAGGACATAGACAGGATGGAGGCTGTCCAGAGGAGGGCAACTAAAATGGTGCAGGGTCTGCACCGGAAGACATATGAAGAGAGACTTAAGGAGCTGAATATATATAGCCTCGAGGAAAGGAGGGAGGGGGGACATGATAGAAACTTTCAAGTATCTCAAGGGAATCAACAAAGTCCAAGAGGGTAGCATCTTTCAAAAAAAGAGGTGTGCAAGAACAAGGGTCATAATTTGAAGATAGAAGGGGGGCAGCTCAGAGGTAATTTAAGGAAGTATTGTTTCACAGAGAGGGTTGTGGATGCATGGAACGGCCTTCTGGAGGAGGTTGTGGAGTCAAAAACAGTGGTGGAATTCAAGCATGCATGGGACAGCCATAAGGCAATTCTAGGGGGTGAGGGTAGGAAGAAGTAGGCTGCTGGTTAACTGGGATCTGCAGCTTATCCATTAGGTAGGGAAATGGGCAGACTGGGTGGGCCAAGCGGTCCTTATCTGCTGTCAAAATCTATGTTTCTATGTATACTATTTTATGGTATTGCTTTTCATGGGAATTGGTATGAGACTCTGTTTGTATTTAAGAAAAAAACATACAAGGTCCATAGGGAACCTAAAGGACCGTGGAGTCTCAAAGGACAAAGAAGTGCACTATATACCGCTGGAGTTGAAACAAATCCTTTAGAAAAAAAAAAAAACGGAGGGGTCAGCAACTTAAAGGCTATAAACACTTCAGGCTTTATTGCAAAAATTTGCTAAAAAATATATGAAAAAGATTCTCTCATATTCCAACGTTAAGCAGTTTAACACCGCAAGAGAATACAAATGGGTATCTCATAAGTCACATAAATTGCAGTATTGCACAGGGCAAAAGTGAGGAGCAGAGAAAAACACAGGTGTTATGTGTATCATTGGCCAGTCAAAAGGCTTTTAAACAAGCGATGTTTGTGAAACACGAAAGATGCCTAGAAACGGTGACAAAACCAAAAATGCATATCACAAAAAATGCTTCACAGAATACACACACAAAGCAAAACATTCCACCCTATTCGAGGGCTAAAGGAACTGGTCAATCACAGATGTATAGTGCAAATGTAACAGCCCTGCACGCCATGCACTGTTAAAACTCTGCTCACCACGAATTTCATCGAGACCGATACCCAGAAGGGTGCCACATATAAATAAACTTTACTACTACTTTATTACTTAAAAATAGAAGAATTCCCACTGTGCAGATGGCAGCCAGGTGCAGTCCTTCTCACACTTCTGGTGTTTAATCACAACAGTGTTTGGAAGACGTTTCACTGAATGTTGCGCAGACTGCTCCAGCGATATAGCATTGGCTATAGAGTACTACGGTGGGGAAGGGGTTAACATTTATTTTTATTTATTTTTTATTAATTTGTATTTCGGATAACACCTTTGAGCCGAGGACTCTTTTACAAAGGTTCCACGTCAAGGCAATAAGGACAATAATGTACAAAACATAGCATGATCATTACAATGGAACTTATAAAAAAAAGACAAATAAGGTTACAATAATAGCAGCCAAAGGGATTGTCAAGGAATTGTGTTGTGAGTTAATTATACAGTACAAGTCATAGGCAGCTTAGTGAAGCTTTGTTAGGAGTGGGTTAGTGAGAAAAGAGAAAGAAGAGTGGTGGTGAGGGGGTGGTATGGGAGAGAGAGAGAGGGAGGAGGGGAGAAATGGGGAGGGCATTGCGTTGGGTATGTGGTAGATGGGAAACAGCAAGGGAGGAGGAAAGGGGAGGATGAAAAGGAGACAGATTCATCCTATAACCAGTAATGGGGGATAGGAGAGGAGGAGGAGGAGGAGGAGCTGAGGCAGTGAGGAGGGATGCTTGAGGGTAGTCTGCCTGGAGAGGATTATAAGAAGCAATCACAGAAGGCACTAGCCACGAGGTGTTGACGCAGTTTACACTTAAAAGCACCAACTGTGGCAATGTTGGAGATTTCTGTAGGTAGCAAGTTGAACCAGGTGGAGGCTCTGACAAGGTAAGAACGCTGATCTTGAGAGGTCCGACAGTGAGGTATTGTAAAGGTTAGACTGCCTGATCTTCTAGTTAGGCGGTGGACATGCTGAGGGGTCAATATTGATTGGACTCCAGGGGGCATAAGGCCCAGTGATGTCTTCTTAGCTAGGATGCAGGTCTGGTACTTTAGCCTGCTGGATAGCTGGAGCCAGTTAGCCTGCTCGTAAATGTCACACGTGTGAGAAAGACGGGCAGCTGAAATAAGGAGTCTACATGCCTTATTAAGGGCTACAGCTATGCGCTGGAGTGCAGTATCAGTAGCGGATCCATAGATAACGAACCCATAGTCAATAGTTGAGATAACAGAGCTCTGGATAGCGTGGTTCAAGGCTTCAGCCGTTAGGCAGTGTTTATGCTTGTATAGTAGCCCTATACGGGAGTTCACAGTTTTAGCGATATTGTCAATGTGTTTGGTATACGAGAGGGAGCAGTCAAGGATCAGGCCCAGATATTTAAACATATCCACCTGCTCAAGAGTGATGCCTTCATGGTTGTTAATTATGAGCTCATGGTCCTTGTACTTGTTGTGGGTTCCATGGAACAACATTGTTTTAGTTTTTTTGTGGTTAAGGATGAGTTTATGTTAGCAAAACCAGTCTTCCACTTCTGTGAAACTTTTCTGTAGTTGAGACTGAAGGGAGGTGGGGTCAGTGTGGCAAGTGAAGATTACTGCATCATCTACATACAGTAACATTCTGTCATGGCAGGAGGCAGGGAGATTGTTCAGGAATATGCTGAATAACAAGGGACCCAGGATAGAACCTTGCGGTACTCCAGAGTGGATTGGTAGAGATGACGAGAGGAATTCACCAGTCCTGACCTGTTGGGTCTGGTTACTGAGGTAGCTTTGAAACCAGAGGTAGTTTCACTTGAAAGACCAAGGAGGGATAATTGTTTGAGGAGAATGGAGTGATTGACAGTGTCAAATGCCTTAGTCAGGTCAATAAAAGAGGGCTGACCAACTGGCCCTGATCAAGTGCATGATGGATATGTGTGGTGAATTAAGTGCCGTGGTAGTCATATGCCTTTGCAATCATGCTGCTAGGAACATTACAGGCTGTATTTTACAAGGTACTCCGTGAGCTGATCAGCCACTATCCATTCCAAGGCTTGGATAGAGGAGGAGGATGGATATAGACCTGTAGTTGTTCGTGAGAGTCTTGTCACCACTTTTATGGACTGGAGTCACCACTGCCAGTTTCCACTTTAGAGACTAGGAGAGCATGAGGGAATGGTTGAGGATTTTGGTTAGTGGGAGCAGGACTTGGAATCAGCGGTGAGGCGAGAAGTTTCATATCCAGTGAATCACCACTGACCCTAGACTTTCCAAGCACTTTAAGAATGTGTTTTTTAGCTAGGCTTTCCGGGATTGCTTTGAAATGGAAAGGAGGGTGCCCTGGTGGCAAACCTGAACTAACAAGAGCTGGGTTGATTGTGGTGGGATCAAAAAAGTTAGGGGGTAGCACATGACGAAGGTCAGCAAAAGTGGTGTTAAAGCGTTGGCAATGATTACATGGTCAAGAGTGATGGTACCATCTATATTCAGCATTGTGGGTGTTGTTTTGGGATCCTTTCCAGTCACTTCAGCAAGGTTACGCCAGAATTTACTCCCGTCATTCCAGGTGCTGGCTAAGGCGTTCCTGTAATAGTTAGCCTTCTTTATTTATTTTTATTTAGTTTTTGTTAACCGGGTAGGTGCACTACCCATAAAATGACTATTTTCCGGCACGACCCGGGAGAGTACAACAAAAGGAGAACAGTTGAACAACAGCAACATGGGTACAATAATACAAATAGAGGAACAGTACAGCAGTGCTACAAAAATACAATTGGTAGAAACAATAATGGCAAGCATTATACAGATAATGGCAGTAAGTTATATAATAAGTGCAGAAACCATGGACCCGACCTGTGGAGTGAAAGAGTTAATAAGATAGTAAGGTTATGTAGAGAGAAATGTGAGGAATGTTCAAACATAACAAGAAAGACTGACAGAAGGAAGGTCAGGGGTGGTAATTGGTAAAACAACAGCGGATGGTAAGCAACAAGGTTCAAGAAGGAAGAGAGCTAGTAGTCAAGAAGTTATTTACAAAGAGAAGGAAAAATATGGGGAAGGGAAGAGGAGACAGTCTTAGAGCTGGATTAGAGCAGGGGTGACATAACTGGTAAGTCTCAGGAGCTTCAGGTTGGGTCAAAGCATGTACAAGCATCAGCTAAGGATAGATAGCGACGATATTCACTTTTAAATCCAAAGTGAGACTAAGACAGCCGGAGGTTGAGTGGAAGAGCATTCCATAGCCTGGGAGCAAAGAATTGGACGGCCCCTGTGCCTTTAGTCGTCCGACATCTTGGAATATAGAGCAAGGATTTGTCAGCTGATCGCAGGCCATGGGAGGATGGTTGAGGGACCAGCAATGCCGCCAGCTGGGATGGGTTTTTTTCCCGGATGATTGAGTCCATTAGTGATCCAAGGTAGTATTGTCTACTGGCAGAGGGTGAGAGACAATTCAGATCCTTATAAAGAAGGCAGTGATGTTTGAGTCGAGGCGACGAAGAGGCAAATCGGCATATATTGTTATAAGTTACGTCCCATTTTAGTAGGGAGGTTTTATTGGCAAAGGTAAGAATAGAGGCACCATAAGTAAGGGTTGGGAGCAGAATACCTCGGGCAATTGCTAATTTGGCCAAGGGTGTAAGCATGTAACTCGTTTTGTAAGCTACTCCTAGTTTCGAATTTACAGCTTTGCACGAGGACTGAATGTGAAGATTAAAATCCAAGGACTGGTCCAGGAGGATCCCAAGATATTTGAAGGAAGTAACATTTTCAAGTGGAAATCCTCCTGGGTTGGCACCCTTTGCAAACTAGAACAGGTCTTAATCTTCGGTGCAGAACCTAGGAGCATGGCTTTCATTTTCTTTTTGTAATCCCCCTGCAAATGGGGGTTCCCAAAAGACTTCCAGGAGCTTGCTTGAATGCTCCTAGCCTGAATGGTGTTTGGCGTTTAAGCCATTTATCAGTGAGTGTTTTTAGAGCCTCTGGTACTGTCTCTTTAAGAGCTGTCTGCTTGCAGACATAATTAGTTTGTATGGGGGGACTGTGTGCTTCTCTGTTTGAGTACCACTCGAGCTGCTGCCAATTCACTCCATTTTTGCAGTCACTAGAGTGCAAAGGAACCTATCTGAAAGATGTAACTGTTTGCCAGAAATCATTTACAGTAATAATGAAAATACAGTTTGTCTAACCTGCTTTCTTTGCAGTCAGAACTGTGTCTGCCTAGTTCCCATTCTGGTTTTGAACTGCTGAACTGGACCAATCAGTGTGGGGTAGCTAGCTCTAAAATGGTGCCTTGGACGAATCAGAACTTGGACTCATAATCTGAGCCAGCCACAAGAGGATTGCATGGGCAGTGACTCTGGGAGATGTAGTTTTAGACTTAGGCGCCTTGGACCAACAGCAGCAGTCTATTGTGAGTGACAGCCAATCCAGTCAAGAACTGGGAGGAACTCAAAGGAAGTGCCAGTTTTGTCTGTTGGAGTTTCAGTTTAGCTTTGACAGTGAAGGGGAAAGAAACCCTGTGCTCCTTCAGTGCACAGTTTCAGTCAAAAAACGTGTGTAAGGCCCAGAGTTCCGGTCTGCAGCTTGTGTAACTGCTTGTTAGGACTGAATCTGTCCTGTGAAAAGAATCAAAGGATCTCTGAAGAGTAGAAACCAGGCTCACCCTGTAGAAGACTGGAGAAATTGTTGAATTGCACTCGGTCTGTCAGGAACTGAATCTGCTGTGTGTTCTCCCGGGTATTGTGCAGTAATTGCGATCGGGATAAGAAGCAGCCTGCCTGGTATAGTACTTTCTTTTTTTACCATATAAATGTGAAGAGTCTCATGGAGCTCAAAAGTAGCCCTGCTGACGTTGAAGGACCCTATCTTGTTTGGAGGTCGTGAGTACTAATTCAGGGTCGCTCCTGTTGAATTGCCACATTAAATCCAATGGAATCACTGTACTGCTGACTGTTTAAGCTAATTTTCTTTTCACTGTGAAAGGGCCCCCTACCAACTGCCACAGTTTGGACTAGCCACTAGGGCTTGGGTACCCAGGGACAGTAACTGGTAGGGATAGGCCTGTGCACAGAGCCATAGGTAGATAGTAAAGTGATAAGCTAATTAACCTGATTCCCCTGTCCTTGTTATATCCCCTAAATAAATCAGAGCTGCTTGTTTCAGCAAAGTTATACTGCCTGAGGTATTTGTCTATGTTAAAGTACTGTACTGTGATTGTTGCACTGTATCTTATTTCACAGGAGGTCCCAGTGCCGGAACCAGACCTGGGGTAAGTGTATACTGTGAAGGTAATTCTGATATATTGTGTGGGCTAATAGTGGGAAGAAAGGGGTTGCAGTGTCCCAGAGGACTGTGACTGGAGTTAGTTTAACTATTGCAAATCCTGACCTCTGGGTGGAGGCACCCGCCATTGGATCCAGACCCCTCAACCTGTTAGTGGCAAATCAGGCAGGGGTAGTAGCCCCTGGGATAACGCCATCTAGGGGTTACATTTTCATTTAGTACAAGCTTACGGTCTAGTAGCCAGTCTAAGACCTTATTGACGTCTGAAGTAAGTGATGTGTTTATGCAGGCAATACTAGAAGAACTAGTGTAGATGATCAGGTCATCAGCGTAGAGAATAGCTGAGCAGGATTCCAGGACCTCAGCTGCATTGTTGATAAAAATTGAGAATAGAAGGGGCCCAAGGATAGAGCCCTGGGGGACCCCAAGGTTGATAGTAGACATGTTGGACAAGGAGGAGTTAAATTTGACAACTTGCGACCTGTTTGACAGGTAGCTACAGAACCAGTCCACAACAGTCTTGAAAAGCCCAAATACAGATCATGGGTCAGGTCAGACGAAAATGTGGATTCAAGCAGGGCCCAGAGTCACTGAATTTGTCAGACTTCCTTGCTTCACTTATGTTTTGCTTGGGATACCTTCCAACAAGTTGATTTGGAAATGATTTTAAAATGAAAAATGCAGATACCTGGTGATGATGCTGTGTAGAAATCCAGTCCAGGAGACTTTCATGGATGTAGTGAGCAAGAATGGTGTAGTTACTCCAACCAGAAAACGATGTAAATCCACAAAAACTAAGCTACTTTGTTGTTTTTATTCACCCAGAGTGCACTGCATTTGCTGGGCCCTGTGGGTGAATTAAAGGAAAACTTCACAGGTAAATGGCAGGCTGCTGCGCCACACATTGTGAAGGGTGGTGAGAAGGGGCAAATTTGCTGGCCTGTTTCCTGAACCTCCTGACGTGTGAAATTTGCCAGGTGTCCACATCCTCACCAAACATACCTCTCAAAGGTATTGTAATTCCTAGATTTTAATAAACAAATAAATAAACCTCATGCCTTATAAATCAGGGGCAAGGCTAACAAAAGTCAGGGACAAAGGACCAAACTCAGGGACACATCTTCAAAAGTGGTGATATCCCACTCAGGAAGCTGGTAGAATAAGGGACTTGGTGTAAAATGCATTTTCTATGGAAGAACAGGTCTGTAACTTTAATGTTTGACATAATTTTGTGCTTACAACTCCCACTGTTTGGTCATGGAAACACAATTTTTAGGAGGGACAGAGTAAAGTTCTGAGGCAAAATCAAGGACGTCCCTGAAAATCAGGGACAGTTGAGAGGTATGTACCAAAGAACTTTGACTTTCCAGTCTGTAATGCATGACATGTTGTATTCCTACTTAGTACTAGAGAAAAACTGCTAAAGATGTAATTCCATCGTACTTTTTGGCGATGGGAGTCTTACTCTTTGTGCACAACTGGTCATGGTCAGGACAGGGGTCCTCAGTATCAGAAAGGCTGAGAACTTGGCTTTTGCTCGGTCAGTTCTCAATGTGCTGCCCTGCTGTCTTAAGGATAAGCAGGTCCCCCTATGCTGCATCATGCAATTAATATTAATGAGCTGATTTGAATGGTGCAGGGACACATTTCATAAGCGGACAGGAAATGCAAATTCATCTCAGAGTGCCTCTAGTGACAGAATCAGAGCAGAACACACCGAGGGAACTTGTTTATGTTTTCTGGGGATATCAATTGTTCTTCTGTTTCCAAACTCTGAAGGACACCAGCTGCTTATATTTCTAAATGGTGCAGCTCTAAATTGTAATTAGGTGGTGTGTTGGAGATTGAGACGGGGGATCATGAAGTTGGAGGTAAGGAAGGCTCAGCTAATGTGTTAAAGCATAGTAAATCTGAAACAGGATAAAACTGAGTCAGTTTAACATGTTTTCTAAAGAAAATTATTTGTAAGTGTTTATTAGAAGCAAACTGTGCTAGCTAAAAAGCTCCCCACCCAAAACTAAACTTGAAAGTGTATGTATTTGTATTAAAATCTTTTACTTGTTAGATTCAGCTCTTGGTTTCCAAGAATAGCCCGGGAGGCAACAATAGCCACAGTAGCAGATTAAAAATATTAACACAATCAGAGAAATACACCAGCTATATGAATTACATAATTATGCAATAACATATTTTATAAAATGGGCAGGAGAACTACTTTGCTGGTTGGTGGAGATACAGTATAGCCACACTGTTCAATCAGAATAACTTTTTTGTTTCAGTTTTTGGAGTTCTATAAGTATGTTACCATACGGATCCGTGACAGTCAGTTGACAAATTTGTTGTCGACCGACGTTACAGCTACATCTTTATGTCGACCGCATTTGCGGTTGGCATAAAGGTGGTCACCTCTGACTGTGTTTTCTTTGGGGGCTTCGCCCTCTGAACCCCCTATAACTAATCAACTCTGGGTCAGAGTTGAGTTGGGGAGGGGACACAAGACCCCCAGAAAGCAGTGCCAGGTTCCCGCGCCAACACTACAGTGACCTGGTGCTGTTGTCGCTATAGTGTCAGTTGCGGTATAATTGTCGCCGTAGTGACGGCATACCCATAGGACTTCAAGGTGTGCTGTTATGTTGTAAGAACAACCGTACTTCCTTCAGAGATGAAAAACACTTGGCTGTGCTTTGTGTCTGCAGTGATAATGTTGATGCAGATGTGGAGGGCAATAACAGGGCCCTTTTGACTACGAACGACACCATCATGCCTCTTTGTGCACACACTAGCCTCTCCATCGCAGTTCACTGTGGTATAATGAGGAACTGCTGTTGATGAAGACACAAGGGCAGAGACTGGAGTGGGCATGGTTGAGACTGCGCTCAGTAGAGGACAAACTGGATCTGAGGGCCCATATTTGGTGTAACAGAGGGCAGCCACCCAAAAGAGGGCAGATTTTCTGTCCAGGCTGATTGCAGTGGGAATAAACTTTCTAGCTTTTCCGTACTGTACGCAGACTTTTACATCCTGCGTAGAATTTGTTTGAGGTTCCTCGGGGCCCGCCTTGGATCCTCTGGAGATTGGGCACTTGTGGTGATGATGCCCCAGTTATGGAATGCTCTGCCGTTGGATATCCAAAATATCTCCTTGGCTGAGGTTTGTAAGAAGTCTTTAAAAACCTATCTGTTCTGGGATTTATTGAATAGGGTTATAATCTATTTTTATTGGTTTTACTGAGTACTGTATTGAGCACTGCATTTTATAGTTATTTCTATTTCTAACACTGTGTTTTTATGTACAGTGTCCAGAACCTCAGGGTGGAATGCTTTAAAAAATAAAATACTTTACTTAAAATTTACCCAAGATGTGAGGCCATTTCTAGGGATATGTGAATACCTGCTGTCAGATATGGTATTTAGCCGAGTATTTTTGCTCGGGACCCACATTATTTGTACTTGTCTTTGTACAGGCTAGTGGAAAGCTAGGGTGCATCAAAAAAGGTGACTAGTAGAGCAGGAGCAGTAATCCTACCACTACACAGCCCTGGTCAGTCCTCACCTGGAGTACAATGTACTGTTCAGGGCTCTCCACTAAAAAAAGGATGTTGAGGCAGCCGTGAGGGTGCAATGCAGAGACACCAAAATGATGCGGGGTATGGAGGACAAAAGTTATGAGGAGAGACTGAAGACCCTTAACGTGTTCACCCTGGAGAAAAGAAGCTGGGGAAGGGGTGCAGGATTTCAGTCCTCTACATATTGAAGGATATCAACAAGATCATACAGAAGGAGATGTTTGTCCCACTTTGTTCCAGTAGAATGAAGGGGAAATACCTTGAAGGTCAAAAGTCAACATTCAGGGGCAGTGTTAGGAGGCACTGCTTCTCCCAGAGGGTGGTGACTCTGCAGTACAGCCTACCAGTGGAGACAGTGGCCATAAATACACCAGTACAGGCCTTTAAGGTAAACCTAGACACATTTCTGCTTACCGGGGAAATTAGAGGGTACCCTGGGTACTTGGGTGGGTGGGAAATCCTTAAGCCCAGATCTAAATTGTTCATTACCAGAAGTAATTTCTCACATACAGTGGGGCCAGACACAATTTGCAGTAAATGACTTGTCATGGAATACTACATAACAGACGGGCTTAATTGCCATTGAATGACACCGTTCCTGGAAGTATACTGCAGCATTTTGTGAGACACTGCAGCATTACAGAGTTGCGTCCTGGCTGGCGCTGCTGTAATTGGGCAGAGTGTTGTAGGAGTTAGGAACAAACTAGTTCAATGCTTTTCACCCATCTTACTGGACACTTTAGTTTCCTTTAAGACAAACTTGTCCTTTGATCTCATTCAGGTTACAAATGCTAGTGGATGGTTGAAGTTAGTCACCTAAAGGGACTGGCATGTGATTTATTTTTAGCAGGATGTCAATGAAACGGCCTAATTCAGAGGATTGTTAGCCATAGGGGACAGCTAATTTAGGTTTATAGATAGAGAGCAATGATAGGTCCCAGGGCAGATCTAGATTCATTTCAAAGGAGTAGCAGTTTTTCTCCAGAATGTAAAATGATACCTTTAAAGCTCGGATTACACTAAAATGGCTACTGTTTGCTGGCCCTAGTGGGTGCTACTTTGCAACACAGCTACATAGCATAACACGGGACAAATAAGGTGGACGTCAAGGAACATTTCTCCTTGAGTTTATTTACAGGAACAAGAGGGTCTAAACTTGCAGAGGGGAGATTCAAAAGGGACCTCCATGAGCACTGTTTCACACAAAGAGTGGTGGACAAGTGGAACAAGCTGCCGGAGGAAGTGGTACAGGCCCAATCGGTGAACAGCTTCAAGCAGGGATGGGACAGGCATATAGAATTAGTTAGAAAAGGGGCAGAAACAAAAGGGCTGGTGACCACTAGGGCCAGTGCAGAGCAGATAGGTAGGGTGGTCAGACTAGACAGGCCGACAGTCCTTTTTCTGCCATCATTGTCTGTGTGTATTTAGTTATTTTAAATGTTTTACCAGGAAAGACATACTAAGCAGGTAACAGCTCATTTCCAGATGTGTCCTGGGGGAAGGGGAAAGGGAGGACAGTGAGGAACATTAAGAACAGTACTAGGGAAATAAGCCTCATGAATAACAATCCTCTGATGGCTAATGAAGCTCCCATTGGCCAGAGGTGAAACGTTGGGTCAGTGACTATGATTCTGTATCAGATGGGGGTGAGTGCTGATCCTGTTTGGATAAAATGACAATTGTGCAAAGACAAGGACTGTGTGTAAATAAATTAAAATACATTACAATACAGCAAAGTGCTTGAGGATAACAGTGTTTGCAGTATAATATTAGGTTCTGGGTGGGAGCAAACATTATTGATTGGGGAGGGTAGAAGAGAGGACTGCACCAGTGTAGGTGCAGGGAGACGATAGGAGCAGAGGTAGTAGGGTGTAGGCAGCGGCCCAGAGACCAGTATCAGAAGCTTAGAGAGTTCAGCTAAGACGAGCCTTGTTAGTTGAACTCTGGCATCAATCTGCACCAAAACCCAATTTAAAATCTTGAATTCTGCTTTGAAAAAGACAAAGAACCTCAGCACGCAAGCACTGAGGCAATGGTTACCCCAAAGGGCATTGGCCAGGAAGCCAAGTTTCAAAGAAATACAAAATCACACATGCCCCCACAATGCAGAGCATCATGGCCTGCATATGCAAATCACCACGGAATATTATGCTGGTTATAACCCAGATAGACCATCTTAGGGTAGCTGGTTCATTCCACTGGGGTGTCAAACAGACGAGGCATACTGATGAGCCTTGGTAGTACGAAACACGTGTCTGTGTCTTCTGTTGGCACCCTTTGCAAACTGTGTGAGAGGCCTTTTGGCACCATGTTTATCTTGCTTAAAATTGAACCAGCATAATATTCTGTGGTAATTTGCATATGCAGCCCATGATGCTTTACATTATGGGGGCATGTGTGATTTTGGATTTCTTTAAAAAAGATGCTGCATACAAATGATGGAGCAGGCTCCCGCGCTCTCCCAAATCCCAATACGGAAATCACAAAATGTCTGAGCACGAGGGCAAAGCTTGCGGTCAGGCAGAAGGAGGGATCATGCAGCCAGCCTCTCAGGGGAAGGAACTGTGATCCCGTCCCTTCCTTAGGAGGCTTCAGTAAAATGTTATTAAACAGCACCAAGGACTGGAGCTGTCATTCAGGTAAGGGAGCTCCCTGTTTGTGCTTGTAAGCACCAAGAAAGGTGCTCTTTAAGGAAAGATTAGATAAATTTATTGGGGGGGGGGGTTCTCCAGTGCTACTCTTCATAATGGAACAGCATATTATGAGCATCCACGTCTTCTGCTGGCTCCAGTTTTCTTTTTTGCTCCTCCTATGCCCCTGAACAGCCACTCCTTCGGGCCGCCAAGTGCCCTCCTTCTTCGCCAGGTCTGTCCTATCACCGCCATCCACTGTCCCCCATCTGCCATGTCCCGGTCGACCCGGACGTATTCCTTTGCCGGAGGGGAGCCCCCCTCCCAGGGTTCACGGTAGGAGAGAGAGGTCCCATTACTGGTCCAGGCACATGGCAGGGGATCAGCTCTGGCCACACTTACGGGCTTCATGGCGCGAGGTGACCCAGGCGGCCGTCATCTGGTCAGTAAGATGGCGTATTTCTCCGCTTTTCTCCCTGTTCCCCACCCACAGCAGTCGCACACGCAGTGGCCTCCCAGCATGATGCACAGGTAATGTGTGGTCACCCACGCCACATCATGCGTCATTGCCAGGAGTCACTCCAGAGTGGTGCAGACCTGTGCCCATTCCACCCCCCCCCAGAGGCGAGAGTCCCTTTGGATGCCCTAAACCCTCCCTGCTGGTCTTCACTCCTGACGTCCCTGGCTCAGGGCGCGAACCCGGGTCGCAGGCCCACGCAGTTTGCGGAGTATTATTTCAAGGAATACTATTTACATCACTTACCTCAGGAGTCCTTTTGTGAAAGCTTGGAAAAAACATTGAACAGGTGAGAATACTGATGAAATCCTGGTCTGAGCCATATTAAAAGGAGCGCTGCTTTTATTATTTCAGTTGTCAAGAAATGTGCTAAAGCAGACTCAGAATGTGGAAGGAGGGGTATTGTAAGGGTCAATCTAAATAGAATAAAACCATAAAGTTCAACATTTTATGCATACGATACACTGCTGCTTTAAGTTACAGTGTGAGATTAATAAGGTCAGAAGCCTTGCTCAGGTCCAGAAATACAACCACACTCAGCCTGCTGCGCTCCATGGCTTTACATACATAGTTTGTGAAACCAAGCAAGGCTGCTGTTGTTCCGTGTCCTCGTGTCTAGAACCATGTGGCATGGGAGAAAGGAAATCAAAATTTTGAAATATTTGAAGAACCAATACTAATTTTTCCATAAGTTTACCTGTGGATGGATAACACTGAAATTAATCTAGAGATTAAATTCCCAGTTTTAAGTACAGGTACAACAGTCACCATTTCCTAAGTGTTTAGTACAACACCAGTAGTAAAGGAAGAGATAAGATTTTAGATTTTGGCTTTATGCCATCACACTCAGGATTTTATTCCATTGTCATTTTTATTTAGGATAATTAACAGGTGAGTGAAACAATCATTTAGAATGGAGTTTTGCTCACATTATGTTTCAGGTATCACACAGATCAGGTTACATGAGAAACAAAAGAATACAATTATCTGTATACTTTAGAATATAAGAGCTCCGCTTCTAGTTGTATCCCAGGATGCATCAGGAAATGTGCTGTTATCAGCTCACTGCTGTATGTCTTTCCTGGTAAAACTTTTGAAATAAATAAAATTTGATGCATCCAAGATGTACTTCATATAAGATTTTCTTTACCCTCAAATATGCACATTAGTGATGCTTGGATGGTGCTTTAACTTCTCTTTATTGAAAGAATAGTTTTTTCAGTACAAGACAAAATATGTCCCCAACACTACAAAGTACAACAGGGCTTTCTATTTGAAGGCGTCATGGTACAACTCAAGTGTAGGGCATCTAGAACCCTCTCCCGTCAGTATCAGCAGAGGTCAAGGAATAAAGTCTGTGCTCTGGTCCAGCATGTATTGAATCTGTGTACTCCACACAGTTACAAACTTAGGCACTAAATGGTTTAACTTTGCAGTCAGCTTTTCCATCTCATATATATGAAGCTTCACATCCTGCCATTGCTTGACAGTAGGAATTTGGGTGGTAAGCCACAGCTTAGTGAGCATTTTTGGCAGCTACCATGAAAACATACAACAGCTTCCTGGTATTAGGGTCACAAACTCCTGGGGGGATCCCAGGACTAATAATAATATGGATCTATCAGCAAGATGGAAATCATCCCCAGAAATGCTCTGAAGGGCCACAGTGAGCTTAGTCCAGAAGAAAAAAATACTTACCATAGTAATCTTGTTTCTTCCAGGGGATCCCTCTGTATGCTTAACTAATTCAGTCACCCTCCTGTGTTGAACTGCACTGGAGAGATATGGAACATATGTATGTAACCCCCCTACAAATGGGGGTTCCCGAAAGGTCTTCCTTGAGCTGGCCTAAATGCTCACTGCCAGGCTGGTGTCCTGCGTTTTAGCAGTTTAAATGTGATTACCAGAGTCTGTATAGCCTCTGTGTACTGTCTCTTTAAGAGCTGCCTGATTGCAGCCTAAGTAATCTGAGAGGAGCTCTGTTGAAAGATGTAACTATTTGCTGAAAATCATTTAGAGTGATAATGGTAATGTAGTTTGTCTAACACCACTTTCTTTGTAGCAAGGACTGTTTTGTTTTGTCTCCACTATCTTGGTCCTGGACTGCAAATTGGACCAATCAGTTCTGGTGGGACCTAAAATGTAGTCGGACTACAGGAGCTGTCTGGAGTCAAAATCTGTAGGAACTGTAGTCTGGAGCTTTTTGCGCCTTTTTTCACAACTGAAGGGGGAGCTGTTGCTTTGACTGACAGACAAATCAGTCAACTGAATCTTTTGGATCTTGGGGCAGTCCCGGGCTGCTTGCAGTTTTCAGTTAGTTCTGAGCTGGGAAGTGAAATGAGAAGAGCTCAAGTGTATTTTGGACAGCAATCCTGAGTGAATTTGCATGGGAAAACTGTGAAAGGGCTGAGTTTTTGGCTTGCATGTTTGCCAGCTGCTCCTGAAAGGGAGAGAAGATAATTATTTTGGACTAAATCCAAGTTTGTGTGACTAAAGTAAGCTACTGAAGTGGGCCAGGCTCAACCTGAAGAAGACCGAAGATTTTGCTGAATGCGATCGGCCTGTCAGGAGTTCCAGCTATCCCTAAGCTCCGGTGTGCGCAGAGACTTTGCGGTGTGACCGAGGCGCGCCACCTAGTAGAGTTCCCATACATGTAAATGTGCTATGAGCTGCTAGTGGGTTGTGAGTTAGTTCCCACTGTGAACTGTGTTGTGCTTGCTGGAAGCGTATCCAGCCCAAACGGACTGCATCCGAATTTGTCTCCATGCAGTCTGGCGCTTGCCAGACTGGCCCAGCCAGACTACCCACTGCACAGAGAAGCCATCGACAAGAGATCTGCCTGGGGATCAGCCCCTGCTCCACGCTTGAACAGGAACGATGCCTCTGCGACTCGTGTGGGTCCTGCTTCTCCTGGCATTCCAGATCAACCACCTGCAGTCTTGATTTTCGTCCAGCCTGTGTCCAGTCTTGGGTATCGTGAATAAATACCAGGGTAGCTCCTGCAACAACAGCTTAATCTGAGTGTGTCATCTGATTGTCTTGTTTCGTTTCCTTTCTGAGCTGAGCCCTCTGGCTCGGATTACAAATATTATATACTGTGCATGTTGTGTTTTCCATCACAGGGCCCAACCAGCTGCAACCCCGGCAACAGTCCTGGCTAGCCCATCTTTTCTCCACCTGGGTACCCAGAGGTGTGACTGTGGGGGACTCAAAGCATGCATAACTGCTTGATTGATATAACCTTTAAGCTAATTAACCTGATTTTGCCCTTCCTTGTTCAAGTCCCCTGAATAAATCAGATCTAACTTTTTCTGCATGCAATCTGACTGTGGTTCCAGTTTGTGCTCAAAGTACTGTACTGTTGCTATTTGCTGTGCATAACCTTGTTTTACAGGGGGTCCCCAGGGTCGAGCCAGAGGAACCAGCCCTGGTAGTAAGTGCAAACAGTGTAGGTATTTGTGTGGTGTACCAGGGGTATTGTGAAGGTGATTATTGTACAGTGTTCAGGCCACTAGAGGGGAAAGAGGGGGGGTTACAGTGTCCCAGAGGGCTGTGCCCAGGTTAGTTTGACCACTACCAACCCTGACCTCCGGTTGGAGGCACCCGTTTCAGAACTTAGGCCCCTTAACCTGCTACTAGCCAAGCAGGCATAGGTAGTAGCCCTTGGGATAGCGCCACCTAGGGGTTACATGTAAATGACGGAATTCATCATTGGTTCATGCCTCATTTCAAACTGCTGCTCCTAGGTGCTGCTCAGATTCATTACAGAGCCTAATGAGGTGAAGACCCCTTAACTGTGCTATACTAACAAAAACAACTCTCCAAGGAGGTAGATTAAAATACCAGTTCTTCACAAGAAAGAGAACAGAACAGACTAGTTTGTAACATTAAAGGCTAACATGTATAATAGACATGACAAAAAGTAACCAGCAGGGGTGCAGAACCCCCCCTTCTGGTTCTGGAAGGGGAGGCATGGTGGGTGGTTTAGGCATACTGAGGGATCCCCTGGAAGAAACAAGATTACTGTGGTATTTTTTTCTTCAAACCCCGGAATCCCTCAGTATGCTTAATTAAAACAGAGTACCAAACAGTACCTTGGGAGGTTGGGTACAGAACCTGCTTAGGGAAAAAGTTCTGCAGGACTGCAGTGCCAAACCTGGCATCCCTTCTGGACTGTATGTCCAAGCAGTAGTGCTTTGTGAAAGTGTGTACAGTTTTCCAGGTAGCTGCTTTGCAGATGTCCAGCAGGGGAATGTCCCCCTGCAGCAGCCACTGATGCAGCTGTGCCATGGGTGGAGTGTGCTCTGAGGTGGCTGTTTGCCACCTTTGCTGTAGCAGAACTGTATGCAGGAGACTATCCAGTGTGCAATGGTTCTTTTGGAAGCTGACTTACCTTTGCCTGCTTCTCCACAGGTCAGGAACAATTGTGTGTGTTCTGGCCTAGATGCATTGGTACAGTCAAAGTAGTGGCTGAGTGCCCTGTGGATATCTAGGGTATGTAACTTTTGCTCACCTGAGCTGGAGTTAAATGTGAAAAAGACTGGTATGGATATTGATTGGTTCAGGTGGAATTTGGAGACCACCTTAGGAAGGAACTTTCTATTGGTCCTAAGCACCGCCTTGTCCCTCTTGAAAGAGATATAGTTCAGGTCTGTGCACAGGGCTTGCAACTTACTGACTCGTCTGGCCGAAGTAATGGCTACCAGGAAGACAGTCTTCCAGGTCACATATTTCAAGTCAGCAGTTACCAATGGCTTGAATGGAGGTTCCATGAGCTTGGCTATGCAGATGTTCAAGTCCCAAGAAGGGACTGGGTCCCTAAGGGGGGGGGGTGGAACTGAAGAAGTCCCTTAAAGAACTTTCTGAAGACAGGGTGAGAGGCTATTGACCTCTCTTTGTGAGCTGAGATACATGCTGCAATGGAAGCAACATGGACTTCCAGAGTGGAGGGCCTGAGGCTCAGTGAGTGCAGGTGGGACAAATAGTCAAGGAGGACAGGCAGCCCAGACTGAGAGGAGCTGATCTTTTTCTGTTTGCACCATAAGGAGAATCTTTTCCATTTGGAAGCATAGGTTTTCCTGGTTGAGGGTTTCCTGGAAACCCTGAGAATATTCAAGACTTTCTCAGAGAGCTGTAGAGCCGAAAACTCTAGGTCTTCAAGAGCTAAGCCTTGACATGAAGAGACCTGAGGTTGGGGTACAGGATCCTGCCCTGGAATGTGGTCAGGAGATTGTGCTTCTGAGGAAGATGGATGGTCTGTGACACAGAGAGGGCTAGCAGGAGGGAGTACCATGGCTGCCTCTCCCAGTCTGGTATTACCAGAATCATAGTTGCTGAATGGGCCCTGAGCTTTATGAGGAGTCTGAGCAACAGAAGAAAGGGAGGGAAGGCATAGAGAAACCTCCCTGACCAGTCCAGTGTCAGGGCATCCACTGGCACTGTCCCCTGAGCTGGAGGCCTACAACAGAAGTGGGGCAACTGATGGCTGTCTGTGCTGGGGAAAAGAGCTACCTCTGGCGTGCCCCACCTTCTGAATACTGAGATCAGAACTGGTCTGTTTAGGGACCACTCCTGGGGGTTCTGGCTGATTATGCTGAGGGAATCTGCCAAGACGTAGTCCTTCCCTGGCAGGTGAATTGCAGACAGAGATACCTGCAGGTAGTCTGCCAGGTTCCATACCATCATGGCCTCTGTGCCCAGCAAGGTTGATCTGGTGCCTCCTTGTTTGTTGATGTAGTACATGGTAGTGGTGTTGTCTGTCCTGACTTGCACTACCCTACTCTTGATCCGGGGGGGGGGGGGGTGGCGTGGCAGTGAAGGACTGCAGAGCCAGGAGAACTGCCCTGAGCTCTAGCAGATTGCTATGCAAGACTGACTCCTGAGGGGACTAAGTGCCACTTACTGTCAAATCGTCCAGATGTGCCCCCCAACCCAGGAGGGAGGCATCAGTGATGAGGATGACCGAAGGAACTGTCAGAACAATACATTTATAATATCACTTTTATAATACAGGACTTGGATTTACCTCGGGTCTTACCCACAAAATATTTTCAAAAATTCCCCAAAATAATTATAAAATTCAAATATGACATTATCCCTGTTCTCCAGGTTCTGGATAATGGTAATAACACCTCTGCCACACGTAGAAATATGACATATATGATTTTATTAACACCTGTACAATAATTTTAAATATTCCTAATTAGCATAAATATATCTTGTAAACATAATAAACTGTAAACATAAACAACAAAGGTTTCAGAAAATCAAACAAATCACAAACAAATAAAACAAAACACATTTTTGCAAATAAACAATGCAAATGAATAAGCAATATTCAGCACAATAAATGGCATTGGCTATATACTAGGCTTTCAGCATACTTAGTATTTAGCATATCCTTCAAGTACAAGAACATGCAAACTCATCACATCAGTTTCTCAGATTATATTTCTGTAGAAGACTTATTGCAAAACTTCATAGCATGCAAAATGTATTTTTTTTTGTTTAAATTCAATCTTAACCTATATACCCAAGGTTTTATAGTTACAAGTTCAATATGTTACCACCCCAAATACCAAACTGAAATATTAAGATAATTAAAGTAATACTTACATTTCTGGTTATCTGTAGGCTTGGTCTTCTTCCTTTTTCACTTTCCAAATCTTGGTGAGAACGTCTGATTTTGGATGATTAAAATCCTTTAGTGGCTTGGCTGTAGTCTTCTGTCTTTTTTCCCTCGAACCTGGAACCGTAGACACTTCTGACATCAGTGAAGCAGTGCAGATGGGATCCTCCTCACTTAATATGTCGTCGTGAAGCATCAAAAGGTGAGGTGGTACTGATGGGAGACCTGAATCTACCATCTATGGATTGGGACACCCTATCGGCATCATCTGCCAGTAGCAGGGAAATAGTAGACTCCCTGCAAACAGCCCTCATAAGGCAGCTGGTCAGGGAACCAACTGGGGAGGGAGCAGTTCTCCATCTCTTCCTGACAAATGAGGCTAGGATAGGAGATATGTCAGTGGGGGAACACCTTAGTATGAGTGACCACAGTACCATTTGGTTTATTTTATGTATTTATTTATTTATTTCAGTTTAGGATTAATACCTTTGAGTCAAGGACTTGTTTTCAAAGGTTCCGAGTCAGTTAAACGAACAGATACAGACAGCGTAACACATAGCACAGCAGTGGATGACAAAATAAGGTTACAGAGGGTTGCACATACTTTTAAGTTTAACTAATACATAGGAGTCTAGGTTTCACTAGTACATAGGAGTCACACATTGTTTACAATACGGAAAACTGCTGATGTTCACCAGGACAAGGTAAAGGAGCTTGATTTTAGGAGAACAGATTTCAGGAAAATGGGGGAGTATATAGGAAGGGCTCTAAAGGGAGTGGAGGATTTAACAGGTGAAGGACATGTGGGAGAGGATGAAAAAGGCTATCGTGGGGGCCACAGACATACGTGCCAAGAAGTTAAGTAAGAATAAGAAGAGGAGGAGGAGACCCCTGTGGTTTAATGGTGTAGCAGAAAAGGTCAGGGCAAAGAGAAGGACTTTTCAGAAGTTCAAGGAAATGCAAATGGAGGAGGACTGGGAAAGGTACCAGGTAAGCCAGAAAGAAGCAGGGGTAGAAGTAAGGAGAGCGAAGGCATGGACAGAGGAGAACATAGCAAAGGCAGTCAAAAAGGGGGACAAAACTTTTTTTAGGTACATCAGTGAGAGGAGGAAAATTAAGCAGGGAATACTCTGACTCAGAACAAGTGATGGTGAGCTGATACAGGGGACAGGGAGAAGGCAGAATTACTAAACAGCTATTTTTGCTCTGTGTTCACTAGGGAAAATGAAGGGGAGGGTAGTGGTGCGGGAGAAACCAGGACATTGGGGGTGGGAGTGGATAAGAGTCTGTTCCAGTTGGAGGAGACTCTGGGAGAACTACACGGCCTGAGGTGGACAGGGCGATGGGGCCAAATGGGTGCACCCCGGGGTGTTGAGGGAACTGAAGGATATACTGACAGCACCCTTGACTGCACCCTTCAACAGGTCCCTGGAGTCTGGAGTGGTACCTGATGACTGGAAAAAGGCGGATGTGGTCCCCTTGCACAAGGGGGGAGAGGGAGGAGGTGGGAAACTACAGGCCTGTGAGCTTGATATCTGTGGTGGGAAAGCTCATGGAGATGCTACTAAAAAACAAGATTACCAGTTACCTGGAGGTTAGCGGCTGGATGAATCAAAGGCAACATGGCTTTACAAGGGGTAGATCCTGTCAAACAAACTTGATCAACTTCTTTGACTGGGTCACCAAGGTAGTGGATCGGGGGGGCAGTGGACGTCGCGTATCTAGATTTCATGAAGGCATTTGACTCCGTGTCACACAGGAGACTCCTGTACAAGCTGACATGCCTGGGTCTGGGGCAGACGGTGGTTTGATGGGTGAGAAACTGGCTGGGGGGCAGGAGACAGAGAGTCATTGATAATGGGGTGGCATCAGGAGAGGGCTTGGTCATCAATGGGGTTCCTTGGGGTCAGTATTGGGGCCACTACTGTTCAGTCTATTCATAGGGGACATTGTGGAGGGCCTTGAAAGGTGCGTGTGTCTGTTTGCGGATGACATTAAGGTCTGCAGTAGGGTTGACACTCAGGAAGGGGTGGAAAGAATGCAGAGGGATCTAAGGAGGCTTGAGGCATGGTCAGCAGAGGGGCAGGTTTCATTTAACACAGACAAGTGTAAGATAATGCATCTTGGCAACAAAAACCGGAGGGCGGTATACTGTATGGGTGGCTGTGACCTGGCAGTAACAGAACAGAAAAGGGATCTAGGCATCACTATATTGAGAGACCTGAAGGTGGCAAAGCACTGCAAGAGGGCAGTGGCTAGAGGCAGCAGAATAGCTAGGTTACTTTGGGAGGGGGATTACTAGTAGGAGGAAGGAGGTGATAGTATCTTTATACACCCATCTGGTTAGGCCGCATCTGGAATATGGGGTCCAGTTCTGGAGGCCATATCTCAGAAAGGATGCAGGGAGGCTGGAGTGTGTTCGGAGAAGGGCAACGAAGATGGTGAAGGGGTTCAGCCACCTATCCTACTAGGAAAGGTTAAGGGAATTGAACATGTACTCCATGGAGCAGAGGAGGGAAAGGGGGGACATGATTGAGACCTTCAGTTACCTAAAAGGTATAAACCAAGTGCCAGTGGAGAGCATCTTCAAGCTGAAAGGAAATCAGAGGATTAGAAGGCATGGGTTGCAGATTGTGGGGGGACAGTTCAAGGGGAACATTAGGAAGTACTATTTCACAGAGAGGGTGATGGATAATTGGAATAGGCTCCCTGAGGAGTTGGTTGGAGAAACAACAGTGGGAGGGCTCAAACGAGCATCGGACAGACACAAGGGACTGTTGGGGGGGGAGGCAAGTCCTAGCAGATAAGTAGGCAAGTGGGCAGACTAGGTGGGCCTGGCGGTCCTTTTGTGCCGTCACATTTCTATGTAAAACTCATTTATTAGGATTTTGGCAGGAAAAATCAGACAACAAGATTAATAGTCAAATTAACCAGCCTGGGAGTGGGCCCCAGGGTGGTAGCCTGGGTAAAACATTGGCTGCACAACAGGACACAGAAGGTAATTGTAAATGGAGTCCACTCTGAAGAAAGAGGGGTTACTAGTGGGGTACTGCAGGGTTCAGTATTGAGTCCAGTCCTTTTTAATGTCTTCATCAGTGACACTGCAGAGGGACTGGAAGGAAAAGTATGCCTCTTTGCAGATGACACAAAGATCTGCAACAGGGTTGATACACAAGGAGGCGTGGAAAGGATGAGAAGGGACTTGGCAAGGTTGGAGGAATGGTCAGAAGTATGGTAGCTAGGATTCAATGCAAAGAAGTGCAAAATAATGCGCCTGGAAAACAAGAACCCAGTGGAAGACTACACAATGGGGGTAGTAACAACAACAAAAAAGGAAAGGGACCTGGGGGTAATCATATCAGATGACCTTAAGGTTAGTAAGCAATGTGAGAGAGGCAGTAGGGAGGGCTGGGGGTATACTGGGATGCATAGGGAGGCATCAGCAGCAGAAAACAGGAAGTTGTTATCCCTCTGTACAGACAGTTGGTGAGACCCCATCTGGAGTACTCGTCCAGTTCTGGAGACCCCATCTCCAAGGACATAGACAGGATAGAGGCAGTCCAGAGGAGGGCAACTAAAATGGTGCAGGGTCTGCAAGAGAAGCCGTATGAGGAGAGACTAAAGGAGCTTAATATGTATACCCTTGAGGAAAGAAGGCAGAGGGGGACATGATAGAAACTTTTAAGTACCTCAGTGGAATCAACAAAGTCCAAGAGGGTAGCATCTTTCAGAAAAAGAGATGTGCAAGAACAAGGGGACACAATTTAAAGGTAGAAGGGGGGTTGAGGGGCAATGTGAGGAAGTATTATTTCACAGAGAGGGTAGTGGATATATGGAACAGCCTTCCTGAGGAGGTTGTGGGGTCTAAAACTGTGGGAGAATTCAAGAATGCGTGGGACAGACATAAGGCAATTCTTGTGGGGGGTAGGAAGAAATAAGCTGTTGGTTAACTAGGATCTGCGGCCTATCCTGTAGGTAGGAAAATGGGCAGACTAGATGGGCCAAACGGTCCTTATCTGCTGTCAAAGTCTATGTTTCTATGTAACAGCTCAGCAACACAACAGTTTGTAAGAAAGGATTTCCCTGTGGACAGCAAAGTTGTTTAGATAACTGGATTTTGTGACTTTTTTGTTTTGGTTCCTTTCTACTCTCAAACCTGCAACTCCGGACTCACTGTTATCCAACAGCGCTGCAGGCTTACTTTGGCTGGTAAATTTCGAAGTCAGACTCTTGTCGAGGCGTTTAGCAGACATTCTAAAACATTATTTCAGTCAATACTCAGTATGTAAAATGTAGGCCTTGCTTTATCTAATATTGGAAAAAGTCCTTCCTGTAACAAGTAGTTTCATCAGCCGAACCTCGTTGCAGTGTTGCAGACTTTCAAGCTTGTCCTTAGCACCCCCTTGTGGATACAATGGCTTAACGCAAATGCTGGCCCCAACCAGGCGTGGCTTCATGCATTTGGCCTAGTGAAAGTCCAAGATAACAAGAATTTTTCAGTTAGACCAACGTAGGTTCTCCAGCGCCAGGATTCAGGCAGTTCTCGGCTGGACCAGCAGAAATTGCATGTAAGTTTTCAAGTTGCGTGACATCATCACTAAAACTCTGATTGGTCCTTGCTGATGACGAATGGTTGACATTTATCACCGCCCCAAGGACATCCCACTGGCTTCAGATTTACTTTTATCCTTGAAATTATTTTCTTTTATAACTTCTTTATTCCAGATGATATAACTTTTTAAACCAACATTTTTGAATTTCTCTCATTAAAGGGAGTCTTTTAATCTGTTTTTCATGTTTCTTATTTCTTTATTTATTTATTGCAATTGTTTCACCAGGAAAGGCACACTGAGCAACAAGATGCTCGTCTCCCAGTGCGACCTTGGGGGGTACACATGGATATTATAACACGCAGGTTATCAAGTGAACAGTTAACAGAAGCAAATAAAAAGCAGCATAAGGGTACACGATTGCATGAATATACAAGCAGCGCACATTGAATGCTTAGGATATTATAGTATTAAATAACATTTTTTTTTGTGACAAGAGGCAGCAGACAAGGTAGATTAGCACAATAGTAACAGCTGTAAACAACAGAGGACGTATATCACAGTTACACAGTTCATAGAGCAAAATAGGCCCAGGACATAAGTGCAAGATTAGGGATATATGCCAACTTCTGTAGCAAGGCTAAGGCCGCTGGTCAGGCATTGGGGAGGGTTTAGTGGGGCATGGCAGGTTCAAAGACAGGAGCAATTTGTAGTAAGGAAGTTTGCAAGGGTGGTAGACATAGAGTAGGAAGAGGAGGAGTGCCAAATGTGCGGTGGGAAGGCGTTCCAGAGCTTGGGTAGCCGGTGAGAGAAGGCAGCTTGACCGGCAGAGGTCTTCCGCCTAGGGACTGAAAGTTGGCGGGAGTCACTGGATCTAAGATGATGGGAGGGGGATGGGGCATCTGTGAGCATGGTGGCAAGGTAGGAGGGGATGGACCCAAGCCATAGGTTGGAGACAAATTTAGCACAGTGAGAGATGCGGCGGTTTTCGAGGGACGGTAGGGACGGTAGTGTCAAGGCTCAGTAGAGGTCGCAGTGGTGGGTGAGGGGAGAGGCATTGAGAGCAAAGTGGCAGAAGGTATTATAAACTGTGTCCAGTTTAGATTGGGTGGACTTAGGGGCTGCACTGTATACAATGTCGCAGTAGTCGATGGAGGGCAGTATCATCTTCAGGACCAGTTCACGTCGGACTCAGGGAGGGAGGCTGCTGCGGTTCCTGTATAGTGCACTGAGCATGGGGCGTAGTGTTTTTGAGATAGCATCAGTGTGGTCAGAGAAGGAGAGATGGCTGTCAAGCCAGACCCCTAAGTAATGGAACAAGAAGACATCTTCAAGTTTTTGGCCATCCAGGGTGGCAAAGTAGGGAAGGGAGGGGAGTCTGGCCAGGCGTTGTCATGTGCCGAAGGTCATAGTGACCGTTTTTTTTGCAGGAGGCAGTATAGAGCAGTGGTTTAAGGCTCTGGGCTGCAAATCTGGTGACATCCAGCAGACTTGACCGGGGTTTGAATTCCACAGCCCCCACTTGCGTAATGTGTGACCCTGAGCAAGTCACTTAACTTCCTTGTGCTCCCAGGTTGTACCTGGAAGCAAGCTTTGGCTTAGTGTGCCTTTCCTGGTTAAACAATGTCCCCTACTTAGGGAGAGCTGGTGTGAGCTTAACCATTGCTGTACCTTGTTGAAGTCAGCTTCGAGGTTTGATTGTACCACATCAGGGGCAGAGCCCGAGTAGTAGAGTACAGTATCATCTGCATACATGTGGATTGAGGAAGTAGAACAGATGAGTGGCAGGTCGTTTAGGAATATAGAGAACAGAATGGGACCAAGAACTGACCCCTGTGGGACACCGGTAGTTAAGGGAAGGGAGTTGGAGATTGCATTTGAGACTCTAACAGACTGAGTTCTATCAGAGAGATATGATCTGAACCAGTTTGTGGCTGCGACAGAGAGGCCTGATTCAGCGAGACTCAAGAGCAATATGGGGTGGGAGACGGTGTTGAAGGCTTTTGCAAGGTAGACAAAAATGGCTGAGGTGATCAGTCCACTGCCCATGCCTGTCAGGATAGTGTCTGTAAGCCTTATCAGGGAAGAGGTGGTGGAGTGTCCCTTCCTGAAGCCAGACTGGAGTGGCGTGAAGAATTTGGAGTCAGTGAGGAAGGAGGTAAGTTGGGTGAGCACAAGGTGCTCTTGTAGTTTTGCTAGGGCTGGGAGGAGGGAGATAGGGTGGTAGTTAGAGGGGGAGGTGGGGGCACCTTTTTTTAGCAGAGGGATGACAATGGTGTGCTTCCATGCATGGGGGACAGCAGTGGCAGCATAGGATCGGTTTAGGAGTTTGGCAAGTGGAGTTGCTATAGTGGGGGCGGAGAGGTATAGAAGTTTAGAGTCTAATCCATCCGGGGATTTGCCTTTTGAAGGGTTGAGAGAAAGTAATGCATCTAGGGCCTCAGTTGCAGAGATGTCTTTGAAGGAAAAGGAGTGAGGCCTAGTCTGGGTCTTTATGTCTGTAGGCAGTGCGAGAGGTGTAGTGTTGGGCAGGGAAGAGAGGAGGGTGGCAGCACAAGTGGAGAAGTACACATTGAACTCAGTGGCGACTGCTGTGGGCTCTTATAAGGTAGAGTTATTAACATTTAGCATTGGAGTGGGATTGGCAGCCGGTCGGGTGAAAAGGGAGTGAATGACCTTCCAGAATTTTGAGGGTTTATCTAGGTTTGACTGGAGGGAGCTGCTGAAGTACTCTGCTTTTGCAAGACGAGTGGCACTGGTGTACTTGTTACGGAGCATGCGGTATGTGGAGAGGTGTTGTGGGAGGCGTGAGGATTTATGCATTTTCCAGGCTTTGTCCCGTGCGATTTGACATGCAGTCAGTTCTTGGGTGATCCAAGGTAGGTGGTTTCCTCGTACTCTTGTACGACCCAGTGGGGCGTGTGTGTTCCAGATGCTGAGGAATGTGTTTTTAAAGTGTAGGAAGGCATCATCAATGGAGATCGTAGATGGGGCAGGGCCCAGTTTGCTAGCGCAAGGTCATCTAATACAGGTGCTAGACTGAGGGATTTATAGGAGCGTTGGACTACATATTTAATGGGGGATTTTGGGCGGTGGATTTTACGCACTAAGAAGGTTACGTGGTGGTCGCTGAGGGAGTCGGGAAGAATACCGGCTTGTTTGACCCAGTGGGAGTGTGTGGTACGGACCCAGTCGATGGCCAGTGGTTACCAGATCTTATGTTAAGCCGGGTGGGCTCAGTAACGATTTGTGAGAGGTTTAGGGTGGAAATTTCAGTCCTGGTTTTGTTGAGGGCAGGAGCTAGCCAATTGTGGTTAACATCGCCCATAATGTAGAGTACCCCTGTCATGGTTTCTAGGATTAGTATTTCCTAAATTAGGCTAATAAAGGTTATAACTTTATCATTTTTAAAAAGTTTATCATAACAAAGTAATAGTCCTGCCCTAAATATTCTTGGCTTCAGAATAATATAAAATTTTCCCATGAGTTATTTTCAAACTGTTTCTAAAGCATTAGATTTCTGTATAAGCACATGGTTTCCTTTGTATTTAATGAAGTGTGACATTATGCAGCTTGAAGTCCATTAAGAATTCTTTAACACGAAGCGACTAGACTCTGCAACCAGGCACTTCATTAAATGATAGGTCCCTAGAAAAGTCAGAAGATTAACTTGCTTTTGACACCAAACTTGTTTGCTTATTTCTGACAGTTTTGGTGCTACAAAAGTTTGTAAATAGCAATGTAACCCCTAGGTGGCGCTATCCCAAGGGCTACTACCCCTGCCTGCTTGGCTAGTAACAGGTTAAGGGGCCTGAGTTCTGGAACGGGTGCCTCCACCCGGAGGTCAGGGTTGGTAGTGGTCAAGCTAACCTGGGCACCGCCCTCTGGGACACTGTAACCCCCCTTTTTCCTGGCTAGTGGCCGGAACAATACACAGTGATCACTTTTACAGTACCCCTTGTACACCAGGCAATTCTCCACACTGTTTGCACTTACCACCAGGGCAGGTTCCTCTAGCTCAACCCTGGGGACCCCCTGTAAAACAAAGGCTATGCAAATTAAATAGCAACAGTACAGTACTCTTGGCACAAACTGGAACCACAGAGAGGTTAAATGCAAAAAGAGTTAGATCTGATTTATTGAGGGAACTTGAACAAGGGAGGGGCGTAATTAGGTTGATTTGCTTAAAGGCTCTATCGATCAAATGGTTATGCATGCACTGCAGAGTCCCTAAACAGTCACACACTCTGGGTACCCAGGTGGAGAAGAGGTAGGCTAGCCAGGATCGTTGCCCGGGGTAGGCCGGCTTCGCAGCTGGTTGGGGCCCTGTGATGGAAGAAAACAACATGCACCACACATACTAATTGTAATCTGGAGGCGGAGGGCTCAGTTCGTGCAAAAAAAGAAACAACAAGACAATCAGATGACACACTTATATTAAGCTGTTGTTGCAGGGAGCTACCCTGGTATTTACTCACGATACCCAAGACTGGACACATGCTGGACGAAAATTGAGACTGCAAGTGGTTGATCTGGAGTACCAGGAGAAGCAGGGCCCACATGAGTTGCAGAGGTATTGTTCCTGTTCAAGCGTGGAGCAGGGGGCTGATCCCCAGTTAGGTCTCTGATGGCTTTCTCTGTGCAGTGGGGTAGTCTGACAGGGCCAGTGTGGCAAGGCCCAGGCCGTATGTAGTTGAACACGGATTCAGTCCGTTTGAGCTGGATACAGCTTCCAGCAAGTAGAACACAATTCACGACCCACTATAAACACACAGCACATTTACATGTAAGGGATTCTACTATACCAGGCAAACCGTTCTCCGGTCACAATCGCAAAGTCTCTGCACACACCGGGAATTTAGAGGTAGCTGGAAATCCTGACAGGCCGATACATTCACAAATCTTCGGTCTTCTTCAGGTTGATCCTGGTCACAACTCAGAGGCTTACTTCGTTCTCACAAACTCGGATTCAGTCCAAACTGATTTTCTTCTCTCTCTCAGGGGCAGCAGGCAGGCATGCAGGCCAAAACTCAGGCCTTCCCACAGTCCTCCCACATGAAACTACTCAGACGACTACCCGACTGTCTCGAGCTGTTGCTTCTTCAGCTTCCAACTTAGATCTGACTCAACTGCCAGCAAGCCTGGGACTTTTCCCCAGAATCCAAAAGTTTCGGCTGGCTGTTCTGTCTGTCAGTCACAACAAAGGCTCCCCCTTCAGGTGCAAAAAAGGTGACAAAAGCCCAAAACTACAATTCCTACAGATTTTGACTCCAGACAGCTCCTATAGTCTGGCTTCATTTTAGGTCCCACCAGTACTGAGTGGTCCAATTCGGCAGTCCAGGACCTAGATAGTGGAGATAAACAAAACAGTCCTTGCTGCAAAGAAGGCAGGTTAGACAAACTACATTATCATTATCACTCTAAATGATTTTCAGCAAATAGTTACATCTTTCAACAGAGCTCCCTCTCAGATTACTTATGACTGCAATCCAGGCAGCTCTTAAAGAGACAGTACACAGAGGCTATACAGGCACTCTCTAGCAATCACATTTAAACTGCTAAAATGTAGGACACCAGCCTGGCAGTGAGCATTTAGGCAAGCTCAAGGAAGTCTTTTCAGGAATCCCATTTGTAGGGGGGTTACAGCAAGCATTACAAAGCTGTTCCAGACCTTTTAGGCCTCTATAGTCTTTATTAAATATCTAAATTTGTTCTTACTGGGACCTTATTCATTTTTTCAATTGCTAAAAGTTTCTCATTTCCATTGTAGTGAATGGTACTTCTTTAAAAGAGGTATCAACTCAACACGGAGTCCAGATATGATACAGCACCTGTCAAGTTCATAGCAACTCATCCTTTCTTATCCCTTGGTTGCTAGGGCATTATAACCTTTGGCCCTTCAGGTATGCAGGGCCTCTGACTCTGGACTAACACTGCAAAAAATCCTTCTTAATATTACAGCCTAATTCAATGCATCATCCCCTGTTCCAGTGCTCATTTAAGCAGTTGTTTTTCCTTGAAGTCCATGTAAACCAGGATGATAACCAGATAGTTATAGTATTGCCTCTCTTAACCTTATTAATTACAGTAGTAGCCACAGACATTGCAAGCTATTTCCAGATATTTCGCAACATTAGTGTCAGTGGCTCAGTAGGTAGCACACTCACCTCTGAGGCCGGGAGATCAGAGGGCTGTGGGTTCAGTTCCCACATGTGGCACTTGGGTTAATATTCCAGTACTGACACTGTAGTGCAGCATGAGAGGAGTGCTGCACTTCTGAGGTGCCATCTTTTGGATGAGGCGTTAAACGAGGTCCCATCTGCCTGGATTGGTGGTTGTTCAGGTGGATGTTAAAGATCCCATGGCACTTATCGAAAAGAGTAGGGAATTTCCCCGGTGTCCTGGCCAAATTTCCCTCATTCACTAAAAATACCACCAACAGCTTAATCTGGTTCAAGGTCATTTGGCATTCATCTGTATCCCCCTACCCCGGCTCGTGCCTGAAAATAGGCAGAATTTGTCTAGTGCACTTACCTGGTCAACAAAAACTAAATAACATTTCTAAAGAGTTTCTCTCTGCTGCCCCTACTGTGGAAATGGAGAAAGCATGAGATATTTCTGGAAATATCACAGAAATTTCAGGAAATAACTTGCAATGTCTGTGGCTACTACTGTAAGCCCTTATTAAGAATATAAAACAGCAATTATTACTTAAGAATAGGATAATAAAATTATAATAATAAAATATTTTTAATTAGCTTCATTTTGTTCCTGCAGAACTTGCTGCCGGAAGGGCATTCCTTCCCTGAGGTTGTCTCTGTCTTGCCACCATTCTAGACCCAGAAGAAGAGACTTCATAACAGGCACTAGTTTGGACAGAGGATCCCTTCTCTGAGACCAAATGGACCTTAGATGAAACTGAATGTCCCTCATTTGAAATCTGGCCTCTGGCACCTCAGCTGTAGCAGCAGCCATATTGCCCAAGAGCGCCAGGAAGTGCCTTGCTGGTCTCGGTCTGTTGAGCTCAAAGGAGCCTGCTAGAGTTAGTATACTGTGTTCCCTGTCCTGTGGGAGGAAAGCCTTCAACTTGCAGGGTGTTCAACTCTGCTCCTATACACTGTAGGGCCTAGGCAGGTTCTATTTGGGACTTCTGGGCATTTATAAGAAATCCCAGAGACTCCAAGGTGCCCTGAGTGTGGGCAAGAGAATCCCTGGTGTGCTGGGGGGACTGTCCTACAGACCAGCAAGTTATCCAGCTAAGGGATCACTGTGATTTCCAGCCTTCTTAGGTATGCCACGACCACGGCCAGACACTTGGCGAATGCCCTGGGGGCAGAAGTGAGTCTGAAGGGGAGGGCTGAAAACTGACAGTGACCTGAGGGCAGCCTGAACCTCACGTACTTTCTGTGGCTGGTTCTGATGGGAATGTGGAAATATGCATCTTTGAAATCCAGAGATGCCAGCCAATCTCCCTGTTGCAGGGTGGGAATGATCATGGCCAGAGTGACTATCTTGAACTTTGGCTTTTTCAAATGTTCAGAAGCCTCAGATCTAAAATTGGTCGCCATTCCCCATTTTTCTTTGGGTAAGGAAGTATCTGGAGTAGAAGCCCTTCCCCTCTTTGATGGGGGGGGGCAGGTTCTACTGCCTGCTGTGCAGTAGGTTAGTGACTTCTAACTCCAACAGAGCCTTTTCTGCTAAGGTTGCTGGGCGGAAGTGCCTGCTGTGCTGTCTGAGAAATGTTTTGAAGCTTAGGGACAGGTCCTGGCTCACTCCTTTCAAGACGCACTTGTCTGTGGTAATGGCTTGCCAAGCTTGGAAGAAGTGAGCCAACCTGCCTCCTACTGGGTGTGGGGACGTGATCTGTGCAAACATGTCAAGGGTTCTGTTTCAGCTGGGACTTGGCTGGTGGTACAGGGTCATTCCACCTTGTGGACTTCCTGCCCCTACCCCTGAAGTAACCCCTGGGGTACAGGTAGTCTTGACACCATTTGGGCTTGAAAGAATGACCTAGGGTAGTAACCTCTACCCCTGCCTCCCCTAGCTTGAGTCCTGCAGGATGTGGAAGGTTTGTCTCGAGCTGAGTTGCTCCTGTAGGTGGATTTATATTCTTAAACCTTCTTCACCAAAAAGAGAGTTATTCTTGCAGGGGAAATCCTTGGCCTTGGCTTGAGTATCCTTTGACAAGTTGGTAGCCCTGAGTCAAGCAAATCTCCTCATGGAGATGGCAAGGGCCATGAACCTGGAAGCTGTATCAATGGCATCCACTGCCATGTGGAACCGATACTTAGTGGCATCCACAGCTGTCCTGGCTGTTTTCAGCCAGGTCAGCAGCTACATCCCCGGTAATTTTGTCACTCATGGTCAGGACTGATGACCAGAGAGCCTTCTGGTACTCTGCAGTATAGGCCATGTAGGTAGCTTGTTTGAGAAGGAGAGAAGCTGCCAGGTACCCCTTCTTTCCCATGCAGTCCAGTTTCCTGGAGTCCCTATCGGGGGATGAGAGGAGAAAGGCATCCTAGCCTTATCGCAGGAAGCTGTCTGGATCACACCCTCATGGTCAGGATGAACAAAAAGAAAATCGGCTTTTGGTATGTCACGCTGATAGTTCTTATCTATTTTCCTATCAACCCCTGGTATGGAAATGGGGGTCTGCAGGATCTTGAGGGAAGCCTTTTTTTGGGACTTGTGGATAGGCAGCAGAAACCTTTAAGTGGGGACTAGTCCCATCATATCTAGAAACTCAGCCTCATCCTTGTCTTCCATCGACTCTTGTGTGACATAAGTGAGGGTATCGACCATCTGTCTCACAAAAGCATAGTGGGACAAGCAATCCTCATGTCCCCACGGTGGGGAACCAAAGTCCTGCTCGATGGGGTCTTCTTCCTCATCCTCCGGTTCCTCGTAAAGAAACTCTGGTTACTGGCCTGGGGGAGCCATGGGCTGAACCGAGGGGGGAGATGAGGGAACCGACAGCCTGAAGGGCCTGTAATATCTGCAGGACATAGCTGATCTGTCTGCTGAGAGCTCCTTTACTTTTTCAGCAGGAGGTGCAGCAACATGCTTTTCTTTATGCTTCCTTTTGGCAGTGACCAGTTCCATTGCCAGTTTCACGGACCTCTTATACTTTGAGGCATCACCCTTGTCTGTGGGTTTGGGCTCTGCAGACTCCTTAGGCTTATCCATTTCAGAGTGAGAGGATGAGGCCTCCTCCATTGGTTTCGGTGAGGTAGAGGCGAGAGAAGCCATTTTTTCTGGCCTTTTTGCCCTCTTCTTTACTGTCTTGGGGCAAAAAGTACTGCAGACTTCGGTTTACAAAAAGGTGACTAGGACTGAAACACACCAGGCAGAGATCATGCCTATCAGCTTTGGCAACAATCTGCCCACGCTTCACACAATTTTTTTTGGCAATTAAGTTTATTTTGTTATTTGATCAATACATACAAGACTTCAAACAAAACTTAAGAAAAAGTCTGAATACAATAAACATATTTGTGGTCTCTCTCCTAAGGGATCACAGACCGTAAAACACAAACAAGAACCCTACCTAGTGTAACCCCTAGGTGGTGCTATTCCAATGGCTACTACCCCTGCCTGTGGGCTAGTTGCAGGTTAAGGGGACTAGGTACTGAAACGGGTGCCTCCACCCACAGGACAGGGTTGTTAGTAGCAAGGCTAACCTGGGTACAGCCCTCCGGGACACTGTGACCCCCCTCTTTCCCTTCTAGTGGCCTAGACAATGTACAACAAACACTTTCACAGTAGCCACTATTTGGTATACAAATCCCCACACTGTTTGCACTTACCGCCAAGGCTGGTTCCACCAGTTCGACCCTAGAGACCCCATGTAAGACAAGGTTAGGCACAGCAAATAACAACAGTACAGTGCTTCCGGTACAAACTGGAACCTCAGTCAAATCAGATACAAAAAGAGGTAGATGTGATTTATTCAGGGGACTTGAACAAGGGAGGGGCGCAATCAGGTTGATTAATTCTATAACTGATCTAGTCAGGCAATTATGCATGCACTTTGTAGTCCCTCAACACAGTCACACACTCTGGGTACTCAGGTAGGAAAGAGGTGGGCTAGCCAGGAACGTTGCCTAGGGTAGGCTGGCATCACAGCTGGTTGGGACCCTGTGATGGAAGAAAGCAACATGCACAACAGACACTATTTGTAATCTGGAGTCGGAGGGCTCAGTTCGTGAAGGAAAAGACAACAAGGCAATCAGATAACAACACTTTAGATTTAGTTGTTGTTGCAGGGAGCTACCCTGATGTACCCTACTCATGATACCCAATACAGGACACAGGCAGGATGAAACTGAAACTGCAGGTTGATGAGCTGGAGTGCCAGGAGAAGCAGGGCCCACACAAATCACCAAGGCATTGTTCCCGTTCAAAGTGTTGAGCAGGAGGCTGATCCCCAGGCGGGTCTCTGGTTGATGGCTTTCTCTGTGTAGTGGCTAATGTGGCTGGGCCAGTGTGACAAGGCCAGGCCAAGTGGAGATGAATGTGGATTCAGTCCAGTGGGGCAGGATGCAGCCTCCAACAAGCAGAACACAGTTCAGCACATAGTGGGGAACCAAATCGTGACCCACTAACAGCACACAGCACATTTATATTAAAGAAATCACTACTGTACCAGGCAGATGGCAGTCCGGTCGCAATTACAGAGTTTCTGCGCCAATCCAGGATTCCAGCAGCAATTACAAGTCCTGACAGGCCGATCGCATTCAGCAAATCTTTGGTCTTCTTCATTAGTGAGCCTGGTCACAATTCAGTGGCTTTATTTCCTCTCCCGTTCGGATTCAGTCTGAAATGTTCACATATTCCCTCTTAGAGACAGCAGGCAGGCAGGTCAAATTCAATCCTCCCACAGCTGCTCATGCAAACTACGCGGAAGCTGCTGCTTGAATGTCTCGAGCTGTTCACCCTTTCTCTTCCCAACTCAAACTGACTGGAGCTGCAAGCAGCCTGGGATTTTCTCCAGGATCCAAAATGTTCGATTGGCTGATCTGTCTGTTAGTCAGTTCAAGAGCCCCCCCCCCACTCCAGGTCCATTTGGGCGCCAAAGCCCAAAACTACAATTCCTACAGAGTTTTGCTCCCACAAGACTCCTGGGGACAGACTTCATTTTAGGGTCCCCAAAGGTACTTTCTGGTCCATGCTACAAAGAAGGCAGGTTAGACAAACTACAATATCATTACTACTCTAATAGATAATCAGCAAATAAGTACAGCTTCTAACAGAGCTCCCTCTGCGGAAATAGTGATGGTAGAACGGAGCGATTATCTGGCAGCCCGGGTGGGTCTCGAGCATAGAAACACTCAGCCCCCTCCCAGATTAAATAAGCGCCATGTTATTGGCAGGTTTTAAAGAGACAAAGCACAGAGGCATTAAGGCACTCTCACATAAACGTTTTTAAACCACTAGACACAGGACAACAGCCTGGCAGTGGGCATTTAGGCACACCCAAGGAAGACTTTTTGGGAACCCCCATTTGTAGGGGGGTTACACTGGCAATAAGAAATACAATAATAAATAAAATAAACACAATAATACAATCAATAGTACAAGGTACAACCTCCCCCCCAACTCCCATCTTCCCCTCTCCCCCCCCCAAAGAGAAAGCCCAAGCAAACACAGTTGAGTTAACACATAAAAGGCGGTAATTAATCCTGTTAAGGTAGCACAAATCTAATCTGAAGGGTTGATCCTCGAGTTGAAGACAAACAGTGTTGTACAATGTATGGATAAGAAGAAAAGTAATCAGCACTGTCAATAACCAAACTTAGATTTTAAATTAGAAAGAAAAGGGCTCCAAAGTTTCTGAAATTTGCTCCAAGAGCTAGTGGCACTAGCTACACTTTGTTCTGCATGCAGGGCATTAAGGAATTCTATCCACCATTCCTGAAAGGATGGTTTCCATGTGTCTTTCCAATGCCTAAGAATTAAAAGTTTAGTAACCATGGAAACCAAAGCTATTTGAACTTTCAAAGACAGTGTAGGAATACCAGAATAAAGTCCTAAAAGGCAAATTTATTTTGTAAAATATGAGGAAAGGGGTAAGTAGTCGGAATTGTGGTTTTTAACCAGTTCCCAAAGGTTAAAAATATTAGGGCAGGACCACAGTTTGTGATGTAACGAAGTAGTTGGAGCCTTACAATCAGGGCACCCTGGGGAAGGTAGTTTGCTCATTCTGTATAATTTGTTGGGAGTATAATATAAGTTATGTAAAATATTGAAATTAATACTTCTTAGTCTGTCTTGCTTGATTAATCTGAAGTTATCCATCCAAATTGAATGCCGTTGAGAGTCTGGAGGGGGGGGGCAAGTTATGTTGCCAGTAAAAAGCTTTAGAGGAGAAATTCTTCCAGAAATTATTCATGATTTCTTTGTATAAATTGGAGAACAGGTTTAGCCTTCTTTGCAAGATCAGAAAGGGGGAGTATGAGGGGTTCCACATTATCTGCCCATGGGGGCTTGCCCAAGAAGTTCCCAAGACAGTGACGAACCTGAATGAGATAAAAACAGATTTTTTGCTGGGAGCGCCAGGCTATTCTGTAATTGGGAGGCTGAAAGGAGAGAAGTTCCCTGTATAAACTGCCTCAGGTTAGCCGTTGTTTGCATAGACAGGGCTTTAGGATTGATAGTTTTGTTACCAATCTTTAAATTTGGGTTATAAAAGAGGGGCTAGGAAATATTTTTCCTTGTGTGCAAGTGGAGAAAGTTGCAAAATTGTTGGAAGGCTCTAATGCTCCATCCGATAGGAGATTCATGTAGCTCTACAGGAATTGCAGCCCAAGGGCAGTGCATAAGAGCTCGTAAGGAAGTGTGCTCCCCTTTGGCTTGCTGTAAATCAAGTTGCAGTCCAGAAGGGATTGTGGAAGGTTCCACATGGGGTGAAACCCAGTGCAAAAATCTACTAGCATGTATAGATGAATGGTAGGAAAAAAAAATATGGTAGCTGCAACCCTCCCTTTTGTTTGGGGCCTGTAAGATTCCAGTAAGATCTGCATGCGGGTTTTCCATTCCAAATGAAATCAGAGCATAGCCTATGGATAGATTTAAAGAAAGCTTTAGGGAGGTATATAGCTAAGCTGTTTCAGGGGTAGAATAGTTTACATAAGATTGTCATTTTTAGGATGTTTGTTCTGCCCCAGAATGATATAGGAAGTTTTCTCCATCTTAATACCTCCTTCAAGTTCCTCAAAAGGGGGGTCCTTTACCTTGCCTAGATCCCTGGTAAATTTGATACCTAAATAGGTTATAGAAGTGTTTTTCCATTGGAGGCCCAAAGCTTCTATTTGGGTTCCATACCTCTCAACTGTACCACATTACGAGGAACGTTCCTCATTTTACTTCACAAAAGCTCTGTTCCACATTGTGAGGACTTGCCCCACATTCAATGTTAACATTTTAAAGCAAAAATCTATAGTAAACGATCCAAAAAATATATTATTCAATTAATAACAGACTTTCTGAACATAAATGCAAACATTTTAACAGTGTTCTGAGCTTCTTAGGTAAGATTTGATTACATGTTCCACATTTTGCTCATTTGTTCCACATTTTGAGAGGCAGTGTTCCACATTTGGGGGACAAAAGGTTGAGAGGTATGTTGGGCTCTAGTCACCAACACTGAAAGAGGATAGACCATGGTTTTATTCTTATTCAGTTTGTAGCCAGAACTGTCACTAAATTGGGCAATGGTATGTGGTACTGAAGGGAGAGCATGCTCCCCATTAACTAGATGAAGAAACAAATCATCAGTAAAAAATAAACATTTTTAAACTCCAGGGATCCCACCCGTATGCCCTTGATTCCCCCTCCCCCTTGATTTAGTACTCTAGCTAGAGGTTCAGTGTAGAGGTTGAACAGATAGGGGGACAGAGGGCATCCTTGTCTGGTTCCACTTTTTAAAAGGAAGACATCTGACAAGTGATTGTTACATAGTAGCCGTGCCGAAGGGCACTGGTAGAGGGTATGGATTCGCTTAAAGCTGTTTGGGAGGCCAAAATGGGAAAGTACTGTAAATAGGTAAGTCCAGTCAACCCTGTCGAAAGCCTTTTCTGCATCCAGGGACACCAACACAGCCTTAAGCTTGCGGTCCCTGGATGCAGAAATCAAATGTCCCAGTTTTAGAAAATGATTAGCTGAAGAGTGACCTGAGACAAAACCGGCTTGCTCTGGTCCTATCAGGGATGTCCAAACTTTAGCTAATCTTGTAGCTAAAATTTTGGCATACATTTTAATATCAACATTAATTAAAGAGATAGGTCTATAACTGCCAATTTGGATGGGATCCTTCCCTGGCTTTGGGAGAAACGCAATTCTAGCTTCAAATAAGGAAGACTCAGTAACTGGATGTGAATCCCAATCGGAGAATAAACGATGTAATAAAGGGATTAACTGAGCTTTGAAAGTCTTGTAGAACAGACCTGTATAACCGTCAGGTCCTGGAGCTTTATCTGGTTTCATTGAGTCTATAACTACTGAAATGTCTTTCTTGGTTATAGGATCAGTTAGAAAACAGTGGGTCTCACTTGAGAGGGAAGGAAGTTTTGCTCTAACAAAGAAGTCTCTTATCATTTGAGAGTGGGGACCCGACACTTGGAGGGGCGAATAGAAGTTTTGATAAAATTCTCTGAAGGAAGACAACATTTCTAAGGTCCCTGTAATGAGGGAACCATTATGCGGGTGTTTAATGGCTGAAATCCATTTAGCAGCTGAGCGCTGTTTTAGTTGCCAGGCAAGATACTTGTCAGCTTTATTTCCTTGGCCTATATAAGTTGCTTTAACCTGAGATGCTAATTTCTCTACTTTTTCTAAGAGGGTGCTAGCATACTGAGCCCGAAGATGGTCCAGTTCTAAAATACGTTCTGGGGACAATTTATCCGACCCTTTAGATTCCAGAGTGTGGATCTTATCTAAGCATAAGTTGAGGTGATACTGTTTCTTTTTCTTTGACACTGTAGCTATTCGAATAAGTTCATCTCTCCAAGTAGCCTTCAGAGCTGCCCACACGCTATCCATTTCAGGGATAGAATCGACATTTTCTTGGCTAGTAAGGGAGAGATAAGACTGGAAACGAGAATGTGTATGGTGATCTCTTGAAAGGGTGTTATTTAAGGACCAGGTGTGAGGTCTGAGGGACAGGCTGGGAAGGGACACTGTGACGGCTATTAGAGAATGATCGGAGATCACTCTGGTATAGATTTGAGGGTCCAAGATACTGGAGCATAATTGTTGAGACAAGAGGAAGAAATCTATGTGAGAGAAACGCTTATGTGCAGGAGAAAAAAAGTGAAGTCTTTGGTTAAAGGATATAAGAGCCTCCAAGGCAAGGGGCTATCAAACCCAAGGAGGACATGAGTTCTTGCAAGGCCCGCTGGGCTGGGGAGGGGCCATAACCTGTGTGGTAGGATCGATCTAAATCATTTGCCTGAACTAGGTTCCAGTCCCCCCCCCCCAAGGATGGTTGGTAGACGTAAGAAGGATGCCAATACAGAAATCAGATGGGCAAAAAATGAGGTAGAATCTGAGTTAGGACCATATATCGATCCCAGCAAGAGCTCAAGGTTACCTAGATTGCCTTGTACAAAAATATAGCGGCCTTCTGGGTCACTCACTGAGTGTATAGCAGTAAAGGGTACACCTTTTGCCACCAGAATGGCAACTCCTCTCTCTGCGGGAGTTGAATCCAGCTCCAAAAACTTGGCCAACCCAGTTTTTCTGGAGATATTTCAGTTGGTCTGATAGCAGATGTGTTTCCTGAATAAATGCGATCATAGGGTTATATCTCGCCATATGATTCAAAATGACATATTTTTTGGAGTTGTCTCCCCTAATATTCCAGGAAAGAAACTTTACTGAGTTAGCTATAATTGTAATAAAAGTGCCATGATAGCTATGGAGGACATTCAGCAGTGTTTGCTTCCACCCCCACCCTCTCCCAAACCCACCCCATCTACTTAAAAACAAACATAGGAAATGCAAACAAAAAAGAAAAACTCAGATAAAGTAACCCCAGTGTAACTTTACACTCATCATAAGGCCAGGACCTGGGCCTACTCCCCATGTTATGGACTTGATGCTTAATGAAGGTGAGCTGTACCCGATTACTGGGATACATAGGAAATCCTATCACCACTTGAGGAAAAAGGGCAGCTTCATTGTCTTAAGGTTCTTAATTGTGGTAGTTAACAAAAAAGGCAGAAGCATTCACAATCCGCTTTAATCTGATATAAGTAAATTAGTAAGTATTCTCATACAAACTGGCACAAAAAACTGAGTAGATTAGGACTTCAAAACAATTGTATGAGTTGCCCTTCTAAAAAAACTTAAAATTGCCTTGAATAAACCCCAAAAAGGAAACCTCTGCCACCACAAGGGCAATGAAAAGGCATGAAATTGGAAAACCAATGCTTAATCATATCAAGCTGACTAGCTAAACTCCCCTTGCAGTAAAAAGTTAACGATTACAGCTACCTAACACTATTAAAACATTAAAGGCAGTGCCATCTGATGGGCATAACTTTCAATTGCATCTTCTGTAGCATAATACAGATCCCTAGATTGTATAAACAGAAACTGGGCCCCCCACCCAACCCCTGCAGACTATGATATCAGTTGCAAGATTGGCTTTCATAATGAATGTCCAGCACATCTAGGAAGGAAGACTGGATAAACTGATTTTAGTTCAACAGAAAAGGAAGCATGTAGCTGTATTACTTGCGTGGCTTTGACAATTCCCCCATCTTTTAATGGCCCTGGATAAAGAGACTTAATGAAAAGACCATCTTAGCAAGTCTTACACTGTCTATAGTGCTGATCGTCCATCGAGCATTTAAATTAAAAAAAAAAGGGGGGGGCTCCCTCAAAAGGTTCATTACTTGTAACTTGGATGATTGGTGGGTAATGAAAAAGAAAGGATACAGGTCATTTGCCACCAGATACACGTTCACATCTCCGATCCTCCTGGTAGCTTCACTTAGGGAATAAGTGCGGGTGGGCCTTCTGAAGAACTTTTAAAGCTTCTTCCGTAGAGTTGAAGCATTTGGCTCCATCCACAAGGGTAATTTCCAGCCTAGCAGGGTAAAAGATTCTGTGTCGGATTTCTGCGGCCCACAGTTTGGAGGTAATGGGCCTGAACGTGGCCCGTGTTTGTCTTGTTCTGAGTGTTGGAGCAGGAACAAGCCTCATTTTCTTACCCTCCCATAATGTTGCTGATAATTTTCTGGCCTCCTTCAAAATGAATTTGTGGTCTAGATAGTTCAGAAGTTTAAAGATAATTGGGCGTGGGGGGTTGGCTGGTGGAGGCTGAGCCCTGAGCGAGCAGTGAGCGAGTTCAATAAGAAATGCAGAGCCATTAGGTGATAGCCCTGCTGTCTTTTTAAGGAATTTTTGCATAAATTGAATTGTATTTGGGCCTTCTTCCACTTCTGGTAAACCCAGTAGGACCAGATTGTTCCATCTATTCCGTCCTTCCAAGTAGTCAAGGTGCTCTTCAAGCTTAACTATATATTTTTTTTAAGGTGACGACCTCAGGTTCCATCTTTTCTTGTTTTCTTTCTACTGAGTTCACTCTTGCTTCAGTGTCTGCCAATCCAACGAGATAGTTGAGTGACAGCTGGTTTAATATCAGTCACTTCTTCAATTAACTTCAATAAGGCCTCTTTGATGGAAGAGAGCTCTGTGTAAATATGCACCGAGGATAATGCAAGCAGTTCCTACTGTGGAGAACTACTATGACGCTGACGCTTGGCCTCCGACTCCTGCGACGGATCCGATACCGACATTATATCAGAGCAACGCGGAGGAAGGGCAGAATCCATCTCCCTGAAGGATATTTATAGCTTTCTGCCAGAAGTTCACGTTCTAGGAGACCCATAGATGCTGAAATGCCAAGCTGAAAGTAAGTTTTAGCGAAATAATAAGTAGTTTAATCAGCGAGGTGATAGAGCTCTACAATCTGCTTCCTACTCCTTCACAAGCATCACATGACTCCGCTTCACACAATTTTTAAAATCAATTGGTCCTGTTTTCTTTTTGGGTCTCTCTGATATGCCAGTTGCCAGACAACTGAGAAAAAAGGGTGCCCAAAACGAAAAAAAAAAAATAATTACAGTTGAGTCCCAAAAACACAAAAAAAAGCAGAAATTAAAAGAAGGGCTTGGTTCCCTAAAAATGGGGAAAAAATAGGGAAATAACAAATAGCGCTCAGTTCCCTGAAAGCAGGAGCCAAAACAAAGTACAATTTAGACAAAAAAGCACTACCAGGGAACCAGAGCATTAATTTAACATTAAAAGAAAAGTATGGTAAAACACACTGAGGAGACGGTTCCCCTTGAAACCCTGGAACCGCTAAGGAACCAAGATAAAACATCAAATTTAATAAAAACCAAGCTAACTAACCTGAAAAGGCTACTGGGGCAGTGTTTTCTGAGATTTATTGAAATAACTAGTTTTTTTTCACAGAAAAATAAAGTCCGACAGATGCTGAGGAGAGCTTGCCGAGGCGTCTTAGCTAGGCAGGCGGAGAAACGAATTGGAGGGGTTTAGAATGCAGCAGTACCTAGGAGCAGCAGTTTGAATTGCAGCATGAGCCAATGATGAATTGCATCATTTACATATATTCTAATCTCTCCGGGGCAGTTCAGCACAGGAGACTGACTGCATTAGTTAAGCATACTGAGGCATTCCTGGGGTTTGAAGGGTTGTAGTAATGGACCTTGCCAAAAGATATGCCCACGTGTTGCTGGGAGGGTGCCACAGCCTCTTCAACAAGTTGCAGTTTTATCTGGGTTATTTTTGGCCACAATTTGGGAGGTCGGGGTATGGAAGAAATGGACAACCATCTTCCAGAAAAACTGTCTCCATGTATGCAAAGAAGTAAGGCTGTGTACGTTTAGCAAGTATTTGTCCCATTCTGCTTTTGACTATCCTAATGGGGTCTGATGGACAGCCCATCTGTCTGACTCCGGATCCAAGATCCTATCTAACCCCATTCAGATTTCAGATCCAAAGCTGGGGTGGATTATTGGATCTGAGGTCAGATGTCTGTTTGTGCTCTTTATCTCAGACATTGCAAATGGGGTGGTGAGCAAGGTAAGTCTGTTCGCAGACGACACCGAAATGGGAGCAGTGGTGGATGGAGTGGAGGGATGGAAGCAGCTGCAGGGGGACCTAAGCAAGCTAGAGGAGTGGTCAGAGAGGTGGCAGCTGGGGTTCAGTGCAAAGAAGTGTAAAGTTATACACTTCAGGGTGAAGAACCCAAGAAGAAAATACTGGCTGGGAGGAGTTAAGCTGGGGATCACTGAGGAGGAGAAGGACCTAGGGGTAATGGTAACAGGGACCATGAATAACACTGCCCAGTGCAGAACAGTGGCTACAGAAGTGAACAAAATGCTGGAGTGCATAGCGAGGGGGGTTTTGTCCAGGTGAAGAGAAGTGATCTTGCTCCTCTACAGGTCACTAGTAAGGCCACACTTGGAGTATTGTGTGCGGTTTTGGAGGCCATACCTGAAGCATGATATCAGGCTATGGGAGGGGGTGCAGAGGAGGGCAACAAAGATGATATGTGGAATGAAGGGGAGAGACTATGAGAGCAGGCTGGGAAACCTGAATATGTACACCCTGGAGGACAGAAGGGATGGGGGGGGCATGATAGAGCCATTCCAGTATCTGAGAGGAATTGGTAAGGATGGGGCAGATGGGGTCTTTAAACTAAGGAGGGGGAGGGACATCAGGGGGTGCGGGCTAAGAACAGAGGGGGGAAGATTTAGGAGGGAAATGAGGAGACACTATTTCACAGAGAGGGTGGTAGCAAAACGGACCACCCTGCCAGAATGGGTGGTATTATGTAAATCTGTGAACAGCTTCAAAAGGGCATGGGACAGGGAACAGGGGAGAGTGAGGGTGGTGGAAGTTGGGGGCAGCATTGGGATAACAAAGGGGAGGGGTGTGGAGCAGCTGCAAAACTAGGGATGCTAGCTGCACACTTGAGCACACTTAGATGGACCGGGTGGTCTGTTTTTGCTGGCGCATTCGTATATTCGTATGTCTGCCTCGAATCCCTCAGATCCCGAATAGTCACATCGGATAGCTGCCATTAGTGTTGCTCAGATAGTATCCAAGAAATTAGGATCCCAACAGATACCTCCCATTTGGCCAGATAGTTGCTGTGGTAGGATAGTAGTGCTATTTGACCATGGATCCTACCCTCTAGGATCCAGTGCATGGATCCTACAAATGGTGTGGATCCTGTAGATCCTAGCAACAGATCCAGCTTGGATCCTAACTATCTGACGTAGGATCCCTGGATCTGACCTAGGATCCATCACTATCTGACCCTAGATCCTAACTATCTGACCTGGGATCCCTGGATCTGACCTAGGATCCATCGCTATCTGACCCTAGATCCTAACTATCTGACCTGGGATCCCTGGATCTGACCTAGGATCCATCGCTATCTGACCCCAGAGCCTAACTGTCTGACATAGGATCCCTGGATCCTAACTAGGATCCATTGCTATCTGACCCTGGATCCTACATCTGTCTTTGCTATGATTTCTAATAGGATCCTAGGTAGGATACCAGTACTGTTTACGGATAGTGGTAGGATCCACAAAAGCACTATCTGAGCAACACTAGTTTCCATCCTCTTGAATCTAGGTGACAGGATCCAGTAGTCCGATACCAGTGGTATCCAATGCCATCCATTTTCCAAGAAAATGATATCCAAAAGATCACAGTGGAGGAATCAACTTTTTCCTTGGGGGACGGTTTAGTGAATGCCTTTAATGAGCATTTCATCAAAGTGGGTACCCAGGATTCAGTTGACAGGGATAGCCAAGATTATAAGGTCAGTGTAGAGCAGGTTTTGGTGGATAGTAAACCAGATTCAAAAGGAATGAGGGTGTTTAAGTTTGCTCACATTTTTCAGGAAGAAGTACATAGGGAACTCCTGAAAATAAGTATCTTTAAAGCTATAGGGTATGATGGAATTCCTTCCATAATATTAAAGTATGATGTCCCTTGCTTGGCCACCCCACTGGCTTATATTTTTAATTTATCTTGTAAGACTGGTGAATTCCCAGAAGGGTGGAAGGTAGCTAGGGTCACACCTGTATTTAAACCAGGAAATAAGACTGACTTAGGGGATTATAGGCCCATTTCGTTGTTACCCCAGGTCTCCAAAATATTTGAGAGAATTGTTTCATGTCAGCTGAAGAACTCTCTGGATCATAATAATAAATTGTCTCCATTTCAGTCAGGTTTTAGGCCTTTACATAGTACTTAAACAACTCTAACTAAAGTGGTAAGCGATCTCCAACTGAGTCTGGACAGGAGGTTAATGATAGGTGCTTTATTCATTGATCTTTCAAAGGCCCTGAACCATCGGGTGCTCCTGTCCAGACTCAGGGAGATTGGCTTGTCTCATCTTTCAATCAGATGGTTCTCATCATATTTGATGGGACGTAGTCAGTATGTGAAGGTAGCCTCCTTGAAATCTGGGATTCTGGATTCGAAGAGCAGAGTTCCCCAGGGGTCAGTCTTGTGGCCCCTGCTCTCAATATCTATGTGAATGTATTTAGGTCCCAATCTCCTGACATTCAGTATCATCTGTATGTAGATGATACCATATTGTATGTTGAAGGAGTTTCTCAGGATACAATAGAGTTAAAGTTGCAACACGCTTTTGACAAAGCTCAGGAATTTTTTAGGAGGCATCATTTGATCTTGAATGCAAATAAAACACAGGTACTTTTGTTTAGAAGTAAGTATAATAGAATTTGTGACCTAAAATTGGAAATTGTTACATCTGGGGGTTTAGTTATAAAACAGGTTGATCACTATAAATACCTGGGAATGTGGCTTGATTCCCACTTAAGTTGGGATTTACATATAGATTTGTTAATTGGAAGTATGAATAAAAAACTAGGAACCCTTTATAGATATAAATTGATTGTTCACTTGGGAGCTTAAGCAACAGGTTGGTAGAAAAGAGGCCAGGAGTTATATTTTGTTTTAAACTGAAATATTTGAATAGTTTGTTAGTGAAATTAGTTCTATGTGTTAAAAATTATTACCTTGAATTTGAACTGATACTTGGGCTGTGATATTGTAGGTTTGGGGATAGATGTTTGGCAGGGAAAATTAGAAGGTAATTTAAATGTGTGTTTGCCTGGTGTTTGGAGGAGGGGACATTAGCTGCAATTAACTTGTCTTTAAACAGGAATTACTGTGGCTTTCATTGTTCACTTGGGAGCTTAAGCAACAGGTTGGTAGAAAAGAGGCCAGGAGTTATATTTTGTTTTAAACTGAAATATTTGAATAGTTTGTTAGTGAAATTAGTTCTATGTGTTAAAAATTATTACCTTGAATTTGAACTGATACTTGGGCTGTGATATTGTAGGTTTGGGGATAGATGTTTGGCAGGGAAAATTAGAAGGTAATTTAAATGTGTGTTTGCCTGGTGTTTGGAGGAGGGACATTAGCTGCAATTAACTTGTCTTTAAACAGGAATTACTGTGGCTTTCATTGTTCACTTGGGAGCTTAAGCAACAGGTTGGTAGAAAAGAGGCCAGGAGTTATATTTTGTTTTAAACTGAAATATTTGAATAGTTTGTTAGTGAAATTAGTTCTATGTGTTAAAATTATTACCTTGAATTTGAACTGATACTTGGGCTGTGATATTGTAGGTTTGGGGATAGATGTTTGGCAGGAAAATTAGAAGGTAATTTAAATGTGTGTTTGCCTGGTGTTTGGAGGAGGGACATTAGCTGCAATTAACTTGTCTTTAAACAGGAATTACTGTGGCTTTCATTGTTCACTTGGGAGGCTTAAGCAACAGGTTGGTAGAAAAGAGGCCAGGAGTTATATTTTGTTTTAAACTGAAATATTTGAATAGTTTGTTAGTGAAATTAGTTCTATGTGTTAAAATTATTACCTTGAATTTGAACTGATACTTGGGCTGTGATATTGTAGGTTTGGGGATAGATGTTTGTAGGAAAATTAGAAGGTAATTTAAATGTGTGTTTGCCTGGTGTTTGGAGGAGGGACATTAGCTGCAATTAACTTGTCTTTAAACAGGAATTACTGTGGCTTTCATTGTTCACTTGGGAGCTTAAGCAACAGGTTGGTAGAAAAAGGAGCCAGTAGTTATATTTTGTTTTAAACTGAAATATTTGAATAGTTTGTTAGTGAAATTAGTTCTATGTGTTAAAATTATTACCTTGAATTTGAACTGATACTTGGGCTGTGATATTGTAGGTTTGGGGATAGATGTTTGGCAGGGAAAATTAGAAGGTAATTTAAATGTGTGTTTGCCTGGTGTTTGGAGGAGGGACATTAGCTGCAATTAACTTGTCTTTAAACAGGAATTACTGTGGCTTTCATTGTTCACTTGGGAGCTTAAGCAACAGGTTGGTAGAAAAGAGGCCAGGAGTTATATTTTGTTTTAAACTGAAATATTTGAATAGTTTGTTAGTGAAATTAGTTCTATGTGTTAAAATTATTACCTTGAATTTGAACTGATACTTGGGCTGTGATATTGTAGGTTTGGGGATAGATGTTTGGCAGGGAAAATTAGAAGGTAATTTAAATGTGTGTTTGCCTGGTGTTTGGAGGAGGGACATTAGCTGCAATTAACTTGTCTTTAAACAGGAATTACTGTGGCTTTCATTGTTCACTTGGGAGCTTAAGCAACAGGTTGGTAGAAAAGAGGCCAGGAGTTATATTTTGTTTTAAACTGAAATATTTGAATAGTTTGTTAGTGAAATTAGTTCTATGTGTTAAAATTATTACCTTGAATTTGAACTGATACTTGGGCTGTGATATTGTAGGTTTGGGGATAGATGTTTGGCAGGGAAAATTAGAAGGTAATTTAAATGTGTGTTTGCCTGGTGTTTGGTAAGAGCCGTCCCACCCACCCTGTTTTTTAGGCTTTCTTAAATACTGAAAAGCCACTGGGGGTTGGGTTGAAGGGCTGAGTATTTCTGTTTGGGACTGAAATTTGAAGCAACAGGAGTTGGTGGGCCTGTGACATCATACGGTACCTGGAGTCTGCTTACACACACTGTTAGTGGGACTGAACACATACTGGACTGTATGTGTTGTGAGACTTGGAACTTTGTTGGTGGGGTTGAAATTGGGTTTGTAAATAACTACAGTCAGTATAGAGAGAAACTGTACCCAGGGAAAGGGACTGAGAAAAGGGGTGTGCTATTATAAACAGAGGGGATAATCAGGGTGGCCATATTCCACCATGGCAGGCATCTTCGAAGGGTTGTAGGCTGCACAGGCTGTGGGATGGCAATAATTCTAAATTGGGCCTGAGAGAGGAGGCTGCCCACTCTGTAGACAGCTATCTTGTATCAGGAGTGAGGTATATTGGTTAAGGAGTAGCTGTGGGAGCTGGGGGTGTCCAGGATAAGGGTGTGGATATGGGCAGCAGAAGGGTGGGGCTGAGGGGAGGCTGGGGCAACGCTCTGAAATTACAGGACATTATGCTACAGCAAGCAGAAGGGGGGATATTAGGGACAGAGGACCCTTAGATAGGGAAGTTGATGCTAAGGGGAAAGCGTACAGGGTGAAAATTCTGAATTCAAGGAGACTGGAGGAGGAAGAGTCAGGAGGGGCTGTTGTGCGGAAGCCTAAAACAGCAGACTGTGGGAAGGGAGCTCCTAAGGTGAACAGTGCAAGAGAGGAAGAAGAGGGTCAGTTTAGAGATGCAGTCAGGGGAAACTTGGGTTACTTGATGGAGGCTGACATAGAGTGTCACAATAAATTTGAGATACTAAGCATCCTAGAGGGGGAGGAAGGGGTTGGTGGAAATGAGGAAACTTATACAGAGGCCGGGGGAGTCGGATACCATAGGGCATCACAGAACAGCTATGGAAAGGATAGACATAGTCCCAGAGGGAGAAGGGGAAACATATATGTTAAGCAAATGGGGAGATGCAACATATTCCAGACATGAGGAGAGGAGAGCATGATTGGAGAGGAACTGGGAGACAAGGAGGTGGGAGGAGCCCCCTTCAGCAGGAAGGTCAGTACCAAGGATGGGGCCCTAGCTAAGGGGACCCACAGAGAGCCTCTGGAGACAGGGGTACTATTACAAGGGGGGATGAGGTGCGGGGAAACCATCAGGGCCAGGATAAATGGTTCAGATAAGAGAGGGTTAAAGGGGACACCTATTCAGAGGGGGTTTGAGTTAAGTGGGCAAAATAGCAAGGGAGGCAGAAAGGGGAGGGTGACAAGGGGGTCTCTAATAAGGCAGGAAGACTCCCATGAAATTGCGATCCTGAATAAAGTGGGGAGGGGGGCTGAGAGGGCATAGTGGAGGTAACCATAAGGATGATGGCGGTGTTAAGGTTCTGTTACTGGGAGACTCGATGATTAAGGGTATCCATTGGGAGGACAGGGGATGGATGCCATAGCCAGGTGAAGGTAGTGAGTATCTCTGGGCTGACAGTGCACAGAGCAAAGTTCATAGTGTATGAAATGGTTAGGGATTGTGGAGGAAACCGGATTTCCTGGTGCATTTGGGAACTAATGATCTAGAGGAAATAGCATTATGGAAATCCAAGCAAGGTTCAAGAACTTGCCAGAGTCTGTCGGGATAATGGATGCAACATTTCCTTTTCGGAATATTGCCAGTACCAAAGGCCTCAGTGGAGAAAAATGAAGCTCACAGAGGTTAATGAATGGCTCAGGAAGTGGGGAAGAGAATGGGTTGGGGTGTTAGGAACTGGAATGGAGTTTGGGAGGATAAGGACTATATGCCAAGGACAGGTTTCATCTTGCCCCATTAGGGAAGGAAGTCCTTAAACAGGGGATGGCTGACTACATACAAGAAAGTGGGGTTTAAACTTGTAAGGGGGAAGGGATAAGGAGGGGCTGACCACCTCCCTCCAGATGAGGGGAGTAGCCTTCAAGCCCAAGGGGAGGGGAAACAGACTGAGGTGGAGGTTTCAGGAGGAGCAGGGGAGGATGGAAGTATAAGGAATCTCGTGGGGTTCAGCAAAGGATCAGGGATAAGGGTGGGGTTAGTGTAGTAAATGCCAGGAGCTTGGGAAACAAGTTGCCAGAGTTCCAGGCCATGCTGTTCGAGGGGTGGATGGGCGGCAGTCACGGAAACGTACAACAAAACCATGACTGGGACCTAAATGTACGGGGTACACTATGCTTAGGAAGGATAGAAAGGAGGGCAGAGGGTGAGTGGCTATGTTCATTAGAGATGACATAGAAATTGCTATGGTAGAAGAGGCAGAGGAAACGTGGAGGCCTTATGGGTCACCTTACGATCCCCAGCAGGAGATAAGGTCAAGCTGGGAGTAGCATATAGCCCCGGGATGAGTGATGTTCTAGAGGATGGTTTGCTGGACAACATCATTGCCCAGTGTGGTCCAAAAGGGGAAGGAGTGGTGTTGATGGGGGACCTTAATATGCCAGGTACTAACTGGGGAACCATGTCCTCTAAGGAGGCCAAGGAGCAGAGGCTGCTGGATGGCTTCCAGGATGTGTTCTTAACACAGCATGTGATGGAGCCCACAAGGGAGGGGCATGTCCTGGATGTGGTTCTGGCAGATGGGGATCTGGTAAGGGACATGGTTGTACAGGACCCCCTGACTGGGAGTGACCACAATACTGTCTGGTTTCAAATAAGCATGGGGGAGGGGGGTGAGATCTAGGACACTGGCAGTGGACTTCAGGGGGCAGACTTTATGGGCATGGGAAATATTCTCAAGGATCACTTGAAGGGATTACCTCAACAACAAGTGTGGAAAGGGAGATGGGAGGTCATAAACGGGACTTCATGAGGCAGTCAGGATCTGCGCTAAGTTGAAACGAAGGAGCAAGGTCACATAAACCATGCTGGTGGTCCAGTGAGGTCCAGGTAGCAGTCAGAGAAAAGAAGGCGTTACAAAAATATAAAACAACAAGAGGGGATAGGGATAAGGAAATGTACCAGCTTGCATCTAGAAAAGTCACCCGTATGGTGAGGGGAGCAAAGTCCAGTAAAGAGCAACGGCTGGCACAGGGGATACATGGAGGGGAAAAGGGGTTCTTCCGTACATTGGGGAGCGGAGAAAACTAAGGGCCATCTCAGCAGATTGAGATCAGAAGGAGGGTGGTGGAAGAGGCGAGGACCAGGCAGAGGTATTTAACGAGTACTTTGCTCCTGTGTTCACTAGGAGGGATGGGATATCTACAAAGCAAGGCACAAAGGGGATAGAAGGGCAGGGAGTGGGATCAGGGGAGCAGCAGAAATGGAGCAAAGGAGAGAAAGGTACCCCAGGGTGTCACATCTGGATAAGGATAAAAGACCAGTAAGGTGGAGGGGACGGATGATGCCATCCCCACCAAAGGGTGTGGTTTGCCCTCAAGGCCCTAAAGAAAGACAACTCCTGGGCGGATGGCATTCATCCGAGAGTACTATGGGAATTGGCAGACATACTGGCTGTACCCTGGCGGAGCTTTTCAACAGGTCACTTGAGACAGGGAGGGTACCTAGGGATTACAGAGGCACATGTGGTACCAACATAAAGGGGGTCGAAGGAAGTACCAGGAAACTATAGACCCATCAGTTTAACCTCGTGGTGGGAAAATTAATGGAGAGTATACTAAAGGAACGATTGGGGTTTACTTGGAGGAGGTGGAGGTCTGGATAGTCGGCAGCATGGGTTTGTGCCAGGTAGATCATGTCAAACCAACCTTGTGGAGTTCTATGAATGGGTAACATCAGAACTGGACAGGGGTAAGCCTGTGGATGTATTATTCTTGGACTTCAGCAAGGCGTTTGACTCTGTCCCCCACAATGGTCTGGTGGAGAAACTGATGGGGTTAGGAGTAGGCCTTTGATGGTCAGGATGGATTGAAAACTGGATAGCTGGACGACTCAGAGAGTAGTGGTCTGTGGGGAGCTCTCGAACCCTACAGAGGTTGGTAGTGGGGTACCACAGGGCTCGGTCCTGGGTCCAATCCTGTTTAATGCATACATATCAGACATCAGGGATGGTATAGGGTGTGAAATGAGTCTCTTCGCGGATGACTCCAAGATGGGAGCAGTAGTTGAGGGAGAAGAGGGGAGGTTGGCCCTGCAAGGGGACCTGGACACCCTGGAAAGCTGGGCTCACACATGGAAATTAAATTTCAATATCACCAAGTGCAAGGTGTTGCATCTTGGTCAGGGAAACCCTAAACACAGGTACACCCTGGGAGGGGAGGTGCTGGAAGCCTCAACAGGGGAAAAAGACCTAGGGTCATGGTGGACATGTATGAATAACACTGAGCAGTGCAGGAGAGCAGCTAGCAAGGCAAACAGGATGTTGGGATGCATCGCAAGGGGGACACCTCTAGGAGCAAGGAAGTGATTCTGCCACTGTACAATGGACTGGTTAGACTATTACCTTGAGTACTGTGTACAGTACTGAGCACTACACTTGAAGAGGACATACAGCCCTGGAGAGGGCACAGAGGAGGGCAACAAAGATGATAATGAGGGCTAGGGGATTTGACTTACGAGGACAGACTTGAGGAGCTCTGCCTGTTTTCATTGGAGGAGAGGAGAGACAGGGGGACATGATTGAGGTCTTCAAGTACCTCAAGGAATAAATAGGGTAAACATGGAGGGATCTTTAGACTAAAGCAGGGAGGCATCACCAGAGGCATGGTTTGAAGTTGGAAGGTGGAAGGGTGAGGGGGAAAAGAGGAGGAGGTTTTCACTGAGAGGGTGGTGGACCTTGGAATGCTCTGCCTGGTGAGCTGGTTCAGAGATCCACAGTGGAGAGCTTTAAGAGAGGTGGACAGACACAGAAAGTGGATGTATCAGATGATGGCCTGTCCCGAGGGGGTGGGGATGGATGATAGGGGTTTCTGGAGCACAAGGGATGGGAGGGTCTCGGCACCCAACTAAGGATCTAGGTTCGAGCAGACTTGATAGACCATAAGGCCTAATCTGCTGGCAAATAGTATGTTAGTATGTTAGTATAAAAGATTTATGTCTAGGGAGGTCTGTCAGAATGTGGTTGCAACTTTATTACTCCCAGCAATTGATTATAGAGATATATTTTATGGAGAGGCCTCTGGGGTATTGTTAAATAAGGTGGACCAGCTGTTTTGTAGGTTGGCTCGCTTTATATTAGAGGCCCCGTGTAGAACACACAGGTGTTATTTATTTAATTAATCAAATTTGGGATAGACCTTTTGTGAGAAGGAATATACATCTGTTGCACTTCGTGATTAGGGTCTGGAACCATAGGGTTCCAGATTATAAAAGCTTAGGGAATTTGGAAGGGATTTGAGATCGACACATGGTGTCCAATTTTATGTTCCCAGTTGTATCTTGAATATTGGAAGATCTTCTTTCTTATTTAGGGGAATTTCCCTCTGGAATGATTCACCTCAATATTTAAGATGCTCAGGGGTCAGGATCAGTGTTTATAAATGTGTTTAATGGTGTACCGCCTGGACAAAGACTGTTTACTTCTGCAATCAGTGTAATGTATTTTAAAGTTTGATCTAAGGATCGTATATGTTATTGTTTGGGTATGTCTCATTTACTATTATGTTAAGTGTATGTTTGTGTTCATGTTTAATTTATGTGAAACTTTGTACCTTATGGACCTGGAACTTCATTAAAAATGAGCTTTGCTCAATGGAATGTCTCCAGTATTCTCTGAATAAAAATGATTTACTTACTACTTTACTGCTTACCATTGGTGTCTTTTCCACAGGGTAATATCTGAGCAATACCACTACACATTCACTTTAGCAATCAAGGACAACACACTAAGGGTCTGGAGGCCAACTCAGAAAAATACTTACATGTAGTTATGCGATTTTTTTTTATTAGTGAGAGGTTGATTACGTTTATGATATGGGGAGTGGAGGGCATGCCAAGCAATAGACCCCTTGTTGCTGAAGTAATGAGAGCCCCTAGATGTAGTAAGCTGTAAGATTATAGATGTAATCATCTGGGCATAAACTTCAGCGAGAAGGTTTCCTTCACAAACGAGAAGTGAGATATTCTGGAGCTTGACCCTTTAAGCACTATAAGGGGAATAATGCTAAGTGCATTCTTCGCCCGTCTTCCACGACCTGTCTTTCACGGCCAAAATTCCCTGTATTTTCCTCTACCTCTTTCGCATTTACAGTCGCTACCTCTGTTACTTTGCTCCGACAAAATGTTTTTGATCTCGTTAGCCGTTGAATCAATACCTGTAACTGAACTTAATATGTATTATGTGTGCATGCTTGTGTTTTTATTCTGCATGTTGTACTTCTTGTAACCCTTTGTTTGTTTTGTTTACCCTGTCCTCAGGTCGCACCTGGAAACTAGCCATGGCTCAGTGTGCTTTTCCCAGTTACCAGATTATAGTGTATGGTGGAACGTCGTTCTCCACCGAGATCGATCGTTTTCGAAACCTTGTAGTCACACACTAGTGACGTTCGCAGTACAACAGAATGATGTTTTCTACTGTACTGCGAATGTCACACTGTGTCCTCGCGCAGCATTTGACAGTTAGGGCTCACTCCATAGACAGGACACATGGCGAAAGCAGCAATATCAGGGGCAGTATTAATTGTTAGTGTGAAAACGTTCACAATGTAAATTCTTTTTCCTTGTAGTAACTGGGTTTTTTTTCCAAAAACGACTGCCCACCATACACTATAAGAAAAGTGCATGAGGAACAGTTGACAATAGGTATTTTCATGCTGGCACTATGACAACGGATTACCTCTCGAGCTGCGCTCTTGAGGTAATCTGTCGTCATAGTGCCAACTCGGTGAAAGAATAGCCCTGTTGTCAACCGTTCCCCATGCACTATCCTATATTTAAATAAATAAATAAAACTATCCAGTTCAGTTGTTTGTACATTACACTATGAGTTTCAAAAGGGCAGTTTAAAACTAGTTCAGGTAGAATCCTTTTGGTGATGTCCCACACCTGTTCAGCAGTGTGCCCTTGCTATTTGTTTCCCCTCAGTATAACTTCCAGTTTCCCTTTGTCTGTCTTTGCTTTAGCGTTGCTCAGAATCAGATCAATGGGATCAGATTCATTGGATTCTGATCCAGTTTCAGAATTTAGGAAGACTGAAAAAATCCAAAAAACCGTTCAGTCAGGCTCAGAATCTGATTCTGAAATCCAAAACCCTGTTTTAGTTAGAGGCAAGAAATGCAAACCTGTACTTCTTGTCTGCTAGAATCTGTAGGATTTCAGATTCCAATTTAGAAATGGATCTTCCGAAATTCTAAAAAGCCTCTTGGAATGGATTTCATTGAACCTGAACACCTCTGCTTTGCTTAGTTACTGGCTTTCAGTCTTAACCCTATCTGTCCCCCCAGGGTTGCTCAGAATCCACCAAAAGGAACTGCATTAATTGGACACCAATCTGATTTTAGGATGTAGGATTTTTGGACTGGATGTCCGAAAATCCTAATTCCTAAATTGATAGAAATTTTACATTTTGGAGTTCAGATTTAGGATTGTGGATTCCAAATCTGAATCTGATTCAGAGATTCCTTTTAGGATTTAAATTGGAATCGGATTAGGAATTGGAATTTCCTAAACAGTCCAATCAAATTAGAATTGGTAGATTCTGAACAATCTTAATACCCTCTACTAAAACTTGCAGTTTTTTTCAGTGTGTGCAGTAAATCAGGAATGATTAAACACTCATGTGCTTTCAGTTGCCAGAAACCTTTGAAGACGTTACCATCTCTTTTTCCGATGGGGAGTGGAAGATGTTAAGTGACCAGGAGAAGGCACTGTACAAGGAAGTGATGGTGCAGAATTATGAAACGATGACTTCAGTAGGTAAGGATAACGTAGTCATGGTCTATGATTAGTTGTGAAGACAGCCACTCATATCTTTTCACATTAATGAAAGGTACAGGCAGGATAGCCCCTAAGAAGGGAAGAGTTATGAGAAATATTTGGGGGGACACGGTCCCCAAAAACTAAGAATCGACACAAACCAGTTAATATAAACTCTGATTGAAGAACATTTAGTGCTTTGGATAATTATCTGAACTGCAAGGGGGAAGAGTTACAGTAGTATATATGCACTTATTTTAGAAGGCAGGAAATACCTGGGATGTCATGTTGACTGTAGTCCTTACCACTGTAGCTGTAGTCCATGCCAGTTACTGTCATGCCCAGTGGTCATCTTGTCAGTTGACTCAGTAATAGAAAAAGATGCCTGCTTGTTATCCACTGAGGTGAGCCACTTTTTCTCATAAAGCACTGGACAGGGCAGCAATTTGGAGTCAGCTAGATCACTAATGCTGAACAAAAACCAACACGCTGCTGCACTTACTCAGGTGATCAACACTTGCAAAATATTTGTGCAAAAGATTCTGTGAGGCATTTAATTCCAGCTTCACACTTTTTTAAGTTGTTTTTCATTTCTCAATCACTTATTCAATCACTTTTCTCGGTAACAGAAGTATAACCATTTATATTGCCACAAGATTCAAAGTGCAGAGTACAAAAATAAGTGCAATATTCAAAAAGCATGCATGCTGTTCTCCAGTGCAAATGACTCACGACGCTGCCCTTCTATGTCCAGATCACCCAAGTAAGTGCAGCAGTGTATTGGTTTTTGATATCCACTGTGCCTGTGTTCAGTGTTCCTCATTCATTACTGCGGTGTGCTATTCATGCTATATTATTTTACCACTACTCTTTTTTTTTTTTTTTTACCACCACTCATGTAGATTTATTTCCTACCACCACCCTTACATTTGTGGCTCTCTGCCTAATTTGGTTTTAAAACATAATATAGTGTTGCCTTTAACACCATCTTTTATTGCACTACTCTACTGTTACTACTACCCTGTTGGTATACCAGTACTCTGTACTTGAAAGCCACATATGCACACATACAGTACCTATAGGGACCCCAAGGAATAATGCGCACTTGGCCTACATCACCATAACCGCCACCCAGTATTTCCAAGCAATGGGGAACCCTGTAGTCCATCTGTGCCCTCTCAGTATATTGAGTCCGTCGGCTTGGCAGACTCATATAACAGATCATAATTTGGGCCATTTTATAAGACAGATAATCCACTACATGGCATGTGGTCGTGCTCTGATATATTCATGCCTTAGAGTGTGTTAAGAGGCATGAGGTCGCAGGCCAAGTGTATTCAACCACCCAAGGCATGCGTATATCAGAGCATGACTGGACACCCAGTAGTGAATTATCTGTCTTGTAAAATGGCCAAAATTGTTTTGGGGAGACGAAAAATAGAAAAAAGTACAGGCGTGCGGTTGTTGTGTGATAATGCATGGTCATGGTGTGTGTTTTTTCCAATCGGGAGACAGCATTTTTACTGATTTGTTTCATCTATTTTATAATTTTATATACCAGTCCCCCCAGCCCTATCACCCAGCTTCCCTGGGACTTGCCTCATACTCCATCGTCCTTTGCCTCAGGACTTTCGGAGGTGCCCAGTTATCAATGTGGGGCCTGCAGGAAACTACGATTTCATCCGGTCGGGTTTTTTTTCCACCATTTTCTCCCTGGACCCACAGGGTGTGCAGTGATGCATTGTGCAAGTTCTGCCTCTATAGAGATGCCCCCCCCCCATGTGAAGTGAGTGGGATCCCTTCCCTCATCCCACTGTGCTGCCACCGAAATTTGTACAGGTAGCAACCACCAAACAGGAGGTGTTTATCCCCCTCCACACTGAGGAGGGAGCCAAACGCCAATGCTGGGGAAGTCCCCCAGCAACTCTTGTCCATTTCCGAATATCAGTGACTCAGCCCACCACACCATTGTGCTGGCTGCCCTTCGGTATGTTAAAAAAGTTAATTTGCAAAACAGTGCATTGGGAACCGAGGGTGTAGATGGGTTAAACCCTCTCCCTTCCCTTGCACCTCTCTGTTACAAATTGCTCCTATTTCCTTCCTGCAAGCTGAGCTCCGTCTTGTCAGATGGACACAGTCAACAGAGGGACTGGATGCCAGCAAGAATGTGAAAAAAAAAAATATTGATAAGGCCTTTTGCAGCTAAATGAAGCTAAACTGCAGGGGGATTGCACATATCAAGGAAAAAAGTGAAAGTGCAGCTGCGTGCTGTTGCACCCGAACTCTGCTGGTTGGCCACTCTCTGTGCAGCACAATTGTGAACCCCCGACAGGATACATAATGTCAGGACTGCAAGGGAAACATATCGAGGGACACCATGGGATCTCTGTATGTCTAGCGCCACTCACAAGGGCAGTGGCGCCACTTTTTATAATCGGGGAGGGGGGGTCTGTGAAGATAATTTTGGGGCAGAAGACTGGAGGCGATCCCGTTGGTCAAGCCACAAAGGTCTCGACTCTTGGTGAGCTCAATAAGGAAACCACTCGCAAATAAACTGTACACGAACATTACCATGCAGTAACATTAACGTTTATTTGGGGGTGACTGGCACAGGCTTTGTCGGGGGGGAAGGGTTCAATTAATACTGTGTTTGCAAATATTAAGGGATATACAGAATGGCAGGACCCAAATAATTATTTCCCGCTAAGGCACTTAATTCTCTCTTCCATCTATGTTCCATATATATGCACACCGTAACCTTGTGAATAAAACCCCAAATAATACAGAGACTGGCAGTTGTAATACATAAATTCCGCACAACTGATGCATGGCCGACTCACTCACACAAAAGGTAACAGTCATCTCGACAAAATTAACAAAAAATGCACATGACCGTAATAGGACACCGCAGGCTGTCACTTGGTGCCTAATATGCATATTTTTTCAGGGAAATAATTCTAGTTTATAGATCACATTGACGGGAAAAAAGAGAAAATAAAACAAAAATGGGTATATTGATGTTTTTTGGTAGAGAAACATTGTTGCTAGAAAGACTACATAGTGAATTTATTTCTTCTGTATATATGTAATTAGTATGTAACTATTTCTGCGGGACTGTGTTAACCTGCTGGCTGCTGTTTGCCACCCTGGGACCCTCATGAAAAGAAGCACTGTACCTCATGGGATTATCCCAGTTGCAGTCATTTTTTTTTCCAATTGTTTAACCAAGACTAGCACACTAAGTTGAAAGCTTGCTTACAGGCACGACCTGCGAGCACAGGGAAGTTGAGTGACTTGCTCAGGGTCACACAGTATGCAAGTGGTGGCTGTGGGATTCAAACCCAGGTCTCCAGATTTGCAGTTCAGAGCCTTAAACCACTGCGTTGTACTGCCTCCCAATAACTAAATAAACAGTGACTACCGTAGTCTGCTGTTTTAAATGTCTGATTGTAGGGAGGCTTTTGCAGTATAGTCACTTAACAATTTGTTGGCATCCTGCAGTCACATTCCATCCTGGGAAAGGGGTCTGCGTCTCCAAGCTGATTTATAACCTAGTCCTTCAAAGACTGCCCTTGTGTCCTATGAACATAGCACTTTATTTGTAGCTGTCTTGCCATGATAACTTCTTTATCAACAGAACATTACACTCATAAAGAAAAAACTTAATTACAACTGAAGTATTGAATTTACTATTCTAATTAACATTGCATTCTCTGTATATTATATGGCAGTGGATCTAGTCCAGGCAGTCAGTGATGAGAATGGCTGTACCTTGTATTCCGTGTACAGCCATCTCATCGCACTGCTCGTCCAATGCACCTAGCAGCAGCACAACAGGGAAGCACAAAAACACAAAGGGGAACAACCCTGAACAAAAATAAGTTTCAAGTAAAACTATAATCATTTTATGGCAATCCATTGCCATATACTATGATTATGGGTATACTGTTGTTTCTTACTGTTTAATAAGTGTCTCTTGCACTGGTTGGGCAGACAGAACCACTCAGCTCAGCTTTGCGGGCCTCTTGCCCAATCAACACGAGAGACACTCGTTAAACCATAAGAAACAAGAGTCAGTATACTCGTAAAAACTTCTCTATGTACAGCTGTGTTCTCACAAAACCTGAATATGGGGTACTTGTGGCCTTGAAAACTTGTATACCTTTCTGTTAGTCAGATAAAAGGTAGTGCAAGATTTTTGTTTTTGCTTTTTTCCCAGTCAGTTCATTTCCCTTATTCCTGTTTGAGGCATCAGAACAACAGCCAATCAACTTCTTCTCAGTGCAGCTTAAAGAGGCCACTGCTAGACAAATTTAGATCATGAATTACATTCAATGAGAAAGGGAAAATGTGAGCCACTAGGAATTGAACCTAGGACCTCTAGCATTCCATGCTACTAACTAGCATGGAATGCTAGAAGTCCTAGGTTCAGTTCCTAGTGGTTCGCATTTTCCCTTTCTCATTGTAATTCATGATCCTATTTGAGGCAGTGTAGCATAGTGGTTAAGGGCACTGAGTTGCAAACCTGGAGGCCTGGGTTTGAATGCCATCAGCCCCAACTAGCATAATTTGTGACCCTGAGCAAGTCACTTAACTTCCTTGTTATCCCAGGTCGCACCTGGAAACAAGCTCTGGCTTAGTGTGTCTTTCCTGGTTAAACAACTTCTCTTCCCCCCCCCAACACGGCACCACAATTTCCTCTATGTATTACATTGAAAGCCTTGTATTGATGGTACCACCAAATACTGCCTTCCCACTTTAGACAAGTCTGTTTTGGGAACGGGGATATTTAATCAGTTTGGTAAACTAACGTAGTAAAATGGCTGTAAGTGAGAGTGGGACCACGTAATAAATAAATTTAATTAGTCTTTGACTCTCACTCGGTTTTGAAAGCAGCAGAGTAAATGGAAAAAGTGCCTTTTTATGAGTTCTGTTACTAGGCATACTGTTGTTGCTATGTAAGCACATTTCTGTCAGACAAGTACTGTACTGGTCATTTTGTAAGTCAGCAATATAGTCTACCCACTTCTGAATCACCGCAGTTGCTAACATGATCTTATTTACTCTGTCGGGACTGACAGAATGTGGCATGGAGCAACGATCTGAAGATCGTTGGTGGAGGATGGTGCTGCAAACATTGGGGCTAAAGAGGTTAACCTATGTGATGGGGGAAGGGAGGAAGGATTCACAAGGCAGTGGGACCCTTTTTTGGTTTCCTTGTCAGAGGAAGAGAGTTGGGTATTATGGGAAGGTGTCATAACTTGAGAAAGGGAAGGATGAAGAGAGATGGCATATAGAAAGTAGAAAGAAGGAGTAAAAGAAGGGGAAAATGGAAGTGTTGAAAGAAGAGTAAAAGGGAAGATAAAAAGGAATGAAGTAAAGGATGGAGGAAAAACAAGAATGAGAAAAGGATTGGATGTAAAAAGCATGAGTATACTGGTTGCACTTTCACTCTAATTTAATTTAACCTAATTTAATTTAAGTAAGTTCAGTTGGAATGGAATATAGTTGGTAATGAAATGTAATGGTTGATTATTATAATGTATAACGTTGGTAGTAGAATGAATAAGTTGTGTATTTGATTGTTTGTTGTTTGTTGAAAAGCAAATAAAAATATTATACAAAAAAAAAACTAATAATCAGACTGAAAGAAACGGACACAACAACCAGATATAATTTTAATACCTTAAAAAGAAGCATGTATGTTGGAACCTGTAATCAAACGCACGTCGCTAAACCAGAAGAAATATCTGTTACAGCACTTAATTAAGAATGGCTCCAAATCTGATCTATCATTTAAGCCATTTTTTTACAGCATCTACCTCATACATCCAGAGAGGTTCCTTTCTCATTAGCTTACTGCCCCAGTTGCCCCCCCACTACATGCTTTACTTTTTGATCCACATGAATTTAAACTTTTTCTGATACCTTGTATTTAATACGTGACTGGCTAATGCATTGTCCCGATCTTGCTTTTCCAGTGGTCCTGTACATTCTCCCACTCCCACTTTTGATTTGTGAGTTGTTTTTCTAACAGAAATAGCTCCATATCCGCTAACAGCCAGGTACACAACACGATCTGTGTCCTGATTTTCGAATTATCTCACTTCAAATTTCAGCCCAGTTTTAGGGTTCTCAGAATGATCCTGCTGCAGCATTGCACTACAGGATTTAGTGCCCACATTCGTAATTCCCTCTCGGTAAGGGACATCCAATTTTGTGGAGCACCATTCTTATTCCATTGAAGTGAATGTAGAGCTCTATCTCCTACATGGAGATGTTGTGAAGTTTTAATTCGCCAGTGAAGCTGATGCAGATTCACAGAAATTAGCACTTTGCTAATTTTTCTTATTTTCTGCATACCACACCAACTTTGCCGCACAAATTTCCTTTTAAAAAACAAACAAAAAAATTAAAATGTATTAAAAACATTCCCCCACCCACTGTGCTGTAATTCCAGCTCCTTCCCACCTCCCAAAAACTTTATATATAAATGCCCCTCCCATCCCTCGGCCCTCAACTTCCATAATTGAATTTAGAGTTAACTATTATATAAAAGTTCAAATGAAATACCCTTTTCCCAACCTGTATACAGACTCACTCCCCAATCCGTGTTCCTCCACCAGGTTGTCATTATAAGACTCCCTGACCAACCAAGAAAAATGTGACCTGTAAGAAAGAAAATGGTCTCTTGGCAGAGCTGCCTGTTTCGTTTAGTGTCCATCTTTGTAATATAATTGGCACATGAATGCATGGTGTCATTCTGTGCTCAGGTAAAGCCTGATTGGCTGAATTTTCAACCAGTCAGGTTTTACTAAGAGCAGACTATATCCATGTTTATTCATGTGGGGCCTATTGAGATGGGCACTGAACAGAACTGACACTCTAAATTGGGGGCAATTTTATTACAGGTCACATTGTTTTCTGGTGTTGGTGGGAGGAGGGGATGGTGGTGTCTGGGGGAGTTGGGTAGGGGCTTTTATGATGACAGCCTGTTGGTTGGATCTCGGGGGAGGAGGTGTTTGGTCACTGGTGGGGGAAGGGTATATTATTTGAACTTTTATATAATAGTTAACTTGAAATTCTCCAGGGAAGGGAGGAAGAGGATGCCAGCAGAGGATGGGATGGGGGCTATATGACAAAAAAGTTTTTGAGTGGTGGGAGGGGGTGGCATTATAGCAGTCGGTAGGGGAAAGTATTTAATTACACTTCACGTTCAAGTTTATTTATATTTTAACAGGATAAGGCACTAGGTAACACCTGTTTTCAGGGCCATCCTGTAAACATTGCACAGACATCCAAGATAATAACATAGAAAACTTAGAGATGCAGTTCACATAGTTTTTTGCCAGTGAATTGTGCAAATTCATGTGGCGAAACATATAAACATAGTAGCTGATGGCAGAAGGAGGCCGCTAGGTCCACCTAGTCTGCTGATTTGTTTTAGACCTGTTGTGGCACTCTAGTTGCCCTTTGTAGTCAGAGCTCCTTTGTGTCTATCCCATGCATTCTTGAAATCCCCCACATTGTTGACCCCCACAACCTCTTGGGGCAGGCAGTTCCAAGCATCCACCACTCTTTCTGTGAAGAAAAACTTCCTGGTGTTGGTAGAGAACCTCCCTCCTTGCAGCCTGAGGTCATGTCCCTGGTCCTGGAGCCCTTCTTGAAGTGAAAAAGTTCCTGTGCCTGTACCTTGTTAATGCCTTTTATGCACTTGAATGTTTCAATCATGTCCCCTCTCTCTCTTCTCTGCTCCAGGGAGTACATATTCAGTTTCCTAAGTCTTTCCTCATAGGAGACGTACTGCAGACCCTGAATCATTTTTGTTGTCTTTCTCTGTACTGTTTCCACCCAGTCAATGTCCTTCCTGAGGTGAGACTTCCAGAACTGGACTCTGTATTCCAGGTGAGGCCTGACCAGCGATCTATACAGTGGTAGTACCACCTGGCAGTTTACATATATTCGCCACAAGGATTTGGCCTATTCGATGGGTAAATAATTCCATGATTTGCGGTCACATGTGAAATGAAGTTGCCTAAATTTGCAAATTTTGGCAAGTTTGTCCACCTGTACTGCATTTGCCTCTTTTTTGTACATCATTCTTGTTTTATTAGTTACATAAGGCATAAAAGATGAACCCAACTCTCGTATTTCCCCAATTTTACTACTAATTTTTTTTTTTTACCAGATCTGCTTGAGCCAAATATATTGTCACAAAATTAAGTATAGTAGTGTGTCTAGATTTTGGTGTTCTAGTTTAATCACTATTAGCAGTAGATTTGTAACCCCCTCCTCCCCCCCATACACACACACACAGGTAGGGCTTACCTTATTTGCCCCTTGGGAGTTCCATTTTTTCCTCCCACTTCCCCACTGTGCCTCACCACCTGGCCAGAATCCTGAATGCCCCCTGAGTCTCCATCCGGCGCCCCCCTCCCCACTGTTCCTTTAGTTCTTTGAGGCCAGAGGAGTAAAGCTGCAGAACTGCCACTTTGCTTGCTTCACAAATGTGTGAGCGGTGGTCTGCGCATGTGCACTAGCGTATTTCTGTTTTTGAGCCACTATTGCAGCTAAACAAATGCTCCCTCAGTGCTTCTGACATTCAGAATCACCTAGTCATGGGTCGGAGACATGGAAGAGGCTCCTCAGAAGGTGCAAAAATGTTTAGTGTTAAAATGCCAAGGAGTGCTTGGGAACTGACCTCATACATATTAATGAGGGAAAAAAAATAATATTAATGTGTTGCCTGCCTGCTCCTGGGGGGACTGTAAAGTGGAGCTTGCAACAGACAGAAGAAAGTAATTTAATTCATAACTCTGCAGCTCTGCAATAGATAAGAGAGACTGCTAAAGAACTGTGGGGCAAGAATTTAGAAAAATTGTACTGTTCATCTGCGTGAGAAATTCAAAGTTAGGACAGGACAGAAACTGTTTCAGAGCAGCCGTACTGTGTACCTTTGACCCCAGAGTCAGCCAATCAGAGTCTTAGATGCCTAAAACTGTAAGAACTGACTGCGGGTGGAGGTGTAAACTATATTTTAGGCGCCATAATCAATATCCAATCAATAATCAAAGAGACTTAATGTTTAATAATTGTACTGGAAGGACAGTTAATTTCAGCTAATCAGAAGCTGCCATGTCTCAGTGAAACCCAGGGACAGTTGCAGTTACAGCTTGGGGGCAGTCTGGCTTGGGCTGTCAGAGAGACAGGAGGGCTCAGACTGTATTGAAGAGGAAGTTTGGAAGCCGGCCCAAGCCAAAGACTAGGAGTGTTTCTTCTGACCAGCACCTGCTGGAAGCCCCAGGGTGAGAGTGTCTACTGCTAATGACTACAGCATCCTGAGAAGCCCTTAGTTTGTGAAAAGGATTTGAACTGTCTGCCAGAGATTGCAGTTGCCTAGTGTGGCCTGAAGCTAAAGCCAGCAGTGAAAAAAAGCCTGTGGATGCTGTTGTGCCAGGGAGCCAGAAGATAGTGTGAAATCCTGCTGTTTGAAACCTGGGACATTCCATAAAGAGACTGTGTGCTGCTCAGCCTAAAACTACCCAGAATTGTAGTCAGAAGTGTTTGTGCTCAGGCCACTCGAGCCAAGTAAGGGACCTGACAGCCCTTATCAAGTGGGGTGAATCAGGACGCAGGGAGCAACAGGCGAGTACCTGAGTTCTTGGGCACTCTTTACCTATCTGGGGGAGCTGAACCGTGGGGTCACTCCTTGGGTCAGGGCTCTTTGCAAACTGGGAAGCCTTGCGCAGAGCTCCTACAGTCCAGTAAAGAAGAAGGTGACAAGTTGCCAGACTCTGCAAGCAAGGCAGAAAGTGACAAGCTGCCAGATCCGGCAAGCAGGGCAGAAGGTGACAAGTTGCCAGACCATTCGACCTCATCCATCAAGCCTGCTGCTACCGCACAGTGCTGCTCAAGGCCTCAGTCCTGCAGCCTGCCTTCAGATGTTGCTTCAGACCCTGTGAAATGAGACTCCAGAACCATGAGTAAAACGGCCTGCCCTGACCTTGGGAGTTAATTTAAAGTCGGTAACAAGTTTAAAGTTTGCAATAATCTACAGTTTCGAAGTTTGCTTCAAGGGCCCTAACACCGGCCAACCCATGGCAACGATCAGGCCTGCACCTTAATCTGGATACCCAGGTAGACTGTAGAGACACTGGTACCAGTGGGGGAGGTGGCCCAGTCAAATGTGTGCTGCTGTTGTGGGTGGGCACAGTTGCTGTTATGGTTGATGGGTTTTGCCAGTTTATTTATTTATTTTATCCAGGGTTACCATTGTTTATCTGTTTGCTTTCCCGTTCCCTATAATAAAAGTGTTACTGTTGCTGGTGGTAAAATCACCTGTGAGCATATTATTAGCTACAGTTGTTAATTGTATGTGTTTTACAGTGTTACAATTTAAAGTGGTATTCTGTGTGGGGGGTGATGGGAAGGGGAGGTGGGTTGGTAGGTACAGTATCTCAGGGGGTTGTACTATGCAAACAGCTGCCAACTATAATTTTACCCTGGGTGGAGGCAGTACGCTATTTATTTATGTCTTTGGGAAAGAACCCCCGTTTGTCACCAGAACAGAACCCAGGCCCCTTAACCTGTATTGTAGTCATCAGCTAGGGGTAGTAGCTCGCTGGTACACGGTGCCCGGGTTACAGATTCAAGAGACACAAGAAGTTATATTAGTTTTCACATCATTTCTTGTCATGTCAATCGGGTTATTTCTTAATCTTCCTGTTGCATTTTATTTGCCTCTGTCAATAACTGAGTCTGGATAACCTCTCTCTTTGAACCTTTGAGGGAGTTCCTTCACTCTCACTTCAAAGTCTTCCTGCCTACTACAACTTCTCCTGATAAGAGTTAACTGACTACCTGGGGTGTTCAGAATAGTATGCCTAGGATGATAGCTGTTGTAATGTAACAGTGCATTTCTGTCCATTGAGATTTTCTGTACTAATCAGTATATATCCCCTTTTCTTGTTTTAAATATCTAAAAAGTTAATAGCCTGTAAATCACATGCAAGAGACTTGCAAGAACAAGGGGACACAATTTAAAGATAGAAGGAGGGCGGTTCAGGGGCAATGTGAGGAAGTATTATTTCACAGAGAGGGTAGTGGATGCATGGAACTGCCTTCCTGAGGAGGTTGTGGGGTCTAAAACTGTGGGAGAATTCAAGAATGCATGGGACAGACATAAGGCAATTCTTGTGGGGGGTAGGAAGAAATAGGCTGTTAGTTAACTAGGATCTGCGGCCTATCCTGTAGGTAGGGAAATGGGCAGACTAGATGGGCCTAGTGGTCCTTATCTGCCGACAAAGTCTATGTTTCTATGTTTCTATGTTACATTTTAGGTAACTATTACTTTTCTCCAGATATGTTACAGATGCTTGCAATTGTTCTTTAATGCCATGCCAAATCGTAAAATATAATCTACATATCACATATGTAAGTTGATATACATAAGATAGTTATTCACAGTTGCATCACTGATAACGTTTTCTTCCCAAATACCAAGATAACTGTTGCCAGGTTATATATGTTCCAGTGTTACCAACTGTCACCAACTGTTGCCAGTTTGCTATATGTGTCTTCATATCTAGTATACTGAACTGTTGCATTGTTAGCCAGTGTTATCCACCTGTAATCCCTCCTGCTCTCATTGTATGCAAGTACATTGTAACATTTCTCTATATTCTATCCTATTGTTCCCTACCCCCAGGTTGCACCAGGAGACGAGCAACTTGTTGCTCAGCATGCCTTCCTGTTGAGACATTTCAATAAATAACAAGCATTTGTCAATGCCGAACGTTCGCTTGCAGGTGTTTGCAGTGGTGTTTGGCATGTATGGTGCTTTACCCTAATGCCCTGTGCGATTGCTGGTATTTGCACAATAAATTGTCAGCATGACCTTTTTGTTACCTCCATTGTGCGCTACATAGGCGGAAACACGTTTTGGGCAGGATGTGAAAAATGACAGCTGTACTGCTGATAAGGAAGTGTGGTAAAATGGCAATGTTGAAAATCTGGAGTGGAAATATTGAAAATTCGCAAACCTAGGAGCGTGCATGGGAACTGTGCAATGCACGCTGGTAAAACAGTGATTGTCAACACTGGCAGTTTAAAACCTCTGCTAATGAACAGTGTCACTGTGATTGTCTTACTGTGTGCCATACATTGATTTTGCACACCCACTGCGCTGTTGTGCAGTACATGGGCGGAAACGCGTTTTGGGCAGGATGTGAAAAATGACAGCTATACTGGTCATAAGGAGGTGTGGTAAAATGGCAATCTTGAAAATCTGGAGGAAAATACTTGAAATTCGTGAACTTACGTAGCTGCATGAGGAACTGCACAATGCATGTCAGAAACAGTTATTTGTAGGAATTTTTTTTCGCCAAATTTTCAACATAGCCATTTTAAGATCTCTGCTCATGAACAGTGACACCTGTGATTTTCTTAATGTGTCCCATATGACTGAGTTCGCACAATCGACTGTGCCATTGTGCGCTACATGGGCGGAAACACGTTTTGGGCAAGATGTGAAAAATGACAGCTGCAGTGCTCATAAGGAGGTGTGGTAAAATGGCAATGTTGAAAATCTGGAGTGAAAATATTGAAAATTCGCAAACTTACGAGCGTGCGTAGGAACTGCGCAACGCAGACTCATAAAACAGTCATATTTAGGAATTTTTTCACCAAATTTTCAGCACAGCCATTTTAAGACCCCTGCTCATGATCAGTGTCACTGTGATTTTCTTAATGTGTCCCATACATTGAGTTCACACACCGACTGTGCCATTGTGCGCTACATGGGCAGAAACACATTTTGGGCAGGATGTGACAAATGACAGCTGTACTGCTCATGAGGAGGTGTGGTAAAATGGCAATGTTGAAAATCTGGAGTGCAAATATTGAAAATTTGCAAACGTACGAGGATGCGTAGGAACTGTTCAATGCACACTCATAAAACAGTCATTTTTAGGAATTTTTTCACCAAATTTTCAACATAGCCATTTTAAGACCTCTGCTCATGAACAGTGTCACTTTGATTTTCTTAATGTGTTCCATACATTGATTTCACACACCGACTCGCGCCATTGTGCGCCACATGGGTGTAAACACGTTTTGAGCGAGATGTGAAAATGACAGCTGTACAACTCATAAGAAGGTGTGATAAAATGGCAATGTTGAAAATCTGGAGTGAAAATACTGAAAATTCGCGAACTTACGAGCCTGCGTAGGAACTGTGCAACGCACGCTCGTAAAACAGTCATTTTTTGGAATTTTTGCAGCAAATTTTCAACATATGGTTTTTGGGATCCCTTTTCATGAATGATGTCACTGTCATGGCGTTATTCGAGGCTGAAGGGTGGTTTCGCGCAGTGACTGCACAGTGCCTGCGAAATCACCCTTCGGGCCCGAATAACACCATGACAGTGACATCATTCATGAGAAGGGGTCCCAAAACCCCATGTTGAAAATTTGAAAAATTCCAAAATGACTGAGATATGCAATAAAGTTGAAACCCCTATCCAGCCTCTTTACAGCTTACCGCATTTCCTCATTTCGCGTCGGCTTTGAAGAGTGCAGACGTGCTCCCGGTCCACGAAGATCGTCGCGCGGTACCGGAGTAAGTATGGGGTGAGGGGGGGGAAGCTGGTGCGCAGTGGGTGGTGCGGTTGTGGGAGGGGCTGAGACGCTACGTGACAGTTTTTGTTTTACAGGTTTCAAAAAAAAGACGGGACGCTTGCTACGCTGGAGGGCCTCAGCGTGGTATAAGATGGTTGGGGGCCGAGGAGCCGATTGGGTTGGGCACCCCTGGCCAGCAAACTACGCTGGGCGCCGAGGAAGCCGACGGGGATTGGGCACCCGCCGGCAAAATAAACTAAACATTTGCCACGCTGGGGTGGGCTCCAGCATGGCGGCAGGGTGGCTGGGGGCCGTGGGCTGGCGGGGATTGGGCACCTCCGTCGGCAAACAACGTTTGCCACTCTGGGTGGCTCCAGCATGGCACGAAAGTTTTGGGGGCGGCATGACGGCACGTGGGGGAAAAAGTTACGCGACGGGCGGGGACAGCGGCGGCAAGCCACTATGGCAGTGTGTTTTCCTTTGAAGCAGAGGAACACCGCTGTCATACTGAGCGCCTGCACCCATTGGTGCAGGACTGCCACGCCTGCTCAAGGGAGCAGTGCATTGGATGGGAGAGGCACACCTCTAAGTGTGCTACTCTCCCAAAACATTCCTTGCGCATGCGCGCAAGCGAACATAAAAATTAAAAAATAATTGGTGGCAAAGGATGTTTCCATAGCTGTTCCCTTTATCTGCAGGTAAAAATCCCCTTAAAAGAATGAGTATTATATGTAAACACTAGTTCAGTTAATTGCAGCAGAACTTCTTTCATTATGGACATATTTCCTTGTTTTGACAATCCATACTTCAGGGCTGCTAAACCCTCCTCATGGGGAATGTTCATACAGTATACAACTCTGTCAACAAATACCACTCCTTTTCCACATGCAATTCCTCTAATATCGCTAGCATGTCTTTTGTGTCCTTTACATAAAATGGATAACTGCTGGTCAGAGATTTAATGCAGGCATCCACATATTGCGCTAGCCACTATCTGATGTCCTACTGGTTTCTGTGTTGACTTACGAATTTTCAGTAAAGAGAATATTGTGCAGTAGCTCTAACCGAGTAATCCACAATCGAAAAAGCAAACTCACCCTTTGATATTATAATGGTTTTCAATGTCCTGCTCAAACAAAGGTCCACATCTTTCTTAACATTCACTGTGGGGTCTGCACTCCATTTCTAGTGAAATTCCTCATTGTTCAACTAATGCAATAACTCTGACTTGTAATATGTGGAGTCTATAATGACCACAGAGCTGCCCTTGTCAGCATACTTAATTTATGTTTTATTGTTTGCATTTAGGGATTCTTTTGTAGTATAGTTTACATACTTAGCTGCTAACTTATTAGTAAACATCATTTCAGAGTTTTTTTGCACAAATTATTGAACACTGCCACTGTCTGCTTCAAAGAGGGGTTAAATGTACAGTGGAGTCAGCCAGGATACAGCACAGTACCCTGCAGTATTTCACAGAGTGCTGCGGTATGCTGCAGGGAACTGCGCAATTCAGTGGCAGTTCAGCCCTTTTGTCACGCAGAGATTTATGAGATGTCTTTTACTGCGCTGCATCCTGTCTGACCCCACTGTAAATTTTCCCCAAAAGGTTATTCTGTCTGATTCATTAGTACCATTATCGTACTGTTCTGGATATTAAAATGGCTTTCAGATTTAACACCCTAATAAAGTTATAAAAAACCATCATCGTCTCAGAAGTGTTGATATTTTTAGTTGGAACAAAAATGTGTACTTTTTTGCAGGATCTGTTCTTCCATTTCATTCAGTTCATACAAGGAAATATTTTCAAGTTATATTCATGCGGTCACCTCCCGCCTCCTCTAGTACATCCACCTCTGATATTTCTTCTTCCTGCCTTTGACGTGGTGCAAACAGAACAGTTGAAGTGTTTAAAAAAAAATGCATGTAAATCATCTATGTGAATAAACTGCTGCTATCTGTTATTTGTGATCTAATGAATAAGATTATACATACGACCATACATACGAACATAAGAATTTGCCAGTAGAAATAGGTCACCTGGTCTATCAAGTCTGCTCGAGTGTGCAGTTACCACCCTCACCTTGCAGCTGCCCCACCCCTCCTTCCCAGTTACCCCCCCTCTAACCTTGTCCCATCCCCTTTTGAAACTACCCACTGTCTTACAGGCTACCACCTCCTCCTCCTCCTCTGGTGGAGCATTTCATTCTGCCACAACCCTCTCTGTGAAAAATTGTCTCCTCATTTCCATCCTAAATCTTCCCCTCTCCAGTCTAAGGCCGTGCCCGCTCATGTCCTTCCCCCTTCTCAGCCAGAGTATATACATTCAATCTATTCATTCTGGTTTTTTTCTGTATTGCTTTCGTCTCATTGGGTAGGCGGGCAGGCTGTCAACCCTACCCCTGCAACTGACGCTCACCTCACCTGACCTGTAGGAGCCTAGTCCTCCATTGATTTCCTCCCATGGCAAAGCCAGGAAGTGGAGGGACATCTTCTCCCCACTACATGAAACTAGATGACTGTTCAGGGGTCAGGTGATGGCACAGGCTGTGGGGGAGCGGGCAGGGCTTCATGAAGCCCACCTTCCCCAGGTTTCAATTGTTCTCCCTTCCCCTGCTGCGGCATCTCATCAGGACATGTGTGTAGAGGTGCGCACACCCTGCAGATCCACGGCCCCACCCTTCAAGCCACTTAGAGCCTCGACCACCACCACCGGTCGTCCACCCGGTGGCAGTCAGAGACCGAGATGACTGACCACCCCTCACCAGGAAAGGAGAGCAGTCCCTGGGATGTTCAGTCCTCTCCCTTCCTGACCGGCGCGCAGCATCACGACCCAAGTCCATTCTTGAACCTGGGTCACCAGCATGGCAGCAGGTAAGGCGCAGGGTGCCTTCTTAGCTCTCCACACCACTGGGCTGGCTTATTAATTTAGTTCTTAATGCTGCATGTAAATGTATAGTTATGTATTCACTGCTGTTACATGTGGGATTTTTCACAGGTTCAGTTGTTATATACTTGAGCTCTTTTGTGTAGAAGGCATCCACTGTGTGGCAGTTAGGATCCTTGACAGAGTAAAACATTGGCACAGAGTTTTGTTCACTGCTGTTGTTGGTCTGTAAGTCTTTGTAAATATTTGTGTATGCCTGCGCAAATATGTTTTTCATATGTGTGACAAACCTCTGCACCACTTTCACTAATCTGTCATGAATTCCCACACAAGAGGGACATGGACACCCTGATAGCTCCTTGTATTTGGTGCTGCCACCACCTAGCTAACTGTTAGGGTATCTTGATCTTGTTCAAGTCCCACCGCAGGCCAATGCTCACCTAGTGCAAGGCCTTACTTTTGATGGCAAAATCAACCATTTAGTTACTCTGAGGAACGCTGCACCCACTGTATCAGATATAGGTTACCTTCATACTTGGTAGTCACGTTCTTTGTTAGCAAAACACAAGTTTGCTGACTAAAAATGAGTTTTATCTGTTCCATAACACACCACACAGTCACAGAGAATATCAAATGTATAAATATTGAATATCTACACTACTAATTTATAGAATATACAGTAAAAAAATATAAGGAATAAAACACACTAGAGAATGCAAAATAAAACAGTTGAACAGAAAGATTACAGAAAGAAGAACCCTTCTAGTCTTTAAACTAAAATCTATCAGATTGCTGGCCCGGTAGTGCTGAGGGTTGAAGTGCTGGATGTCACACCTCGCGCCATGCCGGTGACCCAGGTTCGGGAATAAGCCAGGGCTGTCGGGGGTCAACAGGAGCAAAAGAGGATTGAGTGTCCAGAGGACTGCTCTCCTCTTTCAGGGAGGGAGGGATCGTCATCCCTCCAGTCGATCGCCCTCTAGTGGGGGCTGGGGGATGATGCAGGCGGGGAGACCAGTAGCCGGTGGGCGTGGCATGTGTGTGCCCCCACACGTGTGCTTTACGCCTTGCTCTGGGTTGGGCACAGAAAAGCGGAAAATGGCATCCAGGGGCTCTATGTGATCCCACTGCCGTTCTGCCATCGTGGCCTCCCCGAATTTGGATTGTGCTCCAGGGAGGGAGGTAGCTTCCTTGCTAGCCCCGCCATGGGGGGTAATCTGTGGGGTATCTTGGGGATGGTCAGGGCAGTCGGGCTAGCAGACGGATGGTGCAGAACGGTGTTCCTGCCCCCAGCACGCTCAGGGAGAATAAATAGATAAATACAAAAGGGTCTGTTCATGAAAAGGGGTTACCAAAGTGTGACATGAGGGTCACATTTTCAAATTATTTCTAGATTACATTTGTGATGCATTTCAAGCTATTATGACCCAAGTATGAAAAAATAAACATATTGGGAGATAAAAGCCCCACAGGTTCCTGAGATAAAAGAACTGTATCGTGGTGAGTGTAACAAGTGACTCCACACACCATGGTGAATGTAGCACCTGACACAAAACATTCGTTTTAGTAGTAAAATCTTTAATAAACATGTAATGAGTTGTATTAAAACATGAGAAACAAATATTTATAAGAATTATATTACATTAATTGCAAATGTGATGTTTTGCACCACGTACCGTGGTGAATGTAACAAGTGACACCACACTTATGTTTCACTTACTAAAGCTATACTAAACATGACTAACAATTAACATACTACTGCTACTGACTGACATACTACTATAGAACATGAAAAAAGTTGACAATTACATTACTGGCAAGTGTGATGCTTAACACCACTTACCATGGTGAATGTAACGAGTGACACCACACATTTGTTTCAGTTTTACAAAGTTTAGTGAACATGCCTAATGGCTAACATGCTACTAATAATAACTGACACAGTGCTACAAAACCTGGAGAAATCTGTCAATAATAACAGTAGTGACAGGTGTGATGTTTGATACCACATACTGTGGTGAATGTAACAAGTGACACCACACTTATGTTTGACTTACTAAAACTGTTGACATACTGTTATAAAACATGAAAAAAAATCAACAATTACATTACTGACAAGTGTGATGCTTAACACCATATAACGTGGTGAATGTAACAAGTGACACCACACGTTTGTTTCAAGTTATAAAAAAATTTACTGAACATACCTCATGGCTATCACACCACTACTAATAACTGACATAGTGTTACAAAACCTGGAGCAATTTGACAATAATAACAGTACTGGCAGGTATGATGGTTGACACCACATATTGTGGTGAATGTAACGAGTGACACCACAAAGAAAATTCATTTTAACTCTCCACCCCATATACACTGAATAATCCCTATTACAATTTATGCCCAGCACTTTCCTTAGACATGCAGCTGTCACTGAAATATGCTTTCTGAAAATTTGCCCAACAGTCAGTGAATGATGGTAACCAAAGTCTACCTGTGGTGAATGTAACTGCAACCCTCGTTGTTGCATGCAGTGCTTATCTTCATGGAATGTAGCCCTACAGATGGAGGAGCCATGTGCAAACAATGGGTTTTAAACCACAACTCAGCGCCTTCCTCTATGACTGCTCCTTGGTTCTGATGGGCAGGTTATGACTTTGCAACTGTCGCAGACTGATGGGTAAACATTGGGCCTGATGTGACCCCAAGTAGAGTGAGGGTCAAAGGTTGCTGTCCCTTCTGTGGGAAAGATAGATCAGGCAGTTACACAGTCAGTTACCACAAGGAGGCAAAGTAGGAGAGAAGCCAGAACATCTTTTAAAGTGCTGATAGCACAATTACAGATTTGGGGGCCATGTGGGTGAATGTAACGTGCTGTGACACCAACTGTTACATTCATCACACTAAATACAAAGCTGCATAAATTATAAATGGAGCATTACAATGGGCTAAAGAGTACAGATAATAAAAAACACAACTCCAGATCAGTAAGTGGACTTACTTTAATAATGGAAAACAGTAAATAAAGCTTGCAAAAACAATTCGTAAAACATGTTTTTGCATGTCACACTTTTTCAGGTAAAAAAAGCAGCAAAATGGAGTGGGATACCCCATCAAAAAAAAAAAATATATGGATACCCTAGAATTTTATAGTTATGTTATCTATCTGCCCATATAGCCAGCATTCATGTAACCCCCCTGCAAATGGGGGTTCCCAAAAGACTTCCAGGAGCTTGCTTGAATGCTCCAAGCCTGAATGGTGTTTGGCGTTTAAGCCATTTATCAGTGAGTGTTTTTAGAACCTCTGGTACTGTCTCTTTAAGAGCTGTCTGCTTGCAGACATAATTAGTTTGTATGGGGGACTGTGTGTTTCTTCTCTGAGTACCACTCGAGCTGCTGCCAATTCACTTCATTTTGCAGTCACTAGGAGTGCAAAGGAACCTATCTGAAAGATGTAACTGTTTGCCAGAAATTATTTAGAGTAATAATGAAATTACAGTTTGTCTAACCTGCTTTCTTTGCAGTCAGAACTGTGTCTGCTAGTTCCCATTCTAGTTTTGAACTGCTGAACTGGACCAATCAGTGTGGGTAAAGCTAGCTCTGGTGCCTTGGACGAATCAGAACTTGACTCATAATCTGAGCCAGCCACAAGAGGATTGTATGGGCAGTGACTCTGGGAGATGTAGTTTAGACTTCAGTGCCTTTTGGACCAACAGCAGCAGTCTATTGTGGTGACAGCCAATCCAGTCAAGAACTGGGAGGAACTCAAAGGAAGTGCCGGTTTTGTCAGTTGGAGTTTCAGTTGAGCTTTGGCAGTGAAGAAGGAAGGAGCCCTGCGCTTTTCAGTGTACAGTTTTAGTCAAAAAGCGTGTGTAAGGCCCAGAGTTCCGGTCTGCAGCTTGTGTAACAGCTTGTTAGGACTGAATCCGTCCTGTGAAAAGAATCAAAGGATCTCTGAAGAGTAGAAACCAGGCTCACCCTGTAGAAGACTGGAGGAATTGCTGAAAATTGCACTCGGTCTGTCAGGAACTGAATCTGCTGTGTGTTCTCCGGTATTGTGCAGTAATTGCGATCGGGATACAGATGCAGCCTGCCTGGTATAGTGCTTCTTTTATATGGATGTGTGAAGAGGTTTGTGTACCTCAAGTGAGCCCTGCTGACATTGAAGGACCCTATCTTATTTGGAGGTCGTGAGTACTAATTCAGGGTCGCCTCCCTGTTGAATTGCCACATTAAATCCAAATGGAATTACTGTACTGCTGACTGTTTAATTCTCCTTTTCTCTGTGTGAAAGGGCCCTACCAGCTGCCACGGTTTGGACTAGCCACTAGGGCTTGGGTACCCAGGGACAGTAACTGATAGGGATAGGCCTGTGCACAGAGCCATAGGTAGATTATTAGAGTGATAAGCTAATTAATCTGATTTCCCCCTGTCCTTGTTATATCCCCTAAATAAATCAGAGCTGCTTGTTTCAGCAAAGTTATACTGCCTGAGGTATTTGTTCTATGTTAAAGTACTGTACTGTGATTGTTGCACTGTATCTCATTTCACAGGAGGTCCCAGTGCGGAACCAGACCTGGGGGGTAAGTGTATACTGTGAAGGTAATTCTGATATATTGTGTGGGCCACTAGTGGGAAGAAAGGGGGTTGCAGTGTCCCAGAGGGCTGTGACCAGTTAGTTTAACTATTGCAAACCCTGACCTCTGGGTGGAGGCACCCGCCATTGGATCCAGGCCCCTCAACCTGTTAGTGGCAAATCAGGCAGGGGTAGTAGCCCCTGGGATAGCGCCATCTAGGGGTTACATTCAGATTTAGTCAAAAACATGTGCCTGACAGTTCTTGATTTTTTAAGATGTGGTATGCACTGTATGATGAGCATTGGTAATCCCTTTTCATGAACAGACCCAAAAATAAATAAAATCTATCAGATCTTACCTCAACTCTATGCTGCTTCTTCTCTTGGGAACCAGTTTGCCTCTAAGGCTTGAGATTCAGGAGGCTACGAACATTCCATTTCTTGCTGTGAACTTTTTCTAAGCTCTGTGCCTCAGCTGAGTCGGGGGGGGCTGAGTTATGTTGCCAGGTTAACCCTCTTAAGGGGTCTGCCCACCTATAGCATCCTCCCATCAGTCACGAGTCAGCCTCCCTTTGTCTCTCTGCTCACAAAGCTGGCCTAAACTGGTTTATAGTCTAATATTCATGACGTCAGATGAGTTTGTTTATTGGGAGTTACCTACAACAAACTCAGCTGCTTTTGAGCTCAAAATGAGGCACCCACACTACAGGTGGGCTTCTCAGAAGCCTTGGTTCCTTCAGGCATTACATTCACGTGGCAAAGCAGAGCAATCAGCTAGTCATTTCAATCCTTCATTCCAGATAGTAATCTGCTTGCCACATGGGCCCTTTGTAGTAGCCCTGAGCAGACTACAGTCAATCCCTTACACAAAGCTCACTGTGACCTAGTTCTACTATGGTGCAATTCCTTTAAACTCGGTTTTTGTGTTTAAACCCTTTCTGACCACCTGATAAATGTGTCAGAATTATTCCCCAGCTAGGTCACATGCTTATGTCACACATCTACAGGTATGTCTGTGTTGCAATATGGAACCTTTTGTCCTACTTGTGTAGCAGCAAAATGGAGACAAAGGTGAATAGAGAACAAGTCTTCCAAACTGTCAATAAATAATTGATAAGGACTCGCTACAACAGAAAGGGCTTCAGTAAAGTGCTTGCACCTTTATTCTATATGTGCAAAGCATCAAAAAGTTGGTGGTCACATCCATTTAAATTCCTTTTGACTGTTAGTTTGGAAGACTCGTCTTGGTACTGGGCTTCATTTTGCTGCTACACAGGTATGTTTATTTGACCTCAGCATGGCCATCCTCGGTGCGGTTGCACCCTGCATTCTCTAAACTTCACATCCTAGCACGAATATTTTGATTAGACATGGTGCAGTGGATAGCACAGATCTATGCTATTGTAGCGTCAGTTCCTCTGGAGCCCCACGGTAGTGTACTCAGAGCTGCCGATGTTTTGTCGTTGGCATACGGCTGTATCACGGATGATCTCTTTAGTCTATATCTGGTTTGTCTTTGCAAATAACATTTTTGTTCTCTTGTTTCTGTAATGTTCTTAAATCTGCAGGATACGGAATCCCAAAAGAACACCTGTTATCGCTGTTAGAGAGGGGAGGTTATCATGGCAACACCCCAAGCAGTAAGTAGATTGCTAGATAAGTCACTTATTTGTTGGGATTTAGCAAGCATCTCTATGAGCAAAAGTTATTTAAATTGAACAGGTATGACTGTACTGCAGGTATCTCTGTAACATATGTATCCCTCATGGAGGGTGGGTGTGTGTGTGTGTCTGTGTGAACATATGAAGGGTGTGCATTTTTATACTTGGTAATTTTGCAGGTGAACATATGTATTTAGGATGAATCTGACAAAATAACAGCGAATCTCAGCCAGGACTCATCCATTAGCAGGCCACAGCGGAAGTCATGCATAATAAGGCCACCCTGGCAGAAATTCAGAAGTCTGCGGAGAGAGTACAGAGGAGGGCAACTAAGACGATACGAGGGCTAGGGGATTTGACGTATGAGGACAGACTTGAGGAGCTCTGCCTGTTTTCATTGGAGGAGAGGAGAGACAGGGGGGACATGATTGAGGTCTTCAAGTACCTCAAGGGAATAAATAGGGTAAACATGGAGGGGATCTCTAGACTAAAGCAGGGAGGTATCACCAGAGGGCATGGTTTGAAGTTGGAAGGGAGAAGGGTGAGGGGGGAAGAGGAGGAGGTTTTTCACTGAGAGGGTGGTGGACCCTTGGAATGCACTGCCTGGTGAGCTGGTTCAGAGATTCACAGTGGAGGGCTTCAGGAGAGGGTGGGACAGACACAGAAAGTGGATGCATCAGATGATGGCCTGGCCCAGGGGGGTGGGAATGGATGATAGGGGTTTCTGGAACACAAGGGGGGGGCCTTGGCACCCAACTAGGGATCTGAGGTTCGAGCAGACTCGATAGACCGTAAGGCCTAATCTGCTGGCAAATAGTATGTTAGTAACTCAGAATACTGAACATATCTATATTCAAGTTTGGCGATAATCAAATTAATACAATAGTGCCTGAGTTAAAGAAGAAAACTGTAACATCCAATCACAAGTCCGAACACATGCATAATTTTGTAACATTGGCTGATATTCTGAAACTCTCAAGAAGCTGTAGCGCCAAATGTTATACTACGATTGTTATATCTGGTTCTCAGTATATACGTTAATAGGGCCTCTGTGGGGTATCTCTTATGGTGTAAGAGACTATGGGTGTGAGGTCTGGGTGAGAGGACCCCAAAATGAAGCTGATTAGTTCTGGCAGCCCAAACCTCACAAGAGGAGTCTCTTGTATCATAAGAGACACCCTGCTAAGGCCCTATTAACATATTATAAATTACTCAAGTTAGCTAGAGTGATTTTATAAATAAGCTTTCCGTATATTGTTTTTAATCTAATTTCCAAAGTTACATAAAGCCACCCTCCCCCGGCTGTAAAGCAGAAGGCTCGACTCCTATCATTCCTGCACGAGAGACGACTGTACGCAGGATAAGAGGTGCAGTGGCACTGTACACTGATTGGCTGAAATCACGTAAGTGATTTACCATTAATTGTAATTGGAAAGAAATCATGTGACCTAACTGGGAATTGAATCCATGCCCACAGAATACGGTCCTGTTGCTGTCCCGCTGAACTATCAGGCTCACATGGCAACAGCCTGTGGTTCCCATCACTTTCTTTCTCTGATTGCGCATATCCTGCAACTAGGAACACATGAGATGGTAATTAGATATTGGTGCAACATTAGCCACTGTTAAGCAATTGAAACCCGAATTGTGATGAGAATGAAGTCATGTGACCGAACTGAGAATTGAACCCTGGCCTGTCCCGCTGCTCTATCACTGAGCTATCAGGCTGACATGGTTGAGCCTGAGGTTGAACGCAGGGCCCAGGGAAGTACCCAGGGGTGGTATTCCAGGGCCAGGGGTTAAAGTCCCTGTTGGCTTACATTAACTCTTTCTAATTATAGATTTGTGTTTCAATTGCTAAGCATGGACAGTGTTCCGCCAATATCTTATTAGCACATGTAACCCACCTTTGACAATCGAGGTTAATAATTGGTGTTACTTAATTTCAAAAAAGTCTCACTATAGGGCTAACCCTCTTATCTCGGTTTAGAAATGTAAATACTTGTTTCCTGTTATTTGCAAGTTTCTGACCCACCAAAAGGGTGCCATTCACTGTGCTAAGTACATGTACTCCTTGGTTTTGCACTTTCCTGCATTTTTTTGCCAACCTGTCCAGGCGGGTAATTGGGTCCCTAGCCCTGCTGAAAAAAGCACAGTAGTTCTAGTCCCAGGTTCCAAGTCTGGCTGACCTGGCTTGAGTGGTGCTTGTATGTACTTGTTTACTTTTTCCTTTCTCTGTCATCTCCTACCTTGAAGAAGTGCCCAGATGGGATCAAGGTGAAGGACATGATAGGGCCCACCAGAAGATAAAGAGTGCCAGAGAAGGAGGAGTGGTGGGAGGAGGATGAGCAAAATGCTTAGTGCTGGAAGGCAGGGGGTTGCTGGGTATTTATAGGAGATGGGGGTGTGGCAGCCAGCCTTAGAACCACAGTCATGAGCCTTTCAGTTCTATTTCCTGCTAGCTGGTTTGAGTATTATTTGTTTATATTGTTTACTTTGGGCATTCTCTGCCTTCTCCACTATCAAAGAGGTACCCAGCAGGGATCAAGCTAAAGTACATGAGAGGGCCAAAAAAACATCTGAGTGTCACTGAACTGAGAACCTCCTCCAACTCGCGGAAGTAGACCAGTTGCTCAGAGAAGAGAGGCCCCCCCCCCCCGGTGGAGAAGACCTCTCGGGATCAAGAGAAAATGATCTGCCCTCCTTTCGGGCTGTAACTAGCTAGTCTAAATACTCACCCATAACCTTGATTATGTGTGGTGGAATGAATGACTGACAAGAAAAAGAGAAGAGGGTCAAAACCAAGCTGAACTAGTAGGAGTCTGATGTGGTGCACAAACCGACAGCTGTCATCAGTTTACTAGACTCTGTAGTCCATTTGGATTTAAATGATCTTTCAGTTGACTGAATACGGCAACAGAACATCATGTGGATATGTTGGGGTGGTAAGGAACAGCATAACAGATATGCAGTCTGATAGGTTGACTCTTTGAGAAGCAGATGGTAGCTTTCAGATGACGTTCTTGAAGGCTGTTTGCAGGGAGGTGATAACTCTGGATTGAACTTGGAAGAACAGTATGAATTCTTCAGACTTCAGGAAGCCATAATAACCATATCTAGGTGACTGCACCTAGGAAAGAGGGATCGATTTGTGCTGTGTCTGACGGGAGAGGAGGGCATAATATGAACAAGGTGGCCCTATGGTCTTTGCTGTCTAGCGTTTGCTATTTTCCTATATAATATTTGCTTCACAATTGTTTTCTTTGTGCCAGCATTAAGACATTTTTTTCTGTATGAAAACAGTTTACTATTTGCTTTTCTTAGTGGCCAAATAATTATTGGTTTTAAAGTTTGTTTTGCTCAAGTGGGATTCCCATGATGATACATTTTCCAAAGCAGTTTCATTTTTGCTGAAAACAGTGAGACTACCAGCAGATTTGACTAATTTTTAAGGGGTTCAAAATGTCATAAGTTTAATTGTAGTTGTGTTTACTATTAATTTATGAATACCGAACCATTCCTTTATATGTGTAAAGCCTGCCTGAAGTTTTCCTTGTACTTCACGTAGATTTTGAACACTTGATTATAATGACCGTGTCTTCTTCAAACATTGAAGTTTTGATTGTTGCAGTTGGCAATATTTCACTGACAAATAATAATTTTTTTAACAACTACTACCCACCTGTTTAGTATTACAAGTACTTGAGGGTTTCAGAATATCAGTCATGCCTTCCTAATTATTTATAAGTTGTGACTTTTGACTGAATGCAACATTTTCAGTATATTTATAACAGCAAATCACAAGTCATGTTTGATAAGTAATTATTTTTTTGTAATTTCTCATTAAGAAAGGCACAGTAAGTTGTAACCTATAAAGGGACAGAGATTCTCTGCCTACCTAGCCCTTTGATGCGCACGCGTGCACACACACACACACACACACACACACACACTCTCTACTGAGGTAAGTCATCCTCCCTGGCTCCTTCAGACTAAGTCCTCCAGGATCATCTCGGTCTAGCCAGATGTTACTCAATCAGTCTTTATGTAACCCCTAGATGGCGCTATCCCAGGGGCTACTACCCCTGCCTGATTTGCCACTAACAGGTTGAGGGGCCTGGATCCAATGGCGGGTGCCTCCACCCAGAGGTCAGGGTTTGCAATAGTTAAACTTACTTGGTCACAGCCCTCTGGGACACTGCAACCCCCCTTTCTTCCCACTAGTGGCCCACACAATATATCAGAATTACCTTCACAGTATACACTTACCCCAGGGCTGGTTCAGGCACTGGGACCTCCTGTAAAATAAGATACAGTGCAACAATCACAGTACACATTTAACATAGACAAATACCTCAGGCAGTATAACTTTGCTGAAACAAGCAGCTCGGATTTATTTAGGTGAATATAACAAGGACAGGGAGAAATCAGGTTAATTAGCTTATCACTTTACTCATCTACTTTCCATGGCTCTGCACAGGCCTATCCCTACCAGTTACTGTTCTTGGGCACCCAAGCCCTAGTGGCTAGTCCAAACCGTGGCAGCTGGTAGGGCCCTTTCCCACAGAGAAAAGAAAATTAGTTTAAACAGTCAGCAGTACAGTGATTCCATTTGATTCAATGTGGCAATTCAACAGGAGCGACCCTGAATTAGTACTCACGACCTCCAAACAAGATAGGGTCCTTCAATGTCAGCAGGGCTACTCTTGAGCTGCACGAGACTCTTCACACATTTATATGGCAAACTGCAACAGGCAAAGTCCTTTAATGGCAGCAGGATTCACTTGAGCTAACCAAGCCTCCTCACACATTTATATGGTGAACAGTAACAGGCAAAAGTCCTTAATGGCAGCAGGATTCATTTGAGGTACACAAGCCTCTTCACACATTTATATGGTAAAACAGAAAGTACTATACCAGGCAGGCTGCTTTCTATCCCGATCGCAATTACTGCACAATACCCGGGAGAACACACAGCAGATTCAGTTCCTGACAGACCGAGTGCAATTCAGCAATTTCTCCAGTCTTCTACAGGGTGAGCCTGGTTTCTACTCTTCAGATATCCTTGATTCTCTTACAGGACGGATTCAGTCCTAACAAGCAGTTACACAAGCTGCAGACCGAACTTGGGCCTTACACACGCTTCCCGACTAAAACTGCACACTGAAAAGCACAGGGCTCCTTCCTTCTTCACTGCCAGAGCTCAACTGAAACTCCAACAGACAAAACCGGCACTTCCTTTGAGTTCCTCCCAGTTCTTGACTGGATTGGCTGTCACTCACAATAGACTGCTCCTGTTGGTCCAAAAAGGCGCCGAAGTCTAAACTACATCTCCCAGAGTCACTGCCCATACAATCCTCTTGTGGCTGGCTCAGATTATGAGTCCAAGTTCTGATTCGTCCACGGCACCATTTTAGAGCTAGCTTACCCCACACTGATTGGTCCAGTTCAGCAGTTCAAAACCAGAATGGGGAACTAGGCAGACACAGTTCTGACTGCAAAGAAAGCAGGTTAGACAAACTGTAATTTCATTATTACTCTAAATGATTTCTGGCAAACAGTTACATCTTTCAGATAGGTTCCTTGCACTCCTAGTGACTGCAAAATGGAGTGAATTGGCAGCAGCTCGAGTGGTACTCAATCAAAGAAACACACAGTCCCCCATACAACTAATTATGTCTGCAAGCAGACAGCTCTTAAAGAGACAGTACCAGAGGTTCTAAAAACACTCACTGATAAATGGCTTAAACGCCAAACACCATTCAGGCTTGGAGCATTCAAGCAAGCTCCTGGAAGTCTTTTGGGAACCCCCATTTGCAGGGGGGTTACATTTATTTTTATTGCGCCTTTCAAAACCAAGGCGCTGTACAAACATAAATAGAGTATAAAAATAGAGAATACAATAACTTTTTAAAATCAATTCAGTTAATCCGGGAATGTCAAAGTAAATAAATATGTTTTTAGCATAGATTTATAATTACTGATGGTCAGGCATTCTCTTAACCGACGAGGTAGAGAAGTCCACAGGGTCGTGCTGCAAATGAAAAAGCACGAGCTCCAGATGTTTTAAGGCGAACCCTGGGAATCTCTAGCAATCCCTCGTTGGCGGATCGGAGAGGGCGATTGGGGGAGTAGGGCATCAGGAGATCTTTAAGGTAGTCGGGTCCCTGTTCTTGTAGAGCTTAAAGGTAAGCAAGCCTACCTTATAGGTGATCCGCCACTGAACTGGCAGCCAATGCAGTTCGCACAGGGCAGGCGTAATGTGACTGGTCGTAGAGGTACCAGTCAACAGCCTGGCTGCAGCGTTCTACACCAGCTGCAAGCGATGGATATCAACCCCAGATAGCCCTAGGTAGAGGGTATTGCAGTAGTCAAGAAGGGTAGTAATGAAGGCGTGGATCAATGTTGGAAGGTTACCTGGGGAATCAGATTTTTCACCCGGGCAATGTTCCTCAGATGGTAAAATAAGGATTTGACCACAGCTGACACCTGAAACTTCAAGGTCAAGCCATCATCAAAAACAATGCCCAAGTTACGCACCCGATCTGAGGTGGTGAGCTGGACACCATCAAGCCAAAGGCCCGACATGTGCCCAGCACCAACACCTGCCTCCAGGCGGCCCGGTTCCACAACCAGCACTTCTGTCTTATCCGGATTCAGTGTTAACCAACTCAAGTTCATCCAGTCTTTGATCTCAGAGAGGCAACTGTTTAGCATGGATAGCACATCAACCTGTCCGGGCACAAAGGACACATACAGCTGAGTATCATCTGCATAGCAGTGAAAACTCAAGCCGTATCGCCTGATGATGTCTCCTAAAGGCAGCATATACACTGCGAACAACGTGGGTGTCAATATGAAGCCCCGTGGCACCCCGCAAGACGGGGGAGGGCATCAGAGAAATAAATTCCAGTGACCACCTTCTGAGACCTGCCTACAAGGAAGGATCAAAACCATTTGAGGACTGTACCTGATAGTCCGCAAAGGAGCTGCAGGGTCTCCAAAAGTACCTCATGGTGCACAGTGTCAAAAGCTGCTGAGAGGTCGAGAAGGACCAAGATGGTATGAGCCTTTCGATCTCTCACTATCAGGAGGTCATTTAATACTCAAACAAGGGCAGTCTCCATGCTATGCCTCTTCCTAAAGCCAGACTGGAGAGCTTCATAGACATTGTGAGTTACCAAGTGATTGTCCAGTTGCAAAGCAACCACCTTCTCAGTAACCTTACCCACAAAGGGAAGGTTAGAGACAGGTTGGTAGTTAGCTGGATCGACGGGAGGGTCTTTTTAAGGAGTGATCGAATGACTGCCTCCTTTAAGGGATCCGGAAAGGTTCCCTTCTCCAGGGACCTCCATACAATTTCAGCTAGGATTGAGCAGATAACATCTACACATGCCAGCAACAGGGAGGTAGGGCCCGGATCCAAACTACAACAGGTTGGGTGCAGAGTCTGGACAATCTTCACAATGTCTGCAAATTCCAGTCAGCTAAAGTCCATCCAGACAGACCGGGTGCTCACTACCTCCCACTGACTTCCTCAACCCCTCATGGAGAGAACTGGGCCAATTCCAGACCTGATGCGGGCAACCTTGTCAGTGAAAAACTGAGCTAGCTCATCATACTTAATTTGTGAAAAAGCTCTTCCGGATTGTAGACAGATTGGATTGCACAATCTGTCAACAGTATGAAAGAGTTGAGCCAGCCAGTTCTGCGCAGCAGAAATCTCCCTTGACAGGAACTCTGCCTTCTTGCTAGTGATTTCTGATTGATAGCCATTATAATGTTCCAACAATCTAAGCCTGTCGGCATCCAGGCTGGACTTCCGCCGTGCTTTCTCCAGCCTTTGACCACTCTGTCTCAACTCCTTCAAGGACCCATCATACCAAGGGGACCTTGGGCAAAGAGTGAGTGGTCGAACACGAACAGGAGCAATCAAGTCCAGGGCATCTTCCACTGCCTTATTATAGGCTAGTACAAGGTCCCCTTGACTTGTGCTTTCACCCAGCAATCCCGATAGGTCCAGCACCGCTGACAGACCATCTGGGGTAACTCCCCTTAAAGGGCAGTACCGGACCATCTCCAAAGGGGTATGTCTAGTTGAGGGGGGGTCCTGAAACTGAACCCTATGGTGTGATGGTCAGACCAACCCGACAGGTTCCACCCCCAAGTCGGTGATCTCCATCCTCAGGAGGAACAGCAGATCCAATGAGTGCTGACGTGCTTCTCTCCTCGGTCTAGCCAGATGATACTGCTGACATGCGTGTCTCCTCAGTCTAGCCAGATGTTACTGCCAACTTGCGTGTCTCCTCAGTGTAGCCAGATGTTACTGCCAACATGTGTGTCTCCTCAGTTTAGCCAGATGTTACTGCCAACATGCATGTCTCCTCAGTCTAGCCAGATGTTATTGCTGCTGTGCATGTCTCCTCAGTCTAGCCAGATATTACTGCCAACATGTGTGTCTCCTCAGTCTAGCCAGATGTTACTGCCGACATGCGTGTCTCCTCAGTCTAGCCAGATGTTACTGCCGACATGCGTGTCTCCTCAGTCTAGCCAGATGTTACTGCCGACATGCGTGTCTCCTCAGTCTAGCCAGATGTTACTGCCGACATGCGTGTCTCCTCAGTCTAGCCAGATGTTACTGCCGATATGCGTGTCTCCTCAGTCTAGCCAGATGTTACTGCCGACATGCGTGTCTCCTCAGTCTAGCCAGATGTTACTGCTGCCATGTGTGTCATCTCAGTCTAGCCAGATGTTACTGCTGACATGCGTGTCTCCTCAGTCTAGCCTGATGTTACTGTCGCAATGCATGTACTATTGTAGTATGCTGGAAATCAACGTGTCTGTGTTAGCTGACTGTACCTTACTCAACTAATGGGAATGTGGGGAATGGGAGGAGGGGAAAGGGGTGGAGGGTGATCCTAATAAATGCCAGGAGCTTGGGAAATAAGATGCATGAGCTCCAGGTGATGCTAGCTGAGGGGGCAGTGGGCATGGCAGCTGTCACGGAGACCTGGGCCACCCAAGGGCATGACTGGGACTTGAACCTGGAAGGTTACACTATGTTCAGGAAGGACAGGGGGAGGGAAGTGGGGGGTAGCACTGATAGTCAAAAATGGCATTGGTATAGGTGGGGTGGAGGAGGCGAAGGGGAGTGTGGAGGTGATTTGGGTCACCCTGCAAGCGCACAGGGGTAAGAGAGTAAAACTAGGGGTAGTATACAGACCCCCCATGCTGGTGGAGGATCTGGAAGAGAGACTGGTGGCAAATGTTATGGAACAAAGTAGACTGGGCAAGGGAAAGGTAGTGGTGATGGGGGATTTAAACATGCCAGGGACAGACTCCCCAGTGGCCAGGCAGCAGAGATTGCTGGATGTCTTCGAGGATGTGATCCTAACCCAGCAGGTGGGGAAGCTGACTAGGGAGGCCTGGATACTGGATGTAGTCCTGGCAGACAGTGACCAGATTAGGGGCCTGGAGGTGAGGGACCCATTGGTGGGGAGTGATCATGCCACAGTCTGTTTTTTCCTGGACCTGGGCGGGAGGAAAGCCACACAAGACGGTGGTAATTGACTTTAGGGGTGCGGATTTCAGGGGGATGGGAAGGATCCTTAATGGTCATTTGGACAAGATAAGGCCAGACATGGATGCTGACAGTAGGTGGGAGATCATTAGGAGGGGGGTGCAGGAGGCTACTAAGTCCTGCTCAAGAGTAAGGTGCAAATTCGGTAAGGCCAGAAAACCCTGTTGGTAGACCCGGGAGGTTTAGGAGGCATTGAGGGAAAAGAAAGCTGTCTATAGGCGCTTCAAGCACTCGAGGAGCAAAAGGGATCAGGGGGAGTATGAACTGACGGCCAGGAGGGTCACCAGGGTGGTGAGATCAGCTAGGGCAAGGAAGGAGCAGAACTTGGCCAGGGCAATCAGGAGGTGGAGCAAAGGGTTCTTTAGATACATTGGGGAAAAGAGGAAAGTGAGGGGGCAGATTAGCAGGATTAGGACAGGAGAGGGATGGGCACAGGATGCGGGGCAGCAGGCCGAGGTACTAAATGAGTACTTTGCCTCAGTTTCTACCAGGGAGGATGGGGTGGCTACGTCATTCAGGGGGAGAGAGATGGTGAGCCTGCGGAGGGGGCGGGACTCACAGATTGGGAGCCCTGATTGCTCTAGAGAGGTGGGAGGCCAGCACGTCAGATGGGGGAAGGCAGATCAGGGGGCCAAGGGGGAGGAAGTGGAGGTGGAAATCCCTGTAGAGAGAGTGAGGGAAGCCCTCAGGTCCCTTAGGATGGAGAAAGCACCAAGGCCAGATGAAATGCATCCCAGGGTGCTGAGGGAACTGGCGGACGTCCTGGCGACTCCCCTGGCAGAGCGTTTCAACATCTCTCTGAAGACAGGGTGGATACCCCGAGACTGGAGGGTGGCCCATATTGTGCCTATCTGCAAGGGAGGATCAAGAGAGGAGGTGGGGAACTACAGGCCCATTAGCCTGACATCGGTGGTGGGCAAGGTGATGGAGGGGATTATCAAGGAAAGGCTAGGGGGGTACTGGAGAAATTGGGATACCTAGACAACAGACAGCATGGCTTCATCTCAGGTAGATTGTGTCAGACAAACCTCGTGGAGTTCTGCACACAGACGAGTGCCCTGATTCAGGGAAGGCCGAGATCGCTTTTCTTGGAAGCTTGCAAGGTGTTTGATCTCGGTATCTCACGGGCCTGCTGGCAAAGATGGGGAAATGGGGGTTGGGAAGCAGATGATCAGATGGATAGGAAATTGGCTGTCAGAGCATACTCAGAGGGTGGTGGTTGGTGGGCTAGTCTCAACTCCAAGGAGGGTCATTAGTGGGGTCCCCCAGTTATCGGTCCTAGGGCCCCTCCAGTTTAACGACTATGTCTTTGACATAAGGAAGGGTATCAGGAGTGAAATGAGTCTCTTTATGAATGACTTGAAGCTGGGAGCGGTGGTGGATGGTGAGGAGGAGAGAGTGACCCTGCAGGAGGACCTGGAGACTCTAGAAAGGTGGTCGAGGAAGTGGAAACTGAAGTTCAATGCAGGGAAATGCAGTGTTCTACACCTGGGGGCCAGAAACCCAGACCAAGTGTATACCCTGGGGGGAGAAACACTACAAGTCTCGATGGGCGAGAGGGACCTGGGGGGTGGAGGATGTCAAAATGAACAACTTAGAGACTTGTAGGAGGGCAGCGGCCAAAGCAGATAGGACGCTGGGATGCATTGCTAGGGGGATTACCTCCAGAAGGAGGGAAGTGATCCTCCCTCTGTACAATGCTTGGTTAGGTCGCACCTCGAGTACTGTGTGCAGTTTCGGAGACTGCACTTAAAAGGGACATTGCTGTCCTGGAGAGGGTCCAGAGGAGGGCAACCAAAATGATCTGAGGCTTGGGGGAAAGGACCTATGGGGAGAGGCTTGAAGAGCTCAGCATGTACACTCTGAAGGAGAGGAGAAACAAGGGGGGACATAATAGAGGACTTCAAGTACATGAAGGGATTAATAAGGAGGCTCAGTCAGGGTGTTCCAAAGGAAAGGGGGGCGACTAGAGGGCACGGGTGGAAGCTGGGGGAGACTCGGGGAGAGGAGGAGGTGGTGCTACTTCACTGAGAGGGTGGTGGAACCATGGAATGTGCTGCCCAAGGGACTGGTGGAGGCAGAGACTGTAGAGGAGTTCAAGAGGGGCTGGGACAGGTACAGGGGGAGGGTTGAGCTGAGGAAGTCCAATACAAGGGGAATATCTTGGACTGGGGATAGAGAAACCCAAGGGGTTGGGGGACAGCAAAGTCGGCACCCAGTATTGGGGTTGACAAACAAGCAGACACGAAAGACCATGAGGCCTCCTTTGCTGGCATTTTAGTATGTTAGTAACTAAACAATGTACTTAACTGTCCCTCCCTATGTATCTGTACTGTTCCCCTTGTGTGAAATATCTAGTGATCAACCTGAACGTGAACTGTACATTTTTATGTGGTCTTGTCTCCTGTTTTATCATCTGCACAACTGTTTTACATGACTTTATTATGCATTGTGTTCCTACTGGTGCTTGTTTCCCTTCAAGTACTTTTTGTAACTAATTCCAGATCGCCCCTGAAAATGAAACTCTCTGGGTGCAGTGGTTACCAACAACCAATAAATAAAAAATAAATAGATCATTTCTAACTCTGTTGGGTTACAGAGACCTGTTTTGTTGACAGGTGGAATATTGGTCTAGGCAGAAGGGTGGGGTGTTACGATAAGTGCTACGGAATCGTTTGTGTTTTCCAAAGTTATTTTCTCATTCTGGTCTCATCCAAAGCCCCATCATTGACCTTGTCACTAACTTATGGGTTATCCATCTATTACCCAGGACCACTGTATGGTGGGTGACCAGCTGAGTCAGTTATGAGAGAGCCTGCGGTGGGGGGGAGGTGCCGGGTTCAACAGCTGGCATTTTTCCTCCACCTATATTCTTGCCAGGGTGCAGGCGTACAGTGATGTGGTCGCGCATGCGTAACAGGCATCCAGCGGCAACTGCCTCCCTTCCGATGCTCCTGACTGTACTGCAGACCGGCCTTCACCATTCGAAAGTATTGCAGTAGGAACAATATCCCCCCTTTCCTGAAGAAGGAGAGCAGTCCCTGGAACATGTAATCCTTCCTCCGCTGGCCAGCCCCTAACACCCTGTGATCATACCCCTACGCAGATCACCAGTGTAGCAAGTGGTTGAGCAGCCTTTGCACTAACTGGCCAAAACCTTCATGGAATTTTTAACAACAACCTAAACACCCACCAGAGATGGGAGAAGGGAGATCAGTTTAGCTTGGCTAAATGGGATACCATGAAGAACTCATTTGGTTGAAGGTCTGTGACAAACAGTAGTTTTCAAGAAAAGCTAGTCATGTGTCAGAACTCATGCATGATTGGATCAACATGGCTTAATGCTGAATGTTTATACTAGGCTTGATGAAACACAGATTAGTGGTTCTCCGCATATAGGCAAACGTATAGCAGCCAATCCCAAGTCAGAAGGCATGCATAATTATGTCAAGTTGACATTGTGATATCATGGAGTAGGCACAGAATGTCATAGACATAGACAGTGATGGCAGATAAAGACCAGCAGTCCACCCAGTCTGCCCCAGTTTCCTGTGAATCCCAGGGAGCTACTGTCACTCTAGGATCCTTGCCCTCCTCATCCTTCCCCCTATTCTTCTCCCAGTTTCAGCTGCCCCAAGGAGCAACCACTATACCCTTCGTACTGTCTCAACCATGCTTGAAACCACAAATGGTTTCAGCACCCACCACTTCGGCTGGTAGACTGTTCCATGGCTCTACCACCCTTTATGTAAAATAATAGTTCCTCTTGTTCCTCCTTAACCTCCGTCCTCTCAGTTTCCACTCATGTCCACATGACTGTGACCTAGTATTCAAGCCAATACTTCCCAGCATTTCACCTTCTTAATTCCTTTTAAGAACTTCAAGATCTCTATCATATCTCCCCTCTCTGTTTTGGTCTGCAGTGAGTACATGTTCAGTGCCTTGAGGTACTCCTTGTAGGACCTGCCCTGTTGGTTTTGAATCATTTTTGTTACCTTGCATCTGCACCATCTCCAACCTTTCCCTGTCCTTCTTATGGTGAGGACTCCAATACTGGGAGCAGTACTCCAGGTGTGGCCTTACTAAGGATCTGTATTGGGGAAGTAGTACTTCTTCCCTTCTGCTATCAGTACCCTTCCCAATTAATCCCAGCATCCTACTCACTTTGCTATATGTCTTGTTGCACTGACTTAATTGTTTGAGAGAGTCACTAATGATGACTCCAAGGTCCCATTCCTCAGTCATAGTGCAAAGTCTCGCCCCACTCATCCAGTGCTCTGTCCTGGGGTTTTTGTTTCATAGGTGCCTTACCTTGCCCTTTTTTTGCATTGAATGTCAACTGCCAAACCTTAGACCAACCCCTCTGGCTTTTGTGAGTCACTCTGCAATTCCATGATTCCTTTGTCGCCATCTGCCCTCCCACAGAGCTTTGTGTCATCTGTGAAGAGACGTAACCTGCCCCAGATTCCCTCCCCAGTGTCACTGATGAACACACTGAAAAGACCAGACCCAGGACACATCTCTATGGTACCCAGCTCATGATTTCCCTCTCTTCTGACCCTGTTGACAAAAACCCTCTGCTGCCTCCCCTTTAGCCAGTTACCAACCCAGTTACTATGACCTTAGCTACACCCGGCTCCTCCATCTTCTTTAGGAAGCATATGTGAGCCACTGAGTTAAAAGCCTTGCTAAAGTTGAAGTAGAGCAAATCCACAGCATGGTCCCTATCCAGTTTCCTCATCACCCAGTCAAAGAAAACTATGACAAAACCACCCTGACAAGAATCCATGCTGTTTACTATTCTGGAGACCGTTGTTCTCCAAGTAGTCCACAAGGTCCTGTTTGACCAGTGACTCCATCAGCTTTCATATAATAGAGGTATGACTGACAGGTCTGTTGTACCTGCTTGTTCCTTATCCTCTGCCCCCCCCCATGGAATGGAACTATGTCTGCCACCCTCTAATCCTTCAAAACTAACCCCCTCTTTAGTGAGCTGTTGACTAGACCTACCATAGTTTAGCCAGTACTGCTGCCAGCTCCCTGAGTATCCTCGAATGCAACCCATCTGGTCCTAGGGCCTCATCTATCTTTAGGGCTGCCAGTCCCTTCTGGACCCTTTTGCTTGTAAATACTGATTGCCTCATCTCTGGGACACCCTTAGTGGCAGCTTTGATGCCACTCTCTGACAAGGGCCAACCATCTTCTGTAGTGAAAACTGAGCAGAAGTAATCATTAAGGACGTCAGCCTTGTGCCCGTCCTCCTATCGCCTTACCTCTCTCAGCTAGTCTTATCACTCTCCCTTCTTTCTTCCTTTCCCCCTTATATATTGGAAGAACTGTTTTTATCCGCTTTGATCCTATCCACAATATGCAGGCCTGTGTCTGGTTTTGCCTCCCCAACCATCCTTTTTGCCTCCCCGTGTCCCTTTATGAAGATATACTAGAATCCCTACTGTTAATAGTGGTCAACCCCATAACGGTGAAGAGAGCTTTACATCACAGAGTACAAACTCAGAACTAGGATTTATACTGCCATTATTAATATACTGTAATTGGAGGGTATGGTTTAGTTTAGTAAAAGAGTTGTCTTGTTGGTAAGTTCGCTATAAAGTCTCTCATTCAGAACTGTTTTATTGTCTTCCATCACTGAAGAACACATAATGACGTATCTCATTTTCTTAAACAGTTTCAAAATCTGCTGAGTGTGACAAGGATCAACAGTCAGAACTTCCAGTGTGCCTTCAGCGCCCCACAGGAGACAGGAGCTTTACATGTTCAGCACATGAGACTAGTGTTTCAGATCAATTGACATTTACAAAACGCAAGTTTATAGAGCATCATCAGCGTCACAAAATAAATACCTCTTGTACATCTCAGGCACCTGTTCAAACTACCACTAATGGAAACAGTTTTGCAGAGTTGGGTAATCTGTCAGAATGTACAGAGACCCAGATAAGGCTGAAACCTGTTACATGTACTGAATGTGGGAAGAAATTTAGGTGGAAAAGTGAACTCGCACGCCATCAGAGGGTACACACAGGAGAAAAACCTTATGAATGTACAGAGTGTGGTAAATGTTTCCCGAGTAAATCAAGGTTGTCTGAACACTTTCGGAATCACACCGGTGACAAACCATTTAAATGTACTGATTGTGGGAAGAGTTTTAAACAGAAGCATGAACTCTCATGTCATCAGAGGGTACACACAGAAGAGGAACCTTTTAAGTGTACTGATTGTGGGAAGAGTTTCAAAACTAAATATAATTTTAATGTTCATCAGCGGATTCACACAGGAGAGAAACCTTTTAAATGCACCGAGTGTGAGAAGAGCTTCCCTTATAGAACAAGTCTTATTTTACATCAGCAGGCTCATGCAGGAGAGAAACCTTTTGAGTGTACTGATTGTGGGAAGTGTTTTGCAACTAAATATATTCTTACTGTACACCAGCGGATTCATACAGGAGAAAAACCGTTTAAGTGCACAGAGTGTGGGAAGAGTTTAACAACCAAATCAAGTCTTAATATACACCAGCAGATTCATGCAGATAAACCTTTTAAATGCACTGATTGTTGGATGGCTTTCTCACAGCTTACACAGCTATCAGTACATCTGCAGATGCACAGAAGAGAGACACCAAGATGAGCTACATTGTATATGTGGACAATTGTGGACATACATGCCTACTCACTGATATCACAGGACTCTAATATCTCTAAGGCCCTACACTATGAATAAATAGAAAACAAGTTTAGTTTCATTGTTGGAAACTAGGGAGAATCCTCAGGTAGATAGTAAGCATGGATACTGATCCATCAGCAGATACATGCAAACTAGGATTAGCCATCAGAAGGATAGTCTGCATGGATATTAACCCATCAGTAGATGCACTCACACCCGAGAGTACCTTAGGGAGGATAGTATGCAAGTATACCAGTCCATCAGCAGATACTTACAAACTGGGGGGAGCCTTCAGGGAGATGGTATGCATGGTTTCCGATCCACTAGCAGATAGTCACAAACTGGGGGGAGCCTTCAGGGAGATGGTATGCATGGTTACTGATCCATCAGCAGATACTCACAGACTGGGGGGATCCTTCAGGGAGATGGTATGCATGGTTACTGATCCATCAGCAGATACTCACAAACTGGGGGGAGCCTTTAGGGGGATAGTATGCATGGATACCAGTCCATCAGCAGATACTCACAGACTGGGAGGAGCCTTCAGCGGCATAGTATGCATGGATACCAGTCCATCAGCAGACACTCACAGACTGGGAGGAACCTTCAGAGGCATAGTATGCATGGATACCAGTCCATCAGCAGATACTCACAGACTGGGAGGAGCCTTCAGCGGCATAGTATGCATGGATACCAGTCCATCAGCAGATACTCACAGACTAGGAGGAACCTTCAGAGGCATAGTATGCATGGATACCAGTCCATCAGCAGATACTCACAGACTGGGAGGAGCCTTCAGTGACATAGTATGCATGGATACCAGTCCATCAGCAGATACTCAAAGACTGGTAGGAGCCTTCAGCGGCATAGTATGCATGGAGACTGATCCATCAACAGATATATACAAATTAGGAAAGCCATCAGGAAGGTAGCATGTATAGATACAGATCCAGCAACAGACACACACCCTAGAAAGAGCCTTCAGGAGGATGGTATGCAGACATGCAGATTCATCAGCTGATGCACACAAACTGGGGTAAGTCTTCAGGTGGATATGTATAAATGCAGATCCAGCAACAGATGCACACCTTAGAGAGACTTCAGGAGGATGGGATACATGGATACAGGGATGCATATCTATCACCAAATACACCCAGACTAGGGAGAGCCTTCATAGTACTGTGTATACTTGTATACCAGTCTATAAGCACACAAACTAGCAGCAGATCTGCAGTGGAATAAATACAACTTGTCCAGGACCAAGAGCAAAGAAAAGACAGCTGGAGGGACTGCAGAGTGGAAACTGCTAGCATGTACTGCAGTCGCCTCGTGTTCCATCCACTGATCCTCACGTAGTTAAAATAGAGAGAACTGAATCCCCAAGATGAGATCCTAGCTGAGCACTGGGTTAAACACAGGATGGTTCCCAAACTTTACTGCAAAAGAAATGGAATGACTGACAAGTGTAGGTTCTGTGGCACTGAATCAGTTTCCTTTCTGGTAGCAAGGTGTGACATGCTCCTTTTGGAAGGAATGTTTAATAAAAAAAAAAACAGGATAACAAGGATAGGCTGAATCAGTGGAATCTATGCCACCATTGTAATATCCATGTATAAAAAGAATATGAGAAGCATGGACCTGATAGGATTACAGAGAATGAAGAAGTACTAATAACATGGGACCATCGGTGCCAGCTGCTAATAAAGTGCAGGCCCAAAAGCCAGATAGTTTCATCAAAGAACCACTATGTTGTCATTTCATACAGTGGTGTCCATCTACCTTGAGTATAGTGTTTTGCACAAGGGGAGACACAAAATTAACAACTCTTTAGACATATAGGGACTAGGTGGTCAAAAAATGCAGAAATATTCCCAGTCAGATATCGCTGCTGGTCCTTGGTACAATCCCCCCTCCACCCAACTAAATAGAATTTTTCTGCTCATCTAAGTATGCAGCCAAAAGCTGTGACACCTTAAGAACTATGGAAGGTCTTTAAAAAAAAAAACAAAAAAAAAAAACTGGCTATTCGAAAAACATTTTATGAAAGTGTTTCGGGAAATCTGAGAGGCAGACTGTCCTGATTTTGAACACGCTTTGGCTTGAGAAGAAGTATGTTTTCTGTTGCGACAATATTTGAAACATCCCTCCTGCAAATTTAGAGACACTGGACTCGATTCACAAAAAGCAACACTGGGCTTTGCATCAAACCCTATATCAGACCCATGTTTTGGTGCAGCTGCACCAAACACTTCACCTCAGACTGCACCTGATTCAAGAAGATTGGGCGCATTTGTTTCCCGATTTATGATTGCTAATGCCAGATATTTGGCACAAGCCCTTTAAAAAGGGTACCCGAGATTGCTACAGGCTACACCAGAAAAAAATGGTCTGACTTGCGACAAGCGGCATACGAGATTGAGAATCTCGATCGCTGGCCAGGGAATGCTACAAGCTCCATGGGCCATATGTTCGGTCCAGCCGGGGCTTGTGGCATTCTTGGGACTTTTATGAATCGGACCCATTACCACAAAATACTAGTGCTGGGCAGATTGTGCCCCCATGCTTTGTAATAGCTCAGTTAATGGCCCTATCTGATGGAGCAGGGGGTAAAAGTGAGTAATTTCATGTCCGGCAATTATCTGTCACCCCTATACAGATTTAATGTGATAGTGATTATCTGACCTTTTTTCTTTTTTTTTTTTTAACTATGTGACAATCCTCTCTCGCCTCCCCCAACACTCCCTGTTAAAATTATCACCCCACCATCCCTAATGCCATTATACCCTGCCCAAATTGTTGCTGGGGGAGGCCTAAAACAGTCTCTAATGCCCTAGGGGGTCTGGTCCCACTTCAGACACTATGGTTTACCATGTAACCCTCCTGCCTAGTTTCTTAAAAAATAATTGGCCAGCATTTATTTTCTCTCTCTTTTTTTTTTTTGAACATATCCCCCCCCCCCCGAGTATTGGTAGGGTTCTCCTTCCACCACTGCAGTCCCAATCGTGCTCACAGAGGCCTTACCATTTACCTGGCCAGGTCTCTGAGGCCTAGCATGACATACTGCTGTGCTGTCTCCCTGGCCCCCCCCAAGGCTGGGTCCACCTTCAGCCACTTTGGCATTACTGCCCCACTGTCTGTCTGGACACCCGCAGCAGAGGTGAAGTCTTGGAGGATCCCCCTGGTCGGTGGTGGCATGGGTCGGGTGCTGAACATGGTGTGCGGCAGGCAAGGGCTCCATCTGCCCGTAACCAGTCTGAACTTTTGTCCCTTTTTAGTCCTGCTGTTCCCCCAGGTGTATGTCTCTTCACTGGATGCTGGCACACCGTCACACCTAGATGACTTGATGCTCACTCCAGACTCCCTCACTGATGCCTTTCCCTGCACCATCACCTGATGTCACCCAGATGGTGGCAGATCAGAAGAACTAGGACTTAGAATGGAGAGTTAGAGAATGGAGAACTAGAATTAAGAGGCAGTATGGCGCAGTGGTTTAAGGCTCTGAGCTGCAAATCTGGAGACCTGGGTTTGAATCCCACAGCCCCCACTTGCATAACGTGTGACCCTGAATAAGTCACTTAACTTCCTTGTGCTCCCAGGTTGCACATGTAAACAAGCTTTCAGCTTAGTGTATCTCACCTGGTTAAATAATTGGAAAAAAACAAAAGAACAGCGAGACCCCCCTCCCTGGAGGAGATCGTCCACTGAAATGCTGGATCCTTCTCCCTTCTGGTCAGCCGTCTGATGGCCGTGGCCCGTTCCCAAAACCGGGTCATTGGCGTCACACTTGGCCATCATTTCTGACACCTTCCCACCACCACCTCCTGAATAAAGGGCCCATTGCAGACCCTCTTCTTCTGCTCTCAGTCCACTCCATGGCTTCTGCAGTACAAGCTGAAACTTAACATCTGTCGATACTTGAGCTGTAGTACATGGCACTAGTTATATGCATGTGTTGTAACTTGCACTCTCTGAGATGTATGGACACCAGGGAAACATTTTGCAGTTTGGTCAAGGTAAGAGTGACAAATTTCACAGGGTGGTCATGGTAAGAGTGATTCCTTTCACATGTTTCATAAACTAATTTAAAACTCATAACAAAAGACAGCACAGGTTATTGCAGAGTGTGTGTTCACTCATTAATAAACAGTACAGGTCTTTTCAATAAAAACCTCTGGGAGGCAATTTGTTGTGTACCAAAGGATGCAGGTTTCAACCCCCAAGAAGTGCTAATACAGACAAAAATGCATAAATGTGATAAAAATGCAGTTTTGGCTCATTTTCAAGGCAAATTCACGGGCTTCCAAGGATTTCACAAAATATTTCAGATGTTTGGATGTTCAGGAAATAAAAGCTTCCATGAAAATGTGATTGACAGGGGACCTTAACTATAGTACCACTCACCTTTAACAAAAGTTAGGACTGTGATTGTCTGATACAACCTAACAATACTGACACTATCATTAGAGCCCAGTACAACTGATATATTTGGACTGCCTTTCCATGCCACCTCCAGTTTGGATGCCTAACAGAAGAGTCTGCATTTATATAGTGTTGTTCATACACATTGTATCCCAAAGCACTTTACAAGCAATGCTAGACTGGTAGTGAAGTGACTAAACGTGTACTGACAGCCATTTCTCACATTAGCACCCACACACAGCCTTGGACCATTGCATGAACCAGTTTTGTGGGAAGGGGAATGTTGGCCAGAACACTGGGGAAAATTCTCCACTCATGCGAAAAGTGCCCTGAATTCTTTTACTTCCACCTGGACACCCACCCAGACAGCACCAGAAATGGGTATGAGGGACCTCAATTTAACCTGTCATCTGTTGCATGGCATACCCTGACAGTACAGCCCCCCCAGTACTGCACTTGGGTGCCACATTTAAGGTTTCTAGCCCAGTCCCGGCGTCTGATTAAAACTGACGACCTTCTGGCTAAGAGGCAGATGTGCTACCAACTGAGCCACACTGACACCTAACAGGCACACAACTAGCTAGCTGGCAGGGAATCTCCACTGGGCCCTTATCATAACTCCGCCAAGCATGACCAAACCTCTGTTGTCATCCCATCTGTCCTTGTTGTTATAATTAGCTTGCTTATTGATTTGTATCACTGCTCTTTTATTGTACGCACAATTTATATATTCTGTGTATGTGTCTTACTGTTAGGGTGCTTATCCCTGATCAGATTCTTGGCAGTCATGGAGATGTAAAAGAGACATGGACTAGTGGCATATTCAGTAATAAAACTTGTTTATTACATAAAAGATAAGTTGCCCTAACCAGGTCTTACCATTAGACACTGGGAGTCAAACGTTTCCCAAATACCCCAAGGAGTAAAGATGGTCTCAAGGGGAATATGTAATACAGTAAGTTATATACTACTGATAGTTGTCATAGTTACTGAAAGACTAGATACATAAAATAAGCCCTACTGGCCAAAAGTTAGGTGGCTTCACAGTGTTCTCTATCCTTATACATTATTCGTAAAGTCAGCTAAAAACACAGAACAAAGGATTCATACAAGGTACAGGATATAGTGCAGTAATACATAAATCTGCAGTGTGGCAGTGCAGTCTGTATAATGACTTCTCAGAAGATAACAAAGACACACGTGTGTCTTGGCACATTACATGCTGTGTGTTACTAAACAAAGTAAAATAAAATCATTATGTTTCCCTGGCTACTTACACTTGTATGGAAAGTGTCAATGCCCTACAAGTTAGTAATGATTTGTCATAATATATATGTAACATAAGGTTTGTTCAAGATGCACAGTGGGGATACCAGTTAGAGTGTGGGGACCTCACATAACACCCCCCCCTTGTTGCCTTATCAGAAAGGCAACAACAATATGGAAAAGCAGTGGGAACAATCTCCATCGTTTACAGACCCAACGCACGAGCCTTGTAAAGGAACTTGAGTTGCTCACAGTGTTGTTTGAACCTGCATCTTAAACAGCAAAGTGTTAGTATCAACAATGCAATTAAAAATGCTTGAATAATAACAAAACCTTTAAAAGTTAATTCTAACCAAGTGTTTGAGAGTGCAGTACTTAAATCAACATTGTGAATAAGAGTGTTCAGGTCATCTCCAGCTTTGGAGAGATTATTACTGATGTACTGTAGATGAGATGAGTGTCTTTTCTGTCTAAAAAGGGACTTCAAAGTTAATGTCTATGGGTCGATATGGACATTAAAAATGGGTAAATACTGAGAGAGAGCAAGCATATATTCAGGGTCACTGTCAATAACATCTGGTTCTGCATTAGGAACAGGAGTAACCACAGTATGACCAATAAGTGTAGTTTGATGAGGAATAAAACATAAATTAGGAAATTGTAAGTTACAAGTCTTAAGACCATATGAAAAACTTTTATAATTCGTTACTATTCAGTACTGTCCATCAAAATGATAAGACTTTTTAACAGTAGGAACCCTCAATTTTTGCAGTTGAACTGGACAGGTGAAAGATTAATTCATGAGTCTTGTAGTCAGACGATGAATCTCTTTGGCGTAGTTCTGGTAAAGGCGTCCAGCGTTGCCCACTAGTGATGCAATTAATGGTGCCCTGGGTGTATCAGTATCATTTGATTTAATGTCCAAGTCCATTGTGAAGGACCAATCAATGCTGTCCGGTGAATAACCACATACCTGTTTGATGACATCAAAAACGTCACAGCGACACAAATAATGACATCCCTCCTTAGCACAACAGTCCATATGAGGTGCCACCCATGCTTCAAGGGTGGGATGGAAAACTAGAAGAAGTGGAAGTTCGATGCATTCTCTGTAGATATCCTTGTCAAGGTGCCCACTGGAGTGAATGGAGGCTAATTGATCAAAAGGAGCTGTAGTGGGATCAAAAGATGGCAAAGATACAGTGAAAGTAACGAACATGGTATCTCTGATGGTACATTTATTAGCATTATAGCAGGGACCCCTATTGGGGTGGTGGGTGACATAACCTAGATTATGTGCAGTTGATATAGGGATGGAAAGTGAATTGGAAGTACTTATAGTGATGCAAGTAGTGGATTTACAATGGGGGCAATACCATTTAGCAATTCTTCTGTCATGAATAATGTCTGGAATACGTCCAGATTCCAGATCACAGAACAGATTACTGACAGTGGTTATGACATAAGAGCTATAAGCAGAGCACAGAAGTTCCCTTGCAATATATTGCTTGTCTGCCTCTTTGTCATTCTGTTAGACATGTTCATTAATCTTATTCTTATTATCTGTAAAATTCTTAGCAATATCATGCATGTTATACATGGTAAAGTGTTCTTCCTGGCTAAGCCCATCTACACCATGCAATAAGGGTGGTAGTATATAATTTTCCATGCCATCCTAGAATTTGGACATTTGACTAGTGATAAAGGCAATATCTGCTCCGTTCCAGATGAACATACCAGTTCCGAAGAGACTGGAAATGGTGCCAGTGGTACCAGTGACATCAGCAGTGTCACACCTCCTATGAGAGGAGGAAGATTTGGACTTTTTCTTGTCATTAGGGACTGGCCTAGGCCTAAATAAACCTAAGTGTTCAATAGTATGTGTACCAGCTACTGAGTCTTGTGTACATGTCTGGTATGCTGCAAGACTGTTTAATAATATAGTACTGGAAAACGTAGATGTGTTTGTATCATGGCACATCCCAAATTCAGCCATATTCCAATAAGTAAGATTAAAAATAACCAGAACGTGCATGAACTGCACATTGTTGACAAGGGTACCTGGAAAGGACGTGTCAGTAAGACCACTAGTTGGACCAGGTTCCTGTGGGGGACAGTCAGTCAATTCAGCTTCGGTAGGGGGTTCGACAGTCAAGAACATGGCTGCTCTAACCTTGTAATGATGATCACAAAAGTCTTTTGCAAAGTCTTGTGGGAACTTCTCACAAAAAGCAGGGTCAATTAGAGCAGTTAAATTATATAAACCAGAATGTCTGTGACTGGCTTGGTGAATGGACAGGGTACCATTTGGGCCAATGTCGGTATTAGGCCAACCTTGGAAGGTGCCTTTTGCAAGGTGGGCAACAGGAGTGGTTTTCCATTGTTGTCAGTTTGCCATTCAGTTTGGAGGGAAGTTTTATCAGGGGCCACAACTGAAGCAGTGAGATAAGCTTCCTTGCCTTCCTGGACAGTAATCAGTTTGTTGGAAACATCTATGCTAACTCCTTCAGGGATGGTGGTGGGTCTCTCTGCAGGGGTCATGTATCTTCCCTGAGGATGATCAAGTAGTGGAAGGAGTTGCCTTAGACAGTTGTTTTTGGATATAGTTTTCATAGCCTTGTCATTGACAAAGGGGAGCGCTCCTAGGAGAACGAGGGTCAGGTGCAAGATCGCCATCTCGCAGGAATACCTGTAAGGAAAAAGAAAAGGTCAGTAGGTACAATTCCGCCCAATGGGGTTAGGAAAAATAATTATGCTCCTTAATACAGTTTTAACTGGTTTGCATGTAACCATTTCTCAGTAAGTTTCTTCTGCTGAAGGAGTCTAACTTGGTAGACTGCGGGACTGAGTTTGTTGATAATGGAGTAGGGTCCTTCCCACTTATTGGAGCAGGAGTGTGTAGGGTGAGCAAATCTGAGTACCATTGCCTGATCTCTGACTTGCCAGTCCACTTCTTGTTCGTGTTTGTCAAATTGGACTGTTGTTGTTAGGCCTTGCCCATACGATGTGCAGCATACAAGTGGGTCTTAACAATGTCATCTCTGAGTTTTGCAATATATTTGTCTACAGACACTGTCTACAGTAGGTGTGTTCAGATCAAACAACAGGTGTTCGGGTGGTCTCATGGTTCTATCAGTCATCACCTCGAAGGCTGTCAACTGGGTGGTGGGTAAAGAAGTACCCCTAATTGCCATAAGGAGTAAAGGCAAAAGGGAATTACAATCCTTGGGATTGTCCTTGATAAATTTGGAAAGCATTTGCTTAATCCGTGTGTTGGCTCTTTCTACCTGACCTGATGATTGATGGCGGTAGGGTATGTGGAACCTCTGGTGTACCCCTAGAAGTTCAAGCATTTCTTTCATCAACTCACCGGTAAAGCTGGTTCCTTTGTCAGAGTCTACCTTAAGAAGTAGGCCCAACCTGGAGAACGGTTGTTCTACCAGGACTTCTGCAGTTGCCTTGGCTGTGCATTTCTGAGTGGGGAAAGCTTCAACCCACTTGGAGAATAGATCGGTAATCACAAGTGCATATTTGTTCCTGCTGGTATTGGTCAGCAGACCAATAAAGTCAATTTGGATCGCATGCCAAGGACCAGATTGTCTCTGGGGAAATAGTTTGGCATTTCATTTGGTTGGGGCCACATTGTTCTGAGCACAAATCAGGCAGTTCTCTATGTAGTCTCTGACATCCTTGATGATGCTTGGCCACTAACCGTTTCAGTCTCAGGAGTGTGTTTTCTACCCTCTGCTGTCCACCAGTTGAGTGTCATGAACTTGTTGAATGAATTCAGATCTCAAGGATTCAGGGACTACCCACAACCTGTAGGTCAAGTTGCTTGACTGATACCAGATCAGTTTATTGACCTGGGACAGATGCAGTTGATTTACATGTATTTTGTAAGTGCTGTGAGTAGGCAGTTCTAGTTCAGTTTTCTCATCAAGGAATCTGAATACATCTCTCAGCTGAGGGTCAGACTTTTGTGCTGTGGACAGGTCCAGTGGCACAAAAGGTTCAGGTTTCTTCTTCATAGCAGCTACCCATACAGCTGCTAGAGCATCAGGGTGAGCCATTTCCCATGTCTCCTCACCTCGAGCACCCTCTTTGGCAAGAGTGTCTGCTCGATCATTGAAAGAACAGTATGGGTCAGATTTTGAGTGGGCCTTCACTTTAGGAATTAACAGTTTGTGTTTAAAGTGTTGGGTCTGTTCGTGAATGTAGACAAAGAGTGCTTTGTACTTCACTGGGGTGCCATCAGAAGTTGCAAAGGAGTTCTTCTGCCAGAAAGGGAAACAAATTTGATCAGAGAGCAACAGACCCAGTTGGAGTCTGTAAAAATGAGGGTGTCCTTGACACCATGTTGTATTAGTTTGAGGGCACAGGCCACAGCTGCCAGTTTTGTATACTGAGATAATGCAACACTGCAGTGCTTGGAAGCATGTACAGTATTACCTTTGGGATGCAGGATGAGCACTGCAAATCTGGCTACCTGTTCTCCTTGATAGTATGAAGCAGAGCCATCAGTAAAGACATGACACATGGAGGTGTCAGCAAGGAATTTTGGAGTAGCGGGAAGAAAAGGGCCTGGTTCAGGCAAGTCAGGTGGTTGGAGTGTACAGTCATGTGGGGTTCCTTGGTACAAAAGTCCATGGGCTAAGATTGAGGGCATCTTGTCAGGGTGGACCTGTATGTCATGGTCCTGGAGAAGAAGGGACCAGTGGGTCAGTCTGGTGTTATTAATCCAGCCTTCACTCTGTCTGATAGCAAGAAGGTTGTGGGGGTGTGGTTAGTGTTCAGAACGATAGGTGAGTGCCCAGTGATATACAGAAAATGCTTGACAGCCCAGTAGGCAGACAGAAGGTTTCTTTCACAAAGACTGTACTTCTGTTCCACTGGAGACAGCATTTGGGATGCATACTCAATAGGTCTCAAGGTACCATTCACTTTCTGAGCAAGGACTGCAGACATAGCAATGTCTGAAGTGGCTGATTCTAGATGAAGAGGTAAAGCTAGACTGGGGTTCACTAAGGCTGGAGCAGAGGCCAGGGCCTGTTTCAGAAGTGTCACAGCCTGAGTGTGGATGGGGCCCCAAGTCCAGGGAATGTCCTTTTTGAGGAGCTCATACAGAGGTGTGGCTTTCTATTTATTTATTTATTTTATTTATTTATTGAAATTGTTTCACCGGGAAAGGCACACTGAGCAAATAGCTGCTTGTCTCCCGGTGCGACCTTGGGTGGGGGGGGTACAGAGGATATAGGATACATATTAATTACAGTAACATTGGTACATAGAATATATAATATACATTGAGGGTTACTCAGATTTTGCAATTACAGACATAGACTGACAAGAAGCAGTAAGCAAGAGCAGACAAAAAAAAAACAAGGGCATCATAAATAAAGTCCCTGAAACAGTTGACCATTCCCAGAAAACATCTGAGTGTTGCCACACTGGTGGGTAGTGGAAAATCTTGCAGGTCTTGGATTTTTTTCCAAGCTGGGCTCCTGCCCTGTTCTGTTACGTGCAGGCCAAGAAAGATAACTTCTCTGTAGCAGAGTTATGCTTTTGCAGGATTACACTTGAGGCCTGCCCTCTGTAAGAGGGTCAGTAGTTCGTCAAGGAGATCAAAATGTTGCTCCTGGGTGGCAGTTGCCAACAGTAGGTCATCCACATACTGCAGAAGACATTGTGGGGCAGAGAAACCCTGCAGAGCATCCATCATGTGTAGATGGAAAAGGGAGGGGCTATTGTGGAACCCCTGAGGTAAGCAGGTCCATGTGTACTGTTGACCCTTAAAGGTAAAGGCAAACTTGTAATGACTTTCCAGAGCTAGGGGCAGTGACCAAAAGCCATTGGAGATGTCAAGGGCACTAAACCATCCATGATCTGGGGTTAGTAGTTTGAGCACATCAGGTGCTGATGCTACAGTATGTAAGCAACTAGGAGTAACTTGATTAAGTCTCCTGTAATCAGTAGTGAGCCTTCAAGATCCTGTGGGCTTTTTCACTGGCCAAATGGGTAAGTTGACAGTCGAGATGCAAGGCTTGATCACACCTTGTTTGAGGAGTGACTGAATGGTTTCTCTGAGCAATGGTAAGGCCTCATCAGGAAAGGAATATTGCCTTTGCCTGTCATGTGCTGGGCCTGGAATTTCAATGACAGTCTGCATTCTCCCACAGTCATGGTTGTATGTGGCAAAAGAATCCAAGTGTTTCTGCATGATGGGTAGGAGTTTCTTGGAAAACTCATGTGTCTGGAATAGAGCTACAGTATGACGTTATATTCCTTGTCATTGGTGGTAAGAGCTACAGCTACATGTGACTCAGAGATCATGACCGTATGGTTTTGTCCTCTGATCCGGATCAGGAGCATGTTGGCCAGATCCACCACACAGCCGTGCAATGCAAGAAAATCAACACCCAGGATGCTGGGATGATCACATAATACCATGAGGTCAAAGGTATGGGTCATCTTGAGGTTGTCTGTCACCACAGGAAGTATAATAGAATGGTGGGTGTATAGCCTTGAGCCATGCTCACCTTGTGTATTGGTCCTCCATCCTGTGTACCAGGAAGAGTTTGCTGGATCTTCATCATGTAGTACAGACACAGCTGTGCCTGTATCTAGCAGAATAGTCAGTTGGCAGCCTCCGGTTCAAGGCTTTCCATTTGTGTCAAGGGTAAGCTTGTTCACAATACGGACCATGGCCTGTGGTTGTCAATCCGAGCTGCTGCTATTAGGGAGTTCCTGGAGAAGTAGGTTGGCCTGCTTGTGCCGGACTTCTTCCAGGTCCTGTGTAGCTTCAATGAAGGGTGCAGCCTCTAGGTTCAGGCCTTGTTCGGCCTGATCTGAGGAGGCTTCCGTATGTCCTTGGCCTAGTGAGGCCTGTTGTGCTGGAGCTAATCCTTCAGTGGTACATGCCGGGCCTGAGTCCATCACTGACTGGACATGCCCGATGAGGTTGTGGAGGAGGTTGTTCTCCTCCACGATCTCATGGTAAGAAGGGCCTGATAGATGATTTTGATTGCCTCAAGTGGAATTAGTGTTGTTCCAATTCCATTTATTTCTATTATTGTTCCAGTTTCAACTTCTGGACTGGGAGTGGTGCTTGTTTTTCGAGGATGTGACCTTTTTGTCTTGGGCTTTGCCCTCCACTGTGTAGTGGGTTGTGGACTCGCTGGTGGATTGCACCGCGGCCACGTTTATCAAACCGGAATTCAGATCTCGGAGTAGAGCTGGTAAACCTGCTCAGTCTTCCAAAGAATATCTTCAAATTTGTCCATTCTGGGGAAAATCGTGGGTTCAGCTTTTTCATGGACAGTCAGAATCATGTTCTGGAGGTATAAGTTCTTGTACTAAGTTAGATCAAGCATCCGCAGTTTCACTTGAAAGATGTCTGCCAGTGCGGTAGGCCATCCATAACTTTTGGTGGTATGTCGCTGGGCTTTCCTTGGCAGTTTGTTTTACGGGGTAGACCAACATCACACCAATCACACCTGGATTGAGTGCAGAAATAAGTTCCACTGCAATCTCATCAGAAGTCGCACTTGTGGATTGGTGGGCCAACTCTGGAAGTTTCGTCCAGAGGTCGAGGTCTATGGTTTGCCAGACGATCTGTACCTGGTTGGTTTAAGGCAGACTGAGCATTTCACATTTGAAATGCACTTTTTCCAAGTGGCAACTGAGATTATCACTGGGGTTCATGAGGCCTATGCTGTCAGCAATCTGCTGTACAGAGTGGGCCATCTGAAGGGGATTATTGTGTGCACGGTCAGGGAAATGATTCAAGTTTCATGCTCCATGAAGGGCAGCCTCCTCTGCGGCATCAGCCACAGTGCGGATGACATAAGTCTGGGAAACAGCATCCTTCATCGTTTCCAGAGGCATTTTGAAGACCTCTTTGCTTTCCTCAGACAAACCTGTCTAAGCGAGGGAGGCCTCGATCATTTGATCGATAATCTGCATGTTGGCCTTTTTTTAGAGCGGCAATTGGAGGGGTCATTCCTAGGCCTCAACCTCCCCCCATCATGGGAGTTGCCATCTTCACGGCGCACGTGATAGTCATCATGCCGCTGCTGACACAGGGTTGCGCTTTCATAGTGTGGGGATCCGCCATCTTGTGTGTGGCAGGAGGACACTGGACCACAGTGAGGGTGTGGCTGGGCACCATCTTGGCAGATGTCACCAGAATCATCATCACCGGACGACATAAGGTCAGTGGGTGTGTAGTGATAAAACCCACCCATCGCTTTGACGTGACCAGCCATCACTTCTCGCTGATGGTGAAGTTTCACCATCTTTAATCTACAGCCTTTGTGACTAACTTTTGCAATGTTCTGCTCAACACCTTTCACAACTTCTTTCTGTAACACTCTATACACGGCACTCAATTCACAGTTGTTCCTAAGCTCCCTATCCAATTTGTCACTTACCCGTTTAAGGTCCTCTCTCATTTCGTCTATCTCCTCTCGCAAACTCTCATTCATATCACTTAACAAATCATTCATCTGCAGCATCTGTCTCTTATTCTGTCTCAACCCTTCACATTCATCTCTCAACATATTTAAATCTTATTAAAAAGACAAAGAACCTCTGTGCGCAAACACTGAGGCAAGGGTTACCCCAAAGGGCATTTGGCTGGGAAGCCAAATTTCAAGAAAATACAAAATCACACATGCCCACACAATGCAAAGCATCATGGGCTGCATATGCAAATCACCACAGAATGTTATGCTGGTTCAACTTTAAGCAGAATTGCATGGTGCCAAAAGGCCTCTCACACAGTTTGCAAAGGGTGCTAACAGTTGAAAGGGGAAAGCCTAAATATACAGGTGTAGTCGTGGGGAGTCAGGAGACATTTTGTAGTTGGACTGCCACTGACACACCACCTCCAGTATGGCTGCCAAACAGACCCACTACAAGCAAGCTGGCAGCAAATCTTTACTAGATTCTTATCATAGCACTGGTCTGGTATGAAAAAAACTTCGTTTTCACCCCACCCATCCCTTCTGTTACACTTAACTTCTATTTTGATTTCTATTACTGTTTTATCAACAAGCCAAAGCTGATTACTTCAAGTCCCAACTCCAGGCAAATGCCGGTTCCCAAAATACTTTCTGAAACGTTATCCACTCAGAAACATAGAAATTGATGACAGACAAGGACTGCAAGGCCCATCCAGTCTGCCCCTTTGTTTTCTACCTTGAGAATGTGCCATAGGCCTTTACTCTGTCAATGGCCTATCTATTCAGACTCATCTTTATGGCTCCCTTATGCCTGTCCCATGCCTGTTTGAAGCCCTGCACTGTATTCATATCCACCACTTCCTGACGTAGGCCGTTCCATGCATCCACCACCCTTTCTGTGAAAAAGAACTTCCTCACATTCCCCCTTAATCTGCCTCCCTCTAATCTCATGTTGTGTCCCCTTGTCTTATTTTTCTTATATTAAAACATGTTAGACTCTTTCACCTTGTTAATGCCCTTAAGATGTTTGAATGTTTCGTTCATATCACCTCTCTCCCTCCTTCACTCTAGATTATACATATTGAGCGCTGTTAATCTGTACTCATATGTTTTCTGTTGCAGTCCCTGCACCATTTTGGGTGCCCTTCTCTGGACTGCCTCCATTTTGTTAATGTCCTTGTGCAGGTGTGGCCTCCAGTACTGCACGCAGTACTCCAGATGGGGCCTAACCAGTGTCTTGTAAAGAGGGATTATTACCTCCCTCTTATGACTTGTGATACCCTTACTAATACACCTCAATATCCCTCTAGCCTTACCTACTGCTTTAGTGGTCTGCTTGGATGATTTCGCCCAAGTCTCTTTCTTCCCTTGTGATTGCCAGCAACTCCCCTCCCAACCTGTAGGTGGCTACAGGATTTCTCTTCCCTATATGCATGATCTTGCATTTCTTTGCATTAAACCCCAGTTGCCACTTTTCCGACCATTTTGTCAGTTTATCCAGATCTCTTCTCATTCTGCCCACCCTATCTGGATCATCTACTCTGTTGCAGATCTTGGTGTCATCTGCAAACAGACAAACGTTACCCTCCAGTCCATCTGCAGTATCACTGTGGAAGATATTGAAGAGGACTGGCCCCAGGACTGATCCCTGAGGTACCCCACTTGTGACTTGCATCTCTTCTGACTGTATACCATTTACCACCACTCTCTGTTTTCTGCCCACCAACCAGTTTGCCACCCAGTTGACCAACTTCTGACCCAGCCCAAGCCTACCCAGCTTATTAATCAATCTTTTATGTGAAACAGTATCGAAAGCTTTGTTGAAGTCAAAGTAGGTGACATCAACTGCTCCCCCTTGGTCCACCACTCTGGTTACCCAGTCAAAGAAATCTATGAGATTAGTTTGACAGGACCTTCCTGTTGTAAACCCATGCTGTCTTGGATCCTGTGCTCCTATGGATTCCAGGTGTTGCACTATCCTTTCATTAAGGAGTGCCTTCATAATCTTGCCCACTACTGAGGTAAGACTGACTGGTCTGTAGTTCACTGCCTTCTCCCTGCTACCACTCTTGTGGAGCGGGATCACATGAGCCCTTCTCCAGTCTTCTGGGACCTTTCCTGTGCTGATAGACTCACTAAACCGTTCTGATAATGGCTGTACTAGTTCCACCGTTAGCTCGTTTAGTACCCTGGGATGTATGCCATCAGGTCCCATTGCCTTGTCCACCCTGAGCTTAGCGAGCTCTTGTAGGACCCTTTCTTTTGTGAAGAGACTAGTGCACACCTCCCTCCCCCCTGTGTCCATGGTGCTGAGCTGTGGGCCCTGCCCTACCTTTTCCTCAGTAAAAGGTTCATGGACCCTCCTGCAACTCACGCCCCCCACCAGTCCTCAATTTTGATGGCTTGACTATCTCCGACCTCACCTTCATAGCCGAATCCTTCAACAAATTCTTCACTACCTGCACGCTCCCTGACAACTCCTCTTCCACCTTCACTCCACGTCCCCCTTCCAATGAAACTGACTTTAACTCCCCCCTCCCCATCTCGCCTACCAAAATCTATCAGGTGCTTATGTCCCTAAATCCAGCGAAATCCAGCCCTGACGGACTGCATCCAAAGCTCCTCCGCATCTCTGCCCCAGCCATTGCCGATCCCCTTGCCCACCTCTTAAACCTTTACCTCTCATCTAGCACTGTCCCTCAGGCATGGAAACCGGCTAAAGTGATACCGCTCCACAAAGGTGGGGACTCGACTTTGCCCAGCAACTACAGGCCCATCTCTCTCCTGCCCTCTCTTGCCAAACTGCAAGAATCACTGATCCACTCATCTCCTGGACTATCTAACAGCCTCTGGTACTTCCTCCTCTTCCAGTCAGGCTTCAGGAAACAGCACTCCACTATTACCTCTCTGCTTCGAGTTACTGACTCTATCCACTCTGCAGTGGATCAAGGCCTAGTCCCTCTGCTATCTTTGTGGACCTGGCAAAGGTTTTTGATTCTGTTTCACACCACATTCTGCCTCACTAACTCCTCTCTTCTGGGTTGTTTCAATATGCAGTCAGTTGGTTCAGTTCCTGCTTACACAACAGAAAGCAATTGGTCCAAGTTGGAAATGCCCTATCCTATCCTCTCTCTTCTCCATCCAAGCAGGCGTACCCCAAGGTTCCATACTCGGACCCATTCTGTTTTCAATCTTTATAAATAACCTTCCCTTCATCTGCTCCATCTCCCAAATACATATGTACATGGATGATGCAATGATCTACACCTCTGGCTCCCCCACCAATGATGTATTTCCCGCCCTACAGCAAGAATTTGTTATAGTTAAACTTTGGTTTCAGGCTAGCCAGCTAAAACTTAACACTAAGAAAACCATTTCTATGGTATTTGGCTCCAGGCAGAGGCTAACTTGACTCCAGTCCTCCCCTACATTCGGCACTGTGGACGGCTCCTCCCTTGAGGTGGTCCACACCTGCAAATACTTAGGGGTCAGGCTGGACAGCTATTTAAATTTTCTTCCCATATTGACGCCATTAGCACTAAACTCCATCCAAAACTTGGTATCCTCTACCACAACAGAGATTGCCTCCTTTCCCTACTCGTTGCAACCTTGTCACAAAAACAATTCTGCCCGTAACTGATTACGTCGATGCTGTCTATGCCTCTGCTCTTGCGACTTCTCTCTCTAGTCTTGATACTCTCCTAAACTCATTCTGTCAGTTTGCTACCTCCTCCCCTTCCCTCACTCACCACTGTCTCCTCTATTCCTCCCTCTCCATCACCCCTCTTTCCAACAGGTGGGGGTTCCATTGCCTCTTCCTCATTTGCCAAATATTGGTTCAGGACTCTTCCCTCCTATCTCTCCTCCTGCTTTTCACCTGCTCACCCTTCTACTTACTCCCTCCGCTCCAGGGACTCTCGATCTTTCTCCCTACCCCACCCTCACTCTGGGGTGGGGCTCTCTGCTTTCCCCTTTCGCTTCCCACTTCTCTGGAACCAGCTTCCCTGGACTGCTCACCACGTCCCCTCACTCTCCTCCTTAAAATCTATTATTCTTCTCCTTCCCAGCCCCAATTGCTCTTGCCCCTCCTCCTCCCCCCCGTCTCCACCCACCAAGCCAAGCAACCCCACTTAATCCCTGTGCCTCCTTGCTGTTGCTACTTTGCCCCCTTTTGCACTTACCTCCTCTTTTATTGCCATCATTGGTACGTAGTTGCTGTACTTTTACTTTGTTGTACTGATGCTGACCTGATGTCATTTTTGCTTGTATATTATTATATTATTGTATTAATGTTGACTGACTCTCCTCCCTGATTGCAATAACAATCAGTTGTTGCCTAGTTGCTGTACTCATACTTTGTTGTACTGTCCTGCTTTTTATTCCTGCCTGTATACTAGTTGTCTCTCCTCCCTGCTTGTTGCCGTCGTGTCACACCTGGAAACGAGCTTCGGCTCAGTGTGCCTTTCTCGGTCGCAAACTTTTAAAAAATAAATAAAAATCTTATATAAGATTTATTTATTGTGTATGCTTGCCTCCTATTTGACATCCTGTTTTTTGATAGTACGGAGTCTGTATGGTTTCCTGTGTCTCCAGTGTACCTTTGCATTTAGACACACCTGAAAATAAAACCTGTCAGTTTGCCTAGCATCATCTGTGATATAGACTGCCCTTCCCCGCACTTCAGGGCGCATGATCCTATTGCTTGTACAGTTAAATAACTGCAGTAAGGTATTGGGAAGGTGCTTTGTGGGTTGAGGAGGGACTGGAGGGACTGGGAGCCAGGTGGGAGGGGGAGTGCACGCCATCTAGGGAGGGGTATTTTTTACTTACTATTCCCAGTGGTAGGGACTCTAGTTGCTAAGACACAGCACATTAATTGCTTGTTTTCTGCTCTGGCATATTCCTCAAATATTGAAGGTTAACTTTATCCAGCGTAGCTCCACTCTAGAGCACATTTTCTGTATAATTTTAAGCCTATCTGGAATATATGATCTGTTATCTTGGTTTTGACTGTGACAGCCACATGGACCACAAACAAGCTAAATTGGCGTTGACGTTGTGAGCTGAATGTGGTGGTTAAGTAGCAAGAAAAATAAATATGTGCTATCCTTCAGTGCTCAGGGCAGACAGGAAACTGGCATGTAGCCCAGGCAGGGGTAGTAATGTACTGTAGTAGGACAAGACGTTTTTCAGGGTAGTTTTGGGATTAGAAAAAAACAGCATGGAAGGAGCAGTAATATGGTTCATATGGAGGAAGATAAAGAACATTTTTGGGGCAGTTAATCACATATTATTTATTGGACGTGATGGACCTAGAGTTCCTTATAATCTATAAGCACCCCAGTGCTGCACGCTCTGCACTGGCTGCCAATACAGTGGCGGATCACTTTTAAGGTAGGTCTTCTGACCTACAAAGTCCTACATGGATCAGGTCCCGATTACTTGAAAGAGCTCCTGGTGCCTTACACCCCTCTGTGACAGCTCCGCTCGGCTGACGAGGGGTTGCTGGAGATTCCGAGGATAAACTTGAAGTCATCTGGTGCTTGTGCCGTTGGATTTGCGGCACCTACCCTCTGGAATTCTCTGCCCCGTCAGCTCGGGAATGCAGGATGGTGAGGAGTTTTAAGCAGGCACTAAAGACTTTTTTATGGGAAAAGGCGTTTCCTGTTTTATTCTGATTTTTATATTGAATGTATCTGAATATGTGTTTGTTTCTGTATTATGCTGTACAGCGCCTTGAGACTTTGAAAGGTGCTTAATTAAATAAATTTTATTATTATTATTATTTGACCACAGAAGCCTTTGTCTTCTTCACTTTATATACAAATATATTGCTTGGAGGGTTCCAGAATATACAGTATTATGGCTCTGCTGGAGCTTACCACTTCATGTGGGGGGGGGGGCTCAGATGCACAGCATTGGTGCTATACACCCCCAACCCCATTATTGTGAAATTTCATTGTGATTATTGTTTCTTTTGCTGGAAAATATTTGCTGTATGTTATATAACTTGTAACTTTTTAATGCTACCAGGTTTTCCTTCACAATTGGAAACCATTGTAAATGAGTCTTTCATTCGATGCATATTATTCTTGCAAATAAAATTATTATTATTAAATCACTATTTTAGTATGTTATGGTGATGACACTGCCCAGAGGTCTTCATAAACAGAGCTGAGGAGTGTATGGCATTGGGACGAGTGAGGGAGATCAGCGGTCACAAACGGTGCCATTGTTGGAGGGAGTCGGGGCACATGATTAGTCACCCCACCATCCAGTAGCATGGTTGTAGCACAGTATTTAATTACCATCGTGCCAAGTGACCCTGAAGCATGACTGCCACGAAGGACTGTGGTGTCTAACTAAGGTGAGATGGTGGGGTATCCACAGGTCTGCAGGGGACTTTGAAGGTGAGGCGACCATCCAGTGGCAGTGGATAGCCCAACAGAGATACATCTCTGTCATGTGGTGTCCTGTTTCCACTCATAGCTGCAGAGAACAAAGGACACGCTGCAGATTAAGCAAAGGGAGGAACAAGGTAAGGTGACCCTCACTGACAATTGTTATGTGGTCTGTAGTGCATGCCTTTAAAACCAGGAGGAGAGAATCTAGTAAAACACCTAGGAATATGTAGGAGCAGTGTGGGTGATAGGAAAGGAGTAGCAGGAAGATCCCAGCTGCAATTGCTGAACTCTGTGCTTTGCTGGCAAAGGGGTAGCAGGCCTTCTACCCCACCCTGGGGCCACCAGGACTGCCATTGCTCAGCCAGAGAATTCTTAGACAAAGAAAGAGCAGATCGACTCTGATGGGCTCCTGGAAGGGGGGGTAGGGCACACCCTCTTCCATAGATACCACTGTGGAACTCCTCGCTGTATTGGCAGAATGGGACAACCAGGACACAGTCCCCATTGCAGTGGGAAGGGAGGAGGGGGTTTCCTTCTGAAAAGGAGGCCCCAAGGGAGGCAGAGTGGCCCCCAGGCCAGGAGAAAGCAGCTGTTGGTGGAGGGCTCCATAGTGATGGATATCTGATGCTGGGAAGGATCAAATCATGTTTATTTAGGGACATGAGGTGTTTATGGGGTGTCTCGGCAAGGAGGGCTGGAGAGTGGATCCTACGGATTGATAGAGCAGTGGGAGCAGGAAGGGGGTTGGATGCCATTGTCCATCTCGGGACAAATAACCTAGCTAGAGGTGGAGTAGGGGTAGTTCAGGGTAACTTATGGGAGCTGGGGAGGGGCCTCAAGCAGTTAGCATGCACTGTGGCATTCTCTGAAGTACCACCTGTGAAGGTAGAGGGCATGCAAGGGAACTCCACACCAGGACCTTTAATGACAACAACAACAGACCTACAGGTACTTCACAGGTATAAAAAGGGTGCGGGTGGGGAGTCTCTCTTTTGAATGAGGACAAGCACCAGGACCAGGAGATAAACGATGGACCTGGGGGAAGGGTTCTAAAGAGGTGAGAGGAGCCGGCCCGGTGGCATTGAGGGTTGAGGCACTGGATGCCACACCTCGTGCCACACTGTCAACCTGGGTTTGGGAATGAGCCCAGGTCAGTGGGGGAGGCCGGGAGATGGATTAAGTAGCCGTAAGGCAGCTCTCCCCTCCCGGGTTGGGTCCCAGCTTCTCCTGCTGCAAGGCTGCCCCCGGGTGGAGGCCTGGAGGCAGTGCAGTTGGGAGCGACTGGAATAGGGAGGATGCCGTGGGTCGCTGTGTGCTCGTGCCTCCACAAGTGTGCGAGCAAACATGGCAAATTGGCAGGAAGTTATGGAGCTGGCAGGCTCCATGATGGCCCTGCAGCACCCGTGCTGGCACCCATGAGTCTAGATGTTGGTCTCCAGGGGGGAGAGAGCCGGGGGAAGCAGAGGACCAGAGACTGAGCCCTTCTGAGGGGGGTCAGGAGCTGCCTGCCAGCTCCACTGGAGGAGAGAGATGTTTTGTAAATTAAAAAAAAAAAAGGTGTGAGGAGATATTTCTTCACAGAATGGGTGGTAGACACCTGAAACAGACTGCCAGCGGAAGTAATGAAGACTAGAATGGCAGAGAGCTTCAAGTATACATGGGATATACATATGGGTGTATTAGAAAAGAGGCAAGGAATGGCAAGTGCCAAGCGGCTGTCAGGTTAGCAAAGGTCAACTTTCTCCACAGGAAAAAGCTTGCTGAAAATGCTAATCCCAGACAACTCTGGGGTGCCCTGAATAACGTCCTCAGCAGGGTCAGGAAAGTCGATCCCATCACCCTCAGGCATGGGGACAAGCTCGCCAATGACCCCTAATATGTAGCTAACATATTTAATTCATTCTACGGGGATTTGGTCAAATACAACCCACCCCACCCTGTCACAGCTATATCGCACCAGCACGCCACAACCAGTTACCATCCCCAGTTTCTACTTCTAGGCATCGACGCCTTCTGACACCATTAAGCTCATTCCCTCAAATAACCTAAGACCCAGTAAAGGGGCGGGCGGGATTGATTTCAAAATTCTTAAGCTTGCCATTGCACCATTAATAGTCCCCCCTTACTAACATTCTAAATCTTTCTCTGTGCACTGGCACCTTCCCATACATTTGGAAAACAGTCATAGTCAAACCTCTGTTTAAATGAGGCTGAAAGAATGAGGTAGGAAACTACAGACCAATTTCTCTTCTTGCCCCTCTCTCCAAGATTTTAGAAAAAGTAGTATATTCCCAAGTCACCTTCTTTCTTAACGGTTGTAACATCCTCAAAGATGACCAGCATGGTTTCAGAGCAGCTCATCGCACTAAGACTGCCCTGGTTAGGTTCACCAGGAATACATATGGAGCCATAGATAATGGCCTTTACAATGGCTTGGTTTTTGTGGACCTAATTTGCTCTTGAACACCCTATCTGACCTCTACTTCTCCAATTTGATTTGAATCACTCGTGTATCGCAAGTGTTTGACTGTATAATGCAAGGAAATTACAGCTGAATTTAGAATAATTTTAAGTTAACCTGAAAAGAATATTTTGTTTTTCCCTCTATGTTTTCTATCTCTTTCTCCTTACTTCTCTGTCCCAGGCTGGCTCTTAGTAATTACTAAGTGTTAGAGTGGTTAAGCTAGAAATTACAGCTCAAGGCCCCCAATTAGCCAGTTATACTGTACTGTCACTAGAGGGACACAGTCTTTCTCTAAGTAGTTAAGTAAGTAAAGTAAAACTATTTTTTATAGTGCCTTTCCAAAACCAAGGCACTGAACATATTTAAAATACATAGTCATGCCATAGACTGGCAATAAAACAATAAATACAGAATTAATTAAGAACAGTCAGGGAAGGCTAAAGTAAATAAATATGTTTTTAACATAGATTTAAAACTATTGATGGTCAGGCATTCTCTTAACTGACGAGGCAGAGAATTCCACAGGGTTGGTGCTGCAAAAGGAAAAGCATGAGCACCAGAAGTTTTTAAACGAACCCTGGGAATCTCTAGCAATCCCTCATCGGCGGATCGGAGAGGATGAAGGGGGGAATAGGGAGTCAAGAGATCTTTCAGGTAGGTCCCTGTTCATGTAGGGCTTTAAAGGTTAGCAAGCCAACCTTGTAGGTGATCCACCACTGAACAGGCAGCCAGTGCAGTCCACGCAGCACAGGTGTAATATGACTGGTCCTTGATGTACCAGTCAGTAACCTGGCCACAGCATTCTGCGATAGCTGCAAGCAGTGGATATCAACCCGAGGAAGCCCTAGTTAGAGGGCATTGCAGTAGTCAAGACAGGTGGTAATGAAGGCATGGACCAATGTTGGAAGGTCATCCGGAGGAACCAGGTGTTTCACCTGGGTGATATTCCTCAGATGGTAGCATGAGGATTTAACCATGGCTGACACCTGAGATTTCAGGGTCAGGCCATCGTCAAAAATAACACCCAGATTATGCACCTGGTCTGAAGTACTGAGATGAACACCTGCAAGCCATAGGCCCGATGCCTGTCAAGCCCCCAAACCCATCCCTGGATGACCAGGGTCCACTACCAACACTTCAGTCTTGTCTGGATTCAGTCTCAGCTAGTGCTCATCCAATCTTTGATTTCGACGAGACGGTTGTTAAGCACTGAGACTGCATCAACCTAGCCATGTAAAAAGGACATACACAGCTGAGTATCATCTGCATAGCAGTGAAAACTCAAGCTGTCTCGCCTAATGGTATCTCCCAATGGTAGCATATACACTGCGAACAAGATGGGTGCCAATATGAAGCCCTGCGGCACCCCGCAGGACAGAGGGAGGGTGTCAGAGGAATACATTTCAGTGACCACCCTCTGAGATCTGCCCACGAGGATGGATCATAACCAATTGAGGACTGTACCCAACAGCCCACAAAGGATCCGCAAGGACTCCAAAAGCACACCGTGATCCACAGTGTCAAAGGCTGTTGCGAGACCAAGAAGGACCAGAATGGTACATGCCTTTCAATCTCTTGCCATTAGGAGATTATTTAATACCTGGACAAGGGCGGTCTCCATGCTATGTCTCTCCCTAAATCCAGACTGCAGAGCTTCATAGACATTGTGGGTTACAAGGTGATCATCTTCTCAATAACCTTACCCACAAAGGGCAGGTTAGAGACTGGACGGTAGTTAGCTGGATAGTTGGCATCCAAGAAGGGCTTTTTAAGGAGTGGTCATATGACCACCTCCTTGAGGGGATCAGGAAAGGCCCCCCTCTCCAAGAAATGCCAGACAATTTCAGCTAGGATCGGGCAGATAACATCTGTACATCCCACTAAAAGGGGGTAGGGCCCGGATCCAAACTACAACTGGTTGGTGCAAAGCCTGGATGATCTTCACAATGTTCATGAATTTCAGCTGGCTGAAATCCGTCCAGACAGACCGAACGCTCACCACCTCCCATCGACCTCCACAATCCCTCATAGGAAGAGCCGGGCTGATACCAGACCTGATACTGGCAACCTTATCTGCGAAAAATCAAGCGAGCTCCTCACTCTTAACCTGAGAAAAGGCTCTTCCGGATTGGAGGCAGATTGGATTGCACAATCTGTCAACAGTTCAGAAATTGCTATGTTAAAAAATAAAAACATTAACGATATGTGGAATCTTTTCACCACTCAATTTTGAGTGCGGCCAATAAATTCATTCCCAAAGTTGCTAAGAAGAAATTGAACCACCAACCAAAATGGCTCAATTTAAAATTACATAAATTATTAAAAAAGAAAAATAAAACCTACAAAAAAAAATAGATCTAATAAGTATAATAGAACCTTAAATGCATTTAGACAAATTCAAAAATTATGCAAAAGAGAAATTAAAAAGGCTAAAATATCTATGGACACATCATTAGTAAAAAAGGCACATAAGGGTGATAGTAAATTACTATTTAGCTACATTAATTCTTGAAAAAACAAACATGTAAGGTAGGCTGCATTATTTCCAGTTCTGAAATGTTAACCCATCCCAGTAATATGGCTGAATTCTTTAATTCTTATTTTTGTGAGGCTTTTTCTAACAACAATGGAAGTAGTACTACCAAATTTGATGTTCATTTATTCCAAGATGCTGACATATCGTTAGAAACTATTGAATCTAAAATAAAGGAAGTAAAAAAAGCATTATCTGCTGGCCCCGATGGAATTTCTGGAGACTTAATTCATTTAATGAAAGATCACCTTTGTGTGCCTTTAAAAATCCTTTTTGATACAAGTCTGAATACTGGACTTGTTCCAGTAGGATGGAAACTTGCCAGTGTAATTCCATTATGTAAAAAAGGCTCTAAAAGTAATTCAGATAACTATCGTCCCATAAGTCTGACTTCAATTTGTTGTAAACTTTTGGAACATATCAAGGATGATCTAACTTCTGTAGTTTCTAGATTAGATCAAACTCAACATGGATTTATTAAGGGAAGATCGTGTATAACAAATTTATGTTTTTACGATTATGTCAGTCAAAACTTGGATGGGTGCGTTCCCTGTGATGTTATTTTTTTGGATTTTAAAAAGGCTTTCAATTCTGTTCCTCATTGGGCCTTGATAAAAAAAAAAATTACAGCTTTTTAACATCGATCCAATCTATGTTAGATGGATTTCAAACTAGCTGTCAAGTAGAATGCAGAGAGTCATAATTGACAGCCATATTAGCAGTCGGAAAGATGTAAAAAGTGGTGTTCTGCAAGGATCCGTCTTGGCACCTTTAATCTTTCAGGTCTTTATATCTGATTTATCTACAAATATTGAGTACTTCCATCAAATATGCAGATGATTGTAAAATCTGTAATATTTGTAGTAATGATTATGATGTTATGGTAATTCAGGAAGACCTAAAGATTCTTGAAACTTGGTCTCAAAAATGGAACCTCTGCTTCAACACTTCAAAATGTTGTGTCCGGCACTTTGGGAAAAAGAACTTAAAACACCAATATTTTTTGTATGATAAGATGTTAATTAGTAAGGACAGTGAAAAAGATCTTGGTATAACTCTTGATGTTGGGTTGACATTTGATACCTATACTCTTATCTGGACTGCCTTTCCCCCACTCTGCTGTACAGCATGGTACCTTTATGCTTATCCCATGCACTTTTGAATCCCCATACTGTTTTCGCTTCCACCACCTCCGTTGGTAGGCTGTTCCATAGATCCACCACCCTCTCTGTGAAAAAATACTTCCTAGCATTCCCCCTAAGCCTCCCTCCCTCCAGCCTCATGTTATATCCCCTAGTCCTTGTGCACTGTCATCTCTGAAATATGCTCCCCTCCTGTACCCTGTTTATTCCTCTAAGGTATTTGAAAGTCTCTATCATATCCACTCTCTCCCTTCTCTTTTCCAGTGAATAGATGTTTAGTTCATTGAGTCTTTTCTCATAAGGCTTGTGGTACAGTCCATGTATATTTTTATTGCTCTTTTCTGGACTGCTTCCATTCCGTCTTATGTCCTTCCTGAGATGCGGTCTCCAGAATTGGACACAGTATTCCAGATGAGGCCTCACCAGTGACATCACCACTTCACTTCTCCTACTGGTTATGCTCCTTTCTATGCACCCCAGCATTCTGTTTGCCTTCCCCACTGCTTTTTCGCATTCTTTGGCTGACTTCAGGTCATCGGATACGATAACCCCCAGGTCTCTCTCCTGACTTATGGTGGCTAGAACATGCCCCCCATACTGTATTCCTCTCTTGGGTTTCTGTGTCCCAGGTGCATTATCTTGCACTTTTTAGCATTGAAACCCAACTGCCAAACCCTTGACCATTCCTCAAGTAGTCTTAGGTTGTTTCTCATTTTATCTAGCCCCCCCTACGTGTTGACTCTGTTACAGATCTTGATGTCATCTGTGAACAGGCATACTTTCCGCTCCAGTCCTTCTGTAATGTCACTTATGATTATTGGACTGTATGATTATTGAGAGGGGGGAGGCAATGGCTGAAGAGGAGAGGGAGAGGAGTTTTGGGTCAAGGCTATCAGGGGAGGTACCTTTAAAGGGGTTGATTCCGAGGAGGGCACTAAGGGCATTGTTTGAGGTTAAAGTAGGGAAAGAGAAGGGAGGGTGGTGGAGGGGGCAGATCGGTAGAGGGTTGGGAGGGGGATGGGTAGGAAGGGATGGCGGGATTTCAGTAGCTCAGTGGCACAGGAGGTATAGTAGGAGTTAAATTCCACAACTACAGCTGGTGGGTCAGACAGTAGTGAGCTATTTACTCTAAGTACCGGGGAGGAGGGGCGAGATGAGGGGGCAAATAGGGTGTGGACCACCTTCCATAACTTTGAAGGGGAATTTATGTTGGTGATGAAGGCAGATTTGAAATATTCGGACTTGGCTAACCTTGTAGCTCTGGTGCAGCTGTTTCAGAGCATATGGTAGTTCGCGAGGTCACTAGGATGATGGGTGGCCTTATGACGTGTCCAGGCTCAATCTCTAGCCCTGAGGCAGGCCAGAAGTTCAGGGTTTATCCAAGGTAAGTGATTACCTCTGATTCTGGTTTGTTTGAGTGGGGCAAAAGGCATTCCAGTTTACAAGAAAGATTTCTTTGAAGTAGACAAGGGCCTTATCAACTGAGGGGATGGATGTTAGGGGGAACCAGTCAGATGTGGCAAGGTTACTCAGTAGAGGTTCAAGGTCAAGAGACTTGAAAGAGCGTAGGTGTATGTTTTTTTTTTTAACTCAATTTTTATTTCATAAATCATACATACAGCTCATACATGTCATTTATGTCATTACAGTACATTGTGACTCAACTCTATGTTATACAAAGTCAATAAAGCTTTTTACACCCACTGTGGAATTCCCATAATTTCAAATTCGTAAGGGAAAACAAAGTACACTGTTACTACGATTAAGGGTTAGCTCCACTACCTCTCCTTAACTCTCAGGTTTACACCCATTCCCTATTAAAACCCTCTGTCCCAAGATGAGATGTATAATTTCCCTAGAAACCAAAGTATCTTCCAAAGGAAAATTACCTTTACCTTCTTCACAGTATTGCATAGCATAATCTTAAAGAGATGAAAGGGAGTGTTTTTTGTTTTCCTTTATCCTTAAACATCAGTTAGAACTAAGGGCAATGCCCTATTAACTAAGGACTCAACAGGAATCCTAAAACTTTTTCAGGGAGACTTTCTTAGGCACCACAGCGTACTATGGGTCCGTTCATCTCCATGGGGATTAGGTCAATCCCTGTCAGACTCCTTTATCACCTCGCTAGTGATCGAACCTCACTACGTTCTGTTTGCCTGTATGCATTAAGTGGTCCACATATCTATGCCGACCAGGTTCCAGATTTTATTTGCCTCAGATCCACTATGCCCCTTACTGGGGGGGTACTCCTGCCCCCTCCCTGTCCCAAATCCCCCATAATTCTCTATGTGTTTCCTCTGTCAGTCTAAGCTTGGCGGTCAGGCCTTCCATTCTTCTGAGTTCCTCCACTCTGCCTCTCCAAGAGCCTAGATTTGGTGGGGACGAGGTAAGCCATCTGGATTTGATTTCCTTCAGTGCCGCCAGGCACATATGCCTATACAGGGACTTCTGCTGATCACACCCCAATATTCTAAGATCCAACCCTAAGACCAGGGATTCAAAAGTCAGTGGGACCTGTACCCTCCCCAGCACACTGAGGGCCTGACCCATGCCCTGCCAAAAGCCCCGTACCTTGGGACAAGCCCACAGTATGTGGAAATGTGTGCCTACTAAACCACATCCTCTCCAGCAATGATCTGAGGCACCCACATTAAAGTATTTTGTTATAGTTGGCATGTGGAAGAACCTGGCAAGGCACTTCCAACGAAACTCCCGCCATGTAGAGGAGGCCATTGTACACCATCCTCTTTTCCAACCCCCCAGCCACCTTTTATCTGTGAGGGTCGATCCCACATCCTTCTCCCATCTACTGTATCTCTAATGGCCCAAAAATGTTTGCTAGTCTCTCCTTGAAAGGCCCTATACCCTAATGATATTCTTTTTCTCTGTCTGGTTAGTTTGGCAGTCCAATACATAAATTCTTCAAAGCCAGTCATATCTCTAGCCATTTTTGGTATCAAACGATTTACTAGTATATAATGCCTTACTTGTAAATACCTGTAAAAATCAATCTTATCCAAGTGATATTTCTGCTGAATTTGTTCAAAGGATAATAAATTGTCCCCTTGCAGTAAATTATGGAACCTAACCAGGGCATGTCTGTTCCAGACCCTGAAATCAGGGTCAGATTGTGTGGGGGGAAAGACCATATCCCCCAAAATAGAAGTTAAAGGGCCAACTCCCTTAGGAGTATGGGTCACTCTTCTGGCCCTGATCAGGACCTGAAGTGTGTGTCTGGTCCAAGGGTTTTTGCTTGCCTGCCATGTCTTTTGAGTAATCGGGGCATGGGGTAACGATGTCAGTGAGAGCTGTCTCTGGTGGAATTTCTCAATACACTGCTAGCCCTCCTCACCTCCCTGTTTCAACCACGAGATTACTGGAACTAGTTGAGCAGCTAGATAGTACAGTTTAAGATCCGGGTATGCAAGACCCCCTCTCTCCCTAGGCAGAGAGAGGAGCCCAACATGAAACCTCCTCCGGCCTCCCTGCCAAACAAACTTTGAGAGGGAATTCAGGACCTCTTTCCAAAAACCACTGGGAATCCCAATGGGGACAACCTGAAAAAGAAACATGAGATGAGGCAGGACGTTCATTTTTACTTTCTCTACCCTCCCTCCCAGAGAGAGCGGGAGCCTCTTCCGTCTTGTGATGTCAGCTGAAATTTCTCTCCAGAGTTTCCCATAATTTAACTTGAACAGGCTAGCTGTCCACGGAGTTATCCTAACCCCCAGGTATCGCACCATGTTGGCCTTGGTCCACTTATATGGGAAATCCCTCAACACCTCTCCGGGCACCATCCCCCCAAATGTCATTATCTCCGATTTATCATAATTAATTTTGTACCCCGTCACCTCTGTGACGTGTGTGTGACCTCTGTGTGTGGTTCTCCAACTCTCTTTTTCAATGCCGGGAGAGACATCTCAGGAGAAGTGACGTAGAACAAGGAGTCATTGGTGTACAGGGAGATTTTATGTTCTCTCTCCCTTACCCTTATGCCCTTGATGTCACTTGAGGTCCTAATCCTCACTGCCAAAGGCTCAATGCAGAGGGCAAGGAGCAACGGGGACAGAGGCACCACTGTCTCGTCCCCCTAGTGAGATAAAACCTCTCGGTAGTAAAACCATTGTCCCTAATCTGCTCGGGCATTTTCTTATGCTGCCCCTACCCTGTGGAATTCTCTACCTCGCCGGATACGAAGCTGCCTGACCGTTGAGAGTTTTAAGTTAGAACTAAAAACCTATTTATTTAAACAGGCATATGGAGATTGATTTTATTGTGATTATAATTGTTGTTATCTTATGCTATATGTATGTATTTTAATTGTTTTATTTGTACAGCGCTTTGGTTTTGAAAAGCGCTTAAAAAATAAATTTTTACTTTACTTACTTTACTTTACTAATCATAGCCTGCAGGGCCGCGTACAGGACTTCTACTCCTCCACTAAACTTAGGGCCAGACCCCATTTCTGACAGGGTACGATGAAGAGAACTCCAATTCACCCTGTCAAAAGCCTTCTCAGCGTCCATGAAAATGGCCAGGGTGCAGCTACTGGCAGCCCACGGATGGGTGATCAGGTTCACAGGTGCCTGATGTTGTCATGGATGAGTCTTCCATTAATGAAACCTGTCTGGTCTGGGTGGATCAGCCGCCCTATCACCATTTGTAGTTTTTTAGACAACACAGAAGTAAAATTTTTCTGGGCTACATTTAGTAAGGAAATTGGACAGTAGGACCCACACTCCATTGGGTCCTTGCCTCCTTGTGAATTACTGTAATCTGTACGTAGTGCCAACTCATGGGTGTAGTTCCCTCCCATTGCATCTCCTTACACAACTTGCCCAGCAGCGGTGTTAGAAGTTCCCCACAAGACTTGTATAGCTCAACTACTATGCCATCCAGCCCTGGAGCCTTGTCTCCTTCAGTGCCCAGATACTCCCAAGGACTTCCTTATCCCCAATTGGACACTCAAGGGCGTCTCTTTCCTCCTGGGTTAGTTTTGGTAGTTTAATTTTTCTGAAAAAAACATTTAACTTGCCTTGGTAGTCTGTTATAGGTTCTTGAGTATATATGATCTGGTAAAATTCCTTGAACTGGTTGGCTATGGGTCCAAAGCCCGCCTTTTCTGCTAGGTTTTTAATTTTAAAATATTCCTTGAGACAGCTTCTTTTCTAATTTGCCAGGCTAGGACCTTGCCCGCTCCCCCCCCCCCACACACTCATAAATCCTCTGGAGGGAGTACCTCAGCTGTCCCTCAATTTTTTCATCTAATAATTTATTCAGCTTCCACCTAACAGTGTCCAAGTCTCATTTAACCTCTGGATTCAGGGCTATTTTGTGTTCTACCTCTAGATCCCAAAGTCTGGCCTCCAGATCAGTTATCTCTTTTTGTCTTTTCTTTTTGAGTAAGGAGGCATATTGTATGATCTTTCCTGTTAGAAAAGCTTTCAGTCCATCCCACCATACGGCTGTGGAGGTATCCCCAGTTGAATTGCTAATAGAATAATCTTCAGCTACCCCCTGGACCAGATGTTTACAATCAGGGTGGTTCAGGAGGGAGACATTTAGCCTCCATGATGAATTTCTTACTACAGAGGTCAGGTCCAGTCTGATGGAGAGCAGTCCATGGTCTGACAGTGTTCTGGCCCGGATTTTGGCCTCTTCAACCCTATATGCTCACTCTTTTGAAATTATTATTAGGTCAGTTCTAGAATAGGCATCATGGGGGGCTGACCAGCAAGAATAGTCCTGTACCCTGGGGTTTAAGTGACGCCAAATGTCAATCAAGCCTAGGTCTCTCATTAGTCTGACCAGAGTTCTGGCCGCCAGAGATGGTGGCCCCTGGCTCAAACCCGATCTATCTAGCCTGGGGTTTAACACTACATTAAAGCCCCCCCTACAATTGTTAGCTCTCCCAGTGAGGGCATTACCTTCAGAAGACCCTTCTGTAAGAATGCCTCATTCTCTGCATCTGAGTTAGGAGCATATACAGTATGTTCGCTAAGGTACATGTCTAGCGTTTATATTTGCCCTTTACTATAATATACCTTCCTTCCTCATCAAGCTTGCTGTTCTCTAGTTGAAATAGGCAACCCTTGTGTATTAGGATGGCCAACCTTATTCTGCGGGGATGGGCCAGATAAGAGGCCAAAACACCTGTCCACCCCAGTTCCATTTCAGCTTAGCACTTTCTTTCTGGTCCAAGTAAGTCTCCTGCAGGAGGGCTATTTCAGCTCCTGCCTGCGGAGCTCATTGAGGACCCTCTTTCTTTTGACAGGGCTACCCAATCCCTGACATTATATGTTATAATTCTGCACTCTATCCCCTGGATTGTGACTGTGCCCGAGAGACTCCTTGGGTTCATCAAACCAACAATAACATGGAATAAACATAAATTTTGTCTGTAAAAACATGAACCTTCCAATGTTTCTAGTGCACCCTTCTCATTGTTCTGGTGGTTTTAAGCCAGCTGGGTGTGGCATATTCCCCTTAGGCCATGCACACCTTTCGCACTTCTTAGGTGAATGGCTTCTCCTACATGCCAATCCCACTTTAGTTCTTTGCATCCCTGCTGGTGATGCTGTTTTACCTACCCACTGTTCAGTTTTGATGGAACACATTTCTTTAGTACCCACTTATCCCCTGCCCCCCCGAGGCATATGACTATCATGGGAGGCAGAGGGCACTACTCCAGCGGCCCACTCCCCAAAAAACCTGAGGGCAGGCAGTGTATCCACCAAGCAAACCCCCATGTGTTGAAGGGCTACCCCAGGGAGTGCACCTGGAAAACTGAGTCCATGTGGGGATGAGCCTCAAACATTGTCTTATTCTCCCCTCACTAGCAATACTCCCCTCCTGCAACTCCTGTCGGAGTGAAGAGCTGGTGTTGGCCAATAGTGCCCAGCTTGTGCTCCTCAATTTTTCTCCATGAGAGAAGAAGAATAGAAGAAAAGGGAGGGCCTCCTCCAAAATCCCTCCCTCCACCAACAGACCACCAACCCTCCAAGTTTTTATCCTGTGTTCCACATGTTCAGGCCCCACTTGAGGTCCCCCTGCATGGATATGTACTGTGGTTCCCAAATCCCCTGGCACCCCCTTCCCCCGCTGTCAACCTCTAGATACCCCTCCTCAATGTCCTCTGCAATGTGAGGACTCTACTCAGCTTAAGTCTGCAAATCAGCTCTTCTTAAAGCAGAGTCAAAACAAGAATACCAGTAAGGATACAGACTCATTCTTCTCAGGTTTCTCCTTGGGTATTGTTCTCTTTGGCTTGCATCAAGGTGGCTCTCTCTCCTTCCTCCTGGTGTGTCTTCTTGGTCAGCGATTGTCGAGAGGTTTCCCTGTTATTCCTTTTCTGTGGGTTGCCACTCCTCTGCCATTGTTCCTTGTCCCTCCACCTCGCCTCCATGGAGTAGAATCCGGCCTGCTGAGAAGATCCTGTGGTGCCTTCAGCTCGGATAAAGTAGAGCGTGCTTCCGCTAGCGATCAAAAGAAGGTGGGACCCTTGGGTATAAAGATTTTTAGCTGGGCTGGGGCAATCAGATGCATCTTAATCCCTTTTGTTGCAAGAAACTTCTTGATATCGAGGAGCACTCACCTTTTCTGTTGCGTGTACGGCGTAAAGTCGTGATCAAAGTACAGGTGAGTTTCCCCGATTAACACCACCTTCTTGGCCCAGGCTGCCTGCAGCACCAGCGTTTTCATGCAGTAGTCCAGAAACTTTAGGACAATTGAGCGGGGAGTAGCCTTAGGATCTGTTGTTTTTTTTGCTAGGGCTCTATCGGTGTGAACAATGTTAAGTGGCTGGTCACTAGGCAGATCAAGCAGCTCTCTTAGGAAGCTTTCTACAAAGGGCTCCATCTTTTCCCGTTTCTCAGTATCCTCTGGGACTCCATATATATACGTTAATTATCCCATCGGGGTCGCAGCTCTAAATCATCTAATTTCTCCAGCCACTCTCTGTCCTTTTTGAACAGATATCGTAGAGCTTCAGTATGTTCCTGCACCTCATGGTTAGTCTCCGCGAGGCCCATCTCCAGGTCCCCCACCCACTGATTCACCGCCAAGATCTCAGCTTTCATTTCGAGCACCGTTTGCTCCATCTTTAACATAGTTCCGTTAATTTTTTGCAGCTCCTGACATAGCCTCCTCGAAGTGATTGTAAAACTCTCTTCATCCTCGTCCTCTGAATGTGCTGCTGGGGAGGTGGGCCACTCGGGGGCCTTGCTTTTTGCCATTTGCCGAATGCCGAGTGAGTCTGGAGCAGGAGTCGGTTTCAAATATTCAAACAAATTCTCCTTTGTTCGACCTTTAGGTGGCATTTCTCCTTGCACTGCCCATTAAAGACTGATTAAGAGAAGGGGGGCCCTGACGAAAGTCCCAAACCACAAAGTTATATTATTTTAGTACCCCAGGGGTTGGAGCTCCGATGTTGATCTGTGCATCAGTTAGGAGGCAGAACTGGAAGTCAGGTGTATAGTTTTGTGTGGTGATTTAGTTCTGTGGACTTTCCTAACTATGAATATCGGGTTATGGTCACTGAGAGGATCAGGGAGGATGCCAGAGGTGATGGGCAGACTAGATGGGCCAAGCAGTCCTTATCTGCCATCAAAGTCTATGTTTCTATGTTTCTATGACGCAGTGGGGGTGGGAGGTAAGGGCCCAGTCGAGTAGGGAGTGTTGTTGTGTCTTGTGGTTTGGGCGGGTGAGTTTAGAGATCAGTTGGGAGAGGTTTAGAGCTCCTATTTCATTTTAAGTTTTGGTAGTTTTAGGTGACAACCAGTTTATATTGAAGTTGCCTAGGATGAATAATTCCCCAAAGCGAGCAAGGGAAGTGATGGAGGTTAGGCGGTCTAGTGCGACCGAAGGATGGACATTTGGGCGGCAGTATATGCCAGCTACAAAGATTGGGAGAGTGAAGGGGAGGGTCACATGGATAGCTAGGGCATCATGGGTCTCAGGATTGGAGGATGAGTAGATGGTGGAATACTGGATGGAGGCTAGGACATAAATGGCCACACCACCAGCCCTGCCAGCACGGTCTTGCCTCAGCAGTGAGAGTAGCCAGGAATGGAGACCAAGTGGTCAGGGATAGTGCTCTTTAGCCAAGTTTCTGAGATGATTAGAATGTCTTGTTTTAGAGTGTACGCCATAGTCTGAATCTGGTCTATTTTTTGCAACGAGCTGCGGGTGTTTAGATACGAACATACGAAATTTGCCAGCAGATAAAGGCCTAGAGGTCTATGAAGTTCTGCTCTAATGCAGCTAGCACTCTTATTCTGCAGCTGCCCACCCTTCCCTTTCATTAACCCTCCCTTGTCCTGTTCCATCCTCGTTTGAAGCAGTCCACTGTTCTACTCGCATACCACTTCAGCAGGTAATGCATTCCACCCAGCCACCACCCTCTCTGTAAAAAGTGTCTCCTCATCTCCCTCCTGAACCTTCCTGCTCCAGTCTCATATCATGGCCCCTGGTGTCCCTCCCTCCCTTACTTTGAACAGCCCCTCTGTACCTGTCTTGTTTATTCCTTTCATGTATTTAAAGGTTTCAATCATGTCACCCTGTCTCTCCTTCCTCCAGTGAGTACATGTTCAACTCCTTCAACCTCCTCTCGTATGATAAGTCCCCAGCCCCTTGATCATCTTTTGTCGCCCCGCGCTGCACCCCTCCAGTAACTTAATGTCCCTCTTCAGATACGGACGCCAGTACTGCACGCAGTACTCCAGGTGCGGTCTAACTAATGACCTATACAGTGGCAGAATCACTCCTCCTCCTCGAGGATATACCTCTTGCAATACAACCCAGCATTTTGTTGGCCTTTGCAGCTGCCTTCCTACATTGTGCTGAGTTGTTCATTGACCCTGTAATGAGCACACCCAGATCCTTCTCCTCCTCTGTCTAGCTGCACTCCCCTAGCTGGTAACTCCTCCTGGGTTCTTCATCCCAAAATGCATCACCTTGCACTTTTGGCATTAAAGCCCAGTTGCCAGGTGTCTGACCAGGTTTCAAGCTTTGCCAGATCATCCTGCAACCCCTGCCATCCCCTAGGTCATCCACCACTGCGCCTACCTTGGTATCATCAGCAAACAGACTGATCTTGCTCTTGATGTCCTATGATATGTCTGCAATGAATATCCCAAACAACACTGGTCCCAACATCGAGCCCTGTGGAACACCGCCGTCACTGCCCTTGGGTGTGAGAGCTCCCACCCACCACCACCCTCTGTTGCCTTCCTGCAGCCAGTTTCCTACCCATCTCACCAGTTTTGCACCCGCCCTGTGCCTACTAACCTTCCCAGCCTTCCATGTGGCACTGAGTCGAATGCCTTACTGAAGTCCAGATACAGGACATCCACTGCATGGCCCCTGTCCAGTTGCCTCAGTTACCCAGTCATAGAACTCGACCAGGTTGGTTTGGCAGGATCTGTCACATATGAAGCCATGCTGTCTGCTGTCCTGCAGGTCCTTGTGCCTCTAGGAGGGCCACCAGCCTCCTTCAGGATAGTCTCCATTAGCTTACCCACGATGGATGTGAGGCTCACTGGTCTGTAGTTTCCGGTTCATCCTTGAGGCCACTCTTGTGAAAGGCACCACATGAGCCATCCTCCAGTCCTGAGGTACACACCCCGAATGTAGTGAGGCATTAAATAGGTCTGCCAAAGGTCCTGCAAGGACCTCTGCCAGCTCCTTCAGTACCCTGGGGTGGATGCCATCTGGGCCTGGCGCCTTGTCCACCCTCAGTGCCTTCAAACCCTCTCGAACTCTGCTCTCCATGACTTCCCCATCTGTCACCACTTCCCACCCTGCTTCTGCCATTTCTCCCACCTTGGGTGTCACCCCCCTCTTCTCTTTAGTAAATACTGAGCAGAAGTACTCATTTAGTGCTTCCGCCTTATCGCACCCTGCTTCCACCCAACCCCCCTCCTTCCTAATCCTTACTATGTGGTCCTTACAGCTCCTTTTCTCCCTGATGTACTTAAAGAAGTCCTTCTCCCCCTTCTTAATGCCTTTGCCAGCCTGAGTTCCGTAGATGCTTTGGCTCCCCTTACTGCCCTTGTCACCTCCTTCGATTCTGTCAAGTACTCCTCCCTGTCCTCCCTCCCCTCCCCTCCCTGTTTTCTTGTACTTCCTAAAGGTAGCTCTTTTCCTACTTACCTTTTCCATGACCTCCTTGCTCAACCAGATCAGTTTCTTAGCCTAGCCTTCTTGCTCTGGGCTTTGCAGCAGGTTTTGGTTGCCTCCACTATCTAGCTTTATGAGCTCCACCTCTGGTTAGTGTCCATACTAGATTGAATTCTGGCCAGGTACCCTTTTACCACTTCCCCATCCTCCCAAAGTCAGCCCTCCTGAAGTCCAGCACTATTGTGCCAGATTCCACTCCTTCCTTGCCCATATCCAATGTGAGCCATACTGGTGGTGGTCACTCCTGACAGCGGTTCCTCCACTGTAAGTTCTCTCACAAAGTCCCCATTTGCCAGCACAAGGTCAAGGGTATTCCTAACCTGGTTGGTTCACTGACCATTTGCAGCAGGAAGCTGTCCTGGAAGGCATCCAGCAGTACCTGCTCCTTCTGTTCCTGGTTGTTGGGGTGCTCCAGTCCACTCCTGGCATGTTGAAGTCCCCACAATCACCACACTACCCTCACAGGTCCTCCTGATCTGTCCCACTAGTTCCCTGTCTAACTCCTCCGTCTGAGATGGTGGCCTGTACACCACTCCCATTCTAAGAATCTATTCTTGGAATCCTGGATTTCATCCAAAGTGACTCGAACTACCCTCCTCCCTTCATCCTTACACTTCAGTCCTTCCTTCACATATAGTGCCACCCCCCCTCCTTTCCCAATCACCCTGTCCCTACGAAATAACCTGTACCCTGGTACAGACAGGTCCCAGTCATTGTATTGAGTGGCCCATGTTTCCGTGATGGCTGCAATGTCTACCTCTCCCTCTGCCATGAGAACCTGTAACTCTGCAGTTTTCCTCCCAAGGCTCCTAGCATTAAGGGTAACCACCTTCCACCCTTTCCCCCCCTCCCATCCTGCCCTCCTTTCCTAGCATCACCAACAGTACTTGCCATTTGTCCTTTGTCACTGTTATGGGGGGTTAGCTCATATGGTTTCCCAACCTGTGGTCTCTGCTTATCTCTTCCCCAACTGCCACCCCCCACTCCTAGTTTAAATTCCCAACTTCCTCTATGTACTCCTCCATCCTCGTTTTCAACACTTTCTTCCTCCTCACTCAAGTGTAGTCTGTCCTTGCATACAGACTATTGTCCTCCCAGGTCCTCCCCACCCCCAACAGCCCATACCCTTTAGCACAACACCAGGTTCTTAGCCATCCGTTAAATTCCTCTATTCTCAGCTTTCTTGTTGTGCTTGCCTTTGGCACCGGAAGTATCTCTGAAAAAGTTACTGATCTTCCTGCCCCCTCACATAATTGTGTTAGTTCCTCAAACCTCCTCTGGACTGTATCTACTGTCTTGTCAGCCAGGTCGTTTGTCCCAAGATGTATAATTAAATGAGGCTTGTCCCTACCCCTTCTAGCATATTTCAGAACAGACTGTCCCAACCTTTCCGCTGTCATTCCTGGCATGGCCTCCACCCAAATGCGACTATGCCTCTCCCCTGCTACCCCACCTAACTCCTCTTAGTACTGAGTCCCCCGGCACTAAGATTCCACCCCTCTTTCTCCCTGCTTGCTTCCATTCATCTCTCTCTCTCATTTCCAGCTCCTCTTCTTCCTCCTGCACATTTCCCCCTTTTACCCCTGTTGCAGTTCTCCCAGCAGAACTTCCCCCCACTCCAGTTTGGTCCAGGCATTTATCAATTACTCCTCTAATTTCATAATTTCCTCCTCCACCTTCTTCCTCTCTAGCGAGCACAACTATTTTCTGAAGACCCTTCACAAATGCCCGCTCCTCTCTCTTCATAGTAACCTGTTCTCTCCTTTCCACTCCATGACTTTTGCCACTTCTTCTCCCTCACAAGTCCCTATCTCCTCCTTCCATTTGACTTTTGTCTCCTGACCTGGTTTACCCGGCAATTGTTCTTCCTGGCCTGGGCCCCTTTGTCTCTGCTTCCCTTCTTCTGACTCTCTCCTCACCACTGTTGGCTTAAATCGCCCTCCCTCATCTCCCCTTCTTCCTCCCTCCAGTATTGGGCTAAACCCACCTCCAATCTGCCTTGTCTGTCTTAGTTCCTCTTGCAGACCCTCAATCTCCTTTCTAAGTTTTTCTATGTGGTTGCACACTAAACATCCTCCCACACTCCAGGCAATCTTTAGACAGATTGGTGCACCACAGTTGTTGCAGCCTACCTAGATGTAGGATCTTTAAACCCTTTGGGAGGGCTGAGAGAAGAGAGTGGGGGGAGATAGTAGAGGAGAAAGCACCAGAGGAGCTAGGGGCAATAGGGCTTGGGTTGTGGTGGATATCCCCGGCAGAGAGCAAGAGGAGGGTGAGTATGAGAAAATGGAGCTTAGGGAATTTTGAACGGGCTGGCTGGCTAGGAGGTTGGGAGTTTTGAGGAGAAGGGAGTGGATGAGTGAGGAAGAAGAAGGTAAAGAACCGCAATGAAAAGTGGACACAGTTATCAAATCTGCATGAGGAATAGTGGTAGTGTGAGACCATATTTCAAATGGCAGAGAGAGAGTGATTGCATGGATGTGGGCAGGGGATTGGAGATAATAACGGATGGTGGTGGGAGACTTATTAGGAATAGATGAGTAGTGAGCAAGTGGAGGTGGTAAAGAGAGGGATATGAGCAGAACAAGGGGGAGAGAGGAGAGTAGGGGATGCACTGCTCATAAAGGCAGAGAAATTAGTGAATAATTGATTTAGGAACAGGAAGAATTTGTAAGCAGGGAGCGTGGAGGAGGGGGCTGGTCAGATGGAGGGGGGAGCTGTAGTTTAGGAAGGTATCTATGTGAATAACAGGCAGGGATCATTTTAGAAGGGCCAACGGGAGACCAGAACACTACTTGCTACCAAGATGGAGGCTGTGTGTGAGCTGCCTGAGGTCTGAGCTCTGAGTTCTGAGCTTAGCTACTCGTTTTAATTTATATTTGTTTCATTTTAGTGAGATAGTCTGGTGTTACAAAGTGTACTTTTTCGGGTCAGTAGCTTATATTGTGTTTTTTGGTTGTTGTTAAGCTTTCACGCTCTGAAGACACCAATTGCTAGTGGCATGAAAACAATATTTATTACTGCTAGCAATATATTTTTTCTCTTCTAGCTGTTTTTACTCCCTCGCCATACGGGAGTTTTGGCTGTTCAACTGTTTTATGTTACGGCTGCCGTTTACTTGTAAAGCCGTAAGAGACACACTAATTGCAGTGGAGATTTGTGGAGTTGATGCTTGGAGCTGCTGTTCTGGTGTTTGGACTGGCTATGTGAGCCAGGAAACCCGGGGCTGAATCAACTTGGAAATCGGAATTGGGAACTTCTCCTGAACTGTGTGAAGTGTGAGGTGTAGAGTTCGCCGCTTCAACCATTCATCTGTGGAACAAGTGCTGGCGTGGTGAGAGCACATCCAGTGGCTGGGAGAATACCAGAGTGTGGCTGTGTGGAGTGTGGAGTTCGCCGCTTTGACCACTCGGCTGTGGAACAGGTGTTGGTGTGGTGAGAGCACATCCAGCGGCTGTTGGAATACCCGAGTGTGGCTGTGTCTACTCTTTTGGGTCCCAGGTACTTGCTCCTTTTTGCCCCGGGAGGGACGACTGGCAGGTTTTGGGTTGTGTTGGGCTTCCAAGGAGGACAATAGCGGGGGGGGTTGGACTGGAGGGTTTATTCTCAGCTGCTGTTGTTAAGTAGGGGGACTTTTACAGCTAGGTCTCCAATGCCCCTCTGATTGGGCCCATATTCAGCCTGTAAATTATTGTTGGTCTGTCGCTCTGAGGAACGGGAAGGTGGCAGTATACCTCTCAGGCTGCAGTACTGAACTGGGGTTATTTTCTGAGCTGGCCTGTGACCAGAAAGGAGCTCGGAGAGGCGCAGATTGGTGGATGGTGTGTCTCCCGGGGATTCTTAGGGTTTTCTGTGGGGGAAGCCAGCAGGCCTTCTCCTCAGGGGCCTGTATTTATTGGTCATGGCCTGTAGGTTTCTAGCCTCCGGGGTTGGTACTTATGGCCTGAGGTTCTGGAGTGGCGTTAAGAGGAGGAGATTGGAAATAAGGAAACTGGGCTCGGCTACCTGGGGAATTATTCGGTGGCTCATATGTATTTACAGGAGCTCTATGGTTAGACTGGAGAGGTAGTGAGAGTACCTCAAACAGGTTGAATTTGTACTCTACATACTCAGTGAATGTTGCTGGTGAGAGAGGAGAGCAACCTTGTTTTTTGTTTTCTGGACTAGGAGAGGACGAGAGCCTCTCCTGTCTAAAACTGATTGACATTCTGGTGTGCTTTATATATTTGGGCACTGATCCTGTGTTAAATATCTCTGGACATCTCAGTTATCTAACTTGAGGTCTTGGGGCTGGGATTTTTGGATATGTGTTAGAGGGGTGGTTTATTAATTTGAGCAATTGAGTAGTTTTATTTTGTTATTTGAAATAATTGGGAAGTATATATAATTTTGGCGTTTTGTTTTGTTGTTTGTGATAGTGTTAGAAAATGTGTTGGGAAGGTTTAATGACGGTCAGGCGGTATTCCCCCACCAGACTCAGGGAATTGTGTCCTTTTGAATGCCCCTATTTACCTACTGAGAACTATAAAAGATGTCAAACCTCAGGGACCATCAGGAGGCATTGAAGAAAGGGGACAACTGGGTCTAGTGGGGAAAGGGAAAGGGGAGGGCAAATTGAGGTAGTGGGGACCAGGAGACACCCTGGGGCAAAATGGGGTCAGGACAGGGGTACTACCTGTCTTGTCCCCATGCCCAAGGGCCCAGCTGGGCAGGTGTCGAGGTCTTCCTTAGCATCTCATCCAACTCAGGCAGTGTTATGCAATGCCAGATACATCATAGCCAATCTTGTTGGAACAGTGGATCTGGCATGCATCACTGAGACCTGGCTGGATGAAAATGCAGGCCCTGTATTGGCTTCTGCTGCTCGAGCTGGGTTCTCGGTGATTCACTGCCTGAGGTTGGATCGTAGGGGCGGGGGTGTAGTCATTTTGTTTAAGACCAAACTGGGCCTTGTGGATGTTCCAGTAGGGCCCACCAGATCTTTTGAATCTATCATGGGAGAGGGTGTAGGTTGCAGGATACTCCTCATTTACTGTCCACCAGGTGATGGTGGAGAATTCCTGCAGGAGATAGCGCACTTCATCGTCGACATGGCACTGGAGTCCCCCAGATGGATAATTCTGGGGGACTTAAATGCCTGGATCGACAATGAACTCTCGCAGTTTGGTCAAAAGCTCCTCCAGCAAATGATGATGATGGGCCTTACACAGGTGGTTACCTCCGCTACCCATATAAGGGGTCACTCATTGGATCTGGTGTTCCTTCTGGGGATCGAGATCTCAGACCTGGGGGTGGAACCAGTCAGTTGGTCTGACCATCACACCATAGGGTTCAGTTTCGGGGCTCCCCCCAATGGACCTGCCCATATGGAGATGGTCCAGTACTGCCCATTAAGGGGAGTTTTCCCAGATGTTCCATCAGCGGTCCTGAACCTATCGGGATTGCTGGGTGAATGCATGAGTCTGGGGGATCTTGTACTCACCTATAATAAGGCAGTGGGAGATGCCTTGGACATGATTGCTTCTGTTCGTGTTCGGCCACTCACTCTTTGCCCAAGGTCCCCTTGGTTCGATGATTCCTTGAAGGAGTTGAGGCGAGTTGGTCGAAGGTTGGAAAGACCATGGTGGAAGTCTGACCTTTATGCTAACAGGCTTAGATTGATGGAACATTATAAGGACTATCAATCAGAAATCACCCGTAAGAAGGCAGAGTTCCTGTCCAGGGAGATTTCTGCATTGCAGAATTGACTGGCTCAGCTTTTCCGAACTGTTGACCTATTGTGCAATCCAATCTGTCTCCAATCCAGAAGAGCCTTTTCTCAGGTTAAGTGCGAGGAGCTTGCTTGATTTTTCGCAGATAAGGTTGCCAGCATCAGGTCTGGTATCGGCCCAGCTCTTCCTATGAGGGATTGCAGAGGTTGACAGGAGGTGGTGAGTGTTCGGGCTGTCTGGACGGATTTCAGTCGGCTGAAATTCATGAACATTGTGAAGATTGTCCAGGCTTTGCTCCCAACCAGTTATAGTTTTGATCTGGGCCCTACCCCCCTTTTAGTGGGATGTGTAAATGTTATCTGCCCGATCCTAGCTGAAATTGACTGGCGTTCCTTGGAGAGGGGGTCTTTCCTGATCTCCTCAAGGAGGCAGTCATATGACCACTCCTTAAAAAGCCCTCCTTGGATCCCGACTGTCCAGCTAACTACCGGCATGTCTCTAACCTGCCCTTTGTGGGTAAGGTTATTGAGAAGGTGGTTGCATTGCAACTGGACGATCACCTTGTAACCCACAATGTCTATGAAGCTCTCTAATCTGGATTTAGGAAGAGACATAGCATGGAGACCACCTTGTCTGGGTATTAAATGATCTCCTAATGGCAAGAGAGATCGAAAGGCTTGTACCATTCTGGTCCTTCTTGATCTCTCAGCAGCCTTCAACACTGTGGACCATGGTGTGCTTTTGGAGTCCTTGTGGATCCTTTGTGGGCTGTCAGGTACAGTGCTCAATTGGTTTTGATCCTTCCTCATGGGCAGATCTCAGAGGGTGGTCACTGGAATTTATTCCTCCGATGCCCTCCCTCTGTCCTGCGAGGTGCCACAGGGCTCCATATTGGCACCCATCTTGTTCGCAGTGTATATGCTGCCATTGGGAGATACCATTAGGCGATACAGCTTGAGTTTTCACTGCTATGCAGATGATACTCAGCTGTATATGTCCTTTTTACCCGGATAGGTTGATGCGGTCTCAGTACTTAACAACTGTCTCGCCGAAATCAAACATTAGATGAGCACTAGCTGGCTGAGACTGAATCTGGACAAGACTGAAGTGTTGGTAGTAGACCTTGGTCATCCGGGGGTGGGTTTGGGGACTGGACAGGTGTCGGGCCTTTGGCTTGATGTTGCTCAGCTCACTACCTCAGACCGGGTGCGTAACCTGGGTGTTATTTTTGATGATGGCCTGATCCTGAAATCCCAGGTGTCGGCTATGGTTAAATCCTCATTTTACCATCTGAGAAATGTTGCCCGGGTGAAACACCTGGTTTCCCCGGATGACCTTCCAACATTGGTCCATGCCTTCATTACCACCCGTCTTGACTACTGCAATGCCCTCTACCTAGGACTTCCTGGGGTTGATATCCGTCACTTGGAGCTAGTGCAGGATGCTGTGGCCAGGTTATTGACTGGTACATCAAGGACCAGTCATATTACACCTGTGCTGCGTGGACTGCACTGGCTGCCTGTTCAGTGGTGGATCACCTACGAGGTTGGCTTGCTAACCTTTAAAGCCCTACATGAACAGGGATCCAACTACCTGAAAGATTTCCTGACTCCCTACTCCCCGCTTCGTCCTCTGCGATCCGCTGATGAGGGATTGCTAGGTGTAACCTCCCTAAAAATAGGGGTTCCCGAAAAGTCTTCCTTGAGCTTGTCTACATGCTCACTGCCAGGCTGGTGTCCTGCGTTTTAGCAGTTTAAATGTGATTGCCAGAGAGTGCCTGTATAGCCTCTGTGTACTGTCTCTTTAAGAGCTGCCTGGATTGCAGTCATAAGCAATCTGAGAGGGTGCTCTTTTGAAAGATGTAACTATTTGCTGAAAATCATTCAGTGTGATAATATAGTGTAGTTTGTCTAACCTGCCTTCATTGCAGCAAGGACTGTTTTGTTTATCTCCACTATCTTGGTCCTGGCCTGCCAAATTGGACCAATCAGTACTGGTGGAACCTAAAATGGAGCCAGACTACAGGAGCTGTCTGCAGTCAAAATCTGTCGGAATCGTAGTTTTGGGCTTTTGGTGCCTTTTTGCACCTGAAGGGGGAGCCTTTGTTGTGACTGACAGATCAGCCAACCAAACTTTTTGTATGCTAGGGAAAGTCGCAGGCTTTCTGGCAGTTGAGTCAGATCTAAGTTGGGAGCTGAAAAAGCAACAGCTCGAGACGGTCTCTGTGGAAAGGCCTGAGTTTTGGCCTGCATGCCTGCCTGCTGCCCCTGAGAGGGAGAAGAGAATCAGTTCGGACTGCATCCAAGTTTGTAAGAACGAAGTAAGCCACTGAGTTGTGATCAGGATCAACCTAAACAAGACCGAAGATTTTGCTGAATGCATCGGCCTGTCAGGATTTCCAACTACCTCTAAACTCCTGGTGTGTGCAGAGACTTTGCGATTGTGACCGGAGAGCGGTTTGCCTGGTATAGTAGAATCCCTTACATGTAAATGTGCTGTGTGTTTATAGTGGGTCATGATTTGGTTCCCCACTGTGTGAATTGTGTTCTGCCTGCTGGAAGCTGTATCCAGCTCAACTGGACTGAATCCACGTTTATCTCCGTTCGGCCTGGGCCTTGCCACATTGGCCCTCCCAGACTACCCCACTGCACAGAGAAAGCCATCGACGAGAGACCTGCCTGGAGATCAGCCCCCCGCTCCACACCTGAACAGGAACAACGCCCCGGTGAATCGTGTGGGCCTTGCTTCTCCTGGCTCTCCAGATCAACCACCTACAGTCTCAATTTTCGTCCAACCTGTTTCCAGTCTTGGGTATCGTGAGTAACCATCAGGGTAGCTCCCTGCAACAACAGCTTAATCTAAGTGTGTCATCTGATTGTCTTGTTTCTTTTCTTTCACGAACTGAGCCCTCTGGCTTTGGATTACAATTTGTGTGTGGTGCATGTTGTTTTCTTCCATCACAGGGCCCCAACCAGCTGTAACGCTGGCCTACCCCGTGCAACGATCCTGGCTAGCCCTTCTCTACTTCACCTGGGTACCCAGAGTGTGTGACTGTTTATAGACCCTGAAGTGCATGCATAACTGTTTGATTGATACAGCCTTTAAGCAAATTAACCTGATTACGCCCCTCCCTCGTTCAAGTCCCTTAGATAAATTTGATCTAACTCTTTTTGCATTTGCCCTGACTGTGGTTCCAGTTTGTGCAAGAGTACTGTACTGCTGTTATTTGCTGTACATAACCTTGTTTTACAGGGGGTCCCCAGGGTCGAGCCAGAGGAAAGCCCTGGTGATAAGTGCAAACAGTGTGGGTACTTGTGTGGTGTATCAGGGGTATTGTGAAAGTGATTATTGTGTATTCTTCTGGCCACTAGAGGGGAAAGAGGGGGGTTACGGTGTCCCAGAGGTCTGTGCTCAGGTTAGCTTGACTATTACCAACCCTGACTTCCAAGTGGAGGCACCCGTTTCAGAACTCAGGCCCCTTAACCTGCTTCTAGCCAAGCAGGCAGGGGTAGTAGCCCTTGGGATAGCGCCACCTAAGGGTTACATAGAGATTCCCAGGGTTAATTTAAAAATGTCCGGTGCTCGTGCTTTTTCTTTTGCAGCACCAACCCTGTGGAATTCTCTACCTCGTCGGTTAAAAGAATGCCTGACCATCAATAGTTTTAAATCTATGTTAAAAACATATTTATTTACTTTAGCTTTCCCTGACTGTTCTTAATTATTTCTGTATTTATTGTTTTATTGCCAATTTAGGGTGTGACTGTGTATTTTAAATATGTTCAGCGCCTTGGTTTTGGAAAGGCGCTATAAAAATAAAAGTTTTACTTTACTTACTTAACTACTTAGAGAAATATTGTGTCCCTCTAGTAGCAGTACAGTATAACTGGCTTATTTTCTGGTCTCACATCAACGAACTGCTTAGGGGCAACTCCAAGGAGGCACAGGGTCCTAAAGAGGTACACGGACAGCTAGTTAGTGATTGCCAGCAAATTGCCTCAGAAATAAACTACCACTTTACCAACCTTGATGAATACAAGAGTGGTCTACCTCCTTCTATGCCAATACAGAACACCGACGAACCCCCCTGCCTTAATAGACCCCAATTTCACCTGAGATTGGTCAAGGCTAATGAGTCTTTAATCTTCTAAAGGCTCTCAGAAACAAAGGCTCTGGCGGCCCCGATGGTATCAGCCCTAGGTTACTTAAGGAAGGAGCCCAGTCCCTTTCTATACCTTTGACCTGGATCTTCAACAGGTCTCTACTTGAAGGAAATGTTCCTCACCAGTGGAAGCAGGCTAATGTGGTCCCTATTCATAAGGGTGGCATGTGGGAACATATTAGCAATTACAGGACCATCTCCCTGCTATGCACCCTTGCAAAATTGCAAGAAAGGCTAGTTTACGGGCAACTGAGGGACTACCTGGAGTTCCACCAGCTCCTAGTCCCCTCTCAGCATGGTTTCTGGACAAACCATGGCACTGACACAGCCCTCACCAATCTAACAGTGGACATACTCAGTGCAATGGACATAGGTAAGCCGACGGGTGCATTCTTTATAGATCTGCCCATGGCATTCGACCTTGTGGACCACAACCTCTTACTAACAAAGCTTCACAAAGTAGGTCTGGATCCCCAGGCCCTCAAATGATTCAAGAGCTACCTATCAGGTCGCTCTCAGACAGTCATCTGGAAGGGAGAGCTGTCTGACCCTCTTCCTATCGAGGAGGGTGTACCTCAGGGCTCAATTCTAGGTCCCCTCCTGTTCTCTGTCTTCACTAACGACCTCAACTGTCACCGTGGGGACAGTTCAGTGGTTCAGTATGCTGATGACACTGTCATCTACCAGTCCATGTATAATCTGCCAGAACTAGGTCCTCTCCTCCAAGTTGACCTAACGACTCTTGAGACCTGGCATACATCAAGTAGAATGGCCCTCAATGCAGGCAAAACAAAAGCCATGCTGTTTGGTCCTAGATCCCTTGGTCAGGACAAGACCAAATCCATACAGATTAATTCCCTTACTGGAATAAGGATAGACATAGTAGACACCATAAAATACCTAGGGCTATATATTGACCAAGGTCTCACCTTCAAGTCCCACATAGACCAAGTAACCAGGACCATCCATGGTAAACTTGGCACCCTATACCGGCTAAAAGACCAGTTTATCCTGGAGGCTAGACTAGCAATTGCCTCCAGTGTCCTTCTCCCAACACTAACTTATGCTGCCCCTGTAATTCAGGGAATGTCTAAGCAAGAGGTCAACCGGCTACAGGTCCTGTACAACAAGGTTGCACGGTTCGCAACCCAGAGTCACCAAAGAAGCCACCCCTGCGATACGCTTGCCCAGCTGCAGTGGCCTTCTTTTGCGTCTCATCTTCAGTACCTCCTGCTCTGCCTTGCATACAAATTACAGTGCCCGGCTGCCCCACCCAGCCTAAAAGGGACTATCACACCCAAGCACAACTCTCGTATGGTTAGGACCTCAGGTTGGACTCTACTTGCAATCCCCAGAGTCAAGAAAACATGGGTGGCAAATCCTTCTCTTATACTGCCCCCTACTTGTGGAATAATCTCCCACCCTCAGTACAGGAAGCCTCATCTCTGCTAAACTTTTGAACAAGGCTCAAGACCCACATGTTAGAGTCCAGCTCATGTCACTGTCAGGGTATAGGATAGTCTCCCCAGGCCCAACTTACAATACCAACCCTCTCCCTTTCTCACCCAAACAGACTTCAAGATCATTCCTTGACTCATTCAATCGTTGCACTTATGTTTAATTGTTTCTGAATTATTGCTTATATTGTAACCCTGTTATCATCTGTACTTTCTCTGTAACCTGTTGTACCTGACTGTCTTATACTGTACTGTATCCCGGGTCGCCCCTGAGAAAGGGACCTTCGGGGCTCAGTGGGCCTACCCAGTCATAAAAATTCAATAAATAAATAATTGGGGTGGGGGGGTGGACCTTGAGCTGTAATTTCTAGCTTAACCACTCTGACACTTACTAATTACTAGGAGCCAGCCTGGGAGATAGAAGTAAGGAGAAAGAGATAGAAAACATAGAGGGAAAAAACAAATATTCTTTTCAGGTTAACTTAAAATTATTCTAAATTGAGCTGTAATTTCCTTGCATTATACAGTCAAGCACTTGCAATATACGAGTGATTCAAATCAAAATGGAGAAGCAGAGGTCAGATAGGGTGTTCAAGAGCCAATTGTGATCTACAAGATCGAAAACCTTGGTTTTGAGGTAGTGGGGACCAGGAGACGCCCTGGGGCGAAATGGGGTCAGGACAGGGGTACTACCTGTCTTGTTCCCATACCCAAGGACCCAGCAGTTGCTGGGCAGGCGTCAAGGTCTTCCTCAGTGTCTCATCCAACTTGGGCAGTGTTATGCAATGCCAGATCCATTAGGAACAAGCCAGCTATCATAGCCGATCTTGTTCGAACAGTGGATTTGGCATGCATCACTGAGACCTGGCTGGATGAAAATGCAAGCCCTGTATTGGCTTCTGCTGCTTCAGCTGGGTTATTGGTGATTCACTGCCCAAGGTTGGATCATAGGGGTGGGGGTGTAGCCATTTATTTTAAGACTGAACTGGGCCTTGTGGATGTTCCAGTAGGGCCCACCAGATCCTTTGAATATATCATGGGAGAGGGTGTAGGTTGCAGGATACTCCTCATTTACCATCCACCAGGTGATGGTGGAGAATTCCTGCAGGAGATAGTGGACTTCATTGTTGACATGGTACTGAAGTCCCCCAGATGAATTATTCTGGGGTACTTCAATGCCTGGGTTGCCAATGAACTCTCGCAATTTGGTCAAAAGCTCCTCCAGCAAATAGTGATGCTGGGCCTTATACAGGTGGTTCAATCCGCTACCCATATAGGGGGTCACTCATTGGATCTGGTGTTCCTTCTGGGGATGGAGATCTCGGACTTGGGGGTAGAACAAGTCAGTTGGTCTGACCATCACACTATAGGGTTTAGTTTCGGGGCTCCTCCCAATGGACCTGCTCCTATGGAGATGGTCCAGTACCGCCCTTTAAGGGGAGATAGATCTATCGGCAGTCCTGTACCTATCAGGATTGCTGGGTGAATGCATGAGTCTGGAGGATCTTGTACTCGCCTATAATAAGGCGGTGGGAGATGCCTTGGACATGAGTGCTCCTGTTCGTGTACGGCCACTCACTCTTTGCCCAAGGTCCACTTGGTGGGATGATTCCTTGAAGGAGTTGAGACGAGTTGGTCGAAGGATGGAAAGAGCATGGTGGAAGTCTGGCCTGGATGCTGACAGGCTTAGACTGATGGAATATTATAAGGACTATCAATCAGAAATCACCCATAAGAAGGCAGAGTTCCTGTCCAGGGAGATTTCTACGTTGCAGAATCAACCAGCTCAGCTTTTTTATACTAAGATTCATACTAAGATGCTGTATGAGGCACAAAGGCTGAACTGCCCATAATGGCCTCAGGCCTACAATTAACTATTTGGGAACTTATTCAAATTCCCAAAAGCATCGAGTCTGTTTTTGAAAGTCAATTTATTGTCACTAATTACAACACTAGTTGGTAATTTGTTCCATGATGAAACAACTCGTTGCGAATAGAAGTGAGCTCTTTTTTTAGTATGATGTTTGTTTCTAGATAATTGAAGTGGATGACCTCTAGTATTGATCTTAATCTGTTTAAGGTCAAGACCACTATGAACAAATAAATATTCGTCATTATGCAGATCCCATAAAAGCAGCAGATCACCTCTTATTCTTCTTTCTTCTAATGACATTAAATTGAATTTCAGTAACCTATCCGGATAGGAAATTGTTTTTGAGGATACCACATATTTAGTTATCCTTCTCTGTACTCTCTCAAATCTAACTACATCCTTTCTTTTATATGGGCTCCACAACTGTGAACCAAAGTCCAGATGAGGTCTAACGTATATTCTATACAGAGGAAGAAGCGTATCTGAATTATTTGATGTCATATTATGATGAATAGCCCACCAAATCCTATTTGTTTTTATTTATGGTACAGTATATTAAGCTCCTTTAGTCTCTCCTCATATGGCTTCTCTTGCAGACCCTGCACCATTTTAGTTGCCCTCCTCTGGACTGTCTCTGTCCTGTCTATGTTCTTGCGGAGATGGGGTCTCCAGAACTGGACGCAGTACTCCAGATGGGGTCTCACCAACTGTCTGTACAGAGGGATAACAACTTCCTGTTTTCTGCTGGTGATGCCTCTCCCTATACATCCCAGTATACTTCCAGCCCTCCCTACTGCCTTCTCACATTGCTTGCTAACCTTAAGGTCATCTGATATGATTACCCCATGTCCCTTTCCATTTTTGTTGTTGTTACTACCCCCCCCATTGTGTAATCTTCCCCTGAGTTTTTGTTTATCAGGTGCATTATTTTGCACTTCTTTCCATTGAATCCACCCCTGTACCACTGAAATTTGAATGTACTACTATAAAGCTGCAACTATCCCTGGCAATTCCCATTTACATCATTGGATGCTACAGGCCTCCTTCTGCAGGGAACAAAGTGCTACAACATTTATCTAATGTCCTAAGCTCCATATCCTCTGAGGTTATTATTATAGGTGATCTTAATATGGACTGATTCTCCACTTCGTCCTTACCCCTAAAAGAGCAATGCGACAACTTTGGGCTGTCTCAACTTATAACAGAAGCTACCCATCCTAATTTAAAAATCCCTAACCATAGCACCTTGCTTGATATCATTTTGGTCAACAAACCCAATCTTTATTCACACTCTAGCATATTCTTCAGTGATCTTAACTATCACTGTGTTATAGCCTGCATGCGGACTTCCCCCAAGATTGTCTCCTTCTCTAACTATATCCTTAAGAGTAAGTAGTAAGTAAGTAAGTAAAATTTATTTATAAAGTACAGTATCATGTATCAAAGCGCTGTACAATCACATTCTAAAACAAATATAAATAAATAAGCAAACCCTAAACATTATTAAATATATAAAATTACGCAATAAAATTATATATGCTAAAGGTCAAATAAATTCTAGTCATCAGGGAAGGCGCATGCAAATCAGTATGTTTTTAAAGCAGTTTTGAAGCTCTCTACTGTCTGGCATTCTGTCACCCGACGAGGTAGAAAATTCCACAGGGTAGGGGCAGCAAAAGCAAAAGCCCGAGCTCCAGAAGATTTCAAACGCACCCTGGGAATCTCCAGCAATCCCTTGTTGGTTGAGTGGAGCAGTCTGACAGGGCTGTAGGGACACAGAAGCTCTTGTAGGTAGCTCACCGTGTAGGGCCTTAAAAGTTAGCAAGCCAACTTTAAAGGTGATCCACCACTGAACTGGCAGCCAGTGCAGAATGCGTAGGACAGGCGAAATGTGGCTGGATTGAGCAGACCCAGACAACAACCTGGCCACAGCATTCTGCACTAGCTGCAAGCGACGGATATCAACCCCAGGAAGCCCTAGGTATAGGGAGTTACAGTAGTCAAGATGTGAGGTCACGAAGGCGTGAACCAAAGTTGGCAGGTCACCAGACAGAACAAGATGCTTAATCTGGGAGATGTTCCTCAGATGATAAAAGGATGATTTGACCACAGCTGGTACCTGTGAACGCAGCGTCAGCCCCTCATCAAATAACAGCCCCAGATTCCACACCCATTCAGAGGTCAGGAGCTGAGAGCCCCCATGCCAAAGCCCGGAGGGCTTCCCAGCAACCGCCCCTCAGACCGGCGACCTGCTTCAACAACCAACACCTCCGTCTTGTCAGGGTTCAATCTAAGCCAGCTGGAATTCATCCAGTCTTGGATTTCAGTGGGACAGTTGGAAAAGACAGAGAGCGCACTATTCTGGTCAGGCACAAAGGACACGTACAGCTGAGTGTCATCTGCATAACAGTGAAAACTCAGCCTATACTGCCTTATAATGTCTCCTAATGGAAGCATGTACACCGCAAACAACATGGGGGACAACACTGAGCCCTGCGGAAATCCACATGGCAGGGGGTAAGAGTCAGAGGAAAAAATCCCCGATTCAACCCTCTGTGACCTACCAGTGAGGAAAGAATGGAACCATCTGAGGACTGTACCAGACAGGCCACAGATGAACCGCAGGCAATCAAGAAGTACCCCATGGTCCATGTTGTCAAAGCTGAAGAGAGATCCAGAATGACCAAAATAGAGTTGTGCTTCTGGTCTCTAGCCACCAGGAGATCATTTAGTACCCGAACCAGAGCGGTCTCGGTACTATGTCTCCTATGATAACCAGACTGGAGAGGATCGTAGATAGCATGGATGGTAAGGTGGTTCTCCAACTGTTGTGTGACAACCTTCTCAATAACCTTCCCTATAAAGGGAAGGTTAGAGATTGGACTGTAGTTTGCAGGAGAAGTAGGGTCAAGAGATAGCTTCTTGAGAAGGGGGGTAACCACAGCCACCTTCAGCCTTCACCCCAACTCCAATGTGCACCAGATTAATTCTGCTAGAACCAGACCAATCACATCAACATGCCCCATTAAAAGATAGGTAGGGCCCGGGTCTAAGCTACAGTAGGTTGGGCGCACACTCCAGTGAAGCTGCATGATATCATTGTTCACCAGATGGTCAAAGTCGACCCAACAGAACGAAGGTGCTGTGACCCCACTTCGTCCACGAGTAACCCCCGTAGAGTGTGACTGGTGAACCTCTGTCCTGATGTCGGCAACCTTATCAGCAAAGAAGCAAGCAAACTCGTCGCACTCTATTTGCGACAAGGCCCTCCCGACACGTAGACAGGCTGGATTGCAGAGTCTGTCCACCGTCCGGAACAGCTGAGCTGGTTGGTTCCGTGCTGCAGCAATCTCCCTGGACAGGAATTCTGCCTTCCTATGGGAGATTGCTGACTGATAGAGCCTATAATGCTCTATCAGTCTAAGTCTGTTGGCATCTAAGGTGGTTTTTCGGATCTTTGACCCCAACGCCTTTTTATCCAACCTTCAACACTTTAACTGGCAGAAGTTCTATTTGGTCCCTTCGATGGCCGAAGCCTACAAAGCCTTCCATAATATCATCCTTGGCTCCATTAATAAACATGCACCTCTAGCCAAAACCCGTATGAAGAAGAAATCATGCCCATGGTTCACCGCTAGCTTGAAAGCAGAGTTGCTTCATAGGGACTCTCTCAGGAAAAGGACAAGGAAAACCAAACAGCCTGTTGACTGGGTAGACTTCAGAGCTGCTAGAAACCAGTGCACCAGATTAACTAGGGCCATGAAATCTATTTATTACCACTTTGAACTTGAATCCTGATACAATTGCATATCTAAATTCTGGAAAACGTTAAAGGAACTACAAGGTCACAGCTCATCTAGCCCGTTCCCACCAAAAATATCGACTGCTGGCTCCTCCACCACTGACAAACAGGAAATCCTTGACCTCTTTAACAACCTTTTTTCCACAGCAGGCTTAGTCTTTGACACCTTACTGGCCAGTAGCCTCCTAACGCAACTGTGTAACCTGAGCCCTGTTTGCCCTGACCTAGCTTCATCTACTCAAGGCAAAGCATTCTCACTTGGCCCTGTTACTGTGAGGCAGGTAGAGGACCTCCTACTTCAATTAGACACTAGGAAGAGCGCAGGCGCAGAGCTTCTTGAGTCGTGCTACCTTAAACTTGGCTACTACATCTTATCCCCTTCAATCACTCCCGTTTTTAATATGTCTCTTGCCCAGGGTACCTTCCCTGCCATATGGAAAGCAGCCCATGTTATACTGCTTTTTAAATCAGGCAATGCTAGTGACCTAAACAACAACTGTCCAATATCCCTGCTTCCTGTTCCATCTGAGTTACTTGAAAAGGTGGTTAATTCCCAGCTTAGGCAGTACCTAGAGGACTCTGACCTGCTAAACCCAGCACAGTCTGGTTTTCGGCCCCGTCATAGCACTATCTCAGCGTTTGTTAAGGTCATGAACGATTGGCTGAATGCCCTGGATGCCAGAAACTATGTATGTGCCCTGTTTCTTGACCATAGCAAAGCCTTTGATACGGTGGATCACACCCTGCTTTTGGCCGCTCTAAGGAACATTGATGTTAACAATCTGGCCCTAAAATGGTTTTCCAACTACCTCACTGATCGTTATCAGCAGGTCAAGGCAGGGGGTGACCTCTCCACTATGAAAACCATTCCAAGAGGTGTACCCCAAGGGTCCATTCTTGGTCCACTTTTGTTTGCCATTTATATAAACAACTTAAACACTGGAATCAAATCAACTGTTCACCTGTTTGCTGACAATACAATGTTATATATAGCTAGGCCTACCCTGGAACTTGTGTATAATGACCTTCAAATAAAATTTAATAATTTACAGAAAAATATTTTGCACTCAAAGCTCCTCTTAAATGCTAAGAAAATGAATGTTATAATTTTCACCCCATTAAGTGAATGCCTCCAAACCTTGCACCCCAGGGATGGCCCCTCAAATCCTCACCCTGCTTGGTGAGCCACTGGATTATGTGGAATCCTTTAAATACCCGGGAGTTTGGATAGACTTTAAACTATCATTCAAAGTCCATATAGAAGAAATCTCAAAAAAACTAAAACAATGGCTTGGGATTTTCTTTAGAATCAGGCATTTTCTAATGCCTCCCTAGACTATGCCGATTTCTTGTATGGGCATAGCTCAAGCGCGACCCTTTCCAAACTTGACTCCCTATGTCACCAGTCACTTAGATTTGTTATTGATGCCCCCTATTCTTCACATCACTGTACCCTCTATACTACCGTAGGATGGGACTCACTTAGCCTCAGGAGCCAAATGAATGCAATGTTCTGGACATATAGAGACATTATTAAGCTGCCATAAACCATTAAGGACTGCCTGCCTGTTTGCAATCCTGGTACCTACCTTTTAAGAAGTCTCTCATATTTTTCTCTTGATCCCTAAAGCTAGAACGCGTTTCGGCAGAGCAGCAATAAGCCACGCCCTCCTGTTCTTTGGAATAATGTACAAAAAGCACTTCAGCTCACTGCCCCGGTGTTGCTGTCCCTCTTCAAAATCTTGTTTTTGTGGTCCTTTAACGAGACTTGCAACTGCTACCACCAATGACCCCCTAATTTTCTGGCCCTGCTTATCCCTGTCATCCCCTCATTCACACCTATAAGTCCCCGGTGCCTTCTCTAATTTTTGCATCAGGACTCACCTCTGTCTGTCTTGTGTTAACTTACTGCCCCAGTAATTGATGTTCTTACCCTTCATCCGACCTTCCTTCCTTCTTACCTCTTCTATATTATTTTCTACACATAGTGTAGATCCTACATATATACTGTGTATACTCTTGTGTATTTTCTTATATATTACACCTGACTATTTTGTAATTTTGACCTGTCTGTATAGTGTACAAACTTGTATGCTGACATGGATACCTTCCATGCCCTGTACTCATTGTATATATCTGTATGCTGTTTGCCAGTGAAGCTCTGTGACTGTATCATGTTGCCTTTTGTGAACCTCTTCCAAGTCCGTCTTGAAAATGAGTTTATCTCAGTGGTGTTCTGCCTGGAAAAATAAAGATTTGATTGACTGATTCATTGATTGAGTATGCTGGACCTGTAGCGGACTTAGCAGCATATTCACAAACAGCACGCTCGGCTTGAAGAGGATTTAGCGGCATAATCACAAACAGCATGCTGGACCTGTAGAGGACTTAGCGGCATCCTCACAAACAGCACGCTGGACCTATAGAGGACTTAGCAGCATCATCACAAACGGCATGCTGGGCCTGTAGAGGACTTAGCGGCATCCTCACAAACAGCACGATGGACCTGTATAGGACTTAGCAGCATCCTCACAAACAGCACGCTGGACCTGTAGCAGACTTTTTTTATTTTATTTATTTTTATTTCACCAGGAGAAGCTCCATTGAGGAAGCTAATTTTTAAGGCGATCCTGGATGGACAAGGATTATACAGACTGACAGTTTACAATAAATAAGTTTACAGAGTCGTACTAAGTACATAGCGAGCATTGTACAATAAGTGAAACATTCAGAGGAAACAACATAGGTAGCATAGTACATTTACACATACAGGCAGTTTCATACTTGGTGGACGAGGCTAGGATTTTGGGGAAGAAGGAGAAGAAGGGGAAGAAGGTGCTGGGTTAAGGAGATTAGGTGAAAAGGGTGAATTGAGGCAGGATTAGGAATGACAGATGCATTTTTCTTGGATAGCTTTGTCTAAGAGAGATTTGAAGGCCCCTATGCAGATGGCAGAAGCTACTTTAAATGAGCGTCGGAAGTTATTCTATATAGTGAGGGGAAGGAATGTCCAATAGCAGCTTCACCATAGAAACATAGAAACATAGAATTTGACGGCAGATAAGGACCGCTTGGCCCACCCAGTCTGCCCATTTCCCTACCTACTGGATAAGCTGCAGATCCTAGTTAACCAGCAGCCTACTTCTTCCTACCCCCATCCCCCAGAACTGCCTTATGACTATCCCATGCATGCTTGAATTCCACCACTGATTTTGACTCCACAACCTCCTTCGGAAGGCCGTTCCATGCATCCACAACCCTCTCTGTAAAAAAATACTTCCTTAAATTACCTCTGAGCCGCCCCCCCTCTATACCATATACCATATACCATAGAGCTAAGCAACCCAAGAACTGAAGGTAGGAATGCCTCCTCAGCAAGTAGGTACTGGAGGACTGGTTAAATAGCTCAGTAATGTAATAAGGACGTTTGCCCAAGATAGCTCTGTAGGTCCAGAGCATTTTTCAGTCTTCTGTTGGAAAGCGAGAACCAGCCAATTTGCGCAGAGAGTGTGCAGTGGTGGATTCTGACTGGGGCGTTTGTTATGAACCTTATGGCTCTCTGGTAGAGTACATCCAGTTTTTTAAGAGCAGAAACCGTGCTGTGGCAATATGTACGGTAAGCATAAATGAGGAGAAGGATGAATGTGGTTTGTACCAGTTTTTTCCTGGCATAAAGCGTAAGTAGGTGTTAATTTCTGAAGAAAAAGCCCAGTCTCTTTTTTAGTCTTAAGCCAAGCTCTTCCAAGTGTATTGCAAAAGAATGCTGATGATCTATCCAGAAACCTAGATATCTGAACCTATCCACCACCTCGAGTGGTTCATCTAGCATGGTTACTATTTGATAAGGGTGGCAGGAGAAGGGGGCTTTGGCTATTTGAGTGCGAGGGGAAAAGAGCATGACCTCCATCTTTTTTGCATTTAGCAACAGGTTGAGATGGAGTAAGTTTAGCTGGAGCTGGTTGAGGTCATCTTGTAAATCGGCGCAGACCATAGCAAAGGAAGGTCTGGATATGTATAGTACAGTATCATCAGCGAAAAGATATATGTTAGCGTTGGTGACATTTGCACTGGTGTTATTAATGTAGATTAGAAATAATAAGGGCTCGAGTATGGAGCCCTGATGTACTCCCCTGGCCAGAGGTTTGAGAGTGGAGAGATCAGCATCCTCACAAACAGCATGCTGGAATTGTAGTGGACCCAGCACCATCCTCACAAACAGCACGCTGGACCTGTAGCAGACTTAGCAGCATTATCACATACAGTATGCTGGACTTGTAGCAGACGTAGTGGCATCACTCTCTTGATCTGGTTTTCCTCCTGGGGATTGAGGCATCCGATTTGGTGGTGGAACCGGTCGGTTGGTCTGATCATTACTCATATGGATTCAATTTCGAGGCCCCCTTGGGTAGGTCGGCCCCTGTGGAGTTGGTCAAGTACCACCCATTGCGGGATGTTGTCCCTGAAGACCTGATGGCAGCTATTGACCTCTCGTTGTTTGACGAATTGTGCTCTGATCCCGAGTGGCTGGTGGTGGCCTATAATGGGGCCATCTCGGCTGCCCTTGACCAGATTGCACCAACCGTGTTCGCCCCTTCCATGCCAGTCCCGCTTGCCCTGGTTTGATGGGGGCGCTGAGAGGGTTGGCGGAGGTTGGGGCATAGGTTGGAGCATCGGTGGAGGAAGACTGCCTCGGATGATGACCATCTTATTTTGCTAGAGCATTATAAGCTTTACCAAACAAATTTCCCGTAAGAAGGCAGAATTCCTGTCCAGGGAAATTTCTGTCGCCGAATCGACCGCTCAGCTCTTCAGAACTGTTGACAGACTGTAACCCAGTCTGTCGGCAGGTCCGTCGGTTTTACACAGAATGACTGCTAGGAGATCGCTCGATTCTTGCGAATAAGGTGGAAGACATTCGAGGCAGTGTCCCCTAACCTCACCCAAGGTTGTTGCAGTTGATCAGTGTGTTGTCGCAGAGCCCGGAGTTTCCTGGAGTTCCTTTAATCTTCCGGACCTCGTAGACACTATGAGGATTGTCTGTGAGATGCGCCCAACATGTTGTAGTTTGGATCTGGGTCCTACTTCCTTGATTACAGGATGTAGTGAACATATTGGCCCGGTCCTTGCTCGGATTATTTGGTGTTCTTTGGAGATGGGAGTTTTCCCTAGCTCTCTGAAGGAAGGGGTGGTGACTCCCCTTCTGAAGAAAGCTTCCTAGACCCAATGATCTAGCCAACTACGTCCGATTTCTAACCTCCCTTTGTGGGGAAGGTTATTGAAAAGTTGTATGCTCAACTTGATAACCATTTGACCATCCATAGTTTATACGAGCCCTCCAGTCAGGTTTTCGTAAGAGGCATAGCACCGAGACTGCTCTGGTTCGGTGCTCAATGATCTCCTGATGGCGGAGATCGAGACACCTCTATTCTGGTTCTCCTTGATCTATCATCAGCTTTTGATACTGTGGATCATGGGGTTTGCTCGAGCGCCTGAGGTCCATCTGTGGGCTTTCAGGTGTGTACCTCAGATGGTTTTCATCTTACCTCCTGGGAGAACACAGAGAGTGGTTTCCAGTTTATGTTCATCCGGGGCTTTCTCTACCTTGTGGGGTACCTCAGGGGTCGGTGCTTTCACATGTTATCTGCAGTATATATGCTACCCCTCAGAGACATTGTAAGACGGTATGAGCTGAGGTTTCACTGCTATGCTGATGATACCCAGCTCTACCTGTCTTTTGCACCTGACCAGGTTAGTGCTATCTCGGTGCTGAATAACTGCCTCGTTGATATCCAAGACTGGATGAATACCAGTGGTTTGAAGTTGAACCCGGGAAAGACTGAGGTTATGGTGGTGGACCCCGGTCGTAGGGTTGAGGGTTTAGGGATGGGGTCCCCCTCTGGACTAGTTCTTGGGGTAGACCAGATCCCTACCTCTGAACGGGTGCGTAACCTGGGTGTGGAGCTTGACACTGGCTTGACCCTTCGTTATCCGGTGTCTGCAGTTGTCAAGACTTCATTTTTTCATCTCAGAAACATCTCCAGGATTAGGCACCTGGTTCCACCGGGCGATCTGCCGGTTTTGGTCCACGCCTTTGTGACATCTCGTCTTGATTACTGTAACTCCTGTACCTAGGGCTTGCTGGGGTTGATATCCGCGCTTGCAGCTGGTAGTGCAGAATGCAGCACGTTTGCTGACTGGGGTGTCTAGAAGGTCCCTTATTACCCCTATGCTGTGCACTCTGCACTGGCTGCCAATACAGTGGCGGATCACTTTTAAAGTGGGTCTATTGACCTACAAAGCCTACATGGGTTAGGTCCCGACTACTTGAAAGAGCTTCTGGTGCCTTACACCCCTCTGAGACAGCTTCGCTCAGCTGACGAGGGGTTGCTGGAGATACCGAGGGTGAATTTGAAGTCTTCTGGAGCCCGTGCTTTTGGATTTGCGGCTCCCACCCTCTGGAATTTTCTGCCCCATCAGCTCCGAGAAAGTACAACGGTGGATAGTTTTAAGAAGGCTTTAAAGTCATTTTTATGGAATCAGGCATTCCCTGTTGCATTGTAATTGTTTATTTTAATATTTTATTGGCTGTATTGTCAGTATATGTATCGATGTGTTGATGCTATGATGCTTTGTACAGCGCCTTGAAATATTTGAAAGGCGCTTAACTAAATAAATTTTATTATTATTATTATTATTATCATCACTAACAGTATGCCAGACCTGTAGTGGACATAACGGCATCCTCACATACAGCGCGCCGGACCTGTAGCAGACTTAGTGGCATCCTCACAAACAGCACACTGGACCTGTAGTGGACTTAGTGTCCTCAACACAAACAGTACGCCGGATCTGTAACAGACTTAGCAGCATCCTCACAAACGGCAAGCTGGACCTGTAGCAGACTTAACAGCATATTCACAAACAGTACACCGGACCTGTAGCAGACTTGGCTACATCGTTGGAAACAGCACACCGGACCTGTAGCAGACTTAGCTACATCATCGGAAACAGTACACCGGATCTGTAGCAGACTTAGCTACTTCATCGGAAACAGTACACCGGATCTGTAGCAGACTTAGCAGCATATTCACAAACAGCACACCGGACCTGTAGCAGACTTAGTGGCATCCTCACAAACAGCACACTGGACCTGTAGTGGAATTAGTGGCCTCAACACAAACAGCACGCTGGACCTGTAACAGACTTAGCTACATCCTCACAAACAGCACACTGGACCTGTAGCAGACTTAGCTACATCATCACGAACAGCATGCCAGACCTGTAGAGGACTTAGCTATATCATCATAAACAGTATATCAGACCTGTAGAGAACTTAGATGCATCAGCAGAAACAGTGCGCTGGACTTGTAGCGGACGTAGCAACATCCCCACAAACACTACACCAGACCTGTAACGGACACAGTGATATCCTCATAAACACTATGATGGACCTGTTGTGGACTTAGATGTATCATCACAAACAGTACGCTGGATCCAAACAGTACGCCAGACCTGAATTTAGCTACATCCTCACAAACACTGTGCTGGACCTGTAGCAGACTTAGCTGCATCATCAGAAACAGCACACTGGACCTGTACAAGACTTAGCAACATCCGCACAAACAGTATTCTGGACCACTGGACGTGTAGTGGACTTAGCTACATTATCAGAAACAGTGCGCCAGACTTGTAGAGGACTTAGATGCCTCATCACAAATAGCAAGCTGGACCTCTAGTGGACTTAGCAACATTCTCACGAACACTTCGCTGGACCTCTAGTGGATTTAGCTGTATCATCAGAAACAGCACGTTGGACCTATAGTGAACTTAGAGGCATCATTACATGGTTACCCTATAAAAATGAGCATTTAATACCTTTAGGTTCTTACCCATTGAACAAACTTTATTATTTTTTTTGTTACTGATTTATGCTCCTTGTTGCCTTGGCCCCTACCTCAGAAGGGAGCCCCCAGTCCCATCCCCCAACATCCACCAGCCGGTGCTGACCCTTACTCCCAGGGCTTAACCCCCCCTGCTGGGGCTGGCAAGGTTCCCCAACTCCTGCCGGAGACTGGATCCAGTGTGGCCAGCACTGTGGCTAGCCAGGAGCGGGGTCTGAGAGGCATCCTCCATCATGCGCCGTGGCAACTAGTTTCTCTTCCTTTTTTTTCCCCTTGTGGATGAGGCATGCAATGATGCCAGTGGAGGGAGCATTTCCACATGTGCTTCTCCAGGCTTCTGCTACATCTCCACCCCCTTTCTGCAGTGTCAGCGCACTGCCCCCCCCGGCCTCCACTAGGGGCCAATAGTACACTGACCACTGGCATCCCCCCTTCCCGGAGAAGGAGAGCAGTCCCTCAGATGCTTGATTCTTCTGCTCCCCTGCAAACCCCCAGTAGCCTGTGCTCATTCCCAAACATGGGTTGCCGGCGTAATGCAAGGTATGGCACCCAGTGCCTCTGCCCTCAGCACCACTGGGCCGGTCCCCGTTCAACAAACTTTAAATAAAAAAATCACAGGCATTGTGCAGAACCTGTAGTGGACATCAAGTGACCCTGTGGGTCACTTGCAGAGTAGATGTATCATCATGCACATTGTGCTGGACCTAAAGGGGACTTTGCAAAGTTTCTCAAAAGTTGGTCAGTTTTTAATAATGTGGGTTCAAATTTGGGAAGTGCTTAGATAGGTCCCCTTTTCACAACCATGTACGTATGTGAGAGTTATATCCCGCTAAGAAAAAACCTCAGGGGCATCAGTTCCACCACCTATGTGGTCACCTGACAAGGGTCGATCTAATGAATCCCCCAAGTTTGGCCAGAAAATATTAAAAACTGACCACCTTATGAAGTTATGACCATTTGAAAATCCCTGTGGGAAATAAACTATGTGTGCATACATATCCAGTTTGCCAGTCCGCAGACAGTTTTTTTCATGTCTTTTGAGAAACATGGGGGGGAAAAAACTAAATCAGAGATGTGACGGAGATGTGGCAGACACCTGGAGAAGCACATGCGGAAATGCTCCCTCCACTGGCGTCATTGCATGCCTCATCCACAAGGGAAACAAAAGGAAGAGAAACTAGTTGCCAGTATAGCACAGTGGTTTAAGGCTCTGAGCTGCAAATCTGGTGACATCCAGCAGACCAGACCTAGGTTTGAATCCCACAGCTGCCACTTGGATACTGTGTGACCCTGAGCAAGTCACTTAACTTCCTTGTGCTCCCAGGTCACACCTGTAAAAAAGCTTTCAGCTTAGTGTGCTACTCCTGGTTAAACAACTAAAATAGAAAAAAAAATAAGTCCAACAAACAATGCATGCGCCTGGACAATGTTTTTTCTATAGGTTTTTAAACATGGCCATAACTTGGCCAAATCTTGGTATTTTGGCTCCAAAATTGGGAGCTTGCTTCAGGAGGCCACCTTCTAGTGATCACATACTGTATGTGGTAGCCCTCAACTCCCCTCTGAAATGTGTTTTTTGAGGGTGTTGGATTTCTCCATTTTTGTAACTGCTATGAGTTACAAAAATGGTGGAATCCCATATGAAAATGACATAAGCTACCCACGATACTGGCATAGGGCACTTACTGCACATTGTTTCCACAGAAATCCAGTTAGGAAAAATGTGTAAAAAAAAAAAAAAAATGTGATGTAATTTTTGTTTGAAATAATTTAAAATCTGCATGTCTCAGTAATTCCAGCTATCAAAGACTCATGCTTAGGTCACACTCAGATGAAATGAACGTTTCAGGCTTCAGCACTCAACCATTTTTGTGCAACAGGTGACAAAAAAAAAAAAGGTCTTAAAACTACATTTTTATGTATTTTTAACTGTTCAGAACTTTGAAACTAGCCATCCGACCATCATCACAGGATTTAGAGGTCCGGACACACACAGCACGCATACTGAATTTCAAGTTATTCTGTCCCAAGCTCGCAGCAGTAGTAAGGTGAAAAAATGGAGATTTAACACAGATGGGCCTACTCCGCCCTACATAACAGAAGCATTAATACTGCTTTTTGATGGTGCATGGATTGCATCACAAGTCCTATGAGGACAGGTTGAAGGCACTGAACATGTACTCCCTGGAGGAAAGGAGGGAGAGAGGGGATATGATAGAGACATACAAGTATCTTACAGGGAGGAACAGGGTGCAGGAATGCACTATTTTTAAGCGAAAAAGATGTTCCAGGACTAGAGGGCATGGGATGAACTTGGAGGGAGGACGATTCAGAGGAAACGTGAGGAAGAATTTCTTCACAGAACGGGTGGTGGACAAGTGGAACACCCTGCCAGAGGAAGTGGTGGGGGCTGAAACAATCACGGGATTTAAGAATGCATGGGATAGACATAAAAGAATTCTGGAGGTCAGGGGTAAGGGGCAACAGACTTCCTGGAAAACATAAACTGAACTTACAAACTTTAATGGGCAGACTGGGTGGGCCATAGGCCCTTATCTGCCGACACTGTCTATGTATCTATGTATGCTTTTCCTTCAATTATCTGTTTTCCTGCGGGTGTGTTGTTTCTGGAGTGATTGCCATGGCAACCTGTTTTGGGATCAAAGAGCTACTGATGGGTCTTGTTTTTAGTCTCCTCTCCAGCCATAGTGCCATTTGCACATGTATGCATTTGAACTCTGTTGTTGAGGGATGTATTCCTGTTTGACTGTATTTAGGGTCATTACCATGGTGAGCCGTGTTAGGGTTGCCAGCTGAGCAATCTTTCACCAGCTGTTCTCGGAGGGGTCTATTCTAGTGTGTTGTTCTATGCTGTGTGGTATGCTGCTGCTGCTGCTGGGATCTGTTCTTCTGTAAGCCTCCTGCACACATCTTCCTTGTGGCTCCTGTGAGAAAATTCGCACAATCATTTGTCAATGCCAAACACTTGTATTCGCTCTGTAGTTTTGGGCATAGATAATGCAGAGGCTAAAATGAAAACATTAATAACACAAATTAAAACAATGAAATTGTTATGATTGGGAAATGAAGAGGTTCACAGATAACATCATTGCTTTCTAAGTTTCTGACGTTGAATTTACAAATTAGTGGTTTTTATGACCCCAGTGTATGAACATGACAGGTGTCACTTATCAAAATGTGACCTAAGACATTATTTTGTGGAAAGGCCATGAAAAAGGGTTTTGGTTGGGGGATTTGAAATGACACCTGCCATGTTAATTAGATGAGGTACAAAACACGACTATGTTGAAAATGTGGGTTCAAAAGGAAAACTATATTCAGCTGGAACACTAATAATGTAAGTAAAGTGAAGTCAGAAACTGAACAGTGAAATCGTGACTCTTGCATACCTTCAAGACAGCAAGTGTGCAACCCCTGCCCTGGGGTCACAGGTCAAACACCTTGTAATGCTGCTGGTTTGCTGAGCCTGCGATATGTGTGTGTGCTGACTGCATTTCATCCCCTCAACCCGAACTATTTTTTGCATTCCCTGACTTACTACCTTGTTGCAGAGATGAAGCTGCTCATGCCTGCTTCTCCGAGTCAAGCTATAACTCTTTGTTTGTGGATGTCCACGAGACTGTTTCACTCATTGTTTGTCTAATAAGAGCTAGCCTTTAATCATTGCAAGGCTCATGGGGGAGGGGCAGGTAGCAGCGTTGACAAGCACCACTACTGTAACGGATGCACCCTCTCCTGAGGAGGTGGGCAGGAGCATCGCAGAGTGCAGCTGCAATAAAGGATGCCTCCTCTCCCAAGGGGGCAGGAAGAAGAGCTGCCAAGTACAGACATTGTATTAGGGAAAGAAACACAAGCCCTTTGGGGCTGGTTTTATACCTGTCAGTGCTTTCAGTAGTGGATGGGATGTATGGCAGCTGGCAGGCATGGTTTTATTTTTGGACTATGGAGTTGAAACATTCAGTATATCTTAAACGCATGAATCAAGGAGAAACGAAAAAGAAAATTTAGACAGAGACAATCAGCAAACTGCAGTAGTAATGGTGCGCAGCAGAAACACAGGTAAAAAAACAAGTGGAGAAACATGAATAATAATCAGGGCAAAGCAGATTCGATCAGAAAACATACCCCATTTAAATTAGGTAAGAAACACAGAACAGTGGTTCCATAGGTGCATCACTTTACGAGGTGAGGAAACACTGGTGTCCCTTTCTAGAACCTGTCTAAGCAAGGTGGTAAAATTTTTAACTATTTCTAAAGGGGAGGATTGTTTTTGCTGCAATATCCATGCACAATGGGCTTGCCAAATATAATATTTGAGCAGGGCCAGGAGAATATGCTGGGTGCCAACGTGGAAATGTGCCCAGGGAGGAGGGACTAGACCTAGCACGAGCAAATCTTAGTAAATGTGTGAAGGAATTTCATTCTGTATCTCCGTTTGCATCTGTATCTTCCCCCTCTCTCCCAGGACAAGGCTGAAAATAGGCAGAATAAATAGGGCAGCAATCAGCTACTCTCTAGCCATAGCATGGAACACCCTACAAAAATCCCTAAAACTGTCCATTATCATTCCATTTACATCCTTCAAGCAGCACTGTACAGCCTTCTTCACAGAGAAATGCAGTTGCTACCGCTAGAGATAGAATAGTCATCCCACAAAACCTTATTCCAATCACATATGACATATTCCTTCCAGCCAGACACCGCCAGTATATGGCACCCAATATTCCCTTCACCATCCTTGTACTCATTATGTGAGTGACTGTCATGGCCCTCATTGTGATATATATGTATTGTACATATTGTAGATGTTAGTTTAACTTTCTCTGCAAGCTTTAACATGTGAATTCTCTGTATATTATTGTGTTATAAATAACATTTTCTTGTTTCTGTATGTATAACTGTCTCATAAGTATGTGATGTAATTGCTGTGCACCAACTTGAACCTTGACCTTATCAGGTCCATCTTGTAAATAAGCCTTGCTCAATGATGATCGCCTGAATAAATAAAGATTTGATTGATTGATTGATTGATTGAAATAATCCAACACAGATACGGAGATTGTCACAATTAGAACACAATATTGTATGCAGCCGCAGAACTGGCTTACAGGACAGGTCCACAGCTGAGCCTCCTGAATGGTTTAAATACCAGTTTTCCAAAGGAGGGGTGTTTACACAGCAGCATCATTAACAGAAACATAGAATTTGACAGCAGATAAGGACCGCTTGGCCTACCCAGTCTGCCCATTTCCCTACCTAATGGATAAGCTGTAGATCCTAGTTAACCAACAGCCTACTTCTTCCTACCCCCACCCCCTAGAATGGCCTTATGTCTGTCCCATGCATTCTTGAATTCCCCCACTGTTTTTGACTCCACAACCTCCTCAGGAAGGCCATTCCATGTATCTACAACTCTCTCTGTGAAAAAATACTTCCTCACATTACCTCTGAGCCGTTCCCCCCTCTATCTTCAAATTGTGCCTCCTTGTTGTTGCACATCTCTTTTTCTGAAAGATTATTCTCTCTTGGACTTTGCTGATTCCCTTGAGGTACTTGAATATTTCTATCATGTCCCCCCTCTCCCTCCTTTCCTCGAGGGTATACATATTAAGCTCCTTTTGTCGCTCTTCATATGTCTTCTGGTGCAGACCCTGCACCATTTTAGTTGTCCTCCTCTGGACAGCCTCCATCCTGTCTATGTCCTTGTGGAGATGGGGTCTCCAGAACTGCATATAATACTCTAGATGGGGTCTCACCAACTATCTGTACAGAGGGATAACAACATCTTGTTTTCTACTGGTGATGCCTCTCCCTATGCATCCCAGTATCCCCCCAGCCCTCCTTACTGCCTTCTGACATCGCTTGCCCACCTTTAGGTCATCTGATATGACTACCCCCAGGTCCCTTTCCATTTTTGTTGTTGTAAGTATCTCACCCCCCATTTTGTACTCTTCCCCTGGGTTTTTGTTTCCCAGGTGCATTACTTTGCACTTCTTTGTGTTGAATCTAAGCTGCCATACATTTGACCATTCCTCCAACCTTGCCAAGTCCCTTCTCATCCTTTCCACCCCACCTTGTGTATCAACCCTGTTGCAGATCTTTGTGTCGTCTGCAAAGAGACATACTTTTAATTTATTTATCTACTTGACTTTGGTAACCGGGTAGGTGCACTGATCCCAGGGACCGTTTTCAGGCACAACCCAAGCCACTTAATGTGGCAAGAGCAGGTTACATAACAATATACAATAATTAAGGAACAGAGTTAATTTTGACATAAACAACAGGAATACAGTCACAAAGATAATAAAAATTTGGCAAGCAAAGTCACACATTTACAGTAGTATCACAGATACTACTAATTTTCCCAGATTGGTTTAACAGTTAGAGGAAAACAACTGTATGCATACCAACTGGGATAGTAGTACATAGGCAAGAAAAGGGGTGGGCTACACCTTGAAACATTTGCAGGCAGATGTCAGTAGGAGCCAGTCCTTGAGATGGGATTTGAATTATTGGTATGTGTAGGTAGTGCACAGTTCTGAGGGCAGGTTGTTCCATAGAGTGGGGGCAGCCACAGATACGGCTCTGCTCCCCATGTTGGAAGATACCCTGGGTACGTGCAGGGGGGTATGTAGCTAGAGCAGAGGCCTTGATGAGTGGTGCATACAGAGAGAATGGGTGAAAAGGGGGATTCAGAGCCAATGCGGGTAGCAGTGTCCACCAAGCTGTACAGAGTGAAGTTGAAATGGGCCTGCAGAGGTAGCCATCCCAGGGAGTTGTAAAGGATGCAGTGGTGAGTTTCATAGGAAGCAGACAAAGTGAACAGGCAGGCACTGTTATACACTTTGGCAAACTTGGCCAGATTGGTTTCGGATGTCCTTGAGTAGATGGGAGAGCAGTAATCCAATATAGGGAGGAGATTCCCTTAGACAATAGCAAGGCAGGTCTCCGGGGTGAAGTATTGCTGTATTCTGAAAGCTGCCCCTAGTTTTTGGTGGAATCTGAGTACAAAGGAGTCTATGTGATTGGAGAAGGAGAGGGAAGGGTCCAGCAATACCCCAAGGTATGTGAATTGAGTGACTTCCTCGAGGACTTGACCATCGGGGGAAGCAATGTTTAGAGAAGAGCCCGACTTGTGTGTTGCTATGACGGGCTTGGATCCAAACATCATTGATTTAGTTTTCATATCATTAACCAGGAGGAGGTTAGCAGCAAACTAGCTGTGAACTGCCACGTAGTTTTGTGATAGAATGGAGGAGATGCGGGTAGGGGATTTGTCACTGTGGAAAATGACTAAGTCAACCACATAAAGGAGTGAGTGACAGCTGAGGCTATCAGAGGGAAGGGAGTTGATAAATAAGGAGAAAAGGAGGGGGCCAAGGATAGAGCCCTTGGGAATGCCTATGGAGACTGGTTTGGTAGGGGAGCAAGCTGGGCCAATACACACAAATTGTGAGCGCTTGGTGAGGTAGCTCTTGAACCAGGCTGTGACCCCTGGAGCACAGCCGAGGCAGCTACGTCTTGAGAGGAGATGGGGATGGTCCACCATATCAAAAGCTTTGGAGAGATCAGCAAAGACCACTCCAATGGCATCTCCACGATCCATGTTTGTGAGGATGTGGTCAGTTAGGAGTGCCAGGGTGGTGGTGGTGGAATGATGTTTGAGGAAGCCATGCTGTTGGCTGGACAAGAGGTTGTATTTACATAAATAATCTGCAAACTGGTGGTTAATGGCCTTCTCTAGCAGTTTGCTTAAGTGGGGAAGGATGGAGATGGGACGGTATTTATCCGTAGACTGAGGGTCTCCAGCTTTGAAAACGTGAATTATCTTTGCAGTTTTCCAGGGATCAGGCTTGGTGAAGGAAGTCAGAGCAAGGTTGAAAATGAATGTGAGTGGAGTGACGATAGCGGGTTAGATGAGCCGAAGGAAGATTGGGGATAGTCCATCGGCGCCTGGGGATCCATGGTTTGGGATGCTCTTTAGAAGTTTGGCTGTATCATTTGGCGAGAGTGCTCTGAAGAAAAAGGGGGCAGTTGGGGGTTCAGAGGTGGTCCTGGATGGACAGGTTGCAATGTGTGGGAGGTAGCTGGGTTAATTTGTGGGCCCTTGGGGAGTTTGCTCAGATGAATGGAGAGGTCTGAGAATTTGTCATTAAAGGCTGTGGCTATGTCCAGAGGGTCAGTCACAGGGCCGTCCATGGAGTTTAGCTGTAGGGTAGCATTTTTGGTGGGGGGGGCTTAGGATGGAGCAATGGAAGCCCAGAATTTTCTAGGGTTGCCCAGGTCGGACTGTTGGAGATTACTAAAGTAGCTCTGTTTTAGGGACTTTGCCAGATGTTTGCACAGGTTTCTTCTTCGCCTGTAGTCATTCCAGAGCACCAGGGTTGGGGATGCCTTGTAGGATAACCAGGCACAATCCCTGTCCTTCATTAGGGTTAAGAGATCTTTTGTAACCCAGCGTGAGCTGTCACCCCTATCCCTCCTAGTGGTGATTGGAAAAAGGCGATTCTGAAAGGACAGGAGAGTACATGTGAAACTAGTTACAGCTTGGGATACATCCGAGAGGGAGAGGAGAGTAGACCAGTCCAAGGCCATCATTTCTTCGAGAAGTTTAGGAGAGTTGGGGTCCTTGACATTACGGAAAGGCAGGTATTTTGGGGGAGGTCGCGTCATCTTGGAGGACCATATGAGGTACGTGGGGGAGTGGTCACTAATGTAGTCTGCTATGGTCCCAGCATGCAGATCCCAATCTGTTCTGTGTGTGATGATCCAGTCCAGTAGTTTTGAGGTGGCCGTGCAATGGTTTAGTCTGGTAGGAAGCATGACTGTTTGGGACAGGTTATGTTGTTTCAGCTGGGAGGCATAGGCAGCCTGTTGGCTACATAGCCAGTTTAAATTGAAATCCCCCAGCAGAATGCAGTCCCTGGGTGGGGTTAGGGAGCTCAGGCCGGTGAGGAAGCTATCGAGTCCCTTGGTGCCAGTGGAGGGAGGGTTGTAGCAGCATCCCACATAGAGCTTCTTACAGGATCCAAGAGTTAATTCAGATAGGAGCCACTCACTAGGTGATGTATGGTTTGAGCTTAGAACCATCTGAGCAGAGAAGGGTTCCTTAATGAAAAGGACAATGCCACTACCCTTTTTTTGCCTGGCCTGTCAAGGCGGAGGGAAGAATACCCTGGCAGTTGATAGGTATTTATAACATGATGGGATTTTAGCCAAGTTTCGGCAAGTCCCAGGACATGAGGCTTATAAAGCTCCAGCCAAGCCTCAAGGTCAGGGAGTTTAGCAGGAAGACTGTATACATTGATATGGGCGATTTTCAGTCCAGAGGCATTGGCCCAGATGTTATTGGAGTGCATGATGAGGGAGTTTGATGGGCCAGGATTGCACTCAACATCACCAGTGAGGAGGAATAGGAGGGATATTAAAAGGATATATGGGTAGGAGGGGAAGTTGGTGGAGTAGGATAGGGAGACCAGGTAGTGACCGATGAAGTGCCTTTCAGGGTTTGAGAGGAAGGCTAGGGTGATAGGGCCAAAAGGAGAGCATTGCCATGAAGGGGTGGGGGTGTGGGGGGACAGAGGAGTGGGGTTGATAGAGCAGTGGGCAAGGTATTCTTGGTCACGGGCCAGCAGGTGGCACAGGAGTCAGTGAGCATAAGGAGCAATACTAGTGAGGGTGCGAGCAGAGAGAGCTTTATCAGTAGCATAGTGGCAGTGCTTGGGGGAAGAATAAATGGAAAGGATAGAAAAAGCCCCAGGAGATGTCAGGGGCAGCTATTTAGGTGAGGCAGGAATGATTTGGAAAGGGGACAGAGACAGAGGCAAGGGGGTAGGGTGTCTGGTAAGATAGAAGTTAGAACTATAGCTATAGAAGGCTCTCAGATTTGACAGGAGCCAATGGGAATGAAAATGTAAGAAGGGGAGTGGTCTGTTTGAATTTAATAAGTGGCGGGTGTGGAGGATGGGTGGGTGGGTGAAAATTTTGTTTCAGGTGAATATCCAGATGTAGCCCTGAGGGACTGCTGCTGATAATCCTGGTTGTACCTGAAGCATGTTTTTGTGGTGGGTGGCAGGCTCCTAGTGCCGGGAGGTGTAATGGCCGACAGTGGACCAAAACAGAGACGGTGATAGCCCAAGGGGCTGAGGGAGCCTGAGGGATAGATGAAAAAGTGGAATTAGATAAAGCTGAAAACAATGGGGGGTGGGATTTAGCAAAAAAAAAAGCACAAAGGAGCTATAATCACGGAGACTGAAATTCCGATCGGGGCGGGCAGCAGACGGCGAGCTAAGCGCCAATGACTCTGCTGTGGGACATGGGGAACAATGGACTGGTGTGTTGGGCGGGCTACAACTAAAATTAGCTCAGCCAGCAGCTCATGGGACAGAAACCAAGGCTTTCAGACAGGAATTGATTTCAGCAGTAAACATTCAAATAGCAGTAACATTTTGAGAGACAAAAAATTCCTAGTGTTAACAGTGCAGGTAGAAAACTAAAACAAATATTTAAGTCCCTGAGCTTGCAGGTGCCAGCCGAGGATCAAGTGCTGCAGGTAACAATGGCACTGCAAATTTCAGTGCATTTGCTGGAGAAATGCTCCCCAAGCTCAGGCCGAAAATTAGCAGATGTAGTTTGACGGAGAGAAATATCAGGAAGGTCTGAGGTAGTAAAATTACTAATTAAATAAAATACAGATTAGGCAGTTATAATCAGAGCCTGGAGTCCAATTTTAGACTGAATGTCCCGGGCAAGGCAGAGGAGCCAATCAGGAGGCTCCTGCTGGGCAAGCAGCCAATGAGAGCTTAGTCCCAAAGGAGGCACCAAAAATGAAAATTTTGTTTCAGGCGAATATCCACACGTTGACCCCGGGGGACCACTGCTGATAATCCTGTCCATACCTGAAGCATGTTTTCGGGCAGGTTGCAGGCTTCTCACACCGGGAGGTGTAACATCCAACAATGGACCAAAATGGAGGTGGTGATAGTCCAGGGTGCTGAGGGAGCCTGAAGCATGTTTTCGGGGTGGGTGGCAGGCTCCTCGCGCTGGGAGGTGTAACGTCTGACAACGGACCAAAACACAGGCGGTAACAGCCCTGGGAGCTGAGGGAGCCTGAAGCATGTCTTCGGGGCGGGTGGCAGGCTCCTCGTGCCGGGATGCACAATGTCCGACAATGGCCCAAAACGGAGGCGGTGACAGCCCAGGGGGCTGAGGGAGCCTGAAGCGTGTTTTCGGGGTGGGTGGCACGCTCCTCGCGCTGGGAAGTGCAACGTCCGACAATGGACCAAAACCTGGCATCCGTACCCGGCGACCGGGTGAGCTCTGGGTAAGTCCCGTCGAGACCGGGGTGATGGGGCTGTGGGGGTCAGTTAGATGGAGGCAGCTGTAAGGAGGAAAGGTGATAAACACCAGTCCCTCCATAATATCACTTATAAAGACATTAAAGAGGACCGGTCCGCGGGCCCAGTGGAACTGAGGGTTGAGGTGCTGGAGGCCACACCTCAAGCCACACCGGCGACCTGTGTTCAGGAACAAGCACAGGCCGCTGGGGGTTGAAGGGGGAGGGAGAGGATTGAGCGTCTGGAGGACAGCTCTCCTCTCCCGGGGAGGGAGGACTGGTGCTACCACTGAATGACTGCCCCAGGTGGAGGCGGGACAGAGGCACCACGGAAGGGAGGGTGCTGCAGGAGTTCCAGGTGCCCAGCGTCGCCCCTCCACGTACATGTTTCCTGCGTGTGCCCAACAGCAGGGGTAGGGATAAAATGGAAGAAAATACCTCACGGCTGCAGGATGAGGGACCGACCTTCGCAAATCCCCGCCTCCTGGCGACCGGGCGAGCTCTGGGTAAGTCCCACCGACCAGGGTAACGGGCTGGGGGTCGGTTAGATGGGGCAGCTGTAAGGAGGAAAGGTGATAAACACCTATATATATATATATATATATATATATATATATATATATATATGTATAAACCCCTACAAATTGGAATTCCCGAAAAGTCTTCCTTGAGCTTGCCTAAATGCTCACTGCCAGGTTGGTGTCCTGCATTTTAGCAGTTTAAATGTAATTACCAGAGAGTGCCCGTATAGCCTCTATGTACTGTCTCTTTAAGAACTGCCTGGACTGCAGTCATAAGTAATCTGAGAGGGAGTTCTGTTGAAAGATGTAACTATTTGCTGAAAATAATTTAGAGTGATAATGATAATGTAGTTTGTCTAACCTGCCTTTCTTGCAGCAAGGACTGTTTTGTTTGTCTCCACTATCTTGGTCCTGGACTGCTGAATTGGACCAATCAGTCTGGTGGGACCTAAAATGGAGCCGGACTACAGGAGCTGTCTGGAGTCAAAATCTGTAGGAATTGTAGTTTGGGGTTTTTGGCGCCTATTTGCAACTGAAGGGGGAGTTCTTGTTGTGACTGACAGACAGATCAGCCAACCAAATAGTTTGGATCTTGGGGAAATCCCAGACTGCTTGCAATTTTCAGTTAGTTCTGAGCTGGGAAGTGAAATGAGTAAGAGCTCAAGTGTTTTTGAGCAGCAATCCTGAGTGGATTCGCATGGGAGAACTGTGAAAGGGCTAAGTTTTGGCCTGCATGTCTGCCTGCTGCCCCTGAGAGGGAGAAAAGAGAATTATTTTGGACTAAATCTGAGTTTGTGAGAACGAAGTAAGCCACTGATTTTCTACCAGGCTCATACCTGAAGAAGATCGAAGATTTTGCTGAATGTGATTGGCCTGTCAGGATTTCCAGCTGCTTTTGAATCCCCGGTTTGTGCAGAGACTTTGCAATCATGACCAGAGAGCGGTTTGCCTGGTACAGTAGAATTTGCTTACATGTAAATGTGCTGTGTATTGAAAGTGGGTCATGATTTGGTTCCCCACTGTGTGAACTGTGTTCTGCTTGCTGGGAGCTGTATCCAGCTCAAAACGGACTATATCCAAATTTGTCTCCATTTGGCCTCAGCCTTGCCACACTGGCCCAGCCAGACTACCTGCTGCACAGAGAAAGCCATTGACGAGAGACCTGCCTGGGGATCAGCCCCCTGCTCCACGCTTGAACAGGAATGACGCCTAGGTGATTTGTGTGGACCCTGCTTCTCCTGGTACTCCAGATTAACCACCCGCTGTCTCAATTTTCGTCCAGCCTGTGTCCAGTCTTGGGTATCGTGAGTAATCATCAGGGTAGCTCCCTGCAACAACAGCCTAATCTAAAAGTGTGTCATCTGATTGTCTTGTTGTTTTCTTTTCACGAACTGAGCCCTCTGGCTCCGGATTACAAATAGTGTGTATTGTGCATGTTGTTTTCTTCTATCACAGGGCCCCAGCCAGCTACAACATTCCTGGCTAACCCACTGTTCTCCATCTGGGTACCCAAAGTGTGTGACTGTTTATGGATCCTGAAGTGCATGCATAACTGTTTGAATGATCGTCTCTAAGCAAATTAACCTGATTTCGCCCCTCCCTTGTTCAAGTCCCTTAAATAAATCAGATCTCTTTTTTGCATTTACCCTGACTGTGGTTCCAGTTTGTGCAAGAGTACCGTACTGCTATTTGCTGTGTATAACCTTGTTTTATAGGTGGTCCCCAGGGCTGAGCCAGAGGAAAGCCCTGGTGGTAAGTGCAAACAGTATGAGTACTTGTGTGGTGTATCAGGGGTATTGTGAAAGTGATTATTGTGTATTGTTCCAACCACTAGTAAGGAGAGAGGGGGGTTACAGTGTCCTGGAGGGCTGTGCCCAGGTTAGTTTGATCACTACCAACCCTGACCTCTGGATGGAGGCACCCGTTTCAGAACTCAGGTCCCTTAACCTGCTACTAGCCCAGCAGGCAGGAGTAGTAGCCCTTGGGATAGTGCCACCTAGGGGTTACATATAAAAAAAAAAAAGAGGACCGGTCCCAGTACTGAACCCTGCAGTACCCTGCTAGTAACCCCCCTTTCTTCAGAGTGAACTCTGTTTACCATTACTCTCTGCGTCTTGTTGTCCAGCCAGTTTTTTTACCCAGGCTACCACCTTGGGCCCCACTCCAAGGCTGGCTAACTTGTATATTAATCTTTTGTGTGGGATTGTGTCAAATGCCTTGCTAAAGTCTAGGTAGGCCATGTCCACAGCCCCTCCCTGGTCTACTACTTTGGTCACCCAGTCAAAGAAATTTATTAGATTCGTCTGACATGACCTTCCCACTGTGAATCCATGCTGCCTTTGGTCATGTGCCACGCTGGCTTCTAGGTACTCAACAATTCTTTCCTTTAGAAGTGATTCCATCATTTTCCCTACCACTGAGGTCAAACTAACAGGTCAGTAGTTTCCTGTCTCTGCCTTGCTCCCACTTTTGTGAAGCGGAATCACATCCGCCTCCTCCAGTCCTCAGGTACCACCCCATCCTCCCATGATTTGTTAAAGAGGGTAGTCAGTGGTGTCACTAGTTTTACCCTTAGTTCTTTTAGACTTCTTGGGTGAATCCCTTCAGGCCCCATTGCTTTGTCCACCTTCAGTTTTAAGAGTTCTTTCAGAAACCTTTCTTCTGTGAATGAACTGGTATCAACCCCCCTATCCAGGGTGTTTCTATTGTTTTGTTTGGTACCTCCCCCCTCCTCTTCTTTTGTGAATACTGACCGGAAGTATTCGTTCAGTATCCCTGCTTTTTCACTGTCACCCTCTGCCCACATTCCCTCCCCTTTATTAAGCCTCAGTATCCCTCCCTTGGTCTTTCTTCACTCCCTAATGTACCTATAAAAGGTTTTATCCCCCTTCTTTACAGAGTTAGCTATCTTTTCCTCGGTTTTGGGCCTTTGTTTTTCTGACTGCCTTCCCTGCCTTCTTCTGTTTTAACTGATATGGTTCTCTGTCCTGCTCCTTCTGTGTTTCCTTATATTTCCTGAATGCTATCCTTTTCTCCTTAACCTTTCCTGCCACCTCTTTTAAGAACCATAGTGGCTTTTTCCTTCAATTTGTATTGTTGATTTGCTTTACAGAAAGGCTTGTTGCCTCTGTGATGGCAGTTTTGATTTTTCCCCATGGTTCTTCTGTGGTGAACTAACTGAGTGCTGACCATGAAGATCGCCTATCTCAGCTGCACCACCAGTGTCACCTCAAGCAGGTGGACTGGTGAGACAACACTGTGGTTCAAATGGGGGTGGGTGGATGGAGGCACTCGGTAAGGAGAGGCAGGAGACAACCTATATGTTTGGTGCCCAACAGGCTTTATTCATACCACAGGGAAAAGTAGACACGGTCACAAGGGAATAGGGGAACCAAACCAACCATGAACAGTAAGTAGCATTATGTACTGTCTCTAAGAGGTGCACCTCAGCCTAAGGCCACTGTCTGTTAAGCTCTATACTATGCTTTCACTAAATGATCTAGTAAACAAATTGAAAACATCTATTACTCTGTAATGATATTAGACAATCACTGCAGTGAACAATGGATATCAGTTGCAGACCACGAGGGGACATGTGGAACAACCACCTCTAAGAGTTTATGGGTGTTGAAGGAAGTCCAACTTTTCCTGCTGTCTTCAAGCACACAGCTGAAGAGTGAAGAAACAATGGTGTTAAAAGGAGAACGGGGTTCCTACTTGGTACCAAGCTACACCTGTGTGAAAACCTAGGAGAGGTTGAGGGGATGTGAGAGATTTTTAAACAGACCCTGATTCTTTGGCCAACCCACTCTCCAAGGTTGCCGGAATACTTTAACACAAGAGAACTGAAATCTGCTGAACTCTTCTCTGGCACAAACCCTCGACTAGGGCTGTCAAGGATGAAGGAACAAAGACTTGGCATTGAATCCACTTAAAAGGATTGCCAAGAGTGGAGATCTGCTGAAATTTCCCCAGCACAAACCCTCGACCAGGGCTGCCAAGGACGGAGGCATGTTGAAGCTTCTTTGGCGAAAGATCCACAGGAGGACCACCAAGATCAAGCTAAATCCCAGAGGACAACATGGTGCAAGCAGGGTGAGACAATCAGGAAGAGTAGGATACAGAACGTAGATCAGAGCCCTGTACTGTCCAGAACCAGAAAAACAACAAACCGGCGGACGCGGATACACACTGGCCACGTCGGACTCGACTATCGGTGAACAACTGGGAGTGACAGACAAGGCTTCTTTCAGGACGTTCCACTTCCAGGCTGACCACCACAAGGAAACCAGGGGCCTTTGGTCATGAGTCACACGGTGGCGTCGGTTTCGACCAACGGCGGATGACAGGGAAGGGTGTTACTGTGAAGTTCTTCACTGGCTGGAGACTGCTTTGGTGAAGAATCAGCTGTGAACAACCTCACCAGGGGTGTTGCGGCGGAAGATTGAGCCCATACACATTCAGTTGGCACTAAGAACACTGGTAAATACACTTTTCACTGCACCAAGGTTTTTAGTTGCTGCTGAGGCAATTTGCCAGAAATGGGCAAATTGCTGGAATCTGGGGCAGTTATTCGTTGCAGGGGAAATTTGGCTGGAACAGGGGCAAATCGCTGGAATCGGGGGCAGTTGTTCATAGCAGGGGCAGTTTGCCTGGAACAGGGGGAAATCACCAAAGTCTAGGGCAGTTGTTTGTTGCAGGGGCAGTCTGCAAGGAACAGGGGCAAATTGCTGGAATCCAGGGCAATTGTTCATTGCAGGGGCAATTTGTCTGGGGCAGAGGCAAATTGCTGGAATCCAGGGCAATTGTTCGTTGCAGGGGCAAATAACCACAATCCTAGTATAACACAGTCTTGGTTCTTTGTAATCAACACAACATTTCAGATACTAGTCAGTGCACAGTTTCATCAGATAACAATCACTAGACGGCAGATGTGTACTAAGCACCCTTTTCTTCAATCAATCAATCAATCCATCAATCAAATCTTTATTTATCCAGGCGGACACCATTGAGCAAGCTCATTTACAAGGTGGACCTGCATCACACAAGGTCAGGTACAATACACATAAGTACAGGCATTAAGGCAAAACATGGGAATATATAATAAAGCAAGCTAAATAACAGTAAGACAAATAGTCCATTTAGGCACACATTGTAATATATCTAACTATGTACATGTCATGTTTAAGAAAAAGGAGTTGGGATAAGGGGGCTATATATGAAGAGGGGGGCGCAAGGTCAGGAATTAAGTGGAACCTCGCGGAGGTGTAGGTAGCAAAGGGGTACGGGGGTGCAGGGGCACGGGTCCTGCACAGTGTGTTGTACGGAATACTCACTTATGGCTTAGGGCTTATAGTTAGGGTTGAAGGCTTCAGGGTCGCCGACTGCCCGGTGGCCTTGGTTTCCTGTGGCGGATGGGTTGGGAGCCCTAAAGGGTTCTCAGCTCTCAGGGAGTGGAGTATGATCAAATGGATATGGGCGGCGGCTTCGGTAGCGCTGACCGCCCGGTGACTGCGGTTGCCTGCAGCGTCCAAGTTGGGGCCCTGGAGGGTTCTCAGTTCTCAGGTAGCGTAGTCCGATCGAGTGGTCTCGGGTGGTGGCTTCAGAGGCGCCGACCGCTGGAGACCACGGTTTCCTGCGGCGACTAAGCTGAAAGCCCTTGGGGTCGTTGGCTCTCAGAGAGCATAGTCAGAGCAAAGGGTGGAGAGGCTTGGGAGATAGAAGGAATGTCAAGGCAAGGGTGATGAGGGTATAAGGTTTCTGAGAGGTAGTGTTTTTATAGTGTGCAAGGCAGAGGATGATATTACGCAGAGAGGGAGCAGTTCATAGGCGGTGGAAACAGTGACATACTTCTGTGATTGTTTTTGCGTATAAAGTCTTGAACACTGCGAGACTAATTGGGGATCTTAGTTTCAAGAATTTCTGTAGCTTGTTCCAGAGAGTTAGCAGTGAGAAGCCTATGGCCGCTCTTCCAATGCGCATGCAGACCCTAGGAATCCTCAGAGAAATTAAGGAGCAGCTCCTTAGGGCATAATTTCGGAGCCCGCTTAGAGGCAGTAGATCAAAGATATATTGTGGTAATTTGCCTGTAATCGCTTTAAATGTCCATACGGCGGCATTTCTATTGCGTCTGTATTGTAGGGAGGTCCAACCCACTGCACCGTATTAGGAGCAGTGGTGGGTAGAGGAGGGGAGGCCAGTAATAAAATGCAGCTCTCTGTGATATAGGACGTCAAGTTTACCCAGGTATGATGCGTTGTAATGACTATAGATGAAGTCAGCTTAATCAGTTAAGGAGATGAACATGGACTGGACAAGCTGCCTTTTTGCCTCTGTAGTCAGAAGACGGTTTATCCGGTAGAAAAGCCCCAGTCTCTGCCTCAGTTCTTTCACCATATCCTCCAAGTGTTCCCTGAAGGAGAGTTTGTGGTCTAGCCAGACCCCCAGGTATTTAAACTTGGTGACAAACCCAAGTTTTCACCCAATAAGGTGGTAAGGGGGTAGCGTACAATAGTTGGGTGTGTCGGATGGTTGCCAGGTGAGAGTATCATTGCCTTAGTTTTTTGGCATTGAGGAGCAGCTTTTGCTGAGAAGCTGGTATTGTAGGATATTAAGTCAAGTTGCAGATCTTTACAGGCAGCTTCAGGTGTTGTCCGCTTAGGTAGAGTACTGTGTCATCTGCAAACAGGTGAATGTTGGCCTCCTTGATGCCGAGGTCAATGCTGTTAATATATATAGTGAATAGTATTGGTCCCAGGATGGAGCCTTGCGGGACACCTCTTAATAGCGGTTTAGGGAGAGGAGAGGAGAGGAGAGCTCCCCTTTTGCCTTGACCTGCTGATGCCTGTCCGTTAAGTAGTCCTGGAATCAGCCCAAAGAAATGGTGTCTAGACCTAAGGCTTTTAATGAAGAAAGAAGTAGGCAATGGTCAACAGTGTCGAATGCCTTGCTGAGGTCCAGGAAGACAGTGCAGATGAACTTTTTGTTTTCTAGGTCATATTGCCAATCGTTTGTTACCTTGGCCAGTGCCGTAACCGTGCTATGGTTAGTTCGGAAACCTGACTGTATAGGATTTAGAAAGTTTGTCTTTTCCAGGAAGGCTCGTAGCTGGGCATTCATTATTTTTCTAGGAGTTTTGATAGTATGGGGAGTAGCGAAATTGGCCTGTAATTATTTAGGTCACAGGGATCCCCAGATTTAAATAGCGGGATGATATGAGCAGTTTTCCATAAATTAGGGAGAGACCCCTGTGATAGTGACAGATTAAATAGATGAGTAATAGGCACCACCAGGACATGCCAGGCAATCTTTATGTAGTAGGGGTCCAGAGAATATGCGCTGGTGCTTTTCTTGATATCCCAATGAAGGAGAAGGTCTTCAACTTCTTTTAGGGTAGCAGGTGAGAAGGAAAAGGCGGCATTTGTTAAATTTGGCTCAGAAGGCAAAGCAGTCATCTGAGAGCGCAGGCTGCAAGCAGGCGAGTTGTCGAATGCTAGTCCAGCTGAGGTAAAGTGATTATTGAAGGCTTGTAGTATTTCCTTTTTATCGCTGATAATGACATTGTTCGAGGAGATTTTTGAGGGGAGCGCGTTTCCTATTGTATGACCAGAAGGGTCTTTTATTGTGGACCAGAATTTGGTTGGGCGTTTTGAGGCGGCATCTAGCTCTGTGCGGTAGAAGTTAGACTTGGCCTCTCTGATCAACTTTGCGCAGGAGTTCCTGGCAGTTCTGAAAAGACACCAGTCCTTGGCAGGTTGTGATTTGCGAGCATTTTTCAAAAGCTTGTCCCTTTTTTACTAATGCGGATTTAAGGTCTGCAGTAAACCAGCGATACGTTCTAGGCTTTATGCGGGTTTTGACCAGAGGAGCATGAATATTGAGGGCATTTGTTAAAATTTCCTGGAAGATGGCGTATGCTTTGCTTACTGATTTAGTGAGGAAGAAACTCTGCCAGAGCAGGGAGGCCTTTAGATCGTTGATATAAGCCAGCGGGTCGAAGTTCCATTTTGATCTTTTAGTAGAGAATTTCGAAGTGGATTTAGGCATATGGCTTGTTCTCACACCAGCAATAAAACAGTGATCGCTAACATCAGCGTGGAAGATGCCAGCGTGGGAGAAGAAGTGCAGTTTATTTGCTAGTAGGACATCTAAGAGGGTGCTACTTGATGGGTTTTTCATATTGATGCATGTTGGGTCATCAATGAGTTGTGAAAGTCCATGGGAATCGCAGAAGGATTTGAGAGCTAGCGAAGCGCTAGACAGCCAGTCGTAGTTAAGGTCTCCCAGTATAATAGTTTCGAGATTACTAGAGTCTATAATAGATGAAAGGTGGGTCAGGAGCTGCGGTCCAGCAGATGGTGGTCTGTAGCAGCCGATGATTCGGATGGCTGTCACAGGGGTGGTTTCAGTTTTTAAGGACATACATTCATATGCATTGGCAAGCGAAGAGGAGTCAAGTATGGAGACTGTGAATTTGTCCTTGATGTAGATGGCGACTCCACCACCCCTAGTTTGTCTGTCGGTTCTGAATAGCAGATAGATGGGGATGCTGACCTCCTTGTCAGGAATGGATGGCCGGAGCCAGGACTCTGAAATAATAAGCACGTCAGGTTCGGTGTGTGTAATCCAAGCCTGGATGGAGGGGAATTTTTTTACAAGGCTACATGCATTGACATGCATGAAACTAATTCCTTTTAACTTAGTGAGCTCTGAGGGTGAAGTCATGTCTTTTGTGGGACCAGGATTGAGTTCAACGTTGCCTGAACAGAGTAATAGGAGGAGTACAAGCTTCCTTAGAGCAACAAAGGATATTTTGGAGATTTTTGTCCAGTTGTCTGGTAGATGAAGCATCCGAGTAAGTTTGCGGGAACCTGTTATTAGTACTATGTTGTCCTAGCATTACATAGCATAGAACCCTTGCTGTGAAGCACCAAGGGGTGTAAACACTGGGGGGGAAGTGGCTGATTTCCTTCCACAGGCATCTGGCTTCTAGAGGCGCCCCGAATATGCCACCCGACTTGGTGAGGGTGCAAGGGTGCAGAGGTGTTGCAAGAATTAAGTAATGACCTGACATGTGCACACTCTAGTAATGAAGGATGTATTTCCCCATTTAGGTAGGTCCTACCCAGCGGTTCCCCTAATAAGGGTAATATACATAGGGCGATAAAAAGCTGGAGCCAAAATGCCACCGACATGGTTTTAGTGTATGTACTCAGGTAAGGATGCTTTTAAAGGAGGCACGACTCCTTAAGGCAAGATAGGAAAGCAGAACTAAAGTGTTGGGCAGTGCCCCAATAAGGACTGTCGTACTACTAGGCCAGTCAGAATGATTAAGGGAGGAGAAAGGGTAGGCAGTGGTGGGCCAATGACAGCAATGGGTGGAGCAAGACAGTCTATATAGAAATGTACAAGGAGGGGATGGGCGGTGGGCAAAATTTAGCTTTGCCGTACCTTCCTGGGGCTTGAGTCCGAGCGAGTGGTCTCGGGCGTCGGCTTCTGGAGTGCCGACTGCCTGGTGGTCGTGGATCGTGCAGCGGTTGAGCTGGGAGACCCTGGAGGGTTCTCGGCTGAAGAGGGAAGGAGAGAAGAAGCCAATTAATACTGGAGGAGGACAAAAGGTCTCACTAGCCAGTGACAAACTTAATTTACAAGTGTATAGGGGTCGATTTCCTTGGTGCCCAGGAGTCTGGGCTGCAGTTACAGAGTCAAGGAAAAGGGCTGTAACACTTAATCGCTAAGGCTAGAGCAGTTTTTAACAAGTAATACAGCTTTTCTAGGCAGTTTTGGCAAACTATAACAGCATAGGCAATCAATTTTCAAGGCAGGATTTAATAAAACAGTGCCTTTTTGCTCCGGTAGCAAGGAAAAAAAGGGAGGAGTGAAGGACCAATCGGAATGAGCCTGGCAAAGGTGCTTGAGCTCCGATTGGTTTGCGGCTTTGCCGTACCTCTCTGGGGCTTGAGTCTGAGTGAGTGGTCTTGGGCGGCGGCTTCTGGAGCACCGACCTCCCGGTGGCCGCGGATCTTGTGGTGGTTGAGCTGGGAGACCCTGGAGGATTCTTGGCTGAAGAGGAAAGGAGAGGAGAAGCCAATTAATACTGGAGGAGAACAAAAGGTCTCACTAGCCGGTGACAAACGTAATTTACAAATGAATAGGGGTCGATTTCCTTGGCGCCTAGGAGTCTGGGCTGCAGTTACAGAGTCAAGGAAAAGGGTTGTAACACTTAATCGCTAAGGCTAGAGCAGTTTTTAACAAGTAATACAGTTTTTTATGCAGTTTTGGCAAACTATAACAGTATAGGCAATCAATTTTCAAGGCAGGATTTAATAAAACAGTGCCTTTTTGCTCTGGTAGCGAGGAAAAGAAAGGGAGGAGTGACGGACCAATCCGAACGAGCCTGGCAAAGGCGCTTGCGCTCCAACTGGTTTGCGGCTTTGCCGTACCTCTCTGGGGCTTGAGTCCAAGCGAGTGGTCTCGGGCAGCGGCTTCTGGAGCTCCGACTGCCCGGTGGCCGCGGATCGTGTGGTGGTTGAGCTGGGAGACCCTGGAGGGTTCTCGGCTCTCTGGGGCTTGAGTCCAAGCGAGTGGTCTTGGGCGGCGGCTTCCGGAGTGCTGACCGCCCGGTGGCCGCGGATCGTGCAGCGGTTGAGCTGGGAGACCCTGGAGGGTTCTCGGCTCTCTGGGGTTTGAGTCTGAGCGAGTGGTCTCGGGCGGTGGCTTCTGGAGCACCGAACGCTCGGTGGCTACGGATCGTGTGGCGGCTGAGCTGGGAGACATTTCAGATACTAGTCAGTACACAGTTTCATCAGATAACAATCACTAGATGGCAGTTGTGTGCTAAGCACCCTTTTCTTACTGACCCTTCACAAAAGTATACACTTGCAGGTTGCTTATGGTACTAGAACCTGGCTACCCCTGAACACCCTTAGCACGGTGCCTTCTTTCACCTATGGGTCTACTTTTCCCTTTTAAAACCTGGACCTGTCTTGTTGCCCTTTTTATATCTGGGCCCCTTTTCCCCTATGGGCATTTCTTCTCTTTGCCCCTCTTAGCTGTAGGCCTCTTCTGCTGGGCCTCTTTAATTTTGTAGGGCTCTTGCTGCCCTTTCAACCTTTCATGGGCCTACTGACTGGGCCCCTTTTCCCCTATGGGCCTTTCTTCTCTTTGCCCCTCTTAGCTGTGGGCCTCTTCTTCTTCTTTGGGGCCTCTTTAATTATCTAGGGCCTTTGCTGCCCTTTCAATCTTTCGTGGGCCTACCGACTGGGCCCCTTTGTCTCTCTGGGGCTTGCTTTACCCCTTTAAATTCTTTGGGCTGATCAGTGCCCCTTTAATTCTTTCGGCCTGTCCAGGCCTTTCTGTCAGTTAGTTCCCCTTGCCATGCCTCAGCGTCACCCTATGATGAATATTTATTTAGCTCCCCTCTAGGCCTATAGACAGGCCACTCCCCATGAGCGTTGCTTGCCCAGAATAATTATTTAAATTCGTGACCTTATCCCACTCCTCTCGGCTCTTGGCCATTTTTCCCAAGCACCCACAGCACTTTAAAACTATTTATTTTTTCTTTTAAAATAAACTTCAGGCAGTCCGCACCTAGCTGGTGGTGTGGCCGCCGACTCACTGCCCCGGCCTAGGGTGAAGGAAGCTGCTGTGGGAGGTGGGATGATCTCTGGCAGAGGGAGGAGAAACCGGCGCAGGAGGCAGCAGGCAGTGCGGTGGATGGGCAGGGGACCTTGCGGGTCTTTGCGACACCCAATGGCTCTTCTTGAAGATGCATCTCTTCCTTTGCCACTGACGAGGGAACGGACACATTACAAATTAAAAAAAATAAATAAACGGGGCTAAACTGAGCCCACACCACCGCAGGGAACCGGACTTTTTCTGGCACCAGACGGCCAAACTCGACTGCAGGACCCAGGGCGCACAACAGGAGCAGCAGACGTTGGGAGTCTTCACTGGCTGAAAGAGGAGAAACACCTTGGCGTCAACAGCATCAGCTACTCGACACCTCAGGTAAGCCACAAGTCCCTGTTGCACTCCTGTGACACTCTCCACTCCACAGTCCAGCTCGACCTGCCAAGAAACGGCAGTTTTCGCTTTGAAAAGATGCTCAGGGTTCTGATTCTGGAAACCCAAGCCCGTACCCAAACCAATGGCCCACAAGTACAAATGGACACCATGTACCAGCCAAGGACAGCGGTCCCAGCGCATGGGTGCCCATTTTCATGCTGCCTGCCCCGGGGGTGGGGTGGGGGTAAGGTTGGAACGCAGCAGAGCAGGCAGCAGAGGGAAAAAAAAACCTTTCTTCTATTTTCTTTTCCTGATGTGCCCTGCTTGGCAATAGTGAGGGGGGGAAACACTACAAAGGGGCCCCTTTTACCCACCCCATGACACAACCGGGACCCGGGGCACACTATAAAATTAATTAAAGAAGCCCCTCATTTCTGAGTGCCCCCATACTTTGGGGCATTACACTTTCACCCCTCCTTCTTGTCTGTTTGCTAGTGCTTTTCTGAAGCACTCTTCCATTTTGCCAAAGTCAGGTATCGACAACAGCACCATGCCGCCGTAGAAGTGCCGCTGGAAAGGGGCAACCACTTCCCCCTACCTGTACCCCCTCCCTGAACCAACTCTGACCCAGAGTTAGAATCCTTTAGTTCAGAGGGGGCAGGGGGCAGAGCCCCCTGCAGGGTTGTTCGGGGTGGCAAAGGCCCCTGATGAAAAAAACAGAGTCCGAAGTGTGCGGTTCCATGCCGACTGCAACTCGCAGTTGACATGGAACCTGGTGCTGTACTGATGGTTGCAGTGTTTCTTGTCGAACCGCAGTGGTAGAGCTCCAAAGTCAGCCCTTCTAAAGTCCAACACCCTTGCTTTGTATGACTTGACTCTACAGCTCTGTTTATTGTGAACCACACTGTTTGGAGGCCGCTTGTTCCCAGATGGCTACCCACTTCTAAATCTGAGATTCTTTCTCCATCCCCATTTGACAGTACCAGGTCTAAGACTGCTCCCTCCCGAGTGAGTTCCAACACTGTCTGAGGCATGCCCCCTGTAGGGCATTGAGAATGACCCTGCTCTTGGATGTGGCTGCAGTAAAGGTGCTCCAGTTAACATCTGGCATATTCAGGTCCCACATCAACAATATCTCTCCTTTTTCTGCCATCCTAAGGATGCCTTCTATCATTTCCTTGTCTATTGCCTCTCCCTGAGATGGAGGTCTGTAAACAACCCCCATGCAGACTGTGGTGCCATTTCCTGTCTCCAGGGTGACCCAAAGTGCCTCCTCTCCTCCCTGTTTACCCTTTAGTTGTGTTGCTTTGATTCCTTCCCTTATGTAGAGAGCTACTCCTCCTCCTCTTCTACCCTCCCTGTCCATCCTATAGATTGTGTACCCTGGTATGTTGACATCCAAGTCATGGTTCTCTGTGACTGCCATGATATCCAGGCATCCCTCTTCCATCAAGGCCACCAGTTCAGGGAGCTTGTTACATAGACTGCGGGCATTGGTACTCATTACCCTCTATTTTTTGATGGCCTTACACCTTTTAGGTCCATCCCTGTCCTTACTGCCTTTGCCTTTTTCTGGATTTACCCCTGTCCTGCTCTCTATCGACTTCCCTACCTTTGTGTCTACTTTGCTAACTATCCTGTTTTGTTGGGGGGGGGGTCTAGGATTTCCCTGCTTCTCTTCAGTGCCTCCCCCCTTGGCTACTTTAAATGCTTGCCAATGAAGCATTTAAACCTATCACCTAGGATGGAATTGAAGTCCTCTGTTTAACCCGGTCTGGTGTGAGCTTTCTGGGCATTGTTTGCATTTGACTTTTATTTTCATACGAACATACGAAATTTGCCAGCAGATAAAGGCCTAGAGGTCTATCAAGTCTGCTCGAATGTGCAGCTAGCACCCCTTATTCTGCAGCTGCCCCTTCCTTCCACCCTTCCCCTTCATTAACCCTCCCCCTTGTCCTGTCCCATCCTCGTTTGAAGCAGTCCACTGTTCCACTGCATACCACTTCTGCAGGTAACGCATTCCACCCAGCCACCACCCTCTGTAAAAAGTGTCTCCTCATCTCCTCCTGAACCTTCCTTGCTCCAGTCTCATATCATGGCCCTGGTTGCCCTCCCTCCTTACTTTGAACAGCCCCTCTGTACCTGTCTTGTTTATTCCTTTCATGTATTTAAAGGTTTCAATCATGTCCCCCCTGTCCCTCCTCTCCTCCAGTGAGTACATGTTCAACTCCTTCAACCTCCTCTCATATGATAAGTCCCCCAGACCCTTGATCATCTTTGTCACCCTGCGCTGCACTCCCTCCAGTAACTTAATGTCCCTCTTCAGATACGGACGCCAGAACTGCACGCAGTACTCCAGGTGTGGTCTAACTAATGACCTATACAGTGGCAGAATCACCTCCCTCCTTGAGGATATACTTCTGCAATACAACCCAGCATTTTGTTGGCCTTGCAGCTGCCTTCCTACACTGTGCCGAGTTGTTCATTGACCCTGTGATGAGCACACCCAGATCCTTCTCCTCCTCTGTCTGGGCTAGCTGCACTCCCCCTAGCTGGTAAGTCCTCCTTGGGTTCTTCATCCTAAAATGCATCACCTTGCACTTTTTGGCATTAAAGCCCAGTTGCCAGGTGTCTGACCAGGTTTCAAGCTTTGCCAGATCATCCTGCAACCCCTGCCATACCCCTAGGTCATCCACCACCGTGCCAACCTTGGTATCATCAGCAAACAGACTGATCTTGCTCTTGATGTCCCATGATATGTCTGCAATGAATATCCCAAACAACACTGGTCCCAACACCGAGCCCTGTGGGACACCGTTCGTCACTGCCCTTGGGTGTGAGAGCTCCCCACCCACCACCACCCTCTGTTGCCTTCCCTGCAGCCAGTTTCCTACCCATCTCACCAGCATTGCACCTGCCCCTGTGCCTACTAACTTTCTTCCCAGCCTTCCATGTGGCACTGAGTCGAATGCCTTACTGAAGTCCAGATACAGGACATCCACTGCATGTCCTCTGTCCAGTTGCCTAGTTACCCAGTCATAGAACTCGACCAGGTTGGTTTGGCAGGATCGGCCACGTATGAAGCCATGCTGTCTGCTGTCCTGTAGTCCTTGGCCTCTAAGAGGCCACCAGCCTCTCCTTCAGGATAGTCTCCATTAGCTTACCCACGATGGATGTGAGGGCTCACTGTCTGTAGTTTCCTGTTCATCCTTGGGGCCACTCTTGTGGAGGGGCACCACATGAGCCATCCTCCAGTCCTGAGGTACACACCCTAATGTAGTGAGGCATTAAATAGGTCTGCCAAAGGTCCTGCAAGGACCTCTGCCAGCTCCTTCAGTACCCTGGGGTGGATGCCATCTGGGCCTGGTGCCTTGTCCACCTTCAGTGCCTTCAAACCCTCTCGAACTCTGCCCTCCATGATTTCCCCATCTGTCACCACTTCCCCCCCTGCGTCTGCCATTTCTCCCATCTTGGGTGTCACCCCCCTCTTCTCTTTAGTAAATACTGAGAAGTACCCATTTAGTGCTTCCACCTTATCGTACCCTGCTTCCACCCAACCCCCCTCCTTCCTAATCCTTACTATGTGGTCCTTACAGCTCCTTTTCTCCCTGATGTACTTAAAGAAGTCCTTCTCCCCCTTCTTAATGCCTTGTGCCAGCCTGAGTTCCACAGATGCTTTGGCTCCCCTTACTGCCCTTGTCACCTCCTTCTGATTCTGTCAAGTACTCCTCTCTGTCCTCCCCTCCCTGTTTTCTGTATTTCCTAAAGGCAGCTCTTTCCTCCTTACCTTTCCATGACCTCCTTGCTCAACCAGCTCAGTTTCTTAGCCCTAGCCTTCTTGCTCTGGGCTTTCAGCAGGTTTTGGTTGCCTCCACTATCCCCAACTTTATGAGCTCCCATCTCTGGTTAGTATCCATACTAGATTGAATTCTGGCCAGGTACCTTTTACCACTTCCCCATCCTCCCAAAGTCAGCCCTCCTGAAGTCCAGCACTCTTGTGCCAGATTCCACCTTCCTTGCCCATATCCAATGTGAGCCATACTGAGTGGTGGTCACTCCCTGACAGCGGTTCCTCCACTGTAAGTTCTCTCACAAAGTCCCCATTTGCCAGCACAAGGTCAAGGGTTCCCTAACCTGGTTGGTTCACTGACCATTTGCAGCAGGAAGCTGTCCTGGAAGGCATCCAGCAGTACCTGCTCCTTCTGTTCCTGGTTGTTGGGTGCTCCAGTCCACTCCTGGCATGTTGAAGTCCCCACAATCACCACACTACCCTTCTCGAGGTCCTCCTGATCTGTCCCGCTAGTTCCCTGTCTAACTCCTCCATCTGAGATGGTGGCCTGTACACCACTCCCATTCTAAGAATCCTATTCTTGAATCCTGGATTTGCATCCAAAGTGACTCCGTACTACCTCCTCCTCTTCTCCTCCCTTACACACTTCAGTCCTTCCTTCACATATAGTGCCACCCCCCCCTCCTTTCCCAATCACCCTGTCCCTACGAAATAACCTGTACCCTGGTACAGACAGGTCCCAGTCATTATATTGGGTGGCCCATGTTTCCGTGATGGCTGCAATGTCCACCTCTCCCTCTACCATGAGAACCTGCAACTCTGCAGTTTTCCTCCCAAGGCTCCTAGCATTAAGGGTAACCACCTTCTACCCTTTTCCCTCCCTCCCATCCTGCCCTCCTTTCCTAGCATCACCAACAGTACTTGCCATTTGTCCTTTGTCACTGTTATGGGGGGTAAGCTCATATGATTTCCCAACCTGTGGTCTCTGCATATCTCTTCCCCAACTGCCACCCCCCACTCCTAGTTTAAACTCCCAACTTCCTCTATATATTCTTCCATCCTCTGCTTCAACACTTTCTTTCCTTCCTCACTCAAGTGTAGTCTGTCCTGGCATAGAGACTACTGTCCTCCCAGGTCCCTCCTCACCCCCAACAGCCCATACCCTTTAGCACAACACCAGGTTCTTAGCCATCTGTTAAATTCTCTATTCTCAGCTTTCTTGTTGTGTTGCCTTTGGCACCGGAAGTATCTCGGAAAAAGTTACTGATCTTCCTGCCCCCTCACATAATTGTGCTAGTTCCTCAAACCTCCTCTGGACTGTATCCACTGTCTTGTCAGCCAGGTCGTTTGTCCCCAGGTGTTCATAGTGATTGGTTGCTCCCTCTTGCTTTCTGCCTGCTCCTACTGATCTCTGTAGCCTCAGGATTGGATTTGCTGTTTTAATTATCTTGGGTTTCTTTTGGGTATTGGGGTTTTTGTTTTCCTTTTTGTATTGTATGGTGGTTTAGTTTTGGGTTTTCTAGCTTTAATGGGATGTGCTGGCATTCAGCTCTCCCGGTCAAACGCTCCTCCTCCTCCGAACTTCGGGGCCTCCAGCCCTTTACTTGCCCTCCACTCCCGGCTGCTGTTTATGGGCAGTGTAGGGCTTTTAGAATTGTGAATAAAAAGAGAAGGAGGGCCGGAGGCTCTGAACCTTGGGGAAGAGTGAGCGTGGGGGCCGAATTGCGGTCATTAAGCCCAGGAGACGCCCTGGGGTGAAATAGGTCCCAGATCGTGGTCCATCTTATCTGGTTCCGTATCAAGGGCTCCTGTATTCCAGGGCTGGTAGCCCGTATGGCTCCGGAACCCCGTCCATCTCGAGTGGTGTTGTACAATGCCAGGTCTATAAAGAACAAGACAGCTATTATAGCTGATTTTGTTGGAACAGCTGACCTGGCATGCATCACCAAGACCTGACTGGATGAAAATGCTGGTCTGATTTTGGCGACGGTTATTCCAGCTGGGTTCTTGCTGATACACCACTAGAGATTGGATCACAGGGGCAGGGCTGTAGCTATCTGTTTTAGAACGGAATATTACACAGTATCTGCATGCAGCCACAAAGCTGGCTTGCAGGACAGTTCCACAGCAGGCCATACTGAATGTCTGAACACCAGACAGTTTTGCAAAGGGGGGTGTTTAGACAGCACAATCATGACCAAACACAGAGCTATGACCCTGGATATCCAGCAGACCTGGATTTGAATCCCATGTATGACACTTGCATCTGTTGTGTGACACAGTTTCAGAGCAAGTCACCTAACCTCCCTCTCTTTGCCTAATTCTCTCCAGGGCAGCACCTGGACGAGTAGCTAAGTGTTCCTTTTCCAGCCAAAAAATCAAGTTAAATAAAAATGTATATATTGTTACTTGTTAGTTAGACACACTGGGATTTTCCCAAGGATGAAGCTGGAAAGTATAGGTATCTTTTTTTTTTCACCCTTTGTTTCTCCCCTTGCTCCTCTCAGTCAGCTCCCTTCCTGTGGTGACCCACTGCCCCATCACCTACCATCCCGGGACTCACCCCATCTACCTACTTACCACCATGGCAGAGTCCGTGCCAGTGACAATGGTGTGGAGTCTGCAGGGTCATAGGAGCCGGGTTTGTAAACTTTTTGGTAGGGCTCAGGGGTCAGGAGTCAAAGCCATGCCCCTGGCCTGAGCGGGGATCCATGGAAACAGAGTCCCCTGTACGGTAATGTGGGGGTCTGGGGGGCTAAGCCCCTGGCCTCAGGTATGAGAAAAAAATGAAAATACTCTTTAAAACTCTACTATAATGGGGCAACATAAACCCCAAATAAATACTAGGTTATTCAGAAGCTTGAGAGACTACCCTTAACTTGCACTGTATAGAAAAGCTTCCTTTATGCCTCTTAATCTCTCAGAATAAAAATGCGCAGCACTAGCGGCCCTTAAAATATGGAGCAAATGGCCAGACATCCAGGTAGACCACAGTGTAGTTTCATTTGGCAATTCACCATAAGCTAGAAAGATCCTCATAATCGATGGATGCTGTCTTTGACCATTGACACAGTCGAACTGCCAAATTCGCTGCAGTGATTGGTGACAGAACTGTCCAATGAGAATGTGGTTCACCAGGACCTTGCCAGTGTGAGAGAGTGTCCAAGCCAAGAACCCTTCTTAACTCAGAGTTGATAGCACATGGTCTACCTGACATACAGGGGGAGGGGCCCAGTTGGTACTGGGGGCCCACCTGTAAACGTATCTCTCAACCGTTTGTCACAGAAATGAGGGACATGGACACAGACACTCAAAATGAGGGACACTGACCTCCAAAATGAGGGACACATCCTCAAGATAGAGATATAAGCTCAGACCACAGTGGAAACCATTGTGTTTGCATGTAACAAGTTTATTTTTGAATTTGCACCTTAGAATAATATGCCCTTCTGTTTTAAAGAACTGCACTAAATCTGCAAGACCTTTTTATGTTGGCTTGTGCGCATGTGCAAGCAACATTGTGTGGCAGTAGCACTGTACTAGCACTTTCAAAGGTGTGTCAGTGTTGTGGCGAATCCAGGGGATGCTTTAGCCGGTGTGTCCCTCAGCCGCCAATCAGTGAACATGCTGCCAATGACAGCAGTTTCAGAGATTGCCACCAACTTGAAAGAAATCCACCGCTGCAATGAGAGATGGGCTCATTATTGCAGCGGCAGATCTGACATGCCTCCATTACATGCCATTCGTGGTGAAACATTTCAATAAACATGGCAGCGACTCTCACTGTCCTCCTCTCGCAATCCCTAGAAAGCTGACTTTGGGGGTGCCCAATGCCCCTGTTGGCATGCCCCCTCCCCAGTTCAATTTGTTTGCCGACGGGGGTGTCCGGTCCCTGTCGGCATAATGCCCCCCCCCAGTTTTATTTGTCCATTGACGGGGTGCCCAGCCCCCCTCGGCATCAGGCCCCACCCCAACACAGACATGCTTTGTTTGCCAACGGGGTGCCCAATCCCTGTCGACTCCAGTCCGCCCACACAAAAAAAAAACAGGTGGCACACTGGGAGCCCACCCCAGTGTGCCCAAATATCTTTGTGTCACCTGTAAAAACCAAAACCTTTCCCTGAAGTTTGTTTTTTTCCCTGCAAAACAAGAAGATGGTCCCTCGTTGTCCGCAGCACCCCCCCCCAACCCACACCTACCCTCTGCGCACACTAGCTCTCCACACCTCACTCACCCATACTTACTTCCGGAGGTCGGTGCTGCGATCTTCGGTGGAGCGGGAATGCGTCTGCATTCTTCAAAGCCGACCATGAACTGAAGAAATACCAGTAATCTGTATAATGGCATAAATGGGGTGGGGGGTTCAACTTAGGTGAATATCTCGGCCATTTTTCGACTTCTGGCTTCAAATTTTCAACTGACCCCACCTCATGAAATCAGTCACTGTCATTTTGTTATTTGGTCCCGGAAGGTGATTTCACGGTCATTGCGCGGAATCACCTTTTGGAACTGATTAACGAAATGACAGTGCCACTATTCATGAGGTGGGCTCCCAAAAAGCCTATGTTGCAAATTTAGTGGAAAAATTCCAATAAATGACTGTGTTACAAGCGTGCATTTGCGAAGTTTCCACACACGTTCGTAACTTCGAGAATGTTTAATATTTTCACTCCAGATTTTCAACATTGCCATTTTTTCACACCTCCTTATGAACAGTACAGCTGTCATTTTTCACATCCTGCCCGAAATGTGTTTTCACACATGTGGCGCACGATGACGTGATCACTGTGGGAAATCAGTGTTCGGTACAGAGTAAGAAAATCACACTGACACTGTTCACGAGCGGAGGTTCCAAAATGCCTATGTTGAAAATTTGGTGAAAAAATTCCAAAAATGACTGTCACGAGGATATGTTGCGCAGTTTCCACCCGCACTTGTAACTTCAAGAATTTTTTTTTTTTGTGTTATCTATTTTGCCGCCCCCGTGCTCGCTGGTCCACCTCTCCTTCAGGCTCTACCAAGTTCTCCCCCAGCCCCTACTGTCCTTACCCAGCCTTCCTCTGATCCTCGTATTGCAGCCGACCCCCGGGATATCCCGGCATATCCCTTCGCCGGGCGGGTCTCCCTCTTCCGAGGAGGAAGGCACCGGGGGGGAGAGGCATGACCCCAGCACATACTCTCTAGGGCCCAGGGATGCTGCCGAGGAACAGGAGGCCCTAGGAAGGCGCTGGAGGCCCTCAGGGAACAGAGAGCCATCATCCGGTGGCCAGCGAGCGATTTTCCTGGCTTTCTTAAGATGCGTGGTGTTCGGACGTCAAGGCAAGAGCTGACGTCTATTACGCACCACCCCAAATGACCCTGACGTGTTGCTCTACCCCTGGCCTCCACCAGTGGTCGCTCCAACACCGGGTCGCAGCCCCCTCCCTCCTGAAGGCAGCAAGCAATCATGGGACACTCAAGCTGCCTCTCCCCGAGCTTGTTCCTCCAGCGACCCAAGCTCGTTCCCGAACCCGGGTCACTGGCGTCACAAGCGGAAATCCATCCGCTGCACCGACTTCAAGAATTTTTAATATTTTTACTCCAGATTTTCAACATTGCCATTTTTACACACCTCCTTATGAACAGTACAGCTGTCATTTTTCACATACTGCCCGAAACATGTTTTCGCACTTGCAGCGCACAGTGGGTGGAGTCGCTCTGCAAAATCAACTTTTGGGACAGAGTAACAAAATCACAGTGCCACTGTTCATGATGAGTGGTCCCAAAATGCCCATGTTGAAAATTTGGTAAACAAAACCCAAAATTACCACATTACGGGCATGCGTTGTCGCAGTATCTCGCATGCTAGTAAGTTTGCAAATTTTTCATATTTTCTCTACAGATTTTCAACATTACCATTTTTACACCTCCCTATGAACAGTACAGCTGTCATTTTTCGCATCCTGCCCAAATGTGTTTCCGCCTTGTGGCTCCCTAATGGCACAGTTGCTGTGTGAAATCACCTTTCAGGATTGAGTAACGAAATTATAGCACCACTGTTCATGAGGTGGGGTCCCAAAAGCCACTGTTGAAAATTTGGAGTAAAATATCAACAAACACCAGAGCATTAAGGTTTCCAACCATATACCCACCCTGTAGAGACTGACAGGCGTCGGGATGTAACTTGGGTTATGGCTACAGTATTCACAAACCTCTACCCCACCCCCACCCTACAGTCACTGACAGGCATTGATGTGCGCCTTGGGTTCCATCACCCTAACGTTCACCTATTCTCCTATATTGCACCCATCTCAGCTTATTTCCTTATGGAATGGAGTGAACATAAAGGCTGAAGACCCCAATGCACACCCCAACACCTGTCACTCTCTGCAGGGTGGGTTGAGGTGGAATAGCGTCAGCATTATGGCTGACCCAAAGCCACATTCCCAATGCCTTACAGTTTTTGGGGGGACTGGCGTTACTTCAGTATTTCACTGCCATTCCTATTTTGCAGTTTTAACTCCTGCACTACCAATGCCAATGCCAGCAAGCCAACATTCGGCACTGACAAATGCTTGTTTACAGGAGAAGCCTATTTTCAAATACTAATGCAAATTATGCAATTTTGTTCTATCGCTACAGAATATTTGGTTATCCCAGTGTGTGTCTCCAGTTTACACACAGCTGGAAAGGACCATTTTAGAAGTGTATAATTATGCAATAATGCACAACAGGGTGTTGTATATCATGGGATATCGTCACGCCTTGGGTGGTTGGGCACGAGGCTGCAGGCTGAGTGTGTCCAACTACCCGAGAAGTGATGATATCCCATGATATACCACACCCTGGAGTGCATTATTGCTATTATGAACTGGATTACAAAATTGGTGTAAATAAAAAATTGGCAAAAAAAAAAATCCAAATATTAAAAAAAAAAACTTTCTAAGGGGTAGTGTAGGAATACTGTTTCAGAAAATAGTTCTGTTAGGGTTGCCGTCAGGAGGTGGCGCTATTGTAGGAGCTGGTAGAAGGTAGTGTAGTGTAGAGACATCTCCTTGTGTGTTCTGCTGCCCCCTCCTCCAAACCCAGCCTGAAAAAAAATAATATGCTTTTGTGGTCTGTTCCTTAGTAATGTGCCTCGTTTTTTTTTTTCTCGCTACTGAACTGTTTCGTTATTGTTTGACTGCAGTGCTCATGTCATCAGTAAGGTATTGCGGCTTACATTTAAAGCCTTTGTCTCGATGGGAAGATTGTCGAGGAGTGGTTTGTAGATTTACGTGAACTGCCATTTGGCATGAGGCAGCATCTTGTGGGGAAAATGTACTGGCGTGAGGAAAATAAAGAAAAATATTGCTTGTCAGTGGCAGGAGGGGCAGTTTCTGTACTGCAGTAGCTGGTGCTCTGAGAGGAAGCTGCGTGAGAAATTTTTTTCTGTTTGGTGAGCGAGTGCTGTGGGTGAGATGTATGGGGAATAATTTTAAGCCGACTAGAGGTCTGACTCACTTCAGACTGTGAGACATGGAGAAACGTTGCGCTGGAAATGAGGCTGGTGGCCAGAGGTTTTTTGAAGCCGTGATGTGTACCTAGATATCATCACGGCTTCAAAGAGCTGTCGGCCAGTTAGCTTCCTCCATTTGCAGACCCCCCATTCATAATGTAAATTATGCCCTTTGGCACAATGCATTTGTGTTCTACTATAGAACTCTGTGGCTGGAAGGGACATAGCAGCTACATCACACAGTTCCAAACTGCCACATACCACCAGAGCGTAAATCAAAAACACCCACTGCAGTTACTGACAGACTCGTAAAGATAAAGCAATACCAAACTTGGAATTAGTTCTTAAAAGCAAGTTCTACTGGGAAAATGACTTGCAGGTTTTAGTGCCGTTCTCCTTTACTGTCTGAACTAACGGCACATTCTCTGTGATCTTGTGCAATGGCAGCACATTTTCTTTGAGAGATTGTCTGGACAGGGCAATTTTGAGGGGTAAAATGAGGGACGTCCCTCATAATCAGGGGCCGTTGAGAGGTATGGCTGAAAATTCACAGACTCCAAGCAAGGTGCAGGGTGGGGGTACCAGGGCTCAACTGATACTGTGGGCCCACCTGAAAAATAAATGGAGTCTTCAGAGAGCACAGCACACTCACGTCAGCATTCCAGTCCAGTGGAATATTGGTACTCTGCATATTACAATCTCTTCCAGAAACCCCTTAAAATTAGAAAAGAGGACTTATAGGCACCAGGGCCAGATTAAGGCAATCTGGGGCCCTAGACCTGAGAGAAATTTGGGGCCCCCCTCACCGCAACCACAACCCTTCACCACGACTGTGTCCCTTTGCTGTGACCACACCCCTTGGCCATTGCATATCAGTTACTAAAACGCGAAGAAAAATAGAAACATAGTAACATAGAAGTCTGCAGAGAAGGATCTCTTAGCCCACCTAGTCTGCCCTATTTTCCCTACCTGCTGTGCCACCGCATATCCTACTCGCTGTTTGGTCTTCACTCCCCTGCCTTATTTCTAAGGTCCCCTTTGTGTCTATCCCATGCATGTTTGAATCCTGTTACTATTTTTTTTTTAATTTAAAGTTTATTGAAAATTTCTTATATTTTCCCACCTCTACACATGGCAGATATACATGAACATAAAGTGATACATAAGACATCCTATTCCCATGAATCTGCCCCTCCTGCCTCCCTATCTATCCCTCTCCCATCCCTCCATCCCACTCTACCCACATTGAGCACAACAATTCCATCACAAAACATCATTAGCACTATTCAAGTCCCTGGTTAGCCAATTGGGCACGTAAAAGTCTTATGACCGGATTACCCTTATTGTAAAGAATATAAGGTGTATAAGGGATCCCAGATTTTCTTGAATTGTCTTATTCTGTTATTAAGGCTGGCAATAGCCTTTTCTGTGCGAAGATTCACCAAAAGTTTGGACAGCCAGTCATCATAGGTAATCTCCTGCTGGTTAATCCAATGTCTTAATATAAGTTTGTTGACTGACATGGCTGTGAGGGTTATATGATATTTGCGAACACCCACTTTAACCTCAGAGAGATCACCCATAATGCACACTGCAGGTCTAAACAGATCTTTGGGCCCCAGAAGGGGATCAGTTAACTGCTTAATGGTAGTCCATAGGGGATACACTTTGGGACAGGACCAAAATACATGAAGTAATGTCCCCTCCTCCAGTAAACACCTGGAGCATGTCGGGGAAGGCTTTAGACCCAATTTGAATAACCGAGATGGAGAATAATATGCATTATGCAGGATATACAATTGCATTAATCTAAGCCTGTCTTGAGTCACAAACTTATGGCAGTTGTACCATAGTTTCGGCCAATCTATACCATGATTTGGGAACAGGGATTCCCACATATCGGTGGGCCCAAAGCAGTCACGAAATTTCCAGTTATGAATTGCACTATAAATTGCCGAGACTGCGCCAGGACGACCACTGAACTTTGAGAGTTCTTGACAAAAGGCAATACAGTTCACTGATTGGGATTTCTACCGAGAACTTTTATTAATAAATGTCATAACTGCATAAGTCGGAAAATGTATTTACTAGGAATTCCCAGACAGATTATTAGATCCTTGGCTAGGAATCAATCACCTCTGTCCATAATAAAGTTGGTAATTTGCATGCCTTGTAAGACGGGTAGCCAATTTGAGGGAATGACTTTACCATCTATTTGAAATTGAGGATTTCCCAGTATGGGTTGATTGAGATCTCTGCCAGGTTCATATCTGAGGTACTGGCAAATCCGTGCGTGGATCTTTAATGAGGTTGTAACAATAGAATTCATAACTTTTAAAGGCAGAAGACTCTGCTTAACAAATAATAATCCCTCTGGATTCAGGCCACACTAACGGATTAGAGTAAGTTCAATTTTAAGCCAAGCTGGGGCGGAGTGTAGGTTATCCTTAGTAAGCCATCTTAAATACTTATTAATATGGCTGGCCCAAAAATGCAATGTGAGATGAGGGAGATACAGTCCCCCTTTTAACTTAGGAGCAGTCATTTTGTAATAAGCTATCCTCAGGGGCTTATTCTCCCATATAAATTTTGTGATTAGGGATTGTATTTTATTAAACCACGACATAGGGAGCCAAATGTTAAGCATAGAAAGGGGATAAAAAAGCCGGGGGAAAACATTTATTTTAATTAAATTTATTCTGCCCCACAGTGACATAGGAAGGGATGACCATCTATTGAGATCTTGGGAAATTATGTGGATTAGGGGGTCAAGATTTAATTTGATGACTTGTCCAGAGCATCTGGTTAACTCAATACCCAGATATCTCAGCGAATCATAGTTCCAGCTGAGCCCCAACACCTGGATATCCGCCTTAAGCACCTTATGATTTAAAGGAAAAACTATGGCTTTACTAACATTTAGTTTGTAGTTCGAGATTCTGCTGAACACTTCAATAATGTCTAACATGGGGGGGTATGGATAACTTGGGTTCGTAAGCTGGAGAAGCAGATTATCAGCGTATGCTAAAACCTTCACCTGTCGGGTGAATCGGATCCCTGCACCTCTTGACAAACTATTAATTTACAGATTAATGGTTCTAGATAGATGTTAAACAATAGTGGCGATAATGGGCACCTTGTCTGGTTCCTGACTGTAAAGTGAAAACCTCGGAGATCGCCTCGTTACGCAAACCCGTGCAGTTGGGGAGCGATATAAAGACCTGATCCACTCAATGAATTTGAATGGGAAGCCAAAGGCTTTGAGAGTTAAAACAAGTAACACCAATTTACCCTGTCAGCGCCTTCTCCGGCGTCCATGAGCTCCAACACGGCTGGATAAGGTGCATCCCTACACACCGAGAAGACATGCGACAGGGTGCATATATGATCTGAGAGAACCTTCCCTGCATAAAACTGACCTGTTCAGGTCCTATCAGGGTATTTAACACAGTTCTGAGATGATTGGCCATCAGTTTGGATAGAATTTTATGTCCATATTCATAAGAGAGATGGGCCTGTAATTTGTAACCATGTCTGGGGCCTTGTCTGGTTTTGGTATTAAGACTATTAGAGCTTTGAATAGCGATAAGTCTACCACTTGCCCCGGTAGAATCTGTTGAAATAAGGGAAGAAGCATCGGGATTAACTGGGTTTTAAACTTCTTATAAAAATTAGAGGAGTAACCATCCACGCCCGGAGCTTTATTCACTGGTAAATTCCCCATCACCTCGGAGATTTCCTTTACTGTAATGGGGGCTACTAAACTGTTCCGCTGGTCCTCGGACAGTTGGGGTAAATTAGCATCCATCAAGTAATTGCGTATGGTCTGTTCTGGAGGGGAAGATTGCATAAGGCCATATAAATCATTGTAGTAGCTGGTGAATTCCCTTAAAATGTCCTCGGGATGAATTCTGGAGGAACCATCTAACCTGCAAGTCATCGAGGATATATATCGGGAAAACTCTATTTGTTTAATCCTAACTGCTAAAAGGAGCCCAGCCTTTTCCCCTTGGTCAGTATAAGACGCCTTGGTTTTTAACATGGCATACTCTACTTTCTCTCTCAACATTTCAATGTACGCTGCTCTTACTTTGATTAATTCTTGTCTAACTGAATCCAGGGATTGTGAGGAAAGGTTCTTCTCCAACACCCTCATTTTAGATAGTAACTGGGACAATTTAGAACTAGACATTTTTTTCCTATGGGTAGCTATGCTGATTAAGATACCCCCAAATAGGCTTTAAAAGCAAGCCATAGCATGTCCGGTCTCCCCGAGGGGTCGAAATTGTGCTCATAAAATCTTTGAATATGTTCTTGAAAAAGCTTAACTGAGTCAGGATCTGACAGCAATAAGTCATTCAATTTCCATCTAGACCCCCTATTGGGTAGTGAAACTAGTGATAACTGACAGGCAGTTACAGAGTGATCCGATAGGGGACCTGGTAATATCACTGCTTCTATCACCCCCGGTATTAGAGAGTGGGATAGGAAGATGTAATCAATTCTGGAGGAAGAATGATGGACAGGGGAAGTATAAGTATATGCCCTCTCCTGGTGATGCAACACCCTCCAAATGTCGCAGAGACCTATCTTTTCCGTTAGCTCCCTGAGTGCCCTCTGAGCAGGTGATAGCCCCTTTCTCTGTTGACCTGTTTTGTCCACCGTAGGGTCGTAAACTAAGTTAAAATCCCCCCCCAGTGATCATGGGCAAAGAAATAAATGGTAATAAGACCTGTATTAGCTGTGTAAAAAAAGCTTGGTGTGTCCTGGTTGGGGCCATAAATACTACCCAGCAAGATCTCTTTATTAAAGAGCAAACCGTGCACTAATGAGTATCTTCCTAGTGCATCCTTGACCTCCTTGATCATCTTAAAAGGTACCCTTCTATGAATAAGAATCATCACCCCTGCACTCTGAGTTGTACCCCCCGCTGTAAAGTATTGACTGAATTGTTGTCTGGAACCTGTGAAGCTTCTGGATCTAACAAATGCGAATCTTGCATATACACAATGTCAATATTCAGAAGTTTTAAGTGTTTTAATACTTGGTATTGTTTGGTTCTTTTCCGGACCCCTTTTACGTTCCAAGAAGCTACAGTAATTGGATTAGCCATCAATCCCAATTAAGAAACACACCCGGTCAAGATTAGCTGTGCCTTTATAACCCGACCAATCCAAGCAAACCCAGGACTTGTGGAAGTTTGTGCTCAATTCTAATGCCCCACCCCCCTCCGTAACCACCCTCTGTACAACTACTAGACAAAGCCAGTACAGTGTCCCCCATCCCATACCAACACCCCCTCCATACCCCCTTACTGTATGGATTCCGCTATGCAGACAATCCTATGCTTCCTTTTCCCGTCTGTCCCCCCGTCACCCAGCCCCTAACAGAAATAACATTCAGCATGTATTCAACCCCAGTGCAGCTCGCACTGCTAACAGGAATATTGGGAGTTGAGTAACCTTAAAGATTTAAAATACAACAATTAAGGAATCATAACCCAAACTATTGTCTGAACAACAGGTTTACAAAAAGAAGAGAGAAAAATGTTTAACAGGAAGCACACTGTCTAAGGTTATTTGTGGGGAAGAACAGAAAGGTACCGGAACTATTGCTGGGAAAAAACATGAAAAACCTATATCCCCCAGGATTATGAGCGTTTGACCTTCCCTAATGTAACAGATTTCCCTCAGGTTATGCCAAACCGAATACTATTGAAAAGTCAATAAAAGTAAAAGTAAGGATTTAGCTCCCTCTTGTGGCGTCTTGTCATCAGAGCCAGTCTCCGTGCAGGGTCAACACAAATGAGCACAAGATGTAAACTCTCAAATTGTGTGAGTCCTCCTGAAGATCGCAATGCATGCATGTTACAAATAAAACTAAAAAAAAAACAAACAAAAAAAAAACTGGGACTTGCTTCAATCCCGATACAACCTTTTGGTGACAAGCAGGGTTTAACCTGATTTTAATACGATAACACTGGATCTCCTCAATTTGAGGCAGTCCGTCTTGAAATTCACACTGTATGCGCGTTACAAATTAAACTGAATACCAGCTGGGACTTACTTCAATCCCAATAATACCTTTTGGCAACATGCAGGGTTCATCCTGATTTTAAGGCAATGACACTAGTTCTCTTCGTGTGTAGAAGCCCACAAGTACAAGTTCCTCACTAAACAGGTCCCAAAGACATCCTCTTATCTTCATTCGGTGAAGAAACATCCTCCCCTTGAGCGCAATGTACTGCCAGCCTCCCTTCTGATCCTTTCAGCTGCAGGAACAAATCCGGAAAGGTCTTCTGCAAGGCTGCTTTTGCACTCTCCACCTCCTCAAATGTGCCCAGGCTCCTGAAATAAGTACCTGGAACCGTGCAGGATAACCCATTCGAAATTTAATTTCAGCAGCAATGAGCTTCGTAGCGAGGGGTGAAATTGTGTTCTTCGTTACCTTACTGTGGCTGGTAAATCCTGGTAATATGAATTCTTTTACCCTTCCATAGCACCTCCTGCATTTCCTTAATCTTCTCCAGAAAAAACGTATTTTCTTGAAAATTCAAAAATTTGAAAATTATGGGTCGGGGATAAGCTCTGGGTGCAGGCATCAGCCTCAGGGCTCTGTGGGCCCTCTCTATGGTGTAGACAGTGCAAAAAGGGGAAGGACCAGCCAATTTCTCAATTAGTTTTTGTATGAAAAGAATGGTGCTCGTACCTTCCTCCTTCTCCGGTATCCCTATTATAACGACATTATTTCTGCAACCTCCCTCTAAATCCTCTATTTTCTGCTCTAATTTCTTTAATCTGTGCCGATTATCCACCACTTCACTGTTGGTGCACTCGTTTTTTTTCTCCACGGAGACGAGACAAGACTCGTTATCCGCCATTCTGGTAGAAAGATCCTCTAATGCTGTAGCCATCTGTTTCACTTCACACACCACAGATTTGAGATCATCCCGAAAGGGTTTGAGTTCTTGCAAGAATAACTTGAGGGTAAGAGGAGTCGCATCTGGAGTAGGATTGGCAGAGGCTGCCCCTGTATTTTGCCTGGCACCACCCGCCGGTTGGGCCCTGGATTTTTTGCTGACTTTTTCCGATGAAACTGGAGGAGTGTGCTTGGGCAAGGCGAGACGCATTTCGGCATCCATTTCCCCCAAAACAGCTGCAGGGGAGATCGCTTTATCTTCCGATATGCTTAGGGAGCGCTGATCTATTATAGTAACACCGAAAAAACCCCGAAAATAGTGCTAGACGATGGGAGCAGAACCGGGAAGCAGCTACTAGGATCTCAGCATCATGTGATCTCTCTGAATCCTGTTACTATTTTAGCTCCCACCATGCCCACTGGGAGGCTGTTCCAGGCGTTCACCACCCTTTCCGTGCAGAAGTGTTTCCTCACATCTCCTTTGAGTCTCCCCCTCCAGTTTCATAGTGTGACCCCTTGTCCTTGAGCATCTTTTTTCTATGTAAATGCCATCTTCATGTACCTTTTAATATTTGTAAGATATTTAAATGTTTCTATCATACCCCCTTTCCCTCCTTTCCTCTGGAGAGTACATATTTAATTCCTTGAATCTTTCCTTGTAGCCTACAAGTTGTAGGGCTTCTGATGCAGGCCCTGCACCATTTTGCTGCCCTCTTCTGTACTGCCTCCATCCTATCTATGTCCTTCCGGAGATGGGGCCTCCCAAACTGGACACAGTACTCGAGGTGGAACCTCACCATCGATCTGTGCAGGGATAACACTACCTCCATCTTTCTGCTGGTTATGCCCCTCCCTGTTTTCTTACTGTCCCTCAAAAGTGGCATAAAACATAAATAACCCAACTAAAATACTTTGAAATTAATGAAACTAATAATAACAGTATGGAAAAGTAACAATAGTCTGAATTTTGATCATTTAGAGAACATAATTACTAACTGGCCTGGTAAAAATCTTTTGGATGTGAATTGTCATGATGTGCACTTCTCCCAAACCCCCAAACACATATGTATGTGCTTGCAGTCTGGTTTATCATTTTGTCCTGTTAGGTCTGTTCCAGAACAGTGTAGCACTCTACAGTAACCCCTTGGGCCATAGAACCACAGATTGTGCTGTGAACTTGAATACAAAATAAATGTTTTGAAATTTCATCTACAGTTGTTTGAATCTTTTCAACTGTTACTGCAGAGTGCTACACTGTTCTGGAACTTGTTAAGCATTTGGGCTGGCCGCCTATTTGTGTGCGCACCACCTTATCCCAGCAAGTCACAGCAGCTGCTTCTTTGGACTTTGTCCTGTCAGGTATTATGAACCAGAATGTGTGGCTTTTGTGGGGTGGGATAAAGATCCATCTTTAAAAGAGGCTAGGTCCTCAAGTGGCATAGGAATTAAGTTGGTAGTTTACTAGAAGAGTCATGAACTTTAGAGATTATATTTCAAAGCGAGTAATTCTTGAAAATAATCTTTGCCAGGATCAAAACATTCTGTAATTGATAAGTAAGCCAGGATAAATAAATGGCAAGATTTACTGACGGGATCCTGTAAATACGTTCATTTTTATTCACCCTGAAAACAAAGCTATATCAAGGCCAGAATTTCAATATGAGTGAGATGAGGAAATTAAAAAAAAAAGAGTAAAATTTTTAATTGTACCCTTGAAATGCATTGTAGATTTCTTAATTTTAGGGAAGAGATTAAATATAAAGCACACCCATTGAATTGTACTGTTAATCTATTATATTTATGAGTAAGGAAGCAGTATAGCACAGTGGTTTAAGGCTCTGAGCTGCAAATCTGGAGACTTGGGTTTGAATCCCACAGCCCCCACTTGCATACTGTGTGACCCTGAGCAAGTCACTTAACTTCCCTGTGCTCCTAGGTTGCACCTGTAAACAAGCTTTCAGCTTAGTGTGTCTCTCCTGGTTAAACAATTGGAAAAAAATTGTTTAACCAGGAGAGACATACTAAGCTGAAAGCTTGTTTACAGGTGACATGGGGGCACAAGGAAGTTAAGTGACTTGCTTAGGGTCACACAGTATGCAAGTGGGGGCTGTGGGATTTAAACCCAGGTCTCCAGATTTGTAGCTCAGAGCCTTAAACCACTTTGCTATATTGCCTCCAATACTGCCACCCTATCCTCTCCTCCCTTCTCTGACCCCCTGCTACTGCCCCCTTCCTTTTCTCCTCCTACCCCCCTCAACCTATCTCTACCAAATGTTCCTTTTTTGCAACCTGTGTTATCCTTGTAACCTATGTGTTATCCTTGTAACCTATGACATGGAACCTTTGTAAAGAGCCTTGGGCTCAAAGGTAATTGTAATCCTAGACTAAATAAACAAATAAATAAAAATAAAAATAAAAATAACTCTGCATTGTGCCGGCCAGATTGTAACCTGAAATGGCTGCAAGGGACCCACCTGTTATATATTCTCTCTGCATGTGAAATGCTCTTCTGTGTAACTAACTCTGGGTCACCCCTGCAAAAAGGACCTTCGGGGCCCAGTGGGCTTACCTGGTTACTAAAATTGAATGAATGAATAAATAAATAAATAAATAAATAAGACTTGATTCTAAGAGGGATTGTAAATGGGGTTGGGAGACAAAGCAAAGGAAATTGGCCTGTTCACACCTTAAAGGTCAGCCTGGCCAGGGCCCTTAAACAATCATGTGCACTTCACACCTAATCAGGAGGTGAGAGTCATGTCACAGCTCATCCCTGTCTTGCTCAGATTACTCAGTGGCTGAGTCCTTTACAAAACAAAACAAAATGCAGCCTAGCGAAAAGAAGAGTATGTAATAGTAAATATATGTTGGGATTGCTTGGGGCCCCTGGCAGTAGAGGCCCTAGGCCTGTGTCTATGCTGCCTATGCCTTAATCCAGCCCTGCCCATAGACCTGTGTCTGTTAAGGCCCTATAAAATTAGACATGTGCCGTATTTGGACTGAGATCTTGGGATTGAGCATTGCCCAAAGCTAGTGAATTGAGGAGTAAGATTACATAACAGGTATCAGAAGGGAAGCTAGAGACTGGTGTTTGTGGGGAGAGTTATGTTATGTGTTAGTTTGCGAGGAGGAGTCCAGTGGCATAGATGGGATGGCCAGCCAAGCTTGCTGTACAGTAGGCAACAGTGGGTGAGATGATTACAGGCAGTGCATATCTACAAATATTGTTATAGCATATGGACCATTTGCAATGAAGGAGGCCGGTAGAGTATCCGATCCTGGGAGTGCATAGGAGAGCTTGGGAAGGAGAGGGCTGCAGGTAATTGTTATGTGGACTGAGGGAGGTAGGCAGTTTCTGACTCGGTATGCAGCACCAAAGTAAATATTTACAGTCTTACAGACTGAATGTGAGAATAAAAATCTAGGGAAGGGTCAAGAACGACACCTAGATACTTGAACTAAGTTACTGTTTCCAGAGGGATGTGATTTTTGGTGGCCACAAGCGGGGCGGGAGTGTGTTTTAGCTTGTGTGGCATGCCAAGCAACATGGCTTGGGACTTGGAGAAATTCATGAGGAGTTTGTTGTTATTTAGTCATGTTTGGACAGTCGCAAGGGTGGAGATAAGGTTTTGATTTAGTTTGGTAATATCTGAGGCATGGCAAAAGAATACCAAGTCATTAGCGTACAGGAGAGGGGTGGTATTGTTGAAGCAGTGAGTGATGGAGTTTATGTGCAAAGAGAATAGCAGAGGGCCTAGAATTGACCCCTGTGGGGTGCCATGGGAGGTGGGGAGGTAGCTCGAGAGGGAGAAGCTGATTTGGACCCACTGTTGTCTACAAGTGAGATAGCTAAAGAACCGGGGAATGGCGTGATCAGATATTCCAAGGGCGCTGAGTTTACTGAGGAGAATAGGGCGGCAAACAGTGTCAAAAGACTTTGTTAAGTCAACAAAGACTGCACCGTTGAAGTTTCTACTGCCGAGTGATGTTTATATTGCATTTGTCAGAGTTAATAGCACTGTTTGTAGTACTGAGATTCTTACGAAACCATGCTGGGCAGGACACTGTAGGTCACATTTTTCAAGATGTGCTATAAGTTGAGTGGCGACTGTTTTTCCTAGCAATTTGCTGAGGGCAGGGAGCAGCACGACGGGCCTGTATGTTAGTAGCAACTGAAGTGCAGCTGGCCTTTATGAGCATGTTGAAGCAGTGGTGGTGAAGTATAAACATGGTGACAAGCTGGCAGCTCAGCCACGCAATGGTGCAGCAATAACGGCACACGACGTAAGTGGGCTTCAGACACGTGTTCACGAAAAGTTCTTGTATGCATATTTTGTTCCTTGCTATGCTCATGTATATATATTTATATCTTGTCCTCAGTTTTGCAGTAAACAATATCAAAGAATGTCACATTTTCTTCAGAAATTTTAGGAATATCCACATTTCTCTCTCGCTTTCCAAAGCGGGGTGAACTTCTTTGAAACACTGTTAAACAGAGACTGCCTTCCATTTGTACTACAAGCTGGAACTTTCATTTCAGACTTGTACAAACTGTTAAGCAGAGCACAGAAGACCTGATCAAACTCTTTGAGACCGTGTGCAAAATCCAGCAGATTGGAATGCTCAGGCTTTTTCTCAGCCGAGGGTTTTATTTTATTTATTTGACAAATCGGAAAGACCTTTGAGCCAAGAGCTCTTTTACAGAGGTTCCACGTCAAGTCACATGCTTGATGATCATCTGTTTGTATTTCTCCTTTGCCACTACAGTGACATATTCAAAGCAACAGAAATGTTGTTTGATGTTCTTCAAACCAAGGTGTACGATATCGGGTTTTATATTCAGCAGATTCATGAGATATTAGAGCAAATTCGTCAAAAGAGACAAATATTTGATGAGTTTTGAAAGGAAGAATCCCAGCTAGTTGCACATGAACTGGGGGAGTAAAAGAAGAAAGATCAGAAGCCCAAGTGACATATAAGCGTCTCTTCTATGAGGTCTTAGACGATATCAGCGAACAGTTATCGGTACAGTTTGAGTGTGTGCAGAAACTTGCATTTGTCCAATTGCTGAATCCAAAAAGATTCAAGGAGTTCCAGATCTCTTTTCCATTTGAAGCTTTTGAATCTCTGGAAGCGTCCTATCCTACCGTTTTTGACATTATCTGGTTGTGTTCTGAACTGTGTGATGTCTACAGCTTAGAAGAACTGCAAGGGAAAGATGCGTTTGACTTGTACCGAAATATGCATAAGCTGGATTGACATAGTTGCTTCTCTGAGGTCAGCAAATTAGCTGCCTTAATTCTGATCATGCCCTACTCTACAGCCACTGTTGAAAGGTCTTTTTAACTTTAAAACACATTAAGACATTCACACGTAACACTCAGAGCGTGACGTCTGTCACTTACTGACGATCGAAGAGGAACTGCTTAGATATCTGCACAGTTTACAGATTTCTATGACTTGGTGACTAAGGAGTTTCTTAAAAATGATAGGAGAATGGATTTTTGAGTGAAATAGTAAAGTTATGCACGTTTGTAATACATTTTCACAATTGTTTTTCACAGCTTGCATTATATTTGACCTAGTATTTGCTGCCCAAAACAAGTGTATATTTATTTTATGTGTCTGCAGGATTAATATGGTGGTGTTTTTTAAAGGTGCAAATCATACCATATGCAGAGGTAAGCTGCATTCTCAAGAAGTTCTGTTTTTTTTAGAATGGGGAAAATAAGGCAGCTGTGTTTTTGGCTCTTGTTAAAACTTTGTCCTCACTACTACATGTGAACAGTTGTTACTTATTTCATTTTTTTTATTTTATTCTTTAGTAACCGAGTAAGGGACACTAGGAACAGGTGCCTGTTTTCAGGGGCGACCCAGGAGCACTGGGGAGGTTAAGTGACTTACTCAGAGTCACACAGTGTGCAAGTGGAGGTTGTGGTAATCAAACCCAGGTCTTTCTGTGGGATGTACCAAACTAATTCACAGCTCATTATTCTAACCTCGAGGCTACACTGTCAGCCCGTGGGGGATTATATTTAATGGGGTATGCATAAAAAAAGTGAGTTGGGATTTTCTAGGAGTCAACATTATTTTTATTTGTTTAGTTTTATTTTTCTAGTCAATCAATCAAAAACTTTATTTAACCAGGCAGAAAATCATCATTGAGCAAGCTCATTTCAAGATGGTCCTGGACAAGGCCGTCAGGAACAGAGGATGATACAATTAGGAACATTTAGTGCAGGCTGCTGCATGCAGTGGAATGAGCAGCAAACAACAATGGAATAATACAGAGTGTGCAGATTGTTAACAAACTAAACTAAGGATGACACCATGTCAGAGGAGGGACATACTAGCAAGGCAGTACTAACAGGGTGACACCATGTCTGAGGAGGACACACTAGCTGAGGCAGCACTAACAGTGTGACACCATGTCTGAGGAGGGACACACTAGCGAGGCAGTACTAACAGGGTGACACCATGTCTGAGGAGGGACACACTAGCCGAGGCAGTACTAACAGGGTGACAGCAGGTCTGAGGAGGGACACACTAGCCGAGGCAGTACTAACAGGGTGACAGCAGGTCTGAGGAGGGACACACTAGCCGAGGCAGTACTAACAGGGTGACAGCAGGTCTGAGGAGGGACACACTAGCTGAGGCAGTACTAACAGGGTGACACCATGTTTGAAGAGGGACACACTAGCCAAGGCAGTACTAACAGGGTGACACCATGTCTGAGGAGGGACACACTAGCCAAGGCAGTACTAACAGGGTGACACCATGTCTGAGGAGGGACACACTAGCCAAGGCAGTACTAACAGGGTGACACCATGTCTGAGGAGGGACACACTAGCCAAGGCAATACTAACAGGATGAGGCACAAGAACTATACAAGCAATAGAACAAAAGGAGGCACAAATGGACTGTACAGGACGGGCAACCCTTTATGGGAGTAGGAAGGGGGGACAGTGTAAATTCAAAGAGGGGATGGCAAACAAAAAGGAGAGTTAATACAACCATAGTTCTACCAGAGGGTAATGCAAGAGAAAGGAAAGTTATCTGCAAGGAAGTGCTGGGTTGTATGTACAAGTGCTAGGTAAAAAGGAGAGCTGAGCAGGGAGGCCTGTATAAGCTAGTCCTGTTGTCATTCGGTTTGAACGGTTTAATGTGCCCTGTAAAGTACAGTTGGGGGCTGGAGAATCACTTTAAGTAAGCTCCATTTAAAACATCTTAAAAAGTGGAACTGTTTTCAGAAAACTGTTGTTGTCATAGAAAGATATAAATTGACGGCAGGTAAGTACCCGCTAGGCCCATCCAGTCTGCCCATTTTCCTGCCTGCTGTAAAAGCTGAAGACCCTACTTGATCTCCGGCTTTACCTCCTCGTTCCTATTGCTAGGGTTCACCTATGCCTGCCCCATGCATGCTTGAATCCCCCTACTGTGTTTGCCCCATCACCTCCTCTGGGAGTCTATTTCATGCATCCATCACCCTTTCTGTGAAGAAATACTTCCTCACACTACCCCATAGTCTACTCCCTTCCGACCTTATGTCATGCCCCCTTGTTCCAGGACATCTCCTTTTTTGAAAGATGCTACCCTCCAGTACCCTAGTTATGCCTTTTAGATATTTGAAGATTTCTATCATATCTCCCCTGTCTCTCCTCTTCTCTCCTCCAGGGTATAAATATTGAGTTCTCCTAGTCTCTCCTCATATAACTTTTGGTGCAGGTTCTGCACCATCTTGATGCCCTTCTTTGAACTGCCTCCACCTGTCTACATCCTTATGGAGATTTGGCCTCAGAACTGGACACCAGTATTCCAAATGAGGCCTCACCAGTGATCTGTACAGTGGCATTACCACCTCCTTCCTTCTGCTGCTGATACCTCTCCCTCTGCACCCCAGCGTCCCACTGGCTCTCCCCCACAGCCATGACACATTGTTTGGCCACCTTGAGGTCATCGGATATGAATACCCCCAGATCCCTTTCCTGTTTGGTGACCATCAGTTCCCCCCCAATCATGTAATTCTCCCTTGTGTTCTTGTGCCCCAAATGCATGATTTTACACTTTTTTACATTAAATCTCAGCTACCACACTCTGGACCATTCCTCCAGTTTACTTAGGTCCCTCCTCAATTTTTCCATCCCTCCCAGAATGTCCACCCTGTTGCAGATCTTAGTATCATCTACAAAGAAGCTCACCTTCCCCTACAGCAACTCTGCAATGTCACTTATGAAGACATTAAACAGGATTGGGCCCAGGACTGATACCTGTGGCACCCCACTGATTACTGTCCTTTCCTCAAATTGAACACTGTTTACCACGACTCTCTGTCTTCTATTACTCACCAGTTCCCAACCCAGTTTACTACCTTGTGACCCACTCCCAGGCTACCCAGCTTGTTCACAAGTCTTCTATGTGGAATTGTATCAAAGGCCTTATTGAAATCCAGGTAGGCGGCCACATCCACTGCTCCCCTCTAATCCATGACCTTAGTCACCCAGTCAAATAAATCAATTAAATTTGTTTGACATGACCTTCCTGCTGTGAATCCATGCTGTTTTAGATCCTGTGCTCTGCTGGATTCGAGGTGTTCCGCGATCCTTTGTTTAAGTAGTGATTCTATAGTCTTGCCCACTATTGAGGTGAGTCTATAGTTTCCAGCCTCCTTCCTTCTGCCGCTTTTGTGAAGAGGGACATCTGCCCTCCTCCAGTCCTCCGGAACCACTCCCGTTATTGAGTGACCTATTGAACAGAGCTGTCAGTGGTGTTGTCACCAGCATCTCCTGTAGTTCCCTTAATATTCGAGGATGTATCCCATCTGGTTCCAGTGCCTTGTCCACTTTCAGTTTTGCGAGTTCTTTTAGGACTCTCGCTTCTGTAACTGGACCGGTGTCCATCTCCCTCCCATATTTCTTCATGTTGCGTAACTGTGGTCTCTCACCTTCTTCTTCTGTGAGCACAGAACAACAATATTTGTTCAGTATTGATGCTTTTTCCAGGTTCCTTTCCACACACTCTCCTTCTTCCCCTTTAAGTCCTACTATCCCTCCCCTGGTTTTTCTCCTTTCACTAATGTACCTATAAAAAGTCTTGTCTCCTTTTTTTACCTCCTGTGCTATTGTTTCCTATGTTTATACCTTTGCACTTCTGACTGCTTTCCCTGCCTCTCTCTCTGTTTATCCAGATACACTACCCTGTCTTCCTCCTCCTGTTGTGTTTCCTTCTATTTCCTGAAAGCCATCTTTTTGCTCTTACCTTCCCAGCCACTGCCTTTGAGAATCATAGAGGCTTCTTCTCTTGCCCTTGTTTACTTGCCTAATGCAAAGGTTTATTGCCTCCACTATGGCACCTTTCAGATGCACCCACTGCTCCTCCATTCCCCCCTTGTCCCTCCCTGCCATGGAATGTATTAGACATATCCCCATCTTAGTAAAGTCTGCCCTCCTGAAACTCAGGACCCATGCCTTTGTGTGGGTTGACTCTGCCACTGTCCTCATGCTGAACCACACTGTGCAATGATCACTGGATCCCAGGTGTTTGCCCAACCTAACTTCCTCAACTCTGTCCCAATTGGTGAGTACCAGGTCCAAACAAGTACCCTCCCTGGTGTGCTCCAGCATTAGCTGCCTGAGGCCTGCCCCTTGCACAGAGTACTGGATGTCCCTGCTCCTGGTTGAGGTAGGAGTTGGGATGTTCCAATCCACATCTGGCAGATTGAAATCACCTACCAGAAGCACCTGTTTTTTTTTTTGTTTTTTTACTCCTGATTTATGCTTATATGTCATGGCCCCTGCCTCAGGAGGGAGCTTCCAGCCCTGTCCCCCGGCATCCACCATCCGGTGCTGACCCATATTCCCAGGGCTTACCCTCTTGGTGGGGCCGGCGGGGTTCCCCAACCCCCACCAGAGACCAGATCCAGTGTGGCCAGTGCTGTGGCTAGTCGGGAGCAGGGCCTGTGAGGCACCCCCAGTCATATGCCATGGCCCTCCTTTTTCCTCCAGTTTCTCCCTTACAGAGGTGAGGCATGCAATGACACCCACAGAGACAGCACGCATGTGTTTGCATGGACTCCTCTGAGCTTCTGCCATATCTCCTCTCCCTTTCTGCAGCACTGGCACAGTGCCCCGCAGATGCCGCCAAGGGCCAGTCAGACACCAGCGCTGGCGACCCCCTCCCCGGAGAAGGAGAGCAGTCCATTGGATGCTTGATCCTTTACTCCTCGCCGACTTCGGCGGCTCATGCTCATTCCCCGAACACGGGTCACAGCATAGCATGAGGTAAAGCATCCAATGCTTCAGTGCCACTGGGCTGGTGCACCTCTGTTTTTTTTGGGGGGGGCGGGTTTGCACTGCTGCTGATGTATTAGGTGTATTTGGTATTAACCTGGGCTGTCTACACTAGGAACTGCAGCAGCCAGAAGGCACTCTAGTAGTTCATAACTCAGTGCTGTACAAGGAATTACAGTGCATTTCTGCCTGCTAGTGCAAAACCTATTTACATTTTTTGTGCTTCAGTTAATAAGATGCATAAAGGCCTTCAGGGCACTCTTACACCTTGTAGAGTGGCGCTGTAACCTGAAATCCATACTTGGGGGATGTTTTACAACACCTGGGGGCATCATCGATCCCTCCAGAGCACTGTCCTATGGGTCTTAGCACATGGCCAGGCATCAAAGAGCCCCCAAGGGCACCCTTGCATCCACTGCAGTGGAGTAGTGGTGGTGGTGGTCGTGGCATACACATTCTAAAATGTAGCAAAATACCTCCCAAAATGCACCACAAAGCATGAACAATCCTAAAACTTCTGGGGGATTAGGCAGCCCCTAGACCCTGGCCTCAACAAAATTCAAAACATTATTTTATAATTGCCCTGAGCACCTACTGCATGCCTTGCTACAGAAGTCACCGCACGCCACTGTAAGGGTCAATAACGCAGCTCTTTATTGTGGTTTACAACTGCCATTAAACGGGTTTGAAAGTGCTAACACCTTTATTTATTTATTTTATTTATTTGTGTATATATTCTTGATTGTAATACCTTTGAGCTGAAAGCTCGTTTACAAAGGTTCCACGTCACAACTACAACAATAAGACAAACAATACAGGTAAGAGAATCAAACAATTTGTCATTATACAGAGGAATAGGCATATTTTGCTGAATATGACAGGGAGACGTAAATCAGTCTGAGCTGACTTTGGCTTCAAAAAATACAAGAGAACATCAGATAAACTGGTGCACAGAGGGTTAAACAAAGTGAGCATTATTGTAGCAGTGTTTCAAGCCGGTGAGAATCTGTCAGAGTTGACCTAATCTGATTCAGGGATGGGTGAAGCGGGGGGGGGGGCATGAAGGTAAGAGGAGAGTAGTAAAAGGATGGAGGGGGTGACAGGATTGTGGGAAGGAGATGGTGGCAGGAGAGGATGGGGTGGAGACAGTGGCAGGTAGGGTAGCGGGATACGTGGGACGATGATGCAGGGAGGAGGTGGTAGTGTAAATAAAAATGTTATTTTCTTAACTGTTTTATTGTGAAGTGAGAGAGATTTCAGCAGTTTTGCACATTTGGTGGTCAGTCTTTGAAATGTATAAGTAACTTACATTGTCTCATTCAGGTCTGAGTTTCCTGACAGGGATTCGGGAAATTGTGATGCAGCAGCGTCTTTCCGCTTTAAAAGATTACCAAGTTTAAGACTCCTCCCACCTCACCCCCACCCCACCCCACAGTTACTGTAAATATTAATGAGTGGATTTGAATGATGTAGGTAGGGTCATATTTCAGAGGCGGACAGGAAGTGCACTCTAGTCTGACCACCACTGAGCAAAGCAAATGGGTTGATAAAATAGTCTGTTTTCTGTGGATACCCACTGTGTGAACAACAGCTGCTTGTGTTTCTAAAGGGTGCAGTTTTAAATTGTAAGGTTGGAGACTGACGCTGAGGATCATGAAGTTGGAGGTAGGTATAAAGGCAAAGATGAAGACAGAGTGGAGTCTGTTTGATATGCCTTTAATTAAAATGGTTTTAAATTTTTGTACAGAAGCAAAGGAGGTGTTACTGAAAAGCTTCCACTGAAAACTATACCTGAAACATAGATTTATTTGAAAAATCTTTAGCTATTGTGTGACAACCCCTCCCGATGGTAGCTTACTAGCCATGCCTATTAGAGGAAGGGTGCCTGTGCATTGATCTGTGAGGGATAGTGGGTATGTGTGGAGCATAGGGACTATAAAAGAGTCGTCACCACACAGGAAAGAGGTATTTGGGGTGCTGGCTTTTGGTCTGAGGCTCTTGGAGTTTTGACAGGAGCTGAGTGGAGTAGTGAGAGGGCATTACTGCCTAAGTGCTCTCAGTGGGTGGGTGGGTGCACATGGGCACAGATGAGGGATTGGCACAGTGCCCTATGCCTGGGTGCTAGCTGGGGGGATGCTTCCCAAGCAGGCTAGCTTCATGGCTGGATGCAGGAGGATTACTGATATATGCTATCAGAGGGGCAGGTCACAGGTGTGGGTTGCCAAGTGGCTGGGTCAAGACACGGGCTGCTAGGGATCATTGGGCCCATTGGGGGGTTCTTGTCTGGGTATGGGATTATTTTGCTGCTATGCTGCCTGAGGAATGGCACGAAGTCCAGACACCCTGCTTGGATGGGGCGTTGCACAATAGGCTTGGCATGGCCAGGAGGGACCTTAGGCACTTGTTGTTTCTATTACCTTAGTCATTTTTAGAGCTACATACAGGAGGCTGGCTGGCTTCTGGCTGAGTGAAGCAGCCGATCCCTATAATGATGCAGTTTAGTAGCCAAAGTGCACCAACATGACTGGCGGTGCCATGGTGACGTGGCTCACTTTCACACAGCTTAGTTTTCATATTCTTAGATTCTGAGTTTCTTTTGCCTGAGACTGCATCTCTGGTATTTACTGCATATATATTCTAGTAGGCAATTCAGAATAAACTAATATGAGGGTTTCAAAGTGTAGATATTCTCCAGCTTAAAATTGTCCTTCCACTTGACTCCAGTAGTCACCTTATCTACAGACAGTTAAGCTTACTGTGATTTGACATTTGTAATTGCAATTCAGTTGATGTTATTGACAGGTTGGAATATAGAAATGTAGACATTGTCAGCAGAAAAGGACCACTTGGCCCACCCAGTCTGCCCAGATTTTCCCTGCCTGTTCTGTCTCTGGTGTCCATTGCCCCTCCCCCCCTCTCAGCCTATTTACCAATATTCCCATATGCCTAGCCCATGCAGGGTTAAAGCTCCCCACTGTTTTCACTCTCACCACCTCTACTGGCGGAGTATTCCAGGCAACCACCACTCTTTCGTTGAAGTAGTACTTCCTCACATCCCACGAAAATGTCCCCCCTTCCAGATTCACTGCATGCCCTCTTGTCCTAGTACACATTCTCATCTGAAATAGACTCCCCTCCTGTACCCTGTTCACCCAATTAGGTACTTGTAGGTCTATATCTGTCCCCCTCTGCCTCCTGTCTTCTACACTTTTATTCACCTGTTGTCAGTGTTTCTATCCCATCACTGTATGCAGTCCCCATGCACCTTCCAGTTCTCAGTGCCTTTGTCCTCTATCTCTGTATGTAATCCCTGTGCACTGCACATGTAACAGCTGCTGAAAACTGTGGATTGCACGTGAGGGCTGACGTTTCAGTATAGCTGCCATCTTCAGAGATGCATAGCATAGGAAGTTGGAGTTACACTGAAACGTCAGCCTCATACGTGTGCATTCATGCACATACACACCTTTGTCTCTGTTGTTAAGCACCCTTGAATATGGGGCAGTTATTGAAACATAACTAAGTAACTTACAAAAATTGCCATGGAAGTATAATTAAACAAGCAGTTGGATTGCAGGTAAGTGAGCCAGAAGAATAATAATTTTGCTGCTATTTGCAAATTGAGAACTTGCACCTCTTTGCACTGTTTGAAGGATAAAGGATTGAACCTGCATGATCTGAGTAAAGCAGTTGGGTAAGAAAAATGATATCTCCTGAATGTTTATTGTAACAGTGCAAATAGACTGCCGTATCGTTCCACACTAAATTATGGTAACTGAATTGTACTAAACATTCTTCTTTGGAGTCACGCATCTGTCATACTGTATTTTGCCATGCAGGCATACCAGTAAAGATTCACAGTTGCGGAGCGGAACAGGTATATCAGTATAGCTAAAGTGGAACCGTAACGTGTTACAAGCTCTGAGAAGCTCAGCAGAACTGGGACCAGCAGAGTCCAGGACATGGGTACAGGTCAGGCTGCGGCTACAGTGCTGGGACTAAGACAATGGTCAAAGCAGTAGCCGAATTAATTGTATAGAAGTCGAACTGATTTTGGTTTCTGTGACCAGTATGACTTGACTGTGAGCCATTAGTGGCCTGCCTTTAGTAAAGAAGACTTTTCATCAGACCAAAGATGCTCCTATCTCAACAGTTCCTATGTTCAGTTCAGTTTATTGTGAAGGGATAACATCTGTTGAGCAGAGCTCATTTGCAAGGAGGTCCCTTATACAGCAAGGCAATAATATAAAACACATATACAGATTAAGCAGAGGATACGACAACACTGGATTCAAAGACCTAATACATTGTCCAGTTCAGGGCAGCAATACTTGAGATTCAGTAGAACAATACATCAAATAATAGAAACTAATACATCAGTCAGCTAAGGGATGGAAAGAACTAAAACATTGTCAGATTCAGGGCAGTAATGCTTGTCATACAGTAGCGCAATACATCAAATAATAGAAACTATAATACGTCAGTCAGATAAGGGAGCAGTAAGCTTGGGATATTTAATAACAGTGAGTAGGTTCTGAATAAATAATTTCAAGGGAGGTAGTCTAGAGACAGTAGGAGAAGGAGCCTGAGAGTAACTAGGAAAAGGGAGGGGAATAGAGGTGGTAAGACAGGGAACAGGTAGAAGATAAGTGCGACTCCCAAGGGCCGGAGGGCCAGGGGCACAAATGGAATGTAAAAGGAGAAAGGTGAACTATGATTGTTGCAAGGGTCTCTAGGTAAGCTAAAACATCTACATTACCCCTAGAAGTAAGATTTTGTTTGGAGGAGAGAGTCCTGAAAGGATTCGCTAATCTGAAGGTGGACAAAGCAATGGTCACAGATGAGGTGCATCCAGGGGTATGATGGGAGCTCAGGGAAATACTGGCTGCACCTCTGATAGTTCTCTTTTAACAGTTCAGTGGAAACAGGAGTCATTCCAGAGGACTGGAGTAGGGTGGATGTAGTCCTACATAAATGAGGTAGCAAGGAGGAGGATGGCAATTATAGGCCAGTCAGCCAGACGTCAGTAGTGGGAAAATGAATGGCATCACTGCTGAATGAAAGCTGTGGAATAGCTTGAATTCAGTGGGTTACAAGACATGAGGCAGCCTGGGTTCACAGGGAGGAGGTTATGTGAAACGAATCTGATAATTTCTTTGACTGGTTGGCCAAGGAACTAGATCAGGGTGGAGCAGTGGACGAGCCTCACCTAGATTGCAGTAAGGCCTTCAACATCATTCCTCATAGAAGATTAGTAAACAAGCTGGGTAGCTTAGGAGTGGGTCCAAAGGTGGTAAACTGGATAAGAAACTGGTTAGGGGATAGGTGACAGAAGGTGGCGGTAAATGGAGTTCACTCCGAGGAAGGAAGGGTGACCAGCGGGATGTTTCTGGGATCAGTACTGGGACTGGTCCTGTTTAATGTCTTTATAACTGACATTGCAGAGGGGCTGGAAGGGAAGGTCTGCCTTTTTGTGGGTGACAGCAGAATCTGTAATAGGGTGGACACTCCCAGGGGGTGGAAAGGATGAGCAGAGACCGGTGTGCTAGATGAGAAAGCAAACATATTAAGCCTCAAGAAAAGAATCTCACACCAGACGTGCTTCCTAGGTAGGAAAGCCATGCTAAGCCTAACTCCTCCCTGTATCACCAACCCGATTGCCTTAACCAACTCCATGTACAGGACTGGGAATAAAGAACTACACCTATTCTGTGTCCCTTTCTGAAGGACAGCTCTTGGACTAAGATCCTTCTCCTGCCGTGCCCCACTGTGGCTTAATGAGATCCCAACTAACACTCTAAATGCTGCTAACCCTAAAACCTTCAAAGCCGGACTTAAGTAGCTTCTGCTGCAAAAGAATGTCTATGAGTGCTAAACTGTTCAGAGTGGGTCTCCAGAGCCTGTACCAACCCTACCTACCAGCAACTACTCATGAGCTCACTCACATGGGCCATTCCTCCCCACTCCCTACCCCTGCCCCCAGACTCTGGCACCTCATACTCCTTAGCTCTTATTCCGATAGTGACTGTGCTCTCTCATTTGTCTCGTGCCTCATCGCCCCTCTTCACCCTCCCCTCACCCCCCTCCCACACCCTTTTCTCTATCAGTCTCCACGCTCATGATACCTACCCTCCCCCGCTTGGTCTCCCCTGTTTCCCTCTCTCCTCCCTCCCTCTCTCCCCTTCCCTCTTTCTCTCTCTCTCTTTCTCTCACTCTCCACCTTCTCCCACCCTTACCACACACACTCTCATGCACTATCCTGACTCCCTCAGTTCCAAGAGTTATAATACAGTGTGATAATACTCCTCCCTGAAAGCGTCTCTATCTACGCTCCATTCACTAACCACTCTGTCCCTCTCCTACATTTTCTTCTCTCTCATATACTTCCTTATGCCATACAGCACTTAGTATTAAACCCTTAATGAAACGTATAAGAAACTCTTAGCTGTTTTCTATGTTTTTGCTACTTCTATACTGATAATTCAACTATGTCTGTATTTGTACTGTTAATTCCATTGCGTACTGATATTTCAACTATGTCTGTATTTGTACTATGAATTCAATTATGTCTGTATTTGTACTGTTTAATGGACGTGGACCCTTCGTAAATGAGTTCTTACTCAAAGGTTGTTTCCAAAATTCTAATAAACAAGTAAAAAAGACATGAGACACTAGAGTGGTCAAGGGTATGGCAGCTGTGCTTCAGTGCAGAAAAGGGCAAAATAATGTCCTCAGAGCACAGAAACCCAGGGGCGGGGTAAAAAATGAGTGGAGTGGTATTGTCGACCACCAACCAGGAAAGAGACATGGAGCTAATCATATTGGATTAACTACAGGTGGCCAGGCAGTGCGACAAAGCAGTACGGAGGGCTAGTGGTATGCTGGGCAGTGGGGTATCACCAGTAGAAAGAGGGAGGTGGTGTTGCCTCTATTTAGGTCGCTGGTAAGACCCCACCTAGAGTACTGTGGTCAGTCCTGAGACCACATATCCAGAAGGAAATAGACAGAGTAGAGGCGGTCCACAGGAGGGCAACTAAAATGGTGCAGGATCTGCCTCAAAAGCCTTATGAGGAGAGACTAAAGGACCTCTAGATGTACACCCTGGAAAGAGGAGGGAGAGGGGATATTATAAAGACCTTTAAATACCTCTTGGGAGTAAGTAAGGTATAGGAGGAAGTATTTTTTTCCAAAGAAAAGGTGCTGAAGAACAAGGGGACATGCTGTGAAGCTGGAGGGGGGTAGATTCAGGAGAGATGTGGTGAAGTACTTCTTCACAGAAAGAGTGGTGTATTCCTGGAACAGTCTTGCAGTGAAGGTGGTGGAGGCAAGAACAGTGGTAGGCATCAGAAATGCATGGGATGAGCACAAGGGAATCATAGTGGAAAGGAAGGGGGAAGGAGAAAGAGCTGTTGATTGGGTACGGTCTAAGATAATGGTGTAGGTAGGGAGGATTGGACTGACTGGATGGGCCAAGTGATCCTTATCTGCCATCAAATTCTGTGTTTCTGAGTACCCTGAGCCATACCCACCCCCATCTTGGGCTCAATCCTGCTGGTACGCAAACCAATGGAAAGGGGTGGGGTTGCAATTAACCTCTCTATAATTGCAGCTCCTGTCACCCCAGGCATACGTACATACAAATCTGCCAGCAGAAGCAGGCCTCATGGTCTATCAAGTCTTCTTGAATGTGCAGCTAACCCCTACATTGCAGCTGCCCCTCCCTCCCCTCCCCCCTCATGTTTACCCCCTTCACCCTGTCCCATCCCCTTTTAAAACTGCCCACTGTCCTACAGGATACCACCTCTTTAGGCAGAGCATTCCATTTAGCCACCACCCTCTCTGTGAAAAAGTGTCTCATCTCTCTCCTATATCTTCCCCCCCAATCTGGGACCATGCCCTCTCGTGTCCCTCCCACTCCTCAACTTAAATACCCCTTCTGTATTTGTCTTGTTTATCCTTGTCATAAATTTAAAGGTCTCAGTCATATCACCTGATCCCTCCTCTCCTCCACTGAGTACATATTCAACTCCTGAGCCTGTTCTTGTAGGGTCTGTCCTCCAAACCCTGGATCTTCTTTGTTGCCCTGCGCTGCACCCTCCAGTAATCTGACATCTTTCTTCAGAAATGGGCGCCAGAACTGCACCCAGTACTCCAGGTGTGGACTAACCAGTGACCCGTACAGAGGCAGGATCACCTCCCTCCTTCTGAAGGAAATTCCTCTTGCAATACATCCCAGCATCCTGTTGACTTTAGCTGCCGCCTTCCTGCACTGAGCTGAGTTGTTCATATTCCTTTTTATAACCACCCATGGATGCTTTTCTTCCTCGGTGGTACCTAACTGAACCCCTCCCAACTGGTAGCTCCTCCCAGGGTTCCTTGCTCTGAAGTGCAGTACCTTGCAATTTTTAGCATTGAACCCCAACTGCCACATTTCTGACCACTCCTCCAGTTTAGTTAGGTTGTCCAGTAGCCCCTGCTACCCTACAATGTCATCCACCACCACCCCATCTTTGTATCATCAGTGAACAGACTGATCTTACTCTGGATGTCATGTGATATATCTGATGTGAAAATACCAAACAGCACCAGGCCCAGTACCGAGACCTGTGGAACTCCACTTGTCACAGCCCTTGGGGATGAGAGGTCCCCCTCCACCACCACCACCCTTTGCTGACTCCCCTTCAGCCAGTTCACAGTCCAGTTCACCATCTTTGTCCCTGCCGCCACATACTGCAGCTTCCCCTCAACTGCACATGAGGCACCGATTCAAAGGCCATGCTGAAGTCCAGATACAGGACATCCACTGCATGGCCCTTGTCCAGTTCTCTCATCACCCAGTCGTAATACTCAACTAGGTTGATGTGGCAGGATCTCCCTGAGACGAACCCATGTTGTTGACTGTCCTGGAGTCCATTGTCTTCCAAAATGGTCACCAGCCTCTCTTTCAGGATTGTCTCCATTAGTTTCCCTACAATGAATGTGAGGCTTACTGGTCTGTAATTGCCTGGTTCATCCTTTGGGACAGTTTTGTGGAGAGACACCACGTGAGCCATTCTCCAGTCCTTCGGTACGCATTCTGTGTCCAGGGAGGTCTTGAACAGGTCTGCCAGTGGCCCCACCAGGACCTCCACCAGTTCTTTCACCACTCTAGGGTGAATGCCGTCCGTCCTGGTGCTCTATCCGCCCTCCGGGCCTTCAGACTCTCCAGCACCCTGCTCTTGTAATCGCTTTGACTCAGTTACCTAGCATGTGGGATGAGCCTGCGTAGTCTGTTACATCTTACAAGATTTTAGTATTAGACCTTTATAACAGACAGTGGCAACCCCTCACACTATCCCATGTCAGCATGATTCCTGGCATCCAGTGGCAACCCCTCTCACCCCATCCCATGTCAGCATGATCCCTAGTGTCCAGTGGCACCCCCCATGCCATCCATTGCCAACATGATCCCTGGAGTCCAATGGAACCCCTCTCACCCCATGCCATGTCAACATGATCTCTGGAGTCCAGTGGAACCCCCCTCACCCCATCCCATGCCAGCATGATTCCTGGTGTCCAGTGGCACCCCCTCATGCCATCCCATGCCAACATGATCCCTAGTGTCCAGTGGAACCCCCCTCACCCCATGCCATGTCAACATGATCCCTAGTGTCTAGTGGAACCCTCACCCCATGCCATGCTAACATGATCCTTGAGTCCAGTGGAACCCCTCACCTCATGCCATGCCAGCATGATCCCTAGTGTCCAGTGGAACCCCACCTCACCCCATGCCATGTCAACATGATCCCTGGAGTCCAATGGAAACCTCTCTGCCTCCCATGTCAGCATGATCCCTGATGTCCAGTGGAAACCCTCTCACCCCATGTCATGTCAACATCATCCCTGAGTCCAGTGGAACCCCTCACCCCATGCCATGCCAACATGATTCCTAGTGTCCGTGGAACCCCTCACCCCATGCCATGTCAACATGATCCCTGGAGTCCAGTGGAACCCTCTCACCTCATGCCATGTCAGCATGATTCCTGGCGTCCAGTAGAACCCCCTCACCCCATGCCATGTCAACATCATCCCTGGAGTCCAGTGGAAACCCTCCACTCCCTTCCATGTCAGCATGCTCCTGAAGTCCATTGCCCCCACCCTACCCCTGACAACATGATTTTGGGTGTCCAGTGGCACCGCTTTCACCCTTCACATACCAGTCCTTAGCCCTGACTCCTGTTCCCTCATTCGGGTGATTCCTGTTATTGCTCAGTATTGTGGGCTGACAGGTTCCTTTCGTATTGAAAAGTCATGAATTTCTCACTGTGATTTAACACGTCTCATGTCCTTTCAGGTACCAGAGACCTTTGAAGATGTTGCTGTTGCGTTCACCGACGAAGAGTGGAAGATGTTAACAAACAGCAGAAGGAACTGCACAGGGAAGTGATGGTGCAGAATTATAGACGATGACTTCGTTAGGTAAGGATAGACATGGTCACAGAGTGTCATTGGTATTGACTGGGAAGAGAACCAGCTAACATTTCTTTCAGTCCAAGTGAAACACAGAAACATCATCATCATCAAATCTTTATTTATTCAGGCGAGCATCATTGAGCAAGGCTCATTTACAAGATGGACCTGATAAGGTCAAGGTTCAACAATTGATACACAACAGATGCATCAATACACTTATATAAAACAGTTATACATACAGGGAAAACATTTATAAACTCAGTGATGTACAGTAAAATTCACATGATAAAATGGGTTATAGGAAAGTTAAGCTAATATTTACAGTATATACAGTGTATACATATCCCAGTGGAGGGCCATGACAAACACACAGCATAATGTAATACTAGGATGGTGGAAGGTATTACTGGGTGCCATAAGATGGGGTGTCTGCCTGGGAGGGAGAATCGAAGAACAAAGATTATGCCATATATGGTGAATTTTGGGAGGGAGATTGTGAGATGACAAAGCTAGCTCTAGCGGTAGCAACTGCAATTCTCTGTGAAGAAAACTGTACAACGCTGTTTAAAGGATGCATTTGGTATAATATTGGACAGTTTTAGGGATTTTTGTAGGGTGTTCCATGCTATAGCTAGAGAATAGCTGACTGCTGCCCTCCCTAACCGGGTGTTGAATTTGGGCAATTTGAACAGGATGATGTTGTTGCTTCTTAGTGCATAGGAGCTAGGAATGGTCTGGGTGAAGCAGTCCAGAATATAGTTTGGAAGTTTTTTTGATAACTCTCTGTAAATCCATAAAGCTGCATTTCTGTTCCTTCTGAGGTGTAGGAAAACCCATCCAACTGCAACATAAAGAGAGCAATGATGGGTATTAGATGGCAGATCTGTTATGAATCTTATTGCTCTATGGTATAAGGTATCCAACTTGTGTAGGTAGGAGATGGGGCAGTGACTATAAAGGAAGTCTGCATAGTCAACAACTGAGAGAAACATGGCCTGGACTAACCTCATCTTTGAATCTCTGTTTAGGAAGGGTTTTAATCTATAGAAAAGGCCAAGCCTTTGGCAAAGCTTTTTTAGCAGTTCTTCTAAATGATAAGTGAAGTCGAGTCTGCTGTCAATCCACACACCTAGGTATTTGAATTTTTCTACATACTCCAGATTTTCTCCAAGTATGGTGCATAGCTGGAGGAGAATGATTGAAGCGGAGGTGCTGGTGGAGCTTTGATTTGTGAACATCATTGATTTAGTTTTCTTTGCATTTAACAGAAGCTTTTTCTCAAGTAGCTGATATTGTAACAAGGAGAATTCTGTTTGTAGGATTTCACGGGCAGCTGCGCAGAAGAAGGGTTGCTGACATACAAAACAGTGTCATCAGCAAAGAGGTGTACAGAGGATTTGGTGAGGTTGAATCAATATCATTTATATAGATGGCAAAAGGATAGGACCCAGGATATAACCTTGGGGACTCCTCTTAACAGTGGTTTTAATGGGGATAGGTCACCTTCAGCTTTTACCTGCTGTGACCTACCGGTAAGATAACACCTGAACCACTTAAGGGAGGGTGGATCTAGGCCAGTGGAGTGCAAGGATGATAGTAGAAGCTCGTGGTCGACAGTGTCGAATGCTTTGCTCAGGTCAAGAAAAACTGCACAGACATTATTCTTTTTATCTAATTTGGTTTGCCAGTCATTTGTGGCCTTGGCTAGTGCAGTGATAGTGCTATGCTTGGCCCTGAATCCAGATTGAGCTGGATTCAGGAGGTTAGCATCGACAAGATATTCCCTTAACTGGGTACTCACTAATTTCTCCAGCATCTTGGATAGCCATGGTAGAATGGAAATGGGCCTGTAATTATTAAGGTCCATAGGGTCCCCTGATTTTAGAAGGGGAACCACTTGGGCTGTCTTCCACAGTGTGGGAATAGAACCAGAGTTTAAAGATAGGTTAAAGAGATGTGTTAGGGGGACTGCAAGTACATGGGACGCAATCTTTAGAAAGTAGGGGTCCAGAGAGTCTGCTCCTGCGCTTTTTTTGATATCCAGCTGCCATAGTAGGTCCTCTACTTGCTTCAACAGTACAGATTTGAAGCTGAAGGAAGAGTCAGCTCTCTGAGCACCAGTGTACTGGGAGCTTAATTGTTCACGCAGTAGGTTAGCTGGAGAGGTGTCAAAGGCAAGGCCAGCCGTGTGGTTATTGAAGGCGTCCAGAATTTCCATTTTGTCAGAGATAGGGCCATTACTGTGGTGTAATTGAGTTGGTAGGGAGGTGCTAGAATCCTGCCCAACCATACCCTTGATGGTACCCCAAAACCTAGCAGGATTATGATAGGAGGAGTCAAGCTCAGCCAAGTAGAAGGCAGCCTTTGCATCACTAACTTTCTTGGTGCATCTATTCCTGGCTTTCCTAAAGATCATCCAGTCATTTGCATTCTTGGTTTTTCTTGCCATTTTCCAGAGTTTGTCTCTCTTCAGCAGTGCAGCTTTGTGGTCAGCTGAAAACCAACGACAGGATTTAACATAAACATGACAGGATTTAACATAAACATGACAGAAACATAGAAATTGTCGGCAGATAAGGACTGCTAAGCCCATGTAGTCTGCCTGTGAAGGGCCATTTATAAAAACAAAACCACTGGACTCAATCCATTTTTTTATTGCCTTCATTAAAACAGGTTGAATTCCAAAACATTTCATTATGCTTTTAGCAGTCATTCCTTTAGGTACTGTGACTTGATGTACAGGTTAGTTTCACCTAACTACATCACCAAATGAAAAAATAGAAACAAAACTGAAAAATGTACAATAAATTGTTATATTTTCTTACTCCTTATATACAGACCACTTTAAAGCTGGGGGGGGGATAATTGTGAAGGGGGAAGGGTGGGGCAGCTGCAAGGTAAGGGTGCTAGCTGCACACTCGAGCAGACTTGATAGATCACGTGGCCTGTTTCTGCTGGCAAATTTGTATGTTCGTATGTAAGCTCTGAGGAAGGCTTTATGCTGGAATGTCATCAATATGTATGTCACCCTCCCTTCAGCATGGTGTACAGGGGTCCTGATGTTAATTACAGCTGAAGAGGAGCACAGGCAGAAATCCACCAAACAGAACACAGTTGGCAAATGACACAGATTTTCTTATCTGGTCCGCAGAATTCATTCCAGACAGGTGCTGTCTCCTAGCTAACACCTGGAGAACTGGAACAAGGCTTGTGACTGGAGAGTGGTTTTAGACTTTATGGGGGGGGAGGAGTTGGAGCAGGCAGAACACACAGAAAAAAGGTGCTAATGAAAGAATAACAAATATTTAATAAAATTCATAACAGAATAAAATGTTCACAGCTCCAAGGGATGGAAGCACAAAGGAGCAGTGGCACCAGATCACAATAAGTGGAATAACTGCAACACACAGCTGTGACTTAGAATGAGCCCTAGGCAGGCCAGGAAATGCACTCCATGCAAGTTTGCAGAGCCGAGAGGCTCTAAAATAGAAATAGGGACTGCACATGGGTGGACAGAAAACTACAGAACACACACACACAGCGCGCACACACACGCCATACACACACAGGGCTCACTGGCTACTCGCCCCTGGGACACTACCAGCCTTGCACAAGACCCAGGCCTCCCATGCTTGAGGCTAAACACACAGGAGCTCTTCACCAAGTGACCGCCCCTCCTTCGTTACTCCAGACACCCTGCAGTTACGGGCCAAGCACAACCCACACCAGACGTGGGCACAGTGGATCTAGTTCCCATCTTTCCTGGCAGGCCATCAGACTAAGCAGTGGCAGCATGCCACACAGTACAGTCTCCAGGTGCTGCCACCACCAGGACAACCACGCAACAGCCCTGCCACAGCTGAGGTGCCACCACTGCCAAACTGCAAAATATTTTTGGGTTGGGCCCCAGCCCACCTCAGTGCCACTGAGCATGTGATGGGCCACAAAGTACCATCTTCTCCAGGCTGCAGCTCCAATCATGAATGGGGTCCCCTCCTAAATAGCCTGCTTCCCTGCCACGCCCCAAAAATGGAACCTGAGCATGGAGCAGCACCAAAATGTGAAGGCTGCACCTCCCCTGGGTTGGGGTTTGAACCCCAGCCTCACTTGTGCACAGATCTCACTGCCAGCCTCTCAGACTCTCTACTGCCCCCCCTTATATTACAGCTGAGCCCAGAAGACACACCCACAAGGGCAGACATCAGCTGCAAGTAATCCTACAGGCTGACCCAATGGAGGAGAGCAAGGTAACCTATAGTAAGCCCCCAAATGGTGTAGCTTACTTCCCCCTTTCCACCCCCAGTGGGGGCACCTGGCCATCCATGGGGAAAGTTTGCCATATATATATGCTCACTCTCTACCCTTGCACTTCACCCACAGGAATACCAGAGAGGAAAGGAAAGGAAAAAAATTGGGCCCAGGGAACCCGCTACCTAAGAGCTGTGTGGAGCCCATTACCTACAGGATCCAGATACCAAACATTGTACTGAAAAATGTAGCACGCCAGGACTGCAAAACAAGAGCCACACATGTTCCTAATTGTAACCTTCCATGTACACTGCCATTCCTAAAGCCACTCCAAACACACTCTCATTCACTCACCACCAACATAGCCCACTTACCTCTCACACGCAAGGAATCAGTAGGCATAACAGGACACATAAGATAAACAGAACCGTTCTCAATCCCACTCACAAGGAGGGAAGGGCTATAATGCTCATAGTCAGAATGGAAAACACAGTGGAGAGTCCAAACAGGACCAGTCCTCAAAATGGCACAGTCTCGCAGATACTTCCCCTGGGCACACTTCTTGCTTCAAATCCTTGAAACGTTAAACAAAACAGTCATACTAACATACTAAAATGCCAGCAGAATAGGCCTAACGGTCTTCGAGTCTGCCGATTGGTCAGCCCCCACCCTGGGTGCTGACCTTGCTGCCCCTCGCCTTCTCTGGCTTCTCCTTCCCAGTTCGGATATTCTTGCTGCATTGGATTTTGCTTCCAGAACCCTTCCTGTACCTGTCCCAGCCCTCTTGAACCCTCCACCGTCTCAGCCTCCACTAGCCCCTAGGCAGTGCATTCCATGGCTCCACCACCTCTCAGTGAAGTAGCACCTCCTCCTTTCTCCCTGAATCTTCCCCTCCAGCTTCCACCCATGCCCTCTAGTGGCCCCTCCTCCTTCCTTGAAGCACCCTGACTGTTCCTCCCCATTTACCCTCTTCATGTACTTGAAGACCTCTGTCATGTCCCCCGTCCCTTCTCTCTCTCCATGTGTACATATTTAGCTCTTCGAGCCTCCTCATAGGTCCTGTCCCCAAGCCCCAAATCATTTTGTTGCCCTCCTCTGGACCTCTCCAGGAGTTTAATGTCCTCTTTAAGTGTGGCCTCCAAACTGCACGTAGTACTCAAGGTGTGGCCTCACCAAGCAGTTATACAGAGGGAGCATCACTTCCTCCTTCTGGAGGTGATCCCCTAGCGATGCATCCCAGCATCCTGTTGGCCTTGGCTGCTGCCTCCTACAAGTCTCCGAGTTGTTCATTTTAACATCCACCACCACCCCAGGTCCCTCTCAGCCATCGAGACTTGTAGCATCCCCCAGGGTGTCACTTGGCCTGGGTTCTGCCCCCAGGTGGAGTACCTTGCATTTCCTGCATTGAACCTCAGCTTCCACTTTCTATACCATCTTTTCAGAGCCTCCAGGTCCCCCTGTGGGGCCACCCTCCCCTCCTTCCCATAGTCACTGCACCTTCACTGAACCCAAACAGTCCTGACAGAAGAGAAATCATGTGGCACCTCATTTCAAATGGCAGGCACCCCATCACTGGGAGAGGAGAAAGTGTGGTCCAGTTTGGTGGTCTCGTCCGAAAAGAAGTCCATGGAGATGATATGTTTCATGCGGCACCCAGCCACATCTTGGACAAGGGCAAAATGTTTAAACAGTGTGAGCCTGGTCCAAGCCTCAGAGTGACAGAAAGAACGGGCGTGCCTGGTCACTTCCTCCAAAGGTGGTCCAAAGGTGAGTCATCATTGCAAAGCTGTAACTTTTAGACCATGCATGAAATACCCAGTCCGACCTGTTCTCCTCCACCACATCCCATAACTGCTGGGACATATAGGGATATGCTACATAGGGGAATTCAAGGTGCATCCTGTGCTTCACCCACCTCTCTGCTTGTGACCAATCAGGCAAATCTCGAACGGTGGTTCTGCTTGCTTTCCCAGGCTCCGCCCACACACCATTTCGGTAGAGCACATTCAGAGTGTCTGAGCTCAGAAGGCCATCCATTTTCATACAGGTTACTTTACTCAGGGCCACAAGGTGAGTATTATCCAGCAAAGACAGCACAGGCCTAATGTAAGGATGAGGAATTGCCCTGTACACATCCTGATCTGCACACTGATGGCCACAAGGGGCCTGGCCAGGGGGCTGAATAGATGGCTTCTCAAACACAGCTTCACTCTTGGGTCTTGCAGCCTGTATGACTTGAGGGGACTCCTTCCCAGATGCCTCTTCCTGAGAGCCACTACCTTGGCCACTGCTGCCAGGCAAGGAAGCATGGGCCGGCCCCCCTGGGCTTGTGGGGTTAGCAGCTGAAACCAGCTTACCTCACTCTCTCCCTCTGCCATGGCGAAGGTCAGCAGTAACAGGCAGAGGAGGGCAGGGCAGACAGCTAGGCCCTCCTTTGCCACCTGGGCTCTCATTTTCCACAGCTTCCACAATTACATCTGGAGAAGGAGCAGTGGGCTCCACTGGGGGAAGTGAAGCTTGGGTTTCATCCCACAGTTCCAGACTTCCCGTGGATAATAGCGAAGCAGTGCTGGCAGAGGGATGGAAGGATAAGGCCACAAGATAGCGTAAGATGGCTGATCCAGCATTCTTGCCATGGGCCATCTGGCACGGGGGACAGAAAGGGAGTCGCAAAACACCCACACCTTGGTAATTGCACCTGACACACTTCTCGTCAGCGGCTTCCTTTCCTGAAGATTTCCACAGCCAGGATAGCAGTGAGGCAGGCACAAGAGCCTGAGGCTCCTCCACTGGAGTTCTTTCCGCTATTACCAACCTGTGATCTTCACCGCATGAATGCATACACAAAATGACACCTACCACACGGCTTCCACGCGGGCCTCACCACTACCAGCCAGTCACTGCATCCCACATAGACCATGTGGACACCCAGCATGAATAATTAGCGCCTTTCACACAGCTGCCAACAACAAGGCGCAAAGTGTGTCCAAAATGGCGACCCCCAACAGCAGCACAGATAATACCCCAGAGGCCCAAACTGCCTGCCGCCCCAAAACACCGCACCGTCCAACAAGCCCACAAAGTTTTATCCCGGACAAGCTCCCATGTTTGTAAACCTCCCATCAGCATGGTGTCTCGGGGTCCTGATGTTAATTACAGCTGAAGGGGAGCACAAGCAGGAATCCACCAGTCAGGAACACAGTTGGGAAATTACATATTTTCTTACCTGGTCCGCAGAATTCATACTGGAGAGGTGCTGTCTCCTAGCTGATACCCAGAGAACAGGAACAAGGCTTGCGACTGGAGGGTGGCTTCAGACTTTATTGGGGGGGGCAAAGGAGTTAGAGCAGGCAGAGCACATAGAAAAGAGACACAAATTAAAGAATAAAAAAAAATTATTTAATAAAATTGATAAAAGAAAAAAAATGTTCCCAGCTCCAAGGGATGGAGGCAAAATGGTGCACTGGCACCAAATCACAATAGGTAGAATAATGGCAATACAGAGCTGCGACATAGCTAGATCAAAGCAGGCCAGGGAAATGATCTCCACGCAGGTTTGCAGAGCCGAGAAGCTCCAAAAGAATAGGGGCTGCGCAAGGGGTGGCCGGAAAACTACAGGCCGCACACACACACTGGGGCTCTATGGCGCTGGGACACTACTGGCCTGGCGCTACACCCAGGCCTCCCAATGCTCGAGGCCAAACACAAACAGGGAGCTCTTCACCAAGTAACCATCTCCCTCCTTCAGTTACTCCAGACATCCTGCAGTTACAGGCCAAAGCAAGACCCACCCTAAACGCGGGCACAGTGGGTCCAGCTACCTTCTTTGCCTGCAGCCCACCAGACTAAGCAACAGCAGCATGACACACATGTACAGTCTCCCAGTGCTGCCACCACCAGGATGACCATGCCACAGCTAAGGCATTGCCACTGCCAAACTCCTGAAAAATTTGGGACAGGGCCCTGCCCACCCCAGTGCCACAGAACATGGGGTGGGCCACAGAGTACCATCTCCTCCAGGCATGACTCCAACCACGAACGGTTGTGCGCCAGTCATGACAGCACCAAGTGCCTATTTTGCCAACCTTTCTTTTTGTTGGGCTGTGCCCCCTTAATAATTATTCTAACTCTGGGGGAGCAGACCTCGTGAGGGGTGGCGAAACCAGAAATCGGCGCTGTGGTGCACGGTGCTGTAATGCTAGCCCTAATGCCCTGTAAGGGACAAGTGGTATCTCTATCACTGAAGAAGAACTTAGCATGTGAAAAACAGACAGAGGCAACAAATGTGCATGCAGAGTAGTTCATTGTGGCATCAGTGCTCAGACAGACACCCTAAGCCCCAGCGCCCAACCCAAAATGGGCCTCTATCAAGGGGGGGTCTGGGGATTAACACACATACCCCATTTGAAGTGAACTAATTAAAGTGATGCACACCACAGTTAAATAACTGATACAATCCAACAACATGCAAGCAGTATAGCGCAGTGGTTTAAGGCTCTGAGCTGCAAATCTGGAGACCCGGGTTTGAATCCCACAGCCCTCACTTGCATACTGTGTGACCCTGAGCAAGTCACTTAACTTCCCTGTGCTCCCAGGTCGCACCTCTAAACAAGCTTTCAGCTTAGTGTGCTACTCCTGGTTAAACAATTAAAAAACAACATATAAAACATGCAACATAAACAATGAGGAATAAACCAAACTACATAAAACGTTTTGGACTTTTGAGATTTTCTATAACATACTCCTCATAATTATACGTTTATATTCAAATTAGGAAACAGTAATTAAACGTTATTTTAGTATTACATAATTAAACATGTAAATGAGGATACTTGTAGAATAAATTTGTTAGCATCTCAGAACTAGGAAAGAAAATGGAGGTCATTGACTCTGAGCAGCAACTACAAAACAAGTATTTTAACAACATAAAAGCAACAGAGAGAAAGAAAACTGAAAATTGGAATTAAAAAACAGAGGAAGAGAGGGTCCTGATCATGAGAAAAGGGTAGTGTGAGAGATGATCAAAAGTCTTTCAAAAACAGAGGATTTACTGGTTTAGAACAGATAAAGGAAGATAAGAAATAAACCAGAGTTAGTGTGGCAAAACAGAGTAAAAACTCAATATTTCAAATTTAAGGGTCAAAAGAAAAAAGTTAGGGGGAAGGAGAAGAGGAGAGCTATTGTAGTGGCAGAAAGGCAATAGTCATTCAAAAATGTAGAAAAATTTGTAATGAAAAAACACTAAAGGAATTTTATCATTTAAAAGTTAAACATCGTAAGGAATACTTTCCCCGAGCCAGCCAGTATTGGGCTGAATCTGTGCTGAGGGGTAGAAAATAGCAACTCTTCATGCAATTGTTCAGATGTAAGGGGTCCAAAGGGATTTCAGTGAAGGTCATTCATTCATTAAGTTGAAATTTAAATCTGTAAAAGAAAGGAAGAAAGGGAAATGACAAGGTGAGTATGATAGGATAAAGTCTACATCACATTAAGACCTATTGGTACTGCAGTTTTTAAAGTGAGAATTCAGTTAGTTTCCCTTTGTAGTGGGCTAAGCAGCCTGTTACTTCCCTTAGGTGTCTTGTAACAGGCTCAAGAATGGTAAAACATAAATTGTGGGGCTTTCCATTGTGTACTGCAGCAAAATGTGCACCTCGTGCATTATGCATGTTACCATTTACAATTGCCCTGACATGTTCTTGGATACGTTCTTTCACCGGTCTTGTAGTCCTGCCTGTGTAATAGCTCTCACAGTTACAGTCACAGTCAGACACAGTCATTCCTCCTTCCCACAGTCAGCCCCCGCGTAGCCTACATTCGTTTCTGAACCTGGGTCACCAGTATGGTAGGAGGTAAGGCGCCCAGTACCTCAGCCCTCCACGTCACTGGGCTGGCTTGATTCTAAGAATCTTATTTTCCTGGACGACCCTCAGTGCAGTGGTAATGGCTTCCTGGCCATTGATTTGGCTTGCTGAGAGTCCATGGTCACTATGTCAAGTTTAGTTTCCACAGTTGCTACATGTCCATTAAAGGAATCAACCTTTTTTTCGAGTACTTTGATGAATTTCTCCAGGTCCTTAACAGCTTTTAGGATCTCGCTGTTTGGAGATTCTGCCATCGCGTCTGGAAGCTGCCCTTTCACTGGAGATTGCGGCTGTGTCTGACACGGTTTCCCAGTATTTATTTTAGATAAAAGAATGTTCCCTAGACAAGAAAAGCAAGCAGAATCCAGTGGTGTTAACTGCAAAAACAAAATCTGAAGTTAAGAAGGCAAAAAGGTAAAGGTATTCAGAGCCTAAACTGGTTGCTATTATGCCACCCCATGGTGAGTCCATGCCTGCTAAATATTATTGCCTTGGCATGCACCTCCCATGAGGTCCATGGAGCACAGAATTCTGTTTGGTTACTTTTTATTCTTATTTCTGGACCCAGGTACAGTACCTTGTATTTATGCTGAATTCAGTTCATTTGTTTTTGCTACCCAAATATAATCAATAGTTATTTAGAGCCAGAGGAGGCTGGATCTTTATCCGTGATGTTGTACTGAAATAATGTCTTGGTGACGGGCCCCCTCTACCAGCTGGATTCCAGAATGTTTTTGTACTCTAAGCAACAACTGGATCAACAAACTGTACCATGGGGGATATTTGTTGATTTTTCATTGTGATCTGTATTTCTTTTATCATGTTTCTGTAGTGCTCCACATTGTCAGTGGGTAATCATAACAACTGGGTACAGTGCTCCCCTACCAGGGGACTGGCATAGCCTGAAAGGTGGGAGTTATAAGGAGTGCCTTCCAGTTTTCTGATATAACTTCCTTGGCCAGTCTCGTGTACGTGGTTTTCACCATGACCAGCGGAGACGGGCAGTTCTTCGGAGTCTTCCACTGACCATGTTTGGTGTCTTTGAAAATCATCTAGTAGTTGGGCCAGGTCAGGATAAAGTTTGTCTGGAGTGGAAACAAAGAGTGGCTTGACCCAGGGCACCTGCTACAATTATTATATCTGGCGCCTGTCTGACCAAGGCTACTGGGTCTTGAACCATAAAGGCTGTGTATTCATTAAAATCTAAAGTTCCCTTATGAACGTGACTGCTTATCAGGGGACAATGGTACTTCCAAATTCCTCAAATATTTTTACATGCATCTTAAATCTGTCTGTTAACTGGTGCCAGGGACAGTCATATATCTTACACCAGTGTTTCCTTTTAGAATCTATCAGACACCATCCCAAATATTTATGTAATGGTTTACTACATGTAAAATCTATACAATTTAACATACGGATATAACCTGGAACTGTTACTTTTTTTTTTCCCCCGACTTTATTTCTCTCCGATCACAGCCCATGGAACCTCTCTCGGGCATCCTGCCCATATCCTGCCTGCATGAGGCCCCCTTGAACTATGCCTCCTCTCTTCCCCCCTCCCTGCAGCCAGCACCTGCGGTTTAACCCATCCGGGGTGGGTCACCCCCTCCTCTTTGGGCGCTCATCTAAGTCAGTCTCTGGCTGCAGGTGAGGGCCCCAATGGAGGAACTGGAAGGCCAGTCGAGGTGAACTTGGCTGAGGGGATGGGAGACAGGTGCCATCACCTGTTCCACAGAGCCGGTGTTTTCCCTGTACTGGTGGTGGCTTCCCCCCACCCTTTCGTGGGCATGCCTGACGCAACGGCGCATGGCAACCCTGCCTGCATCAGCCACGCTATACAATGTGCAGCCCACGCACTGCAGCACTCCCGATCTCCACTGGGAGCCACTGGTGTGCTGGACTATCCCTCGCCCTCCTCCTCCAGGAGGAGAGCCGTCCTATGGGTGCTCAATCTTCTACCCACCCCTGCCGACTGCCGGCACCCGAGCTCACTCCCAAATTCGTGGTGCAAGGTGTGGCGTCCAGCGCCTCAACCCTCAGCGCCACCAGGCCAGCCTGGGACTGTTACTTTAAGCATACCAGAATGGCCAAGGAAACATAAATCTAAACCTGATTTGCTTTTAAGGTTATCCTGTTCTAAACTTACTGCTCTAAGTTTTAAAATATTATTTTGGGAAGGAAAACCAAAGTCAGGATTCATGATAAAACAAAATGTTTACTTTTGATATATATATGTTTAGAATTTACAAGGTAATTTTGGCAGAAGAATGAATAAACAGTAACAATTTCCAAATTTCAGTTACAGTTCTCAACTACAAGGAAAGTATCTATAAGGCAGTTTTTTGGCATTAAAGGCAGATAGGCAGTTACAAATCTTAAATCTAGTCATAATTTCTAAATACAGTTAAAATTCTTATCTGAACAGCAGTACAAGCAGACAATGATTCCTTCATTGCAAGTAAAAATACGTCGCATTAAAGATATACAAAACAAATGACAGGCTTGTCAGTCTTAGGTCCTATGCCTAAGATGAAGGGAACGAACTCACCAGACCAGTACCAGATGTTCCTATGAGGTTCTAAGAGTTGAGGTGATGCTTAGTTTTCCCTCTGAGACTCCTACCTTGCCTTGGATTTTTGGACACTTACATAGTTTTGTCCACGTAGAGATGTAACTGGATAGTTCGTATATCTCAGCAAGCCTGACTGCTCATTGGTTGTGATGGACTGTTGTTACTTTATATGGGGACTGTATTTGGGCTGTTATTTTGGGTCAATCTCATGCATTTTATGTTAAACTGAGGCTAGTTATGTCACTGCTTTTGCAGTAACTTCGGGTACTATAATAGTCAAAATTAAGTTTTGATTGAGGCTAGGGCTAGTTACTTCATTGCGTCTATAGAAACTTCAGGTAATATAAAAAGCAACATGGAGTTTCGGCTGCAAGGATATCACATAATGCAAAAAGTAATATTAGCCAGTTACAGCTCTTCCCAAGACAGTGTTGGCTGCATGCTGTGGTCTATTTTTATATCTGTGTCAGTGGCTCAGTAGGTAGCACACTCGCCTCTGAGGCCGGAGATCAGAGGGCTGTGGGTTCAGTTCCCATATCTGGCACTTGGGTTAATATCCCAGTACTGACACTAGTGCAGCATGAGAGGGGTGCTGCACTTCTGAGGTGCCATCTTTCGGATGAGACATTAAACCGAGATCCCATCTGCCTGGATTGGTGGTAGTTCAGGTGGATGTTAAAGGTCCCATGGCATTTATCAAAAAGAGTAGGGGAATTTCCCTGGTGTCCTGGGCAAAATTCCCTCATTCACTTAAAATACCACCAACAGCTTAAACTGATTCAAGGTCAGTTGGCATTCATCTGTTTCCCCCTTCCCTGGGTCGTGCCTGAAAATAGGCAGGATTTGTCTAGTGCACTTACCCAGTCAACATAAAATAAATAAATACATTTTACAGTCAGGACAGGGCTGACCTCCAGTTAACCTTTAAATGGTTAAACTGAGTAGTTGTATACACTGTCTGTGGTTACTAGAGGAAAGTACCCAACAGATGTCAGAGATGTTCAGTGCTCATCATTTTCATCAATTCAGAAGGAGTAACTTTAGTGATCTGTTCTTGTCTAATGTGGACAGTAAGAATTAAAAAATAAAACTTTTAAGTAAAATAAATCTATAAATCTATCAGATTATTACTGTATTTGTTAATCAAAGCAAAATAACATCTGTTTGTAAATATTAGGTTATAAGGTGTTAATTAATACAAAATAAAACACACTTGTTTCTTATCACTAACTATTAATTAATGATGTACTATGACAGTGGTCATTAATATTAATAATAATCAGCCTGTGCTGGTAAGAAAAATAATAGGTTAATGCCTAAACATTTTGATCTGACTAAAAGCAATTTGTTAAAATCCAGGGAGTAGAAGGTTTGCAGTAATCCAATCAGCCACCATGCTCTCTTGTTCTGGGGGTATTTCTTCATTTACCAAGGGCAACGGGGCAGGCAGAGCCAGTGGATCAAGTAACATTAGACAATCCCCCAACCATGGGGCATTAAGGTCAGGCAAGTTTAGCGGGGCAGGTTCATGCAGTAGTCCAAGCCGGACCCATGACAGGATAGACCTGTTTAGTGGAATGGTCAAATATAATGGAGCTGGTGGACCTGGTGGCAGAGGTGGACCTGGTGACAGAGGTGGTCCTGGTGGCAGAGGTTGTCCTGGTGACAGAGGCAGACCTGGTGGCAGAGGTGGACCTGGTGGCAGAGGTGGACCTGGTGGCAGAGGTTGTCCTAGGGAAGAGGCAGACCTGGTGGGGTCTGCGAGATGGGATTGCATGCAGAGCAAGCCCAAGCTTTAGAATGTTGGGCACAAAAGGATTCCATGCACTAGCAGCAACTCCTCAGTTAAGCTGTGCCATTCAAAGGGAACAGAGCTACTTTTCTCTTCTCTGAAGAATTTCATGATTCAAGACTTCAGTTGGGGCTGCAGTGCAGGTTGGGGCTATCTGTTTCAGGGAGCACCCCTAAATTTAAATTGTGCCTGTTTAGCTGCGGCTTTAAAATTGAATAGCCTGCCTGTTTTCTCACTCCCTGTGTGGCTTGGGAGCCACTTCTACCTTGCTGGGGTGTTTTTCTATGGTCTCTTGTTACAATCTTTAAAAAAAAAGAAAAAAGGTGCTGCCTCAGATAGGTACGGATTTATTTATTGGGATTGTAGGATCTCTGAGGGGTCACTCCTCTTTAGCATCGGTTCCCTTGCCCCCAGACCGCCCTAGCTAGAAGTTTTGTGTGTGTTTACTGTTTTTTTCTGACAAAACTTTGTGATTTTGACAATTTGTGAGGTGTTTTGGTGTTTCTTCCACTCAACTCCATTTTACAATTGCACGGCCGCATTTAGTCTGCGGCTTCTTCATCAAGACAGTTTCCGCCACTGTCCTGAGTGCACGATCGCAACATTAACTGCATTGTGCAGTGCTAATTCCCATTCAAGTTCTGTTGTTCAAGTGAATGCGCATTTAACAGGTGTGTGCATATTGGCACGCACCCATGCCCCCACGAGCCTAGAGGGTGAGTGCACTTGAAGTTACAGCTTTTCAAGCTGCTGGAATGGTTTTTGCTGTTGTCTGGCAATTGTGGAGCATCTGTCACACTACAGTTTAAAAGTTTTTTTCCTGTCACAGTTTTTCAGTTGTGGAACAACTGTCATAAAATCTAAGGTTTTTCTGTCACAGTTTTTCTGTTTTGGCACCATGGCTTTCAGGAGACCATACATTATGAAACGATGTAACTTCTGAAGAAGAGTGATGAGGCCTCTCCTGTGGGTACATATTCTCCCCATTGTTTTGCCCAGCATAATATTTTACTCACTGATCCCCCCAGCTGGTCCTCCGAGCTGCTGGGGGGGGGGGGCACCTGGTCCATCGCTTGGCAGTGGCAAAGCAGATTTGTGAACATCTCTATGGTTGCTCCTAGGTGAGCTTCTGAGCCGATGTCCCACAGGACATCCCAGCAGATGCACCCGACCCCAAACTGGGCCCTCAGGTCGGGGGGACACAGGTACGCCCAGGTGTGACGAGTAGGAGCAGGCGTGAATCAGATGTGCAGGTAGATCCTGACCTTGACCGAGTGGAAAGCCCAGATGAAGATTATGGGGGTCTTGGTGAAATGCTTGACTTTAAAAAGTAACTTTCAGATGAGGAGGACTTCTCCGCTGAGGAGGAGTTAGAGTAAAGAGAGTGGATGGAGCCGAAGACCGGGATTCCGATTCCACCCCTCTTTGATAATATGTCCTTGTCCTTTTTGATAGCTGAGGCATGTCGATCCTTACAGCTTAAGGAAGAGCAGCCTGTTGAGATGGTGGATGTCAATCCGATTCTGTCTGCGTCCCCCTCTGCTCCAAAATGTTTTCCAGGTTTTATTCATTGTGACCAAAATATTGAGCAAGAATGGGTGGTGGATCAGAGAAAAATCTTCCCAAATCAAAATCTAGGAATTATCCTTTCTTAGGAGAAAGATCCCGTAAGTGGGAATCTTCCCCCTCTGGCAGATAAGGTGGTTTATAATTCTATAAAACACACTACCATTCCAATCGAGGGTGCTGTGGCACTATCAGATTCACACGATAAGCGAACATGTACCTCAGGCAGGAGTGCTTTCACCTCTACAGGTATGAACATTCATACCTCTTATGCTTCTTTTATTGTTGCCAGAGTGTGACATGGTGACCCTTGTCATAGTGAACACCCCTGGGATAAATTGAACACCCTTCCCCAGCCAGTTTATATGTTTTGTATAATCTCCAACATGCTGGTTGGCTGGTTATAAATTAAGTGCTGAAGTGCTTAAAAGCTTTCTGTGCATGTTAACCTAAAAGCAAAACTGGGAGTACAGTTACAAAATGAGAAGGCTGTCTTGATATAGGAATAACAAAAACTTGTGTCTGTTTTTTCTAGATGTTATTAGCCCTTGTGACAAACTGACCTATGGTCGATGGAGAGGCAACACGCTGTGTTTAAAGTTCACAGAACAAAATGTACTTTCATTGCTTCAAAGATAAGTTGTTGCTCCAGAAAAACATAATCAGTCAGTTCAACTTCTCCAGCCTGGTCAGGTAACATAAGGGTTAACACAAAACAGTTATTTCAGGCTGACTTGATAAAAGGAATCTTTGAACCACCTATGTGGTCCAGCAGTTTTTTTCAATATACAGTCTCAAACAAAACAAACGGTTTGTAGGCCAGCAGTTTTGAATGCAGTCTCAAATAAAACACAAACAATTTTCCCTTTTAGCCTCAACTGCAGGCTGCAATTATTAGTACATTTCACTAACTGTTTTTGGCCCAGCTAGCTAGGGACTGTTTTTCAGCAGCAGGTTTCAACTTCTAACTCCAAAGGCACTCTCCAGAAATGAACCTTTCTCCTTGGTTTTCTGCTCTGGTTCCTCTGTTACATTCCACCCTCCATCTTGCAGGGATCTCTGCCTAGAAGTATATCCCCCTGCAGAAGTTTTCCAGCTTCTAACAAGATGTTAACTTCTTGTTTCCCAGTGTGGTGTTTACACTGTCACAGCCCTCTTCTAAGATATATTTTGCAGCAGACAGCTTGAGGTAATATGACCCTGCAAGACAGTCTAAGAGAGCACAGAATGTTCTGAGTAGGCAATAAGACATGACAGGGTGTGCATGGAACATATTTTACTGCACGGCCAGGGGCGTAATGAGGCACAAAACCTTGGCCGAGTGCCTTTAGTCCATGGCATGTGGTAAAATATGTTCCATGCACACACCTGGAGTGTCTTATTGAACTTATAAAATGGTCTACTTAAAAAAAAAAAGTTTTACACTTAGAAAATAAATTTTTATATGTGGTAAATAGCATTTACTTATGCTGATTTAAGATAAAATAGTCCTTCCGCCTACTACAACATGACGTCATCCTGCTGTCTCTAGCTCTTTGGGAAGTGGATGCTCTCTACTGTGTGTATATGTGTGGTTTGAAGAAATTCTCCATCTGACATGGAGCCTTTGCCCGGAGCCTTTGTAAAGAAGGCTAACTCAAAAGTTTGTAATTCCGAAATCAACTCGTACTACACAAAATGTTGGACTTGACCAGAAATACTGCTGAGCAGCTGCATAAGTAGCGGGACAAAGACAAAATTCCCACTGATTTATAATACTAAAAGTTTGCACGGGGCTGTGGTACGTCAGCCAATGGGAAGGTGGAAAGGAGGCACCAGCCCGTCTGTACTGTTAGTCGCTTAATTACAGGCTGCCGTGAGGAGCACTGTGGGTCAGCCAAAGAAAAAAACTGAAGCTTCTCTATTTGTCTCATTCTTTTGGGAAGCGGTGGAGCAGCATGAACTGCTGTGAGTTGGGGTCGTACTAGGAACACTGGGGTATGGTAGCGGCTAGAGAGGGAAACCAGTGCTGGGATCCCCAGGCTGCTGTGTCTTAAACGTGTGTGCATTTCTAGGACGCCAAACAGCCTGCCTTCATCATGAAGTGGCGGTGCGCATTTTAAGCTGGGCTGTCAGTTCTTTAGGAGGAGTCGTCTTGTGCGTCTCTAATCGCCACACAACTGATATTCCCCACAACATCCCAAAAAACAGATATCCTCGTAACATGTGGAAAAAAGATTTTGTGGGCAATTTCAGAATGGAGCGCATGAAGGAAACTGTCTTAGCAGTTTACAAAATATGTACTGTTATTTTTGTTGTACTTTCACATTTATTGGATGTAAACTGCAGTAGTATAAGCAGGGGAGACTGCTTTTACTGAGGAAACAAAATGGCAGCATTTTAAATGCCAACTTTCTAAGGCTTAGCATTTTAGCCTTTTTACTGCCGTTCTTTTTTACCCATGCATGGAACATATTCCATGCATGGTGAGCTTGATCTCTGATTGGCTGGTTTAGCCTACCCATTTTATAACCTTTAACAGTGTTGTACATAAACAACCAAGGAGGCACAAAAAGCAGGGCAGTGCTTCGGGAGGCCTCCGAACTACTGAGCTAGGCGGAGGAGAATCTTTCTCTCTGTTAACAGTACATCTGGTGGGGGAATTCATTCAGGCAGACTGGTTAAGTCGTGAAAGTGTTCACCCCGGAGAGTGGCAGTTGAACCCAGAGGTGTTCGCACTACTAACAATCAGTTCAGACAACCGCAGATCTGTTTGCTTCAAGCCACAATGCTCAGACCCACAGGTTCTTCAGCTGGTATCGGTGTCCTCAAGCAGAGGCAGTGGACGCTCTGACTCAGATGTGGTCCTTCCGCAGAGTGTATGCCTTTCCTCCACTGTCTCTGCTTCAGAAAGTCTTAAGAAAAATAAGACACTCAAGCGGAAACTTTTTCTGATAGCTCTGGAGTGGCCAAGAGGACCGTGGTTCTCATATCTAGTGAACCTAGCTCAGCAATTTCCCTTCCATCTTCCAGTATGAAGGGATCTCCTGCTACAAGGCCCCATTCTCCACCCAAACCCAGGTGCAATGCAACTCATAGCCAGACTCCTAAAAAGAAGAGACTCTTAAAGCTAGGTTTTTCCCCCGAGGGTAGTTGAAATCTTGATAGCGGCAAGAAAAAACTCTACGTTGGCTGCATACACCTTAGTCTGGTCAATTTTTTTTCTTGGGCCAGAGAGAAAGACTTTAAACCTTTGAAAGCCTCCAGTGCTCAAATCCTGGAATTTCTTCAGGATGGCGTAGATAAAGGGTTGGCATTCAGCATGCTGAGAGGTCATGTTTCCACTCTCTGAGCTTCCTTGGGGTTCTCTCTAGGAACAAATAGAGAGGTTCATTTTTTGCATGAGCTTGGAGGGAACTGACTGCTGTTTTTGATCCCCGGTTCCCCCATGGGATCTTAACTTGGTTCTAAATGCTCTCTGTGTTGAGCCTTTTGAATTTGAACCATTGTCATTTGTGTCACTGGATGTGTTGTCCTACAAGGTCTGTTTTTTAGTGGCCATGTGTTCAGCCAGGAGAGTGGGCGAACTCCAGGCCTTGTCTCGTAAGGAACCTTATCTTATCATGCATAAGGACAAGGTGGTACTTACTGTAGGATGGTTCCATCCTTCATCCCTAAAGTGCCGTCAGCTTTTCATGTGAACCAATAAATTTGTCTTCCATCCTTCTGTCCGCATCCTTCTCACCCCAAGGAGAAGGAGTTGCATAAACTGGACCTGAGGCGGGCAGTTAAGAGCTACCTTAAACGTACGTCTGAATTTTGTAAGTCAGATAGTCTAGTTGTGCTTTTTGGGGCCACTAAATAAGGGCAAAAGGCCTCTAAACCCACCCTAGCTAGGTGGGCATGGGCCTGTGTTGCTAAGGCCTATGTGGTGAAAAAGAAGAGGCCCCTGGCTCTTATCAAGGCTCCATCCACCAGGGCAATGACAACCTCCTGGGTGGAGAGGGGTGAGGCCACACTTTCAAAACCATGCAAGGCAGCTACATAGGCCTCAGTCCACACATTCAATGAAACATTATAAACTGGATGTTCAGAGTTCTGCTGATGCAGCTTTTGGTTGCAGAGTGTTGCAGACAGCAGTTCTGCAAGTAATTCTGAAGTCTGTGGTGTTAGGATAACATTCTTCCCCTCCCATTTTTTGGTCTGGGTGCTGCTTCTTAGAACCCAGTTGTTATGCTTACCCATTGACAATGTGGAGCACTATAGAAAGAAGAAATTAGCTTCATATTTACCTTAATTTCCTTTTCTGTTAGCTTCAACATTGTCAATGGGACCCACCCAGGAGCCTGGCTCCTGAGGGAGAATCTTATTTTGCATGCTAGGAGAGAAGTCTATTTTTTTAGTAAAATCCCCTATGTGGATATCTCATAGATGCATAGATACTGTCGACAGATAAGGGCTTCCAGGCCCATCCAGTCTGCCTGTTTATGCTACCTGACGAAGCGGCTAGTGACCATATCTGGTCACTGGCTTTAGCTTTTTCATCTTATCTCTAATATTTTTTATTCCTGTCCCATGCACGCTTGAAGCCTGCCACTGTGTGAGCAGCCACCACATCCTGGGACAGGCTATTCCATGCCTCCAACACACTCTCTGTGAAAAAGAACTTCCTGACATTACCCCTTATGCTGCCACCCATCAGTCTCATATCATGCCCTCTTGTTCTGGCACTACTTTTAAACTGGAATATCCTGTCCCTTCCACCTTGTTCATGCCCTTGAGGTATTGAACATTTCTATCATGTCACTCTCTCCTCCTTTGCTCCAGACTGTACAAATTGAGGTCTCTGACTCTTTCCTCGTAAGGCCTGTGATGTAGACCCTTCAACATTTTGGTCACCCTCCTCTGCACCGTCTCTATTTTGTCAGTGTCCTTATGAAGGTGTGGCCTCCAGAACTGAACACAGTATTCAAGGTGAGGACTCGCCAGGGTCCTGTACAATGGAACTATCACCTCCCTCCTTCAGCTTGTGATTCCCCTTCCAATACGCCCCAACATCCCAGTGGCCTTCCCCACCACCTTGGCCGTCTGCCTGGTGGTCTTCAGGTCATCTGTGATTATGACCCTGTGACAGGGTGGAATAGGACCCTGTTCCATTTGTTATGGAGAAAGTGTTTAAATGCAAAGATCTGTTCTTTCCTTTTCTGTCTCTCCTCTGTCTGGTTGCGCAACTAAATTCTCATGTGAGATTTCGGACTTGATCAACCTGAACAGTCTTGCAATTCTTTGCCTCTCACTGTCTCTCAGTTTTCTCTTGCTGTCTGTTTTTCTCCCTTGCATATTTATATATGCTGATATAAAATATGTGCAAATCAGTTAATGGAAATGTAACTGATATTGGGATCCCTTGTGTTTGGAAAATATATAGCATTACTGTTGAAATGTATATAATTGTATTTTGACATGACTGAAAAAAGGGGCCTTTCAGCAAGCACACTGTGTTCTGTTGTGTTCATCTTGCCTGAAATATACAAGAAGCAGGAACAGGATGCTAGAATTAAGAGTGAGGGTGAAATGACTTATAAGAGAGCAGAGCTGCAATTCCAGAAGTAGAAGAAAAAGGGACACACAGAGACTGAAGAAAGGTTTTATTTTATTTCTCTGTACCTAGTTATTCTGAACAAGTTTATTTTTTTTTTATGTTACTGCAACTGCAAATAAATAGTTTTGGTGAATTCTACAACTGCTCCTGGTTTTCCATATGCTTCCTGACCTGTGCCTCGATGACAGATAGTGTCAGCCTAAGTGGGATTTACGCCGTGCATATCCTAAGACAGGAGTTTGGTGCATGGGTACCGGACCTAGTACCAGGGAAGCAGAGAGAAAAAGAGATGCAGCGACAGGAGCAGCAAATGAGAGAAGAGATGCAGTGACAGGAGCAGCGATGGCTGGATGCCTTGCAAGTATCAGAAGGCAGAGGATCTGGCACAGATCCAGACAAGCAACAAAATGCAGCAACTCAAAAGCCATGAAACTTACTAAGTTGTGTCCCTCAGATGATATTGAGGCATACCTGACAACCTTTGAAAGAGTTGCCACAGCCTGCCAGTGGCCAAAGCAACAATGGACAGTCAGACTGGTACCCTACCTGACAGGGAAAGCCCAACTTGCCTACAGCAGTAAGGACACTGCACAGTCAGAAAACTATGACCTGGTGAAAAGCAAAATCCTGAAAAGGTATGACATCTCCGGAGAGATCTGCAGGCAGAGATTTCGATCTCTGAGGTACAATTCGGTCGACAGTCCTCGAGAAGCCTTCACCCGACTCAGAGAACTCCTGATAAAATTGACCCAACCAGAGAGCAAAACAGTCCCACAGATCATCGACACATTTTGCCATGGAGCAATTCATCAACATCTTGCCTACAGATGTGCAGCTGTGGGTAAAGGAACACCGGCCAGAGAGTGGGGAAAAGGCTGTTTCTTTGGCTGAAGACTACCAAATGGTCAGACAGATGCCACAGCAGCGAGGTAACAGCCAAGCACCAGTAAGACATTCTTTTACCCATTTAAACTCTAAGCCTGATAAGAACTCTGATGGGGGTAACAAATCTGGGCCCACAGACGTTATCTGCTATAACTGTAATAAGCCAGGCTTTTTTACAAGAAACTGCTGTAGTAAGGAGAGTGGCACTGGAGCAGATTTGTCCTTGGCAAATTGGGGCAAGTACTTAACAGATGTGAAGGTGGGGATAATACTGTGAAGGGACTCATTGATTCGGGAAGCAGACAGACCCTAGTGCATGTTAAAGTGCTGGGAAAACACTGTGCAAAGGGACAAGGTACCGGTATCATCTGCATCCACAGGGATACTCGATACTATCCCACCACCCAAGTGACTCTGACCTGTAAGGGTGTGTCACACCAAATGAATGTGGGGGTAGTACCTAAGTTACCTGTACCTGTGATTATTGGAAATGACTTTCCAGGATTTACTGAGTTGATCAAAGAGGGAGTAAATCCTGATGTTTCAGCAGCTGTAGTGACCAGGGCTCAGGCAAAAAATTTCAGATGGTGGGGACACTTTTCCTTTCAAAGATTTTGATTCGACTTGTTTGAGCACAGCCCAAGATCCGTGAATCGAGGAAAGAAAGATGATGCCTGAAGAAACAGTGGCAACAAATGACTGATGGACATAAAGGGTTAACATATAAAAATGCTGAAACTAAATTGATAACTGATTGTGATTTTCTTTCAGAACAAGCCAACGATGTTTCTCCAGGGTTATTTTAAGCAGCTGTGGGTGAAACCAAAATAAGGTAGACCAATGTTTAGAAAATGTAATGGGTTGCTGTACAGAGTTTGGTTAAACCTCAGAGGAACAGACAGAACAATTGGCTGTACCACAGAAGTATAGAACAGAGTTGTTACAGACAGCACGTGATAGTCCTATGACTGGTCACTCAGAGAGGGATCGCACCTGCCAGATTGCTGTATAGATTTCGCTTTTGAATTCATGAAAATGTTGCTACCAATTGTAATTCCTGTGCTGAGTGTCAGAAAGTAGCCCCAGTCACTAGAAAAGACAAGGTGCCCCTGGTGCCCCTACCCTGATAGATGTGCCTTTGAGAGAATTGCAATGGATGTGGTTGGTCCTTTAGACAAAAGCAAAAGGGTACTAGATTTATCCTGGTAGTATGTGACTATGCTACTCGATACCCAGAAGCAGTTCCAATGCATACTGTTACAGCCCCAAAAGTGTCAGCAGAGCTTGCCAAAATTTTCAGCAGAGTGGGCATACCTAAAGAAATTATTACTGATCAGGGTAGTAATTTTGGAGCTGCATTGCTTAAGGAGCTGTACAGACTATTAGGTATCACTGCCATAAGAGCCTTCTCCATCACCCTTAGACACAAGTCTTGTTGAGCTTTAACCAAACCCTAAAACGCATGTTAAAAAGGTTTGTAAAAGAGGAAAGGAAAGACTGGGACCAATACTTGCCTTACCTACTTTTTGCTTACAGAGAAGTGCCACAGGCATCAACAGGGTTTTCACCATTTGAAATGCTGTAAGGTAGGCAGCCAAGAGGGCCACTGTGTGTGATAAAAGAAACGTGGGAAGATAACCACACACAGAAACATCCTATAACATCTTATATGTGTGCCCTAAGAAAGACGCTGCCAAAATATGTTGAAATTGTCCATAGTAATCAGGAAGAGGCCCAAAACCAGCAAAAGGTATATTATGACAATGGGGTAAAAGAAAAAGTTTTCGAGCCAATTGAAAAGGTTTTGCTGCTGTTACCCACAGCAGAAAATAAGCTGTTGATGAAGTGGCAAGGGCCTTATAAAGTGCTTAGATGTACTGGCACTGTTAAGTACGAGATTGAGACCCCTGACAGGAAAAATCCTACTAAGATATACCATGCTAACCGCCTCAAGAAATGGGTTGAAAAAATGCCAAAAGCTGCTTTGCTAGTTTTACCAGAAACTGATAAGGAAGATATTGATGTAGCTTATGATAGACTGGAACAAACTGTTAAATGCTGATGCTATAGAGGTGAATGTTCCCTTAACCTCAGAACAAACTGCAGACGTTTGTAATGTGCTAAAGACATTTAACAGCACCTTTACCATGGTACCTGGCCGAGCAAATGGGGTTGAGCATGTAATAGTGACAAGGACTGCTCATCCTATTAGGCAAAAGACATACAGATTGCCAGAGTGGTTGAGAGCTGATGTGGTGAGGGAAAAACAAAAAAATGAAAGAACTGGGTATCATAGAGGAGTCAAGGAGTGCTTAGTCGTCTCCCATGGTAATTGTAACCTAAAAAAGAAGGGGGTGTTAGAATCAGCCTTGATTTTAGGAAACTTAATCAAGTGACAGAATTTGACAAGTTATCCTGTGCCCAGAATAGATGATTTGGTGGACAGACTGAGGAGTGCAAAGTATATCAGTACTGTCAATCTCACAAAGGGTTACTGGCAAATACCTTTAACTAAAGAATCCAGAGACAAAACTGCATTTGCCACCCCTATAGGATTCTATCAGTTCACCAACCATGCCATTTGGTTTACATGGTGCACCAGCTACATTTCTGCAGTTTATCCCCTCACACTGGTTATTGTGCAGCGTACCTGGATGATATCATGGTGTACAGTACAGACTTGAAAAGTCACCTGGAGCACCTATGAGCAGTTATCCAAGCTATCCAAAATGCAGGTCCAACTATTAATCCTACCAAATGTACATTGGGCATACAGGAAACCAGATATTTGTGCTATGTATTGGGAAATGGAGAAGTTAAGCCAGAGGTTTCTAAAATAGAAGCTGTAGCTAACAGCCCTGTACACAAAACAAAGAAACATATCAGGTCATTTTTAGGGCTGGCTGGTTATTATCTTGCTCATCATTTCATTCACAGAAACGTGGCTTTCACAAAAATCTCCTGATTTCTCTGTTTCACTTGAGGGCAACACCACCTTCCAGCAAGATAGATTAACCAAGCGAGAGGGTGAATGTCTGATCTATCTCAATAACAAAATAAGTGGCCAGATTATGCCAAGTAGTGTTAACACAAAAGATACCCAATGTTTTACCATCAAGCTATCAATTGGCCAGCAAGGTAAAACAATGTCCCTGACTACAGTCTACATACCCCCGGTAAACAAGCTTTAGGGCTTGACCTATTCTTTAACCACTTTAGCAAGCTCAACAAAGACTGGGAGCAGATCATCGTAGGGGACTTTAACACAAACTGGCTAGCACAGGATACTGTTAATACTAGGGACAAAATCCATGGCTTCTATCTTACGCAGATGGTTACGCAGGCAACAAGGTGGAACTACCGCACCGGCACAAGCACTCTTATTGATTGGCTTCTTTCTACCAACCCTCAGCATATCAAAAACATCTCTGTCCTGCCCGACACCTTAAGTGATCACTCGCCAGTAGTCTGCTCCTGGACAAACAAGGGTCCTAAAGACTCCCCTCAGCTCACTAAAAGCCGGTATCTCAAAAAGAGACAAGTGAGTAATTTCAAAAAGTATCTGAAGAATGTAGACTGGTCCCCCCAGATGACTGCAATGATGCCAATAAAGCTCTAGATTACTTCATAACTATATTCAGCAATGCATGTGACCTATTTGCTCCTGTCAGAACTGTCAAAATAAAAGGGGCCATTAACCCCTGGCTCACAGGCCCACTGATTGCTGTGATGAAACAACGTGACAATCTCTGGCACATAGCTAGAGAAACAGGCCGGCAAACTGACATTACTGCTTTTAAACTAGTCAAGCGGGGAGGCACTGATAAGCAGCAGGAAAATCCCAGCCTCTCCCCACAAAACAGGGTACTAAATGAGAAAAAGACTGAGGTAGAAAAGTCAGTGGGGGATGCTGCAACAGGAGGTAAAGCCATCAAAAAATGGAGATCAATGAGTACCAATGCCCGTAGTCTGAGTAACAAGCTTCCTGAATTAGTGGCCTTGATGGAGGAGGAACATCTGGATATTGTGGCAGTCACAGAAACGTGGTACACACAAAACCATGACTGGGACGTAAACATACCAGGATACACTATCTACAGGAGGGACAGGGAGGGTAAAAGAGGAGGAGGAGTAGCTCTTTACATAAGGGAAGGAATCAAAGCAACAGAACAAAAGGGAAAACAGGGAGGAGAAGAAGCACTGTGGGCAAATTTGGAGACCGCAATGGCACCACAATCCGCATAGGGTTAGAGCACAGACCCCTTCTCAGGGGAGGAAATGGACAAGGAAATGATAGAAAGTATACTTAGAATGGCAGAAAAGGGGAGATATTGCTGATGGGTGATCTGAATATGCCAGATGTTAACTGGAGTGCAGTTGCAGCAGCCACTTTGAAGAGTGGGGTTATTCTAGATACCCTACAGGGGCATGCCTTAAACAACTAGTATTGGAGCCCACTGAGAGGGAGCAATCTTAGACCTGGTTCTCTCAAATGGAGATGAGAGAGGATCACAGATGTAGAAGTGGGTAGCCATCTGGGAACTAGCGACCATCGAACAGTATGGTTCACAATAAACACAGCAATAGAGTCAAGCTACAAAGGCAAAAGTACTGGACCTTAGGAGGGCTGATCTTACTCAAAATGGGTGTGTGCTTCAAGGAATGCACTAGCAAATGGGCAGGAAGGAGGGGTGGAAGAACAATGGGGAATAATAAAACTGCCATCACAGAGGTAACAAGCCTTTGTGTGAAGCAAATAAACAAAACAAAACAATGTAAGAAACCACTATGGTTCTCAAAGCAAGTGGCAGTGAAGGTTCAAGAGAAAAAGAAAGCATTCAGGAAGTACAAGGAATCACAGAAGGAGCAGGACAGAGAACTGTATCAGTTAAAGCAAAAGGAAGCTGGGAAGGCAGTCAGAACAGCAAAGGCCCAAACCGAGGAAAAGATAGCCAACTCAGTTAAGAAGGGGGATAAACCTTTATAGGTACATCAGGAGCGAAGGAAGACCAAGGGAGGATAGTGAGGCTAATAAAGGGAGGGAGGGTGGGCAGAGGGTGACTGTGAAAAGGCAGAGATACTAAACAAATATTTTTGCTCAGTATTTACAAAGGAAGAGGGGGAGGTACCTAAAACAAACAGTAGAAACACTCTGGATACAGAAGTTGATACCAGCCCATTTACAGAAGAAAGGGTTCTGAAAGAACTCTTAAAACTGAAGGTGGACAAAGCAATGGGGCCTGATGGGATTCATCCCATAATTCTAAAATAACTAAGGGTAGAACTAGTGACACCACTGACTACCCTCTTTAACAAATCATGGGAGGATGAAGTGGTACCCGAGGACTGGAGGAGGGCAGATGTGATTCCCCTTCACAAAAGTGGGAGCAAGGCAGAAGCAGGAAACTACAGACCTGTTAGTTTAACCTCAGTGGTAGGGAAAATGATGGAATCACTTCTGAAGGAAAGAATTGTCGAGTATCTAGAGGCCAGAGGGGCACAGGACCCAAGGCAGCATGGATTCACAACGGGTAGGTCATGCCAGACAGATCTGATAGATTTCTTTGACTGGGTGACCAAAGTAGTAGATCAGGGAGGGGCTGTGGACATGGTCTACCTAGACTTTAGCAAGGCATTTGACACAGTCCCACACAAAAGATTAATATACAAGTTAGCCAGCCTGGGAGTGGGTCCTGGGTGACAGCCTGGGTAAAGAATTGGCTGGAGAATAGGACCCAGAGAGTAATAGTAAATGGAGTCTGCTCTGAAGAAAGGGGGGTTACTAGTGGGGTACCGCAGGGTTCAGTATTAGAACCGGTCTTCTTCAATGTCTTTATAAGCGACATTGCAGAGGGACTGGAAGGAAAAGTATGTCTCTTTGCAGATGACACAAAGATTTGCAACAGAGTTGATGCACAGGGTGGGGTGGAAAGGATGAGAAGGGACTTGGCAAGGTTAGAGGCATAGTCAAATGTATGGCAGCTTAGATTCAATGCTAAGAAGTGCAAGGTAATGCACCTGGGAAACAAAAACCCAGGGGAAGAGTACACAATGGGGGGTGAGATACTAACAACAACCAAAATGGAAAGGGACCTGGGGGTAGTTATCAGATGACCTAAAGGTGGGCAAGCAATGTGAGAGGGCAGCAAGGAGGGCTGGGGGATACTGGGATGCATAGGGAGAGGCATCACCAGTAGAAAACAGGAAGTTATTATCCCTCTGTACAGACAGCTGGTGAGACCCCATCTGGAGTACTGCGCAGTTCTGGAGACCCAATCTCTGCAAAGACATAGACAGAATGGAAGCTGTCCAGAGGAGGGCTACTAAAATGGTGCAGGGTCTGCACCGGAAGACATATGAAGAGAGACTTAAGGAGCTTAATATGTATAGCCTCGAGGAAAGGAGGGAGAGGGGGACATGATAGAAACTTTCAAGTACCTCAAGGGAATCAACAAAGTCCAAGAGGGTAGCATCTTTCAAAAAAAGAGGTGTGCAAGAACAAGGGGCACAATTTGAAGATAGAGAGGGGCGGCTCAGAGGTAATTTAAGGAAGTTTTTTCACAGAGAGGGTTGTGGATGCATGGAACGGCTTCCGGAGGAGGTTGTGGAGTCAAAAACAGTGGTGGAATTCAAGCATGCATGGGACAGTCATAAGGCAATTCTAGGGGGTGGGGGTAGGAAGAAGTAGGCTGCTGGTTAACTAGGATCTGCAGCTTACCCATTAGGTAGGAAAATAGGCAGACTGGGTGAGCCAAGCAGTCCTTATCTGCCGACAAATTCTATGTTTCTATGTTTAAGATGGCTAGGAATAAATGCACCAGGCTAGTAAGACATGCCAAAGCTTCATACTATAAAGAACAACTGGAGAAAACCTGGGGTAATAGCAGTGAGTTTTGGAAAAACATTAGGTCCCTCTCTGGTAAAGAATCCAGAGCTCCACTTGATCTAATAGTCACCACATCTGGCCCACTACAACAACCTTTTGACCCGGCTAATGCCTTTAACAAGGCCTTCACAGACCTCAGCTCTGTTCTCCCCCCTGAATTTCTTCAGTCCTCACATGCAGCGGATCTTTATAAGCGACATTGCAGAGGGACTGGAAGGAAAAGTATGTCTCTTTGCAGATGACACAAAGATCTGCAACAGAGTTGATGCACAAGGTGGGGTGGAAAGGATGAGAAGGGACTTGGCAAGGTTAGAGGAATGGTCAAATGTATGGCAGCTTAGATTCAGTGCTAAGAAGTGCAAGGTAATGCACCTGGGAGACAAAAACCCAGCGAAAGAGTACACAATGGGGGGTGAGATACTAACAACAACAAAAATGGAAAGGGACCTGGGGGTAGTCATATCAGATGACCTAAAGGTGGGCAAGCAATGTGAGAGGGCAGCAAGGAGGGCTGGGGGATACTGGAATGCATAGGGAGAGGCATCACCAGTAGAAAACAGGAAGTTATTATCCCTCTGTACAGACAGCTGGTGAGACCCCATCTGGAGTACTGCGTGCAGTTCTGGAGACCCAATCTCCGCAAAGACATAGACAGGATGGAAGCTGTCCAGAGGAGGGCATCTAAAATGGTGCAGAGTCTGCACCGAAGACATATGAAGAGAGACTTAAGGAGCTTAATATGTATAGCCTTGAGGAAAGGAGGGAGAGGGGGGACATGATAGAAACTTTCAAGTACCTCAAGGGAATCAACAAAGTCCAAGAGGGTAGCATCTTTCAAAAAAGAGGTGTGCAAGAACAAGGGGGCACAATTTGAAGATAGAGGGGGGCGGCTCAGAAGTAATTTAAGGAAGTATTTTTTCACAGAGAGGGTTGTGGATGTATGGAACGGCCTTCCGGAGGAGGTTGTGGAGTCAAAAACAGTGGTGGAATTCAAGCATGCATGGGACAGCCATAAGGCAATTCTAGGGGCTGGGGGTAGGAAGAAGTAGGCTGCTGGTTAACTAAGATTAGTAGCTTGTCCACTAGGTAAGGAAATGGGCAGACTGGGTGGGCCAAGCGGTCCTTACCTGCTGTCAAATTCTATGTTTCTATGTTTATGTTTATCCCATCGACCCCAACCCACCACTCTCCCTTAGAAATGGTCAACCACCTTTCTACTTCAGGCAAATCACGAGGTCACAGACCTTTAAATATGTTAAAAGGATTCTAACGAAAACCAGAATCGGCAGTGATTCACTTGACATGAAACTGCTAGCGATCGCCCTGGAAGAACTTGCCTCTCCACTAACCAAACTATTCAACATCTCCTTGCAAACTGGAATCTTCCCAGACAGATGGAAGACTGCTTTGGACACCCCTGCGTTTAAGAGCAGGGACAGAACTGATATGGGGAACTATCGCCCTATCTCAACATTACCCCCTCTCTCAAAAGCATTGGAAAAGGTTGTCTCTGATCTGCTCACTGAAGATCTAAACAAGTACAATCTGCTATGCCCACAGCAGCGTGTTTTTTTTTGAAAATACAGCACCATCACCGCCCTGATCGACTTTACCTCCCATGTCTACGAAGCCCTTGATTCAGGAAAAATGGTGGGGTCCATATTTATAGACCTCACCAAAGCCTTCAACACTGTTAACCACCAAATCCTGCTAAGACACCTGTGGACCCTGGGATTGTCAGCAGATACCATCTCCTGGTTCAACAGCTACCTATGACAAAGGATGCAGTGTGACAGTATAGGGAGTGTAACCTCTGATACCAGTAAGGTAATTCTGGGGGTCTCCTGGGGCTCAATCCTAGGTCCACTTCTCTTCAGTCTCTTTATAAATTCCCTTCCCAAAGCTTGTCCTGCTAAAATGCTGCTGTATGCGGACGATGCAGTGATCTCTGTGCCTGGCAGCAACGCTTGCGAAAGCTCAAAAAACCTGCAGAGTACCTTTAACATGCTTGAGGCGTGGTTCTCACAAAACTGACTCCTGAAACATAAAAAAACTAAAACGATGCACCTAACCTTGTCACTTTCCAAAAGGAATGTTAAACCGTTGACTATCTATAGCCAAAAAGGGAATAGCATTGAACAAATCTCCACCTTCAAATATCTTGGAGTACATATTGATGATACACTCTCTGTGCACCATATCGATCACATATTCAAAACTGGTAATATTAAGCTAGGTATCCTCTATAGGCATAGGCAAGCCATGACTTGAGAGACTCTTAACCTAGTTACTCGAAGCTCTATACTGTCTATCATCAACTACGAACTAGTCATTTACAGTGCTGCCACCGACTCAGCCTTAAAATGAGTCAAAATTACTAGCCAACAAGGCCTGCTCCCTGGTCCTTGGCGCCAACAAGTGTACCCATACTTGCACCCTTTACTCCTCTACAGGTTGGCTTCCACTGTACCTCAGGGCAAAGTATCAGGCTTGCCTTATGGGCAAAAAAGCTTTACTAGGTCTCTCGCCCGGCTCTACTGTAGCTTTGTTCCAGCGAAACCCCTCCTCAAAGGTCACAAGAGGAACGGCTAAGGGAGTGCTCCATGACCCCTTCAAAAGAACGTGCCTTGCTCAGCGGTAACTCTCCTACCGTGGCCCCACTTGGTTTAACGAACTCCCTACTACCACTCTGGAGCACACACAAATTGGCCCCTTTAAAAGAGACCTGCAGACCCTTCTGGCCCAAAATAACCAATGTGACTGCAACCATTAAACACAGATGGCTATCACCACCATGAGTTATTCCCCCATCCCCCCACCACTTCCCCTTCGCTCCTGCCCCTCCTGACAAAGCCCTGGGTGGCTGTCCCCCCACTCTTGCTCCATCCCTCCCCCCTCTTTTCTACCTATGACAAAGCCCCATCAGGGTACTCTTCACCTAACTGCGGCTTGGTCCCTTGATGCCTTTTCAAGGCCTCAACAATATAGCGATCCATATGTCAAAATCACTTGTAGTACCTGCTACAATATAGTGATCCATATGTCAAAAGCACTTATAGTACCTGCTACAATATAGTGATCCATATGTCAAAAGCACTTGTAGCACCTGCTACAATATAGTGATCCATATGTCAAAAGCACTTATAGTACCTGCAACAATATAGTGATCCATATGTCAAAATCACTTGTAGCACCTGCTACAATATAGTGATCCATATGTCAAAATCACTTATAGTACCTGCAACAATATAGTGATCCATATGTCAAAATCACTTGTAGCACCTGCTACAATATAGTGATCCATATGTCAAAATCACTTATAGTACCTGCTACAATATAGTGATCCATATGTCAAAATGCACGTATAGTACCTGCTATACAACCAGTCAATCTTCTGTCTTCCTGCAGTGTCATCAAACTACCTCTTTAATTTTGTCTCTTGTCCTATTGCTATGGAACCTTTGTAATTCTAGTCTGTCGTCTACCTGACATGGAACCTTTGTAAAAGAGCCTTGATGGCTCAACTGTATTAATCTGCAACTGAAGTAAATAAATAAATAAATTATCGGAGAGTTGTTCCTGACTTTGCTGAATTAGCTACTCCTCTCACCGAACTAATGAAAAAATGGTACCCAAATAATGTGAAATGGATCCCAGAGTGTGATGAAGCTTTTCAAGCCATAAAGGCTGCATTATGTTCAGCACCTGTTTTAAGAAGCCCAGACTTTGAGAAACCATTTTTGCTACAAACAGATGCATCCGCGGTGGGCCTAGGTGCAGTCCTAAGTCAGAATAAAGATGGGACAGAACATCATATTCTGTACATAAGTAGGAAATTGCATGACAGGGAGAAAAGGTTCTCCACTCTCAAAAAGGAGTTTTTAGCAGCAAAGAGGGCCATGGAGTCCCTGAAGTTTTGTTTACTAGGAATTGAGTTTATGCTTATAACAGATCTCAATCATTTCTTTTGGCTTAACCAGATGAAAGATAAAAATTCCAGAATCACAAGGAGGTACCTGGTACTACAGCCACTTAAATTCATGGTGATTCACAAATCTGGTAAAGAGAATAGCAGTGCTGATTTTCTGTCAAGATATGAATCAGGAATTGAGGGTTCTGAAGGTTGAAAAAAGTATGAGTTTGAACTGTACGGTTTGCTGCATTGTTGTAAAAAAAAAAAAACGAATGATGTACATGTGCTTAATATCTGAAAGCAGCAAATGTTATAAGAGAATAGAAAGTTTTGGAAACCTGTTTAATAAAACAGGTTCCCTCTTAAGAGGGGGTTTTATGTAACAGGGTGGAATAGTACTCTGTCCCATTTGTTATGGAGAAAGTGTTTAAATGCAAAGATCTGTTCTTTCCTTTTCTGTCTCTTCTCTGTCTGGTTGCGCAACCAAATTTTCCTGTGAGACTTCGGACTTGATCAACCTGAACAGTCTCACAGTTCTTTGCCTCTCACTGTCACTCAGTTTTCTCTTGCTGTCTGTTTTTCTCCTTTGCATATATATATATATGCTGATATAAAAATATATGCAAATCAATGTATGGAAATGTAACTGATATTGGGATCCCTTGTGTTTGGAAAACATACATTACTGTTGAAATGTATATAATTGTATTTTGACATGACTGAAAAAGGGGGGCCTCTCAGCGAGCACACTGTGTTCTATTGTGTTTATCCTGCCTGAACTATACAAGGAGTAAGAACAGGATGCTTGAATTAAGAGTGGGGGTGAAATGACTTATAAGAGAGCTGAGCTGCAATTCCAGGAGAATTGGAAGAAAAAGGGACACACAGAGACCGAAGAAAGATTTTATTTTATTTCTTCTACATAGTTATTCGGAACAAGTTTTTTTTTATATTACTGCAACTGTAAATAAATAGTTTTGGTGAATTCTACAACTGCTCCTGATTTTCCTTTTGCTTCCTGACCTGTGCCTCGACGACAGACCCCCAAGTCCCTCTCTTCCTTAGTAACTGCCAACGGCTCTCCCCCCAACCGGTAGCTCGTCCCAGGGTTCCTGCTCACCGCGTGCATGATTTTGCATTTCTTTGTGTTAAACCTTCGCTGTCACACATCTGACCGTCTCTCTAACCATTCCAGATCCTTTATTTATTTATAAAATTTTGGTGACCGGGTAAGCCCACCGAGCCTCGGAGGTCTCTTTTCAGGGGCGACCCGGGATTACATAGCATTGATAACACAGTATGGTATAGAAATACTACAGGATGATACAGTCAGCTGGTTACATGTGGTGCGAGCAACATACAGTTGTGGTGGTGTACAGGAGTGTAGCAGAACATGTGAATAGACAAGAACATGAAAGAGGAGGGGACGAGCCACATTGCTGATACAAATTACACTCTAAGAGTAGTGTAGGACTGTGAGATTCAGTTGTCCGTGTGGTGGTCCCAGGAGCCCTTACAATGGCATTTGGTAGTTGCCATCATATGAGCCTTAAGCCTAGTTTGGAAACTTTTGATAGAAGGTGCTTCCTGCACCCCGGAAGGGAGGGCGTTCCACAGGGTGGGAGCAGTGTGAGCGAATGACTTGCCCCCCCGCCTCAGTTCTTACTCTGGAGACAGCTAGGAGAATGCGGTCTGTTGTGCGGAGGAGCCGGGTATTAGTCTTTAGCACAAGGAGTCCAGAGAGGCTGGGAGTGGGAGCTGGGCTGATTAATTTGAAGGCTTGGCATAGCAGAGGGTACTGGAGATGAGCTTCCAGTGAGGGCCAATTTAGTAGGGATAGGGTGTCACAGTGGTGGTTCCTGGGGTTTGACTGGGCAGTGAACCGAGCCACCTTATTGTACAGGACTTGGAGTCTGTTCATCTCAAGCCTTGCTACTCCACGCACTACTGGGTCCGCATAGGTGATTGTTGGGAGGAGGATGCTGGTGGCGATGGAGACCCTTGCTTCAGGTAGCAGCTGGTCTTTCAGTCAGTAGAGGGTGCCTAGTTTCCCATATAAGGTTTTAGAGACTTGATCCTTGTGGTTCTAGAGGGTGAAACCCTGGTCCAGGGTGAGGTCAAGGTATTTTAGTGACGCCACTACCTCTAGAATGCTACCAGACGTGGAGGTCAGGTGTAGGTGTGGTTTTCTATCATGTCCAAGGGATCTTGGACGGAACAGCATAGCCTTGGTCTTGTCCGTATTAAGGACCATTCTGTTCTTAACGAGCCAGTTCTCGAGGGATCTCAGGTCACCTTGGAGTAAGGGGCTGAGGTCACCCAGATTAGCGGAAAGTCAATAGATGACGGCATCATCCGCATGCTAGACTACAGAGCTCCCACCACAGTGGTCGCTCAGTTCATTAGTGAAAAGAGAAAAGAGGAGGGGGCCGAGTATCGACCCTCGCGGCACTCCCTCTTTTAATGGGAGTGGATCTGATATGGCGTCTTTCCACTTTACCCTCTGTGTGCGACTGGTTAAATAGCTTTAGAACCACCTTAGAGAATGGCTGACAAGACCTACATTGCCCAATTTGGCTAATAGCAGATTGTGATTGACCAGGTCGAAGGCCTTGGATAGGTCAATGAAGACCGCACCAGTAGGGGTCCCCTTGTCCAGTTCTCTGAGTACGTCCGTAGATAATTTGGTAAGGGCAGTGTCCGTCCCATGCCGGGTTCTGAAACAGTGCTGGGAGGGTGCCAGAAGTTGATGGAACTCCAAGTAGTCTTGGAGTTACCCATAAATCAGCCTCTCTTGTATCTTTGACAGGATGCAGAGCAAGGAGATTGGCCTGTAATTGCTGATAGACTCCCGATGGCCTCCCTTGTGGATTGGGACCATATGGGCCTGTTTCCACTGCTCGGGGACTACATCCTCTTTTAGGGATCGATTCATGAGCCAGGTCAGGGTCTGACCAGGGACAGGGCACCTTCCTTCAGCAGCCTGAGGTGAATCCCATCGGGTCCCCCAGAGCCAGAAGTTTTTAGGGTCCTTGATAGTGAGAGAACTTCTTTTGGTTTGACCAGTCTGAGATGGAAGGTTGGGTGGTCAAGGTTAGGAAGTGACCACATGCTATGTCTGTGTAGAGGGGAGGCAGTCCAGCCTTGTAAGAGACCAGATCAGTGAAGTGGTGGTTGAGTGACATGGCGATGTGGGGGTCGGCGTGTATTGTTTATTGACCTCAATGGGGCCTAGTTCGGACTTGCCGTTCCCCTTTAGCAACCCATTAATGTGGGCCCAAAAGAGTCTAGGGTTCCCTAAATTCTTTTTTTGAAGTTGCGTGACATACTCCCTTTTGGCAGTTTTGATGGCCAGTTTGCACCTGTTTCTGAGAGTTCTGTAGCTCACATGGTCAGCAGGTAGGGAGGAAAGCTTGTATTTTTTCCAGGCCTTGTCACGGTTTATCATTAGGGCCTTCAGTGGGGGGGGGGGGTGATCCACCTGTAACTACTTCCCTTGGTATGGAGTTTCTTCTTGGGGCAAATAGGTTGGCTGCCGCATTGAGTGTTCTCTGGAAGAAGGCAACCGCATCATCAAGAGAGGGGAGGAGTTTAATTGGGCACCAGTCTATGCTGTTAAGATAGTTGGAGAGTTACTCGGGTAAGAGATGGATGTAATCCTGTGCAACCAGGATTCACAATCAAAACCTAGGAGCCCTATTTTTCCAGATACAGAATATAGGGGAGTGGTCACTCAGGGCATCAGCTAGGGTGCCAGCAGCCTGGATGTTACAGGGGTTGGTCACTAGTGCCCAGTCGAGGGTGGAGTGATTCCCTGTTTTATGGTTCAGTCTTGTAGGTCCTGAGATAACCTGCACAAGATTTGCTTCTTGAACCAGTCCTTTAAGAGACTGGTTTGCATTCAGGGGCCTAGTTCAGGTTAAAGTCCCCCAGGATGAGTAGCTCAGAGGAGACCTCCTCACCAATGTCCTTTAGGACTGTCTCAAGGGATAGAAGAGCATTCTTAGGGGGGTTGTATACACACCCAATGGTGAGATGCTTGCAACGACCAAGGGTGATGTGTACGAAGACCGATTTGCTGTCAGTACTGGTAGTATGCTGCAAGTTAACCTGCACTGAGTTCAGGGTGTCTTTTGCATAGATTAAGACCCCCTCCCCCTCTTTTGTTTGCTCTGTTTTTGTGGAAGGAGTGGTACCCAAGGGCGGCAACCTTGTGTGAGAGGACTTGAGGTTTGAGCCAGGTCTCTGATAAGGCCAGGACATCTGGATTGTACAGATCCAACTAGGCTTGTACTTCCTGCATCTTGGGTTGCAGGTTGCATATATTCATATGTGCAATCCACATGCCCTTCGAGGACACCCAGTGTGGGTCCTGTGGGGAGGAAATCAGTAGGTTGTCAAGAGGGGGTCCTGGGTTTAGTTGAATATCTCCTGCGAGGAGCAGGAGGGCAGCAATGAGACAGAGTGAAGGGGGGCAGGGGAGAGGGAGTAGGTCAGTTGAGTGTCTGCTTTAGCGAATAGGAAAGTAGAGTGCCAAATGCCTTTTTTGGTAAATTCGTGGGCCATCAAGAGCGACTGGAGACTGTTTTGGGGGGGGGGATAGCCAATGGGAGTATGGAGGGGTATCAGGCTGTGGGGTCCTCTGAAGCCTGGATTGCCCATGCAGATAAGCCTGTCAACCCAGAGGAGGGACAGGATATACATAACGGCCAGGAGTATCCCTCTGTTGGGCCAATACTGGTAGGGTATCCCTTGCTTTTTAGATATTCCTATAGGTAGGTGTCCTTTTAGCAGGAGGAGGAGAGATTAAGGTAGACCTAGTCTCTTATCTTAGCAACCCTGGGCACGATATGATCAGAATTTCTACAGCCTCGCTGACCCTTCAGAACTCTGTGTCCCCTGTAAAAGAAGTCTTATAAACAGGCGTGACTGGTAGCTTCTGTGTTACCACCTTTTGTCTAATAGTGGAAGCTGCTCATCCCCTGTGGGAGTCTGACCAAGTCGTGAGCAGCAGGTTAGGTTAGCAGTTCAGTTTATGGTGCTGAGTACTTTCAGTTATTTAGTACCTCCCAATTACTAGCAGAGCAACAGGATTAAAGTACCACCTATATACTAGCCGATCAAATCAATAGCCTCATACGGCAACCAGTACCCATATAATAATATTTGCAAGTTCTATCTAAGAGGCAGTCGTTCTACGCTAAACAGATACAATATTCTATCTAAGAAATTGCACAGTGAGAGTCTTGTTTGAATCGCATTTAGAAATTGTAAAGCTTATTATAAATTCATACAAAATCTGTCTAAGAAACAGTCAAGAGGCGCTAAACACAGTGTGAATTGGACATAATCATATGCAGTATTCAGTCTGAGGAATTGCCCGGTTTGCAGTCTAGGTTGAGTTATATATAAAAAGAAAAAGAAAAAAAAAAGACCGTTAGGGCTTCCGACAAACCAGACTGGCCCCAGATGCTAGGTGGGCGTGGTTGGGGAGCATTTAATGGGAGGGGGGAACAGGGTGTGCGGACAGGACGAAAACAGTCAAGCCTGCTACTGCCGAAATCCCTGTGTGTCCCTCTGCAGCTTCAGGGACTGAAATTCATCGGGGGAGGTCCGTCTGGCTCACGGCAAGGTAACCGGCGCCTCAACCCCGAGGTTCTCCGCTTGCTGGAAAATGTGCATTGCAGGGGGAACGAAAAGCCAGAGCCACCCACTCCTGCCCTGAAGATAATTCTTGTGCCACTGTCTGGATTGAGAAGTCAGCTGGTGCTCGATCACAGTCTTTTGTCCAGGCTGCCCGAGCATCACGGACTTGTGGACCAATAGGGCACGGCTGCCGTTTTTTAAAATTTGGCACCCAAATGGCAAGTGCAGAGGCTCTGGAATTGTTTCTGTCCCAAAATCAAGCCCGCTACTGCCGAAATCCCTCTGTGTCCCTCTGCAGCTTCAGGGACTGAAATTCATCGGGGAGGTCCGTCCGGCTCACAGCAAGGTAACCGGCACCTCAACCCCGAGGTTCTCTGCTTGCTGGAAAATGTCTGTTGCAGAGGGGAACGAACAGCCAGAGCCGGCCACTCCTCCTCTGAAGATAATTCTTGTGCCACCATCTGGATTAAGCCTTTCCACCTCCTCCAGGGTATCCACCTTGTTGCAGATCTTGGTGTCATCTGCAGACAGGCAAACCTTTCCCTCCAGCCCATCTGCAGTGTCATTGATGAAGACACTTGTAACCCCTACCCGGTCTACCGTTTGTTTCTGATAGCAATACCAGGTGGGCTGGGTTCGGGGAGGAATAGGTCACTCGGCACAAAGGCTAGGTTTGGCTACTCTGCACAGGGGCACCCAAGTAACTCTGAACACAGGAAGCAATAACTGTAATGTCCAATACCAGAAGTGGGATTCTAAAGTGTGGCTTTTTATTCACATCCAAACAGAATAAACAAAGCATAGATGGACCCCCACAGGGCTACACTCCTGGTGATGCAGATTAAAAGAGACCAGAACACTTCCTCAACACTTTAGCCCTCAGGCTCTGAACCCACTGGGTACACAGCCCGGACTTGCACTCTGCTTTGGGTTACACAGCCCGAACTTGTACACTGTTCTGGGTTTTCCCTGGCTTGGCTCCCTTGCCAGCCACTTGGATACCTTCCATGCTTCATGGAAACATTTTCTGGTGGCTCCCTAAACCACCTAAGAGCACCTCGGCTCCATCAGGGAATCTTCCATTCAGTCCCACATCTGGGTACTTTCCTCAGGCACTGGCCAAGTACCTGAGAGAAAGAAAAGATGTCTCAGAGCAAATCCGTGGAGGTGAATTTGGTTACTACTGATGGGGGGTCTCCCACCTCTCGCTCCCACAATTCATACCCGGCCATTTCTCTGGACAGTAAACACCTCATCCTGTAAAGCTTTGCAATGTAGATTCTTGCTAAATGTATTACACATTCCATCTACTTGTCTTGCTTCCCATTTGTGCTGGACTTGAACATACTTTTAAGTGGCATTGTCCATTACTCTAGACCCCCCACAGGTTAAGCAGTCCAATCCCCAATTTCCTTCACTCTTTGTGCTGGACTTGAACATACTTGAATTAAGTGGCATTGTCCATTACTCTAGACCTCCCACAGATTAAGCAGTCCAATCCCCACTTTCCAACTGTACTTGGCTGTCTTTTCCTGACCCCACAGTAACAGTCCCTTTAGTTTCCTTCTGTTCAGGTGAAAACACTTGGCCCTTTTTCAGAGCGAACTCACCTTTGGTTGCAGGTGACCCACAGGCGTTTCCTCCACAAGGAATTTCTCTCTCAGAGCTTCTGGTGCCTCAGCACAACTTGAACAGGCAGCTTCTTTCCCTTATCCGGATCCAGGGGGTTTGCCCCTGGAAAACAGGCAAAAACCTTCCCCCCAACCCCTCAGGGATGGGGCTACTGAACCATTGAAAGCGGTCTCCACCACTTCAATTGCCAGTTCCTGTGTTCCTCTTCAGGTGGAAACACACACCTTCGAAAAGTAGCTCCGAAACAGAGCTTAAAGCTCTGAGAGCCAGCACACACTCTGCTGCACTACAGTCTCTCACTCAGACTACACACAGACTGGCTTCAAATTCCCCAACGTTCTACTCTAACCTCCAACTGCAACATTCCAGTGTGGCTTATGCAGCTGCGACAGTTCTATAATGATGTCATCCCTCAGTCTCAGCTGAGACTGAGAACAGAGTGAGACAGTATGAAATCCATTTAACTGGAGTTTCACAAGCTGCCTTCCCTGCCTACCACTAGGTCTTACTGGGATTCTGGTATCCCCGTGTAACAGGGGGGTTACACTCTGAAGAGAACTGGCTCCAGAACTGACCTTTGAGGTACTCCACTGGTCACCTCCCTTTCCTCTGATTGGGTTCCATTTACCACTACCCTCTGTTTTCGGTCCTTTAACCAATTTTAAATCCAGTTTACCACCTTTTGACCCATCCCTAGGCTTTCTAGCTTGTTAACCAGTATCCTACGTGAGATGTAATCAAAGGCTTTGCTGAAATCTAGGTAGGTAATGTTTACAGCCCCCCTCCCCCCCAGTCTACTCTTTGTCACCCAGTCAAAGAAATGTATTATATTAGTTTGACAGGACCATCCTGTGGAGAACCCATGTTGCCTGGGATCCAGCATCCCCATAACTTCAAGGTGCTCCACTATTCTCTCCTTTAGGAGTGTTTACTTTCCTACTACAGAGGTTAGACTGATCTGTAGTTCCCTGCATCTTCTTTACTCCCGCTCTTGTGAAGAGGAACAGCATATGCTCTTCTCCAGTCCTCTGGGAACTTTCCAGTGTCTGGAGACTCACAGAACAGGGCTGCCAGAGGGGCTACCAATTCAATTCTCAGTTCCCTTAAGACCCTGGGATGTATGCCATTTGGACCCATGGTTTTGTCCACCTGGAGCTTTGCAAAGTCTTCTAGGACCCTCTCTTCTATGAACAAACTGGTGTTTACCCCCTTTTCCTCTGTTCCTTTAAATTCTAGCTGTAGACCCTGCCCATGTGCTTTCACAGTGAAAACTGAACAGAAATATTAGTTCAGGATTGCTGCTTTCTTCCTGTCTTCCTCCACTATCTGTCCCTTGGCTTCTCAAAGCTTAGCTACTCCCTCTTTACCTTCCTTCTGTCGGTGATGTACCTGAAGAATGTCTTGTCTCCCTTTGTAACCGATTGAGCTATTCGTTCCTCGGTTTGTGCTTTAGCGCTTCTCACTGCTTTTTCTGCCTCTCTCGGACACTTCTGGTACATTTCCCTGTCCTCGTCTCTTTGTGTCTCCTTATACTTCCTGAAGGCTAGCCTCTTGGCCTTTACCTTTTCAGCTACCCCCTTCAGAATCAAATCAGTTTTCTTTTCCTTTTTCCTTTGTTTATTGACATAACACTTTGTTTTGTGACCTCTGCTATTGCCTTCTTGATGTGTGCCCATTTCTCCTCAACGTCCCCCCATCTCCCTTTTTTCCGGGGTTTCTCTAAGCTGAAGTCTCATCTTGGTAAAGTTGGCCTTTCTGAAGTCTAAGACTCTTGCCGTCGTATGGGCTGACTGAATTCCTGAGTCTACCTTGAACTGCACCATGTGGTGGTCGCTGGACCATAGCTGACCTTCCACCTCGAGTCCTATTATCCTGTCCCCATTGGTCAGTACCAGATCCAGGAGTGCCCGGTCTTTGGTAGGTTCTTGCACCATTGCCTAAGTCCACCCCTCCAAGGGAGTCAACAAAGTCCTGTGCCCTGGCTGAGGCCCCTGCTGGGATGGACCAGTCTATTTCCGGCATGTTAAAGTCTCCCATCAGCAGTACCTCCCCCTTTGCTGACATTTCATGCATGTTTTCCAGCAGCAGTTTGTGAATTTCTTCTCTCTATTCTGCTGCACTGTACTCTGATATGTATATTTATATGCTGATTTATCAATTATCTGCGACCGCAGGTTAACAGGTTTTCGTTGGTTAATTAAGGTGTGCTTCCAGTTTCAGTTTAGTTCTCTGCCTTTTTTGAGAAAAAAAAAAGATGACAAAGACAGATGTCTTATTGTATATTAGCTTCAGTTCACAGATGGGTGTCTCCTGTGAAACATTTTGCGCCTATGAAGCAGGTGATGGTTGCATGTTCTGTCTATAAGAAGAACCAGATACTTCTGTCCTCCAGTTTGGATCCATGAAATTCATCCCTTCCCCGATTGTCAGACAGGAAGTTAAGACAGTTTTTTATTATTGCAAGTATGTGATTGTTTTTTATCGTATATATGTGTAGCTCTTATCGCACTGCGAGGTAAGTAGTAACTTGGCAGATGCTGCTAATGGCATGGAATCCTTATGTGCCCAGCATTTTAAAGCTTGGGCTGTGCCATTCCCCTGGTAGGGGTGCACCATACCCAGTTGTTATGATTACCCATTGACAATGTTGGAGAGAACAGAAAACAAAATTACGGTAAGTATGAAGTTAATTTCTTCTTTCTGATTTTTGAATTTCCAGGATACACTATCCCAGCGGGACACTTGTTATCACTGATCGAGAGGGATGAGGAACCACCATGTGGTGATATAAAGGTGGAAGAGACTGAACAGCAGAAGGAGGGTCATCCTGAAGACATGCCCAGCAGTAAGTAAAAGGCTAGAGAAGGGGTTTACAGGGGATTTGCTTTTTCTTTTATCTTGTAAAACTTTATTGATTTTCCAATCTTTGCACAACATTGATAGGATACACAATACAGTGCTATCTATATCAGCATTAGCAGTTCCAGTTTCAGACATACATATACCAACTGTCAGGTTATACATCAATTGCCAATATACTTGACTTAAGAAAGAAACAACTTAGCACATCTGAAATTCCATAATGGATTCCAAAACATCTATACCTTACATTATCTGTCTACATCATACTGTAAGCAGCCACGGACACACATTTGGGGTAATATGTAAAGAACAGCTGGTTAGAATGGGCCAGGCAAACCTTTAACAGGTGGAGTCGGCCAGAGAGATAGCAACCAGGTCAGAAAGTATCCAGGGAGTAACAAGAGAGGTAGGGGATGAGCAGAAGACACAGACCACAGTGGTGGGGAACAAAAGCAATTTACAGGGGACTTTCAAGGATTCATGTGAGCAAAGTAATTAAACAGAAGAAGGATTGCATTCCAACACATTTGGGACAGTAACATACATATTCCATGCAGGGGAGATTTGAAGAACATAGAATTGAAAATATGATAATTTTTCTGATGACTATATTGTTTAGAATTACATTTTTTTTTATAAGATAAGTCTAAAGTGTAAAACACAAGCCAGGATGTGAGACTTAGGGGTGTGCGAATACCATATTATTAACCTTCGTCCTGGTATTTGTATTCAGCTCTCCAAGTATTTGTTATTCATGCTTCATTATTCACCCACTGGAACAGTATGTGAGACTTAACCCTTGCAGGGCCGTGGACTGATATATCAATCCAAAATTCATATACATTATAATTCTGTTGGCAGCCTAAGGGTTAAGCAATAAACCATGACAGGATGTGGGTTATGTTGGGTTTACCCATGCCTGGCGTGGTCTGCGGCCAAGTGACCAAACCTCGCCAGGCTTGGGTAAATCCAAGCATAACCCGTACCCTGGAGTAGTTTATTATGATTATACAATGCCCCAGTGTTATTTTTCATTTTTACAAGAAATAAAGAAAAACTTAAGTGCATATTTTTTTTATTGATTTTTCTTTCAGTATCCTTCCTCACTAGGTTAAATAGTCCACTTAGTAGCCAGAACAAGAACAGGAAAGATTAATTTGTGCTGTTTTATCATTGTTTTCATCATTTGTCTGCAAGTTATTGTAGGGAGAGTTGGCCAGAGACAGGGATGAGCACCATTTAGCTGGCGTCAGCAAAGAGTGGGCTAGGAAATGGCGAGAATGAGCTGGATCTTTTAATACGACCAGCAGCGAGAGAGAGAGACAGGGAAAGATGGTGTGACAGCAGTCTTTTTTTTTTTGTAGGCGGGAAAACGGGCTGTGACTGTGATAATGAAGGGACCACTGAGAAAACCACTCTTTTTCCTGGACGGCGGATGTGCACTTTTTCTCTCCTGTTTGTGGCAGAAAAACACAACAGACTGCTTGCTCTTTTAGTTTTCCAGCCCACTGTTCGCTGACAGACAATGAAGCACGGTGTTTTCTCTCTGTTTGGTGGCTTCTTTCTGTCCAGTCTGGCTGTCAGCGGTGAAAGTTCACCCTCTGGTTCTCTCACACACACATTTGTCATGCAAGCTTTATTTCTTTTTTTTTAAAGTGAAGGTAACAGGTACAAGAAGTCAAAGTAAATAGTGGACTAAATGGAACTGGCGTTTCAATAGTAAACAGAGCTAGACTGGCTGCTCACTGCTGCGAGTGAGAGATGGCTGGTATTAATTATTTCTTGAAGTGCACAGTTTCAGGTGGAAACACTTATGTTAACACTTTGGATGCTGTTCTGACTTTTGCAGGACTGTGTTTTTCCTGAGGGAATCTGTCTTTGTAGCAAGTGTCAAGATCCACAGGTTTGGAGTGGGTGGGGGGGGTGGGTGTTTGCTAGCACGGGTACAGTTGGGAGAGAGCCATGGTGTCACTTTGGCTTGCACTCTGGCGTGGCTCATGGAAAACCGTGTTCCAAATGGTTAGGATTTCTTTTGTATTTTTTATGACTGGGATTGTCTGGCTACTGGTTATGAGTGATGGAGTTAAACTGTATGGGGGTACACATCTGAGCACAGTTCAGGGGTTGCGATCAGGACAGGGTTTACTGACTCAACATAGCGGCTGTAATGGTTTGATTTTGGGGTCGGAGTGATTCCTTTCATGCCCGATTCCACATGTGGCTGACTGGTACCTTTTGCATGGGTGATGCCAGGATTTACCACGGCTGAAAGGTGCCAGTCAGCCAATCAGAGTATGGGATTCTTGGACCGCATTGTGTACTTTCAGATCTCCTGAGACTTCCTGTGCAATCAGAGGCCACTGTGGAAGCTCCCTGAAGGCAGCCCATGTGACCCGGCAGACGCAGAAGCTACAGTCAAGAAAGAGACGACTGAGCTGCTGTAAAAGAGCAATCTACTTCCATCCATTTGTTAAAATTTGACGAAAAGGAAAAATAATAAGTTTTTGTTCCCTTTCTAAACCTGAAGCTTGGGTGGCTGATTGTTTTTTTAAACTTGTAGCATGCAAATTAGTCTTTTTTTTTCAGGAAAAACTGCTAGGAGTTTTTTTTTTCCTAAGAGTGAAAAAAAAAATTACTAGTACGAGGTCTGTTTCTGCTTTGCAAGCAAGCCATGTGTCCTGTGCAGATTACAAGGACACAGATTTTGACAGTTTTTGGTGCACTTTTCTCCAAGCAGTCTGTCATAGGTGCACATAAAAAACAGACTTCTTGTCATTTTCCTATTAAGTGGCAAGAGTTTAGAAATAAATAAAACAGTCTGCTTTTTGTCAGACTTTTATGCGATGCATTTGGCAGCTTAATGGAATATCTGTTTTGATAGAGCTCTTTTCTCCTCACCTTGGTGACGTCTAGTGGCACCCACCAACCAGCCCCATCTCCGACCGTTGTTCGCACAGAACAACAGGTTATCCATGACAGTTATCCAGACCAGGACCGCTGTGTGGTGGGTAACCACTGGCCAGCCATTCGGTCATGCGAGAGCCTGTGTGTGTGTGTGTGTGTGTGTGTGTAACCATCCTGTGTGTGTATGTGACCAGCCTCTCTCCTCAGCCAGTTCAAGGCAGGTTTCCAGAGAGCACGTGAAGGGTTAAGCCTGACCCTGAGAGCTGTTCTCAGGAGGGAAACTTGCCCAAAGACAGGATACCTGGATGTTCGTGCTTGAGTGGCCTGACTTAGCTAACAGCGAGAAACTGGAGCATGAATATGTATAGTTCTGCCCTTCCCCCGATACTCTATTAAAGGGGAAGGCACTTGGACACTAGCCTGCTGGGGGTTTGGAGCCTGGGAGAGGAGCAGTCCAGACTCTCTGGCTGTGACTGGACCTTGGGGGTCTGTGGCTCCAGAGATTGTGGCATTGTCCTTGGATTGGTTGGCACTGGCCTCCTTGTGCCTGGTCTCCAGAGAAGGATACCATCAGAAGCAGCTGGAGGGATGGAGGCCCCAGAACTTGCCTCAACATTTGTGGACAATAGCATCCTCAGGAAGGCACTTAAGGGTGAGTGGTGGGCCACCCCTTATGGGAGGTCGCCAGAATTCGTGCAGGTTCACTCCCAGCTGTAGGGAGAAAACTGAAGAAGTCTTTGTCCAGAATAACTCTTAAGTTTACAATGCTAGATTATAACGTTCATTTTGGAAAGCCCTATGTAGTTTGTATAAAATCCCCTGTCAGGTAGCCAAATGAATGTTTGTCAGGTAGGAGAGGGCCTGGCAAATTTTGGGGTCGGAAGGTTCCAGAGAATGGGGTCAGACGTGGGAGTCTGTGTTTTAGGCCACTAGGGCTGTTAGTGTTGTTTCAAAGGGAGCCACGCACAGTCGGACCAACCATGCTTTAAGCACTTAGTAATGATATCAGAATGTTGATACCCTACTTGTTGTTCAGCTGGGCACGTGGAGACAAGTGCACGGCACAGCTTGCCCCTTAGGGAAGTGCTCGTCCTACCTGGGGAGGTGCCACCACATGAATGGTCTGAGGAGCATCAGGGCTTCAAGGGCCCTGCAAGGAAGGTTGGAGCATTGAAGGGTTGAGAGATCCAATCATCATTTAAATTAACTTGTGCCTCTTAGTTCAGGGGTAGTGCTTGGAAACCAAGGTAAATGTGGAGTGGGGAAAAAAGGCCCTCAGTAACTAGGTACCATCAGACAGCGTGTAGTAACAGCAGTCGTAGTAATACACACTAGATGTGGTGAAAGATATGTGAAGCACCAGGGATACTGTAAAGTAGGGTGTATGTAGATCATGGACCAGGTCGAGAATGCTAATAGTGTGCTCAAGTGTCATTGTGAAAAGTAGTAATGGCCAGGGAAATGCCCAGAGAGCTGTCTCATCTTACAGCTAAATAGTAATGTACCACAATGCTTGCTCCCAGCTCTAGTATGGACAATACAGTTTGTGTGTGGTCTCATGTTAATGGTGCCCCAGGGTATGGTTGTACTAGTGCCCCGATCCCCATCACCCCGACCCATGATAGCAAGGTGACTGGTGTTGGTGTAGTACTGGTGGTCATGGTGTAAGGCAGGTGCCCTCCTGGATGCAATGTCATCCAAGAAACAAGGTGCTGTGTCAGCGTGTTGCCTGAAAAGAAAACAAAATGGTAATATTAAATGCTCGCTGAAATAAGAGTCAGAATCAACGTTTTGACTATAGGTCTTCTTCAGGAATTCTCTAAAAGAGAAAAAGGCAAAGTTAGCGGAGAGGTAAGGAGAAATAAGGGATATATATGAGAGGCAGGAGAATGGGGGAGAGGAAATGAAGGAACAGCGCAGAGATTTGAGAAGAGATTTCAGAGTAGGCATATTAGGTCACAGCAAATTTAGCACACAGAATGAAAGAACAAAACAACAAAGCTGTTGCATCAGCATGTGGTCTCTGAGGTGCTATCCAATACCCCAAGATGTTGGGGTGACCCAGCCCTTACACATGCCTATTTTGCTCTGAAATCTTGGTTTTCTCCCCGTGGTGCAGATTCAGGACTGATCTGCAACAGACATCTGGTGGGCGGTAGGGGGGGTAGGAGAAGTGGGCAGGTCAGTAGTACCAGGAAAGTGCTGGTCTGGTGACATAAATGTAGTGTGGTAATAATTTGCATACTGTACCAAATGGCCCTGATCAAAGACATTCACTTAACTTCCCTGTGTTTCAGTGGCAGACTTTAATAAACTGTGTCACTCCATAATCTTCAAGTGGGGATTCTTAGTTTTTAGATAGAAACATAGAATTTGACGGCAGATAAGGACCGCTTGACCCACCCAGTCTGCCCATTTCCCTACCTAATGGATAAGCTGCAGATCTTAGTTAACCAACAGCCTACTTCCTTCTACCCCCACCCCCTAGAATTGCCTAATGACTGTCCCATGCATTCTTGAATTCCACCACTGTTTTTGACTCCACAACCTCCTCAGGAAGGCCGTTCCGTGCATCCACAACCCTCTCTGTGAAAAAATGCTTCCTCACATTACCTTTGAGATGCCCCCCTCTATCTTCAAATTGTGCCCCCTTGTTCTTGCATACCTCTTTTTCTGAAAGATGCTACCCTCTTGGACTTTGTTGATTCCCTTGAGGTACTGGAAAGTTTCTATCATGTCCCCCCTGTCCCTCCTTTCCTCGAGGGTATATGTATTAACCTCCTTTAGTCTCTCTTCATATGTCTTCTGGTGCTGACCCTGCACCATTTTAGTTGCCCTCCTCTGGACTGCCTCCATCCTGTCCATGTCTTTGTGAAGATTGGGTCTCCAGAACCGCACACAGTACTCCAGATGGGGTCTCACCAGCTGTCTGTACAGAGGAATAACAACTTCCTGTTTTCTATTGGTGATGCCTCTCCCTATGCATCCCAGTATCCCCTCTGCCCTCCTTACTGCCCTCTCACATTGCTTGCCCACCTTTAGGTCATCTGATATGACTACCCCTAGGTCCCTTTCCATTTTTGTTGTTGTTAGTATCTCACCCCCATTGTGTACTCTTCCCCTGGAGTTTTTGTTTCACAGGTGCATTACTTTGCACTTCTTAGCATTGAATCTCTAAGCTGCCATACATTTGAGCATTCCTCCAACCTTGCCAAGTCCCTTCTTATCCTTTCCACCCCACCTTGTGTATCAACTCTGTTACAGATCTTTGTGTTGTCTGCAAAGAGACATACTTTTCCTTCCAGTCTCTCGGCAGTGTCACTTATAAAGACATTGAAGAGGATCAGTCCTAGTACTGAACCCTGCAGTACCCCACTAGTAACCTCCCTTTCTTCAGAGTGGATTCTGTTTACTATTACCCTCTGTGTCCTGTTCTCAAGCCAATTCTTTACCCAGGCTATCATCTTGGGACCCACTCCAAGGTTGGTTAACTTGTATATTAATCTTTTGTGTGGGACTGTGTCAAATGCTTTGCTAAAGTCTAGGTAGGTCATGTCCACAGCCCATCCCTGAACTACTGCTTTGGTCACCCAATCAAAGAAATCTATTAGATTCATCTACATGACCTTCCCGCTGTGAATCCATGCTGCCTTGGGCCCTGTGCCCCTCTGGCCTCTAGGTACTCGACAGCTCTTTCCTTCAGAAGTGATTCCATCATTTTCCCTATCACTGAGGTTAAACTAACAGGTCTGTAGTTTCCTGCTTCTGCCCTGTTCCCACTTTTGTGAAGTGGAATAACATCTGCCCTCTTCCAGTCCTCAGGTACCACCCCATCCTCCCATGATTTGTTCAAGAGGGTAGTCAGTGGTGTCACTAGTTCTACCCTTAGTTCTTTTAGAATTCTAGGATGAATCCCATCAGGCCCCATAGCTTTGTCCACCGTCAGTTTTAATAGTTCTTTCAGAACTCTTTCTTCTGTGAATGGGTTGGTATCAACCCCCATATCCAGAGTGTTTCTATTGTTTGGTTTAGGTACCTCCCCCTCTTCATCTGTGAATACTGAGCAAAAATATTTGTTTAGTATCTCTGCCTTTTCACAGTCACCCTCTGACCACCCTCCCCCTTATTAAGCCTCACTATCCCTCCCTTGGTCTTCCTTCGCTCCCTGATGTACCTATAAAAGGTTTTATCCCCCTTCTTAACTGAGTTGGCTATCTTTTCCTCGGTTTGGGCCTTTGCTGTTCTGACTATCTTCCCTGCTTCCTTTTGCTTTAACTGATACAGTTCTCTGTCCTGCTCCTTCTGTGATTCCTTGTACATCCTGAATGCTATATTTTTCTTTCTAACCTTCCCTGCCACCTTCTTTGAAAACCATAGTAGTTTTTTACATCGTTTTGTTTTGTAGCACCATCTCTGCCCTCATTGACTTTGCTTTCTCCATTTACCCCTGTCCTGCTCCCTATTGACATTTCTACCTTGGTCTTTACCTCATTTAGTACCCTGTTTTGTAGGGGGAGGCTGGGAATTCCCTTCTGCTTATCAGGGCCTCCCCCTTGACTAGTTTAAAAGCTTGCCAATGAAGTATTTAAACCAATCGCCCAGAAGACTTGTTCCCTTCCTGGACAGATGCAGACCATCCTGCCAGTATAGGCTGGTATCCCTCCAGGTGGAACCCGTCCTCAACGGAGCCAAACCCCTGTGCTGTGCACCAGTTTTTCAACCATTCATTGAATCGCATGGTACAGAGTACCCTCGCCTCACCCATACTATAGACAGGCAGCACCTCTGAGAAGGATACTGTGTGTGCTGCTTGCCTAAGGCCCCCTTCCCAACTCCACAAACTCCTCCTGCACTGCTCTAATCTCATGTTGAGCCAAGTCATTCATCCCTAGGTGGACAATGATGTCCAGCTCCATCTCCCGTACAGCTGTTGTCGTGATCCTGAGGATGCCCTTCATGTCCCTCCAAGCCATGGCACCAGGCAGGCACCTTACTTCACTTTTCCCTGCTTCCCCCAGTTCTATCCCCCTAATAACCGAGTCCCCCACCAGGAGCTGCTTCCTTTCCCTGTGGTGTCCTCTGCCTCCTTCCTGTGGGCCTCCCTTGCAACAGTTGTCCGCAACCTCCTTAGTCTCCTCTGCAGGTGTATCCATAGGGGAACTATGCTCTGCCAGAATGGTGCATGGATTGTGGAGTGGTACAACTGACTGGGTGTGCCTCTGTTCCACCACCCTCACCCTCCCTGAGCCCACTGTGGTCCAACCGCTGCGCTTTCTTGGCAATCTCTGAGGTAGTGGTGGTGGCCCTGGTGCTCCCTGGGTGGGTGAGGTTCCCCTACTACTGTCCAGTGTGGCCTGAAGACGGGCAACCTCCTCCCTCAGAACAGAGAGTTGCCTGCAAATAGGGCAGCATCTCAGCCTCCAGAAAGACTCCCGGAAGACTGCTGCCCCACATTGCACTACTCCCCACATGTCTGTCTACCTTCCTGTTTATCCTACGTACTTTTTTTGTTGTTATTTTTTTGTTAGATATAAATATATATAATGTTTACACTTGTATTGTCTGTGCAGCGAGCTGGTAAGGATATGACAGTGGTATGCATCTTGCCCTCTTGAGGAAAGGATGTCAGAACCCCTGGTATAAAGGAAATGGCACCAGGGGTGGGTGAGGTGAGGGGAAGGGGGGATTTGTACCCAAACCTGTGCCCTCTTGAAACAATCGGCTAAAAGCTCTGACCCACCACTACGATGAGTGTTGACCTTCCTGTCAGCAAGACAACCTGCACAACAGTTTAACAGAGAAAATACCCTGCTAATCAAACAGAGAAAAATCAAGCAGCTGAGTCAAACACAAGTAAACCTTCCCAGCCCCAATATATCCTGGTGATTTGTGCTCTGAAAGCAATCAGCCCCAAAACAAGTCAGCTGTGCACAAGGAAAGAAAAAGTAAACAGTATTTCAATCCCTCTGGGTTTAAGCTCCCGATCTCCAAAGCAGTATTGCAAGCCCCTTCATTCAAAAGAACACTAACAAGTGGCTGCGATGAGCCCATCCACCAACAACAAGGTGAAACTCATAACTTCTGTAAATGTGTGCATTTACCTTGAAGCTTATTGCTGCTGCATAGTGAGCTTGCTATTACAGAGGGCCTTAAACAAGAATGTAAGAAGGTATGAACTTTAACAAATTGCAGTCTCTTTTGAGCAGTGGGGGCAGTGCACTGGACACCGATGAATGGTTTGATATCAACCACAGATCAGTAGCAAACTTCTAGAAAATGCAGGCGGTTATAAGAAATGCGACTAAATTTAGTAAATGAGAAGGGGTAAGCTTGCTAACCCTCTGATGTGATTATTTATTGGGAGAGGTGTGGCCCTCTCTAATAGCAAGCTCCCCACACAGCAGCAATAAACTTCAGACTATATGCTCTCTTTACAGAGGTGAACATGGGGAAGCTCAAAGGAGTCTCGGATAAAGAGAAGCAGTGAGGACTCCAACTCAGATGAGCAAGTTATATTTGAAAATGTTAGAGTAAGTATCCATCCATGGGTTTCACCTTGTTGTTGGTGGATGGGCTCATCTCAAATATCAGCTGCCATCTAAAAATTAAGAAACCCCTGTTGAAAATCATGGAGTGACCAGAAGGTGAGTAAGAATGTATGAGCTTAAAAAACTGCAGGCTCTTTTTCTTTACTTAGCTTTTTGGTTCCTGTTGCCTCTTCCTGCCAACCTTCGACCGGGACACATACGTATTTTTTACAGATCCCCCGAGGCCCTGGCACACGGCCGTGCAAGTGTGTGGAGGCATGCTTCGCACACCGTGGCACCAGCTCAGCCCCTTCCACCTCTCAGTACGTTTGCTGCCCCCTTTCTGCCTACGCTACCACCGGACCTCCACCTGGTGGGAGCAGAAGTACGGGGGGGGGGGCGCCAATCCACCGTCACCACCTCAGGAGAGGAGAGCTGCCTACCAACACACTGAATTCTGCTCTGCCCCCCCCCCCATGCCGGCACCCCGATGACCCGAGGTTGTTCCCAAACCCGGGTCGCTGGAGCGCGAGGTAAAGCGCCCAGCCCCTCAACCCTCTGTGCCACAGGGCCAACCAAAACTGCAGGCTCTTTTGAGCAGTTGAGGGGAGTGCACTGGACACTGATGATTATTTTGATATAAGCCACAAACCAGTAGCACACCCCTAAAAAAAGCAGGGATTTATAAGAAATGTGACTAAATTTTGTGAATGAGCAGGGGAGAAGCATGCTGACCCTCTGATGAGCTCATAAAGCCTGAACAGAATATACTGCATTCCCTGTCTGATTACAGGGCAGGGTATATCCTTGTCTGATTGGAGGGTACACCCCTGTCTGACTACAGACAGTAAGGATTTTCAAAATGGTGGCCACGCTGGGCTAGCCATGGGGGAAGCAGAAATAAGCTGCTGTTATTTGTTTTAATTTGTTTTTACTTTATCGGTAATAAGTCGTTGTGTGGAACTGCATTATTACTTCTAACTGCTGTTGGAGTCTAGAAGATCGGGGGATTAATTATAGCCTGTTTGGATCGGTGCGGTGAGCTTTCACTGTTTATAACTTGTAGCTGATTTTATTATAAGAAGCTGGAACACTTCAAGAGAACGTGGAGAAGAACGTGGGTTATTATTGGGATTTATGGCATCTTGATCCTGTTAGAGGAGTTTGAAATGGGAGACTGTTGTCTGAACTTGTGAGCCCCAGCGAAGTTCATCACGGGAGAATTGTGTTGGGTGAGGGACCCGTCTGTACCTCCGGGAGCTGCGGCCTGCTGTTCTGTCCGCGACCAGGCAGGAGTCGCCTTGTTTGACCTCTGGGGAGCCAGAGGGGAATCAAAGCTTCTCCTAAGCTGCCTTGGGAGTCAGCCGTGGGGTTGGGTCACTGAGGCGTCTGTAGCTGTGGGTCGTGGGTGGACAGGTGGACGGCTGGCTTGGGGCGTTGCAGTGGAAGGTGTTTATTTATCCACCCTGTTACTGCATTCTCCAAGTTTCTAACTTTTGGCGTAACTGAAGAGGATTCAGAATGACTGCTGTTGTTATGAGGACTTTGTTGGATTACACATGAATTTTTCGGATCATTCTTTTTTGGACGTGAACTGTGTCTTTGGAAAATTCGATTTGCCTTCCCTCCTGGCTTTTGTTATTTGGATATATGGGTGGTGGGAGTGCTGCACACACCGTTCTACTTTTTTAATACTAAGTTACTGAATTTTAACTGGAGCTATTGTGGATTAATTTGTGAAGCTCTTCCCCCACCATGTGAGAGGTGGTGTTAGGGGTATATTACATTTCCAATCTAAGCTATATACTGCTCGATCTTGCTGGACTTGCATGCATGTGAACTCTCCCTTGGTCTGACCTTCAAAGGCTTGCTGTTTCATTTTTATTTTATTCGGTATTACATCATTTTTAGGTACTGTAATTACATTTTTGTTGGAAGCAGTGAGAGAGCTTCGTTGATACCAGAGATTCATGTACAATTTAATTGCAGTTGCTGTGGTAGTGAGAGTGCCACAATTTTCAGTTTGATTTATTATTCTTTGTTGTGGTAGTGAGAGCGCCACATTTTCTCAGTTTGGATTCATTATCTTTTGTTTTATTATTTTTCTAATGAAACTCAGCAACTTTTGAAGACATTGGACATTGTGTTTTATTGGACAGTAACAGATGATTTAACTTGTTGCAGATATTAAAATTGTATTTTATTGTTATTTTGGGGTTATATTTTGGGTTGGGGTTTTATTTTATTTTTTCTTTAATGTGAATGTTTGGTTTTTTGTTTGATTCCCCCCCTCTGTGAGAGAGAGTGGAGAAGTGAATTATTATTTTTGGTTATTTGATATTGATAGGTTTATTTTCGCTTATGAATTTTGTTTTCCTCTCCGTTTATTTGTTTATTTATAATGTGTTGGGGAGGTTCAGCGACGGTTGGGCGTTATTCCCCCACCAGGCTCAGGGAATTATGTCCCTTTGAATGTCCCCCATTGTCATCCGACACCTATTTTAGGTGTTGTGTGTTGGGCATTCTTAGGAAGCGTAGGCGAAGGTGGAGAGCTGGGCCTGCTGGGGGACAGGAGGGGGGTGGGTGGATTGGGGTTCTGGGGTTCAGGAGGCACCCTGGGGTGAAATGGGGTCAGGATAGAGGTTATTCTTGTCTTGTTCCCATACCCAAGGGTTCCGATTTTAATGGACAGGTGCCGAGGTCTTCCTCGACAGCTCATCCCACCTTGGCGGTGTTATGCAATGCCAGATCTATTAAAAACAAGACAGCTATTATAGCTTCTCTTGTTGGATCAACTGATCTGGCTTGCATCACCGAGACCTGGCTGGATGAAAATCCAGGCCCTATATTGGCCTCGGCAATTCCAGCCAGGTTCTTGGTGCTACACCGTCCAAGGTTGGATCGTAGGGGCGGGGGTGTGGCCATTATATTTAAGACTGAGCTGGGCCTTGTGGATGTGCCATTGGGAAGTACCAGATCCTTTTAATATATCCTGGGAGAGGGTGTAGGCTGTGGGATTCTCCTCATCTACTGTCCACCAGGTGACGGTGGAGAATTCCTGCAGGAGATAGCAGACTTCATCATCGACATGGTGCTGAGGTTCCCCAGACTGATAGTTCTGGGGGACTTCAATGCCTGGGTCGACAATGAACTCTCGCATTTTGGTCAAAATCTCCTCCAGCTGATGATGACGCTGGGCCTAACACAGGTGGTTACCTCCTCGACCCATGTAGGGGGTCCTTCATTGGATCTGATCTTTCTTTTGGGTATGGAGATCGCTGATCTGGAGGTGGAACCGGTCAGCTGGTCTGACCATCACACCATAAGGTTCAGTTTCAGGGCCCCCCTTAATAGTTCTGCCCCTACGGAGATGGTTCGGTACTGCCATTTAAGGGGTATTAACCCCAGTGACCTAATGGCGGTACTGGATCTATAGGGTTTGTCGGGTGAATGCATGAGTCCAGATGATCTCGTACTAACCTATAATAAGGCTGTGGGAGATGCTCTGGACAAAATTGCTCCTGCTTGTGTTCGGCCTCTCGCCCTCCGTCCAAGGAGCCCTTGGTTTGATGGCTCCTTGAAGGAGTTAAGGCGAGTTGGCTGAAGGTTGGAGAGAGCCTGGCGGAAGTCCGGCCATGAGGCTGACAGGCTTAGGTTGATGGCACATTATGATGGCTGTCAATCAGAAATCACCCGTAAGAAGGCAGAGTTCCTGTCCAGGGAGATTTCTGCTGCACAGAATCGACCGGCTCAGCTTTTCTGGACCGTGGACAGATTGTGCAATCCAATCTGTCTCCAGCCCAGAGAAGCTTTTTCTCAGCTAAGGTGCGAGGAGTTCGCTCATTTTTTTGCAGATAAGGTTGCCAGCATCAGGTCTGGCATCGGTCCGACCTCCCCTATGGGGGACTTCAGTGGTCGACAGGAAGTGGCATGCACTCGGTCTATCTGGTCAGATTTTCGCCGGCTGGAGATCAGTGACATTGTGAAGATCATCCAAACATTGCGACCAACTAGTTGTAGTTTGGATCCGGGCCCTACACCTCTCTTAGTAGGATGTGTAGAAGTTATCTGCCCAATCCTTGCTGACATTGTCTGGAAGTCTTTGGAGATGGGGGTCTTTCCTGACCCCCTCAAGGAGGCGGTCGTTCGACCACTCCTAAAAAATCCTCCTTGGATCCAGATTGTCTAGCTAACTACCAGCCTATCTCTAACCTGCCGTTTGTTGGTAAGGTTATTGAAAAGGTGGTTGCGTCACAATTGGATGATCATCTTATAACTCACAATGTCTATGATACTCTCCAGTCTGGTTTTAGGAAGAAGCATAGCATGGAGACTGCCCTTGTCCGGGTACTGAGTGACCACCTAATGGCTAGAGATCAAAAGGCATGTACCATTCTGGTCCTTCTCGATCTCTCTGCTGCATTTGACACTGTAGACCATGGTGTGCTGTTGGAGCGCCTGCGGGTTTTTTGTGGGCTGTCTGGTACAGTCCTCAAATGGTTTCATTCTTACCTCATGGGCAGGTCCCAGAGAGTTGCCACTGGAATTTATTCCTCTGGCGCTCACTCCCTGCCTTTTGAGGTACCGCAGGGCTCCATTTTAGCTCCCATGTTGTTTGCAGTGTATATCCTGCCATTGGGAGAAATCATCAGGCGATACAGTCTGGGTTTTCACTGCTATGCAAATGATACTCAGCTCTATTTGTCCTTTCTGCCTGGTCAGGATGATGCACTCTCCGTGCTGAATAACTGCCTTGCTGAGATCAGACTTTGGATGAGTCCCAGCTGGCTGAGACTGAATCCGGATAAGACTGAGTATTGGTAGTGGACCCAGGTCGTCCAGGGGCGGGTTTGGGAGCTAGACAACCATCAGGTCTGTCACTTGGTGGTATACCGCTCTCTACCTCCGATCAGGTGTGAAATCTGGGCGTTATTTTTGATGATGGTCAGACCCTAAAATCTCAGGTTTCAGCTGTCGTCAAATCCCCATTTTACCATCTGAGGAATATCGCCCGGGTGAAACACCTGGTTCCTCCGCGTGATCTTCCAACATTGGTCCATGCCTTTGTCACTACCCATCTTGATTACTGCAATTCCCTTTACCTAGGGCTACATGGGGTTGATATCCCGCTGCCTGCAGCTGGTGCAGAACGCGGCGGCCAGGCTTTTGACTGGGACTTCTGGAACCAGTCACATTACACCTGTGCTCCGCGAACTGCACTGGCTGCCTGTTTGGTGGCAGATCACCTTTAAGGTTGGTTTATTAACCTTTAAAGCCCTACATGATCAGGGACCCAGTTACCTGAAAGATCTCCTGATTCCCTATTGCCCCCTCTGTCCTCTCTGTTCCGCCAATGAGGGATTGCTGGAGATTCCCAGGGTTCGATTAAAGACATCAGAATCACGTGCTTTTGCTTTTTCAGCACCAACCCTGTGGAATTCTCTACCTTGTTGGTTGAGAGAATGCCCTACCATCGATAGTTTTAAAGTTGGTTTAAAGACATATTTATTTAGTTTAGCTTTTACTTAGCTATGGTTGATACGTTTTAATGTTTGTTTTAATTTTTATTATTATGTATATGTTTTTATGTACAACGCCTTGGATTTGAAAGGCGCTATAAAAATAAAGTTGATTTGATTTGATTTGATATATCCCTGTCTAATTGGAGGGTACACTCCTGTCTGATTGGAGGGTACACCCCTGTCTGATTGGAGGGTATATCCCTGTCTGATTACAGGGTATATCCCTTTCTGATTGGAGCGTACACCCCTGTCTGATTACAGGGTATATCCCTGTCTGATTGAAGGTTACACGCCTGTCTGACTACAGAGTATATCCATGTCTGATTAGAGGGTACACCCCATATGATTGGAAGGTACACCCCTGTCTGATCGGGGTACACTCCTGTCTGATTGGAGGGTACACTCCTGTTTAATTGGAGGGTACAACCCTGTCTGATTACAGGGTACACTCCTGTCTGATTGGAGGGTACACTCCTGTTTAATTGGAAGGTACACCCCTGTCTAATTGGAGGGTATATCCATGTCTAATTACAGGGTATATCCCTGTCCGATTGGAGAATACACCCCTGTCTGATTACAGGGTATATCCCTGTCTGACTGGAAGGTACACCCCTGTCTGATTGGATGGTACACCCCTGTCTGATTACAGGGTATATACCTGTCTTATTTGAAGGTACACCCCTGCCTGATTGGAGGTACACCCCTGTCTGATTACAGGGTATATCCCCGGGGACAGCATGAAGGGGAAAAATAATAAATAAAAAAATGCTTTGGTTAAAATAAAAAGAAATAGCCAGCTCTGTAGCGCTACAGTACTGTCAGTACTGTTAACTACTCTGGCAAACTGAGCTTCTGAATGGATGGCTCTTCTCTCAGGAAGTGTGGCGGAGAAAGTGTCCCCTGTGGGACTGCTTGCACCCCTAGCTTAAGCTGAGTGGCAGTAAAGTAGATGTGTGAAAAAAGAAAATGAAATGAAAGGGTTTTAAAAGAGCAGTAAAACAGGCAGCCTGTTAACATTTGCTTGTGCGCACACACAAGAAATGTTTTGTTACACTAAAATGGGATTTCAGGGGTGTGTCACTGCAAAGCCCATTGCAGTCAAAACTGGAAGGGCCTCGGCAGTCCAGACCAATGACCACGCACTGTGGTCGTGACTATACTTGCTGCTTGCTGGGCAGAAACTTTGTGCACTTCAAAGGACCAGAGCCGCTCCAATCAGAGGAGTCTTCCGTCCTCTCATTTGCTTGAAGCCGGTCAGCAAGCAACTGATCGACTTTTGACACCAGGAGCTCTCCCCCCTCTCACCTTGTTCTTCAGAACAATCAGGGCTTCGCTTTTCTCCTCCTCCTCCCAATCATTTCCAATTTAACTGCCGCTAGTCTGCAAAAGTCACTTCCCCAAGCTGAACATGCTCCTAGACTGGCCTGAATTTTACAGCAGGTTACTGCTCTAACTAGGGGGACTTGGCTGCTGTTACTCATCTTTTAGTCACACATGCAAACAGACATGGAGTTCATTTTAATACACTTTTTTATTTGCTCATGAATTGCAATCTAACGGAGAAGATGGAACCTATTTATCATAACTACACACACATTCAGTTTGTGCAAAAAAATTCCCCCAGCAACCAGAGATACAAAGGCAGCTGCTGTGAGTCAAAACAAAACGCTCCAAACCCCTCAAGCTTGTTTTGCTGTTTTCAGCAGCCATTTTATTTTACTTATATAATAGGAAGCGGAGCTTGGCTGCTTATGCTAGACCTTGTTAAAAAACAACTTTCCTTGTAAATACAGAGGAGACACTAGCATCTTAAGACAAGTTGCACACTTGACACAATTATACTGCATGCTAACAACAATGTACATTGTCCCAGATCCTCTGAAAACACGATAAGTGAGCTGTCGAGGTGCATAAAGTATTTCTGGTTTTCACACGCAACCTTCCTTTGTCCTTGTTGGAGAGGAGAACAACATCATCCCCGCCCCCCACACACACAAATACATTTCTCCCTCCTGTCTGCCCTGCTGAACAAGTCTGCAGCCACAGCAACATCCTTCGTTGCTTCTTTCTCCCCGTCCCCTTCAGGTGGCTCGCCCACTGATGCGCCCTTTCCATCTTTATAAATATTTTTCTTTAATGTAAGCAGAGTGGGGTGCCCACCCCCACTACCACTTCTTTCTCCCTGTCCCTCTCCAGGTCGCTAATCCACCTGCCCTTCCCATAATGTAAGCAGGGCGGGGTGCTCACCCCCGCTACCACTTCTTTCTTCCTGTCCCCTCTAGGTTGCTTGCCCACACGCCCTTCCCATCTTTATAAATATATATTTTAAATGTAAGTGGTTCTGGGTGCCTACCCACATTACCACTTCTCTTGCCCCCCTCTCCCCTGCAGGTTGCTCATTCCCGTTCTCCAACAAGCCCGACAATGGGGTGCCCAATCCCAGTGTCTAAATGTATCTGAAATAAAGAAAACCGTCCCTCAGTGTTTTTTTTTAAACCCTGTAAAAAAAGGAAAACATTTATTGATGTCTGTTGCACCATTAGTCCGCCCCCCCCACACTCGATCCTCCCACTCAGCATCCCCCAAGCCCTTACTCATCCACGCGGGCAGGTCCAACGCCATGATCCTCTGTAGTCCACAGACACGTCTTTACTCTTCAAAGCTGGACCATGAACTGAGGAAATCAGATATGCGGTTCAATGTATTTCAATGGGGTTTTGAACTTGTAGGCATAACTTGTCCAGTTTTGAATATGTTTGCCCCAGAGTTTCAACATGCCTTTTTTTGGGATCCCACCTAATGAACAATGGCAGTGAAACCAGGCAAATCTGTACCGAAAGGTGATTTCATGGTCACTGCATAAAATCACCTTTTGGGCAGGAGTTGAAAATTTTCACCACCCTTGTTCATGAGGTGGGGTCATAAGAAGGCTATTTTGAAAACTGGGATTATAAATATAAAAAAATAACAAAGTTCTGAGCCTACATTGACATTTGTGAATACAGGCATGTAACTTTGGTAATTTTCGATATTTTGACCCCAAATTTTCAACATAGCCATTTCTTCACAGCACCTCATGAATGTGACAGCTATCATTTTTAAGATCCTGGCCAAAATGTGTTTTCATTCCTGTGGTGCAGAATGACATTTTGGCGGGGATTTGAAAAAATTCACCTACTGGGTTCATTAGGTGGGGTAATAAGAAGGCTATGCTGAAAATTTGGTGTACAAATACAGTAAAATGCCCCGTTTATGACTGAACATTACACTATTTCAGTGTTCACTCATAACTTCACTAATTTTCAGTATTTTGACTCCAAACTTTCAAGATAGTCATTTTTTCACACACCCTCATAATCATGGCATGTATCATTTTTAAAATCCTGCATGAGATGTGTTTTCACACCTCTGGTGCAAAACGACATTTTGGCCAATATACTGTAAATGGTACGTGTCATGTCTGTAAGGCAACTCCTAAAACAAGCATCTTCAAAAGCTGGGGTCAAAATAAAAAAAAATTGTTTAACAACCTTTGTGTGTAGTGCCTGTGAGTACCAAACACCTGCACAGCACATACCTGCAAGCAAACATTCAGCACTGACAAATGCTTGTTTATTTTTGAGATAAATAACTGCAAGCAAGAAAGGGATAGCAAAGTGATGAAAAAAGGAGCAAACAGTCCTGTAATCAAGCCATATCAGCAAAACACTGGGGCTACGTGGGGCTTTAAATGAATAAAAAGATTTTGGGAATATTGTTTTTGTAGACTTTCCGTAAAAGCAGAGCGGTGAGTGAGTGCCCTGTGCAGTGCAGCCAGTCTGACAACCTCATTGTTAGGAAGTCATTGTAACGTGAGAAGCAAGTACCTGCTGGATTTTGACTTTACCTTGGGGGTATTTTAGCTTTGTTTTTGCTCACCTTCCTTGCTGTTTCTAACATACATGATAATGGCATGTATTAAAACAAGAAAAAGAGAAGCGATATTTGGTTCAGAGAAAGTTATTTATATATTATTGAGGTGAAATACTGCAGGAAGGAAGTTGGGGGGAAATACACAGTTGAACTTTATGGGGGAAATAGCAAAAGCAGGGTATTTCTATTTTATGGGGGTGAGTCATAGTTCTACCTGAGTAATGGCAAATTAAGCTTCATTAAAACAAGCTGTTGGACATGTTCATGGTCTAGCATTGAACGATGAGGCTCAACAAAAGCACCAGCTGTGCTTATCGTTCTCTCGAATGGTGCACCCATAGAGGGGCAGCTGATATATCTCAAGTCAGTTGTTCTAAGTGAGGGGACAAATACATCTTCAGTGCCTAGTAGCCTAATGGATTAATGGGAAACAGCTCAAGTGACTGCAAAATAGCTGTTGAAGATATTTTCTGCAGAAAAGGGCTGTGCCTGTGCCCTCTTCTGTTCTTGATGTAGGGACACGCTGAGCAGTGCTCACTCACTCCCATCAGTGCTGCCGCTAGTACCAGTTGTTTCTTCCCCTTCTCCACCAGTGGAACTAGAACCAGACCTACCAGATGACATTCCCTCTCTCTCAAGAGCTTCTTCCCCAGACGGTTTTGCCAGTCCCCACATGCAACCAGTCAGCTCATCACACAGCTGTTGGCCAAAGTTAGTCACTCTCTGGCTATCCATAGCCATGTGAAGGATCTTACATTTGAATTGGGGATCCATCATTGTTGCAAAAATGTGGCTGTAACTATCTGGCACTTTTGCAGACTTTGCATCCAGTTCAGCTTGTAGGTGCTTAATGAACACAACAGCCCCATCTGTAATTTCCCTGTGTTCCTCTACATAGCTCTTCATGGCTGCTTTCAGGATATGCACTGGTAGGATCGCTTGACTCAGGCTTGTAGTGGACACACTGAAATCATGCATGCTCCTCTCAAATGACCCAAGTACTCTCTCTATGGTGTCACTCAGTGACCACTCATGGTAGCCTAGGACTCCTCCAATGTCACACTCCATTGACATGTCATGAACTGGGTACTTCTGTTCTAGCAGTCTAGACAGCATCAGCATAACAGATGTATCACCCAAGAAATGTTGGATGGAATGTCCTGAATTTAAGGTCAAGGCAAGGAGCTCACAGATTTTGCCCAGGAGCACTTAGCCACTGCACAACAGAAACAGAAAACGTGGGACAACCATGGCACCAGAGCCTAGGAGTACAAAGTCGGGCAGTGGGTGATGGTACCCATCCCCACGAAACAGAATAAATTACAGGCAGCTTAGGAGGTCCTTACTCAGTAGTAAGGAGGATGAATGATGTTAATTACATGGTGGAGCTACCTGACAGGAGGTGCAAGCAGCAGCTCTATCTTGTAAACATGATGAAGCCCTACCATGACCGGGACAAGATGGTACTGGCTGTATGCAGCTATCCAGAGGAAGAGGCAGAAGCAGATTGACTGATGGATCTCCTGCAAGAGGTTAAGGGAAAATCCTCAGTTGATGCTGTCACCTTCTCAGAGCAGCTGACACTGACCCAAAATGTGGAGGGTGCTGCATACATTTAGGGAAATGTTCATGGGGAAACCAGGGTTTACCATGCTGGTGGAGCACCACATGGTTACAGGGCCTCAGGCCCACTGAGGCAGCCTCCCTACAGTCCCCGAGGGAGTGAAACATGATGGGGGAGAGCAAGAAAATGCCGGCTCTTGGGATAACACAAGAGTCCAGTAGTCCTATGGCCTCCCCAGTGGTGCTGATCCCCCAAGAAGGATGGGACTACAAGATTCTGTGTTCTCTCACGTCTTTCACTACTGCAAACTCAACAACTGTACAGAGTCAGATGCATACCTCATGCGCAGGACACTTGAGGTCCTAGAGAGGTTAGGGGAAGCCATGTACCTGGCCACCGCAGACCTGACAAAGGGCTGTTCGCATGTACTCCTGACCCCTGAAACCAAAGAGAGGATGGCCTTCATCACTTTATTTGGCCTATTTGAGTTTTGAGCAATACCATTTGGGATGAAGGATGTTCCAGCCACTTTTCAAGAGTTGGTGGACTGCATTCTGTCTAGGGCAGAAGACTTTGCTCTGGTGTACATGGACGGCATCGCAGTCTACAGGCAAACATGGGAGGATCACATCAGGCAAGTGACCAAGATGCTCCGCTGATTGAAGGCTGCAGGGCTGCTGGTCAGTGTGAAGAAGTGCCAAATAGGGATGTAGAGGTGTCATACCTTGGGCAAAGGGTAGGGAGTGGGTACATCCAGCCAGAACCAGTAAAAATTGACACCATACATGGATGGGTCATGCCCACTACAAAGAGAAATGTATAGGCCTTCCTAAAGATGGCAGGGGATTATTGAAAGTTTGTGGCAAGCTTCAGTAGCATGGCCAAACCCCTGTCTGATATCGCATGGAAAACAATGCCAGAAAATGTTTAGTGGCTGAATCACTGAGAGTCAGCATTCTGCCAGTTGAAGGAGGCAGTGTGTCAGGCACTTGTGCTTCTGAGCCCTGACTATTCTCTGAAGTTCTTTAGGCACAAGGATGCATCCGATTATGGGCAAGGGATAGTTCTGAGTCAGGCCACACGTACAGGGGAGGAACACCCAGTCCTGTACCTGAGCAGAAAGTAGGGTTGTAAGAACCCTCTGACGTTCTGTGTTGTAGTTCTAGTCTAGAATGTGACAGGGTAGAATAGGACCCTGTCCCAGTTGTTATGGAGTAAGTGTTTCAATGCAAGGATCTGTTCTGTCCTTTTCGGTCTCTTCTCTGTCTGGTTGCGCAACTAGATTTTCCTGTGAGACTTCGGACGTGATCAACCCGACAGGCTTGCAGTTCTTTGCCTGTCACTGCCTCTCAGTCCTCTCTTGCTGTCTTTTTCCTCCATAGAAACATAGAATCTGATGGTAGATAAGGACCGCTTGTCCCACCTAGTCTGCCTATTTCCCTACCTAATGGATAAGCTGCAGATCCTAGTTAACCAACAGTCTACTTCCTCCTACCCCCACTAGAATTGCCTTATGTCTCTTCCATGCATTCTTGAATTCCCCCACTGTTTTTGACTCCACGACCTCCTCAGGAAGGCTGTTCCATGCATCTAAAACCCTCTCTGTGAAGAAATACTTCCTCACATTACCTCTGAGCCATCCCCTCTATCCTCAAATTGTGCCCCTTGTTCTTGCACATCTCTTTTTCTGAAAGATGCTACCCTCTTGGACTTTGTTGATTCCCTTGATGTATTTGAAAGTTTCTATCATGTCCCCCCTCTCCCTCCTTTCCTCGAGGCTATACATCTTAAGCTACTTTAGTCTTTCTTCATATGTCTTCTGATGCAGACCCTGCACCATTTTGGTTGCCCTCCTCTGGACAGCCTCCACCCTGTCTATGTCTTTGCGGAGATGGGGTCTCCAGAATGAGTATCTCACCCCCATTGTGTACTCTTCCACTGGGTTTTGTTTCCCAGGTGCATTACTTTGCACTTCATTACATTGAATCTAAGCTGCCCTACATTTGATCATTCCTCCAACCTTGCCAAGTGCCTTTTCACCCTTTCTACCCCACCTTGCATATCAACCCTTTTGCAGATCTTTGTGTCATCTGCAAAGAGACATACTTTTCCTTCCAGTCCCTCTGCAATGTCACTTATAAAGACATTAAAAAGGACCGGCCCCACTACTGAAGTACTCCTTTGCATATCAGCTAATATAAAAAAAAATATGTGCAAATCATTGTATGGAAATGAAACTGATACTGGGATCCCTGTTGTTTAGAAAATATATAGCAGTACTGTTGAAATGTATATAATTATATTTTGAGATCATTGCAGAGAGCTATGGAAAACACAAGGGGTTACCTTAGTGCAAATCGTTGAGCCTGTTGCAAAAGCTGTGCAAAAGGGACCGCAGCTGAATCACACTGTTGTTCTTCCTGCCTGATGCTTACAAGAACAGAACACTTTGGAAGAATCTGGATGCTTATTAAGAGTGAGGGTTGGAAGGTCTTCTAAGGGAGCTAAAATGCAATTGCTTGGAGGAAGAAGAAGAAAAAGGGACACAGAGACTGAAGTAAAACTACAGTATTTCTCCTCTGTACATAGTTATTCTGAACAAGTTTATTTTTTTTGTGTTACTGCTACTGTAAATAAATATTTTTGGTGAATTCTACAACTGCTCCTGGTTTTCCCTATGCTTCCTCACCTGTGCCTCGATGACACAGAACTGAAAGAAAATATTCTAGGGTTCTAATCTTTTTTAGAGCGTTTTAGAGCTCAAACCCTACTTTTTTAATTGTGCTGCCAGTAATGAAGATAATAGTGAAATATATGTGAAATTGAACACAGGTTGCCAATAATGAAGATAATGAAATACATGTGAAATTGATCAGAAGATCATTACAACTATGTAAGGCAGGAAACTTAAGTGAGCTTTTTATATTTCAGAAAGACCCCAATGCTACTAAAGGGATTAAGATAAAATAAAATGACCAGGAATTTGGGGGATTATCAGCAAGTGTGTTCCTCCGGTATTACATATACTTATGTGAATTCAAAACATATTCACATTTGTCAGAGGCTGAAAGATATACTGTAAGTGAAGTTAACTAACATGTATTTATATTGGATTTTTATAGAGCAGCAAAGCAAGCCAGCCCGGTGGCGCTAAAGGTTGAGGTGTTGGACGCTACACTTCGTGCCACGCCGGCAACCCGAGTTTGGGAATGGACTTGGGTCGTTCAGGGGTCAGCTGGGGGAGGTAAGGATTGAGCATCCAGAGGACTGTTCTTCCTCGGGGGGGGGGGGGTTGTGCAGCATGTGTCAGCAGAACAAGAGGGATTCAGCCCATGTCCAGGGTGCTTTGCTGCCTCCTAGGAGGTGGAGACAGCTGCTGCACCCATTGCACAGCTGCGGGCATGGGGATGAAAAACAGAGGAAAAATACTGGGACCGGCAGGACCCATGAGGGCCCCAGTGTGCAGAGGACGACCTCTGGTGGGGTGGTAGCTCTGCCAGGTCTATGGAGGTGGTGACAAATAATGTTGTGATAAAATAAATAAATAAATAAATAAAGCACCAAAGCAACTCACACGTATCTGATGAAGGGACAGGGTGGTGCTGAAACGTAATAAATTGCTATACAAGAAAGTGCTTGAAAAATGTACTTGGAGGTGCTAAAATAAATATGAGAAGATTTGGAAAAGATTACAGTTTATGTGATTTTTATGGGCTGAGGACCACAACTTCCCCAAAATACAGGTTCTGTTTTCTGACTGTGGTACACTCCCCAGAACAATAAGCCTCTTGATTAGTGATAATAAAAAGGGAACCAGGGGAGACAAGATTGGTTTGGATGTACTGTATGTATTAAAGGATACCATACAACTGTCCGCTGGGCTGCACACACGGTCACACAAACTGGGTAGGGTACAGCACAGTCAAAGGGCACACAGCAGGATGATCAGCTGGCAACAGTACGCCACAGGAGACAGAGTCACACAACACAGTGAAAGGGATTTTTCTGTCTCTCCTCCCAACAGGGAAATGTATTTCTGGCATGTATTTAAGGATACCACCACACAACTGGCTGCTGGACTGCACACATTCACACACACTGGGTAGGGTACAGTGCAATCAAAGGGCACACAGCAGGGTGATGGGCTGGCAACAGTATGCCACAGGAGACAGAGTCACACAACACAGTGAAAGGGATTTTTATATTTCTCCTCCCAACAGGGAAGTATATTTCCGGCACGTATTTAAGGATACCACACAACTAGCTGCTGGGCTGCACATGGTCACACACACTGGATAGGGTAAGTGCAGTCAAAGAGCAATGGGCACACAGCAGGATGATGTGCTGGTCAGTGCATCATGTAGGAGATGGAAATATATATATATATATATTTATTTATAAAATGGGGAGCTTAGCCAAATCCAAATCCAGTGTTCTGATTGTATAAAACACATCACATGATCGTGCATATATCAGAGCATGACTGCACATCCTAGAGTGGATTATCTATCTTATAAAATGGCAAAATTTTTTTTTGGGGGGGGTAAAAGTGCAGGTGTGCGGTCGCGCTCTGATATATATGCATGGTCATGTGATGATGATTGTCCACTAGATGAGCTACTTTTTTTCTGCCCATTTTATAAATATATATATAAAATCTCAATCATTTTTTTTTCTAACAGATTTTCCTGCCTCTCCTCCCAGCAGGAGAATATTTCTGGCATGTATTTAAAGATACCACAACTGGGTGCTGGGCTGCAATGCATACAATCACACAGGGTACAGTGCAGTCAAAGAGCACACAGCAGATTGATGGGCTGGCCAGTACGTTGCATAGAAGGAGTCACACACTACTGGGAAAAGTGCACACAGTAGGATGACGATGACCTGCACACAGAGACCCCCAAAGCTCCTCCACAGTCCCCCTGCCTGCCTACCCTACTCCTTTCCCAACAAACCATCTTGCCACTCACTGCCTGGCATTTCCTTTTTGATCCCCTTGTCATTTTATTTTCTGCCACACAGAAAAAACGCTTGGTTCCACACTGCCAGTGCCTGCCTGCCACAAAGGAATCAGGAAAGGTACAAAAAACAAGGAGCAGCAGAACAGAACACGCTGCTCTGCTACTCTTGTAGCTCTGTCTGCCCTGCTGATTTTCTGCTGTGCAATAATGATCAGTTTGAGTCAGTCACACGACTTAACTATACACACCACACCTCTCGTGCAAGTCTCAGTGTACTCCCGAGTCCCTCCCTCCCAGATATCAGTCCCTCCCTCCCTATAACGGTAGCCAGGCAGTACCCCCAAGTCTCTCTCTCCCACCTGTTTGTCCCTTCCTGTCGCACCTCCTGTGCGTGTGTCAGTGCAGTCCCTCCCGTGTCCCTCCTTCCCAACTGTCAGTCCGTCCCTCCCAGTAACGGCAGTGGCAAAGTAACAAAAAAACACACACAGTTTGAACCCTTTTGCAAACCCTCTAGTGTTTGAGTTCTAAATTAGAACTCAAACACTAGGGTTTGAGGAGGGTTTGAATCTTTCCTTAACTATTTCTGAGAACGCTAGCAGAAAGCTGCTGCCAAGAGAGAAGGCCTGTGCCACACTTGAGAAAGAATGTATGGGTATCGTCTGGGTACTGCAAAAGCTGCTACGATGTTTGTATTGAATATATTCACACTGGTCAGCAACTACAACCCCCTTACATGGCTCCACAGGACCAGCGGGCACAACCTCAAACTGTGAAGGTGGAGCCTGGTGCTGCAGTCTTTTAACACGAACATTAAGCGTCGCAGTTGGTCACAGCATGGCAATGCAGGTGGTTTACAGGAATAAAAGGGCCATTCCCCACTGCTCACTATTAGAGACGCAACAAAGTTTTACTTCGCCGGTGATTTTTCAGAGAAGTCGCCAAATTCGTCTCTGCGGATCATTTCACGAAGCTGTCCCGTTTATTAGAAATTCACCATTTATAACTTCATATTGCTTTGTTTTTTAAGTGAAAATTGCACTTAAAAAAAACCCAAAGCAGGAAGAAGTTAGAAAATGAGATTTGGTCTCAATATCTGGTGTCTAGTGGACCACCCCCTGCCGACCGCTGGCCTGATGTAAAAATAAATTGTTTCATTCCAATCCTAGTGACCCCCATCCCCCGATCACTGCCTGATGTTCAGTTTAATTAAGTGAACTTGGTGTCTAGTGGCACACCCCCCACCCCGATCACCAGGCCCAATGTAAAAATAAATTGTTATTCATTCAATCCCTGGTGTCTAGTGCCCCCCCATCACTGACCTGATGCTGAATCATATTTCCCTGGTGTGTAGCTGACCCCCCTCATTGTCCCTATTCCCAAATGTTGGCAATTCCCTGGTGTCTAGTGAACTGCTCGTCCCCCAACCCGACCCAGAGTGGGCAACCAGCACAACCCTCCACTCTCCACCACTGCTGGCCGCCCGACTGAGCTGGAATGAATGAGTGCCAGCTAGGTCCTCCCCCCCCATTAGCCGTGATATAACTGCCATCACGGAGACATGGGCCAACCAGTACCAGGACTGGGACTTAATGATCCCAGGATACAGATTTTTTAGGAGAGACAAATTAAATTGAAAGGGGAGAGTGTGGCTTTATTCGTAAGAGATAGGATAGGGTGCAACAGGGAAGAAGGAGTGGAAGGGAGGGCAGAGATCTTGTGGGTTAAAATACAAAACATAAAGGGCAGAAAGATTAGGCAGGGAGTAGTGTTTTGACCACCCTCCCAGTCTGAGGAAATTGACAGAGTTGGTGGCTACATAACAGAAGCACTGTAGCAGGGGAAGGACGGTGGTGGTCAGTGACTTCTATCTACCAGGGGTGGACTGGAGTATCATGACTTCATACTTGATGCCTTCCAGGATACATTCCTGTTACAACATGTAAATGAGCCAACCAGAGAGGGGAACATTTTAGACCTGGTATTATCAGAGGGGGACCAGGTACATGATGTGAGGGTAGAAGACCCCCTGGTGGGGAGTGGCCATTGTACAGTATGATTCTCCCTTGATTTGAAAAGGGAGGGGCCAATTACCAAAACCAGGATAGTGGATTTCAAAAGGGTGGACCTCAGCAAGATGGCATCCATAGTTGGGGGGCATGTGGCAACCATCAGCCCAGATATGGATACCAACCAGAAATGGTTCATTTTGAAATTGGGTCTGATGGAGGCCACAAATTCCTGCACGAGGACCAGTAGTAAAAAGGCAAGGTCCAGAAAACTAAGTTAGTGGATCAAGGAGGTGCAAGGGAGGGTTAGAGAAAAAAGGACAGCCTTTAAAGGGACATGTCCATGTCCGATCGGGCCCCACCTCCGTGTGAAACAGGGCCCGATTAGGAGTTTCATAAATAGTAGAATTTTTTAAACTTACTGTGCCACATTTTATTTTAAATTCTATCTGGTTGATCCTGTGCCCTACCCGTCGACATTTTACAACACAGAGCCCATCGTGGTGCACCCACAACCACCCGCAGCTGTCCCCTGTATGATGTCTTGTGTGGGGCGCAGTCGGAGCACATCCATAGGATTACTATAGTGATGGACCTTTAGACAACTCTGATTTTAAGCTTATGTTTCTCAGTGATATACCGATACCAGGTACAGACTGCTAGGGTGCCTGTCAGTCTGTACCTGATCTCGGTATAGCACAGATACATGTAGACTCCAGACTGGAGCTATTTGAAGCTACGGCAATACAATAGTGTGCATTGCTAGGGGGATCACCTCTAGGAGGGAGGAAACAAACCTTTCGATGTACAAATCATTAGTTTTTTTTGTTTGTTTTTTAATATTTACTCTTTTTGCCCTCTTACTCACCACACCAACTGCCTATCATTGGGGAGACATAGGCTGTGCACACTCCCGTAGCTCTGCTCTGAGTAACTCTTTTGGGTACTGGTGGACCTGCCCCCATCCTGCCACAGTTTACTCCCCCAGGCGGGGAGGAAGGGGACCCCCACAATGTCCCCCCCAGTCCATAAATGTGCATTGGGTGGACCGCCCCAGCCCTCCGAGGAGCCCAGGTTATGGATTTTCTTGAAACAGCCGGGTCCTGTCTTCAGGTGGCTGGTGCTGGGTTTTTCCACTTTTCTGGTGCCCCCCATGGATGCTGGCACGCTAGGGGAGCCAAGGGGGCAGAGCACATCGCAAAGTGCTGCCGCTCCGGATCCCGGTCGACGTCCTCCCACCCGGCTTCTTGCCATCCCACTGCATCTCCACCTGTGGTCACCAAGGTTAGCGGGACAGGCAACCCACCCTCCCCGGAGGAGGAGGAGAGCAGCCCGACAGGCACGCGATCCTCCTTCACCTCCCCTGGCCAGCTCTCCAGCAACCCGAGTCCGTTCTTGAACCTGGATCACTGGTGTTGCAAGCGGTAGCTCTGCCGCTACACCGGCAGGCCGGCCCTTGTACAAAGCATTAGTGAGGCTTTATTTGGAGTACAGTGTACAATTCTGGTGCCCCTATTTAATGAAGGACATCAAGCTTTTGAAGGGGGTGCGGAGGCAGGCGACCAAGATTATCACAGTGATGGGACAGAAACCCTATAAGGACAGGTTGAGGGAGCTCAACATGTGCTCCCTGCAAGATAGAGGGGACAGAGGTGATATGGCTGAGACCTTTAAGTACTTGAAAGGCATAAATAGTGTTAGTACTGAGGGTATGTTTAGGTTGAAGAGGGAAGGGATCCCGAGAAGACATGTTCTGAAACTAGAGGGCGGTAGGTTCAAGAAGGAGATGAGGAGGAACTACTTCACGGAGTGGGTGGTGGTGGCATGGAACGCACTGCCGGAGGAAGTGATTTCTCTGAAATCAGTGGGGAGTTTTAAAAGAGGGTGGGATAGGGTCCAAGGAAGAATACATGTTGCGGGGGGGTAGTTGACCAGAGTGGGGAACTCAGTTTGAGGTAACAATGGGGGTGGAGTGGCAGGGGGGAGCAGCAGCAGTTGTCTGAACTGTGAGCTGCACAACCGAGCAGATGTGACACACCGTGAGGCCTGCATCTGCCGTCATGTTCGTATGTTCGTATGATAGTCCATTTAACCTCAGACTCTCACTCAGTTTAAACATCCAGTATAGACATCAGACGTCTGCTCTCGTGCTCTTACCCCCTCCTTTGTCAGGTGGAGTCCATCGTCCTAAAATAGCCTCTGTTCCCAGAAGTCTCCCCAGTTGCCCACACAGTGAATCCCTTTTTCTTGACACCACCCATTTGGCCACCTGTTAAACTCATCTATCTCTTTCTGTCTAATTTTGCCCCCCCCCACACACACACAAGGAGGGTCTCACAGAAGGCCAGGGATGCATAGTGTGCTGCCAGCTGTTCCTCCAGTCTCAAAGTTTGCTACTTCTACTGACCAGTTTGCTAGATCATTGGTTCCCAGATGAACCAGCACTCCAGCCCTCCACTGGCCCTATCCACCGTCCTCCCTATGTGCTCTATGTCCCGTTGGGCTGAGGCACTGGGAAGGCACCTAACTATCCTTTGTTTTTGCATTTCCCCACCACGTTCTGACTCCACACCTCTAACCATAGAGTCCCCCACTACTAGAATTTGTTTGACTTTTTTACTTTTGTCCCCATTCCCAACACTGGGTGCCATTTCAGTGTTCTGCCCAGGCTCACTGACTGACATGAAGTCCCCCCCTCACAGAGTCGGGTTCCTGCACCTTTGCAAGGGTGCAAAAGGATTTGCAGTCAGAGTGGCATTGGCCTGAACTGTCTCCTGGTGGCCAATCCTTCCCCATTTCTCCCCTCCCTCCCCACCACTCTCTACCACGCAGGGCCAGCAGGCTGCTGTGGGAGCAGGAATACTGGGGAGAGCCCCATTTAAGCTGCAGATACAGCCTGGATATTTCCACCCACGCTGCCTCTAGCAGAACCCTCAACTCAGAAACAGTTTTGCAGATGGGGCAGTGTCGCACTCTCTAGAGCAGCCCCCGGAGAAGAGTTCCAATTCCCATATTAACTTCATGTAACACGTATGTTATAGCACCTAGTGATTTAACTCATTCACTCTACAGGAGCTGTTTGAGAGTTCCACCACTTGTGTCCTGTACATTCTTAACACTAAATCCTGGGCCTTTCTAAGCAAACTCAAGCCATAATCAGCATGCCACAAACAAATGTGAATACCTCATGAACCGTAAGAGCTACATAAAGTATAAGCGGCAAAGTTGTTCAGCACAAAATTACCTTTCCAACGGTGCTATGTAATCAATTGTAAGAAGTTTCTTTTTTTTCTGTATTAGTCGAAATAGCAAAAAAAGGTGTTTTTTTGCAATAAAAAAGACAACATAAACCATTTTGGTAGGAAAATATGTAACCTATGAACACAAAATTAAGCATCCATACATTAGCTGTAGGTACAAAAGTAATTTTGTACTAAAAAGCAATTTTTTTCTAATATGAAACATGTATTTTTCCCATTTTATTCAAGCTGCTTAGGTGAGGTTTCAGGGACAAATGTCAGCTACACACACCATCCTATAAAGAAATGTGAATAACTCCTAAAGTATACATGATGCACACAAAGTATCAATTGCAAAGTTGTTCAGCACAACATTACCTTACTAATGGTGCTATGCAGTCAATTCTAATCAATTTGGTTCACAAGTAACACAGAAAAACAGTGCTGATGACCTGAGAAGTTTCCAGGACACACAGGAAGTCTTTGTCTGCCGACTAAAGTCGTTGTGGGAGACAAAGGGTATGATCTGACCACCACCTACAGGTGTTTCCAGAAGGTAATGTGAAGCAGAGAAAACAAAGGCAATAAAACAATGTCTACAAGCCATAACACTTTAGGTAGCAAGATGGCAAGTCTAGATGTGCAATGGCACAGCCTTACAAGCCCTGCTATGACAATTTGAATTACCCTGAACTGCAAGGGCTTCATTCTCAAATGATTTTGTATGCCGTAAGCCATGGGTGCACCAAATGTGCGGCACATGAGGCATGTGGCATTCCCAGGCTGACGTGCAGGATTCCCAAACCCTTAGCCCACCTGTGCCACATGCTACGAGTTGGACCAGCTTTTGCTGATCTGAATTCACTGACCTTTTTACAGGGGTTGCACCAAATATCTGGTGCAAACCGCTGTTAAAAGGGTACAGTGTCGCAAATGCGCATGACCTTTTAGAATCAGTCGCAAAGTGTGGCACAGCACAGAGTTTGATGCAGGGCTTATGCAACCCCTGTGTCGACCTATGAGAATCAAGCCCCAGTGTCTAGCTACCCTTGCAACAAGCCACATTAAGAAAGTTTCTGTTTTACAGTACCTTGCTTGTTTGGCTGGGCTGGTCCATTTTCCTTGGTTCTGCAGAGGAGCAGAGTGGCTGACTGCCGGCTACCTCATTGGGTTGACTCTGGTGGGCAGACTCTGAGGTCCTTTTCGTGTGGGTCCTTCGTGTGTGGGTCCTTTGTGCGGGGGGGGGTCTTTGATTTTTTAGCCCTTAAGAAGACCCTTGTCTGCTTCCTGGAATCCCAGGCAATGACCAGGATTGGCTGGAGCTTGCTGTGGGAGGTGTGGCTTCCCTCTGATTAGGTCCTTACAGGGAGCCTCTCAGAGCTTTCAATCTCCGCTCCCTCTAGATCCCCCTGTGCGCTATAGTCTTGTGCTGTAGTTGGTAGAGGGTGTGTGAGCCCTTACCCCACCACAATCTGCTTCTCATTGCCTTGTTTGTGGTAGTGGGGCTATTTATAACCCTGCCTGCTTCTTGGAATCCCAGGCAGTGCCCAGGATTGGCTGGAACTTGATGTGGGAGGCACGTCTTGCCTCTGATAGGCTCCTTACAGGGAGTCTTTCGGAGCTTCCAAATTCCAGTCCTTCTGGTTCCCCCAGTGTTCTGCAGTCAGCGGTCTTATCCTGCAGCTGGCGGAAGGTGTGTGAGCCCTTTACCCGCTGCAGTCTGCTTCTTGCTGCCTTGCTTGTAGTAGTGGGGCTGTTTACACCCCTGCTTGCTTCCTGGAATCCATGGCAATGCCCAGGTTTGGCTGGAGCTTGCTGTGGGAGGTGCTGCTTCACTCTGGTTGACTCCTTCCAGGGAGTCACTCGCAGCTTCCAAGCTCTGCTCCCTCTAGTTCCCCCTGTGTTCTTCAGTCGGTGGTCTGGTTCTATAGCTGGCAGAATGTGTGTGAGCCCTTTCCCCACCGTGATCTGCTTCTCGCGTGTTGGGCACCACCAAGATGGCAATATGTCCAGATTTCGGTAATCTCAAAGCCGGGAAAGGACCAAGTGATCTGTGAATTATACCATCCCATCTCCTTGCTAAATGTAGACCAAAGGTCTTTACCTCCATCTTGGTGGGGAGAATCCAGGGCTGCATGGGGACACTGGTTCACCCAGACCAGACAGGCTTCATTAGCAAGAAACTGAAACAAGACAATATCAGATGCTTGCGTAACATAATCTCATGGCAACGCCGGTTTCTGGAACTTGCCCTTGCAGTCTTTATAGACATTGAAAAAGCATTTGACTAGGTGGATTGGAGGTTCCTACACAAGACCCTGGAGGAGATGGGGGTGGGTGAGGCATTTCACACTAGTGTAGGAACTCTTTTATGCGTCTCCACAAGCAACAATTAAAGTAAATGGCATACAATCAGACCATTTCTTTCTAACTAGACACTAGAGGAACATGACAGGGATGTTCCCTAGTCTCATTATTATCTGTTCTTTGCACTGAGCCCCTAGCAATGGCAGTGCACCAGAACCAGAGCATAGAGGGTATTAAAACAGGAGTAAGGGTTCATAAGATTTCTAGGCAGATGACTCCTTGTTCTGCCTTACTTCACCTGAAACCTCAGCTCCGGCTTCTAGAGGAGCTAAAAGAATGCAGAGAAATCTTCAGCTATAAAATGAATTTTGATAAATCAGAGGCATTCAGGCTGGTGGGGTATCACTCCTTCTGGATTCAGGGATACCTTTTGCTTTAAGTGGGCCAACAATAACACAGTTAGTTATTTGGGGGAAGGGGCAGAATTTCTCTTTTTCTTAAGAGGTGTACCTAAGGAATCTAAGGGAAGCAGGAAAGGCCGTAAGGAGAGCAAAGGCGCACACTGAAGAAAGATCAGCATAGACAGTGAAGAAAGGGTACAAGGCATTCTGTAGGTACATTAGCAAAAGAAGGAAGACCAGGGTGGGGGAATTGTAAGGCTCAAAGGGGATGCAGGGGAGTTTAAGAAGGGAGACATGGAAAAGGCAGAAATACTGAACAAATGCTTCTGTTCAGTATTAACTAAAGAGGGGAAGGGTCAGAGACCACATCTGGGTAACAGACACAATGTGGAGGGAGAGGTAAACACAAGTCCATTCACAGTAGAGAGAGTCCTGAAGGAGCTCACAAAGCTAAAGGCGGACAAAGCAATAGGGCCAAATGGCATACACCCGAGGATATTAAGGGAACTGCGAAGAGAACTAGTGGCGCCTCTGGCAGCACTATTCACTGAGTCACTCAACACAGGAGTAGTTCCAGAGGACTGGAATAGGGCACTTGTAGTCCCTCTACACAAACGTGCTAGTAGGGAGGAGGCAGGGAACTATAGGCCGGTCAGCCTCACCTCAGTAGTGGGAAAGATCATGGAGGCACTGCTTAAAGAAAGAATAGTGGCACACTAGGAATCCAGCCATATCCAGGATCCAAGGCAACATGGATTTACAGCAGGAAGGTCTTGATAGATTTTTTTGACTGGGTGACAAGGGAGATAAATTGGGAGGAGGGGCGATAGATGTCACCTACCTCGATTTCGGCAAAGCCTTCAACACTTTCCCACATAAAAGGCTGCTCAATAAATTAAGTAGTCTGGGCATGGGGCACAAGATGGTAAACTGGGTTAGAAACTGGCTAACGGACAGGAAGCAGAGGGTGGTGGTAAATGGGATCAATCAGGGGAGAGGGGGTGACCAGTGGGGTACCACAGAGATCAGTCCTTGGGCCAGTACTGTTTAATGTCTTCATTAGTGACATAGAGGAAGGGCTGGAGGGGAAAGGTCTGCCTGTTTGCAGATGACACCAAGATCTGCAACTGGGTGGATACTCCAGGCTGGGTGGAGAGAATGAAGAGGGACCTGGGGAAGCTTAAAAAATTGTTTTAGGTTTGGCAACTGAGGTTCAGTTCCAAGAAGTGCAAAATAATGCACCTGGGAAGAGGGAACCTGGGGAGAGCTACAGGATGGGGGGAGCGGGGAATTGGTGACGATTACCATGGAGGAAAGGGGCCTGGGGGTTATCATTTTTGATGACCTAAAGGTGTCTAAGCAGAGTACAAAGGCTACAGGGAGAGCCAGTGGCATGCTGGGGTGCATTGGCAGAGGTATCACTAGCAGAAGGCGGGAGGTAGTGATGCCATTATACAAAACCCTAGTGAGGCCTCACCTAGAATACTCTGTGCAATTCTGGAGGCCGCACCTTCATAAGGACATTGACAGGGTGGAGGCAGTCCAGAGAATGCTGATTAAGATGGTACAGGGCTTGCACCAGAAAACATATGAGGAGAGAGACTGAAGGACCTCAATGTGTACTCGCCGAAGGAGAAGAGGGATGGGGGGGCATGATAGAAACATTCAAGTACCTTAAGGGTATAAATAAGGTACAAGAAGGAGACATTTTCCAAAATAAGAGATGTACAAGGACAAGGAGGCATGATTTGAAATCAGAAAGTGGCAGGCTGAGGGGAAATGTGAGGAAGTTTTTCTTCACAGAGAGGGTGGTGGACACATGGAAACAAAAACTCAGGGAAAGAGTACACAATGGGGGAAGGTACTAACAACAACAAAAATTGAGTGGGACCTGGGGACAATCATATCAGATGACCTAAAGGTAGGCAAGGAATGTGAGAAGGCAGTAAGGACGGCTGGGGGATACTGGGATGCATAGGGAGAAGCATCACCAGCGGAAAACAGGAAGTTGTTATCCCTCTGTACAGACCGTTGATGAGACCCCATCTGGAGCACTGTGTGCAGTTCTGGAGACCCTATCTCCGCAAGGACATAGACAGGATGGAGGCAGTCCAGAGGAGGGCAACTAAAATGATACAGGGTCTGCACCAGAAGCAATATGAAGAGAGACTAAAGGAGCTTAATATGTATACCCTAGAAGAAAGGGGGGGGGGAATGACGGAAACTTTCAAGTACCTCAAGGGAATCAACAAAGTCTAAGAGGGTAGCCTCTTTCAGAAAAAGAGATGTGGAAGAACAAGGAGGCACAATTTGAAAATAGAGGAGGGACAACTCGGGGGCAACGTGAGGAAGTATTTTTTCACAGAGGGTGGTGGACGCATGGGACAGCCTTTCAGAGGAAGTAGTGGGGTCAAAAACAGTGGGGGAATTCAAGGATGCATGGGACAGACATAAGGCAATTCTAGTGGGGGGGGTAGGAGGTAGTAGGCTGTCGGTTAACTTGGATCTGCAGCTTATCCTGTAGGTAGGGAAATGGGCAGACTGGCGGGCCAAGCTGTCCTTATCTGCCATCTGTCTATGTTTCTATAGACTGCCACAGGAAATGGTGGGGGCGAGCACAGTGGAGGGTTTTAAACATGCATGGGCAGGCATAAGGGTACCTTAGCGGTGGGAAAGTGGGGTGAAAAGCTGTTTACCAGTTAGGGTCAGAGGTAACAAACTAGTGTAGGGCTTTTGGGCACACTGGATGGGCCTCAGGGTCCTTATCTGCCGATAGTTTCTATTTTTCTGTTTCTTCCCTCTTTCCGCTCCACTATGAAAAAATGTTTGGGGAGGTTAAAACTGATGTTACCTGGTGGGACCTTCCTCCCCTAAGCTTGGGGTGGGGGTAGAACTGCCGTGCTTAAAATGAACATTTACCCAGGTTTCTGTTTCCATTTAAAGAGCATCAGTCATGCTCATTTTTAAATATTTCTTGAAGTCCCCAGTGGCAGCTTACCTCTAAAGGACTTCAAAAGTTCAATTCTAAGAATTATTTATAGCTTCTCTAGGTAAGGGGAAGGCATCGTAAATCCTTGGTTAGATGAGCCAGCTACCTGATCCTTCCCCTTCCTGGTCCCTAATATTACAGGCACCACTCCCGCACTGTCACATTTGTAATGCATTAGTTTGGAGAGCGCGGGGGCATGCTGCGATGCTACTAATGGGAGCCATTTTTTAAATACTGTTTTTTATGTTTTAGAGGGCCACAGAGGTCAAATCTAAGCCACAGCTCCACTAACAATGGCTTTTTTTGTTGAGCCGTGGCTTTGATTTGATTCCCTTGGCCCTCTAAAATATAAATAACAGTATTTGAAAACCAGCTGCCATTACTATCAATACAGCACTCCTCAATGCTCTCCAAACTAATATATCACAAAACATGAGAGCACAAGGGCAGTGCTTGTAAACTCAGGGACCAGAAAGGAGAAAGGGTTGGGTGGTCAGCTCCTCTGACTGAGTATCTACAATCCCTTCCCCACAGAACCCAAGCCGAAACCAGGACCGTAGGAAGCAGGTCCAGCCTTCAGGGACTCGCGCCTGAGCGGTGCTTCAGATCACAGGCGGTGCGCCCCAGCCGACTCTCCGGCCGCCGCTGCTTGACCCTCCCATGGAACCCAAGCCAAAACCAGGACCGTAGGAAGCGGGTCCAGCCTTTAGGTACAGCCGCAGATTTCAACTTTGGAGCCGTTCCGGCTGATCGATCCCGATTGGTGCGGCGCTCGTGCAGGCGGACACTGATTGGCCCACCTGCTACACTAGCACACAGCGATTGGTGCTCCTTTGGACATTACTTTTAATCAGGATTTTTGCTCTCCTCTCCCCTGGTAACTGCTGCTCACATGTTCTTGTTTTTTTGTTTTTCCTTAAACTGCCTGTACCTGTGGATATTATTTTCTTTTTTTCTCTCTACCTAAATCAATAACGTATGTATATAATTACCATATAGAAGTAGTCTTCAGAGCTTAGCTTGAACGTATGTTTAGGGCTCATTGCCACAACCCGTTGTTTAAGTGTAACTTGATGGTGTGACCTGAACTGAAAGTATCCCTTCTCTCTCTCTTCCCCCTTTTGCCTGGCATTCTCTGCCTAAATGCTTCCTTGCTCTGGATTGAAATACACCTCCTAAAACCTGTCTGCGTTTACCTGCAACCTATCTTTCTGAGAATTCCCTGTACCTCTCCTGTAGTCTAAGACCTTCCCCCTCTTCCAATCGCTTCTGTTTTTCCCGCATCACTAACCCCTCAACGATTATCTGTGTTCCACCCCACCCCTGTCTACTTAATCTGCCTTCCTTTGTCTGTATCTCAAGTACCCCCAACCCCTGCTGACGATCTGCCACCAGCCGCCCGCCCTCCGATTATTTGTCTGCCACTGCATATAACACTGTGTCTCCTCTTTCTTTCTTAGGGACTTGCACCTGAGCGGCGCTTCAGATCACGGGCGGTGCACCCCAGCCGACTCTCCGGCCGCCGCTGCTCGACCCTCCCACAGAACCCAAGCCGAAACCAGGACCGTAGGAAGCGGGTCTAGCCTTCAGGTATGGCCGCCGATTTCAACTTTGGAGCCGTTCCAGCTGATCGATCCCAATTGATGCGGCGATCATGCAAGCGGACACTGATTGGCCCGCCTGCTACGCTAGCACACAGCGATTGGTGCTCCTTTGGACATTACTTTTAATCAGGATTTTTGCTCACCTCTCCCCTTGTAACTGCTGCTCACATTTTCTCCCCCACTCCCTCTCCCAGGCCTCCATTAAATACAAGTGCTCCTCCTCCCCTGCTACCTGGCTGCCCCATTGGCTTACTCTTACCTTATACACCTCAATCACAAGCAAAGAGTAACAGGGCCCTCCAGCCACTACCTACTCATTATATTGCAGTCTGCAGTTGCTACCTATTAAACCTCCTTCTTGCCTCTGTGCAAACCCTTCCAAGAGCCATGGCTTACCTTTTTTGCACTGGTAATACTAGCAAACAGCATATTCATTGAAACAATACGGCATGATGAGAAGGCCATAGCCCGAACCTGGAACTCACCCTCTCCACTTATGCTGCCCCTACCACTGCACTCTCTGATGGTGCTCCAACCCTTTACTATACTCCATTCCTCCCACTCCCTTTCCTACTCCCCTCGCCTATGTCTATTCATGCACGCACAGTCACATCCCTATACTATAGAATTAGCCTCCTTTTCCCTAGCACTAAACCTATGCCTATGGCAATACCCAGAGGACGATCAAGAAGAAAAAAAGAGATTACATCTATACTGAGTTCCGTGAAAAAATTGATGCTCTTACTTCTCCTCTGCTCGGGTAATGTGGAGCTAAATCCTGGTTCCCCGATACAACTTAACTCACTGACGGAATTTGCAGCTGCCCCAGGGCTCAAAATGATGCTAGTAAATATACTGAGCTTGACTAAAAAATTCGACCAGCTACAAGCATTGGCTGCTCACACAGAACTAGATCTTATAATTATTACAGAGTCTTGGCTCAAAAAAGCCACTAATGATCAACAAATTGCACTACCAGGCTACAAACTATACAGGGCAGATAGGGAATCGGTGTTGTCAATCATTCTAAAACCAAATTTACAGTTAGTGAAATCTCCTGTAAATCTAAACAGAAGGAATACAGTTGTATCCTGAAGCTTCACCTTCCCTCCACGGAAGTTATCACTATTATAGGTGGATACAGGCCCCCGGCTGGTGGAACTGATATTCTCAACAAACTTAAATCTATAATCACGGCTTCCAACTTTGAGATAATAATCCTCTGGGATTTTAATATGGACTGACTCACCCAGAAATCTCACAGCCTGAAATCCCTCTGTGATGAGTTTGGCCTTGTACAGCTTGTTAGTGAACCAACAAGGAATAACGCATTGAACCTTGCCAACAGCTCACTCCTAGATGTCATATTAACCACTCACCCACACAAAATTCTATGCTCTGCGGTGTTTCACAGTGATATGAGCGACCATGGGGTTGTTGTTTGCATAAGATCACAGGCCAGGAGTTCGCAGCAGCCTAAGTACATTTCCAAAAGGTCTTTCTGCAAATTCCAGGCAAGAAATTACCTGACCGATCTAGGGGAGGTTAGATGGCAAGATCTTTATCTTGCCAAATCTGCAGATGAGGCTGTCTCTGTTCTCAACAACAACCTTGTTACTCTGGTAAATAAGTATGCCCCCTATATTAAGGTCAGGGTGCCCCATACCTCCCACCCCTGGTTCACTCCAAGTCTTGAGGCTGCAATCACTAATAGGGACAAGTCCTGGGCTCAGGCCAGGCGCACTGAGTCACTCAGATTGGCAGGCATTTAGAACAGCCAGAAACACACATGTAAAAATAATTCGGGCAGCAAAAGCACACTACTATGTTTCTACCCTAGAATAGGCCAAAGGGAACCCACAAAAAATCTGGAGGACACTTAATTCCATTGAAGGACGGCCTATTGCTCCCTCCCTTCCAGCCAAGATCCTTACCAATGGCAGAACTATCGAAGGTAATTCCCAAATTCTAGAAGAACTCAACTCCCATTTTGTCACTGCTGGCTTTGCTTTTGACTCCTCGTCTTATGCAGGTCGAGGGGTTAATCAAGCCAGTGCTAGCCATACTCCCCGTACCTCGACCTGTTCTTTCCAGCTGCGTGAACTTAATTACAGAGAAGCAGAAGACGCACTACTCAATCTTGACTCCAAGAAAAGTGTGGGAGATGATGGACTTGAACCGTTTAGGAGGCAGTATAGCGCAGTGGTCTAAGGCTCTGAGCTGCAAATCTGGTGACATCCAGCAGACCAGACCTGGGTTTGAATCCCACAGCTTCCACTTGCATACTGTGTGACCCTGAGCAAGTCACTTAACCTCCTTGTGCTCCCAGGTCGCTCCTATAAAAAAGCTTTCAGCTTAGTGTGCTACACCTGGTTAAACAACTAAAAAAAAAAAAAACTAGGTTATGCCTATCTCACAGCCCCCCATTCTTCATATTCTCAATCTCTCTATCTCTACTGCCACAGTTCCTTCTTGTTGGAAATCCACCCATATCCTTCCCCTGTTCAAATCAGGTGACCCTTGTGTTCTAAATAATTACAGGCCTATCTCAATTTTGCCTGTTCTCTCTAAAGTATTTGAAAAACTGATCTATAATCGATTAAAACTTCATATTGAAACCTTCTCACTGTTAAACCCAGCACAATCTAGTTTCCGGTCTAAGCACAGCACTATCACGGCTTTGGCTAAAGTTACAGATGACTGGATCTCTGCAATAGACAACAAAAAGATCACTGGTGCAATTTTCTTAGACCTGAGTAAAGCTTTCGACACAGTTGACCACAACTTACTAATTGTCAGCCTTATAAAGCTAGGTGCCACTCCCTCCACCGCTCTGTGGTTCACCAGCTATCTTTCAGGGAGGACCCAGAAAGTGAAAGCTGATGGCATATTCTCAGGCTCGTTGCCGATTGCCAGGGGAGTCCCTCAAGGCTCCATCCTAGGACCTATCCTTTTTTTCCTGTATATCAATGATCTTGACTCTCACATCATCAATTCCAACCTTCACTTCTTTGCTGATGACACAGTACTGTACACCTCTGGCTCTACATTGTCTGAAGTTAGGGACATACTGCAAGCTGACTTTGCTCAGCTGGAAATTAACCTCATTAATGCCAAACTTCTTCTTAATGCCAAGAAAACTAAGGCTATGACTTTTCTCATAGTAAATCTTCTCCCTCCCCCTCTGGACCACTGAAGGACTTTGTTGTCACCTCGCTAGGCGAACCCTTTAAAGTTGTCCCCAAATTCAAATATCTTGGCATTTGGCTGGATAACAAGCTTTCTTTCAACGATCATCTTGAGGACCTCTCTAGATGGCTAAAAGCCAGGTTGGGTTTCTTTTTCAGAAACAAGTCTCTCTTTCCAAATGAGATTAGAACAAGGCTAGTACAGGCCACATTTCTTCCATTGCTTGATTATGGGGACCTAATTTACAGCTCTGCTGCAACCGCAAACCTAAATAAATTGAATGTACTCTATCATCGTGTAACCCCTAGATGGCGCTATCCCAGGGGCTACTACCCCTGCCTGATTTGTCACTAACAGGTTGAGGGGCCTGGATCCAATGGCGGGTGCCTCCACCCAGAGGTCAGGGTTTGCAATAGTTAAACTAACTTGGTCACAGCCCTCTGGGACACTGCAACCCCCCTTTCTTCCCACTAGTGGCCCACACAATATATCAGAATTACCTTCACAGTATACACTTACCCCCAGGTCTGGTTCCGGCACTGGGACCTCCTGTGAAATGAGATACAGTGCAACAATCACAGTACAGTACTTTAACATAGACAAATACCTCAGGGCAGTATAACTTTGCTGAAACAAGCAGCTCTGATTTATTTAGGGGATATAACAAGGACAGGGGAAATCAGGTTAATTAGCTTATCACTCTAATAATCTACCTATGGCTCTGTGCACAGGCCTATCCCTATCAGTTACTGTCCCTGGGTACCCAAGCCCTAGTGGCTAGTCCAAACGTGGCAGCTGGTAGGGCCCTTTCACACAGAGAAAAGGAGAATTAAACAGTCAGCAGTACAGTAATTCCATTTGGATTTAATGTGGCAATTCAACAGGGAGCGACCCTGAATTAGTACTCACGACCTCCAAATAAGATAGGGTCCTTCAATGTCAGCAGGGCTCACTTGAGGTACACAAACCTCTTCACACATCCATATAAAAGAAAGCACTATACCAGGCAGGCTGCATCTGTATCCCGATCGCAATTACTGCACAATACCCGGGAGAACACACAGCAGATTCAGTTCCTGACAGACAGAGTGCAATTTTCAGCAATTCCTCCAGTCTTCTACAGGTGAGCCTGGTTTCTACTCTTCAGAGATCCTTTGATTCTTTTCACAGGACGGATTCAGTCCTAACAAGCTGTTACACAAGCTGCAGACCGAACTCTGGGCCACACACGCTTTTGACTAAAACTGCACACTGAAAAGCACAGGGCTCCTTCCTTCTTCACTGCCAAAGCTCAACTGAAACTCCAACCGACAAAACCGGCACTTCCTTTGAGTTCCTCCCAGTTCTTGACTGGATTGGCTGTCACTCACAATAGACTGCTGCTGTTGGTCCAAAAGGCACTGAAGTCTAAACTACATCTCCCAGAGTCACTGCCCATACAATCCTCTTGTGGCTGGCTCAGATTATGAGTCCAAGTTCTGATTCGTCCAAGGCACCATTTTAGAGCTAGCATACCCCACACTGATTGGTCCAGTTCAGCAGTTCAAAACTAGAATGGGGAACTAGCAGACACAGTTCTGACTGCAAAGAAAGCAGGTTAGACAAACTGTAATTTCATTATTACTCTAAATAATTTCTGGCAAACAGTTACATCTTTCAGATAGGTTCCCTTTGCACTCCTAGTGACTGCAAAAATGGATTGAATTGGCAGCAGCTTGAGTGGTACTCAATCAAAGAAACACACAGTCCCCCATACAAACTAATTATGTCTGCAAGCAGACAGCTCTTAAAGAGACAGTACCAGAGGTTCTAAAAACACTCACTGATAAATGGCTTAAACGCCAAACACCATTCAGGCTTGGAGCATTCAAGCAAGCTCCTGGAAGTCTTTGGGAACCCCATTTGCAGGGGGTTACACCTTCCTGGCTTGGGAAAGCTTGACGTCCACAAGCAAGCAATTCCATAAGTTTCAACTGCAACCATATACATTTGCATTAGGCTTACATGTAATCATCAGTCAATATATCATTTTACCAAGAACACATTTCTGAAACATTGCAGTACGTCACTCTTTACACAGTATTACATACACATTGTACCATAACTCAAGTTATTACCTCTTGTACATGAAACCTGAAGAGAGGGGCCCTTCCTATCAGTTACCTTGGGGCTGGATGGGGCAAGGCACCATACTTAGAGGGCAACACAAGTAACTTGAGTTAGCACTGATGCTCAGTTTGGGCAATGAGCTCGGGACACATACACCCTTTATGGACAACATTGAGGCAAGTCCACAGGCCTCCTAAGGGAATCATAACTGAGGTGCACCACAGGCTTTACAGCTCGACCAGTCTTTCTAGGGGAACTGTTATAGTCTCTGCACTCTGAGCCTCATTTTCAGCATTGTCCTCACTTGTCAGGGAGTCTCCATGGGGTAGAGAGGCTAGAACTTGGGGCACTTTCAGCTCCAGGAGTTACAGTTTCTGAGTCCACAACATTGGCTCGCATGGAGAGCTTTCGGACACTGGCAGTGGACTGTCAGGGCACTCAAAATACTTTTCTTGTTCGGTGTATCACCAGTCTGCCCAATCTATCATTTCCTCCCTGAAAGCTCAAACAGTTCAACCATGCACAATGATTCCATTTCATCTGATCTGATGCTTTGCACTTCACTTTCTGGGAGCATTGGCTCCAGGGATGAAGCTGGGGCTTAGACAGTCCAGAAGGCCCAGCTTTGTCTCCAGTATTGACTAGGGATTGCCCGAAACAATTGACTCAGTTCAGTAAGAAGGATAGTATTCAAAGTCACTCTCACTTTCTTCCGATATGGACTGACAGTCATGCTCAACTGGGACTTGTGGAGGGGAACACTTTAACTTTGCTTCTGTAGGTGCAGACTTTCTTGATCTTTTCTTAGCAGCAGCTCTAGTCACTGGTCCAGAGGGGCATCTTCTAGGGGCTCAGACTCAATTAAGATTTGTCCAATGGGCAGTAAATGATTTCTATGCATTGTTTTACATCTTTGAATTATTCTCAGGCCTTACTTTGTACACTGGCAGATCATCTAGTTTGCCCACTACAATGTGAGGAGATGGTGCCATCTGTCAGCAATCTTGTGCTTGCCATGCAGTCCCAGATTTCTTAGCAATACCCGATCTCCCTCCTGGAGTTCCTGTGCTTTCACCTTTTATCATACCTTTCTTTGTTGGCCAGATTTCTTTTGGCAGCCATGGTTTGAGCCAGTTGGTACGCATGAGTTAGCTGGGCCTTTAACTTTGCACATACTGTAAATAGTTGTCAGCTTGAACCCCATCAGGAGAGACCCCAAACACACATCTACTGGTAGTCGAGCTCTTCCAAACATCAGGCGGTAGGGGAGAATCCAGTGGCATCACTTTTGGTGCAGTTATAAGCATGTACCAGGTGCTAATTTGTTGGCTCCATCTAGGCTTGTCCTTTGGGTGCAGGGTGCCTAGCATATCTAGCAAAGTCGGTTGAAACGTTCAGGCTGTGGGTCCCCTGGGGTGGTAAGGAGTGGTTCTGGACTTCTGAACTCCCACAGAGAAAGCATCTCTTGATCGACGACTCTCAAAGTCTCTCCTTGATCAGAATGGATTCTTGTGGAGCCCCATAGTGAACAAAAAGTTTTCTACAAGTACTTTGGCCACAGTGGATGCTTTCTGGTCTTTGGTGGGAAAGCTTGGGCATATCTCGTGAAATGGTCAGTGACCACCAGCACATTACTGATATTTCTTTGATCTGACTCCAAACTCAGAAAATCAATACAGACCAGCTCCATGGGTGTACTGGTGGTGATGTTAACAAGGGGGCAGCCCTCTGGGGCAAAGCTTTCCTCTGTAAGCAGCGACTACAAGTTCGAATGTGTTGCTCCACATCAGCCCCCATCTTAGGCCAATAGAATCTGGATCTCACCAAGTCAAGTGTTCTGTCTATACCAAGGTGCCCCATGTGGTTGTGCAAGGACCTCAGTACTGAGTCTCGAAGGCAGTGGGCAGCACTAGTTGTTGTTTGTCTACTTGTCCCCTCTGTCTACTGTTTCTCTGTATAACAGTTTATTGATCAGTTTCAACTTAGGACCTTCTTTGTATAACAGTGCAGTTCTCAAATCAGTGGAGCGTAATTTGGACACATCTTTTCCTGCATAGAGGGCTTCTAAAGCTGCTTTGATCATGGGATCGCGGATTGAGCCGCGAATACTGTCATTGTCCAGCTGAGGCAGTGCACCAATGTCTATTGCAGAAAAGTGGCAATAAGCAGCAGGTATGCAATTCTCAGAGGGTCCCAAGCAATCCACCATGCAGTCCACTGCGTCCGTGGACATTTGTTCCTCCCTGTCAAACTTCCGGCAGAGTGCCCGAATGTCAGGTTCTGCCAATCGGACCCAATCATTCTGGGGAACAGGCCTCCGGGAGAGAGCATCAGCATCTATGTGGTTCAGACCTGCTCGGTATTCGAGAGCATAGTCATATGTAGATAATGCAGAAAGCCACCTATGGCCAGTGGCATCCAACTTAGCTGAGGTCTGCACATAGGTCAAAGGATTATTGTCAGTTTTTACTAGTATTTTAGCCCCATACAAGTACTCATGGAATTGGTCAACAATAGCCCACTTCAAAGCTAGGAACTCTAACTTATGTACAGGATAGTTCTTTTCGGATGGGGTCAGGCTTCTACTGGCAAAGGCCACTGGTCTCAGGCCATTCTCGTGCTCTTGGTACAACACAGCCCCAACCCTTGCAAGCTAGCATCAGTGTGCAGGACGTAAGGTTTTCTTGGATCGCATAGGCCAGCACTGGAGCATGGGTAAGTTGATATATGATCTCATGAAAAGCAGTCTCACAATCAGGAGTCCAGCGGGCCCCAAATACTTCACTGGATGAAAATACACTCTTTCAGTCTTGAGGACGCTGACTTTTGGTATTTTTGTGGGTTGGGGATACCCTTGAGTAAGGTTAAGTAAAGGGCGGATCACTCTTGAATAGTCCTTGATGAAGCGCCATAATAACCACAGAATCCCAGGAATCTTTGCAGTTCTTTTAGATTTTTGGGCTGTGGCCAGGTGGTCAAGGCCTCAACTTTACTTGGGTCGGTCTCTCTATTCCTCGGTGGATACTATGTGTCCCACATACTTTACTGATGTTTGAAAGAATTGACACTTATCAATGGACAGTTTAAGGCCAAAGTCCTCCAGTCGGTCCAATACCTTAAATAATCTGCTCTCATGTTCCTCCAGTGAGCTGCCAAACACAATAACATCATCTAGGTATACCAGGCACTCTAGTAAGTTCATGTCCCCCACTGCACGCTCCATCAATCGTTGAAAAGTGGCTGGGGCACCTGAAATCCTTGAGGCATCCTCATGAATTCATAGAAATAGCGGACAGATAAAGGCCGTCTTCTCACGGTCCTCTGGGGCCATCGGGATCTGGTAGTACCCACTGCGGAGATCCAGCACAGAGAACCACTTGCTCCGCTTAGGCAGTCCAAAGCATCCTGAATGCGGGCATTGTGTACTGATCAGGATAGTCCACGGTTTAAGGTGCGATAATCCACACACATCCTTACTGTTCCATTCTTTTCCTCACTACCACAATGGGGAAGCATAAGGGCTTCTGGATTCTTGTATTACACCAGCAGCTAACATCTCTTGCAGATGCCGTCTCACATCATCTATGTCAGCAGGTGCCAGGCGTCGAGACCTCTCACGAAATGGTCTTTCGTCATGCAGCCGGATATTGTGCTCAGCTCCTTGCACGCATCCTACATCCCATTCCTTTAAAGAAAACACCTGGTCTCTCTGGGCAAGCTTCTCACTGATCCTCACTTTCCATTCAGCTGGCAGCGGGGAGTCGCCGAAATCAAACAAGTCAGGCGTTACTCTGTCATTCTTCCTTGAACTCTTGCTGCTGGGTAGCACTGCAGTGTCTGCACAATGCACATTAGCCAGGATGCAACCTCTGTTTACTCGAATGTCTCTTTCAGACACATTATGAACTTGGACCATTACCCTTCTGGCATAAGCATGGGCTCTAGCGGGCAAAATACTAGGCTTGACCAGCAGTCCCTCTGGCAATTTTCCATCGCCTGGTGCATCCAACATTAATATTTTATTCTTAACATCCTTTCTGATAGGACCTCTCCCTGTAAGGTACACTGGGCATTTGGCGCCAGGATCAGAGACTCAGGATCCTTCTTCCATACAATTCCGACCGGTTCCTCTGGTTCTGTTTTTCAGCATCTCTCTGTCCTCATAGGCCTTCTTAATTAAAGCCGAACTCTTAAAGCTCTACTAGTCTTTGACCCCTGTTTTCATAACACAACTGTGCCAGCCTTCCAACATATGAGCATTTGTTCCAATCAACAAAGGGACACCATCATACAGTCCAGTGGGGGACACACTAAGGCTAGGGTCTCTACTTGTTCTGCCACCCAGCCACGGAGGTGGGGAAAGACAGCCAAATTCGGATATACCCGGAATAGGTGTAGGCCTTCTCACTTAACCCCCATACATGCAGTCCTTCTAATGGTTGTAAGGGTACGTCTGACAAATGCTTCTGATACCAATCCTGGAACATAATTGTCACTTGGGAGCCACTGTCTAATACAGCTCTTGTAGACACTCCATTCACCTTTACAGTGGTCTCCATGGAGGGACCCACTATTCTGGACCAGTCTGGAGAGGCGGTAGTGGGGGCCTGGGCAACTGACCTTGCCACAAAAGGACGTGAATTAGCATTTTTGGTGCCCTCACTGGGATCATGTCGTGCACCTCTTAACCACTGATTTCTTCTCCAAGCTCTCCTTGTAGCCTATATGCAACTTTGTCAGTGTCTTTGGGGACTGGCATTCCTTTTCATGTGCCCATCTTTCCCACAATTATAGCAAAACATACTTTCTGGAGTTTGAGCTGGCCGAGGCGCCACACTGGGAGCCAGGCGGGGTGTTACTAACTGGAAACCTGGGTGCCATCTCTGTCTGCGGCGTGATAAGCATTTGGAGACATCTCGTCAGTTTCTCCACTTCCATGGTCAAGGAATTGAGTTTGGAGCTGTTATCAGCAGGAGATACATGGGTGGGTACCCCACCCCATAGCAGATGCAGTCGGATATAGGTCAGGGCCTGCATTTGCATGGCCTTCATAAAGGGACTGTTTTGAATTCCGGATCTCTCAACAGTTCGCCCCATTGTGGCATATCTTTTCCTTGTCAGAGCACTCATTGACTGTCAACCTCTGCCCTGAACTTCACTTGATGGGTCACCCTCAGTCACTCGGGTCGTAGCCACAGCTGTTGGTGCAGGTACCTCCCGAGGTCGCCTTTTCTCAACTCCTCGAATTTCTCTCATTAACTCATCATAGGAGGGTGGGATTCCAGTCGATTTGCCAGGCGTAACTGAAGCAACAGCAGTTCTGAGAAGGGGGCAGACTTAAGGATTCTGTCCAGTCTGGTTCGGTCCAGTTCAATCGCTGGCAAACTACCCTTTCTGAGGCATTCTTGCAACAATTTTTCCAGCCGAGAGACATACACAGACAACAACTCCTTGGTACTGTTGTGCATTTCTTACTCTCCACCATAGGTCCTCATCAGAATCTGGGCTCCCACACATTCTCCAAGGCCTCAAGATAGGCCTGTGCAGTCGCTTAGGGTTACTGGCCCGCTTAGCACGGATGGTAGCCAGGGCAGGACCTCGGAGGCTCTCACTAACCCTCTTTCGCCTTCCGAGCATTGCCATTCTAGCACTTGGGGCAACATAGTCTATCCAGGTCTCCCAGTCATCCTCCCTTGGGGGTGGGAGGGTGCCAGAGAAGATCCTCAACCTTCGCAAGAGTCGTGACTAATGGCAGGTAGAAATAGGAGTCTGCATTGGTTCAGCCACCATTACGGGCACTGGAGCAGGAGAGGGTGTTGGGGAGGAACACCCCAGGTGGCAAGAATAGTTTCTTCAAGTCCTCCACAGTTTTCCCTCTCCCAGCAACCATTCAGCAAATTTCTCCTCAAAAGTTTCAGATAGTGGTGGGGGCTGATTCCCCCCCGGGTCTTTACTGTCCTTAGTTATCACTCTCCAAGCAGTGAGGGCTCCCTCTGGGGTAATGGTCTGTGGCACTTTGGAGCTATCTATGGGATCCTTAAACTCTACTAGGGCCAGGAAAGTGTGGGTGAGCAGATTAGCATGCCGACCCACCACCACAGGGTTTTGTAAACCTTCCACCTTGGAAAGTACTCCCTGCACAGTGTCCGTATTGATACCCAGGGGATGTCCAGGATAAGCATAGCATTTTGGGGTCGATCTCCTCCCAGTACACCACTCCACCAGCCGTGCACAGCCACTTCTGTCGGGTACCCATTTTTTCTTAACAGTGGTTCGTGAATATGGCCACTAGAGGACACACAATCCCAGCGGTGAGCTCCAAGATGTAACCCCTAGATGGCGCTATCCCAGGGCTACTACCCCTGCCTGATTTGCCACTAACAGGTTGAGGGGCCTGGATCCAATGGCGGGTGCCTCCACCCAGAGGTCAGGGTTTGCAATAGTTAAACTAACTTGGTCACAGCCCTCTGGGACACTGCAACCCCTTTCTTCCCACTAGTGGCCCACACAATATATCAGAATTACCTTCACAGTATACACTTACCCCAGGTCTGGTTCCGGCACTGGGACCTCCTGTGAAATGAGATACAGTGCAACAATCACAGTACAGTACTTTAACATAGACAAATACCTCAGGCAGTATAACTTTGCTGAAACAAGCAGCTCTGACACAGAGAAAAGGAGAATTAAACAGTCAGCAGTACAGTAATTCCATTTGGATTTAATGTGGCAATTCAACAGGGAGCGAACCTGAATTAGTACTCACGACCTCCAAATAAGATAGGGTCCTTCAATGTCAGCAGGGCTCACTTGAGGTACACAAACCTCTTCACACATCCATATAAAAGAAAGCACTATACCAGGCAGGCTGCATCTGTATCCCGATCGCATTACTGCACAATACCCGGAGAACACACAGCAGATTCAGTTCCTGACAGACAGAGTGCAATTTTCAGCAATTCCTCCAGTCTTCTACAGGGTGAGCCTGGTTTCTACTCTTCAGAGATCCTTTGATTCTTTTCACAGGACGGATTCAGTCCTAACAAGCTGTTACACAAGCTGCAGACCGAACTCTGGGCCTTACACACGTTTTGACTAAAACTGCACACTGAAAAGCACAGGGCTCCTTCCTTCTTCACTGCCAAAGCTCAACTGAAACTCCAACCGACAAAACTGGCACTTCCTTTGAGTTCCTCCCAGTTCTTGACTGGATTGGCTGTCACTACAATAGACTGCTGCTGTTGGTCCAAAAGGCACTGAAGTCTAAACTACATCTCCCAGAGTCACTGCCCATACAATCCTCTTGTGGCTGGCTCAGATTATGAGTCCAAGTTCTGATTCGTCCAAGGCACCATTTTAGAGCTAGCTATACCCCACACTGATTGGTCCAGTTCAGCAGTTCAAAACTAGAATGGGGAACTAGCAGACACAGTTCTGACTGCAAAGAAAGCAGGTTAGACAAACTGTAATTTCATTATTACTCTAAATAATTTCTGGCAAACAGTTACATCTTTCAGATAGGTTCCCTTTGCACTCCTAGTGACTGCAAAATGGATTGAATTGGCAGCAGCTGAGTGGTACTCAATCAAAGAAACACACAGTCCCCATACAAACTAATTATGTCTGCAAGCAGACAGCTCTTAAAGAGACAGTACCAGAGGTTCTAAAAACACTCACTGATAAATGGCTTAAACGCCAAACACCATTCAGGCTTGGAGCATTCAAGCAAGCTCCTGGAAGTCTTTTGGGAACCCCCATTTGCAGGGGGGTTACAATCGTGCCCTGCGGTTCATCACCAATTCACCGTACCGAACCCATCACTGTGACCTTTACACAGCAGTCGGCTGGATGTCACTAACCACTAGACGGCTGTTTCATGCTGGTATCTGGACCCTTAAGATACTCTTGAACAAACTTCCAAGCTACCTCACATCCCTCATCAGTATCTCCCACTGTGCATATTCCCTCAGGAAATCCGACTTTAGCTTCCTGAATGTGCCTAGGACTCGCACCACATTTGGTAAGTGTGCTATCACATATGCTCTTCCAACAATATGGAACCAGCTCCAAACCACTCTGAAACTATCCAGTATGGTCTTGGTCAACTTCTTCAAAGAGTTAACAGCATCCAAACTAAAAGATATCTATAATTGCTATTAAGTCTCTCTCTCCCTGAGCCCTTATAGCCTCGAGATCAATCACCTCGAACCTATACCTACCAGGACATGAAACCATTCAGCTAACCACTAAATTCTCACCTGTTATTGCCTTCATCATCTCTATCCTCTTCACCCTACTCTCCCTAGCACTATTCCTTTACTCATCTCATATTTTCTAACCCCTCCTTCTTATTCCAATACTCCCTTCTGTTATCTTTACACCCTCCTCTTACTCACCTACTCTCTCCTCCCACAGTACACTCCCAACCTGCCCAGCTCTCTACTATCCTACACTAATAATCCCTACCTGCTTGGTTGAATTTCTGCATCAGGTAATATATGAACCTTACTGTGCCTCAATCTGTCAGACTGTAATTTTATAAACTGTTGTATAGCAATCCTATGTGTATATGTTTTTTTATGTCACTTTGTATATGTTGTCTTTTTATGACGAGCCACTTGGCTATTATTATGATCTAGGACCTGCTTGTGAATGAGCTTGCTCAACAGAGTTTTCCTGCAATAAACTTGAACTTGAACTTACTTAGAGAGACTGTAAGTGATTCTAAGAATTGGACTTTTGAAGTCCTTCAGAGGTAATCTGCAGTGTGTGTGTGTGTGTGTTGGGGGGGGGGGGGCTTAAGGATGGCACCAATACTGAAGAGCATAAGGCATTAACAGTAAGAATCCCAGAGGAATTCTGGAAATGCTTACAAAAACTGTTGTTTCCATTTACATAGTCAGGGGCCAGACATAGAATCTGTAATAGACTTCTTACTCTCCCCAGAGATAAAGGAGGATTGACAATGCTGCACTTCTGGCTTTATTATATAGCAACACAGGTAGTGCCAGTCGCGACATTGACCAATCAAAGGGGTGATACTGGCTGGCTAGAGATAGCAGGAAGCCAACCACTCCCAGTTCCCCATTTGCCCTCCCCCATGTGTCTCTCACTCTCTCTCTCTCTATCTCCCTCTCTCTCTCTCCCACAGTTTGGTGAGAGATACCAAACCCCTAGATCTACCACTCCCAAAGGGTGCACGTCAAAGCTGAAAAAGATTACAGGAATCCCAAATGAAATGGTTGCACTTTCTAGTGTAATAGGAGACCCAGATTTCCATCCTCTACACACAGACCCAGGATTCCTTCGATGGAATAAGCTCTCTCTTGCCCGATTTAAGTCTGTAGGGCATTTGCACACTTGCAATAGTGTTACAGTCTACCCTTTGCACTCATGTGGAAAAGGGATGGCTCTGAGCCAAGTACAGAAAGTGTCAACTTTCATCAGACCGACAGGACCAGGGCAGTGACCAGGGGAGTGCAAGAGCTGCAGTTGCAGTAGGGGCTGCACTGTAAGGGGCCCACTGCCTCAGAGGTCAGCATTAAGAAAACCTTTTCTCACAAACTTGCAAGTTTCCCTTTGGAAACTGCTTATCCATTTGAAATTGGGTTTGTCAGCAGTGGTGTCAGAAGATTCCAACTCCAGTTTCACATGGTTGGCAGGGGAGAACAGAACAAAGAAGCATTAGGGTCCACTACTCAAAATATCTAATCTTGGTGCTGGTATCCCCAGGACGAGCAGGAATAAATTACATCGTTCAGTTCTTTGATTAAGATGCCAGCAAGAGGGATGGGGCAGCATGGACAAACTACGTATGTTCAGCAGGACTGATGCAAAAAACTTACCTATAAAAATGTCATATGCTGTAATGGTTATTTTACATTTACTAGTGGGGAAGTAGGCCCCACAAAATATTTTGCAGGGGGGCCCTTACAGTTGTTGACACAGCCCTGGGCAGGACTACAGGACCTACCCTATAAGGTAGCTTCAAATAGCTCCGGTTTAGAATCTATCAGTGTCCTTGCAATACCGAGACCAGGTACAGACTAACAGGCACACAAGCTGTCTGTACCTGGTCTCCGTATGTCTCGGCAGCTCACGGGCTCCAAATGGGAGCTGTTTAAAAATCCTGCAGTGTAGCAAGTCTATGGAGACACCCGGCTGCTCCCGCCTGCCACGCATCACGGGGACAACACGCGGAGTACTAACTAATGGTGACAGGAGGTGTTGAAACCTAAAATACGTGAGGAGGACACATGATCAACCAGATATGAATCAAAATAATATCATAATCAGTAAGTGCCACATTTAATACTTTTTTTACATCTGCTAATCGGGCCCCGCTTCACACGGAGGTGGGGCTCAATGGGACATGGCCGTTTCCCTTTAACATGCAAGAATGTAAGCCCCTTGAGGCTTTGTAGCTCTTTTGGGGATTCCATGGGTGCCAGAGGGCCTGGATTAAACTCAATATTTCCTGAGCATAGTAAAAGCGGGAACAAGAGTTTCCTGCAGAGTCCTAGGAGAAGTGTGGGTGGCTGAGTCTCCTTTCGGTTACGTGATTTGTCTGAGGCAGTATAGTGAGTTCTGAGGCTAGTTCCCAATTTTCCTGATGCTGCATACAATAATACCCTGACCGAGAGAGTCAATAGGAGTAGGGGGGAGTATGCAGAAGGTGGTGTAGCCCTGTGGGCAGGCTCTAGGAGAGTTCCTGTATGCCGGTGCAGGTGAAGGACCAGCAGTGGGCTAGGGGAAGTTAGAGCACATACAAGTTCTTCTACTTGATAGGAAAAGTCCTGGTCGGACAATGTAAAAAGAGAGCCATTCTCCACTCTAGGAGTTATTTTTTGATTCACGTTCGGGTCCAATACATGTAAGATGAGCAGAGACAAGCATAGAAGCAGGTAATATGCCCTCATTATGAGACTATCACCCAATGGGCACTACAAGTGCGGGCAAGAGAAGGGATTCTCAATGGAGGAGAATTTCTTAATCCCTGCAGAATACTACTATAGGCAGTGGAGCCTGGAGCAGTAATCCTTAAGTACAGCTCCTAGTCAGGCTAATAAGAAAAGAGTTCACCTGACTATAAAGTAGTACTAGGGGCAGAGAGGCTTTGAAGCAAATTTCTTAGCTTCTACTCTGGAGCAGACTAAGTACTAGAGAGATCACCTGACCTAAATCAACTGCCTTAGCAAGACAGGATATGCTAGTCAGCAATAAGCAAACCTAAAGTACCAAAATGGTATGCCTCAGCAAGACAGAATGAGATAAAGCTGCTAGAAGGCTTAGTTGCAAAAACGGGATGGGAGGAATTGCAGTTGTTGACAGTAAGTAACCAATTGAAACATCAGATAGGAGTGGGCGGAGACTGTGCACATTTAAAGGAGGCCTGGGAGGGGATGGGGGGTGGAATGAAAATCAAAGGAAGTTTGCAGAGCTAGCACTGAATCAGTGCACATACAGTTGGAGAGAAACTGCAGCGGGGGGGGGAATGGTAAGTTACTTTACACAGGCCGAGCAGAACAGGCTAAATTAAAATATATAAATTAGAAGCCGAGTACAGGGATGAAGGCTTACATTAAGCCACACGTCTCAGGTGCTCCTGTCTCAGGTGAGTGAGACCAGCCAATCAGGGAGCTCTACATAGGCGTGAAGCCAATAGCGCTACCCTGAGAAGGTGCTGAAATTGAAAACAGCAAATGCAAGTGATGATCCAGTTCAGCGTTCACACAGCCCAGAGAAATCGTGGCAATTTTTCAAGCATCATACCTTATCTATCTCTTTGGGGGGTAGGTGGATCAGGCTCCTTGCACCGTAGATGTGCTATGGCTGGATCGTGACCGCTGCCCATGGGGGCAAGTGGCACCTTATCTATCTCTTTGGGGGGTGGGTGGATCAGGCTTCTTGCACCATAGAGGTGCTATGGCTGGATCGTGACCGCTGCCCATGGGGGCAAGTGGCACTTTATCTATCTCTTTGGGGGTGGGTGGATCAGGCTTCTTGCACCGTAGAGGTGCTATGGCTGGATCATGACCGCTGCCCGTGGGGGCAAGTGGTGCCTTATCTATCTCTTTGGGGGGGTGGATCAGGCTCCTTGCACCGTTGAGGTGCTATGGATGGATCGTGACCGCTGCCCTTGGGGGCAAGTGGCACCATATCTATCTCTTTGGGGGTGTGGATCAGGCTTCTTGCACCGTAGAGGTGCTATGGCTGGATCGTGACCGCTGCCCGTGGGGGCAAGTGACACCTTACCTATCTCTTTGGGTGGTGGGGGGATCAGGCTGCTTGCACCGTAGAGGTGCTATGGCTGGATCGTGACCGCTGCCCGTGGGGGCAAGTGGCATCTTATCTATCTCTTTGGGGGGTGGGTGGATCAGGTTCCTTGCACCGTAGAGGTGCTATGGCTGGATCGTGACCGCTGCCCATGGGGGCAAGTGGCATGTGCAGTGTTCATGGACCTCACCAAGGCCTTTGATCTGGTTGACCACAAGAAACTAATGAATTGTCTTAATGCTGTCATCCTAGGGCCACCAGTACTTGCCTGGTTCAAGAATTACTTGGCTGACAGAACTCAGGCTGTCAGGATTAGAAACACACTTTCAGGATGTCATCGAGGCACAAGTCAGGAAGCATAGGAAAACCAGGAGCAGTTATAGAAGTCACCAAAAATATTTATTTACACTAGCAGTAACACAAAAAAATAAACTTGTTCAGTATAACTATTTGCAAGGGTAAAACAAAATAGAGAACATCTATCAGAGTTTTTCTTCAATCTCTGTGACCTTTTGTTTTTCTCTTTTAAGCAATTGCAGCACAGCTCTCTTATAAGTACTTCCAACCCCCACTCTTAGCAAGCATCCTGTTCTTGTAAGTATCAGGCAGGTTCTACTAGAACAGTGTCCGTGAACCGAGGCTGTTTTTTCACAGCTCTCTGCAAAAGGCTTAAAACTTGCACTCGGGTAACCTCTTGAGTTTACAATAGCTTTTTGCAATAATCTCAAACTATAATAATATACATTTCAACAGTAACGCTATATATTTTCTAAACAAAGGTATTCCACTATCAATTACATTTCCACATAATGATTTGCATATATTTTTATATTAGAAGATATGCAAGGGAGGAAAAACAGACAGCAAGGGAGGGCTGAGAGTCAGTGAGAGGCAAAGAATTGCGAAACTGTCTGGATGATCAAGTCCGAGGTCTCACAGGAAAATTTGGTTGTGCAACCAGACAGAGAAGAGACAGAAAAGAACAGAACAGATCCCTGCATTCAGACTCTCTATAGCAATTGGGACAGGGTCCTGTTTCTCCCTGTCACACAGGAGGTAATAACATCACAAGTGGTGTACCACAAGGCTCTATTCTCATCCCCTTCTTGTTTACCCTTTTCATAAATAATTTGCCCGCAGACGGCAAAACTGTACGGACCCTTCTATATGCAGATGATGCCATTCTCTTTACACATAGTAACGACATTGATGCCATTAACCTTTCACTCAGTTCCTGCCTAGCTGGGCTTCAAAACTGATTTGTAACGGAAAAGATGGTGCTCAGCTTTCCCTGGACACAGTCCATGCTATTTGGGACTAGGCACAGAATAAACAAGGTATCCTTCAGTTTCTGTGTCCTTACCAGCAACTGTACACCCCTAGCTAAGACACAATCTTTTAGGTGTAACCCCTAGATGGCGCTATCCCAGGGGCTACTACCCCTGCCTGATTTGCCACTAACAGGTTGAGGGGCCTGGATCCAATGGCGGGTGCCTCCACCCAGAGGTCAGGGTTTGCAATAGTTAAACTAACTTGGTCACAGCCCTCTGGGACACTGCAACCCCCCTTTCTTCCCACTAGTGGCCCACACAATATATCAGAATTACCTTCACAGTATACACTTACCCCAGGTCTGGTTCCGGCACTGGGACCTCCTGTGAAATGAGATACAGTGCAACAATCACAGTACAGTACTTTAACATAGACAAATACCTCAGGCAGTATAACTTTCTGAAACAAGCAGCTCTGATTTATTTAGGGGATATAACAAGGACAGGGGAAATCAGGTTAATTAGCTTATCACTCTAATAATCTACCTATGGCTCTGTGCACAGGCCTATCCCTATCAGTTACTGTCCCTGGGTACCCAAGCCCTAGTGGCTAGTCAAACCGTGGCAGCTGGTAGGGGCCCTTTCACACAGAGAAAAGGAAAATTAAACAGTCAGCAGTACAGTAATTCCATTTGGATTTAATGTGGCAATTCAACAGGGAGCGACCCGAATTAGTACTCACGACCTCCAAAGAAGATATGGTCCTTCAATGTCAGCAGGGCTACTTTTGATCTCCAAGAGACTCCTCACACATTTATATGGTAAAAAAAGAAAGCACTATACCAGGCAGGCTGCATCTGTATCCCAATCATAATTACTGCACAATAACCAGGAGAACACACAGCAGATTCAGTTCTGACAGACCGAGTGTAATTCAACAATTTCTTCAGTCTTCTACAGGTGAGCCTGGTTTCTACTCTTCAGAGATCCTTTGATTCTTTTCACAGGACGGATTCAGTCCTAACAAGCAGTTACACAAGTTGTAGACCGGAACTCTGGGCCTTGCACACGTTTTTTGACTGAAACTGTGCACTGAAGGAGCACAGGGTTTCTTTCCCCTTCACTTTCAGATCTCAAACTGAAACTCCCAACAGACAAAAACTGGCACTTCCTTTGAGTTCCTCCCAGTTCTTGACTGGATTGGCTGTCACCACAATAGACTGCTGCTGTTGGTCCAAAAGGCAACAAGTCTAAACTACATCTCCCAGAGTCACTGCCCATACAATCCTCTTGTGGCTGGCTCAGATTATGAGTCCCAAGTTCTGATTCGTCCAAGGCATCATTTTAGAGCTAGTTTACCCCACACTGATTGGTCCAGTTCAGCAGTTCAAAACCAGAATGGGGAACTAGGCAGACAGTTCTGACTGCAAAGAAAGCAGGTTAGACAAACTGTAATTTATTATTACTGTAAATGATTTCTGGCAATCAGTTACATCTTTCAGACAGGTTCCTTTGCACTCTAGTGACTGCAAAATGGGGTGAATTGGCAGCAGCTTGAGTGGTACTCAATCAAAGAAACACACAGTCCCCATACAAACTAATTATGTCTGCAAGCAGACAGCTTTTAAAGAGACAGTACCAGAGGTTCTAAAACACTCACTGATAAATGGCTTAAACGCCAAACACCATTCAGGCTTGGAGCATTCAAGCAAGCTCCTGGAAGTCTTTTGGGAACCCCCATTTGCAGGGGTTACACCTTCCTGGTTTGGGAAAAGCTTGACGTCGTCACACAAGTACCTCATAAGTTTCAACTGCAACCATATACATTTGCATTAGGCTCACACATGTAATCATCAGTCAATACATCATTTTACCAAGAACCATTTCTGAAACATTGCAGTACGTCACTCTTTACACAGTATAACACACAATTGTACCATAACTCAAGTTATTACCTCTTGTACATGAAACCTGAAGAGAGGGACCCTTCCCTATCAGTTACCTTGGGGCTGGACGGGGCAAGGGCACCATACTTAGAGGCAACACAAGTAACTTGGAGTTAGCACTAACGCTCAGTTTGGGCAATGAGCTCGGGACACATACACTCCTTATGGACAACATTGAGAGGCAGGTCCACTGGCCGCCAGGGAATCATAACTGAGGTGCACCACAGGCTTTACAGCTCGACCAGTCTTTCTAGGGGAGCTGTTACAGTCTCTGCACTCTGAGCCTCATTTTCAGCATTGTTCTCACTTGTCAGGGAGTCTCCATGGGGTAGAGGCTAGAACTTGGGGCACTTTCAGCTCCAGGAGTTACAGTTTCTGAGTCCACAACATTTGGCTCATGGAGAGCTTTCAGACACTGGCAGTGGACTGTCAGGGCACTCAAAATACTCTTCTTGTTCGGTGTATCACCAGTCTGCCCCAATCTATCATTTTCCTCCTGAAAGCTCAAACAGTTCAACCATGCACAATGATTCCATTTCATCTGATCTGATGCTTTGCACTTCACTTTCTGGGAGCATTGGCTCCAGGGATGAAGCTGGGGCATAGACAGTCCAGAAGGCCCAGCTTTGTCTCCAGTATTGACTAGGGATTGCCCTAAACAATTGACTCAGTTCGTAGAAGGATAGTATTCAAAGTCACTCTCACTTTCTTCTGATATGGACTGACAGTCATGCTCAACTGGGACTTGTGCAGGAACACTTTAACTCTGCTTCTGTAGGTGCAGACTTTCTTGATCTTTTCTTAGCAGCAGCTCTAGTCACTGGTCCAGAGGGGCATCTTCTGGGGCTCAGACTCAATCAGGATTTGTCCAATGGGTAGTAAATGATTTCTATGCATTGTTTTACATCTTTTGAATTGTTCTCAGGCCTTACTTTGTACACTGGCAGATCATCTAGTTTGCCCACTACAATGTGAGGGAGATGGTGCCATCTGTCAGCAATCTTGTGTTTGCCATGCAGTCCCAGATTTCTTAGCAATACCGATCTCCTCCTGGAGTTCCTGTGCTTTCACCTTTTATCATACCTTTCTTTGTTGGCCAGATTTCTTTTGGCAGCCATGGTTTGAGCCAGTTGGTACCATGAGTTAGCTGGGCCTTTAACTTTGCACATACTGTAAATAGTTGTCAGCTTGAACCCCATCAGGAGAGACCCCAAAACACACATCTACCGGTAGTCGAGCTTCTTCCAAACATCAGGCGGTAGGGGAGAACCCAGTGGCATCACTTTTGGTGCAGTTATAAGCATGTACCAGGGTGCTAATTTGTTGGCTCCATCTAGGCTTGTCCTTTGGGTGCAGGGTGCCTAGCATATCTAGCAAAGTGCGGTTGAAACGTTCAGGCTGTGGGTCCCCTGGGGTGGTAAGGAGTGGTTCTGGACTTTCTCACTCCCCACAGAGAAAGCATCTCTTTGATCAGACGACTCTCAAAGTCTCTCCCTTGATCAGAATGGATTCTTTGTGGAGCCCATAGTGAACAAAAAGTTTTCTCAGTACTTTGGCTACAGTGGATGCTTTCTGGTCTTTGGTGGGAAAGCTTGGGCATATCTCGTGAAATGGTCAGTGACCACCAGCACATTACTGATATTTCTTTGATCTGACTCCAAACTCAGAAAATCAATACAGACCAGCTCCATGGGTGCACTGGTGGTTATGTTAACAAGGGGGGCAGCCCTCTGGGGCAAAGCTTTCCTCTGTAAGCAGCGACTACAAGTTCGTATGTGTTGCTCCACATCAGCCCCCATCTTAGGCCAATAGAATCTGGATCTCACCAAGTCAAGTGTTCTGTCTATACCAAGGTGCCCCATGTGGTTGTGCAAGGACCTCAATACTGAGTCTCGAAAGGCAGTGGGCAGCACCAGTTGTTGTTTGTCTACTTGTCCCCCTCTGTCTACTGTTTCTCTATATAACAGTTTATTGATCAGTTTCAACTTAGGACCTTCTTTGTATAACAGTGCAGTTCTCAAATCAGTGGAGCGTAATTTGGACACATCTTTTCCTGCATAGAGGCTTCTAAAGCTGATTTGATCATAGGATCGCGGATTGAGCCCTGGCCAATACTGTCATTGTCCAGCTGAGGCAGTGCACCAATGTCTATTGCAGAAAAGTGGCAATAAGCAGCAGGTATGCAATTCTCAGAGGGTCCCAAGCAATCCACCATGCAGTCCACTACGTCCGTGGACATTTGTTCCTCCCTGTCAAACTTCGGCAGAGTGCCCGAATGTCAGGTTCTGCCAATCGGACCCAATCATTCTGGGGAACAGGCCTCCGGGAGAGCATCAGCATCTATGTGGTTCAGACCTGCTCGGTATCTAGAGCATAGTCATATGTAGATAATGCAGAAAGCCACCTGTGGCCAGTGGCATCCAACTTATTGCTGAGGTCTGCACATGTCAAAGGATTATTGTCAGTTTTACTAGTATTTTAGCCCCATACAAGTACTCATGGAATTGGTCAACAATAGCCCACTTCAAAGCTAGGAACTCTAACTTATGTACAGGATAGTTCTTTTCGGATGGGGTCAGGCTTCTACTGGCAAAGGCCACTGGTCTCAGGCCATTCTCGTGCTCTTGGTACAACACAGCCCCAACCCTTGCAAGCTAGCATCAGTGTGCAGGACGTAGGTTTTCTTGGATCGGCATAGGCCAGCACTGGAGCATGGGTAAGTTGATATATGATCTCATGAAAAGCAGTCTCACAATCAGAGTCCAGCGGGCCCCAAATACTTCACTCGGATGAAAATACACTCTTTCAGTCTTGAGGGACGCTGACTTTTGGTATTTTTGTGGGTTGGGGATACCCTTGAGTAAGGTTAAGTAAAGAGCGGATCACTCTTGAATAGTCCTTGATGAACGCCGATAATAACCACAGAATCCCAGGAATCTTTGCAGTTCTTTTAGATTTTGGGCTGTGGCCAGGTGGTCAAGGCCTCAACTTTACTTGGGTGGTCTCTATTCCTGGTGGATACTATGTGTCCCATACTTTACTGATGTTTGAAGAATTGACACTTATCAATGGACAGTTTAAGGCCAAAGTCCTCCAGTCGATCCAATACCTTAAATAATCTGCTCTCATGTTCCTCCAGTGAGCTGCCAAACACAATAACATCATCTAGGTATACCAGGCACTCTAGTAAGTTCATGTCCCCACTCACGCTCCATCAATCGTTGAAAAGTGGCTGGGGCACCTGAAATCCTTGAGGGCATCCTCATGAATTCATAGGAAGCAGCGGACAGATAAAGGCTGTCTTCTCACGGTCCTCTGGGGCCATCGGGATCTGGTAGTACCCACTCGGAGATCCAGCACAGAGAACCACTTGCTCCCGCTTAGGCAGTCCAAAGCATCCTGAATGCGGGCATTGTGTACTGATCAGGATAGTCCGCCGGTTTAAGATGCGATAATCCACGACATCCTTACTGTCCCATTCTTTTCCTCACTACCACAATGGGGAAGCATAAGGGCTTCTGGATTCTTGTATTACACCAGCCGCTAACATCTCTTGCAGATGCCGTCTCACATCATCTATATCAGCAGGTGCCAGGCGTCGAGACCTCTCTCACGAAATGGTTCTTCATGCAGCCGGATATTGTGCTCAGCTCCTTGCACGATCCCACGCCCCATTCCTTTAAAGAAAACACCTGGTCTCTCTGGGCAAGCTTCTCACTGATCCTCACTTTCCATTCAGCTGGCAGCGGGAGTTGCGAAATCAAACAAGTCAGGCGTTACTCTGTCATTCTTCCTTGAACTCTTGCTGCTGGGTAGCACTGCAGTGTCTGCACAATGCACATTAGCCAGGATGCAACCTCTATTTACTCGAATGTCTCTTTCAGACACATTATGAACTTGGACCATTACCTTCTGGCATAAGCATGGGCTCTAGCGGGCAAAATACTAGGCTTGACCAGCAGTCCCTCTGGCAATTTTCCATCGCCTGGTGCATCCAACATTAATATTTTATTCTTAACATCCTTTCTGATACGGACCTCTCCCTGTAAGGTACACTGGGCATTTGGTGCCAGGATCAGAGACTCAGGATCCTTCTTCCATACAATTCCGACCGGTTCCTCTGGTTCATATTTCAGCATCTCTCTGCCTCATAGGCCTTCTTAATTAAAGCCGAACTCTTAAAGCTCTACTAGTCTTTGACCCTGTTTTCATAACACAAATGTGCCAGCCTTCTGAACATATGAGCATTTGTTCCAATCAACAAAGGGACACCATCATACAGTCAGTGGGGACACACTAAGGCTAGGGTCTCTACTTGTTCGCCACTCCAGCCACGGAGGTGGGGAAAGACAGCCAAGTCGGATATACCCAGAATAGGGGTAGGCCTTCTCATTAACCCCCATACATGCAGTCCTTCTAATGGTTGTAAGGTGCGTCTGACAAATGCTTCTGATACCAATCTTGAAACATAATTGTCACTTGGGAGCCACTGTCTAATACAGCTCTTGTAGACACTCCATTTACCTTTACAGTGGTCTCCATGGAGGGACCCACTATTCTGGACCAGTCTGGAGAGGCGGTGAGTGGGGGCCTGGGCAACTGACCTTGCCACAAAGGGTGAATTAGTATTTTGGTGCCCTCACTGGGATCATTTCGTGTACCTCTTAACCACTGATTTGTTCTCCAAGCTCTCCTTGTAGCCTATATGCAACTTTGTCAGTGTCTTTTGGGATTGGCATTCCCTTTTCATGTGCCCATCCTTCCCACAATTATAGCAAAACATACTTTTTGGAGTTTGAGCTGGCCGAGGTGCACACTGGGAGCCAGGGCGGTATTACTAACTGGAAACCTTGGTGCCATCTCTGTCTGGCGTGATAAGCATTTGGAGACATCTCGTCAGTTTCTCCACTTCCATGGTCAAGGAATCGAGTTCGGAGCTGTTATCAGCAGGAGATACATGGGTGGGTATCCCACCCCATAGCAGATGCAGTCGGATATAGGTCGGGGCCCGTAGATTGCGTAGGCGTGGCCTTCATAAAGGGACTGTTTTTGAATTCCCGGATCTCTCTCAACAGTTCGCCCCCATTGTGGCATATCTTTTCCTTATCAGAGCACTCATTGACTGCCAACCTCTGCCCCTGAACTTCACTTGATGGGCCACCCTCAGTCACTCGGGTCATAGCCACAGCTATTGGTGCAGATCCTCCGAGGTCGCCTTTTCTCAACTCCTAATTTCTCTCATTAACTCATCATAGGAGGGTGGGGATTCCAGTCGATTTGCCAGGCGAATTGAAGCAACAGCAGTTCTGAGAAGGGGGCAGACTTAAGGATTCTGTCCAGTCTGGTTCGGTCCAGTTCAATCGCTGGCAACTACTCCTTTCTGAGGCATTCTTGCAACAATTTTTCCAGCCGAGAGATATACACAGACAACAACTCCCTTGGTACTGTTGTGCATTTCTTACTCTCCACCATAGGTCCTCATCAGAATCTGGGCTCCCATACATTCTCCAAGGCCTCAAGATAGGCTTGTGCAGTCGCTTCAGGGTTACTGGCCCGTTTGCACGGATGGTAGCCAGGGCAGGACCTCGAGCTCTCACTAACCCTCTTTCGCTTTTCGGCTTCCCGAGCATTGCTATCTCTAGCACTTGGGGCAACATAGTTCATCCAGGTCTCCCAGTCATCCTCCCTTTGGGGGTGGGGAGGTGCCAGAGAAGATCCTCAACCTTCGGTAAGAGTCGTGACTAATGGCAGGTGCAGAAATAGGAGTCTGCATTGGTTCAGCCACCATTACGGGTACTGGAGCAGGAGAGGGTGTTGGGGAGGAACACCCAGGTGGCAAGAATAGTTTCTTCAAGTCCTCCACAGTTTTCCTTCTCCCAGCAACCATTTAGCAAATTTCTCCTCAAAAGTTTCAGATAGTGGTGGGGCTCATTCCCCCGGTCTTTACTGTCCTTAGTTATCACTCTCCAAGCAGTGAGGGCTCCTCTGGGGTAATGGTCTGTGGTACTTTGGAGCTATCTATGGGATCCTTAAACTCTACTAGGGCCAGGAAAGTGTGGGTGAGCAGATTAGCATGCCACCCACCACCACAGGGTTTTGTAAACCTTCCACCTTGGAAAGTACTCCTGCACAGTGTCCGTATTGATACCCAGGGGATGTCCAGGATAAGCATAGCATTTTGGGGGTCGATCTCCTCCCAGTACACCACTCCACCAGCCGTGCACAGCCACTTCTGTCGGGTACCCATTTTTTCTTAACAGTGGTTCAGAATATGGCCACTAGAGGACACACAATCCCAGCGGTGAGCCTCCAAGATGTAACCCCTAGATGGCGCTATCCCAGGGCTACTACCTCGCCTGATTTGCCACTAACAGGTTGAGGGGCCTGGATCCAATGGCGGGTGCCTCCACCCAGAGGTCAGGGTTTGCAATAGTTAAACTAACTTGGTCACAGCCCTCTGGGACACTGAACCTTTCTTCCACTAGTGGCCCACACAATATATCAGAATTACCTTCACAGTATACACTTACCCCCAGGTCTGGTTCCGGCACTGGGACCTCCTGTGAAATGAGATACAGTGCAACAATCACAGTACAGTACTTTAACATAGACAAATACCTCAGGCAGTATAACTTTGCTGAAACAAGCAGCTCTGATTTATTTAGGGGATATAACAAGGACAGGGGAAATCAGGTTAATTAGCTTATCACTCTAATAATCTACTTATGGCTCTGTGCACAGGCCTATCCCTATCAGTTACTGTCCTGGGTACCCAAGCCCTAGTGGCTAGTCCAAACCGTGGCAGCTGGTAGGGGCCCTTTCACACAGAGAAAAGGAAAATTAAACAGTCAGCAGTACAGTAATTCCATTTGGATTTAATGTGGCAATTCAACAGGAGCGACCCAATTAGTACTCACGACCTCCAAAGAAGATATGGTCCTTCAATGTCAGCAGGGCTACTTTTGATCTCAAGAGACTCCTCACACATTTATATGGTAAAAAAGAAAGCACTATACCAGGCAGGCTGCATCTGTATCCCAATCGTAATTACTGCACAATAACCAGGAGAACACACAGCAGATTCAGTTCCTGACAGACCGAGTGTAATTCAACAATTTCTTCAGTCTTCTACAGGTGAGCCTGGTTTCTACTCTTCAGAGATCCTTTGATTCTTTTCACAGGACGGATTCAGTCCTAACAAGCAGTTACACAAGTTGTAGACGGAACTCTGGGCCTTGACACGTTTTTGACTGAAACTGTGCACTGAAGGAGCACAGGGTTTCTTTCCCTTCACTTTCAGATCTCAAACTGAAACTCCCAACAGACAAAAACCGGGCACTTCCTTTGAGTTCCTCCCAGTTCTTGACTGGATTGGCTGTCACTCACAATAGACTGCTGCTGTTGGTCCAAAAGGCACCAAGTCTAAACTACATCTCCCAGAGTCACTGCCCATACAATCCTCTTGTGGCTGGCCCAGATTATGAGTCCCAAGTTCTGATTCGTCCAAGGCATCATTTTAGAGCTAGTTTACCCCACACTGATTGGTCCAGTTCAGCAGTTCAAAACCAGAATGGGGAACTAGGCAGACAGTTCTGACTGCAAAGAAAGCAGGTTAGACAAACTGTAATTTATTATTACTGTAAATGATTTCTGGCAATCAGTTACATCTTTCAGACAGGTTCCTTTGCACTCCTAGTGACTGCAAAATGGGGTGAATTAGCAGCAGCTTGAGTGGTACTCAATCAAAGAAACACACAGTCCCCCATACAAACTAATTATGTCTGCAAGCAGACAGCTCTTAAAGAGACAGTACCAGAGGTTCTAAAAACACTCACTGATAAATGGCTTAAACGCCAAACACCATTCAGGCTTGGAGCATTCAAGCAAGCTCCTGGAAGTCTTTTGGGAACCCCCATTTGCAGGGGGGTTACATAGGTATCTCGAGGTTCATCTTAACTCTGTATTATCCTTCAGATCCCATCTCCAACACACCATGTCTCTATTACATCAGAAGCTGGGTGCTCTCTACCATGTTCAACGTTTCTTAACTCCTGCGGCCAGAACCCGTAATGCACTGGCAAACGCAGTCCCATCATTAGATTATGGATCGGTTGTAACTGGTGCTGCCAGTAAATCCACACTACAACAAAACACACTGTACTATAAAGTTTGTAAATTTGCCTTAGGTAGCAGGTTCAGTGTTCACCACTGTACGGCTCACAAATCCCTTAATTGGTTTCCCCGACATCAAATCCAGTCTAGCTATTGCAACATTAGTAAAGAAAACTATGCACACTGGGACACCTGCCTACCTCAGCAGCCAAATCTCTCTCATCAACCTTCCTTCCTCCCACTCTGTAACCAAAAGCGACAAAATAATACCCATGTTTTGCACAAATATGGGTCAGCACTCTTTTATTTGTTGTGCAGCTTCAGTTTGGAACTCCCTACCTCCTTCTGTCAAAACATCTTCCTTTGCCAAGCTCCTAAAGTCACACTACTCCTCAGCCCAAGCCTGCTCTTGCTTCCTATAACCTTCCCTTGTCATGACCTCCCACCTTATACTAGCTAATCGCACCCACCGACCAATCTCGGTCACATTTTTCGTTCTCCTCCTTCTTCCTCCTCCTCCTTTCTCTATCTTCAGTTCTACCTTTGTGTATTACATTACAGGCACTTTTGTATATTGCATTGTATATTTGCAAGTATTATTTATTTTTTATTTTTATTTATTTAGTTCGCAGAATTACAATACTTTTGAGCCAAAGGCTCGTTTACAAAGGTTCCACGTCAAATACACAAGTAATGACAAAGTACAAATAAAGTGAACAAGACACATGTGTAGCAAGAAACATGATTGCAAACATGTTTAAAAACAGTTCTTGTCTTAGGTGCAGTTACAAAAATAAAAAAACAAGATGGAGAATAAGTTACGAGTTTACAGATGGTGAAAAGGCGGAGAAAGGTAAAGGGGAAAAGTGGGGAGACATGAAAGGAGGGAGGGAGACTATAGCTGTAAGGAGGGCTGAGAAGGGGGTGCAGGATGACAAGAGAGTGGGGGAACATAGTAAAGATTGAAACTGGAAGGGGGGGATGTCACAATACCTACCAGGGGGATGTGCGCAGGTGGTGAGTAGTAGATCTACACATGTAAGAAAGAACAAATGAAAAAAAATGGAGTACTAGACAGGAGAATGGAAAATTAGAGCCCACAATCACAATAACTGTTTGATGTTAGTAGAAACCTAAGTTTCTGTTTGAAGGAACCGATTTTGAACTCGTGCATTATATCATTGAGTGAGTTAAGCTAGAGAGGTGCACGGTACCCAAGGGACCGCTGGCCTTAAGCAGTTCGATGGAACGGGACTTTTAGAAGACTACTGTGTGAACCCCTAGTGCATCTGATGCTATTGGCTGTACTGAGGATGTTTTGCACATGAGGGGATGATAGGCCTTGTGTGGAGTTTTTAGCCAGTAGGCAGGTATGACACTTTATATGGCAGTCATGGTTTAGCCAGCCTGATTGTTCATACAGCTCACATGGGTGAGTAAGGTGGGGTGCACCAAGCACCAGTCTACTTGCCTTGTTTAGGGTGTTTTTTATTCTGTTTAATGTTGAGTCTGTAGCCGCACCATAAACCACAAGCCCATAATCAGTAGTAGACAGCACAGAACTAGTCACAGCAATTTTTAGAGCTTGTTGTTCCGTAGCGTTTGTTTCTGTATAGCTACCCCAGTTTGGCATTGGTGGACTAGCTACAAGATCAGCATGTTGAACATATGTGAGTGAACTGTCTGAGGTTATCCCTAGGTATTTAAAATTGTGTACCATTTCTAGGGGTGTATTGAGGCAGTTGAGAGCTTTTAGTTTGAAAGCCCTGTGTCTATTATGAGAAGTTGCAAAAATCATGGTTGGAGTCTTCTTGTAGTTCAGAAGTAATTTGAACTTTTGGAACCATTTTTCAATTGCAGTAAAACTGCCCTACATCTGATTTTCACGTGCAGAGGGATTTGAGTGGCTTGAATATAGAACCGTGTCATCAGCATATAGGAGGATGTTATCTTGTAGATGTAACCCCTAGGTGGCGCTATCCCAAGGGCTACTACCCCTGCCTGCTTGGCTGGTAGCAGGTTAAGGGGACTGGGTAATGAAACGGGTGCCTCCACCTGGAGGTCAGGGTTGTTAGTGGTCAAGCTAACCTGGGCACAGCCCTCCAGGACACTGTAACCCCCCTCTTTCCTTTCTAGTGGCCTGAACAATATACAATAATCACTTTCACAATGACCCGTATTCAACGTGCAATTACCCACACTGTTTGCACTTACCACCAGGGATGGTTCCTCTAGCTTGACCCTGGGGACCCCCTGTAAAACAAGGTTAAGCACAGCAAATAACAGTACAATACTCTTGGCACAAACTGGAACCACAGTCAGGTTAAATGCAAACAAAATTAAATCTGATTTATTCAGGGGAGTTGAATAAGGAAGGAACGTAATCAGGTTGATTTGCTTAAAAGGTGTATTAATCTGACAGTTATGCATGCAGTTCAGAGTCCCTGCACAGTCACACACTCTGGGTAACCAGGTAGAAAAACAGTGGGCTAGCCAGGAACGTTGCAGCTGGTTGGGGCCCTGTGATGGAAGAAAGCAACATGCACAACACACACTGTTTGTAATCCAGAGTTGGAGGGCTCAGTTCATGAAAGAAAAGGCAACAAGACAATCAGATGACAACACTTTTAGATTTAGCTGTTGTTGCAGGGAGCTACCCTGATATTTACTCACGATACCCAATACTGGACACAGGCAGGACAAAATCAAGACTGCAGGCTGTTGAGCTGGAGTGCCTGGAGAAGCAGGCCCACCACGAATCACCAAGGCGTCGTTCCTGTTCAAGGCATTGAGCAGGGCGCTGATCTCCAGGCCGGTCTCTTGTCAATGACTTTCTCTGCATAGCAGGTATTCTGGCTGGGCCAGTGTAGCAGGGCCCAGGCAAACTGAAATGGATACGGATTCAGTCCGTGGAGCTGGATACAGCCTCCAGCAAGCAAAACACAGTTCAGACACACAGTAGGGAACCAAATCATGACCCATTATAAGCACACAGCACATTCACATGTAAGGAAATTCCACTGTACCAGGCAAATGGCTCTCCAGTTGCAATTACAGAGTGTCTGCACAATCCGGGAGTTCAGAGGTACCTGTCCTGGAAGTCCTGACAGGCCAATCGCATTGAGCAAATCTTCAGTCTTCTTCAGTTTAAAGCCTGGTCACAATTCAGTGGCTTAATTCGCTCTCCAAGTTTGGATTCAGTCCGAAAAAAGCACAAGTTCCCTCTCAGGAACAGTAGGGAGGCATGCAGGCCAAACCCAGGCCTTTCCACAGTTCTCCCGTACGAATCCACTATGGATTACTGCTCGAACCGTCTCGAGCTGTTACTTCTTCACTTCTCAACTCAGATCTAACTGAAACTGTAAGCAGTGTGGGACTTTCCCCAAGATCCAAAAGGTTCGGTTGGCTGATCTGTCTGTCAGTCACAACAAGGGCAGCCCCTCCAGGTTATTTTAGGCTCCAAAAGCCCCAACCTACAATTCCTACACGTTTTGGCCCCACCAAGCCCCTGTAGGCAAGCTCCATTTTAGACTCCCGAATGTACTGATTGGCCCATTCTGCAGTCCAGGACCAAGACGATGGAAACAAACAGAACTGTCCATGCTGCAAAGAAGGCAGGTTAGAACAAACTAGACACCAGGGAAATTAGGGAATTATTTTTATTTTTATACATTTGGGGAATGGGGATATTGCAGAGAGCCTGGGCGAAGGGATTCTTATTTTGACCGCAATCAGCTAGGGTGGGCTCACTAGACACCAGGGTGAAAATATTTATTTATTGCTGGCCAGGAGGGTGAGAGAGACTTTTTTGTTTTTGTGCATGGCAGAATACTGAATACCAGCCGAATAGTGGACTATTCGGTATTCAGTTCTGAATATTCAGATAGTCCATTATTTGTGGTATTCGGAAATTAGTATTCAGTATTCGCACAACCCTAGTCACTAATAGAGTCTGGTAGTACAGTTTTGTAGGTAATTCTGGTTAGTTAGTGATAAGCCAAGCAATCAACGTACTTGATCCAGTCCTGTAGTTAATACGAGTAGGGGAGTCCACAACTTGCGTCATGTTAATGGACGATAAGGCATCTCAATAGGGACCAGCTTCAGGAGATAGCCAATTGCTGTTGAAATTACCCATCATGATGAGCTCTGTGGTATGGCAGAGGTTGGCAAGGTAATCAAGGACCACTCTGAAACCACTGTCACGGTGCTTAGGTGGGATATAAACAGATACCAGAATAAGCGTTTTGCCATTTTTGTCTAGTAGTACTTTTAACGCCAGCAATTGGGTGTTACTGTTAGTTACAATTGGTGGAAGCACTTGCCTCTGGAGATGCTCATTTAGATAGATAATGGAACCACCTCCTCTCTTCCCAATCCTATCAAACCTAACGGACGTGCAGCCTGGTAGTTGGATTGCCGAGTCTGTGACCCTTGGCGTAAGCCAAGTTTCAGCACTAGAGAGTACATCAGGTTGGTGCTGTGCAACCCATACTTGTAATGAATCAAATTACAAGGAGGCTGCAAATATTGATAGAGGCAGCAGTAAGTCCTCTATGCTTATAACGCTAATCCATTGCACGTAACCCAGGACCAGGGTTAGCGTGTGGATATTCCCAGAGAGAAGTAAGAGTAGACATGCCAGTCGAATAGCTTGCCATGTTAACTTTATTGCCTAGGAACGATTATGGATTCTAGATACATGCTTTCAAGTATTAGCACAGGTGAGGATTACTGAAAGGACTGGGTGGGGGATATGTGGGTTGGCTTAAGATTGGCAACAGTCTAAGTGGTTGCGGTTTAACTCTAAATGAAGGATTGGCACAGGTATCTGTGGTTTTGGGACACTGTCGCTGTAAGAATGTAACGTTGCTAACAGTAATACTTAACTGAGAGGAGCATTTCAGCGGGATAGGCTCTATAACTAGCCATAAATAAATGAGGCAAATGGCTCTGAATAGAATCATATTGTGGGGGAGGAAGGAGGGGGGTAGATCACAGTCAGGGTAGAGGGTAGTGCTAGTAGGAGCATAGATCATACAGGGAATGAAAACCCCCAAAATATGATCCCAAAAGGTAGAAGAGGGGTATACCTTGTGAAGAAGAAAGTGGGGTAACAGTGATTAAAGTTGGCTTGAAAGAAACAGGGCTGTGATTAGTCCCTAGCTGGAGATGTTACAGCACTTATTTGTATTGGAAAGAAGGATGCACTCTTCAAAGTAAACCTATAATGACAACAGGGAATCTGGATAAGAAAGGTCCTTCAAAACGGAAGCCAATAGGAGAGGAGAGGGTGGAGTGGGGTAAAAGCGTATTTAATTTGACTGCTTCTTGGCTTGGCTAAAAAAAATAAGCTCCTACTTAACACTAGAAAACCGGTGTCAATGCTCTTTGGGACTTCCCCTAGGCTAAAAGCTTGTCATATGGGACTTTCCCTTCATGGACCTAATGGCATAACCCTGGATACAGTCACATCTTTCAGATACCTTGGGATGACTCTTGGCCACTCACCGGACTTTAATGTTCATGTTGCAGCCACTTGTAAGGCAGTGAACAGTAAACTTGGCCTGGCTTACAAGGGTAAGATCCTCCCTAAATTCAACAGCCAGGCTGGCCATTGCTCAGGGAATTCTTCGACCTTGCCTCAACTATGGCTCTATAGTCTACCTCAATGCTAGCAAGCAAGTAATCCAGAAATGGAGCACTTATTATAATAGTATCTGCCGCTTCGCCCTTGCGGCTCCTAAACCAACACATCTCTGTCACCTCTATTCTTCTCTCAATTGGCTCACCCCATCCTCCTATCATCTGTACACAGCTGATTGTCTGGTCGATAAATTAACCCGGACTAGTACTCCAAGATCCCTTGTAACTCTGCTAAAACAACCTGACTTGCTCTATACGCTGAGATCTACTGAAAATGCTTCCTTTGTTACTTCTAGATGTCCCACCAAGAAGGGTGAACTTGCATTTGCCGTATCTGCTCCCAGAATGTGGAACACCCTTCCACTCTATGTTAAACAATCGACTACTCACCGGGCCTTTCAAAAAAGTTTAAGAACTCACCTTATGAGCTCAGGTCTCTGCTCCTGCTCTACCTCTTGCTTGTCTCCTCTCGCTTGCACTACTACCACTGATCTTCCACCTTGAGAGCGGTACTTCCTCTCAGCACTTATGTACCCCCAGTGTTTGCTGTATATGTATTTTTTTAGTCAATTATACTGTTTTCAAAATTCTATAAAAGTTTATATGACTGTGATTACTGTTTATCCTCATACTATGTATATGCTACTTGCTGTTCCAGAATGTGCCATGTATTCTAAATTGTCATGTGTTACTGTATTTTCCTTCCAACTAGATGTTTTGTATTCTGTTGTGGACACTATGTATCTGCTGTTTTTGATGTGTAACCCTCCCGGGTCGTGCCTGAAAATAGGCAAAATCTCTTGTCTAGTGCACCTACCAGGTTAACAAAAACTAAATAAATAAAAATAAATAATAGAGGCCGGGTGCGGGGAAGGGTGGGCAGCAGGGCCAGATTAAGGCATAGGCAACATAGGCACAGGCCTAGGGCACCTGCCTGCCAAGGGGCCCCAGCAATCCCCAACATATATTTACTATATATCCTTTTCTTTCTGCCAGAGCTGCATGCTTTTTGTAAAGGACTCAGCCACTGAGTAAGTCAGGGGCTGAACTGTGACATGAGTCTCACCTCCCTGATTAAGTGTTAAGTGCAGCTGACATCTTCAGAGGTCCACGCCAGAATGACCTTTAAGGTGTGAACACGCCCATTTCCTTTGCTTTGTCTCCCACACCCAAATATCTGTTTTATTGGTTTAGGAAACCTTGTATCATCCTTGAAATTTGAATGTAAGCAATAGCTTAATTTGCTTGAAACCTTTGCACCATGTTTGACACTGGGTTGTTTTACCCTCTGCATTCAGATGAAATACCGTTCAATGTATTGCTCATTACCTTTGTACCATACTTGACGCGGGGTTGTTTTACCCTCCGCATTCAGTTGTAATACCTTTCACTGTATTGTCCATTTCTCTTGTTTTGTACTTCCATGATGTGGAGCCTTTGCAAAGGAGTCTCTGACTCAAAGGTTTGTAATTCCGATATCTCAATAAATAAAAAAATAAATATTTAATCTCACTCCTAAAATTAAGAAATCTACAATAAGTTTCAGTGATACAATTAAAAAACATTCTCTTTTTTTAAATTCTCTTATCTTGCTCATTATGAAGTTCTGACCTTGATACAGCTCTGTTTTCAGGGTGAACAATGGATGTATTTCAAGATTCCCCATCAGTAAATCTTGCCATTAATGGATCCTGGATAACTTATCAGTAACAGAAATGTTTGATTCTGGGAACGATTTCAAATTATTCCAATAATCACTTGCTTTGTAGTATAATCTCTAAAGTTCATACCCCCCCGTAAACCATAAACTTAACTCCTGCACTACCCAGGACCTAGCCTGTTTTAGAGATCGGTCCCTACCCAACCCAACAAAACTCCCACATCCTGGTTCATACTACCTGACAGTACGATAACACCCAGACAGCGAGTGCACACATGTGTGTTTGAGGGTGGGGGGCTTTGCAGAAGTGCAAATCATGACATTTTGCATACAAAAAATTATTTTTACCAGGCCTAATAATAATTATTTTCTCTAAATTATCAAAACTCAGGCTATTGCTATTTTTCCATACTGATAGAATTAGTTTAATTATTATTTTTTTTTACTATCTCTTTATATTTCCCCTTGCACCGTGACCGGCCCCTCTCGCCAGGCATCCCAATACACCCAGTCTGCGCCATGAGGACTGGGAGGATGCTCCCATAGGGTACCCCGCTCCTGTACAGCTCTGGAGACCTGGTTTGACCCCTCCCGGGTGGGGCGGAAGAGTCCATCCTACCTCCTCCTCCGATCCTCAGTGGAATGTGCAACCAAAGCTCCTTCCCAGTTCCTCCATGGCCACAGCAGTGCAGGAGCCCTTCGCCTAGATCAGCCACAGGGTGTTTTTCCTTGTTGTGGTCCACCCCCTGCCGACGTCAGTACTTGAGGAGGACCAGTGAGATGGAAGCACGCTGAGACGTGCCTCCGCTTTGGTCCTCGGCTGATGTTGGTCCCTCCCTGTCTATCTGCTTTCCCAACTGCACCAGCACCATTTGGGGTCACCCAGACAGTGGTAGCGTAGCGGCAAGACCAGAATCCCACCCCTCCCCAGAGAAGGAGAGCAACCATTGGACACTCAGTCCTTCTCCCCCTGGCCACCTGGCTAACTCCCAGTGACCCGAGTCTGTCACCAAACTTGGGTCACCGGCGTGGTGCAAGGTGTGGCGTCCAGCGCCTCAACCCTCAGTGCCACCAGGCCAGCCAGTTTAATTAATTTTGAAGCATTTTATGCCACTTTTTAGGGACAGCAAGAACATTGTTTTCATGTTTCAGTAACTGATATGCAATAGCTGAAAGGTGGGGTCATGGCGAAGGGGCATGGTTACAGTGAAGTGGGCCCCAGATTTCTCTTGGGCCTAAGGCCCCAGGTTACCTTAATCTGGCCCTGGTGTGCAGGAGAAAATTCAAAATGACTCTGGCACTAAATCAAATCAGGCCTGAAGCCAAGGAGCTGACCCATGCCATGAGGAAGCAGCAGGGACCAAGCTTAAGTTGGGAGCTGGTTCCACAACCAGCCAATGCCCTCAGAGTCCTGGGAGTAGACCAGTCAGGGGCCCAGTATCTAACAAGTCCAGGCAATCAGGACACCGCTTGCTGCCAGAGTTCAGGCTGGCACTGGGGGAGAATAGAGAGGGTGTACCTTGGATCTCAGAAGTCGGGCAAGATGCGAGGAAGGCGGCAGCGGATAAGAGCCGCATTCTGAGGTGGAGGAGTGCAGCCGCTTCTGTTTGGAGTGCCCACACAGGGGCTCCGGCTGGGAAAGAAAGAAAAAAAAAAAGAAAAAGGGTTAGCTTAAGTTGGAGGTGAGAGACTGTGGGTGGTGTTCAGAAGGTATGGAGACAGGGAAACATCAGGGGGTAAAGACAAAAGGTATGGAAATTAGCTTACCAACAAGGGGAGGGAGGGTCCCAAGTGGTGAGTCATTGGGGCAGGTGCGAGAGGTAGAGTGAGAACAGGCAGTGAAACTTAAAAAAAGGAAAATAACAAGATTCTTGGTCAGGTGGGTAGAGAAGTAAAGGCAGAAATTATTTGAAAGGAAGTAAAATGGCAATAAAAGCAGGACTCTGGGGAGCTAGACGGGAGTGGGACAGTGATAAACAGAGTGAGCAGGCGGTACAGTCCTAGAGAGTAAAGAAAATGCAGAATTTTAGCTTACAAACTACAGCAGGTTAATAAACAGGAATCTGCAGAGAAGGGCTGTATATCACAAGGAATCACAGTAAGCAAAATGACTAGTCAGCATATCAGACTGTCTATCTTGGTAGCTGAAGGGGTGAAAATCACATTAAATAAAATGGTTATATTCAGCAAAAAATTCCTATCTTGCTAGCTGAGGGCTGAAAATCACATTAAGCGAAATGCTTACATTTAGAAGATAAAACTTCCTATTTTGCTAGCTGAAGACTGAGAATTATAAATAGCAATTGTTCAAATTTGCCATTCAGTAGCCTAAACTTGCTAGCAAAACAGCAAAACAACAGGCCAATTCTAATATTGACGGACTTAACAACATGATCGACGTGTGTGTAGGAGAGAGAGCTACACAGAGTGACTCCAAGGTACCTGCAAACATGTTCCTGTTCGAGCGAAGTGTGCATATTGTTAGTTATAGTCAATGGATAGAATTTATGCTTATTCTGAGGGTTTGCAAATAACATTACTTTGGTCTTTTTGTGGTTTAAGAGTAGTTTGTTGTCGGTTGAACCATGTCTCCACTGTGGCCAAGTTATTTTGTAGACGGGCCTCTAGTGTTAGCAGGTTTGGGCTGCTGGCAAAGATAACAGCGTCATCAGTGTATAGGATTATTTTTTCAGTGCAGGCTGTGGGCAATTGGTTAAGGAACAAGCTAAACAGGAGGGGACTCGGGTCTGACCCTTTTGGAACACCTGAGATTACTGGCCTAATGTCGGAGACATCTGACACTGCCCGATCTACAGCTTTTCTCCCTCCCCCCTTCCTTTCCACTATACAAATATACAAAACTCGCCAGCAGAAATAGGTCTTATGGTCTTTCAAGTCTGCTCGTATGCGCAGCTAGCACCCTTACATTCCAGCTGCCTGACCCCCCAACCCTCCATTGTCCTCCTGATACTGTTCAACGTCGTGTACACAGCCCCCCTCCTTTCCCTGTCCCATGACCTCTTGAAACTCCCCACTGTCCTACGTGCCACCACCTCCTCTAGCACAGCATTCCATTTCGACACCACCCTCTCAGTGAAATAATGCCTCCTTATCTCCCTCCTGAATTGGCCTCCCTCCAATCTTAGCCCATACCTCCTTGTGTCCCTTCCCTTCCTCAGCTTAACCAGCCCTACTGTGCCAGATTTGTTGACCCCCCTCAAGTATTTGAAAGTTTCAATTATGTGCCCCTCCATCCCTTCTCTCCTCCAGGGTGAACAGGCTCAAGTGACTCAGCCTTTCTTCGTGGGTTCTGCCTTCCATCCCCTGTATCATTTCCGACACCCTATGCTGCACCGCCTCCAACAGCCTGATCTCCTTCTTTAGATATGGACGCCAATATTGCACGCAGTATTCCATCTGCAGCCTGACCAGAGACCTGTACAGGGACAGGATCACCTCCTTGTACCTGGACGAGAATCCCCGTGCAGTGCACTCCAGCATCCTATTGTCCCTAGTCGCAGCCTTCCTGCATTGAGCAGAGTTGTTCATGCTCCCCATTACTATGACCCCCGGATCCTCCTCTTCCTCCTTCTCCTCCTCAGTGACCCCTAACTGCACCCCACCCAACCAATATTCCCCCCTCGGGTTCTTTGCCCCGAAGTGCATAACTTTGCCCTTCTTTGTGTTAAAACCCAACTGCCACCTCACCGAACACTCCTCAAGTCTGGTTATGTCGCCCTGTAGCTTCTGCCACCCCTCTATGTCATCCACCATAGCTTCCATTTTGGTATCATCTGCAAACAAACTGATCTTTCTCCAAACCCCATGTGCAATATTCGATATGAACAGTCCAAGCAACACTGGCCCCAGCACAGAGCCCTGCAGCACACCGCTGGTCACTGGTTTGGGAGATGAGAGTTCCCCCCCCTACAGCTACCCGCTGCAGTCTGTCCTCTAGCCAATTCCAGATTCAGTTAGCCATATTGGCCACCACCCCTACATTTTTCAGCTTTGCCCCCAGTCGCCCGTGAGGGACCAAATCAAAGGTCTTGCTGAAATCCAAACTCAGGACATCCACCGCATGGCCCTTGTCCAGCTCCTGTGTGACCCAGTCATAGTATTCTGTTAGGTTGGTCTGGCATGATCTCCCTGAGATGAACCCATGCTGCTGCCCATCCAGGAAATCATTGACCTCCAGAGAGGTTACCAGTCTCTCCATCAGGATTGCTTCCATGAGCTTACCCACTATGGAAGTGAGACTGACAGGTCTGTAGTTACCCAGCTTGTCCCTTGGGCCACTCTTGTGAATAGGCACCACATGAGCCAATCTCTAGTTCTGTGGCATGCACCCCATATCCAGGGAGGTGTTGAACAGGTCCGTCAGCAACCCAGCCAACACTCCGCCATCTCCTTCAACACACTAGAGTGAATGCCATCAGGACCTGGTGCCTTATCCACCTAAAATGCCTTCAGCCCTTCCAGTACCCTGCTTTCTAGAGTCAATGCGTCAGTCACCTCCTCCCACCTCGTCCCCACCCTTCCAGTCCACTGGGGTGGCAGACCTCCTACCTCCCTCGTGAACACAGAGCAGAAGTAGTCATTCAGTACTTCTGCCTGTTCCTCCTCCTACTCCACCCACCCCTTGCCCTTCCTGATCCAAACTATCCAGTCTCTGCAGTTTCTTTTCTCCCTCACATATCTATAGAATTCCTTCTCCCCTTATGCCTTGAGCTAGCCTCAGCTCCTTGGCCTCTCTTTCTAACTTGGTTACTTCCCTGGAGCTCTTTGCATACAGCTCCCTGTCCTCATCCCTCCTGGTTCTTTTCATTCTCCTAAAAGCCCCTGTCTTGGCCCTCACCCCCTCCAGCACACTCCTGGTCATCCAGCATGGCACCTTGGCCCTGGACTTCTGGCTCAGAACTGGTGCTTGCTGCAGTAGCCTCCCTCAGCCCAGCCCTTATGATCTCCCACATCTGATGCGCATCGATCTCCGACCTAATCCCCCCAAGGTGCCCTTTCAGTATTTCCTTCATCCTCCCGAAGTCCACCCGTCTGAAGTCCTGACCCCACAGCCTGCCTACTCATGCTGAGCCTGCACCACACTGAAAGGTGGTCACTCCCAGCTAGAGGGTCCTCCACCCATGGCTCCCTCACCGCCTCCCCGTTTAATAGTACCAGGTCCAAAATGTTACCCATCCTGGTTGGTTCACCAACCAACTGCACCAGGTGGCTATCCTGGAATGCATCCGGCAGTACCTGTTCCCTGGTGCTAGAGGTGGCTTGGGTTCCCCAATCCATCCCAGGTAGATTGAGGTCCCTGACGATCACCGCGCTCCCCTTACTACATACCCATCGAATCGGATCCACCATCTCCCTATCCAACTCCTCGCACTGTGCTGGTGGTCTATACACCACCCCAAGCCTCAGTTTCCTACCTCTTGGGTCCAGGAACTGCATCCACAGTGCCTCCGTCCTCCTGTTCTCCCCCTCATCCCTTGTGCATCTGACCCCATCCTTTACATAAATTGCCACCCCTTCCCCCTTCCCCACGCCTTTGTCCTTCCTATACACCCTGCACCCAGCAATCTTCAGCTCCCAATCCTGGTGTTGGCTGGCCCATGTCTCCGTGATGGCTGCCACATCCACCCATCCCATGCTTAAGAGAGCCTCTAGCTCAGCTACTTTGTTAGCTAGCCTCCTCGCATTCAGGGAGACTATCCTCCACCCAGCTCCCTCCTTCCCCTTGCTTTATGCTCCATCTACCTGATTTTCCCCTCCCAGCACCCTCTTCTTACAAGCCCCTCTGATTTGGGGGGGTCAGCTTATGCAGCTCCCCTACCTGGCTACTCTGCACACTTGCCATCCCCCTCAGTTTAAAAGCCCCATGGAAGCTACGTGTTCCTCCAGCTTCTGTTTTAAGATCCCCCCTGCCAAGCCCTATTCAAGTGCAGCCTGTCTGCTGCATATAGGTCACTGTTGACCCATATGTTCCCCCAATGCCCCACCAACCCATAGCCACTGGAGCGACACCACTCCACCAATCAAGATTAAGATAAAGAGGGGTGGGAGGGTGGGGCAGCTGAGTTGAGGGGCTAGCTGCACATCTCCAGCCGACTCGATAGACTGTAAGGCCTACTTCCGCTGGCATATTCGTATGCTCATACGTTCGTAAGAATTAAACTCCACAATCCTGTTCTTCCTCACCCTGCTTGCCCTGCTCATCCTGGATACTGGAAGCACTTCTGAGAAGGCCACTGAGCACCCAGCTTCCATGCACAACTTCCCTAGTTCTTCACATCTCTCCCTAACCAACTCCACCTGACTCTCTGCCAGGTCATTGGTGCCTACGTGCACCACCATATGAGGTTTTTCCCTTTACCTCCTGACACACCTAAGAAGAGCCTGCCCCACCCTATCCATGACTGTTAAGCCCCGGTATGGATTCCACCATAGCTGACTGTGTCATCGCCTCCTCCTCCCCCAATCTCCTTAAGTATAGAGTCCCCTAACACTGTGATTCCCTCGTGCTTATCCCATGCATTCTTGAACCGCACCACCTCTGCTGGAAGGCTGTTCCAGGAATCCACCACTCTTTCTGTGAAGAAGTACTTCCTCACATCTCTCCTGAATCTAACCCCTTCCAACTTCACAGCATGTCCCCTTGTTCTTGAGCACCTTTTCTTCAGAAAAATAGTCCCCTCCTGTACTGTGTTTACCCTCGTGAGGTATTTAAAATTATACAGTGGAGTTTCAAAGTCTGCTAAGTTGATTGGTCAGCTGGGGTCTTTACCTATGGGTAAATCCCAGCATAACCCATGGGTAAAGTTCCAGCCATTCCAGCTGACCACTGTACAACACAAACAAATCACTACTTCCAGCTTATTCGCAGTGTCGGCTAAGTTCCCTGCAATCTCCGCAGTTTTAGAAATTGCAGGTCCTACACATTCACATAATCCTTTTTTTTTTTTATCACGACATTATTTGTCACCACCACCACGGACCTGGCAGTGGCTATGACCCCTGCTCCCCAGAGGGGTACGTCCTCCAGCCCATCAGTGCCATCATAGGTCCTGCCGGGTCTCGGTATTTTTCCTCTGTTTTCTCCCCCGTGCCCACACCCGTGCAGTGGGCGCAGCAGCTGTCTCCACCTCTGCGGAGGCAGCCAAGCACCCTGGGCGTGATGCCGAACCCCTCTAGTTGTGCTGACACACACGGCACAAGCCCCCCACCCAGAGGAAGGAGAACAGTCCTCCAGGCGCTCAATCCTAACCTCCCCGGTCAACCCCCAAATGACCCGAGTCTGTTCTCAAACCCAGGTCGCTGGCATGGCAGGAAGTGTGGTGTCCAGCACCTCAACCCTCAACACCACCTGGCCAGCCAACACACACTCCTTCAATATACTCTCAAATACCCTGGTGCCCTCAGTCACAAATAGCTATTCTCCCAATCACGGTAATCCCCTAATCCCCTCTCTATAAAAAAGAAAAAAACACAGAGTGGAAACCTTTAACCTTGCATCAAGCAAAAATACAGTACAATTGTCAGAACTCTGCCTGTGGACAAATGTTGACCGATCGCGACCTACCAAGTAACAGGCATGTTTCACAAACAAAAAAAAGTGTTTTTTTTTGTTTAACTCCCAACCTTTCCACCTGAGTTAAACCTACTTCGTCTGGACTGCCAAAAGGACATTCACCTGGGAAGAAGGTGCAGAATGTTGCCGGCAGACCCTCACTGCTCCCACCACACTGTCGCATACTGTCAATCAAGGACCGATTCCTCGCTTACAAAGACACATAGTGCCACACATATTTCAAAACAGATTGAGGAATCCTGAAGATGGCAAACTCATTTCTAATTTTAAACACGAGCGCTAAAACATACAGAAATGTTGTCCGAAAAGCCGAGCTGTGATATTAGGCATGCGCTCATACATATGCATAACCCAGTGGTCATGCATATGCATAAACGTGCACCCAGTATCAGGACTCATAGAAACATAGACTTTTTTTTTTTTACTTAGTATTTATCCCTCCTACTGCCCCCTCTCACCACTCAATCGGACTTCCTCTGTTGCTATATCCTTCTTCACACTGGTGTCTGCCCCTAGAGCACCTGGTCCATATATCCTTGATTGCTGGATTACCCCCCGGTGGGGTGGAGAGAGCCCCCTACTCCCCTCGACCATTGATTGTGGACACACTGTGCGGTGGAGTCTGCCCCGATGATCCGAGGGACGCAGTGAGGAGTCGTCACCTGGCGAGAAGAGGGTGATTTTCCTGTTTTTTCTTCCCCCAGCACCGGCGTGCAGTGAGGGCCAATGAGCAAGAAGGCGCGATGAGACACACCTCCTGCTCCACCCCTCTGCTGACATCTGCCCCGGATCCCACGCAGCTACCTCCCTCTACCGCACCTACCTTCCGAGCTCCCTCAGGAGCTTGCAGGTTGACCCCCCAGAGAAGGAGAGCAGCCGCCGGGTGCTCAATCCTTCTCTTCCCCGGCTGACTCCCCTGGCGGTCCATGCTCATTCCCGAACATGGGTCGCCGGCATGGTACGAGGTAAGGCATCCAGCGCCTCAGCCCTCAGTGCCACCGGGCCGGCTATAGAAACATAGACTTTGACGGCAGATAAGGACCGCTTGGCCCACCTTGTCTGCCCATTTCCCTACCTACAGCATAAGCTGCAGATCCTAGTTAACCAACAGCCTATTTCTTCCTATCCACCTTTTCAATCAGGATTTCTGGAACTATTGGCACTCTTGTTTTATAAATAAACACTTTCCCCAGTTCAGCAATCATCAAAGTGTTAAAATATTTGTTTAGCTGAACGGGGCATGGTGGCATGTGAGCACAAGGGTCCTGAGTCTTCAGGGCTGTATGTGTGTGTGTTAGGGGGCAGCGCAGTGTCAGTCTTTTAATGAAACAGTAAATAAAAAGAAACAGATGCTGGCTGAAACAAGATCTGTAATACGGAGTGGCTGTGACACTGATTCAGTTACAGGGAATGGGGGGGACTAAAAAAAGGAAATTAACCCTCACGTGCTGTTCTCTTTTTGTGAAACATAGGTGGGCGATTATCTAGCAACAGAGAACTATTTTTTGTGGTTCAAGAATAAATAAAATTATGAACCGGCGATCGTAAATGGAGAAAGCCGATTGGCCGAGAGGTTTTCGAAGCCGTGATGATATCGGGCTACATCATCACGGCTTCAGAAACCTCCGTCACCAGCCTCCCTCACTTATCACAAGAGGCGTGCTCCTCGCCTCCCACACTCCGGCAGTCACGCTTATGAAAAAAAAAACCCAACTGTGCCCGTAATGCAAACGCAGCAGCACGGAAGCTGACAGAAAGACCGACGGTCAAGGTACCCACATCCCTCCTTGGCGCTCCCTACACAAATGTCATCCAACAGCCAGCACTCGCAGACCGCCGCATATCGAATCACAACACAACTGGCGTAGACACGCTTCGAGCAGTAGTATTTAAAATAAAAAGTAAAGGATCCCAAACTGGCCCCCAACTTATTTTTCAAACACTATAAACATCCAGCCAAGCAGTACTTTCGGATTTCAGGTGACTTACTTCCCGTTTACAGTGCTGCTTCCTGCTTACCACACATAATGTTTAAAAAAAATGCACACATCTTCACTGACTGTGACCCAGAAGCACCAAGTCAAGGGCAAGAAAAACAGAGTTCACTTCCTGGTGCTAAGAGAGACACAAAGAACACCCCTCTTCCAATACATTCGACTTACAACAGTGCCACCTGCAGTCCAGAGGTCTCCAGGGACTATTTTATTAAAATGTACCTCCACCACCTCAGAAAATACCTTTCAGAAGGATTTAAACATTTTTTTTTTTTTTTACTGCTAAAAATTGTATCCCTGAAATATATTGTTATTGGTCAGAGCCCAGGGTGTAGAGAGTCGGATATTACCGGGTTAGACGACCGCCCGCGGCCCTCGCGCCCAACCACCCGAGGCGTGACGATATCCCACTATATACCACACCCTGTCGGTATTATTGCTTAATTAAAACTTTTAAAATGGCAAAAAAGAAGCAGCTGTAATTTTCTTTCATTTCATGTTACAAAAATCAAGGGGAATTAGACACTGCAATAAATCATTTCAGGGTGTGGGTTATACAGGGATTTGCCCACTTCTGGGGTGGATTTGGTCACTTGGCCTGGGGCCTCGTGACCAAACCCCACCAGGCATGGGTAAATCCCAGCATAACCCACACCCTGTCATGGTTTATTGCTTAAACATGTTACTGCACTGTTCTGGAATCCAACCTGGGTCAACTGCTTGGGAAGGTAGCTATGGTTACCACTAACCACCAACGACCCCTATGATTTCTTTGCAATCCCTATGATGTCCACTTCAACCCCTAAGAATTCATAAAACGAGGTTTCCCTAGCATTTATTTATACTAATGTGGTGGTTAGAGAATGTTTGCAACCCCTATGATTCTGGTGAAATGACACTGCTGGGGCATACCAGCTCTTTATGTACTGGGTGGTGTTGCCTGATGCACTCAAGCCTTGTGACCGCTGTCAACCAATCAGGTTTCATGATTTTTTTCAACCTTTTTTTTTTTTTTTTAATATATATATATTTTTTGCACCCAGGCATGTCACAGGCGGCTGCTCAGATCTGTCCCTGCCTCCCGAGCCCAGCAACTGCTTCTCCGGTCCACCAAGCCCTATATTCCCTATAGATTGCCCTCCATCTTTCCCCACCCAGAGACCCGGCATGCAGATTTGGTTGGTCGGCAAGCTGGTGACAGTGCAGGGCAAGGGCAGGCAGGCAAGGCTTTATATAGCCTGCGACTGCCATTTTCTACTTTTTCTCCCATCCCCTTGCCACGGCAGCACAGAAGCATGTGCACATGGAGGCGCACACTTGCTACGGAACCGTGGCCCCTCCCATGCCGCTCGAGCTCTGGTGCTGCCACCTGGCCTCCATCAGGTGGAAGCCAAGGAACGAGATGGCATCCCGCCACCCCCCCGGGAGGGTAGAGTAGAGGAGTCCAAAGGACGCTCGGTTCTCTCCCCTCAGCTAACCCCCTGTGACCCCGAGCTCATTCCCGAACCCGGGTTGCTGGCGTGGTGAGAGGGAAGACGTATAGCACATCCTCTCTCTGTGACACTGGGCTAGCTTTTCAACCCATTTTCTAAATAGCAGTCAGTCACAAGTCAGAACTCTTGCAGCATGGTGGGCGTTGAGATATCTTGAGTTAGGCACACATTGTTCGTATATGGAGTTAATTCCTACTGCAAACAGTAGTCAGCCCCATATCAGTGGGGAGAGAGAGGCCACTTTACATTACAGTCTGAAAACTAAGAACAAAAATCTATACTGTCATTGTTAATAACATTTTGTGATTTAGTTTAGTTTAATGGAAGTTATGCAATGTAGGACAGCTCTTTGCAAATACATGCATATCATTTAAAATTGTTTTCTTTGTCTTCAGTTACTTGTCTGTTTTTTTTTCTTAATAGTCCCCAAATCAGCTGATTGTGAGAGAGATCAACAATTGGAACTTCCTGCACAATGGCAACACATAGCAGGAGAGAGGATCTTTAAATGTGCTGCATGTGAGATGAGTTTCCTTGATCAACTGGATTATATTAAACACAAGTTTAGAAAACATCAGTGGACTCACAAAATAAAGAGCTCGAGGATAACACACAAGCTTTTTCGATACACCACTGGTGGCAAAACTTATATACGGCAGGGATCTCTGCCATTACTTAATCAGATCCAGGGTGGACAGAAATCATCTAAATGTGATGACTGTGGAAAGAGTTTTAGAAGGCATAATACTCTCTTGCGCCATCAGATGATACACTCAGGAGAGAAGCCTTTAAAATGTGATGACTGTGGAAGCAGTTTTAAAAAGCAGTATGACCTTTCCTGCCATCAGATGGAACACACACGAGATATGCCTTTTAAATGTGCTAACTGTGAGAAGAGTTTTAGATGGCAGTATGAACTCACAGGCCATCAGACGGTGCATAGGAAACCCTTTAAATGTACTAAGTGTGGGAAGAGTTTTACATGTAAATTAAGTCTTACTTTACACCAACAAATTCATGCAGCAGAGAAACCTTTTACACATACTGAGGGTGGGGAGAGTTTTAGATGGAAGGAAGAACTCTCGCACACTAAGCACATACCCAAAGGGAAAAAACCTTTTAAATGTACTGAGTGTGGGAAGCATCTCACAACAAAATCAATGTTGAAGAAACACATTCGAAGTCATGCAGGAGAGAAACCTTTCAAATGTACTGAGTGTAAAAAAGATTTCACCTCCAAATATATACTTGCTGTACACCAACGAATTCATACAGGAGAGAAACCTTTTACATGTGCAGAGTGTGGGAAGGGTTATATATGGAAGCAGAAACTCAAAGACCATCAGAGGATACACACAGGAGAAAGTCCTAGAAACACAGGAGAGAAATCATTTAAATGCAATGATTGTGGGAAGAGATTTAGATGGCATTATGAACTCTTGTTCCATCGGAGGGTGCACACAGGAGAGATACCATTTAAATGTGCTGATTGTGGGAAGACTTTCACAAATAAATCATGGTTGCTTGAACACACTCAGAGTCACACAGGGGAAAAACTTTTTAAATGTACTGATTGTGGGGAGAGTTTTACAACTAAATCTGTTCTTTCTGCACACCAGTGGATTCACACAAGGGAGAAACCTTTTAAGTGCACTGAATGTGGGAAGAGTGTCATGACTCAGTCAAGTCTTACATTACATCTGCGGATTCATACAAGACAGAAACCTTTCAAATGTGCTGAATGTGGTGAAAGTTTCACAACTAAATCAAGCCTTATTTTACACCAGCGGATTCATATGGGAGAAAGACCTTTTAAAGGCACTGTTTGCAGCAAGATCTTTGCAACTAAATCAAGTTATACTGCACATCAGAGAAATCAAACAGGAGAGAATAATTTTAAATGTACTGAGAGCGAGGAGCGCTTTAGATGGAAAGGTGAGCTCTTAGATGCTCAGAGTTTACATTCAGAAGAACCTAGTCACGCAAGACAGAAACCTATTAAATGTCCTTATTGTGATAAGGTTTTCACAAATAATTCAAAGCTGATTGAACACCATTGGAGTCACATAGGAGAAAAACCTTTTAAATGTACTGACTGTGGCAAGTGTTTTACAACTAAATCTATTCTTTCTGCACATCAGTGGATTCACAGGGAAGAGAAACCGTTTAAGTGCACGGAGTGTGGGAAAGGTTTCATGACTAAATCAAGTCTTACATTCCATCAACAGATTCATATGGGAGAGAAACCTTTCAAATGTACTGACTGTGGTCAAAGTTTTACAACTAAATCGAGCCTTATTTTACACCAGCGGATTCATATGGGAGAAGGATCTTTTAAAGGCACTATTTGCAGTAAGAGTCTCACAGTAAAATCAAGTCATACTACGCAACAGGGGACTCACACAGGAGAGAATCAACTAAAAAGTACTAAGAGTGGTGAGAGTGTTAGATGGCAAGGTGAGCTCTTAGGTGATCAGAGTGTACATTCAGGAAAAGAACCTAGTCACACAGTAGAGAAAGCCATTAAATGCACTTATTGTGGTAGGGTTTTCACAAATAAATCAAAGTTGATTGAACATAATTGGAGTCACACAGGAGAAAAACCTTTTACATGTACTGATTGTGGAGAGTGCTTTACCACTCGATCTATTCTTTCTGCTCACCAGTGGATTCATAGAGAAGATAAACCTTTTAAGTGCACAGAGTGTGGGAAGGGTTTCATGACTAACATGAGTCGTACATTGCATCAACAGATACATACAGGAGAGAAACCTTTCAAATGTACTGACTGCAATCAAAGTTTCACAACTAAATCAAATCTTATTTTGCACCAACGGATTCATATGGGAGAGAGACCTTTAAAAGGAACTGTTTGCAGTAAGAGCTTTACATCAAAATCGAGTCATACTCCGCATCAGGGAGATCACACAGGAAAGAATACTTTTGAATGCACTGAGATTGTTAAATGGAAAAGTGAACTGTATGGCCATCCAGAAGAACCTGCTTACACAGAAGAAAATCCTTTTAAATGCATAGATTGTGGGAAGTCTTACCAAGCTAAATCAAGTCTTACAATACACAAGCAGATCCACACAGGAGAGAATCCTTTCCAGTGCACTGACTGTGGGAAGGGTTTTGCTCAACTGTCACATTTTTTAATACATCAACTGATTCACATGGTGAGCAACACGTGTAAGTCTCTCCCAAAAAGCAGTTAAAGCTGGTCGGATCTGAGCACAGAGAGTAGCAGTGAGGGATTGTTTGCCTCCACTAGCCCTCACCTTCTTGACTTTGAGAGATGCATGGTGCAGCATCCAAGGCTGCTGCTGGCCATCATCACAGTGGCAGGTTGGTTACCAAAGCCATCCTGTGGGCAGTAGCTGTGAACAGCGGTTCAGGGCAGGTGCCGGTAATGGGCGGCCAGCCCACAACAACCAAACTAGTTACAAAGTGTACCGGCACTCACAGCAGAAGTAAAGGACAGGATTCCATTTAAATGCCAAAATACATTCCAAGTTTATTCAGCTGAACACCGGAGCCAGTTAGCCCGGTGCTTCATCACTCAGCCTTCATCAGGGGGTGTGGATAGAACAGCTGCATCACCAGTTTATGTATCATGAGTGTAATGACATCACATGCAATTCATCCAATCACCAAATTTACATAAAAATAAAACTATACAGAAGTAACTAAGTTGAAATACAGACTGCAGAGCAATCTAAATATTTTAGTAAATTGCATTAGTATTCAAACTCCCCATCACCCCTGAAGTCAGGCAGAGCCTCTGCTAGCCTTGGTCATCACAGTGTAAGCTGTGCACAAGCATCACCTCTTGCAAGGAAATAGGCTTCCTGGCCCGCCATGAAGGGTCATTGTGATGCCAGGTGCTGGCTTTCTCCTTCCTTGGGCTGTACTCGGCTGCAGTCCTCAGCCCAGGTCACTGTCACAGGAATGTTGCTTCCTCTGGGACATTGGGAAGCCCTTGATGAAATTCTTCTGTCTATAAATATCTTTTTTCCTGAGCTGTTTTTGTCAGAGACATTTGAAGATATGCTAATCATTTTTTTTTCTCTCGAGAAAACTTAGTGAAAGATGTCAACTGTACAGAAGAAGGAACTTTACAAGGAAGAGATGGAAAAAAATTTAGCAAATATGACTGTTGTTTTTTAAGTCATAAAAGAACATCTGTTGTCACCACTCGAGAAGGAGGAAGTCATTTTCTGATGGTAATGAAAAAGAAACTGTTCAGCAGAATCTGAATAATATTTATTAATTTTACTGGATGTTTGAACTAGGATATTACTCATTTCTAAGCAGGTTTTGAAGACTTCCAGAAGGGAACCCTAGTCTTCTTAAACCAGTAACACTTGAAGTTCCCTTAATTATATTATATTTAGTGTAACTACACTGCAACTGCATTGTAATTGTGATGTAGTTACATGCAACCAACGTGTAACTGCAGTGACCACCACCAAACCTTACAGAGTATGAGGGACCAACAGGTGGGAGGAGGATTGTATATCCAAGAGGAAGTTTTCCTGCTCTGGAAAAGGGAGGGATAGCGAGCTCTGCTGTACTTCCCCAACCTGCGTGGCTACAGTGGTTCCATGTGGACCCGCTGTGGCATTCATGCTTACTCCAGAGCCCTTGCAGCCAGTGCCCTTAAGGGCTGAGAGTAAATGAAGCAACAGAACCTCCCAGTCAGAACAATGAAGGGCCTGTGACACTCTTCGGGACAAGGGACATGCACCATCACCCCATCAAGCCACATGGTGGACCTGGATTCAGGAGGAAGAGCTGGGCCAAGCAAGCCATGGGGTTGTTGGTCTGGGATAGAGTTGTTTAGGCTGGGAGGTGACCCACAGATTTCTGGATGCTAGCACCTAGGATGCAGGGGACAGACTGGATAATAAATAAAAGAACCGACACCCCAGCATCATCACATTTACAGCATCCTTGAACATTATATGTCCCACCAGGAGGGGGAGTTCTGGTCTGTTAAATACAGTCTCCATAGCAGAGTAAGGAACAAGCATACTACCCGGAATTAATAATCACTTTCACAAGTAGTCTGCTACCACTTCTTATATTTGAAGTATGTCTTCTCTTCTGATTTGCTAATTAAAAGATTTTTCTACCTGACAGTACTAGGCGTGATGTGTGGAATAACACTCTACCTGGAGGCTGACATAGTCCGTTCTGTTCCTCCCTATACATCATCAGCATTGTGACCTCGCTGACTGTGACATCACTAGTAACCAAGAAGAGACCATCTCCTGCTGCTTGATTAGTAAGTTGTGACACAGGTTACCAATCGGGCAGTAGGGCTTGTGATGTAATGATGAATGAGGTCACATGCTGATGATGCAGGGGGAGAACTAGAATGAGATATGTCTACTTCCCGGACAAGCACTGTTTTTCACAGAACACCCAAAACTTTCAGGTAGAAAACCATGTAATGAGCATCAAAAAAGAAAACTGCTTTAGAAATAAAAAGTAATCGGGGACTACTTTCAGAAAATACCAAAATGTTCTGCCTCCAGTTTTTTGCCACTGCTAACTCTTTAAATCCTGGATTTTCAAAAGTTTGGGACTCTGGGCTTGCAGGAGTTGTTCAGCTGTATCACTACAAATGCACCAGAATGTTTACATGCAGTTTTCAATCATTTTGCCAGATTTGCAAGATCATGCTCACTTTACCACAGAAAAATGAGGCGTGCGTCCATTTTTAAATGTGCACCTCGCAGCATTGCGACATGATACTAGAGCACATTTATGTGGTCTAACATTAATGTCACGAGTAGCATAACTGTGGTAAAATCTTGTTGCCGTTCTTTGAAAATCTAGCGCCAAGGGTTTTTTATGGAACTCCCAAAGAAACTGTCTTACAGGTTTGCTGGACTTCTCAGAACATGGATGTGTCCACACAAGAAAATCAGTGTAACCAAATAAAAACACTGCATTGTGATGCAAGAGGACTTTAGGTTTCAGCACTTCTGATAAACACAAGATCTTTGCTGATTTTCTGGAAGTGTGAGAACTGATGTGAGGAGAAAAATCAAAGAAAGAGTGGAGAAAAAATAGTTTAGAGAGATCCAATGATTTGATAAGGAGCTGGGAAAGGAAATGAAGAGGCCATATCACTACATGAAAACAAAGACATGGTAGTGTTTATTTATTTGAAATTGTTTAATTAGTGAGCAATGGCGAGGACATCAGTCTCATTTACAGACGGTACCGGAGGGAGGGGAAGGGTAGATGGGAGGAGGAGGAGGAGGAATACAGGTATAAAATAAAATAACAGGAATAACAACTCACAAAATCAGGTAGCATCAAAAATGGAACTCACTCCAGGGAGGGTGTCACATCCCGCTGCATTCGTGCCATCTGGGTGACCACAGGTGGTGGTGCAGGGACTTTACAGTTCACGAGAGTGGAACCCTTGGACCAAGCTCGCAGGTTGCCAGCAGCCAATCACGTTTCATGCTTCTAGAGGATGGGTGGGTGGGACAAGAAATGGGAAACTCGAGGTGCAGGACTGAGACGATAAAGCCCTTGCCTGTCCACCACATCTGCCACTGGATCAGAGCCACCTTCCTCTGGGGATATCGCCAGTCTTCACCCTCACTGTAGGTGGCCAGATGTCTGTGGGGAAGAAATGCTGAAGGAGCTGAAGGCATACCTTCCCGGGGGGGAGAGGGGGAAGCAAAGTGATGTGTCACGGGTGGGCTGGCAGTCCCAAATGGACAGGTGGAAGGATCTCAGTGGAATGGGATCAGGGCGCTAGGAAGGAGGTCCCTGCCTGGCCCAGAGCGGATGATAAAACACGTTCAAACAAAAAAATAAATGGAACTCAAGAAGTATAAGTTGTTTCTAACGTTTATTTTCTTTATTCACAATTGTCTTTTGTATGTGCCATTGGTGTACATTTCTACTATTATAAAATAACAATAAAAATTTGATACAAAAAAAAGAAGTGTAAATTACATTACATGGCAAAAATAGCCCCAGATGAGTAGGCAGCCATAAGAGGAAATGAGTGCTGCTCAGTTTTTCATTTTGGCTGTGTAGAGAGAGGGGGAACAATTTACAGTATTGTAATTTAAAAGGGAACAGTCAGCGCTAAGATCCCCACACCCATATGGGATGCTGGTTCCAGTTCGTACTACGTGTACAAAAACATTTTTCAACTTACTGTTTACTATAGTGTAGTAGATTTTAGACTGATTCTTCTGACTTTCAAGCTGACATTTTCTGTAACTACAAATCCCAGAATTCCCTGCAGCTGACATCAGAGGAGGACTGCAGCAGGGGTACATGCAAAAGCCTGCAGTGCATGTTAGAGCTTTTATAAGCTCTGATCAAATGTTTGCTGGTCCCGCAGTTCTCCTGGGGCTAAGTACTGTCCTCTGTCACTGCATGTTGTCCAGGGATGGACAGTGGGGCTAGCAAACAAAATGTCAGAGCTTATAACAGCTCTTAACATGCACTGCAGGCTACTGAATCTCCCACTACTGCAGCCATGCTCTGATGTCAGCTGCAGGTGCACTGAAGGTTAAAATCTGTGAGCTGCTGAAAATTTCAAATATATACATAAAAACTGTGCATTCATATAAAGTATTTGATTAAGGGATCAGAGACAGAAATTCAGCAGCATCTCTGGAGGTACGAGATAAATATAATGTGGCAAAAAGCTGGCAGTAATGTATTGGACTCATATTTAATTAGACTGAGGGGAACCAAACTAGTTGAAGAAAAGCAGAAATATCATAATATGGAACTCATGTTGAGCAAATGGCCACAGATACTGTAAGGATCTGAGGCACAGCTGGCTACACAGCATCTTCCTCCAAACCAGGGGACGGGATCTACCCAAGTGGGATAAATTCAAGGAGAAGGTTTGGGTGAAAGGGGAAGGGTCCCACTTGGGTAGATCCTTTCCCCCGGTTTGGAGGTACATGCTATTTAGCCAGCTGTACCTCAGGTCCCCTTACAATTCCTGTGGCCATTTGCTTGGTGTGACTTCCATTTTATATTATTTTTCTTCAGTCCCTAAATAGTTTGGTTTCCCCTAAGCACCTGGTCTAATTAAATCTAGTTTGGGGCTGGCAGTTTAGCCTAGAGGTACAGTAATTCATATGAACATACGAAAGTGCCAGCAGAAACAGGCCTTACGGTCTATCAGGTCTGCTCGATTGTGCAGCTAGCCCCTCACCTTGCAACTGCCCCACCCACCCTCCACTACTCATATTAACCCCGTCCCCACTCTGTCCCATCCCCTTTGAAATTGCCCACCATGCTACTGGACACTGTGTCGCTCAGCTGGTTATGATTATTGTATGATATTTGGAAAATAAAATATAGTTTACATTGTCTCACATAAGACAGCCTGTGCTTCCATGGGTCCCCCTCTGCCCTCAGGTTTCAGAAAAGCTACAGGATATGTAAACTGACCAGGAGATCTCTGTAATGTAATTAACTTCCTTGAGAAATTGCATTTTATGGCCTTTTTTATGACCTCATGCTTTTGAAGTTGAAACTAAATATACATTTTATTACATCAGGAAAGAACATCATTTAGCTGATTCCTATTGGATATCTCACGCCTGGGTGACAGACTGCAGGGCTGTAAATCTCAAAGGAACTGGTTGATCAGAGACTCATAATTTGGGAAATGGGTTTTTGCTGATGTCACATTATTAACATGCCTCTGGGTAGGAAATAATTTTTTGTAATTTTATATTCTAAAAGGAGGAGGAGCTAGATGACTCACAGAAAGGGTGTGGAGACACAGAGTTTAAACTGATACTTGTGTCTGAAATGTAAGTCATATCATCTCGGGACTCTTGAGAGACACAGCTCTCTGATCTAACTTTAAAACGCACTTCCAGAGGTAATACCTTAGATAGCAAACATCTAAATGTATTGTGGTAGGGTTCATTTTGGAAGCCTGACTGGGTGTGCCTGGTGAAAGATTGTACCGCAATCCCCGAAGAGGGTACATATCTGAGCCTGTTATTGGGTATGCTAGCATAAGGTTCACAGTTTGAATCCCCCCAGAACTTGAAATTAAAGGTGATTCAGACCCAAAAGCAGACAGAAGGGTTACCCTGTCTGTTACCTGTTCACACTATTGCGCTCTGACTTTGGCACTGTGGGAGCAGAGGGCCTGACCTGCTGAGTGCGTTTGTGACAGACACCACCTCCTCAGGCAGAGCACTCCACTCATCCACCACCCGCTGAGTGAAAAAATGTCTTCTAATATCTCTCCTGATTCTTCTTCCCTCCAATCTCAGCTGATGCCCCCTTGTGTCCCTCCCCCTACAAATCTTGAAAATTCCTTCCGTATTAGTCTTGTTTATTTCCTTTAGGTATTTAAAGGTTTCAATCATATCCCCCAATCCCTCCTCTTTTCCATGGAAAACATATTCAGTTCGCCCAGCCTATCCCTGTAGGAATTTCCTTCCAGTTCCTGGATCATCTTTGTCACCCTACACTGCACCCCCTCCAACAACATAATGTCCCTCTTCAGGAATGGGCACCAGTACTGCACGCAGTATTCCAGATGTGGCCTAACCAGTGACCTGTACAGGGAAAGGATCACCTCCCTATTCCTGGAGGAGATACCCCTCGATATACACCCCAGCATCTTGTTGGCTTTTGCTGCCCCCTTCCTGCACTGTGCTGAATTGTTCATACTACCTGTTATAAGCACCCTGAGATCTTTGTCCTCCTCTCTGCTTTCCAACTGTACCCCTCCTAGCTGATAGCTCCTCCCCTGGTTCCTGGCTCCAAAGTGCAGTACCTTGCACTTCTTGGCGTTGAATCCCAAGTGCCATGTTTCCAACCACTCCTGTATTTTGGTCAGGTCTGCCTGCAGCCCCTTCCACCCTTTGATGTCATCCACCACAGCACCCATCTTCGTATCATCTGCGAACAGACTGATCTTACTCCAGATCCCTTGTGCGATATCAGCTATGAATATCCCAAACAGCACCGGTCCCTGTACCGATCCCTGTGGCACCTCGCTGGTCACATCCCATGGTGCTGAGAGCTCTCACCCCCCCCACACTATCACCCTCTGCTGCCTTCCCTTTGGCCAGTTGGTGATCCATTTGACCATCTTTGTTCCCAACCCCATATATTCCAGCTTCTCCCCTAGCCTCCCATGTGGCATGGAATCAAAGGCCTTGCTGAAATCCAAATACAGGACATCCACCGCATGGCCCTTGTCCATTTCACTGGTCACCCAGTCATAGTACTCAACTAGATTTGTCTGGCAGGATCTTCCCAAGACAAACCCATGCTGCTGACCATCCTGGAGTCCACTGTCCTCCAAAAATGTCGCTAGCCACTCTTTTTGAATTGTCTCCATGAGCTTCCCCACAACTGATGTGAGGCTCACTGGTCTGTAGCTGCCCAGTTCATCCTTAGGGCCATTTTTGTGAATTGGCACCACATGGGCCATCCTCCAGTCTTGTGGGATGCATCCTGTGTCCAGGGAGGTAGTGAACAAGTCAGCCAGTGGTCCCGCCAGCATCTCCGCCAGTTCCTTAAGAACCCTAGGGTGAAGGCTGGCCCGGTGGCGATGGGGGCTTAGATGCTGGATGCCTTACCTGCTATGCTAACGATCCACGTCCGGGGTGAGCACGGGCGCGGTGGTCGGCAGGGAAGAGAAGGATCGAGTCTGATGGACTGCTCTGCTTCTCTGGGAGGGGCCACCGTGGTCAGCTACACTGGCCCCTGGTGGCGGTTGTCAGGGCAGTGCATGACACTACTGCAGCAAGGGGGAGGATGGGCAGATGCTTGCAGAAACCTTGTCTTGACACATGCAGCGCCCTCTCCACTTGCATCATTGAATGCCCCCACCGCCTAAGGGAGAAAAGCAGAAAAAGGTCCTGGCCGTGCTGCATGAAGCTGTCCCTCACAGACACCGCCCCCAAGAAGGCACCTCCCTGGCTGGATCCGTGTTGGGTGGGTTGAGACGCTCCACACCACCCTGCCATGAAGGGTAAGTCATGGGGGTTCAAGGGAGGGGGTCTGATCCTAGGGAGACAGCACTGGAGGGACAGTGGATAGGGTGAAGGATTGCTGGCCAGAACAAGGAAGAAATACCAGATAAAAAAAGAACCCTAGGGTGAATACTATCTGGACGTGGTGCCTTGTCCACCCTCAGTGCCCTTAATCCCTCCAGAACCCTGTCCTCTGTGATACCTGTATCAGTCACACCCTGTCCACCCACCCCTCCCTGGGGTATCTGCCCCCCTCACTCTTTCATGAACACAAAACAGAAGTACTCATGAAGTGCCCCTGCCTGGTCCCCCGCCTTCTCTACCCACCCACCACCATCCTTCCTAATACTCACAATCTGGACTTTGTTCTTCCGTCTCTTGCTAATGTATCTGAAGAAGTCCTTTTCTCCATCCTTAATGCCCTGTGCCAGCCTCAGCTCTCTGGAAGCTTTGGCTGCTCTGACTAGCCTGGTAACCTCCCTGGAATTCTTCGTATACTCATCTTTGTCAACCCGCCCCCCCAAATTTTCTGAGTCTCTGAAATGTTTTTCTCTTGGCCCTCACCCCTTCCATGACCTCCTGAGTCAACCAACTGAGCTTTCTAGGGACATGGATATGTTGTTCATCCACACTTTCTGGCAGGTATCCTTGCTGCTTTAAATCTTGCCGGAAGGTCTTCAAGCTGGCTCCTCCCACCCACCCGGGTGGTTAAACTCTCGGCTCCGCCCCATGACGCCAGATCTTCTTTACCGCTTGGAAGCTCAGGTTCCCTCCTTAGCGCTCTGCGTTTTAGACTGGATCCTAACTCTTCGGTTCGTCCGAAATTGGTTTTGACATTTTCTAAACTTATGTCTTCTTCTTCCCTCGCGGCTGCGATGGACAAATCTGTTCCCGGCTTTCAGAGGTGCCCTTGCGGGCAGAAAATGTCCAGGATGGATCCGCACTTCACGTGCGTCTGCTGCCTAGGCCTAGATCACGACCCGCAGGCTTGCGAGTTGTGTCGCTCTTTCTCGGCCAACGTCCTGGACGATCGCGCTGCCCGATTGAAGCTTGAGCGCCCCGAGAAACGTTTCCCGCCAGTAAAATCTAAAGAGGCCCATTGGGCGGTGTCCGCGGTGGCTGGCTCGGCTGAGCAGCTCGAGCAGATGATCGCCCTCGAGGAGGAGGCGCCCAGGCCGAATCTTCCCTCCTCCTCGGCCGTGCATTTATCCCGCCTCTGAGTTCCTCAGATATGGCTTCGCTCAAGGAGCTTTTGTCAATCCCTTCCACAAAGGAGAGGGGCTCGGGACATTCTTCCTCAGCCCAAGAGAAAGGAGTCGGAGTAAGTCCCACCGTCGGCGTCAGGAGCGGTGCCCTTCCTGACAGCCACCGCCGACTTCGGTCGAGGTTGCAGCTGAGGCTGCTGGCTCATGGTGCCCCCATCAGGCCAGCCTGCCGAGACTCTCCCGTCGACTGTCGAGATTTTTCTCGCCTGCTAGACGGGCTGTCGACTGGAGAAGCCAACAACCCTCCTTCACCGCCCCCGGTGGATACCAGGATCTGCTCATGCCTCCGGCCGCAGTCCCCGGTTAAAGTGCTCCGAGCCGAGGGAAGAGCGGTGTCCCCTGCCCTTCCCAGACCCACCCTCGGTCCCCCAAGGGTCTCGGTCTCGGACCTCTTCGTCCAGCCGCTCCCACCAACATCGGGCGGTCTCGGTCTCATTATCAGGCAAGTTAACGCCGTTCTTTCCTCGGCCCTCCTCCTCAGGTGAGGAGAGGCTGCGATGCAAGTTGCACCAGCGCTACGAGGACCTTATGTGGCAGCAGTTGCTGTTGTCCGGACCTAAGCCGACCCCGGCCAAAACCCTGGCCATCAAGTGGCTGTCGCCTGAACGACCGAAGCGACCACTCATTCCAGTCGAGTTGCCCGCTCCAGGGCCGGTTGCTCGGCCGAAACCAGCTGCTCCACCGATTGTGGTGGAACCTCCGACCTCCACAACTGAAGTCGGGGGCACCGACCAAGAATTCTCGGTCAGGTCATGGCCTGCCCCACAGGTTGTCGGTCACCCTCACTCCCGACTGTCCTTGGCAGGTGGAGGGTGGCTCAGGGCCGAGGCAGCTCTTCGCAGACTCTTCAGAATCCGACGACGATTCCTCCCTGTTCTCCAGGCAGTTCGATCTGGAGTCCTCTGGGGGCCAGTCAGTGGATGATAGCCCATCGTCCTTCTTGGGTCTGCTTCGACTCATCTCGGAGTCCACCGGGATGCAGCTTGAGCCCATGTCCAAACGGGCCAAGTATCCCCTGACGGAAATTCTGGACCGAGGGGATTCTCCCACGGAGGCCTTTCCGTTGGTTGCGGTCATTGTCGGCCCAGCCTTGGAGCTTTGGCAGCAACCTGCTTCCTGTCCTGTGCCCTCGGCCAGGATGGCCAGGAAGTATGCGGTCCCTACCGGCTCTTTGCCTGGTTTCTCGGAGCACCCCTCTGCCAAGGGGTTAGTCACCGACAGCGTTTTCCGGCGTTCCGGTAACTCTCGGGATGTGAATAAGCCCCCCGACAAAGAGTCCAAAAAGCTGGACTTTGCTGGGTGCAAGGTGTACGCTGCGTCCTCCCTCGGCCTCCGACAGGCCAGCTTGGCCATGCTGATGGCACACTTCTCTCACGCCCTCATGGGCTTCCTGGATGAGGTTGTTCCTCATCTCCCGCATGACCTGCAGACCACGGTCCGCCAGGTGCGGGACCAGGGTAGGCGGTGGTGGCAGCAGCTTCAGACTGTTCTGGACATAGGTGATTCCTGTGCCAGGTCAGTAGCGGCCATGGTGGCTGGGGCGACGCGGTTATGAGTTGAGGATATCCACCTTCACAGTGGATACCCAGCACAAGTTGGTGGATGTCCTTCTTGGGGACTGACCCTTCAGCCCTGGAGTGGAGGGACACCTCCAGTGGATCGAGAAGTCAATGCCACCCTGGACTCGGTCACCTCCGCCCAGAGGGACAAAGGCCGCCATCAGCAGCAGAAGTCCTTTCGCCCTTCGGTCCCTGCTTCTCGGCCCGGCCCAGCAGCACCAGCAACAGGGCCAGCAGGCTCTAGGCTTACGTCCCAAACCCAAGCCGGTGGCTTCCTCCAACAGGAAGCAAGGAGGTAAAGGCCCAGGAGGTCCCTCGGCCGGTTCTTCCTCCAGGCCTGCCCAGTGACGGGTTGAGGGGTGCCGCCCCCAGCCTCGTCACTCCCCCTTGGGTTTCCCCCATGGGGGGACGGCTCCGCCACTTCCTTTCCACCTGGTCCGCTATCACAATGGACCACTGGGTGTTGGAGGTGGTAGGAAAAGGCCTGCCTCTGGAGTTTGAGCAGGCCCCACCCTTTCGAGCCGTCGCCCCTGCTCCTCGAAGAAGAGGTAATCAGGAAGGTGGCGGATCCTCCTCCAGACCCGAGGTCTGTGTCCAGGTACTTCCTGGTCCCAAAACAGATGGTGGGCTGGCGCCCCATTCTCGACCTGCACGACCTGAACAAGTTCCTAAGGTCTCGAACCTTCAGGATGGTCACTCTGGCTCAGATAATCCCATCCTTGGAACCAGGCGTGTGATTCTGCTCCCTGGACCTCCAGGACGCGTTCTTTCATGTCCCAATCTGTCCATCCCATCAGAGATTCCTCCACTTCAGAGCGTAAGGATCCCTTTACGAGTTCCGGGCCATGCCCTTCGGCCTCTCTCTAGCTCCCAGGGTCTTCACCAAATGCATGGCAGTGGTGACAGCTTTCCATGTGCCGAGGGTCCGTGTACTTACCTGGACGGTTGGCTGATAGCAGCCCCTCCAGACAGGAGGTGGAGCGGTCCAGAGATCTGGCCCTCCAGGTTTGCTCTCAGGTTGGCCTCCTCATCAACAAGGCCAAGTCGGAACTCATGCCAAAGCAGGTGATACTGTTCATCGGGGCAGAGCTCGACTCTCTGCGAGCCAGAGCACGGCTCCCGGCGGACAGGGAAGAGGTTCTTTCCTCCTTTGCCCAATCATTTCTGGTTGGGCAATTGCACCCTGCCCGGGACTTCCTGCACCTCCTGGGCCTCATGGCGGCCTGCACCAGCATGGTCCATTGGGCCCGTTGGTACATGCATCCCCTTGAATGGGGACTGGCCAGCCAATGGTCACTACGCTGCGATCCGTTGGACCAGCCTGTGACAGTGACCCAGGAGATGTGGAACACTCTCCAATGGTGGATCATTCCAGCACATCTGCAGGAGGGCATCCCGTTCGTCCGCCCTGAGCCGATGGTCTCTCTCTCGACCGATGCATCTCTGATGGGTTGGGGTGCCCATCTGGGGGAACACCAAGCGCACGGCCTCTGGTCCCCTCAGGAGTCCCGATGCCACATCAACCTGCTGGAGCTCCGAGTGGTCCGTCTAGCTCTCACCGCCTTCACTCCGTTTCTGTGGGGTCAAGTGGTTCAGGTCCAGACGGACAACACCATGGCCATGTACTATCTGAACCACCAGGGCGGGACGTGCTCCATGCTGTTATGCAAGGAAACTCTCAGCATATGGTCCCTCTTGCGCAGCATGGAGGCGGATCTCCTAGCCATTCACGTGGCAGGAGCCTCCAACACCCTGGCCGATGCCCTAAGCCGGACAGGGGCTGTGTCTCACGAGTGGTCTCTCCTGCCGGAGGTAGTACAAGATCTGTTCTACGACTGGGGCACGCCTCAGGTGGACCTGTTTGCCTCCAGGGAGAATACGAAGCTGAGTCTGTTCCATGCCCACCCTCCTCAGCAGGGCTCGCTGCAGGGGGATGCCTTCTCGAGGCCGTGGACCCCAGGCCTCTTCTACACCTTTCCCCCATTTCCCTTGATCCACAAGGTGCTTCTCAAGGTGAGGAGGGACAAGGCGCAGGTGATTCTGGTAGCCCCAGACTGGCCCCGCCAGTTCTGGTATCCAGATCTCCTCAGCCTCAGCTCCAGGCTCCTCGAGCAGCTTCCAGCCCGCCCGGACCTGATCTCAGTCAACCAGGGGAAGGTATTCCATCCGGACCTTCAATCCCTGCACCTGACGGCCTGGTTCCTGAGCGGCTAGAGTTCCAGGCTTTGGGTCTTTCTGACGAGGTCCTCAACGTCATTGAGGCGCCGTAAGGAGTCGACCAGGAAATGCTATGCCTTCAAATGGAAGAGGTTCTCCATTTGGTGTCAGGGGAAGGGCTTGGACCCTTCCGACTGCCCCTTGGCAAGCATTCTGGACTACCTGTGGTCCCTTTCTCAGCAAGGGCTTCGGTTGATGACCCTTAAGGTGCACCTGGCAGCCATCTCTGCTTACGGGCTCAGGCCCAGCAAACGTCGGTGGCACAGGAGGAAGGTGGTCGGCGGCTTTTTCAAGGCCTTGACCACATTTCCCCTCCGGTGCGAGAACCTCCACCTCCGTGGGATCTACTGCTGGTATTGGCCAAGCTCATGAGCAAGCCATTCAAACCAATGCACAGGTGCGATATTTCACACCTGTCGTGGAAGACCGCCTTCTTGGTGGCTATCACATCAGCCAGAAGGCTGGGAGAGCTCCAGGCGTATTCCATTGAGTCTCCTTACCTGGTCTTCCACAGGGACAAGGTTGTCCTGCGCCCCACCCGAAATTCCTTCCGAAGGTGGTGTCGGAGTTTCACCTTAACCAGGTGTTGACTCTGCCGGTGTTCTACCCCAGTCACACCTTGGAGGCCGAATATAGGCTCCATACTTTGGACCCTAGATGAGCGCTCGCTTATTATAAGGAGCGGATGGCTGAAGTTCGGGGAGAGGTTCACCAGCTGTTTGTCATCTACGCTGAAGCCGCACCTGGCAGACCTTCAGCAAAGCGGACGATAGGCAGGTGGATCACCTCCTGCATAGAGCTCTGCTATATGGCGGGCATGGAGGGATAAGAGCTCATTCTACTCCGCCATACCGCTGCATCGGTAGCTGCTTCCAGGATGTCCTATCCAGGATATCTGCAGGGCTGCTACCTGAAGTCGGCCATACCTTTATTACCCACTACCACATCGACCTTGAGTCACGCCGGGATGCTGGTTTTGGGGCCTTGGTTCTCCAGTCTCTTTCCCAAGTAAGTATTGGGGTGTGCTTCTCCTCCTCCCGGAGAACTGCTAGGAGTCTGCCAGAAAGTGTGGATGAACAACATATCCATGTCTCCTAGAAATACAGGTTACTCATCTGTAACAGGAGTTCTAGGAATGGTATATGTTGTTCATCCACACGACTCCACCCAACCTCCTAGCTTCGACGGACAACCTGAGCTTCCAGCGGCCAGCTCATGGCCATGGGGAGGAGCCGAGAGTTTACCACCCGGTGGGTGGAGGAGCCAGCTTGAAGACCTTCTGGCAAGATTTAAAGGCAAGGATACTGGCAGAAAGTGTGGATGAACAACATGTATCATTCCTAGAACTCCTGTTACAGGTGAGTAACCTGTATTTCAAACAACATGAAGTCTTGCTATATTATAGACATTAGCAGTTTGTTCCAGCTCTAGAACTGCCCCGGAGTGAAATGGTTAAAACCATTCCAAAATAGAATTTTGTACGAGAGCAGCTCTATCTGTGTCATTTCAAACTTGAACTGTCAGATTCTTTACTCACCAGTGAACAGTCGCCCGGAGATTCCTCCTTCTGCTCGGGTTCATTTCTGTTTAAAGTGTTTTCTCGTTGGATTTAACCGAGAATAGTTTTATTTTAACCGCAAACTGCTCGGTTCAAGCTCTATCTGTGGTAACCGTAAGTAAATGAAGGTTTGTCTGTGTGGAACTTGTAGGTTATCGGTTCGGTTTGAACCAATCAGTGGGTTTAAACTCATTTAAAACTAAAAGTTACTATTTTAGAGTGCGGTTCCCTGTTCTTATCGGTTCTAAAAACGGATTTATTACGGTTTTCCAATATCCGTGACACGTGTTAGGAACCGATATGGTGTTCTGCCTGGCACTGCCGCTAAAAGGGCAAGTTTTGGTTAGGCTGGCATTATGTCTGAGAAACCCAAAAGAAAACCGGGCCCATCTGGGTTTCAACACTGTGATGTTTGTAAGTCTTTGCACAAGGCTGACCCACACACCATGTGTTTATTGTCTGGGGTTTGACCACTCCAGTCAGACTGCCAGGTATGGTAAGAATTTCCCATGCCACCCTGAAAAAGATTAGGCAGACTCAGGAATGAGAGGTTAAAAGTCCGCTGACCCGATGGCCAGCCCGGTTCGGTGCCACCCGAATCCAGGGAGTGCCCTCTGACCAGGGCCAGACTTCCTCGGCAAAGAAAAGCTGGTTCTGAGGAACCACTCAGTAAAGAAAACAAGAAAATCAGCAGGTCTGAGTCCAAAATCTTCTCCAACTGCTGCAGAGATAGCAAAAGCTATACAAATTGTCCAGTCACTGTCTCAGGGTCTGTCCGAACCACCACTATCTGTAAAAGGTCGGTTCGTCCGTCCCAGTGGTTCAGGATTATGATATTGAGGAATTTATGAACCAGAGGAGGGGAGGAGGATTATGAACAGTATGAATGTGGTTGGGAAGGTCTGGTAGTGTCCATTGAACCGGACACCTCCCAGACAGACCTTTTAGAATTCCCTAGTGCTGTCTGAGAGAGTCCCCATCTCATTTTATGTTTTATAAAAAGCTAAGGAAACCTCCAGCTCTTTAGAAGAGGCTGGATGAGCAAGAGGAGTTTGATTTTGTAGAAATGATGTATTCCAGAGTCTAGGAGATTGTCTATCTTTACATAAGTCTTTATGAAACAAACAATTAAAATTTTAAACGCCCTAATTCTGTGCCTCCTGTAGAAAAAAGATGGACAGAAGGTATACATTGTCAGCCCCTGATACAGAATCTTTTCTCAGCAATGTAGTCATGTTAGTAGTTCAGGCTGCTGCCTCAGATAAAGCTTTATATTCTTGGCTTCACATCCTCCTGACAAGGATTCCAGGAAGATTGATGCCATGGCAAAAACAGTATATGGCAGCCTCTCTGGGACTCAGGCAAGCAAATTATATGGCTTATGTAGCTAGGGTATCAGAAATCTAGATGGGATACTGTTATGCATTGGCCAGCTTGTCCATGGCCAGCTGGCTAGTGAACTAGAACAGGTGGCTGCTGATGGCATTGGAAGCCTAAGGTTCAGTTTCATGCTGCTGTGGGATGTTAATGATGTTTCCTCTAGGGTCATGGCCATACTGTAGCTTTTTGTAGGTTGGCCTGGCTCAGGTGTACTAGTTTGTCTGGCATGGATACCCAGACTAAGGCTATGGATTTTCCTGTAGTGGGAAATTCTCTGTTTGGAGAGCAGATAGAGAATTACATGAAGAAGATGGATAAACATAGGACTACTTACAAGAGTGCCCAGGCTAAGGAGCCGGCAAACCACTCCCCTCAAAGGCATGCCCCAGGAGGGGTAGCCTTTCACAGGCCTTTCATCAGACCCAGGCCTCCCTGCCTATGCTCAGAGGGGTTTCGAGAGGCAGGGCAGACTAGGGGTGGGCAGACCTGCTCCCACCCCCAGCCTAAAAGCTCCTGCTAAACAGAGCACCCTGATGGGGTGCCAGGGCATTCTCCTGGCACCAGTGGGGGGCAGGCTGGCTTTACTTCAGTCAGAATTGAGCTGCCCCAACCTCAATTAAGTGGGTTCTGGAGTAGTAAGCTGTGTCTGGTTCCAGCTCAAAAAGCTCTGCTGAGAAGCAGACTTTTTCTACCTGTAAAGGCTCAGGAGATCTCGCCCAAGTCAGAGGTCTCATCCCTGTTAGCTCTCAGAGCAGTAGAAAGGGTTCCTCCTCCGATGAGGGCAGGGGTCTGTATTCCAGATACTCCTTACCCCAAAAGACAGGAGAATGGCGGCCCATTTTAGATCTCAGATATCTGAACGAAGCATCTTTTGAAACCAAAGTTCAAAATGGTAACTCTGGCAATGATTTTACTCTTTCCTAAGGCCAGGGACTGGCTAGCCTCCCTGGACCTCAAGGATGCCTATTTCCATGTCCTAATCAGAAGATCCCATTGAAAGTACCTCAGATCTGGAACTGCCCTCAGGTCATTACCAGTTCAGAGCAATGCCCTTCGGCCTCACCTCTCTCTGCTCCAAGGGTATTCTAAAAGTGTCTAGCAGTGGCAGTGGCCCATTAAGGAGGCAGAGGATTGCTGTTTTTTCTATCTGAATGACTGGCTCATTGTAGGGCAGTCCCAGAACAGGCAAATCTCACTCTGCAGGTCACCCAGCAGCTTCTCACCTCCTGGTTTTCTGCAAACCTACTAAAGTCGGTTCTGGAACCAGTCCAGGTACTCACCTTTATAGGGGCAGAATTGGCACAAAGCTAGCCAGAGCCTTTCTTCCCAGAAAGGGTAAGGAATTTAGTGGCCTGGCCTCTTCCTTCACTCTGCAGGTCTCTCGACCAGCAAGACACTTCTCTGCAGCTCCTGGGGCACATGGCTGCATCCACAGCTGTGTGTGCAGGGAGCCAGATTTCAGATGAGAGACATTCAGTTTACTTGAGAACCTTTTGGTCTCAGAGAAGAGACCCCTTTCCAAGTTGGTCCTAGTGACTCAACCTTGATCCTAGCTTCCAGTGGTGGCAGGATCAGAGTGATCTTAAGAGCGGGGGTCCCTTCATTTCCCTTCCACCACTTGACTCTCACTACAGATGCTTCCCTTCTGGGTTGGGGAGCCCACATGGTTGACCTTTCCACTCAGGGAGTTTGGTCCCCAGGAATCTCTGCTCCACATCAATTTGCTGGAACTCTGAGCTGTCTTTTAGCTCTTCAAGCTTTTCTGCATCTGTCCACGACAAGGTGATACAAGTCAGAACAGACAACACCACAACAATGTGGTACATAACAAACAGGGAGCACTCGGTCTTGACGCCTTGTGCACCGAGGCAATGAAGTTGTGGTCTCTAGCCTATTCCCGTAACACTTCCCTCATAGCAGTTCATCTTCCAGGGAAGGACAATGTCCCTTAGGATGCCCTCAGCAGGATTTCCCAGGGCCATCGCCGAATGGTCCCTTGGATCCTCAAGTGCTGGGGATAGTTTTTTGCCAGGTGGGCATCCTCAGATGAGATCTTTTTGCAGCCCCAATCACAAACTTCCTCTGTTCTGTTGCAGGCCTCCAGTGCTGGGCTTCAGTTCCCTGGATGCCCTTCTTCTGGATTGGGAGAGGATTTCCTTTTATGCTTTCCCCTTCCTCTCTATTCAAGTACTAGTCAAAATCAGATCTCAGCCTTGTGGGGTGATTCTGATTGCCCGATTGGGCCAGGCAGCCCTGGTACCCACTCCTTCTGTCTCTGACAGTCCATCTTCCTGTGCCTCCCAGGAATCACAATCTGTTGACTTGTGCCCAGGGAAGGGTTTGGTATCCGGACCTCAATCCTCAACCTCAAGGCCTGGCTCTTGAGGAGTTAGAGTTTGCTGATTTACACCTCTCAGGGTGTTCTTGAGATCCTAAAGGCTTCCAGAAAGCCTTCCACTAGGGCTACTTATAGTTCTAAATGGAAAAGGTTTTCCATTTGGTGTGCTGGGAAAATATTTCCCAGAATCTGCTGAATTGCCATTTTGTTAGATTACATGGTACATCTTAATTCCTTGGTCTCAGGCCAGCTACCCTGAGAGTTCATTTGGCAGCTGTGTCTGCTTTTGTGTCAGCAGGAAAGTCATCCTCTTTCCTCTCATCCTGTGTTTTCCAAGTTTTTTAAGGATTACTCCATGCTAATCCTCCTTTCGGGAACCGCCCTGCTTGGGACCTTAATGTTTGCATTGCCCATTTAATGCAACCCCCTTTTGAACCTCTGTCTTCTGCAGAGCTTAAGTACCTAACTTGGAAAACTGTTTTTCTAGTGGCTATCACTTCTGCCAGATGCATAAGTGAATTGCAAGCCTTGTCAGTGGAGACTGACTTTATTTCTTTCCACAGGGATAAGGTAGTCCTTAGGACTAATAGGAAGTTTTTTTTTTTGAAATAACAGTTTTATTTTATCACATCTTCATACATCAACAACACAAACAATTTAGACACATAACAAGGCTTGTAAAGGTATTGATTGCATGTCCAGATTAACAAAGAAGTATCATCCATGCTCAACCTATGGAGGACAATAAGGCCTTTTAAAGGTCTACTTTCTTGGCCCAGCCCTCCTTATCATCAGAAGTATCTAGACCAATAATTCTGGAATCGATTAAATTGATAAAATCCTCATACAAGGACCTGAGAGAAGAAAAGAGAAGAAAGAACAAGAGGAGAGAGGAGAAAAGAAAAAAAGGGAGGAGGGGAAGGTCCCCCATTCACACCTCCCCTAGTTGGACCATCCTGCCTGCCCCACCCACCCTGATGCAACTATTATCAAACTCTGTACCGCCTTGATCACCCAATCAGATCCTCTAAGACACATATATTTTACTAAAATATCTAACACATTGGTCTGATCCTTTGTGCCTGGATATTAAAGAAGAGCATCCATCTGGTCTTGAACTTGTCTTTCTGCAATCTCACTTTAGCAGTGAGATATTCCATTTCAAAATTTTAGACTGTTCTTGTACCATCCCTCTAGAGTAGGGGGGTACTTTAGTGAGCCATCGCTTGGGTTATAGCCTTAAGAGCGAAACTACCAGTACATCAAATAGGTACCGATGAGCTCTTGTCCCACCTCGTCAGGGTACAGGCCCAGCACTCCAACATACTGGATCACTGGGATCCTTTTCTCCAGATGATACTTACCGATCTTGCACTTGTTCCCAATAACTATTTAAGTATGGGCAATCCCAGAAAATATCGTCATAGGTCCCCACACCCATAATCTCTCTCAGAGATCAGAGGGGTACAGTCCAAAATGCTTAGTGATTGTCGGAGTTCGAAAGTATCTACCAACCACCTTCCACCTGAACTCTCACCAGTTTTGAGAGGCGGTAGTGGTAAATACCGCCCCCCAAATTGTATTCCACTCTAGGTCAGTTATGTTTTTGCCCAATTCCCTAGTCCAATTGGCCTTGACCAAAACCAAGGAGTCTGACTCTAAGCCCAGGAATAAACTCACCAATCTGGAAATAACTCCCTTCGCTCCTATTTTGTTGACTTCTAGTCCCAAAGCCTCTACCAACGGGTTGCCCCTTCCCTCTCCGGATTCAATGCTTTCCGGAAACTTCCCTTGTAAATAGTGCCGGGCCTGTAAGTACCTGAAATAGTCAGAGGGAGGGAGAGTGAATTCTTGTGAAATCATCTGGAAGGATTTAATCCTTCCCCCTACATAAAACTGACCAATTCTAAATAATCCATTTCAACTCCATCTCAAGAAGCCTGTATCCCATCCCAGCGGGACAAAATCAAGACAAGCCCTAATCGGTGAGTCCATTCCCAGGGAAAGTCCCAAACCGAGGGCTCTATTAATCTCTTGCCACACCTCAATTATTTGTTCAATCCATGGGTTACCCCGATTAGCTTTTGAATCCAGCCCGATCCATGAATATCAAGTCTCTAATATTTCCCTATTCGACTCAGGCCTTTCCATCTCGACCAAAGAGTAGGTCACCATCCCCATAAGAGAAAACCAAGGGTTGAATCTGCAGCCCAGTAATACTTCTAAGATCTGGTAAGCCCAAACCACCTCTTTCTTTTATTCCCAAGAAGAGTTTTCCATCTTATTCTGGGTGATCTACGGACCATATAAACCGAGATATGGCTGTCTTTATTGATTTCAAAACATGATGGGTAACCTAAGTGGCAGCGACTGGAACAGGAATAAAAGCGGGTAAAATATTCATCCTGACAGTTTCGATTCTGCCAACAGGGTGAGTGGAAGCTCTCCCATCTGTGCAGGTCTTCTTGCACTTTTGTAGCAATGGGGAGTAATTGGCGTGAATAATTTTGAAATATCACTTGTTATTTTAATCCCAAGGTATTTAATCCCATCTTTTGCCCAGTTAAACTTACCCATCACCGGGAGCCTGTCCTTTTTTACTTTCCCCAGGGGCATTAAGACTGATTTAGTTTCATTGATTTTGAATCCCGAAACTTCCCCAAAAGTTCGTAAAAAAAAATTTATCAGTGGCATTTGCTTCTCCGGTTCTAAGATATACAACAAGGTGTCATCAGCATATAACGAGATTCTAGTTTCAATTCCTTGCACCCGAATACCTTTATATTCTTTCGATTGTCTTATAAGGGCTGCCAATGGCTCCATGCACATCGCAAATAGCAACGGAGATAATGGGCATCCCTGTCTAGTCCCTCTGTTGATCATTAATACTTCAGAGAAGACCCCATTCACTTTTACCCTGGCCTTGGGATTTCTATATAAATTCGCTACCCAGTTTCGGAAGTTTTCCCCAATCCCAAATTTCTCCAGGACCCGGTCTAAAAAGTACCAATCAATTCGATCAAAGGCCTTTTCAGCGTCCAGCGACATCACCGCCAAAAGTCAGGCGGAATGCCCTGGAGGCGGCAAGGACATCAGAGCAACAATCGAATATTATCTTGGATATGGCGCCTGAATAAACCCCGCCTGGTCTTTATGCACCAGCCCGGCACAATTCCCTGCAGTCGGTAACTCAGAACTTTGGCAAATATTTTAGGCCTGATTAATTAAGGAAATAGGTCGATAATTCCGCATTCTAAGGGTCTTTCCTGGTTTAGGATCAGTGTGATTACGCTTCCTCCCATGAGGCCGGCAGTTCACCCTCATTCTGTGCAACATTACATACCCTAGTAAGAAATGGAACTAGTTCGTCTGCAAATGTCCGATAAAATTCTCCCACAAACCCATCCGACCAGGGCTTTCCTCCCTTCAAATTTTTAATAGCAGTTCTCACCTCTTGTTCTGTAATTTTTCCCTAACTTATTTCCTGAGATTCATCCAGCCTCGGTGAGGATATTTTGCAAAAATTTCTCAACCTTCCTACATGTTTTGGACCTCTTTCTTCCATATAAAGCTCTTGATAGTATTTGCAAAAACTATCCGCAATCTGATCAGGATCTGAAATAATGTCCTGAGTGTCATACCTTTTCAACTTAGGGATGTATCTCTCAGCCTCTTGCTTCCGGAGCCTCAGTGCCAGCAAGCGCGAGGCCCTCCCTCCCGATTCATAATACCTTTGTCTAGTATATCTTAGGGCATTGCCTTTGTCTAGTATATCTTAGGGCATTCTCAGTCCTTGTCATCATTTCCTTGTTATACTGTTCCCTAGCCTCATGTAGCTCCCTTGGCACTTGTTTGTTTTTACTCTTTTTATGCTCATCTTCCAATTTCTTTATATTATCCAATAACCTTTGCACCTTTTCTTGAGAGGACTTATACTTAAAGGAAGCGTAACTTATAATTTGTCCCCTCAAGACTGCTTTCAATCCATCCCAGATAAATCTGACATGAGTATCTTCCTCCCTATTTTCTTCCAGGTATTTTTTAATAGAGTCTTTCATTTGAGAGACAAATCTAGAATCGTTTAGGAGGCCTGGATCAAATCTCCATAGTCCCTTAGTCTTGGCCCCAGACCACTTAACCCTTGCACTAATCATCGCATGATCGGAGAACGTCACAGGATGAATAGTTATTTCTGTTAGCTCATCAGCATATTTTACTTGAGTATAGAATCTATCTAGCCTGGAATAGGAGTTCGCTGCTGCAGAGTAAAAAGTGAAGTCCTTAACCAGTGGGTTTTGTAACCTCCAAGGGTCCACCCATCCACCTTCTGTTATTAAAGTCTTAAACAACTTGGAGCAAGCAATCCTATCCCCTCTCCCCCCCTCACTTCTGTCTAACATCCCATCCTCCACACAATTCCAGTCTCCTACCATGACCACTTTGCCTTGTGGGAGGGTATCCATCGTCGAGAAAAATTGCCTAAAAAACGTTCCCGAGGGGGTGTGGCATACATCGCTGTTAGATGGCAGCTCTGTCCCATGAATTCGCCAGATATTATCACATAATGACCCATACCACTATTCTGGACGTTATATATTTTCAAGGGAGGCCTCTACGAGTAAGATCGCCACCCCAGCCCTAGATGCGCTCTGGACATGAATCAAGATAAACCCCTCCTACCCATGCTCATGCAACTTGGCATGTTCGAATCTGATAACTTGGTTTCCTGAAGACAGGCAATATCACATTTTAACCTACTCAATTCTTGTAAGATTCTTGCCCTTTTCACCACCCGTTTATCCCTTTAACATTAATTGAAACTATTTTAAGTATTGTCACTCCAACAATCAGTAATAGCTACTATAATTCCTCTTCTAGAAATCCCCATACATTGGCAGGATGGGTAGTGTGAGACAAGACGGTCCAACCCATACAGCAAGGAGAGAGCCAGGAAGAAAAAAAAGAAAAAGAAAAGGGGGGCCATAGCAGAGAGCCATAACAGAGATAGCAGATTAAAGTGTTCTCCATAGATATCCTCATATGTTTTGTCTCTTCTAGAATTTGAGCAGAAAGATAAGGCAAGACAATAAACACCAACAAACAGTGCAAGAGGGATCGGAGGGGAGTGAACAGTTCCCTTATCAATCCGCACTATCCCTATTGGGAAATAGAATTAACTATAAGGAAACGGGCTACAGTAACAACTGCACCCCACTAGCTCAGCCAGAGCTAGATTACAATCTGAAGGTCAAGGTGCCGACACTTCAGATACTAGAGATAACACTCTCTAGCTAAGTAGGAGAAAAAGTGCAATGCACTAAAGGGCTCACCTCAGAGTGTCCAAGAGACAGGTCCCTCCTACTAGGGTGGAAAAGATAAATGTTCTGATTGAGGCGGCTTTAGGAAATAGGTACCCCCGGAACAGCATTTCTCTGAAAGGTCGAGGGACCAGACCAGAAAAACCTATGATTTTAAAACATAAATCCAACTTATTTACAATTCCCCGTAATTTTGTCTCCCACCTCCCCTTTTATATTTCCAAAACAATGGGACAGGAATCTTTTTTTTTTTTTTCCTTTTTTTTTCTTTCTTTTTTCCCCTTTTCCTTTCCCCCCCTCTCTCTACTTTCCTTTTTGGTGTAAAGCCCAAATTGCCCCCCACAATATACACCATTAATAGATATATATGCAACCCCACAAATGCCCGAGCGGGGAGGGGGGGATGAGGGGGGGAGAACCCCTCATCCCAATTAATTCAGCTCATTGCAGAAGTTTGCTGTTAATACATCAGGGTAGTACCAGAAAACATTTTCCTGCTTGGCAATTACATAATTCTGAAGGGGGCTTTTAACCTGTTACCCCGATAGTGTGTGTTTCGCCAGAAAAATCTTCCCACCAGTAACACCTCCCAACACCACACCAAACACCTTGGGGTTATTAAGGAAAGTGTAACTTATTCAGACCCCATAAGAATACGCAGAAATGTTTTTAAGCCAGTTTTTCAGACTTTCATCGTCCCACATTTTATCTTTTTCTTTCTTTCCTTCCCCCCCTCCCCCCTTTTTTCCTCACAGATTCAGTACCGGGGGGTCTAGGAAGGGAGCCCAACGGGTCACAGTGTAATATAGTTACTTAAAACAGCCATCCAGCCGAAATCTCCCATATTTTGTCAGTTTACTTGCATCAGATTCTCCTTGGCACCCAACCATTTTGCCATATCTGCATGTAAAGGCCTAAAAGCTTCCCCTCTTCTCCTCAAATTTCTTTTAAGGGCCTGGTAATGACCACAGTAATTCCTCGATCTCTCTTTTGCTGCTCCTCCTTAACATCCGGGATCTCTGTACTTCCTGGGGCGTATGAAATGGTACCGCTACCAATAATGAATCAAATGTCTTGGGCCCATCTTTGTCCTTGTACCACAGCTTCGCTGGATAGCAAGTAAGCTTTAAAGCCTTTTCTCTCAGAGCTTTAACTACCTGCAGAACTTTTTACGCTGGTCATCATTTGAGGGGAAAGTCCTGTCAACAAATATCTTCTGCCCATCCAAATTAAGGTTTTTTTCACCATGCCAGCCTTAAAATCTTTTCTTTAGTAGTGTATCTTAAAAATCTCACTATTATGGATCTGGGGGTGCTCCTTCTTTAGGTTTTGGGCGATCGATCTGTGAGCCCTCTCGATTTCAGTTTTAAAGTCTTCGCAAGATTCAGCTCCATTTTTAGCCAAGAATCAATATAATCCTCCATACAAGGTGGTTCTACCCCTCAGAAATTCAAAATTCGAATATTATTACGTGAGCTCTACCCTCCGCATCTTCTGCCCTTAAAGTCAAATCTCTCTCTCTCTTCTGTGCAGGTATACCAATGATCTACAAAGCCATATGCTCTGATTGTGCCTTCAGGCCTGGAATTCCACTGAGGTCGTGCGTGCTTCCAGCTTTTAAAATCATTTTGCAGACCCATTATCCTGGCATCGATTCTGTGCAGTATCTTAAGCATTCTCTGCCCATCAGCCTTTGTAAACGTGGCTGTGGCGTCTGATTCAGAACCATCTGACTCGTCCCCCGAGGCCGTGATCATGGATGAGCGTGATTCAGTCGGGCTAAGAGGCCTCGAGGAGGATCTGCCTCTGCCGTCGATCTTCCCCTCCGTAAACTGTTTCTTTTTCGTCCACCCCATTCTGCCTAGCGTAGCAGGAGATATTGTGAGCGGTAGATAACTTTTCGGTCCCTCGATGTCTGGTGAATATCGTTTTTTAATTCCCGGGGCACCGGCGCTCCAGATTAAGCCGCCATCGGTGGTGTGACATCACCGGAAGTCCTCCTAATAGGAAGTTTTTGCCTAAGGTGGTTTCAGATTTCCATCTTAATCAATCTATCTCCCTTCCAGTATTTTTCACTGATCACTCCTCTTCGGGTGAGAGGAGGTTGCACAGCCTGGATGTTAAGAGAGCTCTTAGTTATTATATAGAGCGTACCAAAGGTCACAGGTTCGAATCCTCCAACTTTCCTTACCTATGGTGAAGTTGGGAAAGGCAAACCTGCCACTAAGAGATCAATAGCCAGGTGGATTGTCTCTTGTATCCAATTTTGTTATCAGAAAGTGGGCAGAGCCCCCCCCCCCCGGTTTGAGGGCTCATTCTACCAGGGGTACAGCTGTGTCTCTAGCTGCTGCCAGAGATATCCCTTTATTAGAGATTTGCCAGGCTGCTACTTGGAAACGGTACACACTTTTACCAAGCATTACTCCCTGGATGTCAGGCCGGAGGAGATGCTCAGTTTGGCACAGCTGTTCTTCAGAGCCTATTCCCTAGAGTTGCCCCTCCTCCATGGAGGTACTGCTGTGTATTCTTTAATGTCTATAATATAGCAAGACTTCATGTTGTTTGAAGAAAAATTACTCACCTTAGTAATGTTGTTTCTTCTAATGGAGTCTTCATATTATAGACCTCCCCCAACCTGCCCCTCTCAGAACCTCTACTTGGTGGGGTGCGGGCAACTAGTGTGGGCACTACTTATGTCCTGTTAGCATTTGCCCTTTGGGACTTTGGGGGTGTGTGTACGCGTGTGTGTTTTATTATACTTATGTTCCATTTTCATATTATTAGAATGGCGTTAGTATTTCTGGTCCCCTGACTTGAGTCTTGGGTGTGGGACCATCAATGGTTGTTATTATTTAGGTAGCCATTTGGCTAGTGTAGGTTACAGCTTCCACACAGACCTTAGTGAGTTTGGCTCGTAAAGATCTGACAGTTCAAGTTTGAAATGACACAGATAGAGCTGCTCTCGTGCCAAAATTCTATTTTGGAATGGTTTTAACTATTTCACTCCAGGGCAGTTCTAGAGCTGGAACAAACTGCTAATGTCTATAATATAGCAAGACTCCATTAGAAGAAACAACATTACTAAGGTGAGTAATTTTTTCTTTTTGCCCTTCCCTTTTTACTTCTGTAAGAAGGATACTGCAAATAAGCTTGGTACATCCAGCAGACAAGGTCTGATTCCCACAACATCCACCTGCATACTGTGTGACTCTGAGCAAGTCACTTAACCTCCGTAGTGCTCCGAGGTCACCCCTGAAACAGGCCCTAGTGCCTAGTGGGCCTTACCTGGTTACCAAAGAATACATAAAATAAAAATAAATTATTGTCAGTTTCTTGCTGGCTTAAATCTAGCTTGTAATCACTGTGTACAGACTGCAAAATTCTCAGCAGCTCACAGATTTTAACCTTTAGTGCACCAGACAATCCACTTGGTTTTTCAACCCCCCCAACCCACTTTTTACTTTCACACTTGTCCTTCACATATTGTTTCATTTAGTTTGCTGGGGTGCCATTATTTTGTACTCCACTGCACTGGATATTTTTCATGCTTTTGTTGATTTAAATGCACTTGGGGCACTTTATTGACTACCTGTTTCAGCATGTCTGTGAATAAGCATGATGGTGTAGTGTGTCTGACTGGCTACTGAGATTTGAAATGTGTGACATGTACTTGTACAATGTAGCCACACCCCTTGAGGAAGGGTTGCGCTAGGACCCAAAGCACCAGGGCTTTCTTTCTGCCGTCACTGTTGTGGAATAAACAGAGTCTTGTCTAAGCAGTAAAACATCTGTTTTTTATTTATTTTCATTTTATTGAAAGAGTGCAGTCCCTTTGTGTGTTTGCCTTCAGTGGCTTTGTTTACCTGCAGCGACTGGCCCAAGAACTTTGAGTGCCGAGTTCCTGTGTTCTTGTCTGTAGGTTCTGTACAACTAACATTACCCCTGCATTTGCCATCCCTAAGCTGCAGGGCATGTCACCGCATCCTGCTGCAGGATGCCAGATCAGACGTCTCCTACTGTTTCACTCAAGACTTTAAGGCATTCTGGAGAAACATTTTTGAAGGTGAAACTGAGAGCAATACAACAAAAGTTGGATACCGAAGATGAAACGACCACAGTGAACTCCAGATCCAGATATCATAGGTAGCGTCTGGCTGTGCATACTAACATCTCTGCACTCGGACTATCTGTATGTGTGAAAATCAACTGTACTTACGATTTGAGCTAACCTTCCTTTATTTCTTTATTTAAAAGTTTGTAACTAGGAAAAGCACACTGAGCCAAGGCTTGTTTCCAGGCGTGACCTGGAGGAAAGGGATGAGCCGAGGTTCGCTTCCCAAGCGCAACTGGGAGATTTTAACAGTTATTTTACATTCCAAAATGGTAACATTGACCAAAAACAAAACCAAGGTTCATCAGCAAAGCATAGAACATAGGGAAAACAGGTATTTACATTCCAAAACAGTAGCACTGAACAAAGACAAAACCAGGTTTCATCAAGAAAGCATGAAACAATAAGGAAAATGATTGGGTTTACATCAGCTGAATATAAAGCAGTGGAAGAGTAGATGGGGGACAGAACGGGGTTAGGGTTTAAACAATTAGGAATGGCTTGTGTAGCTAGGGTACAGAGTCACATAGACCTGGGGCTAATAGGCTATCTTGAAGGGGGGATAGCAGCCTGGTGAAGGGAATTTACAGGGTATCAACTGGGGACCTGGGTGGGGAAATGGGCAGGAGGGCTAGAAGGAGTTTTAGCTGGTATTTAAGAGAGGAAGGGGAGGGGGGAGAACCGTAGAGGGGGGGAGAGCCTGTTCCAGAGAAGGGGGGCTGTAGTAGAAGGCTGATTACCTGGCACAGGAGTGCACTTGAGGGACTGAAAAGATGCATGAGTCTCTTGAACAGAGGGGTAATCAGAAGTGCAGGCGGGCCAGAGGAGAGATAAGAAGGGAAAGAAACCAATATTAAGCAATCGAGGACACACTAGGAAGCTGGCAGCAGAGGGGGAGAGGAAGGACAGGGTGCAGAGTACAGTAGGCAATGGTGAGTAAGGGGAGGGAGATTGGAGGTGAAACGGCAGAATGCGTTGCACAAGGTATTGAGTCTGGTGAGTGAGGAAGAGGGGGCTGAGCCATATACCACATCTGCATAATCAAACAAGGGAAAAATCAGTCTTTTGACAAGTTCACGACAATTTGGAACGGTTAGAGAGTCTTTGGAACAATACAGAGCTCCTTTCCTTGGCTAACAATAGTTTGAAGTAACACCCAATAACCTACTTGCCCTCAACATGTAAACTATACACTGGTATACCTGCAGGCAGGGTCTAGACTCCCACATCGATTTGGCAAAAGAACAAAAACATACAAACATATGAAAGTCCAGCAGAGGAGGGCCCGAAGGTCTAGCAGGTATGCTCAGTGCTGAACTCATGTACGTATTCTACATGTTGCTCCATCCCCAGCACTCTAACCTTCCCCTTGAATCTATCCCACCCTCTTTTTTTTTAATCTGCAACTGTACTCTGATTTAGTATCCTCTCCATTCCATCCTGCCACTACCTTTTCAGTGAAGAAGTGCCTTCTGGCCTCCTTCCTGTAACCACCCCCTATTTGTAGTTGTGCCCTCTGGTGGCTTTGTTTTCACTTTGGCAAAAAAAGATTCCCTGTGGTGACCTTGTTAGTGCCTTTAAGATATTTAAAGGTCTCAGTCATGTCCCCTCTCGCTCTTTTCTCAGGTTCACCAGCCACTGTTCATATGGGATATCCTGCTGCCACTGACTCCTCTTGGCAGCCCTCCTCTGTATTGCCTCCATGTGTCTTGTGTCTTTGTTAAGATAGGGGTTCGGTACTGCACACAGTACTCCAGATGGGGAGGCAGCATGGACCTTGTACAGGGGCAGAATTACCTCTTCCTCCTGCTTGAGACCCACCTTTATATTTATTTATTTAAAAATTGGTAACCGTGAAAGGCACACTGAGTCAAGGCTCATTTACAGGTGCGACCCAGGGAAGGGGAAATCACGGCGAGAATAAGAATTACAGTACGTCAGATAGCAGTTATATCGGCAACATTACAAATGTTAGGCAATCCAGCACCCTGTTCGATCTCCCAGCCACCTTTTTTCAATGCGTTGATGGTTTCAAGTCACTTGTAATTGCTCTCTCCAGGTCTTTCTCCTAATCCTCTGCTATTGTGACCTTCACCCCTCGCCCATGACTACTTAGCCATGGGGTTCTTATGCCCTGTGTGTATATTATCTTGCACGTTTTAGCACTGAACCCAAATTGCCATATTCCACATCACCTCTTCAACCTTACAAGGTCCTCCCTTGGATCCCTTATGTGCATTTCTCAGTGTCCACCGTCCTGCAGAACTTATCATCCCTGAAAACAAAACCATACCTTGCCTCTAATGCTGTCCCCAGTGTAATTAATAAACACATTGAATAGGACTGGACCAAGAACTGATCTCTGGAACCCTGCTAGTAATGCTTCTCATCCCGGAATACTTCCACACCTTCACCACTTGTTGCATTCTACCCACTAGCCAGTTTGCCACCCACCTGGTTAGTTTCTCCTGTATCCCTATCTGACAGTTTTTTGATCAAACTCTTGTGGGGGACTGAGCCAAAGGCCTTGTTAAAGTCCAGGTATAGTATTTTCCTGCTTGGCCTTTTTCCACTACCCTAGTGACCCAATCGAAGAAGGTGATTAAATTGGTTTGGTATGACCTCCCTGCTATGAAGCCATGATGCCTGCTGTCCGGGAACCCGTTCACACTAAGGAACTCAATCAGCCTTCCTTTTAGGATGGTTTCCATCAGTTTATCAACACTTGATGTCTAGCTGACTGGTCTGTAATTCCCCAATTCGATCCTCGGTCCACTCTTGTGCAGGGGTACCACACTGACTCTCATCCACACCTGTAGAACCACCCCTGTGTCTCACAAGTAATTGAATAGGCCAGCAAGGGGCACTGCAAGGTCTGCCACCAGCTCTCACAGCACTCTTGGGTGCATGCCATCTGTCCCTCGGACTTGTCCACCTCGACGGCCTTGAACCCTGTAAGACCTCTGTCCTTTGTTATTCCTTCCTCCCTCATCTCCACTGCCTCTCCCCTTGTCCCTTGTGGTGGTGGCCCATCCTTCTTCCTTGTGAAGGCCGAGCAGAAGTATTCATTCAGTACCTCCACCTCCTCTCTTTTCCTCCACCCACTCTGTCCCCCTTCTTAGCTTCAAGTTTGCTTCATTTGTTCATCTAAAAGTCTTTACAAACTGCACACAATAAATATTAATACATAACTACAAGTGTGTAACACCTCTGCACCTAACTTTTCAGCTGCTGGAACCACTTTGCTGTCTCTTGCTACATACAGTATAAGGGTGAGCATGGCCCAGGGAGAGCAACTATACTATTAGCTTTGTTATCACTGACATTATGTCATGGTTCATGTTGTGGTGAAATGAAGACTGAAAAAGAAAAATGAGGGGGTGTGCCCTATACCCTAAGGCCATCCCTGCCCATCCTCACTGCATTGATAACAGAAAAACTTATCACTACTGACAGTATTCACTTTTTCAGGTTCTGCCAGGGCAAATGTTTGGCCAGTGTAGTATCTCCAAACTCCTGAGTATGGAATTGTCTCTTGCTGTGTTAGTTCTCTGGAAGCCCTTAGTGTGACCACCTGTTCAGTCAATTCTTTTTCTGGTCTCTTCAAATCCTCAGTTTCACGTGGTGAGTCATTGCTTAGAGGGGTCTCTATTTTTCTCAGAAGTGCTGCCATTGGGTCTTGCGGGGTAACTCGTTTCTCTTTCTCTCTGACCTTGTGCAACAGTTCACCATAGGAAGGGGGGTTACTCAACCATTCCTCCAATTGTAACTTCATCAGGAGCATTTCTGAGTGTCCAGCTCCCTCTAGGAATTGTTCTAACTGTGGCCTATTTATGTCTTGGGCAGTCTATTCTCCCTTATGGTAGGCTGTCTGTATCAATTGCTCAAGACATATCAAATATTCAGACAGTTTGTCACCTTCTCATTGTACTGTCCCTTGCTGCTTTCTTGGGATGCCTGTCCCACTGTAAGTGCTCTTGAACATTCCCTCCAGGGTGCTGAGGTACATCTGGTCAGTAGCATCAGGTTGGGTAGCTTGCAAAGCTCCAGTGCCATCCATAGCAGGTCAATTTAAAGTCATCTGTATCTGTGGGACCCTTGGGCATTTTCTTGACACTGTCATGGATCACTATGGTCTAACTGGACTGTTTTGGGTCACTATGGTCCAATTGGACCCGCTCCCCCACAGGCAGAAAGTAGTTGTCATCTTGGCAAAATCAGTTTCAGTATCACTCTTGATCAAAGCGCTCACACTTTTACTAGTACGGTTGTATCTTACTCCTTGAAGTTTTAAATTGTCAAAACATTCCAAAACCAGCAGTTCATCAACAATTTTGGATCTTTCGAACATTTCTGAAATCCCAGTCACTAAGAGGTCTTTTTTTACAGTCCAATTGCTCCCCTCGGCACCAGTCTTCTAAGCCTTGGTGTGCCATTTTGCCTTTTCCAAATACTCAGGGGCAATGTTGTGGAACCAACTAAGAGGGTATAGTTAGACTGTTATAGATGCAGGATGGAAATTTGCTGAAGCACAAGCTAGAAATAGTCTGCTGAATGAAAGAAATACAGCCCCAGCAGAGAAAGTGGTGACAGATAGATACAATTTTGTGACCACGTTTTCTGCTCATGCCAAGAGTGTGGAACAAATAATTTATAGACATTGGAACATCTTGTCTAGTGACCCTGGTCTAGCAGAAATTGCAAGAGAGCCACCACGCATGGCCTATAGGAGAGCACTCACTTTGGGTGATAAACCTGTACACTGTCACTTTTTGGATAAAAAGGACAGATTTAAAACATGGCTTAATAAAGCAGCAACTGGATGTTTTGCCTGTAAGAGATGTAACGTGTACATATATTAAACATGGTAAGCAATTTGAAAATGAGAGTACAGAGAGACAATATGAGACACGCCAGTTAATCACATGTGACGCAGAAGGTGTTCTATACAGGCCCATATGCAACTGCGGTGCATTCTATATTGGAAAAACCAAAAGAAGCCTGAAAACCCGAGTGGGGGAACGTATTCGGGCAATAGGTGAGGGAGATATTATATATGCCACTGCAGCGCATGTTGCTAACTGTAGGAACAGAGAGGAACACAACTTCTCCTTTCAAGGAATTGATAAAGTGAATCCGAGGCCACATGGGGGGGGACTTCAATGACCTCTTACTTACAAGAGAGGCATTTTGGATTATAAACTTAAATGCACATAAAAACATGGGGCTGAATTATGGTTTTGAGCTAAAGCCATTCTTGAAAAAAAGAAAGAAATGAAAACTTCTTGGTTACGGTACTAGTATTATAGCTGCTGAATTTATCTTGGTAATTGCACTGTACTCTTTGGTGTTGGTTTAGAGTTCTGTGTGTAGTTGTATTACATCTCTCCTCATCTGTTTTATTTATTTTTTCTATACCCTCGTTCTTTCCCACCCCCATCCCACTTTCCATTATGCCCTGTTCCTATCCCCCATTTGTTCCTATTCTCTGTTTCTGGCCATCTTTCTTGTTCCCTTTCCCTTTCCTTCCTCCTCTTTTCCCTCCCCTTCTATTGTTCCTCATGTCTTTACTAATTCTTCCCCCCTCCTCCCCTTTACCTTTTCTTCCTACCTTTTCCCCTAGTTTGTTCTTTTCTTTTCTCTTCTCTCCCTTGTTCTTGTCTTTTTTTGTTCCCCCCTTCTCAGCTATTATGGTGTATTTATTATATTGCATTTCTTCCTAGATTTCTTCATTGTAATAGTATTCATATTTAAGAATGGTATTTATTAGATTTGTATACCACTGTTTTTAGGACCCAGTAGGAATTTTATGGTGATTGTGGTTTTATCCAATCAGATGCTATGATGTTTATGATGTCACGATGATGCATTTCAAAATGTGTATATAACTGCCATGTATCATTTAATGAATTAGCCTTTGAGAAAGGATGCAGTTTCATCTGAAACGTGTCAGGTTATTCTAAACTTTTATGCCTTAAATAAATATTTTGATTTTTAGACCTGTGCCCTTGTAATTTTTGGAAGTTGGTGTGTGCAGGACTTTTTTGAAGTATGGTCCCAGTAAATATAGTGTGTTGTGCTCCTATCATTTTGAGGAGTCTACATCTGAACCGTCTATTTTAATGCAGTATAAAATTAAGTTTGTCAAATGTCTAAGGTTAAAGCCGGATGCAGTTCCCACTATACATGCTCCAGAACCTACTAACTCTGCTAGTAGTCATGTTTGTGTGTCTACTGTCAGTGTATGTCCTGCTTGTCACAGTCCATCTAGCAGTAAGGAAGCATCACTTGAGCCCACTGTGAAATGCAGGAAAAGTGGTGGAGCTTTTAGAATGTGTGAATTAGCAGAGGTAAGAATAGATGTCATTTTATTATTTTTGTATGTCCTGTATCCCATTTACTTTGCAAAGCCTCTTTTTTGAAAACACTTCCTCAACAGTGGCCCAATCACAGAGCCATGCAGGTCTCAACTGGTTACCTCTCTGATGCCTGATAACTCCACCCCCTCAACCACCCTCTGTGTTCTGTCCATCTGGCAGTTTTCAACCCATAGTGCCATCTTATACCCAGTATACCCCTCTGACAGCTACATTTCGACAGCAACCGACACTACAGCGACTACTGCGCCAGGTTGCTCTAGTGTCAGTGCTGGATCCCAGCACTGTTTTCTATGGGTCCTGCAACCCCTCCCCTAATCAGCTCAGACTTGGAGATGATTATATTTTGTGTGGGGTGAAGTCTCCCGAAGAAAACGTGGTAGGGAGTGAGAAACCTTATGCTGACCACAAATGCAGTCGACATAACAGTTTCGCTGAACGGTCGTTCAACAAGATTTTTGTCTATGACCGATCTCAGATCCCTCATTCCCCCATGCCAAGATCCAGCAACTTTCAGAACAACATGATGTGGTGTACAGAGTGAAAGGCCTTGCTGATATCAAGACACACTGTGCCCCATTCCAGAATGGATACGCATGTCGTAAAGTGTCTTGCGCCATAACAAATGGTGCAAGTAGCACTCTGCACCATGAGTTCCGTCATTCGGTATTACAAAAGGCAGCCTGCAACATGTCACAGGCTGCCTGCAACCAGGTGGACTTATGCCAACTGGTTGCCCAGCGACATGTCAGAAGGGGGGTTACGGCAGCATATGTGCCCTATTCTGAAAGGGCAGTTGCCGTAACCCAAAATCGCTATTCAAAAAGGTCCTGGGAATGACATCCGGCAAAGTACAGTTAGACCAGCTATGAGCTTGCATACCCATACTCTGCTGGCTGCTGTGCCCAGAACTTGATGCCCCAGACCCAGCCCCAACCATGCACAAGGCAGTGGCATTCACATTGCATTATAGGACTCACTCACCTGACCTCGATCCCCGGCAATCCTGGAGGTGCCCCGGTTTGATCCCCAGTAATGTAGAGCAGTGCCAACACCCCACCGTTGCTTAAGTAATGCTGCCCCCCCATGCATGGCCCACCATGGCTTACAGGCTCGTGTCATGGATTGGGACTGGGGGGTGGTGTCTGCGCCCTGTCCATGGGCATGTCTGTAACTTGCGGCACCCTGCTCAGAGTCGCCTTCCTTTGGCGCACCGCTTGGTGCCAACTAGCAGACATATGCAGGAACCCTGCCCATACTGAAATATGGCACAGGGTTAATGTTGCACTGGCATATGTCACAAGTTGCCTTTGATGGCGACTTGCAACATGCCTTTTGGAATCGGTCCCACAATGTCCACTGCTTAGCAGATCTGTACTGTACTACTGACACAGTCAAATAAGTATTTATTTATTTATTCAATTTTGGTAACCGGGTAGGTCTACTGGGCCCTGAGGGTCCCTTTTTCAGGGGCGGCCTGGAATTAGTTACATAAAGTAGGATATTCTCACATATACAGTACACGTGTGAGCAAACAACATTTGGTTACATTCAGGGTATTTCACAACAGAGTATTAGACAGGGTAAGTTCATTCATTAGGTTACATACAATACATTCAATACAGTTCACAACGGAGTATCAGGCAGGTCCAGAAGCCCTGTGTTCAGTCACACTGGAACCGGATCTACGTCCCAGGGTGGGCTGATGTAGAACATGAGCAGAGGGTAGCTAGCTTTCTGCTAATGGTGAAGGGTTCTGCTAGTTGTTTTGGGGATATGTGGCGATCAAGTTTTAAGTCAGTATGCAAATCGTAGTTGTTTGACCAGATGGCAACCACATGAAGCCATGCACCCTAACAAAGCTGAGATCATATTATATCAACCTATCATTTACTGTGGTCTCCTTGAGCTAACAAACAACTGATGTCAGACTGACATGTCTGTAATTCCCTTTGTGCATCCTTGTCACTGCTATGGTAGGCGTGACCCACATAAGGTAATTATCCAGTCCTGCAGTGCCACGCATGGCTTTACTGGATTTGCCCTGCTATCTCTTTATCAAGTTATCTTACTACCTTTGGATGTATCCTTACTGTGCAGGTTCATTTTTCCACCTCTGTGTGGCTGGTCTACCAAAAGTTGTAATTGTCCCCATGGCAACCGGATGGTGATTTGTCATCCCACAACACAACAAAGCCATGGACAATATGGTGTGACACGGTAATGGACTCACTGCCTATCTAGTTGCGCCAGCCGGTGGCTACCCCTCGAAGGAGAAGGATCCTTACGATGTATGGTTAATATCAGGTTACAACGGTAGGTTGCGAGTCAGGGTTGTGAGACGGTGTTGCCGATGAGGATTGCGGTGCTGATGGTCCATGAGGCTCTGAAAGAGTGATCTCACATGGTGCTAGTTGGGAAAGATAACATGAAAAATTATGTTCTTCTTTATGGGTGGACGTCTTCATCATCTGTTATTGGACCACACCATCATGAGACACATGCTGTGTTTTTGTCATCATCGTCATTCAAAAGCTTCACTTCGACATCACACTGTTTCATGACAACAACATTCCCTGAAGCACTTTATCTTTCATGTGACTATGTCATCTGTGGTGACCTACACAGCCAGCCTTACTTTCAAGGTGAGTACTGCATAATGCAATGCATAGACTTTGTAGAGAATTCACACACAGCACAATCTCATTGCATGCTGTATGCAAAACATGTTCCGAGCACATATCACCATTTTATCAGTTCTATCAGCATTGTATGTCAAATGCAGGTGTATGATGACATAAATGTGAGTCGTATTGTTTTAATGTTGATTCTGAACCTTTCTTTGCAGATTATTGGCCAGTGTGTGGTAACAAGCCATGAAGAAACCTCAAACTCAGTCAAATGTCAAGACTCTACTTGCATAGAGTCTATTGCACACAATTCATGTGAGGTTCCAACCACTGATACTGTTCCAGTAAACATTGTTGACCAAGTAGATGTTGGTGTCTGTGTTGTTACACATGGTGCGAAGAAATCTTTACAAAGACCTCTATATAAAAGCATAGGTTAGTATGGTGTGGTACTTCAACTGCTGTTATTTTCCTGTCTAGTGACACATATACATACTCAACAACACCCACACGCATGGCCCCCAACCATGCCACCATGCCCTCCCCCAACACACACATATATGCTGAAAGACACACTGACCACATGCATCCATTTTTTCAAGTAGGGCATGTCTAGTGTTAAAATGTCCTTCATAACTGTTAGAATGTGGCACAATGTTGTGTTTTACTTTCACACTGGTACACAGACCGTATCACAATAGCCATGACAACATCAGTTGTTGCTTGATATTTTGTCATTGATCGTCGTATACAAAGACATGATAGTGGTTATGGGTTATTTGATTACTTGAGTAATACTGATCTTAGCATTTTTTGGTACAATATTATCACAACCAATTCCAGGAGTGCCTTGTAATGAAGACTAATTGATGATTGCAAGTTGACAAACCACAGTGTGGCATGGCATGGTGTTACAGGAACAGTTTGTTAATTAACCCTTTAGCAGTGTAATATGTCACAAGGAGTGGCACAGTTCAACATTGTCCCTAGGTGGTTACTGCGTACCTGTTACTGTAACTGCTGTGAATGTCAACTTGCTTTTATACAACAATTATTCAATAAGGAAAGTGTAACAAGTAAACCTGTTGAATCTTTTATTCATTTAAAGTTAGACTTGGAATAAAATAGTTTTCCAGACAACAGTGATGGTTCAAATTCAGAATGTAGCATTCCAACCAATCAGCAGTGATAGAGGGAATCCATGTGCCATAGTGATACGGCTGTTTATGGCAGTGTAACAATGTTGGATTTTTTCTGCACCTTTTAGCTTCTGGCAAGTCACTCCTTCGGGCTGCCTATGCCTCACTGCCACCCCACCCCCGATGGCTGTCACCACCCCCACATCGCAGCCCCCCCCCCGGTAACCTGGCATAACTCTTCGAACATGGGTTGCCGGCGTGGTGTTAGGTGTGGCGTCCAGTGCCTCAGCCCTCAGTGCCACTGGGCTGACCCTTATTTTTTCCTTGTAATGTGGCATCAGCAACATTATCAATGTACTATGGCTGTAGCACTAGTTTCACTGCTTTTTCTCATCACAGAGGGGCATGATATACGTACCCTTGCCTTTTTCATGACAATGCAAATGACCATGTTGTAATCATACTTCAAATAATAAAATGTGATGTCTTAATGCAGAAATTAAGTTCTCTGGCCAGGATATTCAAAGTAGATGTGCTGTGCCAAGATAGGCATGTGAAATTCATGTCCAAATCATAGCTACACACAGACAGAATGCTGTATTGCACAGCTCAACAAAGCAGCACATCCACTGGGTGTCTACCCACCCCCACACTGCACCTGTCATGTGGAACAATGTGAAAACCATATCCCTGGTTGTCTAGTGGTACCTCCCTTTTTTAGTCCCAATCAAAGCAAACACCAGAACCATATAGTGCACAGGTAGTCCAGTGGACCCACCACCCACCCACCCACTGAGGCACCCACACCCACCCACCCCTCCCCCACTCTCAGGATTTCCAATGACAGCCGGGGGTCAGAAAATCTCACCAGCACACCTCCACGGCTGCCCACCAAATGCACTGGCACTGAATGACAGCTTACAGTAAGCACTGCACTATCACGGGTCGATATTGTGAACCAATGTGCTTGCAGTGAGTACTGTAAGTATTCATTCACAAATTTGGGACATGGCCACCCTGGGATGGGTGACTGGGGTGGGGTGTGGGTTCCTAAGTGTGTGGGTAGGGTGGTCCACTATACTACCTGGGCACTATCGGGTAATGTGGTATGCTTTGATGGTGGCTGGGATAGGGTACCACTAAGTATGAGGGACTGGCATGTATTATTTACTGTGTGGATGAGGGTCACTAAAGGATGAGGGGGTGCAATTGAGTACCATGGATATATTCTTTGCATTTATTATATGATTTGAGGATGGGGTGGTACACTGGACATCCAGGAATGGTTGAATCTTACTTCGAGATACAGCTCTTGCAGCAGGTAACACCATTAGGACTAAAACCGGCAGGCGTCAGGACCCCACGGAAATCTTCTGGCTAGCAGTCTTCAGCGGGGACCGACCCCGACGTCGGTCCCGGCCCCGACGTCAGACGTAGTACATAAGGAGGTGGTCCCCAGATTCCTCAGTTCTTTCCGCCGTCGACTTGCATGTCTCGACCCTTGCTCGTTCTATTGCACGGCCTTGATTAAGTTCCTTCCTTGGAAAATAATTCTTTTTTCGGCTCAGTTGCTGTCTGATGTCCTCTCCAACCTCCATTGAAGGCCATCCTTCAAAGTGTGCCTGCAGGAAGCAAATCCCATTCAAGGACCCGCATTCGGCCTGCGTCTGGTGCCTAGGCCCAGACCACGACACCCGATCCTGCTCCTTTTGCCAGGGGTTCAACAGCCGGACCCAGATCCGTCACCAGAAGGCCCTTCAGGTGTTCCTGCTTGAAGAGAAAATCAAAGCCATGGATGCAGCTTCCAAGGGGGAATCCTCAGAGAAGGCCCGGAGACACCTTGAGAAGCACAGGGAGAGAGTTAGATCTAAGTCCCCATCTAGGGCCTCTGACTCCCGTAGCTCCGGCTCCCGGTCCGACCGCTCTCCTTCCCAGGCCCGTTCTCAGCCTCCCCCCGCAGCGATGAAGACCCCTTCAGGCTCCTCTTCTGCCTCTCAGGCCAAGACCTCCAGGCCTTCCTCATCCTCTGCTTCTAATGCCATGTCTAGGTCGGGGGACTGTCACCACCATCACAAGTCTGGTTCCTGCCGTTCGGAACCCGACGTCAGGTCCATCTCTTTGCCTTCTCCTCCCCAGTGGAATACCAAAGAGCTTACCTCCTTAAAGAAGTCGTCGGACCCGGTGCCGGCTCGTCCGACGCCGGCTACACACCATAGGTCCCAGGAACCGCCAACTGCCAGACGCCCGTCGCCGGTTAGGCCTAAGCCTTCTCGGACGCCGGCCGGGGGACCGACGTCCATACCCACCCAGAAGAGGACCCCGACGCCTCCAACTGACGTCGTTCAGGAGACGATTACGGAGGAGGAGCTGACCCAGCCCGAGGACCAGACGGGTGAACCCGGTCCTGTCGGCCCCCCCAGGGAACCCTCGCCGGAACCTGAGGCCCCTGGGGAACCGACGCCGGAACCCGACGACTGGCCATCGGCACCGGTCCGTCGTCGGGCCTCTGCATTTCCAAGGTCAAGGAATTGTTTACCTACTGGTGGGACACCGTAAAAAGGGATACAGTTCCCACACCTACTCCTCCTCCTCCTCCTCCACCCGCGATTCCACCGGCTCCCGCACCCTCCACTCCTCTTAGGGTTGCGGACCGAGTACCTTCCCCCCAGCAGCCTGTGGATTCTCCTAGGGGCAGATCTAGGAAACGGAGACCTCCGTTTAGATCTTCTTCTGGATCACCCAGCCCCAAGAGACCCAGAAGACATTGTTCGCCTTCGACGGAGGACACGGTTCATATTTCTCGTATGAATCCAGATCCCCCTCTCCGATCACCGTCCCTTCTCCAGATCCACGTGAGCTCCCAAGGTCTCCTCCGGATGACCCATCGTTCTCAGAGATCATGAGGCATATCCAGGAGAACATGGGCTGGGACGCTGAGGAACTCGACCCGAGAGGTTACGCCTCGCCAGGTATCTTCGGCAGAAAGACCCCAAGCCTGTGGTGGTACCACCCTTGGTGAACACTTTCGTGGACGTCACCAAGGCAGCATGGAAGCGTCCACACTCACTCCCAGTGGTGCCAAAGAAAGCTGACCACCTGAACAAGGCCCCTAAGGAGGACCAGTACTTGGCTTCACATCCTCTGGCCGATTCTCTGGTCATCACAGCCTGTCATGACCGGTCTCAGAGGCCGCAACATTTGAGCACCCTGCCACCGGACCCGGAGTCCAAACAGCTGGACGCTATGGGCAGGCACACGTATGCTTCCGCTACTTGCGCCATCAGATCCCTAAACTACTTGATCCACATGGTACAGTTCCAAAATGCCTTGTGGGAGCAGGGACTGGATCTGGCGGACAAGATGCCAGAAGGTGAGCAGAAGGAGGAGATGTTGCAGCTCCTCCGTACGGGTTCAGACGTGGGAACCCAGGTGCTGCGAGCCGCATACGATTCCGCGGACTCCTCGGCCAGAGCGGCAGCTTCAGGCGTATGCCTCCAGAGGCACTCATGGCTTTGTGGCTCCGGATTTACCCCGGACGTCCAGAAAAACATCCTGGACACCTTTTTTGACGGAGAAGTTCTTTTTGGTGAATCCTCTGAGAGGGTTCTCACCAAACTCCAACAGGCCGGGAAGCCGGTGAGGTCGGTCCAGGCTGTGTACCGACCCAGGCTTAGTTCCTTACATAGGAACCAAAGCCGTCTTCGTGGCCGGACGCAGAAACAACAGTCCCGCGCCGGTCCACGACAGAGGGGCTCTTTCTCCCGTAGAGCCCAGGGAAAGTTGTCCACGGGGTGAAGTCAGCATCCAACTAAGATGGCTCAGCCCGCGGCTCCCTCCGCCGCCACAGCATGACTCCTTCCTGGCCCCAGCCCCTCAAGTCAATGGGACATCAAGGTCGGGGGCCACATTGTGGACTACCTGCCGGGGTGGCAGTCCATAACCACTGACAGGTGGGTCCTTCAGTTGGTCGAAAGAGGCCACTTTATAGAATTCGCGGACAAGCCACCCACAAGGCCTCCTCTGCTTTCCCGTTATTTGGGTCAGCACAAATTGCTTATCAGGCAAGAAATACTCGCGCTCCTGCATAAGGGAGTGGTGGAGTATGTTCCAGAGAACCAGATAGGGTCTGGGTACTATTCCCACTTCTTTCTGGTTCCGAAAAAAACAGGGGACCTCCGTCCAATCTTGGACCTCAGCGAACTCAATATGTCGGTCGCCTACAAACAATTTTGCATGGTGACCCTTCAGGGTCTCATTCCCATGCTAAAGAAGGATGCCTTCTTAGCGTCCCTAGACATGCAGGACGCCTACCTGCACATTCCAGTGGCTCAAGCGCACAGGAGGTTCCTGCGCTTCGAGTTTCTCGGCCACCACTTTCAGTTCCGAGCTCTTCTATTCGGACTGTCATCGTCCCCCAGGGTCTTTACCAAGTGCATGGCAGTCGTGGCAGCGTCTTTAAGGAGACAGGGCCACTACGTGTTCCCGTACCTGGACGATTGGCTTCTCATGGCCGCCTCCAAAGAGGCATTGTTGCTGGCTATCCAGAGCACCCAGGTTCTGTTCCAGTCTCTGGGCATCCTCATCAACTACGAGAAGTCTCTCCTCGTACCATCCCAGAAGCTGCAGTTCATAGGCGCAGTTCTGGACACCATCCAGGGGAAAGCATTTCTTCCCTACGAAAGAGCGGAACGCATCAGATCCCTCATCAGGGTTCTCTCGGCGAAGAAGACTGCCTCTGCCAGGCTGGTCCTTCGTTTGCTCGGACACATGGCTGCGGCCATTCCAACCGTCCCTTTAGCAAGGCTCCACATGCGGGTAACTCAGTGGATGCTCAAGGTGCAGTGGGACCAAAGGCAAGACCACATGCAGCAGCCGGTCAGAATCACGAATGCCATGATTCGGGACTGGCAATGGTGGCTAGACCCAGGGACATTCTCTGCGGGTGTTCCATTTGCAGCGCCGTCCCCGGAGGTGATTCTTTCCACAGATGCCTCAGGTCTGGGGTGGGGAGCACACCTGAACGGGGTGAGGCCCCAGGGAACGTAGACCCCTCAAGAAGCTCACCTCTGCATCAACATTCTGGAGATGAGGGCGGTCCTCTACGCCCTGCAGGCCTTTCAGTCAGAAATCCCGCCGAATACTCTTATGCTTCAAACAGACAATACGGCGGTGATGCATTACCTCAACAAACAAGGAGGCGCACACTCTTACCCCCTTTGCAGGGAAGCGATGAGAGTGTAGGATTGGTTAATCCGACACGGCGCGAGCCTGATTGCAGTTCACGTTCCCGGAGTGGACAATACAATCACAGACGGCCTGAGTCATTCCCAGGCCAAGGTTCACGAGTGGGAACTTCTTCAAGGGGTAGCAGAGGATCTGTTTCTTTGATGGGGCACTCCAGAGCTGGACTTATTCGCTTCCCCATCCAATGCAAAACTGCCCAATTTCTGCTCGCTAGATCCAGGGCCTGGTGTTTTTTGGCGAGACTGCGTTGTCCCTCTCCTGGGCGGACAGATTCCTCTACGCTTTCCCTCCCTTCCCGTTGATCCAGAGAGTCCTTCTCAAACTGTGCAGGGAGCATGCAACAATGATCCTGGTAGCCCCTTTCTGGCCCAGGCAGATCTGGTTCCCCATGCTGATGCAGCTGTCCCGGGAACCTCCAGTTCCGTTGCCTTTCAGCTCCCATCTCTTGTCTCAGGAGGAGGGTTCATTAGTCCACCCGGACTTACGCTCACTGAACCTGCATGCATGGCTCCTAGAGACATAGCCATTATGCGACACAGGGTCTCGCAAGAGGTGGCAGAAATTCTTTCCGCGGCCAGAAAGCCGGCCATGCATGCGACGTACGCCATGAAATGGCGCCGTTTTTTCTTGTGGTCGCAGGCATCGGCCTTTCTCCCTTAGGATGCCCGGTGAAAGTGGTGCTGGACTACTTGCTTTCCCTATTCCATTCGGGTCTCACCTACTCTTCTATTAAAGTGCACTTATGCGCGATTTCTGCTTACCATTTCCCGGTGGGACAGCGTACAGTGGCACAGCTTGATGCCTCTTGAGACTTCCTGAGAGGGGTGTTACACCTTAGGCCACCCATCAAGGATCCCGTTCCTCCTTGGAACGTACTCTTTGTCCTGGAACAACTCACGCTTCCCCCCTTTGAACCTGCCGCGGATTGCGAGCTGCGTTTTCTGTCATGGAAAACGTTGTTTTTAGTTGCTGTCATGTCAGCAAGGAGAGTTTCTGAGCTTCACGCTCTCATGTGTAAGGAGCCTTATTTAGTTTTCCACCAGGACAGAGTGTCTCTGAGGACGAATCCTAAATTCCTGCCTAAGGTGGTCTCTGCCCTCACTCTCAATCAGGACATTGACCTGCCCATTTATTTTCCCAAGTATTCTAATAGAGGAGAGGCGTTGCTTCACACCCTAGATGTTCACCGCTCTTTAAGGTACTACCTGAATAGAACTAAACAACTTCGTAAATCGGAACAACTATTCGTTTCCTTCGCTGAGAGAATGATGGGCCACCCAGTCTCAAAGCAGACCCTTTCCCGCTGGCTTGTCCAGTGTATTGCATTTTGCTATAACAGCAAACAGAAGCCCCGCCCGGGCTCAGTCCGGGGCCATTCGACTAGAGGTGTGGCTACCTCTTTTGCAGCACTGCGTAATGTCTCCACTTCGGCCATCTGTGCTGCAGCTACTTGGAGCTCTGTGCACACATTCATTAGGCACTATAGCCTGGATATTGCATCACAGCGGAGAGCCGGTTTCAGCCTGGCCGTTCTACAGGGTCTCCTGTCCTAGAGTCAGGACTTGTTTAAGGATCTCTCCTAATTTCCTCCTCCCAGAATGCTTACAGGCGCTATTGCTTGGGAATCAGTCCTAATGGTGTTACCTGCTGCAAGAGCTGTATCTCGAAGTAAGATAGTACAGTTACGTAAGAACTTACCGTAACAGTAGATCTTCGAGAACAGCTCTTGCAGCAGGTACCTTCCCGCCCACCATTCCCCCTTGGAGGAGGTATGGCTACCAAGTCTCGGGCAGGGGCTTACGCCCTTCTTTTCTTACGATGGCAGATCCTCGGTCTCCCATTCTGATGTCATCCTGCGGCTGGGAGTCTCCGGTGGGAGAACTGGGGAATCTGGCGGGACCGCCTCCTTATGTACTACGTCTGATGTTGGGGACGGGACCGACATCGGAGGCGGTCCCCGCTGAAGACTGCTAGCTAGAAGATTTCCGTGGGGTCCTGACGCCTGCCGGCTTTAGTCCTAATGGTGTTACCTGCTGCAAGAGCTGTTCTCGAAGATCTACTGTTACGGTAAGTTCTTACGTAACTACTTTCTTTTGTAATATACAATCAGGCACGGGTGGGGCGGGTGGCCACTAGACTACCACGGAGTTTGAAAATCCTGGCCTTTATATAGAACTTGTTGAAACTGCAGCAGTTTGAACAGGGCTCATTATAACTCACTGAATTTACAACGTATGTTGTACTTGTCAAAGTAAAAAAAGGAAACTTTTATTGACAGGGACACAGACATCACCAAAAACGTGAGATGCTAGCACCCAAACTGAGCCCATGGCGCATCACTTGTTCTCCTATTTGCCTGGCTGGACCTTTGATGCACAGTCTGATGTACCATTTGTGGATGTTCCTAAAGATGAAACTTATACTCCCACTGTCTCTGATGATGACAGTCAAGTGTCTATAATGGAGGAGATAGTCAGCTGAAGTATTAACCATATCAGTCCTAACACAGGGCAGAAGTGTTTGAACTTTGGATAGGTAAATGTTTAAAAATGACACTTGGTCGGTACTCCACACGGATGAATGTACAAATGGTGCAAGCAACGCTAATCAATGCCTATGACGAGCGTGTAAATTTATAGTTTTTGAAGACTGTCTCCTGCAGTTGTTTGGACAGTGTATGCAATGCATGGCATCAACAAAGGCAATTGTGTCTAAAGTTAAGGAAACACTTGCAGTAGTGGAACAGAAGTGCTCCGAATGTGTCTGTAAATGTACCTGGTGCACTCAGCCTAATCTGGGTGATTATCCAGCTGGAAACATTCTACTCTCAGCCAGCACTGGGTTTTCCAGCGTGTCTCCACAGAAGACTTTATGAGTACTACGGCATATAAACATCCAGTGTATCACGGATAATACTTTTTATCGACATTCAAGACTGTATTTACAGCCAGCAATTCAAAATGTGTGGGAAAAACAGAAAGACAGAGTAGTAACATCAATAAAATGGGATTATGCCAACATCATGTTGGCTGGGGACAGGCGATGTGACAGCCCTAGTTGCTCTGCAAAATTTTTAGCATACACCCTTATGGAGATGAGGCACCATAAAATAATTTCAGTCAGCTTAGTGCAGGTAATCTTGTCATTAGGAATGTGACACATGCAACATATTCACATAAAGACTACATTGTCATCACTGATGATGTGAACACATATTTCATTGAATTTCTGCTGATTGACATACACAAATCTCCGTATAGCTTTCTAGAGTAACGAGGTTAAAAGTTCTTATCACATGGAGTTTGAGGATCTGAAGAAGGACTTGCAGCTTGTTAAAGAGGACGGTCTGAAACCTACCTTCCTCATAACTGACCGACACCTTCAGGTATTTGAGAGAGAATCAGAGCGACGTCACCCACTACTACGATGTCTGGCACTTTGTGAAAAGTACGTAAATCATTCATATTGGAACGCTGCTCTGTTCACTGTATTTCATTTTATATAAATAGTATAGTGTAGTGTAGTGTAGTGTAGTGTAGTGTAGTGTAGTATAGTAAAGTAAGGTTATCCTGACATCATAATTAAAACATAGTTACAACATGACAGAATAAGTCCCCCATACCAAACAATCAATATATAGAGTTTTGTGTCTGCTGAATCTCGCAATGCAAACCAAATGTTTCTGTGCAGCATTGTATGTGTCAATACATTCCCAGAGACACTCTGTATGCATCAAGAGTGATTTCATGTGCCTTCGGTTTGAGCAGAACAGTGAAGCAAAGTTGAGCTGTTCTGGCTCAAGCTGCGAGATAAGTGAAACCACTCTGATACAGGAACAGTGGTATGGGGATAGATTAATATGTTATTGATCATGAGTGATCAATAACATATATTTTAAGCACTTCCCATTTCTAGGATACTCTGCATGAGACGCTTCTTCACAGAATAAGAGTGTCTCACGCCAAGAAAGGAGCCACACTGGTTGTGGGCGCCTCATTCTGTAATGGTTATGTAACCCCCACACTGGCTACCCTTGTTTAACTAGCAGGGCTGCTCCTCTCACCACTTATCGTCTAAAGGCAAAAGAGAGGGATGGGGGTTTACAAAACAAGTACACACATTGCTTTTCTAAGCCTGCTATCACAGACAGGCAACCCAAGTGTGGCAACTACCTGGCACACACCTGGCGGGACCATTTACCATGGCCAGCAACCCAGGTCCCTGGGAGAAAACATTTGATCACAATTATGCTAGGTTTGCACTTCTGGTCAGGGGCACCCAAGTAAATCCAGACATATGGAAGCAATAAGATTACTGACCAAACCAGGCTAGGATTCTAGAGTGTGGCTTTTATTCACATAACAAAGTAGGAGTAATCACAAAGCAAAGATGGACCCCCACAGGGTTACTCATACTGGTAATGAAGATTACTGAGGTATAGAAATTCCTGAATGTCCCATTTAACATAGGCATACCGAACACACACAGTGAACTCTCAGGTTCTGAATGGAGATTGGCACACACGGCCAGTTATAGGTACATTTCTTCTCAACTAGGCACACATGGCCAGTACTAGGACACTTTCCCATCGACTAGGCCCACACGGCCAGTACTAGGACACTTTCTCATTGACTAGACACACACGGCCAGTACTAGGACACTTTCCCATCGACTAGGCCCACATGGCCAGTACTAGGACACTTTCCCATTGAATAGACACACACACGGCCAGTACTAGGACACTTTCCTATCGAATAGGCACGCACAGCCAGTACTAGGACACTTTCCCATATTTCATGAGGAATACTGGTGGCACACACGACCATCAAGGAGCACATACAGGCTCAAAAATCTTCCAGCACCCACTACACTGAGGTGAACTGAAAACAGGGAATCCAAAACCCACATCCAGGTAACCATTTCCATCAGGCACTGGCCAAATGCACTGACTGAAAATTGAACTGGTGCCCAAACTGAACCCGGAGAGGTAAACTGGTTACTCCAGATGGGGGGTATCCCACCTTTTGCTTCCAGGTTTATACTCGGCCATTCATCTGGTTAATAACACCCTCACAGAAAACTTGTAGATGCTATCTTTAAATGTTTTTCACACTTAACATACTACATGACTAAAAGTTCTGTACTTGGACAGTCTCTCTCTCTCTAGACTCCATAGTAGGCAGACACTTTTAAAAACAGACACAGTCTAGGTGACAGGGTCCCCTTTGTCAGAGAAAATTCACCTAAAGTTTTCAGATGCCCCTCCTGGGCTAACACAAAAGTACTCACAGTTCTGAAGTTGTCACAGGCAGCTTCACTAGACAGACTGGGTGAGGGGATTGTCTCTGAACCCTGAAGATCGCCCCATCCCTGCTGGAATGGGGCAAAGGAATACACACTTGGCAAGGTCTCCACCACTTCAATCACTGTCTTCTATGTTCTTCTTCTAGAGTGAAAACAAACTACCCAAAACACAGTGGTGGCTCTCTGTCAGAGCTAAAAATGAGGAGCTGCCTAGCAGCTGCAGCCTCCTCCTGGAACTCCACTCTGCAGACTCACGCCACATTCTAAAGCTATTTCCCCAGACTAGCACAAGTGTGGCTTATGCTGCTGCGAGAGTTCTAAGATTACATCATCCTCCAGCTCAGCTGAGACTGAAACCAGACAATGACAGTGTGAAACCCATTTAACTGGCATTTCACTAGCTGCCTTTCCTTGCCTTAATTGACTGTTGTCCTCTTCTCGCACAGCACCAGTTCCTTTTCTCCACAAATGTGTTCATTGCCCCTCTCCCTCGGTAGTGAATATTGAACACAAGTATTTGTTCAAAATTACTACCTTGTATATATCAATATTCCTAACCACACCCTCCTCACAGATTGAACCTTAAAGTCCATCCCTCTTTAGTTGTCTCTAGCTGATGTACATATTAAATTTCTTGTCCCTTTTTTCACGGTGTGTACCACACCCTCAGTTGTTGGTGCCTTCGCTTGCCTATCAGCTTCCCCTGCTTACCCTACATATGCAAGGTGCAGTGATCTGTAATGTCATGGTGTAATTCTGGACCCACAAACATGTGATCTTCTCTTTCTGATGCAGGTGACAAGGCTTTTGAGAAAGTGGATCTCATTCATTTATCAAACCTTGTTAAACAAGATATTCAGAAACTGTCACCGTACTATCAGACCTCGTCACTGGAAAGCTTTCACAGCTGAGTCATATAGTATGCACCGAAAAGCCTGGCATTTACATAAAAGGGGATTCACACCAGGTGAGACAATGTTAAATCCTCTTTGCTGATTTTGGGCTAGGATGAGTGAGTGTTTTTTGGCCCAAGGAGGTAGATTGACACATGTTGGGTAACTTGTAAAATACACATTGCCCCAGTCATTGTATAAGGACACGAAAATGCTAACATACAAGCTGGCCTGTCAGCGCGGTGGTTGGATTTCTGCTTGTGGCGCCGTCGACCTGGGTTTGGGATCAGACTCGGGTCGGAGGGCCAGCCGGGAGAGAAGGCTCGAGCGTCCCACGACAGCTCGCCTTCTCTGGGGGGAGGGAGGGGGCCAAGGCCCGCAGTATACCTGACCCCGAGCGGAGGCTCAGTGTACAGCAACAAAATCCTACCTGCAGGAGGGGCAGCCCGAGACAAGTGGTGGACGTTGGTGTGTTGCACCTAGACGTCAAGGGCACACACCACGTGCGTGGGAGAAAACAGGTGGAAAAAGCCTAGCCGTCTCTGGGAAGACAGGGCACCAGGCGCGTGCCCTCGATGTGTCTCCACCCACCCGAATGCCTGCCTGACGAAAAGACATTGTACGGGCGACGGGCCCTACCTCGCCCCCGCCCAGGGAGATTGCCATGGCTCTATGGGGTGTAAGGTAAGTCCAGGGTAGGGTGGCAGGCAGAGGGATGACTTCCTAGGTGACCTAGAAGGGTCAGAGGTGGAGGGGAGTAGGAGAGGATAAATAAAAAATGCTAACATAGTTAAGGAAATCAAATTGAAGGAACAAGTTATGGTTACTGGAACAAATAAAACAATAATGCATAATTATACCACAAGCAATGTTTCACAGTGTGACACTGTGAGTCATTATAGTAGTCAGCAGTGATCCACTGGATGAGTTTCCTTATTCCACAGTGTTGAATAATGCAATCAGACTAACCTGGTGGAGTTCTATGATTGGGTGACGAGGGCACTGGACCAGGGCAGGCCAGTGGACGTCCTCTTTCTGGATTTCAGCAAGACATTTGACTTGGTGCTACACTCTGAGCTGCTGTAGAGGCTGAGGGTTATAGGGGTAAGGGTATGGATGGTTAGGTGGATAAAGAACTCCACCTGGGGTCCAGGAACCCATCACATGTGTACACTTTGGGTGGAAAGACATTGCAGGCTACGGGGTGGGGGAGAAGGATCTTTGGGTGGTTGTATATGGCAAAATGAACAACTCAGAGCAGTGCAGGAAGGCTGCAGCCAAGGCAAATAAAATGCTGAAGTGCACAGCCATGAGGATAACCTAGAGGAGCCAGGAGGTGCTTCTACTGCTGTATAACTGCCTGGTTAGACCGCACCTCGAATACTGTGTGTAGTTTTGGTGTCCATCCTTAAAAAGGGCTATTGCCCTCCTGGAGATGGTCCAGAGGAGTGTGACCAAAGTGATACAGAGTCTTGGTAGATGCCCTATGTGGTGGGGCTCAAGAAGCTCAAGCTGTACTCTCTGGAGGAGAGGAGGGCTAGAGGGGATATGATTGAGGTCTTCAGATACCTCAAGGTGTTCTGTAGGGTGGGTCAGGATAGAGTGTTCCAGCTGTGGGAGGAGGGGACAACCGGGGACAACCATTGAGGTTGGTAGGTGGGAGACTCAGAGGGGAGATTAGGAGACAATACTTCATTGAGAGGGTGGTGGACCCCTGGAATGCTTTGCCTGTGGAACTGTTGGTGGTAACAGCTGTGGAGGGGTTCAAGCGAGGGTGCATCTCAGGACTCCGTCAGATGATGAGGGTGGAGGACCAAGTGGGAGGATGTGGGGAAACCATAACGATGCCTGGTACAGTTTTATGGTACAGTGTAAAGTATCATCACCTCCTGGTAATGCTGTGTTTCAAAATGTGATACACCAGCTGAATAGTTCTGTCACTCAGGTTCATGCATTGTGCCACTCGATCACAATGTGATTCTGTAAAGGTGCTTCTGTGTATACTTATCATCGGCTACGATCATGCAATTGAGTGAACGCATATCTGGGATTACAGGAGTTATTTATTTGGTGTCTGATCTCAAAAATGTTGTGATATTATGTAACATTTAACATTATCGCCAAACTAATGAAACACTTTTTTATTATTTCTCAGAGTGATCCTGGTGGCATTACATTTCAACCACAACTCCAAGCGACGGAAGGCTGTTACTAAGGACGGAATGCCCAGATATGCCATTGACCTGCTGAAGTACAGGGGCAGACAGGGAGTTGTTCACCCAAAGATAACACCGACATCATGCAGAGCGTAAACCATCACATTCAGGAAACAGTGTGTGGCTGGCTGCTCAGTGCGCTCGCTCTTACCAGTGGATACATGTCAAATGAATGGGGGAGGAAGACAGACAGCAGCAGACACCACGCAGAAGACATATGGAAGGGGATCGGGAGGGTGCCACTGGACAGCAGGGATAGGGAGGGGGTGCCACTTGACGCTGAAGGAAAAAATGCAGAAAAGGTTTATGGTGTTCCAGCAACCCAGCAGTATAAACACCACTCGTGACGCAGGTGTCACAAGTTCATGAACAGACTCGGGTAGATGAAGGGCAGACCGTGATCTCCATCAATATGCGAAGTGAAGTGAATGCCTCGGCCCTTGGCGCCACCATGCTGGACTACAAGCAAGTCCCTAGTGTGCGTAAACATAACGGTACTTTTTACTGTTACTTGATAACAGTGCATTTGATGCATTATTCACAGGAATGGAAGCAGTATTCAGAACTAACAACTCTACTTACAACCAGGTCAATATACTGTGGTTCACAGCAGCATAAGAAAGACATGCAGTGTTACTATGTACCTTGTGTGGAGGTGAATGTAGGGAATGACATTTCACCCGATAGTGGAATGACAAAGCTCTGACATACATCCACCGGGTGAAACATCATTACGTTTGTTAATCTACATCCCCGGTTCTTTAAGCGTATGTATTACTCCCGATTTATGCCACAGTAAGTAACTGTATTTAGTTCTGCCTGTGTGGATGGTAGTTATTACTGCACAACGCAATGAATTCAATACCTTCAGTTAACATTTCATATAGCTATCATATAGCTGTACCTCTGTTCAAGTATGCTGTGTATGTCTTAGCCTAATCCAGTGTACTTGTTGAAAAAACAAACAAATGTGTGTAGCCACCTTCGTTACATTGTCTGTTCATGAACACTGTACAACATTTATGTCATTTGAAACCTTGTCAAAGGAAGTATATTTTTTATCTACTTTCAGTCAAAACAGTCATTTAACATACTTTGAACAGCATCAAAGTTGACAACTACATCTGACAATGTCACTATGCTATTCCTTGTCTTTCCATTACATCAAACATTGTATTTATCAACAACAAAATGTGTCGATGACCTTCTAACAACACTGGTATCTACTGTTCTTCTGGGCAAACCAAAACAGGGTTGGCTACAGAGAGAGGTCCCTCCACCTCTAACTTCAAAGTTTCCACCGATTCCGAAGGGAATTGCAATTGACAACTGGCAGAAGCATAAAAGATTTAACGGTGATGGACAATGGCTCATGGTGGGGGGAGAAAACCAACATACTGATCCAATGGCCAGCGCTCCCTGATGCGACTGACAACGCAGGCAGGCAGAACAACTCGTACTCGCCTTCCCAACCATCCCCAACACTACCTCACAAAGCTCCTGTACGCTAGAAAACAGTGACGACTGTAAAAGATTAACAAAATGTGTAAATGTCAACTTTACCATCGTATCCAATTGTGATGCAACCTTTATTGCTAAGTTTAGGGCATTGTTACAATATAATATAAACATGTAAATAGTGCTTTTGGTTGCCGAGATACAATATCCAGTGAAGCTCACCATAAGGAAACCAACTTGGAAGGCATTCTGCATTCTGCTGCAGCACAGTTACTGCAGTAAACAATGTAATTTCAATGTGAATTAATAACTCTTGTCATGCTGGAAACTGTGACCATGCCCAGATGAGGTGAATGTCATAGTCTCCTGCATGGCAAAATAGAATAATTGAAGTTTAAATTACATGTTTTTCCACAGTAACTCTGCTGCAGCATACTGCAGAGTGCTTCAAAATGATGCAGAATTGTGTTTCATCGGAGCGAGCTTCACTGTATGTATGTATGTAGATAAATATATACATACTACAGAAAATATGGAAAATGTTACAGCTTGTAGTGGAATGCACTATTGATGTGAATCCAAAGACAATAACATACTGTGTTTCAATTCTGAACAATACTGTCAATTACACTGGTAGCCAGCCAATTTGGGACCAGTGATGAAAATACAAATACATTGCACATACGACAAAACAAATCCAAGAAATTGATATCCATGGCACTCTCGGTCTATCCACGCAGATGTGTGGTTTGCTGCAAAGACAGCAGGATGTGGATGGAGTTGAGGATCAGTCTGTGGTGATCTAGGATTTTTTAAGGGATTTTAAGACAGTCACCATACCACCATGTTTGTGTGTGTGACCCCTAGATGGCACTATCCCAAGGGCTACTACCCCTGCCTGCTTGGCTAATAGCAGGTTAAGAGGCCTTAGTTCTGAAATGGGTGCCTCCACCCAGAGGTCAGGGTTGGTAGTGGTCAAGCTAACCTGGGCACAGCCCTACGGGACACTGGAACCCCCCTCTTTCCCCTCTAGTGGCCTGAACACTGTACAATAATCACTTTCACAATACCCCTGGTACGCTGCACAAGTACCCACACTGTTTGCACTTACCACCAGGGCTGGTTCCCCTTGCTCAACCCTGGGGAGCCCCTGTAAAACAAGGTTATGCACAGCAAATAGCAACAGTACAGTACTTTGAGCACAAACTGGTACCACAGTCAGATTACATGCAGAAAAAGTTAGATTTGATTTATTCAGGGGACTTGAACAAGGGAGGGGCAAAATCAGGTTAATTAGCTTAAAGGTTATATCAGTCAAGCAGTTATGCATGTACTTTGAGTCCCCCCACACAGTCCATCTCTGGGTACCCAAGTGGAGAAGAGATGGGCTAGCCAGGACTGTTGCCCAGGGTTGCAACTGGTTGGGGCCCTGTGGTGGAAAACACAACATGTACAGTACACAATATTTGTAATCCGGAGCCAGAGGGCTCAGTTCATAAAGGAAACGAAACAACAAGACAATCAGATGACACACTCAGATTAAGCTGTTGTTGCAGGGAGCTACCCTGGTATTTACTCATGATACCCAAGACTGGACACAGGCTGGACAAAAATCGAGACTGCAGGTGGTTGACCTGGAATGCCAGGAGAAGCAGGGCCCACACGAGTCACAGAGGCATCGTTCCTGTTCAAGCGTGGAGCAGGGGGCTGATCCCCAGGCAGGTCTCTTGTCGATGGCTTCTCTGTGCAGTGGGTAGTCTGGCTGGGCCAGTGTGGCAAGGCCCAGGCCGCATGGAGACAAATTCGGATACAGTCCATTTTGGGCTGGATACAGCTTCCAGCAAGCAGAACACAGTTCACACAGTGGGGAACTAACTCACAACTCACTAGCAGCTCATAGCACATTTATGTGCACGGGAATTCTACTGTACCAGGCAAAGCGACCCCCGGTCACAATCGCAAAGTCTCTGCACACACTGGGAGCTTAGGGGTAGCTGGAACTCCTGACAGGCTGCTCGCATTCAGCAAAATCTTTGGACTTCTTCAGGTTGAGCCTGGCCCACTTTAGTAGCTTACTTTAGTCACACAAACTTGGATATAGTCCACAATAATTCTCTTCTCTCCCTCTCAGGAGCAGCAGGCAGACATGTAAGCCAAAAACTCAGCCTTCTCACAGTTCTCCCATGCGAATCCACTAGGATTGCTGCTCAGAATCACTTCAGCTCCTCTCATTTCACTTCCCAGCTCAGAACTAACTGAAAACTGCAAGCAGCCTGGGCTTTCCCCAAGATCCAAAAGATTTGGTTGGCTGATTTGGTTGTCAGTCAAATCAAGAGCTCCCCCTTCAGTTGCAAAAAAAGGCGCAACAAGCGCCAAACTAAAGTTCCTAAAGATTTTGAATTCAGACAGCTCCTGTAGTCCGGCTACATTTTAAGTCCCACCAGTACTGTTTGGTCCAATTTGCAGTCCAGGACCAAGATAGTGGAGACAAACAAAACAGTCCTTGCTACAAATAAAGCAGGTTAGACAAACTACATTATCATTATCCCTCTAAATGATTTTCAGTAAATAGTTACACCTTTCAACAGAGCTCCCTCTCAGATTACTTAAGCTGCAATCAGGCAGCTCTTAAAGAGACAGTACACAGAGGCTATACAGGCTCTGGTAATCACATTTAAACTGCTAAAACGCAGGACACCAGCCTGGTAGTGAGCACTTAGGCAAGCTCAAGGAAGACTTTTGGAAAAAAAACATTTGTAGGGGGGTTACATGTGTATTCAAGGTATCAATGACTGGGATATGTACAGCTGGAAGTGTAATATTTCATAAAGGTTACTGTAAGTACAATTGGTGTCTATGGAGGGCAGCATGGATAAAAATAATGAACAGTAAGGTCATGCGCCTCCTTGCTTTATAAAGCAACACTCTGTTAGTTATATAGAACATGTTTTGTGTTGGCCCATCTGCGCAGTGGTTTGATTTCCGCCTGTGACGCTGGCGACCCTGGTTCGGGAATGGACTCGGAACCCTGGAATGCCAGCCTGGGAGAGAAGGCTTGAGCATCAAATGACTGCTCGCCTTCTCTCGGGGGGAGGGTGGGGAGATGACCCGAAGTGTGCTGACTCCTGGCAGAGGCTGGGGGCACAGTAATGCACTGGGTCACACTGCCTAATAGGGCATTGTGGACGTCGGCGTACACCTTGATGTTAGTGCCATACCATGCCCCCTGAGAGCAAATGGGGGAAAAAAAATGCTCCATAGCCGACCGGATGACGGTCGCCGGCTCCCACTGCCACAGAAGCCTTTAGGGACAGCCCAGAACCACCTCATCAGCACCCGGGCCAAGAATATGAGTGTGCTGGCTGACCACCACTGGCACCTATCTCTCTCAGAGGAGGGGTACCCATCCGATGAATGGTTACGCCGGGTTACCCGGGGGGGGGCTGTGATGTGGGGTGGCTGGCCTCAGGGGCAGGGTGACAGTGGGGCCTAGGCGGCCCAAAGGAGAGGCCAACCATGAGCTGGAGAGGCACAACCCCCCCCCCCCAAAAAAAAAACATGTTTCGTTTCATCATCTCTGTGGAAAAGTATCATGACTTGACATTTACTGATGAAATGTTTTGTGACAGCATTGTGCATTGTTGACAGTGGTAATGTGCTGCATACAGTCAACTGTACCACAATAGTCATTCATAATAACATTGTTGCAACCCCTGGTTGTTATAATATTGATTCAAATGTCTACCACTGTGTCAGGCATGTGAATATGACATTCACAGAGGTGGTGCCTGCAATGAGAAAGATGGCACAGTTGTACATTTAAAAAAAAAACATTAAAGTGTGTAGTGGGTCATGTTTTGTACAGCCCTCCAGTAGTAGGCATTGTAAGCATGTGATTATTTTACAGGTGATTCTGTGTATCAGATCAGGCCAACTACAGCCTAAATGTTTGCCACAGAAAACTAACGTCACATGCATGGTGACCCAAATTGAGTACAAAATGTCTGCTACACAATTACTGAAAAATAATACTAGGCTACCTTTGGGCACTGCAGCATACATTTACAAATTGTACAGTTACAGTTCCACGATAAAACAATGCAAAATAGTTAGCGTATGGTTGATGAAAAAGTTAATGATATACTTCAGTGTTTGAACATTAACATACATAGTAACATACTAACATACTAAGAAGCCAGCAGAGTAGGCACAATTGTCTATCGAGTCCACTCATGCATCAGTGCCCATTCTGGGCACCATTGTGCATGCAAGCAAGCAAAACTTTATTTATATAGCACCTTTCAAAACCAAGGCGCTTTACATAATAAAAACATAACAAAACGAATAGTGTTATAAATTATTTAAAACAGTCAAATAATTAACCAATTAAACAGAAAAGGCCAAAGAAAATAAATATGTTTTTAACATGGATTTAAAACTACTAACGTCAGGCATTTTCTTAACCGACGAGGTAGAGAATTCCACAGGGTTGGTGCTACGAATGAAAAAGTATGAGCTCCAGGTGTTTTAAGACAAACCCTGGGAATCTCTAGCAATTCCTCATTGGTGGATCGGAGAGGGCAACTGAGGGAGTAGGGAGTCAGGAGATCTTTCAGGTAGTCGGGTCGCTGTTTATGTAGGGCTTTAAAGGTAAGCAAGCCTACCTCATAGGTGATCTGCCACTGAAGTGGCAGCCAGTGCAGTTTGCGCAGCACAGGCATAATATGACTGGTCCTAGAAGTACCAGTCAACAGCCTGGCTGCAGCGTTCCACACCAGCTGCAAGCGGCGGATATCAACCCCAGACAGCCCTAGGTAAAGGGCATTTCAGTAGTCAAGACGGGTGGTGATGAAGGTGTGGATCAATGTTGGAAGGTCGCCCAGTGAAATCAGGTATTTCACCCAGGTGATATTCCTCAGATGGTAAAATGAGGATTTAACCACAGCTGACACCTGAGACTTCAGGGTCAAGCCATCGTCAAAAATAATTCCCAAGTTATGTACCTGATCTGAGGTAATGAGCTGGACATCGTCAAGCCACAGGCCCGACATGTGCCAGCCCGAAAACCTGCCCCCAGGCGACCTGGATCCACAACCAACACCTCAGTCTTATCTGGATTCAGTCTCAACCAACTCGAGCTCATCCAGTCGTTGATCTTGGAGAGATAACTATTTAGCACAGAGATCGCATCAATCTGTCCGGGCACAAAGGACATATACAGCTGAGTATCATCTGCATATCAGTGAAAACTCAAGCTGTATCACCTGATGATATCTCCTAATGGCAGCATATACACTGCGAACAACATGGGCACCAGTATGGAGCCCTGCAGAACCCCGCAAGACAGGGGGAGGGCAACAGAGGAATAAATTCCAGTGACCACCCTCTGAGACCTGTGGTCTCCCCACCTTCCCCACAAGGTCCTCTGCCCCATCCCCTGACGGGGTGATGAGATGCACCATCCCCCTATGCCTATCCCAGCCTCTCTTGAACCATTCAACAGTTGCTACAGACACCAGTTACATGGGCAGAGCATTCCAGGGTTCCACCACCCTCTCAATGAAGTACTATCTCCTTGTCTCCCCCCTGAGTCTCCCACCAACCAGCATCATAGGGTGACCCCTGGTGACCCCCTCCTCCCTCAACTGAAACACCCTATCCTGGCTTAGCTTATCTACCCCATTAAGATATTGGAGGATTTCTATCCTATCCCCTCTGTCCCTCCTCTCCCTAGTGAAGACCGAGGCAAAATGCTCATTTAGTACCTACGCCATCTCCCCTGCCTCCTCTGCCCACCTACTCCCCGAACTCAGTCTACTAATCTGCCCCTTTCCTTTCCTCCTTTCACTGATATACCTGAAGAACCCCTTTTCACCATTTATAATCCCCTGATCCAAAGTCCACTCCGTCCTCACCTTAGCAGACCTCACCACCATGGTGACCTTCCTGATCGAATCATACTCCCCCTTGTCAATAACACTAAGCGAATGCATATATCAGCTATAAGCAGCCTTTTTTTCCCTTACCACATCCTGTACCTCCCTTGTCCACCAGCTCGGCTTCCTGGCTCTACCAAACTTGCATCGCTACTTTGTGCAGGCCTTGGTATCTTTCAGGAGCTCCTTTTTAATAATTTCCCACCAGCTCTCAGTGTCCATTCCTGGACTTATCCCGTCTAGGTAGCCTGTAAAGAGCCACTCCATACCCTTGAAGTCCACACCCCTAAAGTCAACTACCATCATTTTAGTGCAATCTAACCCCCTCCCAGTACAGGGTGAACCAGACCATGGCATGATCACTTCCCATCAATGGGTCCCCTACTACTAGATCCCTGATGAGATCGCAATCTGACAGGGCCACATCTAAGATGCAACCCTCCCTCGTTGGGTTAGTTACTAGCTGGGAAAGAAACACATCCTGGAATACTTCCATCAGACGCTGCTGCCTGGCCAACGTGGAGGCCATAGTTCCCCAGTCAGTTCCAGGCATATTTAGGACCCCTAGAACCACTGCTCTGCCCTCTCCCCAAACACAGTGGTCCCTCATATTTGCCAACAGGCCTTCTTCAAGGTGTTCCGTCTGCACAGGTGGCCTATATACCACCCCCACCTTCACGCGCTTGCCCCCTGGAGCTTGCAGGGTGACCCATAAAGCCTCCACGTGCCCTTCCACTTTCTCAACCCTGCATATCCCTATGCCATCCTTAATGCTAAATGCTAATCACCCTACCCTGCACACAGCCCTGTCATTTCTGAATGTGGTGTACCCTATTAGGTTTATATCCCAGTCATGCCCAGGGGTGGCTAAAGTATCAGTGACAGATGCCATATCCACTTCACCCTCCAAGAGCAGTGCGTGAAGCTCGGGCATCTTGTTCCCCATGCTCCTGGTGTTAATCATGACAACCCTCCAACGCATACACTCCCCACCCCTCACCCCCCCTGACATCACCATGAGAGATCCCAGGTAGCAGCCTGCAAGAGCCCACTTGAGCACAATCTGATGCTTCTGGTGCACACTCCCTTCTCCTCCTGGCTTGGGGGAGAAGGCCATGACCATCGTGGATGGGCATGCTGTGGTCCACCTCAAGCCCAGACTCTCCACCCTCCCAAGTTTAAAGCACACGTAGCTTGGATGACTCCTGGCAATCTTTGTTTCACTAATAATTTGTTGTTTGTAGTGGCCTGTGACTGTACTCATGAAAATAGTAAAGTGAGTTTTCAAATAAAAGGTAATTTACAGATCAGTAATTTGTGAATGGTATGGACACAATGAAGTACTGTACGTACATAATCAAGCAACTACTTTCCATTTGGCTTTAATGTGAACTTACTCATGTAGAGGCAATCCCTCATTATTGTGGTACTGCTGATAAATTGCCTGAACTGTTTCAAGGGCCCATATGCTTAATTAAGCAGACATGAGGAACCCCTGGATGTTCAGTAATACATGTGGGTACTTCTGCATCCTGATCAACATTTGGTGTGTCGTTCATTTTATCGACTACCCTCACTATTTCCTGGCAGCATCTACATTCAACCTCAGTCAGCATTTGTACACAGTTGCCACATCTGCTCCTAAATGGAAATAGTTCCTATTATTGCATGTCATCACGGCAGAGTTTGAAATAAGAACCTGTGTGTGCCTGCAAAAACTACATAGAAAAATGGCAACAAAAAAAGTGTCATCATAGAAGTATCGCTTAGCCCATCCAGTCTGCATCCGGAGCGCACCATTGTCTGCAGGCGGTGACAATCTCTGGATAGTGCACCCTCAGACTTACAGTCCTACACTTTGTGCAGGCCATTGAGATGTTTCAAAGTTTGCATCATGACACACCTACCACCATCTACTCCTTTCCTCCATTAACGTAAGCAATAATGCATGACAAGGGGTTAGAGTAACAGTCTGTTTCTCACACATATGGGTGCAGTGTGGCTCAATACGCAGCAAAGTGTGATTAACTAACTGTTAATCTAACTAATGGGAATGCCTTATTGCTAGTATTAAAAACTGTTCCAAAAACATGACTCTTTTATTAAAAGAATACTTTTTGAGTGTTTTCCTCATGTGGAGGGAGATCTTTACTCAAATAGTTGTTCCAACAACAGTTTAAGAATGGTGGTTCAGAATCACAGATCATTGATACAGTCATTCAGAAGTGGTAAAGGATGGAATGCTGACAGAAAGAATCCATGTGCCATGGTTATCACGCAGTACATGACAGTGTAACAGTGATTGAGGCAACTGACGCCACACCTAACACCACCCCAGCAACGCATGCTCAGAAACGGACACACATCATTCTGGTGTTCACAAGGTGAGGAAAGGATTGAGAACCATGACTGCTGTTCTTCATCGGTGAGGATGATGGTGCTCTGTGTTGTATAGTCACACACTGTGGTGGCTGGGTGTAACCCGCAGACGCAAGCCAATATAGTGGGCAACATGCAGTGTGATTGGCTGCCTCCGCAACGCCCATTGCAGAGTCATGGACAGGACAGAAAACAGAGGTAGAAAACCTGGTGTCTGGTGATGGCCCTGGTTGCCCGTGTCCATGCAACAACATATGTTAGACTAATGTTCTGTGGTGCATGGTGGTGCTGGTGGGGAGGGGGCAATGTGCTATGACGGGACTCACCCATGACTTGGAACATAAATAATGGGATAAGTAATTGAGCAGGGTGGATGTGAGTCCACCTCAGTGAAGTGGCATCAATGAAGAAGAATGAAAATATAGTCCTATTAATTGTTCCTCTGTGTTATGGAAAAAGATGAAATCACTTCTGAAAGCAAGACTGGATGAGGAATGGGAAGGATTAGTAGGGAGTTGCCAAATCCGGAGGATTGGTCAAAAGTATGAAAAGTTAGATTATATTCACAGAAGAGCAAATTCATACACTGGTGAAACCAAAAACACAAGGTTAAAACTATATAATGGGAGGGGGTAGGTACTAACAGCAACATAAATGGAAAGAGACAAGGGGTAATTAAATCAGTGGGCCTACAGGTAGGAGACCAAGGTGCAAATGCATAAAGTGGTGGTAGGTGGAATACCAGAATGCATAGGAGGCAGCACCAGTAGAGAGAGATAAGTTGCTTTCCATCTGTAGAGACAATTGGAAAACATCTGGATTAACAAGTGCAGTTCTGCAGACACCATCTCCTCAAGGTCATAGGCAGGCGTGATGATGTTTAGAGCAGGGCTACTAAAATGGTGCAAGTTCTGCAACAGTAACCATATCATACATGAAATGGGGGGGGGATACGAACTTACAAGTACCTCCACTGAATTACCAAAGACTTAGAGGGTAGAATATTTCAGGAAAAGAGATGATCCATAACAATGGGGCACAGTTTATAGAAAAGGGGAAGGATGACTCAATAAACATGAGCATTTTTTCACTTACACTTTGATGGACACATGGAATGATCTTCAAGAGTAAGTCATCGCATCCCAAACAACGGGAGAATTACAAAATGCACGGGACAAACAAAATTATATTTGGGTGTGCTTTGGGTTTAACAAATCTGATGGTTAAGTAGGCAAAATCTGTTATTTACAGCTTTTGAAAGAATGGTATCCTGGTAAAAGGTGAGAGAGGAAAACACAATTGCATGTTAACTTGAAGAAGCATACATAAATGCATAAGTGTGAAAGGCTAGGTTGCAGTGAGGCCGTTATGTGCCCTCAGCAATGGTGTAGTCAGGTCTGTAGGAATGCATAGGCTGGTCAGACACGCATTGATATATATTGGGATTTTGTGAAATACATTGTAATTTCCAAGAAGTGATGATTAATTTCCCTAGAAACTCACCAATCAGTGTTTGTCATGCGACTGCTTCCGGCACTGTTTTCATATGTGTTATCGTCTGAAGCAGACTCATCAGAGCTGTAAACTGGGTCAAACATGTATGGGTCTTCTAAGCTGAAGTCATCAATTTCCAGTTCCGAGTCATGTGACAGTAAGCTGTCATGTTCACCGCTGATGGCACTTGCGGTATCACTATCACTGCTACTCATAGTGCAAATCTGCTTCTTCTAACTCACTAACTTCTAACTGCAAAACAGCATGTAATACAGAAGAAGCATTTGTCACTTATGTTGTGTTATAGCTATGCCTGTAACATATTATAATTTGAAAAATAAATACAATGTCGTCTTTGATAGGGAACATGTCATATTCATTATGTCTCACAGTGTTCATCGTTAAAATATAACAGGCAAGTAAGGTTAGGTAGATAAGGACATAGTCATATATGGGTGTCAGTATGGCTCAATAAGCCTGAACAGTGACAATGAGGGTCAGTTCGGGAATGAACTTGGGACACCATGAGGCAGCAGGGGAGGGAATGGATTGAGCATCCGGAGTACTGCTATCCCTTCCCGTGGAGGAATACGGGGAGTGCGACACTCCTGGATGACACAAGATAGTGGTCAGCACAAGAAACAGGCACCGAAGCCTTGTATAGGTACATCAGGGAGTGAAGAAAGACCAAGGGAGGGATACTGAGGCTTACTAAAGGGGAAGGAATGTGGGCAGAGGGGACAGTGAAAAAGCAAGGATACTGAATGAATACTTCTGCTCAGTATTCACAAAAGAAGAGGAGGGGGAGGTACCTAAACCAAACAATAGAAACACTCTGGATAGGGGAGTTGATACCAGTCCATTCACAGAAGAAAGGGTTTTGAAAGAACTCTTAAAACTGAAGGTGGACAAAGCAATGGCACCTGACAGGATTTACCCCAGAATTCTAAAAGGACTAAGGGGAGAACTTGTGACACCACTGACTACCCTCTTTAACAAATCATGGGAGGATAGGGTGGTACCTGAGGACTGGAGGATGGCGGATGTGATTCCACTTCACAAAACTGGGAGCAAGACAGAGGCGGGAAACTACAGACCTGTTACTTTGACCTCAGTGGTAGGGAAAATTATGGAATCACTTCTGAAGGAAAGAATTGTTGAGTACCTATCAGATGACCTAAAGGTGGGCAAGCAATGTGAGAAGGCAGTAAGGATGGCTGGAGGGATACTGGAATGCATAGGGAAAGGCACCACCAGTAGAAAAAAGGAAGTTATTATCCCTCTATACAGAGAGTTAGTGAGACCCCATGAGGAGTACTGCGTGAAGTTCTGGAGACACCGTCTCCACAAGGACATAGACAGGCTGGAGGCTGTCCAGAGGAGGGCAAATAAAATGGTGCATGGTCTGCACCAGAAGCCATACAAAAAGTGACTAAAGGAGCTTAATATGTATACTCTCGAGGAAAGGTGGGGGCATGATAGAAATTTTCAAGTACCTCAAGGGAATCTACAAAGTCCAAGATAGTAGCATCTTTCAGAAAAAGAGATGTGCAAGAACTAGGGGGCACAATTTGAAAATAGAGGGAGGATGGCTCAGAGGTAATTTGAGGAAGTATTTTTCATGGAGAGGGTTGTAGATGCATGGAACAGCTTCCTGAGGAGGTCGTGTGGTCAAAAACAGTGGAAGAAGTTAGGAATGCATGGGACAGACATAAGGCAATTCTGGTGGGGGTAGGAAGAAGCAGGCTGTTGGTTAACTAGGATCTGCAGCTTATCCATTAGGTAGGGAAATGGCCAGACTAGGTGAGCCAAGTGGTCCTTATCTGCTGTCAAATTCCATGTTTCTATGAAGCTACGGCGGACATCGGCATGTTGTGCCACGGATGTCATTGCACATCTGGGCTACGAGGGGCAACAAAGCAGGAAAATAAAAGCTTGGTCAAGGTGGGCACTAAGGGCTCTACTGCCAGTCAACCACATCCCCACTCTCCACGAAGGTAGGCCGAGCAGCTGACAGGATGAATACTCTAAATTTCAGAAAGGCCACTAGGTAATAAAGGCAGGCCTTACACTGAGTGGTGATCCGGGGGTCTGGAAAGTCTGGCTGGGGGGTGCAGATGGGGAAGACAGCTTCAGGCAGGGAACCATAGGTGGCAGGCTGAGAGACCACCTATGAGAGATACCCTGACCAAAGCAGAACATAAGGAGAGCGAAAATACAAAACATGACTGAATAGACATCCAACTCTTGACACACAAAGTTGACGGTCACAATAAAACAATAGGAACATGGATTATAACAGCATTATGTCATCACGTCACCTTACTGTGGTGGCAATGTAATGCACATGTATGACATTCACCTGTGTACACATCCTGGTGAAACACAGGTCAATGCAAATGTGGCAGTGACATAGGACAATTACATCCTAGTATAAAACATACAACTTTCCATAAATGACCAGAAAAGGTCCCACCATACTATACAATCACAAATGTGCACAACAGTGTCACTGTGGCTGTATGTGTCATGTCTTTAAACATAACATGAACCAATGTACATATAACTTCTTTTGTGAGCCAAACAGGAGAGTCTGTTATTGTGGGACTGTGGGGACAGACAAAAATGATATAAACTATTGCCAAAAAGTATTGTAAACTTTTTTTACTGGAGCCCTGTTTTTCTGGCAACAGGAAACAGGAAGAGTGCAGTGTGAGCCACAAGGGTAGTGGCACCTACTGAAAGCGCTATTAAAGTGTTATTTTTACTAACTTTTAACTGTAAACAACTTCTAGAGCCTAATTATAAATTGTTGGGGCTTATTTTATTATTTAGAAGTGAATATCACATCTTGGCACTACGAGGGAACCCGCGACCCCACACAGCTACTTCCGGGTCATTTGGGCTCATAAAACTCGCCCTTGCAGCGAGTGAAACTACATATAACTTCTTTTGTGAGCCAAACAGGAGTGACTGTTATTGTGGGACTGTGGGGACAGATATAAATGATATAAACTATTGCCAAACAGTATTGTGAATGTTTTTTTTTTTTTACTGGAGCCCTGTTTTTCTGGCAACAGGAAACAGGAAGAGGGTAGTGTGAGCCACAAGGGTAGTGACACCTACTGAAAGCGCTATTAAAGCTTTATTTTTACTAACGTTTAACTGCAAACAACTTCTAGAGCCTAATTATAACTTGTTGGGGCTTATTTTATTATTTAGAAGTGAATATCACATCTTGGCACTACGAGTGAACCCGCAACCCCACACAGCTACTTCCGTGTCATTTGGGCTCATAAAAACTCGCCCTTGCAGTGAGCAGGGTGAGTGCATGCAGGGCACGTGTCACCATGCGTGGAGATGCCTGCTGGGACCGAGGGACACGGGGCATTAAACAAGATTAAGATAGTAAGTGCTATATCTTCTAGAGAAATAAACAAGAATCACACTTTAGCTTGTTTACCTGTACTGACAACATGGTTAAGACTAAAACCAAGAAGAAAAATCCCAAATCATGTGTATCCTGTAAAATGTATACAGAAGAAGAAATTGTGGTAGAATTTATATGTGATAAGTGTATTCAGATCCAAGCCTTGGAAACTGAAATTGAACTGATAAAGCAGAGGTTTGAAGGAAATAATCAAGTAGGATCACTAAAAGTCCAGAAAGAAATAGGGGAACTTGAGGCTTATATAGATTCATTCTTAGTAGAGAACGATTTAAACCAATCTGATGAAGGGGTTCCACAACAGCCCTTGGCCGAAACATTAAATAGTCACAATGAAAATCAATGGAAGAGTACGCCCATACATTCTACTAAGCTGCAGGTGTTAAAACATTATCCAGAGTTGGAAAACAGATACACTGTATTAGACCAGGATAGACAATGTACGCAAGAACTCCCAGAAATAAATAACCTTACAGATGGAGAATTAAAAGGTCCTAAGCATAATTTAAAGAACTATAGTATAGATAGAAAACAGTCATCAGACAAAGGGAACCAAAAAAAGAATATGGAGCACAAACACGGAAACAAATGTCTAAATAAAAATGAAACAATGCCACCTAAATTAGATACCACAGTAGAAAAGGAAGCCACAAAACAAATAGAAAAGGAAATCATAAAACAAATAAAAGAAAAAGGCATCTTAATAATAGGAGACTTCATAATTAAAGGGATTGACTCTATAGTATGTAAAGACAGAAAAAATGGATACAACAGTGAGCTCCTTGCCAGGAGCAAAAATCTCAGACACTGGTCATTTATTAGATGGACTGATGGAGGGTCTACATGAACCCTTAGTCATAATCCACGTTGGTGCAAATGATGTGGGGTTCCATGGTATAGATGACATTATACAAGACTATCAACACCTTGTGAATAGAATGAAAGAAAGGGGGTGTGACATAATTGTATCAGGTTTGATTCCAGGACATGGGAGATACGAGTTCAAAAATTCAGGAATAAAAATGTTAAATAGGCATCTAAGGAACTTCTGCAGTTATAGTAGTATTGGATTTATGGACAACTCATGGAATTTTAGAAAAAGCACCCTCTATAAAAGTGATGGACTATATTTAAATAGAGCAGGTATCAGAATACTGTTTATAAGAATAAACAATGTTATCTCATTTCATTTAAACTGGATAAAGAGAGGAGGGAGACACATAACATAACACACAAAATCGTGGATCTTCAAGAAGGCTGGAGATGTATACTATTAAATGCATATAGCCTAGTAAATAAATTTGAGGAATTTCAATATTTACTACATGAAAATAATGTGCATATCGCACTCATTACAGAGACTTGGTAGATAAGTGAGGACAAGTGGGGTAAAGAAATAAATGGTTATAACTTGTATTATCTATCAAGAGAAATAAGAAAAGGAGGTGGTATTGCAATATATATAGCACACTCAATACAATGCGAAGAAATAACCAGGACTAAGGATCACCTCAAAATGATATGGTTAAAGATTATACCCAAGGGTCAAACAAAAATTAAGCTAGGTCTGATCTATAGACCCCCCTCAATGAGTATCGAAGCTGAATTAGAATTATTAAATAATATTAGGAGTCTAGATCCAACAGAAAGGATAATATTGACCGGGGATCTAAATTTCCCTGACATTGATTGGACAAAGCTTGAGGGCAAAAACAAGAAAAGTATTTAATTTTTGGAAACAATTAACCAAATAGGATTAGTCCAACTTGTATCTGAAAATACTAGGGGAAATAACATCCTAGATTTAATTTTAACAAATATGGATCAAACAATACAAAATGTACACACAAGTACTCCATTAGGAACCAGCAACCTTCAATCTGTCCAGTTTCTAATCAAAAAATGTGAGGAAAAACACCTAGGGAGGGGAAAACTATTGTACTAAATTTCAAAAAAGCTGACTTTTTAACTATGGAAAAAGTTCTTGAAAATTGGAATTGGAAAAAGGATTTTGGAATTCAAACAACACATCAAATGTGGGAATCCCTGGTAAATAAACTACATAGAACAATAAACCTATGCATACCTAAATATGCTAAGCATAATACTAATAAGGACACTCCAAAATGTTTAACACCTAGAATTAAAACACTAATTAATAAAAAGAACAGATGGTTTAAAAAAATCAAACACAACATAAACACACAACCACAACCACAACCACAGTATAGAGAATTTGTAAAAAAAAGTCAAATGGGAAACAAAAAAAGCAAAAAAGGATTATGAATTAAACCTGGCACTATTAGTAAAAGACAACTACAAAACTTTTTATTTCTATATAAATAATAAACAAAAAAGAGGCAAAACCATTGGACCCTTTAAAAATAACAAAGGAGAAATACTGAACAATAAAGATTGTTCAGAAATTCAAAATGAATATTTTTGCTCTGTCTTTAACCCAGATACTTCTGTAAAAACCAATGTTAACACAAATCATGGATCAGAGATCATACAAATACATCTACAGGATGTCCTGGACAAATTAAAAGCGATACATACAAATAAATCACCGGGTCCAGACGAAATTCACCCTAGGGTACTGCATGAGTTGGCTGACCAACTCGCACCACCTTTAACCCGCATTTTTCAAAATTCCCTAAATACAGGACAGGTACCACAGGGCTGGCGTGAAGCATTGGTGGTTCCTATACATAAAAGTGGCTCTAAATCAGAATTTAAAAATTACAGACCAATTAGCCTGACATCAGTCATGGGGAAGATGATGGAATCTATTTTAAAGGACCATATAGTTGAGTTCCTGGAAACAAGTGACCTACAGGACCCAGTGCAACATGGCTTTGGTAAAAACCATTCATGCCAAACTAATCTCTTAACATTTTATGAGAAGGTTGGGAAGGCACTGGATACAGGAAACTGTGCTGATGTCATCTTTTTGAATTTTTCCAAAGCGTTTGATAAGCTCCCACATCATGAACTGATAAATACTCTATAACAGTATGCACTAGATAATAACATAATATATTGGATAGAAGCATGGCTGAATAAAAGAAGACAGAGAGTAGTAATTCATGGTGAAAAATCAGAATGGGCAGCGGTGACTAGTGGGGTACCTCAGGGGTCAGTTCTTGGACCCTGTCTTTTTAATATCTATATAACCTCATTAAAAATAGTCAACAAGGACATCTGGCTAACAAAATTAGCAGATGACTGCAGAATTGGTGCTATAGTTAATAATACAAAAAATAAAAATGATTTACAGGAAGAATTAAATATTGTATATAACTGGAGTGTAAAAAGTAAGCTTGAACTAAATAAAAATAAGTGTAAAACCATGCACCCGGGTAAAACAAAAATATAATTAACCATCTCTGTAAACTGGATAACATAGTACTTAATAATACAAATGAAGAAAGTGACTTGGGGATAATAATTAGTTCAGACCTAAAATTCAGTTCCCAGTGTAATAAAGCAATAAAAAAGGGAAACCAGATATTAAACTGTATCTTGAGACACATATCAAGTAGGGATATGAAGGTGTTAATGCCCCTCTATAGTGCATTGGTGAGACCAAACCAGGAATATTGCGCCCAGGTGTGGGCCCCTTATAAAAAGGTAGATATAAACAATATAAAAAGAATACAGAAAAGAGTCACAAAGTCAATAGAAGGTTTAGAAAAAAAAAACATACCCAGAGAGATTAATGGAGCTGAATTTGTACACTCTAGAGTATAGGAGAACTAGGGGCGATTATTGCTTACTATTTAGATGCATACACGATGATTTACTATTGTCAGAATTAGGACTCTCTTGGAGGAAGTCTAGGTACGAACCTAGGAGACATCCTTTTCAATTAGAAGTCAAAAATGGCAAACCTTACAATGCAAGCACTGGTTTAGCAATAGAATTGTGGCAGGATGGAATTCTCTACCGATAGACGTAGTATCCAGCCCAAGTATGGATTCTTTCAAAATTAAATTGGATAATTTTCTCTTGGGTAAATGAACTAAAACTAAAAACAGGCAGGCATTATGGATGACAGTCTAATTTAGCTTGGAAATCACCTATGAACCTATGAACCGATGTACACTTGCCCATAAACCACTTTGGTTTGCAATGGGAGTGAAAAGTGATATGTAAAAATTAACTTGCCTTCACAAACTCTACTAACGGTAATATTATAGAAACACAGCAGGTAATGTGGGTATTAGGTAAACAGTGTTACAGAATTGTGCTGAATATAAAACTAATAACATTGAACATTACTGCACAAAATAACTGTGACTACCACATGTCCTACTGAGCATTGTGACAAGTCACATTCAGTGACATGGGGAGTACACAGTCACTTTATGGGCAATGGTGGTGTGGTATGTCATGCTGAAGCATCTTCAGGTCTGAACACTCCAAATAATGACCGTATGTCCATGAAAAACAGCAGCATGAAGGCATGGAGGTATAGAAACACAGAAGATACATGTAAATAATCAACAGCAGAGAAATGAAATCTGCCAGAAAGCCATAAACTGCTTATTTCCCACTGACACTACCTAGTCAATGGCATTTCGAAATCCCTTATCACTACTGATGTCCCCTTATTCATGTCCCATGCATCTTTACAAGCCTCCTCTGTGTTTAGCACAGCACCTCCTATCATACTTTATTACATGTGGCCAAAACCCTCTTTGTGAATACAAACTTTTGAACATTTCCAGTCATTGTGTCACACTACTATTTCATGGCATGACCCCTTGTTCTTGGACACCTCTAATTTTTGAAGATGTATCAACACTGAACCTTGTTTTTTCCTTTTGTTTTGTTCTTCTTTGATATAGATTTTTTGCTCTTCTGAGCCCTAGCAGGCAGCTTCGGCCCTCTGAATGGAGAGACTCTCTGCAGCTCTTCCGCTCCTGTACTAGGCAGACTGGAAATGTTACCGCAGACTGCCCCCCGCGGTGTGGCCGGGGGGAGGTTGCTGGCTTCTCATTCCCCCTTGAGACCCAATCCAGACTCTGGGACTGCTCCCGGGGGAGCTGCAGGCCATCATCAAGCCTGCCAGGAACTATTTTCTTGTCCCCCCCCGCCGCCGACTCGTACGTCGGCTGGACCTTCCTGACCTGTATCCCCCCACATCCATCCCTAGAGGGCGATCAGTGAGCAGGCCAGCTATTCCTCCCTCCCTGAGAGAGGAGAGCAGTACTCTGGACGCTCAATCCTCTCTCATCCCTGCTGACCCCCGGCGGCCCGTGCTCATTCCCGAACACAGGTCACCGGCGTGGCGAGAGGTGTGGCATCCAGCGCCTCAACCCTCAGCACCACTGGGCTGGCTACTGAACCTTGTTTATGCCCTAAAGGTACTTGCATGCTTCTATCTGGCTGGAACCCAAACTAATCAATATTGCGGCCCCAGTCATTGCAACCCCAATCTCATGGCTAATCAACCAATCGCTCAAGGAGGGAAAAGTTCCCTCCCTCTGGAAAGTGGTCCTGGTTACCCCTATCCACAAAGGTGGTGCCAGAGACTCTGTTGAAAACTACCGTCCAATATCCCTACTCTCGACACTAATTAAAGTGCTGGAGAGAGTGGTGTATTCCCAGGTCATGGATTACGTGGAGAGACATAATATCTTCTCCGAGGCCCAACACGGCTTCAGAAAGATCCATGGTACTGACACTGCCCTGCTTAACCTTACCACTGATATATTCTCTGCCCTTGATAAGGGACTGCTCACCGGTGCAATCTTTATTGATCTCACCAAAGCATTCGATCTGGTAAATCACCAACTACTCCTGACAAAACTGACACAAATTGGTCTAGACTCTCTAGTAGTGCAATGGTTTAGGGATTATCTCCTGGACAGGTCCCAATTAGTTAAATGGCAGGGTGCCATATCTGACAAGATTGATATAAGAGATGGAGTCCCTCAGGGATCTATTCTAGGACCACTGCTATTCTCCCTTTTTGTTAATAATCTGCCAACTTTCTGCAAAGGCCCTGAAATCATCCTCTATGCAGATGACATCGTTATCTATAGATCAATGGAGGATCCGGACGAACTCAGCAGAATGCTATCCAAAGACCTAAAATCCCTGGAAGTATGGTTGTCCACAAATAAACTTCTATTGAACTGCAAAAAAACCAAAGGGATGCTGTTCGGGCCCAAAAATATTGCACCCAACAGATCAGACACACTAAAACTCTCCCTCTCGTCCGGGGAAAAGGTGGTGGTAGTGGATTCGCTAACATACCTAGGTCTCGCCATTGACCGGGAACTCAACTTCAAGGCCCACACAGATCATCTATCCAAAACACTGAACCAAAGGATTGGTCTCCTGTACCGACTCAGACCCTACCTTACCCTGGGGTCACGAGCCAAGATTGCCCATGGTACCTTGCTACCCAAACTACTGTACGGCTCCCCTGTGCTCCTCTCTGTTAAAAGTACTGAGATGAATAAACTTAAGACACTGTACAACTGGATTGGCAAATTTGCTGTAGGGGCACCCCAAAGAGAACACCATTGTCAGATCCTGCAAGCCCTAAAATGGCCCACCCTGGAAGGTAGACTACACTATTCCTCTCTATGCCTAGCCTATAAACTCAGATTGACCTCTGCTCCACCTAGCCTGGCAGAGTTACTTCAACCTAAAATTAATAGCAGGACTCTAAGGTCATCAAACAGACAGCTTCTCAAGGTTCCCCAGACACAGTCCTCCCAAGGGTCCAGGACCTTCTCATCCCTCATTCCTCCCATATGGAACACGATTCCACCCAAACTCCAGGAATGTGAATCACTCAGGGGGTTCAAAAAGGGACTTCAAACGCACTTGCTGGAATTAAACCAATGCACTTGTAATCGCTGAACTTCACACTAGTTTCCTGTTGCTTGCCTGATATCTGATTATGATTGTTGACCTCACCTAATGTGTATGACAAAGAACTGATAATAGTCCCCTTTATATACTCTGCCCGCCTAAATGACTGTCTCCTTTCATGAATTATAATTTAACTGTATGTTGTTGAATTTAATGTAAAAGTTATATCCTGCTGTACCATTGTGTAATTAACCCCAGGTCGCCCCTGAAAAAGAGACTATTATTGGTCTCAGCGGCCTACCCGGTTACCAAAATTTAAATAAATAAAAATCATGTACACCCAATCCCTCCTCTCCTGCAATGAGTACATGCAAATGTTCTTCATTCTCTCCTATGTTTTGTGATGCAGTCCTTGTGCCATCTTATTTGCCCATCTCTAGATTTGATACACCCTGTCAATGTCCTTCTATAATATTCATCCTCCCAACCTGCTCACAGTACACTAGGTGGGCCAGCAGTAGAAGTTTGTTGCAATTGGACAACTGCCTCTCACCTTCTGCTTGTGATTCCTCCACCTAAGCATGCCAGCAGGGAAATGAAATGCCCTTCAGACTTTGTAATCTGCATACACACCTTTAGGTCTTCAGAAATGACAAGGACCAGGATCCTTTCTTTCTTTGTAATAGTCAGCAACTGTACCCCCTTCCTGTATCACTCCCTAGGTTTTCCCTATTTCAAAAATGCATTCATTTGCAATTCTTGCCTTTGAATGTTACTTGACACACTTCGAAACATTTTTAAAAGTTGTCCAGGTCACTTCTCAGTCACCACACTCCGTCCGGAGTATCATACCATGCTGGTCACCCCATCTCCCAAGATTAACATGATGTAACACCACCCTCTGTCTTCTATCTGTTAGCCAGTTCCTAACAAAGTTCACCACCTTGTGTCCCATGGCCAGACTACCCCTTTTGTTAACAAGCCTCTTATGTGAGATGATGTGGAAGGCCTTGATGAACTTGAGTTAGGCAAGGTCCTTATCCACTGTCACCGCCCACCCCCATCCATGATTAACTTCCTTCATCACCCAATGAAACAAATCTATCAGATTTGGTGGATATGACCTATGCGATATACAAACCATTTTTCAAGCCTCCCTATGTCCTTTCTCTCATTTTCTACACCCATTCTGGAATATCCACCCTGTTACAGATCTTACTGTCAGCTGAAAACAAGCAGACATTTCATTCCAGCACCTCTGCAACGTGACGAATGAAGACTATGAACAGGAGTGGAACACTATGTGACATAATAGGGTTTCATCTAGAAATAGGCTTATCATTCACTGCAGTCCTACTGAAATGTCAATAAGTCAGTAAACAGGAATGGCACAATGATGTCATTTATTCAGAATTTTACTATGCAGCCTACAATTTAATGTGGAAGACCACAGAATGACTATGCATGTGCCCACTGTGGAGGGGTTGTGGGATAACAGATGGACCAGACACCAAACTTCAGGTTCAACACACAATCTCTGTGTGATGTTTATTCAGAATACAGGACATAAGCTTCAGCAAATAGCATATTCCTTCTTCAATACATCAGTTTGCAGCAACAGACTATGAATGTCCTCTATACTTAGCACCTGCTGACACTGATCTCTGATCTAACTTAGCAGTTGAGATTCAGCCTCCACCCCTATGCAGGCCTTGTTTGCTTGGGCAGTGGGGGCTCAAATAAATAAAAACAAAACAAGCTAAAGGCAAAGAACCTTAGTGCAGAAACAATGAAACAAGGGTTACCCCAAAGGGTACTGATAAGAAGCCAAGTTCCAAAGAAACACAACATCACACATACTTCGCATCATGGGATATATGTAAATCACCATGTCATTTCAGACTTGTTCAATTTACAGCAATTTATATGCATTTTAAATAGCACAACTAACTTAATTTCTATAATATACAGTCACCTAGTGCTTTTTACCTTTATCAAAAACACCTAGTGCCATGGTATTTTCAAAATTTACAGGTTTTATACACATACGGTATATACATTAAAGTATTTTGTAACATAGTGCAATTTCATACTAAATCCAACAATGAGGAACACAGCCTGTTTTATATCGGCTCGGAGGTCACAACAATAACCTCCCTGCATGAGGACCTGAGTGGGAAAAGAAAAATTAAAGAGGACACTATAGCATAGTCAAGAAAGGGAAGGGGGTGCCCATAAGTGGACAACCTTATGGACTAGAAATTGTAAAGAATAGATTAGGCTAAGAAATAGAAGAACTTTTGCAACAAATTTAAGAAAAGGTCAGTCCTCAAGAGTGGCAGGAGCTTCCTGTCACACCCACTAATTCATTCACTACACCAACTTGCTGCGTAACCATGGCTATCGCTGAACAACAATGTAAAGGAATGGAATACAGGAATAATTGCATTGCATACCATTTCATGGAAATTCTAGGGCTGGGGAACATGATTACAAAACTGGGTACTGTGTCATTTATCACACTACTTATCACTAATAAAAAAAATCATGTCCACTTTGGAGTGTTGCAGTACTGAACATTATATACATGATGTACTGTACTGCAACACTAATGTAAAAAAGGCACTACATGCAACCTAAGTGTTTTTTTTTGGGGGGGGGGTTGGGGGCACCTGACTGTTACCATAATAAATCCAGTGCACATATAGATAAATCAATCAGGGATGACATGCAGTGATAGGATACATCAGAATATTGGTGGCAATTGATGCAGAGGACGAACTATAGAAAACGTTTTTTAATAGTGACAGAAAGTACATGTGAAAAGACAGTCACATGACAACATCTGTGTTACCATACAAATTCACAAAGGTGATCAGTATAAATCATAACACCCGTTCATCCTCTGTAAATGGTGGGTAACATGACAGTAAAAGGAAGAAAGCACTTGCACTAATGCAGCTGTGATACTGTCACAACCGGAATAACAGAATATATTTATTTAGTTTAGTTTTTTTTTGCTGACTAGGTAAGTGCACTAGACAAATCCTGCCTATTTTCAGGCACGACCCTGGGGAAGGGGATACAGATGAATGCCAACTGACCTTGAACCAGATTAAGCTGTTTGTGGTATTTTTAGTGAATGAGGGAAATTTGCCCAGGACACCGGGAAAAGTTCCCTACTCTGCCAGCAGGGGACTTGACTCCCTGGGAGCAGAATGGAGGAGCCCAGTTTGGAGCTGGACGGAGGAGGATGTGCTGATGTGACAGGGAAAATGGATGTGCCTGGAGCTATGGCTGCAATGGATGATGAGGACATGGCAGAAACAGGGAGCGAGTTTTGTCCCCAATGATGGTGGATCTAGATGTTCAAAATATACTGGAAGTGGTTATGGATAGTGAAATGGAAGAGAAAGATGAGGAGGTATTTGTTTCTTCAAAGGATCTGTCAAAAATAATGAATGAGGAAGCTGAAGTCCCAGTGTTGGGTGCTCATGTTGTTTACACAAAATGAATGATGTTGGAACTTCAAGAAGAAGAATGGAGACATGCTGAACAAAAAGCGCTGTTATGCGCTGAAATTGCAAAGCTCCAGGACATGACAACACCCAACGCTGGGTGCGGTCAATCAGTTCTGAGCTCCAGATCAGGAGAATCAGCTCCGGGAGTGGCAAGCAAGGAGAGGAGACAGTCGGTCTCCCTTCAGGTACACCCTTCCCTTTTTAGCACAGAAAATGTTGCAAACAGTGAGTCAGCTGGCACTAGAATCGCATTTAGCGAGTGCCGAGAGCCGAGTATCTGTGACCCAATTTATGTGGTTGGCAAGGATGAAGAGTTTGCGATTGCAAAGCAGGAGAATGTTGGATTTGGCACACATGTGAGTGATGGAATAATGGATCATGGAGGGTTAAGTGGTGAAAAGTGGGGGTACTGGACTAAACAAAGTAGAGAAAGGAAGGATGTTCCTGGTCCTATTAAGTTTGTGTCTAAAGGACTCTCACATGAGGATGCTACAGTTTTTTCTTTTTCGGCTAGACATCATGCGCCTGCCAAAGTACAAGATGATAACAAGACTAAAAGAGCTGCTTTAGTTATGGCCAACAGGAATGTAGATAATATTGAGCCTTGGGGGACAGGAAACAGACTTTTAATGGGGAAAATTGAAAGCACAGAAAGGCTTTCTTCATGTACTACTGTGGCTGCTATCTCAAGAGGCTTTGCAATTCAACCTGTGTCTGCAGACCCTTTCCATGCATGGTCTCCTGAGAAAGTGTTGAAGGAGGCTGGATGGACTAAATTAAGTAATGGCCAGTGGCATCCTGACCCTGATTGGAATGAGCCCATAATCTCAACTAACCCAGAATGGCAACCTCAGGGTCAGGTTACTGAAAGTGAATCTGATTTGCAGAAGATCCAAAAAATAACAGTGGTTGATATAACTCAAAATGAGGTTGCACAGGCCGCTGCTGGTGGCCCTGAACTTGGAGATAAAGAGAGAATGTCGAGTGGGCCTATTTCTATGAATGAAGGTCCTGCAGAAAGGAGAAATGATGATACAGAGGAGAAGGTACCCCCCAAAAAACCCTGTTGTCAGAATTGTTTGCAAAATCAAAGAAGGAAGCAGCTCCACGTCAAAACGCTGTCCGGATTTGGTATAAGGGGAGGTTTAGACTTTAGGCCGGACAGACAATATGTTGGAAAACTCCTGCTTAAAGATTCCCTTCGATTCTCTCCACAGGAAGTGTTTGCATTTATTAACACCTCTGGTGAAGACAATTACGACATTAGTTTTCAGTCTTCTTATCTGTTGGATCTGTTTTGGCAGCGTTGTAACCTACTGAAGTTTTTTCCTTTACAGTCCCCTTTTTTAGTTATTCCACTGAATAAACCTCTCATCAAATTTGTAATGATTATGTTTCGAAATGAAGGGGTACATGCAGAAGATATTTCATATTGGCTGTCACAAAAGTGTGAAGTTTTAAGTGAGCCTGAAGCCCTGTTAGATTCAGAGCAGTTTTGGATAGGAGGGTGGAAATATAAGGTGAAATTAAGGCAGAAGAATGATGTCATCGAGCATATACCAAATTCCTTTTTGTTTGGTAGAGACTGAGGAGTATGTTTTTATTCTGGGCAGCCATGGGCATGTTATAGGTGCTGCTCTCGTACCCACCTGTCAAGTACCTGTGATACTCCTCGGTGTGACAACTGTGGGGAGGTGGGACATGTAAGGATACAATGTAGTAATTTAACTTGGTATGATCTATGCGAGGAATCTGCCCATACATTTTCTGAGTGTCCCTGGGCGGCAAAAAATAAAGCATCAGTTATAAGTCCTGAATTATTGATTAAAAATGCCCAGGAGTCATGTGAAGGCATACCTCCTGTCCCACCAGAAAGAGGGGAGGTAGAGGTGCCACCCCCTGCAGCACTTCCAGACCAAAGAAAAATACCTGATGTCAAGGAAATTGAAATAGTGGAATCTGAAGTTAAAGGGAATGCAGAAGGACAGGAGGTGGATTGGCCTATCCTGCGACCCGTCTGTTACTCAGAGGGTACAGGGAGTGCATTATTGTTGAATGGGGGAAAAACAGGGAGTGGGTCCTCGACCACAGAGAAGAGTAACATGGAATTCCGCATTAGTTGCTTCTCAAAAGAAACAGGGAGGTGTTCCTTTGTACAACCCTTTTAAAGCTCTAGGGAAAGGGGAAGAGGAGTCTGACATGGAGGTAGTCGATCCCCCCACCCCCCCCAAAAGACTGGAATAGAAGGCCAAGAGTTTACTGAATATAAAGGAAAGAAGAAAAAGAAATGTAAGGAAGGGCCTTAGTCTGTTTTCGACAATCTTTTTCAAATGGTGGTGTTTGGATCATGTAACTGCCATAGCTTATTAAATTTAAAAAACATGGGAGCCTTTTTCCGTTTTTTGGCACACCAAGGTTTCGAGGTATGTTTTCTGCAGGAGACCTGGATGTGGTCACCGGAGCAAGCTAGATTATTTAAAAATGAATGGTATTGGGGGGCCATCATACTGGTCCTTTGGAACGGACACTGCTGATGGAGTTGGTATTGTGTTTAGTGGGTTTAAGTTTAAATTAATCAAATTAATTTATCTAATTCCTGGTAGGGTATTAATTTTAGACAGGGTATGGGAGAATATTGGCTATAGGTTGATTACGGTATATAGTCCTCAAACCAAAGTGGAACGGGTAGAGTTAATTAGACAAATTCATCCTTACCTTTATACTACGGCATTTATTGTTCTCAGGGGAGATTTTAACTGTGGGTTCCCATGGGAAGGGAGTAGGGCGGGTCATGGAAAAATATATTGTGATGTCAATGCTCTGCACCACTGTGTGTCCCAAGCAGATTTGATGGTATGTGCGGATTACCGGATCCAAGGGCCTGAATTTACATTCAAGAAAGGGAAACTGATGTCTTCTATTGATAATTTTTTTATTTCAAAAAATCTTTCTACCCCTGCCCTAAGTATTTTACCCTTGGAATTTTCTGACCATTTATGCTTAAAACTAAATATTGTCCAGCCTGCACAGAGTCCTCAAAAATCAAACAGATGGAGACTAAATTCTAGCATGCTGTTACAGGAACAGGTTCAGGAGGGTTTGAGTGCTTTATTATTGTCCTGGACATTGGTGGCTTTTCTTTATGAGAATCACACTGAGTGGTGGTTAGAGACAAAACATGAAATTGCTCGTTGGTTGCAGACCTATGGGAAACGTAAAATGCAGCCCGAGTATTTTCAATACTTAAAGCTAAGGGATCAGTTACAGAATTTGTTTGGCTTACAAGCATGCTCTTGTGTGAATTATGACTTACAAATAAATATATTAAAAGCTGACATGAGAGTGAAACAATATGACAGAGCTAAGCTATTGAAGGCTGAATTAGAATATGGAACCCAGAAAACCCCAGGAGGTGACCCTTTTGAGGCCTTCAAGAATAGGAAGGATCGAATGGCCTTCAGAACTTTGAGAACTGAAAATGGTGATTTGACTACTGATGTGAATGAAATTCAGAACATGATCTAAAAACAGTTAAATTCTTATGGTTCAACACCAGAAGCCTCTGCTTCTGATATTGGGGATTTTCTAAAATGAATAAAAATTGAATCCCACTCGAAAGAAGTAAATAGTTTGGAATCTCCCATCTCAGTTGCAGAGATTGAGTGGGTAATTTCCTGTTTGAAATGGGGGACTTCCCCGGGGCCAGATGGTTTATCATATGAATTATATAAATTGTTTCCCCATGAGTTGGCGACATGTCTTACTTTTGTTTTTGCAGATTTATTGGGTGGAAACACCTACCTACTGAGTTCGCTTCTGGATTGTTGGTGTTTCTTTTCAAATCTGGGGACAGGTATTTATTTATTTATTTATTTGCTTTTGTTAACCAGGTAAGCACACTAGACAGCCAAGTGCCTATTTTCAGGTGCGACCCGGGAGATTACAAGGTACATTGGGGGAACATACAGGCAGTGTACATCGTAGGAACATACAAGCAAAATCAAGGTACAATACAGTAACATCTGGGTAAAACATCCAGCGTAAACATACAGGCAGAATAGAAGAACATGTGAGATCAGGCATAGAGAAACAGTGTTTTGCATCTAGGGTCATCCAAAGTCGCAGGTGGGAGCGCTTATACATGACCAGTAGGGTACAGATAGTTCTCAAAGCTTAGTATACATCAGACAGCGAAGAGCTCTCCAGTGGGCAAAGTGCATTCAGTGTCAGGATATTTGTCATCACAGTAGTCGAGCAGGGTTTTTATATTGCGAGTTGTAGCTACCCCAGTTAGTCTAGGGGGGTCGAAGAGGGGAGCAAAGACAGGAGGAGGCCGATTTTAGCAGGCCCCAGAGGGAGGCATTGAAGCACTGATGGGAGGGGGAGGAGTGAGTGTTAGCAGGAAGGGAGTTCCACAGTCTAGGTGCATAAGCGGCGAAGGCCCGGTCACCGAATTGAGTGTGGGTTTGCGGGACCAGGAGGGCCTGAGAGGCACTGGATCTAAGGTTATAGAGGGGGATTGCTGGCTTGAGGGATGAGGCAAGAGCAGGGGGAGTGGCAGACCTGACAATGTTGTCGATAAAATTACCTAGGAGAAAGGTGCAGTACTTTTCCGGGGGAAGCCACTCCAGTCGAGAGTAAAGCTCACAACGATGAGTGAGGCGAGGAGCCAAGAGCGCAAAGCGACAAACATTGTTATATGTTGTGTCCCATTTTAAAAGGCTGGTTTTAGGAGCGTGGGTGAAGGAGACGAGGCCATAGCACAGCGAGGATAGTAGGACCCTCCTTGCTAGGGCAAGTCGGGCGGCAAGAGAGACAGCTTGTGGCCCTGTAGGCCTGGCCCATCTTGCTATTTGTGGCCTGCATACATTACGAATATGTAGAGACAGATCCAGTTGAGGGTCAAGGGTTACCCCCAGGGTACTTGAAAGCTTCCGCTACATGCAAGAGGGAACCATCATCTCCAGAGATTGCTAGAGGTGAGGGGCAGGCTTTTTATCTTGGTCAGGGAACCAAAGAGCATGGCCTGGGTCTTTTAAAGGTTAATAGTTAGCTTGTGAGTCTTTAGCCAGGTTTGGATGAGGTTGAAATTGGTGTTTAGCTTGGTGTTAATAACAGAGATGTCATGGGAGCTGGTCAGGATGACTAGGTCATCTGCGTATAGGGTGGGGAGCCCATGGACTAGGGCTGAGGGAAGCTCATTTATGAAGATGAAGAATTGAAGGGGCCCAAGGACGGACCCCTGGGGGACTCCACAGTCCACCTGAGAGGGATCAGAGAGGACCTTGTAGTAGTTGATGTATTGCTGCCTGCCAGTGAGATAGTTCATGAACCAGGTGAAAACGGGGGGGACAGAGGCCAAGGAACTGAAGGGTGGAGAATAGGAGTGAATGGTCAACCCGGTCGAAAGCTTTGGAGAGATCCACGAATATGGCTTCGGACAGGTTGCCATGAACAGTAGCAGACCGGATTTCAGAGGTGACCACAGCTAGGGCAGTGGAAGTGCTGTGCCCTTTTCTGAAGCCATGTTGGGCTGGGGATAACAGGTCATAGCTCTGCAGGTAGTGAGTGAGCTGTGAGGCAACAGCCTTTTCAAGTAGCTTACTGATTGCAGACAGGAATGCTACGGGCCGGTAGTTCTTGATGTTTTTCGGGTCACCAAGTTTGAAGACTGGGACAACTTTAGCAACTTTCCATATGTCAGGGATGGATCCTGAGGTTAGGAAGGAGTTGAAGACGTGGGTGACAGGCCGGGCTAGGAGAGATGCCCCCAGGCAGAGCAGTTTAGGCTCAAGGCTGTCATGCCCCACCACAGAATGAGGGGAGAGACCAGCAAGGAGCTTTTGAGTCTCCATGACCAAGACTGCCTTGAGATAGAAGGGAGGTTGGAGGGAATTTCCACAGGAGGGAGGACTATGAGCCCTAGGGACTGTGGGCTGGGAGGGAAGATTGGGCAGGTCAGAGAATAGGGAGTTGAATGCGTTGGCAATAGTCTGAGGGCTATTGCAGATAATGCCGCCAATGAGCATGTCAGGGACCTGAGATCTGGTGGACCCTCCAACTGCTTTTTTGATGTTTAGCCAGAAACTCCTTGGTTCCTAGCCATGGAAAATAGGGCCGATTGGCAGAACTCACTCTTGGCAGCTCGGATGGCTTTTTTGCATGCATTTCTCAACTGCCTATATATGGAGAAGTCAGTACTGGTGAGGGAAGTCTTATATCTAGCCCAGCTTTTGTCCCTCTGTTTCATGAGGGAGAATAGACCCCCATGTAGCCACTTGGTGACGGTGCCCCTCACCCTCCTTTTTGTGAGGGGAGCATGTTTGTTTTGCATGGGAGTGAAGATATCGGGGAAGTTGTTAAATGCTGCTGAGGGGTCACTTGTAGCAGTGACCAGGGTCCAGTCAGCACATCTAAGGTCAGTGTGGAAATCATCAATATTAAATTTGGAGTAGTCCCTCATCTGGATCACTTTACAAGGAATTTTGTGATGGGTGATGCCCCAAGTGCAGAAAATGGGAGAATGATCTGAGATGGCATCTGGGAGGGTGCCCGAGGATAGTATTCTGTCAGGCCCGTTGCTCATTATCCAGTCTATGAGGGATCCTTTGCCCCCTTGGGGAGAGAGAGCCTTGTGGGGTCCGTAATGAGCTGGCTGAGGGCAAACCCAGAAAGCAGAGGTTCATATTGTGTGGTGCCTAACCAGTTTAGGTTGAAGTCACCAAGGATAACTAACTTGTTTCTGCCAGCCTTTGCCCTGATACAGTCCAAAAGAGTGGTGAGCCCTGAGACGCCTCCCTTCGGGGGGTTGTAGGCACAGATGAGGTGAATCTTTTTAGTGTTACCTAGCAGGAATAGGCTGTGTAAGAACTCACAGACAGGGGGAGCCTCAGGGGAAAGCTCAAGGATGGTGATGTTGAGGTGTGACTTATAGTAATATTAATAACTGGAGGCCCATATCTATTTTAAACACAGATTTTAAAATTTTGTCCCGAGTGTTGCAGAATAGGCTGAGTAAAATTGCAGTGAACTTAATCCATCCTGCACAAATATTTTGGTCTGCCAGACAGGAAAATCCAACAAGCCCTATTTATAGTTAGGGATGTTGTTACTTATTTTGAAAAGAAGAATGGGACTGAGTGTATTCTGTCCTTGGACCAAAGTAAAGCTTATGACAGAGTGAGGCATGAATTTTTGTTTCAGGTTCTGGCATATTATGAGATTCCACAAGCTTTCATTCATATACTTAGGTTGTTATATGACCAAGTAGTGGTTTGCCCCATTATTAATTGTTGGAGTACTAAAGGCTTGGTATTAAAGACAGGGGTGCGACAGGGCTGTCCTTTGAGCCCACTATTGTATATTTTCTTCTTAGACCCCTTAATTAGGCTATTACAAGAGTCTTGGGGGTGACTTGAGTTGTTTGGGCCTGGAGGGACGGAGCAAATCCGTGTACAAGCTTATGCGGCTGATATTTGTATTTTTTTGGGAAATATAGATCAAATCCCGTTTGTGCTTAAAGAAATCAGTAGGTATTCTGTGGTATCTAACTCAAAACTTAATTTAAGAAAGTGTTCAGGGTTATTTCTGGGGAGATCAGATGGGGGATCCAGGTGTATTAATCTAATCACAGTAGCTTGTGATTGCATAAAAATTTTAGGGATCTGGTTTTCACCTTTCAATCTACCCAACTGAGAATTGGGACTTGGTGTTGACATCTGTAGAATCGAAAGTTAACAGATGGAAGGCATGGAAATTGTCGAAAACAAAAAGAGTGGAGGCTGTAAAAGATTTTTAATCCCTACCTTACTCTATGTTGCAATGATTTTTCCTTTACTCTGCAATTTCAAGGCCAGACTTTTTGCTTGTTTTTTTTTTTTTCAAATAATTTGGGGAAATAGACTTAACCCCATTAAAAGGTGTTTTTTGTATTTACCAAAGCGAGAGGGTGGATTGAGGATGATTGACCCAGTCACTTTTGTTCTAACCCTTTTTGTGTCTCAAAACTTTAAGTTGGCATTTGAAAATAATGGGATTAGACAACGATATTGGTTCTGTGCAAACATGGAGAAGTTTCTTCAAGCCTGGAGTGGGGAACTTCCCCCAAGGGTGTCAATGATAACAGAGGTGCCTGAATGGGTAAAAGGGGTGTTGTTGAAGATAAGCAAGTGGGGAATTACAAAAGCTCAGATACGTCAGACATCTGGGAGACAACTCTATACTGAAATCATGGGAAAAATACACCCCAGAATAGCAGAATTTAGGAATTGCCGGGGGGGGGAAATGCGGGATGGTGTTTTAAAACAGTTGAACAACAAACGGATACCTGTCCACATGTGGGATATTTTGTGGCTAACCATGTATGGGAGAATTAATTTGAGAGGGAATGCGAAACATAAACCTTTGGAAGAGAGAAATTGCCCATACTTGGGATCCTGCAATATGGTCGAAACTACGGATCATTTCTTATTTGAGTGTTCCTATTCTAAGCCTCTTTGGCCTTGGTTAGTCAAGAAATGGAAGTTGGCATGGGCAGCACAAGTTAATCATGAATCTTTGGTCTTAGGCAATTGTCCTTACTTGATGCATATGTACCATTCTGAAACCCTATTGATATTATTTTGTTGTTTAAAGTGTTACATATGGCAGGCCAGGTGCCAACGGTCATTACATCAGAAATGGATGCCATATCACATTTTGAGTTTAATGGTAGAACAAGCAATGTTTTCTGTATATCTAAAAGATGGTGTAATTACTCAGGGCCATATGTTAAAAAATGATGGGAAGGATTATCCTTTTTTATTAAGTTTAAATAGAATAAAGTCCAGGACCTGACAGTCTTTAATGTAAGCCGCACTGTAACCAAATCATGTTAAAGGAAGGATTGTGGAAGGACATTTAATCAGTATAAGTGTGAGAGTTTACAGTATTTAATGAGAGTATAGTAGAATTAGGGATGGATTATGGTTGTGGTAATAATGAAGAATGTCTGTATTGCATGTTTTAACTTTCTTTTTCTGTGTGATGTAACATTGATTTATGATTTTTGAATGAGTTGTTTTTTGATGTGTAATAATAAAAAGTTCCCCTACTCTTTTCGATAAGTGCCATGGGATCTTTAACATCCACCTGAACTACCAGCAATCCAGGCAGATGGGACCTCGGTTTAGCGTCTCATCCGAAAGACGGCACCTCAGAAGTGCAGCACCCCTCTCATACTGCACTACAGTGTCAGTACTGGGATATTAACCCAAGTGCCAGATGTAGGAACTGACCCCACAGCCCTCTGATCTCCCGACCTCAGAGGCGAGTGTGCTACCTACTGAGCCACTGACACTGTAATATATATATATCCATAGATCATGATACTGGCAGCATTACAAACCATGTTTTGTGCTCAGAATCAGGTATCAGACCATATACATATTTATGATACAAGATCTATGAAATGGCTTATAGAGATGGTCAGGGAAAGAAGACTAATTGGAGCAATTAATTGGACTGTTACTGAGACATCATTCACTCTGACATAAGGTGCGTTACCTAGGCACACACTTCACTTCACTGTCAAAAGGCACAAATCTTTATTTATATAAAAACTCTTGTGCCCTGCTTACTGTGACACAAAGAACTTAATGGATTGGGCAAAACTATAATTATCACACTGTAATGACGCGTACAAATAGGCTTTTATGATACTTACACATACAGTACAACAGGTAGTACTGTATTTCCCGAGTGCGCCTAAGAGAGACAGCTCAGGTGCACATGTCATGCATATAGCTCCATGTGACATCATGCAATTCAGAAATGGTTCACACACTTCCGGGTTAGCAGCGTGGTTTCTCAAACAATAAAACAGTTTAAGTAAACTTATTGTGGAATTAAGGACTGCGGAACATTAAGGATACGGGAGGACTATACAAGGGAGGAATGCAGGTCAGTTTATGAAAGGCCCACTTTAAGAGTTTGTCCGCATATGTGTAGATACTGCATGCACAGCCATGTTGCTTGCCAGCACATGCTGGCCCAGAAAACCCCAAAACTAGGGGCAACAGTACTTTCCAGCGCTCGGAGGCACAACAATACACTGCATCTTGGCCCTGCTTTCCTTATGGGGCCAAGGAACGGGGGAATGTGGTGGCAGTAGCCGCAGAGCTCAAGGAGGGTGCTCTGGCCCACATCACACCAGGGGCTCCTGAAAAAAGCTCTCTGGTCCTGTTTCCAGTAGCACAGGGGACCAGAGGCAGAAAACAGGACAACGGGGTGCAGCAAGGGCCTTAGCCCATCTTAGGTAAGTCCCACATGGGGGGGGGCTTACATGGTTACCTTCTATAGTCTGCGGGGACAGGTAAGGAAGTAAGTGCCATGAAGTCAGAGTGCCCTCCATGGTATGGATGAACAGATGGCACCCTGCTCCTTCAGTCCTGGTCTCTACTTGTTGCAATTTGCAGGGTCTGGGGGAAAGAGTCGACTGCAGGTTGGGTGGGGGAATGCTGTTGGCTGGAGCCATGAAGTTTATAAGCAGGCACCTTGGAAGAATCCTGAGATAAACCCCTGACTTGGGGGAGTGACTTATAATGAAATCCTGTTTGTTCCTAGGAGCAGCATTGGCAGTGATAGCGTAGCATTATAATTTAAGGTTGGAAGGAACTCTAGGCAGTGCTGCTCAGATAATATCTGACAGAATCAGATACCACCAACTTTCTTGGATACTGGATGCCATTAATATTGTTTGTATCTGACTACTGGATCATATTACCTAGGATCCAATGGGATACCAATTATCTAATGAGACTATCTGGGATGTGAGGGATCAGAGGCATACTTTCGGCATCATATCCCACTATCCGACCTCTGATTCCATTAGCAGACCTAGGATCCAAAATCCTAATTGGGTTGAACAGGATCTCGGATCCAGGGTTGAACAGATGGACTATCCGCTGTATCCCATTAGATAGTCAAAAGTACTGTCCAAGCATCCCTAACTCTCAGTTCATCATGTCCGCCCCTCTCCCACCCCAATGTGAAGGGATGCAATAAGTATGCTATGCAAACCTGTATCAGCTTATAGTAAGGATGCTCGGAATCAGACAATTCCGATCCAAAGTTAGGATATAGAAATTTAGGAACTTCCAAATCCTAATCTGATTTCATTTCAAATCCTAAAAAGACCTAACAATCGGATTAAGGATTTGGATTTGAAATCCTAAATGCCTATGTAAAATAGGTTTTAGGATTTAGTTTAGGATTTTCAGACTGCAAATCCTAAAATCCTAAATCCCAAAATTGGATTAGAATCTGATGAATCAGGTTCTGTTTTAGGCATTCCGAGCAACCCTAGTTTATAAGTATTGCCTACTCAGTCTACTATCCAGGTTACACAGTGATCTCCTTGGTAAGCATACATTTATCCAGGCTTATTTTGAAGACCTGTACTGTCTTCATCCACCGTCTCAACTGTTATTCTATGGGTGCATTACCCTCATGGAGAGAAAAAGTGATTCCAAACATTACCTATAAATGTATTACTTCAGAGCTTTAATATCTTACCTTGTTGCAGAAACCAGATTAAAAAAAATCAGGCTGTTCAGCCTTGTCAATTGAGTATGTGGAAAGTGGAGATCATCCCTATCTCAGCCTTCTTTCTCCAGGCCGAGTTAAAAGTTTTTGTTACTCTAGAAAAGGCCCACTGAGCCATAGCTGGATTGGGCTTCTTTCCCGGTGTGACTGGGAGGAGGAGGAGGGATAGCAAGGTGGAACTCCAAAGTAATGGATATAGTTAAAGCTACCAACTTTCCAAGGCCTAAAACTGGGACAGGACCCATTCTGACCATGACCCCCCCCCCCCATGTCACTCCCATGGCCACCGTCGCAGACAACGCTGCACTCAATTAAATGTTGCTGCTTGCTCTGGCCATGCCACCCCACAGTAACACCAGTAGCAAACATCCAAATTAAAACAATACATCCTTCTGCTGCAGCAAGTTCCAAATCATGACGTGCAGAAAGTTCATTAGAAGCAAACCTGCGTTAAATTGTGTTCAGACATTCAAACTGTATGTATTGCTCCTCCTGACAATCCAATCCCAACCCGCTTACACTCCCCTCATTTGCACAACAAACTTCACTTCAGTGACTCCCACCACACCAGATTGTTTTCACACACTTCCCTGCAGCTGATCAGGTTCGGGTACCTTAGTTCACTGCTGCTGGTCTCTTCTGTCTGGAGTCATTCTCCGCTGCTGGCAGGGAGACATCCACATGCACTTGTTTGCACTACTACCCAGTCTAACCTAACAGGAAGGAACGTGCTTTACCCTACTCCCACTGACATGCTTGCGGTGCAACATAGGTGCTGGGGTTGAAGTTGTAAACTGTTGTCCAGCTCGAACAGCGCCACAGTGGTGCTGAAATAACTGTCACTCACGGATTAGCAGTCAGCAAAAAAAAAGGGACAAAACTGGGACAAGTAAGCAAAAGCCAGGACAAAAGTGACATTTTGCAAAACTTGAGGGAACACTGGGACATGCTGCCTAAAATAGGGACTGTCCTAGGAAAATAGGGACTGTTGGTAGCTTTAATAGTAGTGAAAAGTACAATCAGTGCAAACAACATTATTGCAGCAAAAGTCGAATGGTGCAAAAGTTATATAGAACTATTGATACAAGTAAAAAAATACCAAAATATTAAGGCAAAATAGATAAACGTAAATTAAATTGTGGTTTATTTTTGTGTCCTTTTATACAGCAGGATAGCCACCTTTAGGTGTACCAACTATTTTTCATGTGGGTTCTGGAAGGATGCAGTTACAGCGTCTCTTGACCTCATGTCACTGAACAGCACAGAAACACTGAGAATGTGGGACAGTACACTGGCCCTCACAATGTGGGACACATAATGGAAATGCAAGATCAGAGCATTATGGAAACTAGTACTTTTATGGTAAAAATGTTAACTTTGAGCATATTAACACTTTTGCTTTAAAGTCTGATCTCTGCACAGTATGGGAACAGGCATCTTTTCCATGTGAGACAGAGCAATTGTGAGGTTTAAAATGAGGGAAGTGCCTCATAACGTGGGAAAATTGTGGAATACGAGGTATAGAGCTGAAACATAGGGTCACATACCTCTCAACCTCTTGCCTCATGAATCAGGGACAAGGCTTAAAAACACTGGGACAAAGACACAAAATCAGGGACACATCTTAAAAATTGGTACTACTCACACAGAAAGCTGTTAGAATAAAGGGATGTATGTTAAGATGCATTTTCTGAAGAAGAACAAGTCTATAACTTTAATGTTTGACATTATTTTGTGATTTTAATCCCCACTGTTCTGTCACAAAAACGCAAATTTTACAAGAGACAGAGGAAAATTTTGAGGCAAAATCAGGGACGTCCCTGAAAATCAGGGACAGTTGAGAGGTATGCATAGGGAAGTTACTGATTTATTGTACTGCACCATGCTTAGCCACTCCCCCCTTCCCCTCCTTTACAGCACCCTATGAATATTAATGACCTGATTTGAAAGGTAGAGGGGACCCATTTCATAAACGGACAGGAAGTGCTTTTCAGTTTCCAGGCAGCAGGAGCCGGAACATATACCCGAGCTGAACATACATGGGACTGCAGAGGGAATTTTTTGTTAATTTTTTTGTGTGTTTGTGGTTATCGATTGTTCTCCTTTTAATGTGAAATTCCAAAGAACTGACAGCAGCTTGTGTTTTTAAAAAGTGCAATTTTGAATTCTATGGAGGTGTGTTGGAGACTGAAACAGAGGACCATGAAGCTTGAGGTAAGCAAAAGCCGAGGTGTGTGTGTGTGTGTAAGCAATTCAACAAAACAGATTAGTTTCACCTGTTGTTTATTTTTGTAAACAAACTGATTTGCTTATGTATTTACAAATGCTGTGTTTTGGAGAGCTTCGAACTAAACAAGATATGACAAAGAAATACAGAAACAACATTTTTTTTTTTCAGAGTAAAGAACCGTGTGGCCCTCCCAGTCTGCCCAGGTGTTCCCTGCCTATTCTGCCTCTGCAGACCCTATCAGGTAGGGGTACCAGATTTTGGGATGCAAAAAAGAGGACACTTAGTCCCTCTCCCGATAAGCGCTTGTGCCAAACCCTGAGTAAATAGGTTTAAAGTCTCCACCGCCTTCACGGCTCATTTACAAGGAGGTCCTGGGTGGAGAGAGTAAAAAAATTAAAAAATAATAATAATACAACAGGATAGGGAAAGTACATGAAGAATATTTGGCAGCTGGAAAAGAGGACATGTCCTCATAAAAGACGACATCTGGTAACCCTACTATCAGGTGTCCGGCAATCTGCCTGCCTCCCTGCTTCTTTTCTAGTATAACCCTATGTTTATCCCATGCATCCTTGAAAAGAGGACATGTCCTCATAAAAGACGACATCTGGTAACCCTACTATCAGGTGTCCGGCAATCCGCCTGCCTCCCTGCTTCTTTTCTAGTATAACCCTATGTTTATCCCATGCATCCTTGAAACCCACACTGTTGTAGCCTCCACCATTTCTGTTGGCAATCTGTTCCAGGCATCTACCAGCCTTTCGGTGAAGAAATCTTTCCTCACATTGTTCTTGAACTCCATCCCCCCGCCCTCCCGCTTCACTGCATGCCCCCTGCTCCTGCTGCTCTTTCTCATTTGAAAGAGACTTCCCTCCTGCAGCCTGTTTGCCCTTGTGAGGTACTTGTAGGTCTCTCTCATGTCACCTGTTTTACTCCTGTTTTCTTCTCCAGGATGTAGAGTTGAGATCCTCAGCCTCTCCTTGTAGGGCTTCTCGTGCAAACCCTGCACCATTTTAGTTGACCTCCCCTTGACTGCCTCCACCCTGTCTATGTCCTCTCTGAGGTGCAGTCTCCAAAATAGGACACAGTATTTCAGGTAGGGTCGCACTATCTAGCAATACAGTGCTAACACCATGTTCCTCCTTCTGCTGGAGATAACCCTTCCTATGCACCCCAGCATTCCTCCAGCCTTGCCCACTACCTTGTTACACTGCCCTGCCACCTTGAGGTCCTTTGATATGATAACCCCAAGCTCAGTCTTCTGTCTTATGACTGTACCCCCCCCCACCAAATTCAATGCTCAGTACTGTGGTTACTTAATTACTACTTGCCAGCAGAAACAGGCCACATGGTCTATCAAGTCTGCTCAAGTGTGCAGCTAGCACCCCACTTGCAGCTGCCCCTCCCCCGCCTACAGATGAGAGCCAACTGACCTTGAACCAGATTAAGCTGTTGGTGGTATATGGGGGACATTTGCCCAGGACACCGGGGAAATTCCCCTACTGTTCTCGGTAAGTACCATGGGATCTTCAACATCCACCTACACTACCACCAGAACAGGCAGATGGGACCTCGGTTTAACATCTCATCTGAAAGACAGCACCTCAGAAGTGCAGCACCTCCCCCAATGCTGCACTACAGTGTCAGCATTGGGATATTAACCGAAGTGCCAGGTGTGGGAATTTAACCCACAGCCCTCTGATCTCCTGGCCTCAGAGGCTAGTGTGCTACCTGCTGAGCCACTGACAAATGCTTTAGGTGCACGATTTTACACTTTTTAGTGTTGAACCCCAACTGCCATGCTTTTGACCACTCCTCAAGCTTCCCAAGATCCCTGCATATTTTCTCCACTGTAGGCTGGGTGTGTGCATGCTCAGTAGTACTGAGTTTGGGTGCTATGCTGGGGTGCCACTACCCTGGACTCGCCCACAACCAGGATCAGCAAAACACTCATTTACTGGAAGTCCAATGAAGCTCCATGACTCTGTTTTAACTGTACGAAATACTGTTTATTCTGTGCAAAAATAGTTCAGGTCAAAGGCTTACAAAGGACAGTGTTGAGCCCTAATACCACCACATCCAGAACGCCTCAGCTGTTCGCTCATTAGAGCCTTGGTAGGGGGCAGGGTTCTGGTGTGTCACTGTCATTCATATACAAGTAACCAGTCAATGTAGATACTGCATTGCTTAACTCACCATGAGAATAAGTGTTTGTTTGCAATAAATATCACTAATCTTTAAGCTGATCACCCTATAACATTAGATGTGACCTCTAAACTTTGTGTACAATCCCAACAAGATTGTAAGATCCCAGTTTAACATGATATGATGTCTGGTGGCAGTCTCAGCAGTAGCAAATAGAAACATGGAATTTTTTGGCAGATTAGGACTGCTCGGCCCACCTAGTCTGACCTTCTTTCCCTGTCTATTCTGTTATGGCAGACCTTACCTGGTCTCCGTGTGACAGGGTAGACTAGTATCCTGTCCCATTTGTTAGAGAAAGTGTTTAAAATGCAAGGATCTATTCTTTCCTTTTTTGTCTCTTCTTTGGTTGCGTAACCAAATTTTCCTGTGAGACTTCGGACTTGATCAACCCGAACAGTCTCGCAATTCTTTGCCGCTCACTGTATCTCAGACCTCTCTTGCTGTCTGTCTTTTTCTCCCTTGCATATCTAGATCTGCTTATATAAAAATATGTGAAAATCATTGTATGGAAATGTAACTGATATTGGGATCCCTCGTGTTTGGAAAATATATAGCATTACTGTTGAAATGTATATAATTATAATTTGAGATTATTACAAAAAACTGTTGTAAGCTCTAGAGGTTACTTGACTGCAGATCGTCCAGCCTTTTGCAAAAGCTGCAAATGGGGCCTCTCAGCTAAAGCACACTGTGTTCAAGCAGCTCCTGCCTGATATTTCCAAGAACATAATATTTACAAAGAAAAGGATGCTTGCTAAGAAGGGGGGTTGAAAAGACTTGTATAAGAGCCAAGCTGCAACTGCAAGAAAGATTAGGAGAACAAGGGACACAGACTGAAAGAAAACGTTATTTTATTTTGCCTTTGTAAATATTCATACTGAAGAAGTTTATTTTATGATGCTGCTAGTGTAAATAAATATTTTTGGTGAATTTTACAACTGCTCCTGGTTTTCCTATGCTTCCTGACCTGTGCCTCAACGACAGATTGTGTCAACCTAAGTGGGATTTACCCCGTGCTTACCCCAAGACAGGAGTTTTGTGCATGAGTACTGGACATAATACCAAGAAAGCACAGAGGAAGGTATAGATTCTGCAGCAGCAAGTCCAGGAGTAGTTACCAGGAGAATGGCAGCCAAACTAGCAGAGACAGAAGTCCAGTGTGAGATTGTACAGCCAGCACAAGTTATGGAAAAAGAACAGGCAGTGACAGAACCTAAAAGCCTGATAGACTTTTTTAAATGGCGGACTGTACAACAAAAAGAGACCGAGAAGCAGAGAGAAAAAGAGATGCAGCGACAGGAGCAGCAGAGAGAGAAGAGATGCAGTGACAGGAGCAGTGGTGGCTGGGTGTCTTGCAAGCTGTCAAAGGCAGAGGATCCGGCACAGATACAGACAAGCAACAAAATGCAAGCAACTTAAAAGCCATTAAACTTACAAAGTTGCGTCCCTCAGGTTATATTGAGGCATACCTGACAACTTTTGAAAGAGTTGCCATAGACTGCCAATGGCCAAAGCAGCAATGGACAATCAGACTGGTACCCTACCTGACAGGGAAAGCCTAGCTTGCCTACAGCAGTATGGACACTGCACAGTCAGAAAACTATGACCTGGTGAAAAGCGAAATCCTGAAAAGGTATGATATCTCTGGAGCGACATACAGGTAGAGATTTCGATCTTTGAGATATAACTCAGTCGACAATCCTCGAGAAGCCTTCACCTGACTTGGAGAACTCCTGAAAAAATGGATCCAACCGGAGAGCAAAACAGTCCGACAGATCATCGACACATTTGCCATGGAGCAATTTATCAACATCTTGCCTACAGATGTGCAGCTGTGGGTAAAGGAACACTGACCAGAGAGTGGGGAAAAGGCTGTTTGTTTGACCGAGGACTACCAAATGGCCAGACAGATGCCACAGCAGTGAGGTAATAGCCAAGCACTGGTAAGACACTCTTTTTTCCCATCTAAACTCCAAGCCTGATAAGAACTCTGGTGGAGTTAGCAAATCTGTGCCCAAAGACGTTATTTGCTATAACTGTAATAAGCTAGGTCATTTTGCAAGAAATTGTCGTAAGAAGAGTGACTCTGGAACAGATTTGTCCTTGGCAAATTGGGGGAAGTACTTAACAGATGTGAAGGTGGGGGATAAGACTGTGAAGGGACTCATTGATTCAGGAAGCAGACAGACCCTAGTGCATGTTAAAGTGCTGGGAAAACACTGTGCAAAGAAAGTAGGTACTGGTGTCATCTGCATCCACGGGGACAATCGATACTATCCCACCACCCAAGTGACTCTAACCATTAAGGTGTATCACACCAAATGAAAGTGGGGGTAGCACCTAAGTTACCTGTACCTGTGATTATTGGAAATGACTTTCCAGGATTTACTGAGTTGATCAAAGAGGGAGTAAATCCTGATGTTTCAGCAGCTGTGGTGACCAGGGCTCAGGCAAAAAAAATTTCAGATGGTGGGGACACTTTTCCTTTCAAAGATTTTGATTCGGACTTGTTTGAGCACAGCTCCAAGATCTGTAAATCGAGGAAAGAAAGATGATGCCTGAAGAAACAGTGGCAACAAATGACTGATGGACATAAAGGGTTAACATATGAAAATACTGAACCTAAATTAACCGATTGTGATTTTCTTTCAGAGCATGCTAACCATGTTTCTCTCCAGGGTTATTTCAAGCAGCTGGGGGTGAAACCAAAACAGGGTGGACCAATGTTTAAAAAATGTAATGGGTTACTGTACAGAATTTGGGTTAAACCTCAGACAGAGTAACAGACAGAACAATTTGTTATACTGCAGAAGTATAGAACAGAGTTGTTACAGATAACACATGGTAGTCCTGTGGCTGGTCACTCAAGGAGGGATCGCACCCTTGCCAGATTGCTGTATAAATTTTACTGGCCTGGAATTCATGAAGATGTTGCTACCTATTGTAATTCCTGTGCTGAGTGTCAGAAAGTAGCCCCAGTCACTAGAAAAGACAAGGTGCCCCTGGTGCCCCTACCTTTAATAGATGTGCCTTTTGAGAGAATTGCAATGGATGTGGTTGGTCCTTTAGACAAAAGTAAAAAGGGTAATAGATTTATCCTGGTAGTATGTGTGTAACCCCTAGGTGGCGCTATCCCAAGGGCTACTACCCCTGCCTGCTTGGCTAGTAGCAGGTTAAGGTGCCTGGGTAATGAACCGGGTGCCTCCACCTAGAGATCAGGGTTGTTAGTAGTCAAGCTAACCTGGGCACAGCCTTCTGGGACACTGTAACCCTCCTCTTTCCCTTCTAGTGGCCTGAACAATATACAACAATGACTTTCACAGTGATCCTTATTCACCAGGCAATTACCCACACTGTTTGCACTTACCACCAGGGCTGGTCCCTCTAGCTTGACCCTGGGGACCCCCTGTAAAACAAGATTAAGCACAGCAAATAGCAGTAGTACAATACTTTATGCACAAACTGGCACCACAGTCAGGTTAAATGCAAACAAAGTTAAATCTGATTTATTCAGGGGATTTGAACAAGGTAGGGGCATAATCAGGTTGATTTGCTTAAAAGCTATATTAATCAGACAGTTATGCATGTGTAACCCCTAGATGGCGCTATCCCAAGGGCTACTACCCCTGCCTGATTTGCCACTAACAGGTTGAGGGGCCTGGATCCAATGGCGGGTGCCTCCACCCAGAGGTCAGGGTTTGCAATAGTTAAACTAACTTGGTCACAGCCCTCTGGGACACTGCAACCCCCTTCTTCCCACTAGTGGCCCACACAATATATCAGAATTACCTTCACAGTATACACTTACCCCAGGTCTGGTTCGGCACTGGGACCTCCTGTGAAATGAGATACAGTGCAACAATCACAGTACAGTACTTTAACATAGACAAATACCTCAGGCAGTATAACTTTGCTGAAACAAGCAGCTCTGATTTATTTAGGGGGATATAACAAGGACAGGGGGAAATCAGGTTAATTTAGCTTATCACTCTAATAATCTACCTATGGCTCTGTGCACAGGCCTATCCCTATCAGTTACTGTCCCTGGGTACCCAAGCCCTAGTGGCTAGTCCAAACCGTGGCAGCTGGTAGGGGCCCTTTCATACAGAGAAAAGGAAAATTAAACAGTCAGCAGTACAGTAATTCCATTTGGATTTAATGTGGCAATTCAACAGGAGCGACCTGAATTAGTACTCACGACCTCCAAATAAGATAGGGTCCTTCAATGTCAGCAGGGCTCACTTGAGGTACACAAACCTCTTCACACATCCATATAAAAGAAAGCACTATACCAGGCAGGCTGCATCTGTATCCCGATCGCAATTACTGCACACACCGGGAGAACACACAGCAGATTCAGTTCCTGACAGACCGAGTGCAATTTTCATAATTCCTCCAGTCTTCTACAGGGTGAGCCTGGTTTCTACTCTTCAGAGATCCTTTTGATTCTTTTCACAGGACGGATTCAGTCCTAACAAGCTGTTACACAAGCTGCAGACGGAACTCTGGGCCTTACACACGTTTTTGACTAAAACTGCACACTGAAAAAGCACAGGGCTCCTTCCTTCTTCACTGCCAAAGCTCAACTGAAACTCCAACCGACAAAACCGGGCACTTCCTTTGAGTTCCTCCCAGTTCTTGACTGGATTGGCTGTCACTCACAATAGACTGCTGCTGTTGGTCCAAAAAGGCACTGAAGTCTAAACTACATCTCCCAGAGTCACTGCCCATACAATCCTCTTGTGGCTGGCTCAGATTACGAGTCCAAGTTCTGATTCGTCAAGGCACCATTTTAGAGCTAGCTTACCCCACACTGATTGGTCCAGTTCAGCAGTTCAAAACTAGAATGGGGAACTAGCAGACACAGTTCTGACTGCAAAGAAGGCAGGTTAGACAAACTGTAATTTCATTATTACTCTGAATGATTTCTGGCAAACAGTTGCATCTTTCAGATAGGTTCCCTTTGCACTCCTAGTGACTGCAAAATGAAGTGAATTGGCAGCAGCTCGAGTGGTACTCAGAGAAGCACACAGTTCCCCATACAACTAATTATGTCTGCAAGCAGACAGCTCTTAAAGAGACAGTACCAGAGGCTCTAAAACACTCACTGATAAATGGCTTAAACGCCAAACACCATTCAGGCTTGGAGCATTCAAGCAAGCTCCTGGAAGTCTTTTGGGAACCCCCATTTGCAGGGGGGTTACACCCTTCCTGGCCTGGGAAAGCTTGACGTCCGCGTCAAGCAAGTACCCCCATAAGTTTCAACTGCAACCATATACATTTGCATTAGGCTCACACATGTAATCATCAGTCAATATATCATTTTACCAAGAACACATTTCTGAAACATTGCAGTACGTCACTCTTTACACAGTATTACATACACATTGTACCATAACTCAAGTTATTACCTCTTGTACATGAAACCTGAAGAGAGGGGGCCCTTCCCTATCAGTTACCTTGGGGCTGGATGGGGCAAGGGCACCATACTTAGAGGGCAACACAAGTAACTTGGAGTTAGCACTGATGCTCAGTTTGGGCAATGAGCTCGGGACACATACACTCCTTTATGGACAACATTGAGAGGCAAGTCCACAGGCCTCCCAAGTGAATCATAACTGAGGTGCACCACAGGCTTTACAGCTCGACCAGTCTTTCTAGGGGAACTGTTATAGTCTCTGCACTCTGAGCCTCATTTCAGCATTGTCCTCACTTGTCAGGGAGTCTCCATGGGGGTAGAGAGGCTAGAACTTGGGGCACTTTCAGCTCCAGGAGTTACAGTTTCTGAGTCCACAACATTTGGCTGCATGGAGAGCTTTGGACACTGGCAGTGGACTGTCAGGGCACTCAAAATACTCTTTCTTGTTCGGGTGTATCACCAGTCTGCCCCAATCTATCATTTTCCTCCCTGAAAGCTCAAAACAGTTCAACCATGCACAATGATTCCATTTCATCTGATCTGATGCTTTGCACTTCACTTTCTGGGAGCATTGGCTCCAGGGATGAAGCTGGGGCTTAGACAGTCCAGAAGGCCCAGCTTCATCTCCAGTATTGACTAGGGATTGCCCTCAAACAATTGACTCAGTTCAGTAAGAAGGATAGTATTCCAAAGTCACTCTCACTTTCTTCCGATATGGACTGACAGTCATGCTCAACTGGGACTTGTGGAGGGAACACTTTAACTTTGCTTTTGTAGGTGCAGACTTTCTTGATCTTTTCTTAGCAGCAGCTCTAGTCACTGGTCCAGAGGGGCATCTTCTAGGGCTCAGACTCAATTAAGATTTGTCCAATGGGCAGTAAATGATTTCTATGCATTGTTTTTACATCTTTGAATTATTCTCAGGCCTTACTTTGTACACTGGCAGATCATCTAGTTTGCCCACTACAATGTGAGGGAGATGGTGCCATCTGTCACAATCTTGTGCTTGCCATGCAGTCCCAGATTTCTTAGCAATACCTGATCTCCTCCTGGAGTTCCTGTGCTTTCACCTTTTATCATACCTTTCTTTGTTGGCCAGATTTCTTTTGGCAGCCATGGTTTGAGCCAGTTGGTGAGCAGGAGTTAGCTGGGCCTTTAACTTTTGCACATACTGTAAATAGTTGTCAGCTTGAACCCCATCAGGAGAGACCCCAAACACACATCTACTGGTAGTCGAGCTTCTCTTCCAAACATCAGGCGGTAGGGGAGAATCCAGTGGCATCACTTTTGGTGCAGTTATAAGCATGTACCAGGGTGCTAATTTGTTGGCTCCATCTAGGCTTGTCCTTTGGGTGCAGAGGTGCCTAGCATATCTAGCAAAGTGCGGTTGAAACGTTCAGGCTGTGGGTCCCCTGGGGTGGTTCTGGACTTTAGCACTCCCACAGAGAAAGCATCTCTTTGATCAGACGACTCTCAAAGTCTCTCCCTTGATCAGAATGGATTCTTTGTGGAGCCCCATAGTGAACAAAAGTTTTCTACAAGTACTTTGGCCACAGTGGATGCTTTCTGGTCTTTGGTGGGAAAGCTTGGGCATATCTCGTGAAATGGTCAGTGACCACCAGCACATTACTGATATTTCTTTGATCTGACTCCAAACTCAGAAAATCAATACAGACCAGCTCCATGGGTGCACTGGTGGTGATGTTAACAAGGGGCAGCCCTCTGGGGCAAAGCTTTCTCTGTAAGCAGCGACTACAAGTTTGAATGTGTTGCTCACATCAGCCCCCATCTTAGGCCAATAGAATCTGGATCTCACCAAGTCAAGTGTTCTGTCTATACCAAGGTGCCCCATGTGGTTGTGCAAGGACCTCAGTACTGAGTCTCGAAGGCAGTGGGCAGCACTAGTTGTTGTTTGTCTACTTGTCTCCTCTGTCTACTGTTTCTCTGTATAACAGTTTATTGATCAGTTTCAACTTAGGACCTTCTTTGTATAACAATGCAGTTCTCAAATCAGTGGAGCGTAATTTGGACACATCTTTTCCTGCAGAGAGGGCTTCTAAAGCTGCTTTGATCATGGGATCGCGGGATTGAGCCACTGAATACTGTCATTGTCCAGCTGAGGCAGTACCAATGTCTATTGCAGAAACGTGGCAATACAGCAGGTGCAATTCTCAGAGGCTCCCAAGCAATCCACTATGCAGTCCACTCGCCCGTGGACATTTGTTCCTCCCTGTCAAACTTCGGCAGAGTGCCGAATGTCAGGTTCTGCAATCGGACCCAATCATTCTGGGGAACAGGCCTCCGGGAGAGAGCATCAGCATCTATGTGGTTCAGACCTGCTCGGTGATTAGACATAGTCATATGTAGATAATGCAGAAAGCCACCTATGGCCAGTGGCATCCAACTTAGCTGAGGTCTGCACATAGGTCAAAGGATTATTGTCAGTTTTACTAGTATTTTAGCCCCATACAAGTACTCATGGAATTGGTCAACAATAGCCCACTTCAAAGCTAGGAACTCTAACTTATGTACAGGATAGTTCTTTTCGGATGGGGTCAGGCTTCTACTGGCAAAGGCCACTGGTCTCAGGCCATTCTAGTGCTCTTGGTACAACACAGCCCCAACCCTTGCAAGCTAGCATCAGTGTGCAGGACGTAAGGTTTTCTTGGATCGGCATAGGCCAGCACTGGAGCATGGGTAAGTTGATATATGATCTCATGAAAAGCAGTCTCACAATCAGGAGTCCAGCGGGCCCCAAATACTTCACTGGATGAAAATACACTCTTTCAGTCTTGAGGACGCTGACTTTGGTATTTTTGTGGGTTGGGGATACCCTTGAGTAAGGTTAAGTAAGGGCGGATCACTCTTGAATAGTCCTTGATGAAGCGCCGATAATAACCACAGAATCCCAGGAATCTTTGCAGTTCTTTTAGATTTTTGGGCTGTGGCCAGGTGGTCAAGGCCTCAACTTTACTTGGGTGGTCTCTATTCCTCGGTGGATACTATGTGTCCCACATACTTACTCATGTTTGAAAGAATTGACACTTATCAATGGACAGTTTAAGGCCAAAGTCCTCCAGTCGGTCCAATACCTTAAATAATCTGCTCTCATGTTCCTCCAGTGAGCTGCCAAACACAATAACATCATCTAGGTATACCAGGCACTCTAGTAAGTTCATGTCCCCACTGCACGCCCATCAATCGCTGAAAAGTGGCTGGGACACCTGAAATCCTTGAGGCATCCTCATGAATCTTAGTAGCCAGCGGACAGATAAAGGCCGCCTTCTCACGTCCTCTGGGGCCATCGGGATCTGTAGTACCCACGCGGAGATCCAGCACAGAGAACCACTTGCTCCCGCTTAGGCAGTCCAAAGCATCCTGAATGCGGGCATTGTGTACTGATCAGGGATAGTCCGCCGGTTTAAGTGCGATAATCCACACACATCCTTACTGTTCCATTCTTTTCCTCACTACCACAATGGGGAAGCATAAGGGCTTCTGGATTCTTGTATTACACCAGCAGCTAACATCTCTTGCAGATGCCGTCTCACATCATCTATGTCAGCAGGTGCCAGGCGTCGAGACCTCTCACGAAATGGTCTTTCGTCATGCAGCCGGATATTGTGCTCAGCTCCTTGCACGCATCCTACATCCCATTCCTTTAAAGAAAACACCTGGTCTCTCGGGCAAGCTTCTCACTGATCCTCACTTTCCATTCAGCTGGCAGCGGGAGTCGCGAAATCAAACAAGTCAGGCGTTACTCTGTCATTCTTCCTTGAACTCTTGCTGCTGGTAGCACTGCAGTGTCTGCACAATGCACATTAGCCAGGATGCAACCTCTGTTTACCGAATGTCTCTTTCAGACACATTATGAACTTGGACCATTACCCTTCTGGCATAAGCATGGGCTCTAGCGGGCAAAATACTAGGCTTGACCAGCAGTCCCTCTGGCAATTTTCCATCGCCTGGTGCATCCAACATTAATATTTTATTCTTAACATCCTTTCTGATCGGACCTCTCCTGTAAGGTACACTGGGCATTTGCGCCAGGATCAGAGACTCAGGATCCTCTTCCATCACATTCCGACCGGTTCCTCTGGTTCTGTTTTTCAGCATCTCTCTGTGCCTCATAGGCCTGCTTAATTAAAGCCGGAACTCTTAAAGCTCTACTAGTCTTTGACCCCTGTTTTTCATAACACAACTGTGCCAGCCTTCCGAACATATGAGCATTTGTTCCAATCAACAAAGGGACACCATCATACAGTCCAGTGGGGGGACACACTAAGGCTAGGGTCTCTACTTGTTCGGCCACTCCAGCCATGGAGGTGGGGAAAGACAGCCAAATTCGGATATACCCGGAATAGGGTAGCATTCTTCTCCTTAACCCCATACATGCAGTCCTTCTAATGGTTGTAAGGGTATGTCTGACAAATGCTTCTGATACCAATCCTGGAACATAATTGTCACTTGAGGAGCCACTGTCTAATACAGCTCTTGTAGACACTCCATTCATCTTTACAGTGGTCTCCATGGAGGGACCCACTATTCTGGACCAGTCTGGAGAGGCGGTAGTGGGGGCCTGGGCAACTGACCTTGCCACAAGGGCGTGAATTAGCATTTTTGGTGCCCTCACTGGGATCATGTCGGCACCTCTTAACCACTGATTTCTTCTCGAAGCTCTCCTTGTAGCCTATATGCAACTTTGTCAGTGTCTTTTGGGGACTGGCATTTCCCTTTCATGCCCATCTTTCCCACAATTATAGCAAAACATACTTTCTGAGTTTGAGCTGGCGAGGCACCACACTGGGAGCCAGGGCGAGGTATTACCAACTGGAACCTGGGTGCCATCTCTGTCTGCGGCGTGATAAGCATTTGGAGACATCTCGTCAGTTTCTCCACTTCCATGGTCAAGGAATTGAGTTTGGAGCTGTTATCAGTAGGAGATACATGGGTGGGTACCATCACCATAGCAGATGCAGTCGGATATAGGTCAGGGCCCTGTACTTGCAGGCGTGGCCTTCATAAAGGGACTGTTTTGAATTCCCAGATCTCTCTCAACAGTTAGCCCCATTGTGGCATATCTTTTCCTTGTCAGAGCACTCACTGACTGCCAACCTCTGCCCTGAACTTCACTTGATGGGTCTCCCTCAGTCACTTCGGTCGTAGCCGCAGCTATTGGTGCAGGTACCTCCGAGGTCGCTTTTCTCAACTCCTCGAATTTCTCATTAACTCATCATAGGAGGGTGGGATTCCAGTCGATTTGCCAGGCGAATCTGAAGCAACAGCAGTTCTGAGAAGGGGGCAGACTTAAGGATTCTGTCCAGTCTGGTTTGGTCCAGTTCAATCGCTGGCAAACTACCCCTTTCTGAGGCATTCTTGCAACAATTTTCCAGCCGAGAGACATACACAGACAACAACTCCCTTGGTACTGTTTTGTTTCTTACTCTCCACCATAGGTCCTCATCAGAATCTGGGCTCCCATACACATTCTCCAAGGCCTCAAGATAGGCCTGTGCAGTCGCTTCAGGGTTACTGGCCCGTTGCTACGGATGGTAGCCAGGGCAGGACCTCGGGGCTCTCACTAACCCTCTTTCACTTTTCGCCTTCCGAGCATTGCCATTCTAGCACTTGGGGGCAATATAGTCTTCCAGGTCTCCCAGTCATCCTCCCTTGGGGGTGGGAGGGTGCCAGAGAAGATCCTCAACCTCGGGTAAGAGTCGGACTAATGGCAGGTGCAGAAATAGGAGTCTGCATTGGTTCAGCCACCATTCGGGCACTGGAGCAGGAGAGGGTGTTGGGGAGGAACACCCCAGGTGGCAAGAATAGTTTCTTCAAGTCCTCCACAGTTTTCCCTCTCCCAGCAACCATTCACAAATTTCTCCTCAAAGTTTCAGATAGTGGTGGGGCTGATTCCCCGGTCTTTACTGTCCTTAGTTATCACTCCAAGCAGTGAGGGCTCCTCTGGGGTAATGGTCTGTGGCACTTTGGAGCTATCTATGGGATCCTTAAACTCTACTAGGGCCAGGAAAGTGTGGGTGAGCAGATTAGCATGCCGACCCACCACCACAGGGTTTTGTAAACCTTCCACCTTGGAAAGTACTCCTGCACAGTGTCCGTATTGATACCCAGGGGATGTCCAGGATAAGCATAGCATTTTGGGGTCGATCTCCTCCCAGTACACCACTCCACCAGCCGGTGCACAGCCACTTCTGTCGGGTACCCATTTTTTCTTAACAGTGGTTCGTGAATATGGCCACTAGAGGACACACAATCCCAGCGGTGAGCCTCCAAGATGTAACCCCAGATGGCCATCCCAGGGGCTACTACCCCTGCCTGATTTGCCACTAACAGGTTGAGGGCCTGGATCCAATGGCGGTGCCTCCACCCAGAGGTCAGGGTTTGCAATAGTTAAACTAACTTGTCACAGCCTCTGGGACACTGCAACCCTTTCTTCCCACTAGTGGCCCACACAATATATCAGAATTACCTTCACAGTATACACTTACCCCCAGGTCTGGTTCCGGCACTGGGACCTCCTGTGAAATGAGATCAACAATGCAACAATCACAGTACAGTACTTTAACATAGACAAATACCTCAGGCAGTATAACTTTTGCTGAAACAAGCAGCTCTGATTTATTTAGGGATATAACAAGGACAGGGGAAATCAGGTTAATTAGCTTATCACTCTAATAATCTACCTATGGCTCTGTGCAGGCCTATCCCTATCATTACTGTCCTGGGTACCCAAGCCTAGTGGCTAGTCAAACCGTGGCAGCTGGTGAGGGCCTTTCACACAGAAAAGGAAAATTAAACAGTCAGCAGTACAGTAATTCCATTTGGATTTAATGTGGCAATTCAACAGGGGCGACCCTGAATTAGTACTCACGACCTCCAAATAAGATAGGGTCCTTCAATGTCAGCCAGGGCTCACTTGAGGATACAAACCTCTTACACATCCATATAAAAAGCACTATACCAGGCAGGCTGCATCTGTATCCCGATCGTAATTACTGCACAATACCGGAGAACACACAGCAGATTCAGTTCCTGACAGACCGAGTGCAATTTTCAGCAATTCCTCCAGTCTTCTACAGGGTGAGCCTGGTTTCTACTCTTCAGAGATCCTTTGATTCTTTTCACAGGACAGTTCAGTCCTAACAAGCTGTTACACAAGCTGCAGACCGAACTCTGGGCCTTACACGTTTTTGACTAAAACTGCACACTGAAAAACACAGGGCTCCTTCCTTCTTCACTGCCAAAGCTCAACTGAAACTCCAACCCGACAAAACCCGGGCACTTCCTTTGAGTTCCTCCCAGTTCTTGACTGGATTGGCTGTCACTCACAATAGACTGCTGCTGTTGGTCCAAAAGGCACTGAAGTCTAAACTACATCTCCCAAGTCACTGCCCATACAATCCTCTTGTGGCTGGCTCAGATTACGAGTCCAAGTTCTGATTCGTCCAAGGCACCATTTTAGAGCTAGCTTACCCCACACTGATTGGTCCAGTTCAGCAGTTCAAAACTAGAATGGGAACTAGCAGACACAGTTCTGACTGCAAAGAAAGCAGTTAGACAAACTGTAATTTCATTATTACTCTAAATAATTTCTGGCAAACAGTTACATCTTTCAGATAGGTTCCTTTGCACTCCTAGTGACTGCAAAATGAAGTGAATTGGCAGTAGCCCAGTGGTACTCAGAAGACACACAGTTCCCCATACAAACTAATTATGTCTGCAAGCAGACAGCTCTTAAAGAGACAGTACCAGAGGCTCTAAAAACACTCACTGATAAATGGCTTAAATGCCAAACACCATTCAGGCTTGGAGCATTCAAGCAAGCTCCTGGAAGTCTTTTGGGAACCCCCATTTGCAGGGGGGTTACACATGCAGTTCAGAGTCCCTACACAGTCACACACTCTGGGTACCCAGGTAGGGGAAACAGTGGACTAGCTAGGAACATTGCAGCTGGTTGGGGCCTTGTGATGGAAGAAAGCAACATGCACAACACCCACTATTTGTAATCCGGAGCTGTAGGGCTCAGTTCATGACAGAAAAGGCAACAAGACAATCAGACGACAACACTTTTAGATGTAGCTGTTGTTGCAGGGAGCTACCTTGATGTTTACTCACGATACCCAATACTGGACACAGGCAGGATGAAATCGAGACTGCAGGCCATTGAGCTGGAGTGCCTGGAGAAACAGGGCCCACACGGATCAACGAGGTGTCATTCCTGTTCAAGGCGTCGAGCAGGGGACTGATCCCCAGGCTGGTCTCTCGTTGATGACTTTCTCTGCGTAGCGGGTATTCTGGCTGAGCCAGTGTAGCTGGGCCCAGGCATATGGAAATGGATACGGATTCAGTCCGTGGAGCTGGATACAGCCTCTAGCAACCAAAACACAGTTCAGACACACAGTGGGGAACCAAATCACGACCCACTACAAGCACACAGCACATTTACATGTAAGGAAATTCCACTGTACCAGGCAAATAGCTCTCTGGTCGCAATTACAGAGTCTCTGCACAATCCGTGAGTTCAGAGGTAACTGGAAGTCCTGACAGGCCGATATCATTCAGCAAATCTTCGGTCTTCTTCAAGTTAAAGCCTGGTCACAATTCAGTGGCTTAATTCGCTCTCCAAATTCGGATTCAGTCTGAAAAAAGCACAGGTTCCCTCTCAGGGACAGCAGGCAGGCATGCAGGCCAAACTCAGGCCTTTCCACAGTTCTCCTGCATGAATCCACTATGGATTGCTGCTCGAACTATCTCAAGCTGTCACTTCTTCACTTCTCAACTCAGAATTAACGAAACTGCAGGCAGGATCCAAAAGGTTCGGTTGGCTGATCTGTCAGTCAGTCACAACAAGGGCTCCCCCTCCAGGTTATTTTAGGCGCCAAAAGCCCAAAACTACAATTCCTATAAGTTTCGGCCCCACCAAGCCCCTGTAGGCAGGCTCCATTTTAGAGTCCCAAATGTACTGATTGGCCCATTCTGCAGTCCAGGACCAAGATGATGGAAACAAACAGAACTGTCCATGCTGCAAAGAAGGCAGGTTAGAACAAACTGCAATATTAATATTACTCTAACAAATGATCAGCAAACAAGTACATCTTCTAACAGAGCTCCCTGTCAGATTAATTATGACTGCAATCCAGGCAGCTCTTACAGGCACTTTCTGGCAATACATTTAAACTGCTAAAACGCAGAACACCAGCCTGGCAGTGAGCATTTAGGCAAGCTCAAGGAAGACTTTTTGGGAAACCCCATTTGTAGGGGGGTTACATGTGACTATGCTACTCGATACCCAGAAGCAGATCCAATGCGTACTGTAACAGCCCCAAAAGTGGCAGCAGAGCTTGCAAAAATTTTCAGCAGAGTGTGCATACCTAAAGAAGTGATTACTGATCAGGGTAGTAATTTTGGTGCTGCATTGCTTAAGGAGCTGTACAGACTGCTAGATATCACTGCCATAAGAACCTCCCCCTATCACCCTCAGACAGACGGTCTTGTTGAGCGTTTTAACCAAACCCTAAAATGCATGTTAAAAAGGTTTGTAAAAGGGGAGGGGAAAGATTGGGACCAATACTTGCCTTACCTACTTTTTGCTTACAGAGAAGTGCCACAGGCATCAACAGGGTTTTCGCCATTTGAAATGCTGTATGGTAAGCAGCCAAGAGGGCCACTGGATGTGATAAAAGAAACGTGGGAGGATAACCCCACTCAGAAACAATCTATAACATCTTCCTTCTGTGCCCTAAGAAAGAAGCTGGCACAATATGTTGAAATTGCCCATAGTAATCAGGAAGAGGCCCAAAACCAGCATATTATGACCATGGGGTAAAAGAAAAAGTTTTCGAGCCAAGTGAAAAGGTTTTGCTGCTGTTACCTACAACAGAAAATAAGCTGGTAATGAAGTGGCAAGGGCCCTATAAAGTGCTTAGGCGTACTGGCACTGTTAACTACGAGATTGAGACCCCTGACAGGAAAAATCCTACTAAGATATACCATGCTAACCTCCTTAAGAAATGGGTTGAAAATATGCCAAAAGCTATATTGCTAGTTTTACCAGAAACTGATAAAGAAGATATTGATTTAGCTTATGATAGACTGGAACAAACTGTAAATGCTGATGCTGTAAAGGTGAATGTTTCCTTAACCTCAGAACAAACTGCAGGAATTTGTAATGTGCTAAAGACATTTAACAGTACTTTTACCACGGTACCAGGCCGAGCAAAAGGGGTTGAGCATGTAATAGTGACAAGAAATGCTTGTCTTATTAGGCAAAAGACTTACAGGTTACCAGAGCAGTTAAGAGCTGACGTGGTTAAGGAAATACAAAAAATTAAAGAATTGGGTATCATAGAGGAGTCGAGGAGTGCTTGATCATCTCCCATGGTAATTGTAAACAAAAAAGAAGTGGGTGTTAGAATCTGCCTTGATTTTAGGAAACTTAATCAAGTGTCAGAATTTGACAGTTATCCTATGCCTAGAATAGATGATTTGGTAGACAGACTGGGGAGTGCAAAGTATATCACTACCCTCGATCTCACCAGTGGTTACTGGCAAATACCTTTAGCTAAAGTATCCAGAGACAAAACTGCATTTTCCACCCCTATAGAATTCTATCAGTTCACCACCATGCCATTTGGTTTACAAGGTGCGCCAGCTACATTCCGGTGGTACATGGATGTCATTTTATCCCCTCACACTGGTTATTGTGCTGCGTACCTGGATGATGTCATGGTGTACAGTCCAGACTGGAAAAGCCACCTGGAACACCTACGAACAGTTATCTAAGCTATCAAAAATGCAGGTCTGACTATTAATCCTACCAAATGTGCACTGGGCATGCAGGAAACCAGATATTTTGGGCTATGTGTTGGGAAATAGAGAAGTTAAGCCAGACATTTCTAAAATAGAAGCTGTAGCTATCAGCCCTGTACCAAAAACAAAGAAACATGCCAGGTCATTTTTAGGGCTGGCTGGTTATTATCGCAGATTTGTTCCCAACTTTGCTGAGTTAACTACTCCCCTCACTGAACTCACAAAGAAACGGTACCCAAATAATGTGAAATGGACCCCAGAGTATGATGAAGCTTTTCAAGCCATAAAGGCTGCATTATGTTCAGCCCCTATTTTAAGGAGCCCAGACTCTGAAAACACATTTTTGTTACAAACAGATGCATCAGAGGTAGGTCTAGGTGCAGTCCTGAGTCAAAATGTAGATGGGAAGGAACATCCTAGTCTGTATGTAACCCCAGGTGGTATGCCGTTGCCATCTGACAGCAATACCAGGTGGGCTGGGTTCAGGGAGGAATAGGTCACTTGGCACAAAGGCTAGGTTTGGCTACTCTGCACAGGGGCACCCAAGTAATTCCGGACACAGGAAGCAATAACTGTAATGTCCAATACCAGAAGTGGGATTCTAAAGTGTGGCTTTTTATTCACATCCAAACAGAATAAACAAAGCATAGATGGACCCCCACGGGGCTACACTCCTGGTAATGCAGATTAAAAGAAACAAGAACACTACCTCAACACTTTAGCCCTCAGGCTCGGAACCCACCGGGCACACAGCCTAGACTTGCACGCTGCTTTGGGTTACACAGCCCGAACTTGTACACTGTTCTGGGTTTTCCCTGGCTCGGCTCCCTTGCCGGCCACTCGGACACCTTCCATACTTCATGAAAAGATTTTCTGGTGGCTCCCTAAACCACCTAAGAGCTCCATGGCTCCATCAGGGAATTCCTCCTCTTAATCCCACGTCTGGGTACTCTCCTCAGGCACTGGCCAAGTACCTGAGAGAAAGTAAAAAGGTGTCTCAGAGCAAATCCGTAGAGGTGAATTTGGTTACTACTGATGGGGGGATCTCCCACCTCTCGCTCCCACAATTCATACCCGGCCATTTCTCTGGACAGTAAACACCTCATCCTGTAAAGCTTTGCAATGTAGATTCTTGATAAATGTATATCACATTCCATCTACTTATCTGGCTTCCCACTTGTGCTGGACTTGAACATACTTTTAAGTGGCATTGTCCATTTTTCTAGACCCCCACTGAGTTAAGCAGTCCAATCCCCACTTTCCAACTGTTCAGGTGAAAAAACACTTGGCCCTTTTTCAGAGCGAACTCACCCTTTGGTTGCAGGTGCCCCACAGGCGATTTCCTCCACAAGGAATTTCTCTCTCAGAGCTTCTGGTGCCTCAGCACAACTTGAATAGGCAACTTCTTTCCCTTAGCCGGACCCTGGAGGGTTGCCCCTGGAAAACAAGCAAAAACCTTACCCCCCCATCCCCTCAGGGATGGGGCTCTTGACCCATTGAAAGCGATCTCCACCACTTCAATTACCAGTTCCTGTGTTCCTCTTACGATGGAAACACACACCTTCCAAAAGTAGCTCTAAAACAGAGCTTAAAACTCTGAGAGCCTGCACACACTCAGCTGTACTACTGTCTCTCACTCAGACTGCACACAGACTGAATTCAAAATCCCCAACATTCTACATTAACCACCAACTGCAACATTCTAATGTGGCTTATGCAGCTGCGAAAGTTCTGAGACTGAGAACTGAGTGAGACAGTGTGAAATCCATTTAACTGGAGTTTCACAAGCTGCCTTCCCTGCCTACCACTAGGTCTTACTGGGATTCTAGTAACTCTGGGTAATGGGGGGGGGGTTAGGAAATTGCATGACAGATAGAAAAGATACTCCACTATCGAAAAGGAATGTTTGGCAGCAATGTGGACCATGGAGTCCCTTAAGTGTTATTTGCTAGGAACTGACTTTGTTCTTGTAACAGATCACAATCCTCTCTGTTGGCTTAACCAGATGAAAGATAAAAATTCCAGAATCACAAGGTGGTACCTGGCACTACAGCCATTTAAATTCACTGTGATGCACAAATCTGGTAAAGAGAATAGCAATGCTGATTTTCTGTCAAGATATGGATCAGGAATTGAGGGTTCTGAAGGTTGAAAACAAATGTATGGGCTTGAACTTTACTGTTTGCTGTCCTGTTATATAAAAACTGATAATGTACATGTGCTTAACTTCTGAAAGCAGCAAATGTTAGTAGAGAATTAAAAGTTTTGGAAACCTGTTTAATAAAACAGGTTCCCTCTTAGGGGGTGTATGTGACAGAGTACAATAGGACCCTGTCCCATTTGTTAGAAAGTGTTTACAATGCAAGGATCTATTTGTAACCCCCCCTACAAATGGGGGTTCCTGAAAAGTCTTCCTTGAGCTTGCTTAAATGCTCACTGCCAGGCTGGTGTCCTGTGTTTTAGCAGTTTAAATGTATTGCCAGAGAGTGCCTATATAGCCTCTGTGTACTGTCTCTTTAAGAGCTGCCTGGATTGCATTCATAATCTGAGAGGGAGCTCTGTTAGAAGATGTACTTGTTTGCTGATCATTTGTTAGAGTAATAACAATATTGCAGTTTGTTCTAACCTGCCTTCTTTGCAGTATTGACAGTTCTGTTTGTTTCCATCATCTTGGTCCTGGACTGTCAGAATGGGCCAATTTGGGACTCTAAAATGGAGCCTGCCTACAGGGGCTTGGTGGGGCCAAAACTTGTAGGAATTGTAGTTTTGGGCTTTTGGCATCTAAAATAACCTGGAGGGGGAGCCCTTGTTGTGACTGACAGACAGATCAGCCAACCGAGCCTTTTGGATCTTGGGGAAAGTCCCACACTGTTTGTAGTTTCAGTTAGATCTGAGTTGGGAAGTGAAGAAGTAACAGCTCGAGATGGTCTAAGCAGGAATCCATAGTGGATTCACGCAGAAGAACTGTGGAAACGCCTGAGTTTGGCCTGCATGCCTGCCTGCTGTTCCTGAGAGGGAACTTGTGCTTTTTTCAGACTGAATCCGAATTTGGAGAGCGAATTGAGCCACTGAATTGTGACCAGGCTTTAACCTGAAGAAGACCGAAGATTTGCAGAATACGATTGGCCTGTCAGAACTTCCAGCTACCTCTGAACTCCCGGATTGTGCAGAGACTCTGTAATTGCAACCAGAGAGCCATTTGCCTGGTACAGTGTAATTTCCTTACATGTGAATATGCTGCATGCTTATAGTGGGTCGTGATTTGGTTCCCCACTGTGTGTCAGAACTTTGTTTTGCTTGCTGGAGGCTGTATCCAGCTCCATGGACTGAATTCGTATCCATTTCCGTTTGCCTGGGCCCTGCTACACTGGTCCAGCCAGAATACCTGCTACTCAGGGAAAGTCATCGACGAGAGACCGACCTGGGGATCAGTCCCCTGCTCAAAGCCTTGAACAGGAATGATGCTTCGGTGATTCGTGTGGGCCCTGCTTCTCCGGGCACTCCAGCTCAACAGCCTGCAGTCTCGATTTCGTCCTGCCTGTGTCCAGTATTGGGTATCATGAGTAAACATCAGGGTAGCTCCCTGCAACAACAGCTAAATCTAAAAGTGTTGTCATCTGATTGTCTTGTTGCCTTTTCTTTCATGAACTGAGCCCTCCAGCTCCGGATTACAAATAGAGTGTGTTGTGCATGTTGCTTTCTTCCATCACAGTGCCGCAACCAACTGCAACATTCCTGGCTAGCCCACCGTTTTCCTACCTGGGTACCCAGAGTGTGTGACTGTGTAGGGACTCTGAACTGCATGCATAACTGTCTGATTAATATAGCTTTTAAGCAAATCAACCTGATTACGCCCCTACCTTGTTCAAGTCCCCTGAATAAATCAGATTTAATTTTGTTTGCATTTAATCTGACTGTGATTCTAGTTTGTGCCAAAAGTATTGTACTGTTGCTATTTTTTGTGCTTAACCTTGTTTTACAGGGGGTCCCCAGGGTCAAGCTAGAGGAACCAGCCCTGGTAGTAAGTGCAAACAGTGTAGGTAATTGCCTGGTGAATAAGAGTCATTGTGAAAGTAATTATTGTATATTATTCCAGGCCACTAGAAGGGAAAGAGGGGTTACAGTGTCCTGGAGGCTGTGCCCAGGTTAGCTTGACCACTAACAACCCTGACCTCTAGGTGGAGGCACCCGTTTCATTACCCAGGCCCCTTAACCTGCTACTAGCCAAGCAGGCAGCGGTAGTAGCCCTTGGGATAGTGCCACTTAGGGGTTACATATTCTTTTCTTTTCTGTCTCTTCTTTGTCTGGTTGCGCAACCAAATGTTCCTGTGAGACTTCGGACTTGATCAACCCAAATAGTCTTGCAATTCTTTGTCGCTCACTGTATCTCAGTGCTCCCGTGCTATCTGTCTTTTTCTCTCTTGCATATCTAGATCTGCTGATATAAAAATATGTGCAAATCACTGTATGGAAATTTAACTGATATTGGGATCCCTTGTGTTTGGAAAATATATAGCATTACTGTTGAAATGTATATAATTATAATTTGAGATTATTACAAAAAACTGTTGTAAACTCTAGAGGTTACTTGAGTGCAAATCTTCCAGCCTTTTGCAAAAGCTGCAAATGGGGCCTCTCAGCTAAAGCACACTGTGTTCAAGCAACTCCAGCCTGATATTTACAAGAACAGAATATTTACAAGGACAGGATGCTTGCTAAGAAGGGGGGTTGAAAAGACTTATATAAGAGCTAAGCTGCAACTGCAAGAAAGATTAGGAGAACAAGGGACACAGACTGAAAGAAAACTTTATTTTATTTTTGCCTTTGTAAATAGTTATACTGAACAAGTTTATTTTATGATACTGCTAGTGTAAATAAATATTTTTGGTGAATTTTACAACTGCTCCTGGGTTTCCTGTGCTTCCTGACTTGTGCCTCGACAACACTCTGGTCACCAGCCCCCGCTTTGATACCAGTTTTCTTTTATACCTATCCTATGCATGTTTGAAACCCATCACAGTTTTGTCCCTACCACCAGTTTGGCCTGATGACCCCATGGCACGCCCCGAGGCCTGTTGGTGTGGGGGGTAGGGGGGTAATCCTAACCTCGAATTTCCAAACTTTTGTCACTTGTGTGCTGTCAACCCTTACTGATACATTAATGCAGTTTTTTTGCAATTAATTTTCCATGTTTTTGAGAAAGTGTAACTGGTATGTGTTTGTGGGAGCTGTGGGCCCTCTGGGCCCTGTGCACCCACTTACACATAAGAACGGAGACATATAGCAGCCCCATAGTGCTGAAAAGGAACCCTTGTAACACTAATTTGGCAGTATCTCAGTAACCATAGTAACTATGAAAAAAATGCCATGGCAGTTTTAATCATGATTTGGAAACCTCCACGCAAGCTAAAGGTGGACTAAGCCACCCAGAGTGAAAAATCTGTATCGCAAATTGTTTTCGAGATACATGCACTGGAAGGTGCTGTGGGCCCCGCAGTGTTATCCTATGGGAAATTTCTCAACTTCGTAGTACTGTAACTTTGTAACCATTTTATATTTTCTGACCAAACCACTAAAAGGCACATCTGTGGTGCCAGGGCTTGCCACCCTGCAAATTTCAGCCCAAAATCCCTGACCGTTTAGTTGCAGTGAGGTGGGAAAGAAACTGTTTTTTTAAGGGCTGTTTACCCATGAGACATTCGTGAAAGTTCTGCGGTACTTTAGCGAAAATTTTCGTGATGCACATATATTTTTTCTATAGGCTACAATGGCGCATGAAAAAGTTTAATAACTTTTGAACGGATTAATATTTTTTCACCAAACCTTCAAAAGACACTTCCCTGACCCAGTCCTCATGTACCCTGAAAATTTCAGACCAGACTGCAAACCTTTCGGACTGTGGAGACGAGCAAGGAATTTCACAAAGTTTAGAATTTTTTACAGTTTTTGATGTTTCGCAGCTCCGCAACTGTAAATCCAACTGGAACAAAACTCTTCAGATCCAGAGATCTATAGTACCACACCGTGTATGCAAAATTTCATCCAAATTGCGCAAAGGGTTGCAAAGTTATTAAAGTATAAACATTTGGGTTTAACATAGAAGTAGCTGCGCAATCCTAATTATACTGGCCCTACCGGACCAGTATAATATTACGAAGTGGAAATGACATGGTAATCAACATGTTATATGTTGTAGGTGTAACAACATCCAGCTCCCACCACATCCACTTACCATTCATCGAAATTGCACTTGTGAATTTTGACATGATTGCACATTGTGCAAAGTGTGGAACAGTTCAACAAACAGAATTTTAAAATGTAATAATTAATGGCTATGATTTTTTTTCCACTGGAAACCCATGGAGTAATTTGCCATTATAAAGGAGTGTTTATAACGGCAAACACGTGCTTGGTTTTCCTACCACTGCGCATGTGCCTGGTGCCGCTCTGCTCTTCCTGGTAGCATGAGACCATGGCTTACCGCCGGAGATCACACAGTAAACTCTGACTGGGTGGTAAGTCCAAAAAATAAATACAAGAACTCAGGGCTAAAAGTAGGCTACTGTTTAAGAAGAAAAAAATTATGTGTCTTCAGCAGCGCTTCTGACCGGCGAACAGTCGGGATTAGGCGCAGCTGCTGAGGGGCAATTTATTTTTATATAATTGCTGTGGCAAAAAATCATAGCCATCAATTATATAAAATAAAACATGGGGTGGTGTCTAAACTCGAAGTTTACACACACCCTCGGGGTTAGATGCTGACATAAACCCCTCGGGTGTGTTTAAACTTCTTTTTACACACACCACCCCATACTTTATTCTATATATATTGTTTGAGTTCCATCTTGGACATATACTTTTGCAAGCTATCAGGGAGCATTTACATTTTATCATTTTCCGAAACTATAGCACTAAAGTGTGATTGTGCTTGAATTTTAGAGGTTACATTCAGTGTAGTAGGGTGAGCAGCTGAAAGATTATAATTATTTTATTCTTTGGTAACTGGGTAAGGCTCACTAGGCACAGGTGCCTGTTTTCAGGGGTGACCTGGGAGCACTGGGGATGTTAAATGATTTGTTCAGAGTCACAACAGTATGGAAGTGGAGGCTGTGGGAATCAAACCCAGGTCTGTCTGCTGGATGTACCAATCTCATTCACAGCTTGTTACTCCAACCTTAGGCTATACTGCCAGCCCCATTAGCACTTTCTATTTATTGCAAACTATTTTTTATTTTGCTATAAAAGTTTTTATTGATTTTTAGCACTTGATTAACAATAGACGAAATTGGGTTAGCATATGAAGTATACATAAGAATTGTACAGTATGCAAATAAGCAGAAGACATTGAGGTCATTGGAATGATCAACACTCATTTAGCTGCATATACCAAGTCTTAGAAAGTCAAAGGTACAAGGACTTCCGTCGTGATGGCTGCCTATTAGGACGCTCGAGTCAGTGGCTGCCTCACTACATCTGCTTCTATTTCCAAATTAACCCTGCCTATCGGCCCCTCTGTTCGGGGTATGATCATCGAAGCGTCGTGGTCTCTCTTCTAAAGCATTTCACCCACATATCATCCGTTTACCATGGAAGCAGAGATGGTAAAACCAATGCTGAAGCATACCCTGCCGACTGTGCTGGTGAAAGACAAAGCCGCTAAGCGAGCCAAGGCCAAAGGGGAAGAACCAACATCGCACCCCCATCCTCCAGATGTACTTACAGAAAAAAAATTAATGGAGGAGCTGGCTCTGATGAAAGTTACCTGGTTAATGCTGGCATCCGAATTCCGAAACATGCGAGCCTCCTTAGATCATCTAACTGCTCTCACCGCAGACAACGAGGCCCATATTTCATCCCTTGATGACTGGAGACACAAGTTGGATCCGGAGGTAGTTTCATTGAGGCAGAGTCTCAAGAAAACGGAGGAGAAGTTAGAAGACTTTGAGAGGTGTTCGAGGTGTAGTAACCTCGTTGTGTTAGGATTACCGGAAGGGGAGGAGGGCATCACAGCCATACATTTTGCCCAGAAGTTGTGTGAGAAATTGGTTGAGCTTTCTCCTAATGGCCCAACCTACATTGTTGAGTGTGCACATTGTTCACTGAGGCCTATGCCTCTTGCAGGCTCTCCACCCAGACCCTTCTTATTCCGAATGCTAAATTTCTTCGACAAGCAGCATGTTCTAAGCAAGTTAAAAGACATTAAAGAAATTCAGTGGGCCGGCAAAAAGATACGCATAGCCCAAGACCTACCATACATAATGCATCAAAAAAGGTCCGTCCTTCACCCCATTGTCAACAAGCTTGTCTCAGCTGGCATCAAATTCAGGGTCCGCTACCCAGCGACTCTCCAGGTGGCCAAGGATGGACAGTGGCGGTCCTTTGATACTGTGGAAGCTGCTAGTGAAAATTGCAGAATTATGTTCCTGGATCTCTTTAAGTGAAACTGTAATGCATGAGCGACATCCTGTGGCCGTTCGGAGGTTCTGTGAGGTTGTGTCTTCAGATGAGGCTGATTGATGGTTCCTTAGACCTGAGACTACTTTCTCTGAGTGATAGCTCTGGACCAACTGAGGAATGTTAACTGTATCTTTACTGTTTTGCCAATTTTGTTTTATTTTTTTAATTTTTTATTTTATTTTAATCTTTGGTAACCGGGTAAGGCCCACTAGGCACAACTGCTTGTTTTCAGGGGTAACCTGGGAGCACTGGGCGGTTAAGTGACTTGCTCAGAGTCGCACAGTATGCAAGTGGAGGTTGTGAGAATCAAACGCAGGTCTGCCCTGCTGGATGTACCAAGTTCATTCACACCTCATTCCTCTAACCTCTAGACTATACTGCCAGCGCAATGTTTTTTCCCTATGTTTTTGTTCCCATATTTCAGGTGTTTCCGTGTGCCTGTTGCTTGTTCCCCAATTATGCGGGATTTAATCACTGTCAATGGTGGGGCATGCCAGTGCTACCTGACAGTGAGCCAATAAGTAATTTGTACGAGCTGCTTTCCCTTTATTTATGGAACTGCTGTTACCCCGCCAGCACATAATCCTGGCTCTACCTCGGCCTGCAAGTACTGTGAGACTTTTGCAAGTGCTCTAGCAGTTAGATCAGTTAGAAGGCAGTCAGAACAGCAAAGGTCCAAACCGAGGAAAAGATAGCCAACTCAGTTAAGAAGGGGGATAAAACCTTTATAGGTACATCAGGGAGCGAAGGAAGACCAAGGGAGGATAGTGAGGCTTAATATAGGGAGGAGGGTGGGAAGAGGAGACTGTGAAAAGGCAGAGATATTAAACAAATATTTTTGCTCAGTATTTACAAATGAAGAGGGGAGGTCATAAAACAAACAGTAGAAACACTCTGGATACAGAGTTGATACCAGCCCATTTACAGAAGAAAGGGTTCTGAAAGACTCTTAAAACTGAAGGTGGACAAAGCAATGGGGCCTGATGGGATTCATCCCAGAATTCTAAAGAACTAAAGGTAGAACTAGTGACACCACTGACTACCCTTTTAACAAATCATGGGAGGATGGGTGGTACCCGAGGACTGGAGGAGGGCAGATGTGATTCCCCTTCACAAAAGTGGGAGCAAAGGTAGAAACAGGAAACTACAGACCTGTTAGTTTAATCTCAGTGATAGGGAAAATGATGGAATCACTTCTGAAGGAAAAGAATTGTCCGAGTATCTAGAGGCCAGAGGGGCACAGGACCCTAGGCAGCATGGATTCTGGCGGAAGGTCATGCCAGGCAGATCTGATAGATTTCTTTGACTGGGTGACCAAAGTAGTAGATCAGGGAGGGGCTGTGGACATGGCCTACCTAGACTTTAGCAAGGCATTTGACACAGTCCCACACAAAAGATTAATATACAAGTTAGCCAGCCTGGGAGTGGGTCCCAAGATGACAGCCTAGGTAAAGAATTGGCTGGAGAATAGGACACAGAGAGTAATAGTAAATGGAGTCCACTCTGAAGAAAGGAGGGTACTAGGTGGGGTACCTTGGGGGTTCAGTATTAGGACGGTCCTCTTCAATGTCTTTATAATCGACATTGCAGAAGGACTGGAAGGAAAATATGTCTCTTTGCAGATGACACAAAGATCTGCAACAGAGTTGATACACAGGGTGGGGTGGAAAGGATGAGAAGGGACTTGGCAAGGTTAGAGGAATGGTCAAATGTATGGCAGCTTAGATTCAGTGCTAAGAAGTGCAGGTAATGCACCTGGAAACAAAACCAGGGAAGAGTACACAATGGGGTGAGAGACTAACAACAACAAAAATGGAAAGGGGCCTGGGGTAGTCATATCAGATGACCTAAAGGTGGGCAAGCAATGTGAAAGGGCAGCAGGAGGGCTGGGGGATACTGGGATGCATAGGAAGCATCACCAGTAGAAACAGGAAGTTATTATCCCTCTGTACAGACAGCTGGTGAGACCCCATCTGGAGTACTGTGTGCAGTTCTGGAGACCCAATCTCCATGAAGACATAGACAGGATGGAAGCTGTCCAGAGGAGGACAACTAAAATGGTGCAGGGTCTGCACGGAAGACATATGAAGAGGAGCGAAAGGAGCTTAATATGTATAGCCTGGGGAAAGGAGGAGAGGAGGACATGATAGAAGCGTTCAAGTACCTCAAGGGAATCAACAAAGTCCAAGAGGTAGCATCTTTCAAAAAGAGGTGTGCAGAACAAGGGGGCACAATTTGAAGATAGAGGGTGGCTCAGAGGTAATTTAAGGAAGTATTTTTCACAGAGAGGTTGTGGATGCATGGAGCGGCCTTCGAGGGAAGGTTGTGAGTCAAAATCAGTGGTGGAATTCAAGCATGCATGGGACAGTCCTAAGGCAATTCTAGGGGGTGGGGGTAGGAAGAAGTAGGCTGCTGGTTAACTAGGATCTGCAGCTTATCCAGTAGGTAGGGAAATGGGCAGACTGGGTGGGCCAAGCGGTCCTTATCTGCCGTCAAATTCTATGTTTCTATGATCCTCATTCATACTTCATGGGAGAGAAACTGGCTTTTTTTCCTATATGCAGGCCCTGTGTTTTAGTACCTTTCATTTGTGGGTCATTCATTAGGGTGGAGGAGGGTTGGGGGGTTGAGAGCCGTTCTAATCTCACCATACAGCTGACATGACCAATTTGTTCAATCACCCTTAGTAATGGACATACCATCATTTCTCAAACATGAGAATTGTTTGCTGGAATATTAAGGGTGCCTGTTTGCGGATAAAGAGACACACCAGGTACTAAAGCATCTGGCGTTAATGTGATGCCAGATAGCACTTCTACAGGACACGCATCTATTAGAGGTAGAAAACAACCTATTTCATCTGGGTTTTATTGAGTCAGTCTACGTTGCAGGGGCCTCCACCTCGAAATGTGGGGTAGCAATTCTGTCTGCCAGAGGGGTACAGTTTTTGGAACTGCAATGAGATATAGACCCACAAGGTAGATTCATCCTTCTCAGAGGGGTGTTGGACCACAGAGAGTTCCTAATAGGCTCGGTCTGTGGCCCCAACAGGGGATCCCCCAGACTTTTCTGCCAATCTCTCCCTTACCTTGGCCCCTTTAGTAACCTGCCAATTGCATTAGCTGGGGACTGGAATCTGTTGGTAGACCCCACCCTAGATAGATCCTCTTCCAGGGGTTCCATGCCTTCCCTGGCACAGCAGTCACTTTGTGATCTTTTGGAAACTTATGGGTTATGCGACCCCTGGCGTCTCCTCAATCCCCACACTGTGTCCTACACATTCTACTCGCCACTGCATAAATCCCTCTCTTGTATTGATTTTTTCCTGGCAAGCCAAACTGTGCTGTCCAGTTTGCAGGGTTGTGGTATAATCCCTAGAATCCAATCCGACCATTCCCCATCTGGTTCGAAGGCAATTTGGCCCAAGACACTCAGAGGGACACTATTTGGAAATTAAACTCACAGTTACTTGCTCAAGAGGAGACAGTAACTCAGATCAAATACCTCACAAACCAGTTTATGATAAACAATGAGGGCTCTATCCCAGGTTTTGACCAAATATGGAGTTCTTTAAAATGTGTACTCAGAGGTGACTTTATTAGGATTGCAGCCACTAGGAAGCGTAAGCAGAAAGCAAAGTCTAAGTCCCTCCTGGAGGCTATCGATGCCTAGAAGCATCCCTGACCGACTTCTCATCTGAGGACAATATACTCCGTCTAGCATCACTAAGAAACCAATATGCAGAAATTTTAAGGGAAAAAGCAGAGTACGTTCTTTTCAAAACCCAAGCCAGATACATTGAACTAGGTGATTAAGCTAGTCATCTATTAGCAATAAGACTTCGGGAAGCAAGAAGAATCACGCCTTGTTACATCCCTATCCTCCCTGTTTTTCAACGCAATTTTAACAACCCCCAGGGAAATCGCTAAAGAGTTTGAGCAATATTACAGGCAGCTCTATAGCACCCCCTGAGGCCGGCCCCCGGGATAGTGACATCCGGGACTACTTGGCCGCTGTCCCACTCTCCTCACTTGACGTAGCCCAGCAAACTTTCCTTGCTCACCCTATCTCGGTGCTGGAGGCGAGGGAGGTGATCTGGTCCCTTCTGAGAGAGAGAAAAGCTCCGGGCCTGGATGGCTTCCCTTCAAACTTCTATAAAACTTTTGAATCTGAACTGGTGCCTATCCTTCACCATTTTTTCAGGTTCATTAGTAACCCTGGGATTATGGACCCTACACTTCTGGAAGCGATCATAATAGTTCTGCCAAAACCTGGTAAGGCTAAGGACAAAGTCACAAACTACCACCTCATCTCATTGATGAACTGCGTTATAAAAATCTTTGCTAAGATAGTAGTTACTCATATTGCAAAAGTATGGGAGGGTCTCCTTAGCCCAGAACAAACTGGATTTGTTCAGGGTAGGGCCTCGTTGGATCACATTCATAAACTTGCCCACATAGAAACATAGAAGTTGACGGCAGATAAGGACCGCAAGGCCCATCCAGTCTGCCCATTTCTTTTTCTACCTTATAAATGTGCCATCGGCCTTTGCTCTGTCGGTGACCTATCTATTCATAGTCATTTGTATTGCTCCCTTATGCCTATCCCATGCCTGTTTGAAGCCCTGCACTGTATTCATAGCCACCACTTCTTGTGGTAAGCCATTTCAAAGCATCCACCACCTTTCTGTGAAAGAATTCCTCACATTCCCCCTTAATCGGCCTCCCTCTAATCTCATGCTGTGTCCTCTTGTCCTGCTATTTTTCTTATATTTAAACATGTTAGACTCTTTCACCTTGTTTATGCCCTTAAGGTGTTTGAATGCCTCGATCATATCACCTCTCCTCCTTTGCTCAGGGGTATACATATTGAGCTCAGTTAATCTGTCCTCATATGTCTTCTGATGCAGTCCCTGCACCATTTTAGTTGCCCTTCTCTGGACTGCCTCAATTTGGTTAATGTCCTTGTGAAGGTGTGGCCTCCAATACTGCACGCAGTACTCCAGATGGGGCCCTAACCAGTGTCTTGTACAGAGGGATTATTACCTCCCTCTTCGACTTGTGATACCCCTACTAATACCCCTAACACCCCCTAGCCTTACCTGCGCTTTAGGAGGTCTGCTTGGATGATTTTAGGTCATCAGTGATGATGATGCCCAAGTCTCTTTCTTCCTTTGTGACTGCTAGCAGCTCCTCCCAGCCTATAAGTGGCTTCAGGGTTTCTCTTCCCTATGTGCATGATTTTGCACTTCTTTGCATTAAATCCCAGTTGCCACTCTTCTGACCATTCTGCTAGTTTATCAGATCTCTTCTCATTCTGCCCACCCCATCTGGCTCATCTACTCTGTTGCAGATCTTGGTGTCATCTGCAAACAGACAAGCCTTACCCTCTAGTCCATCTGCAAGGTCACTAATGAAGATGTTGAATAGGACTGGCCCCAGGACTGATCCCTAAGGTACCCACTTGTGACTTGCATCTCTTCTGACTGTATGCCATTTACCACCACTCTCTGTTTTCTGCCAGTCAACCAGTTTGCCCCCAGTTGACCAACTTCTGAGCCCACCCAGCCTACCCAGCTTATTTATCAATCTTCTATGTGGAACAGTGTCAAAGCTTTGCTGAAGTCAAGGTAGGCGACATCAACTGCTCCCCTTGGTCCACCACTCTGGTTGCAGTCAAAGAAATCTATGAGTTAGTTTGACAAGACCTTCCTTTGTAAACCCATGCTGTCTTGGATCCTGTGCCCCTATGGATTCCAGGTGTTTGCACTATCCTTTCCTTAAGGAGTTCCTCCATAATCTTGCCCACTACTGAGGTAAGACTGGCCGATCTGTAGTTCCCGCCCTCCTCCCTGCTACCACTCTTGTGGAGCGGGATCACATAGAGCCCTTCTCCAGTCTTCTGGGACCTCTCCTGTGCTCAGAGACTCACTAAACAATTCTGCTAATGGCTCTGCTAGTTCCTCCTTTAGCTCCTAGTACCCTGGGATGTATGCCATCAGGTCCGTTGCCTTATCCACTCTGAGCTTAGCAAGCTCTTGTAGGACCCTTTCTTTTGTGAAGGGAGTAGTGCTCACCTCCCTCCCCCTGTGTCCATGATGCTGGGCTGTAGGCCCTGCCCTACCTTCTCTTCAGTAAATACTGAGCAAAGTATCTATTTAGGATAGATGCCTTTACAGGGTCCTCCTCCTCACATGCTCCCTTTTCTCCATTAAGCTTAGCAATACCCCCTCTGGACTTTCTCCTTTCACTAATGTATCTATAGAAAGTCTTGTCACCTTCTTTTACTGTTCGTGCTAGTGTTTCCTCAGTTTGGGTCTTTGCCTGCCTTACTGCCTTACCTGCTTCCCTTAGGGCAGTTTGGTATGCCTCCCTATCTTCATCCCGCTGTGTTCCCTTATATTTCCTGAAGGCCAGCCTTTTGGCTCTGACCTTTTCTGCTACTGTATTTGAGAACCAAAGTGGTTTCCTTCTTCTTTTTGCACTTCCTTTTCTGTCTAACACAATGGGATGTTGCTTCAAGTATTGCATCCTTAATGCTTGCCCACTTTGCCTGTACCCCCTCACCTGTGTTTCTTTTTGCCAGGGCTAGCTTAACTCTGTTGGCCATCTTATCAAAGTCAGCTCCTCTGAAGTCCCATATTTTTGCCTTGGAATGGGATGATTTAGATGTAGTAGCCAAATTGAACCATACCATGTGATGGTCACTGGCCCCCAGGTGACCTTCTACCTGGAGATCTGTGATCCCTTCTTTGTTAGTCAGTACTAGATCTAGGATAGCCCTGTCTCTTGTGGGTTGCTGTACATATTCTACGTATCTAGGGATGCTGCGCAACCAATGGCCCTAGTGTCCCTGGATCTGGAGAAAGCATTTGACAGGGTTAGCTGTCCCTTCCTCTTCGGCACTCTGGCTAAATTGGGTTTCCCACTGTCTTTTGTTGCCTTGATTGGCTCTTTATATTCCCATCCTAGCGCCAAAGTTTATTGCAATGATGTCTTCTCTGCCACTTTCCCCTTAAAATCAGGAACCAGGCAAGGATGCCCCCTGTCCCCGTTATTTAATCTGTATTTAGAACCCCTCCTGCGTCAACTAAAAGCCTCCGCATCCCTGAAGGGCATCGTGATTGGGCCCTACCACTTGAAACTATCTGTCTATGCTGACAACATTCTACTTCACATTAGCGACCCCGGTAACTCTATCAGGGCAGCTCTTCAAATTATTGGTCAGTTTAGCTGAGTCTCCAACTATAAACTTAGCCTCAGTAAGACTGCAGTGATGCCCCTTAATCCTCTTATGACCCATAGTGAGATTGCTCCATTTTCCATGGTCTGGAACACTCGACTTAAATATCTAGGTATTATACTATCTACTTCTGTATCTTTAATGAAAAAGCTCAACTTGGACATTCTCATTCTGAGCATTAAGCAGGACTTAAACAGGTGGTCTCCCTTATTTTTGTCCCTCCAGGCAAGAGTTAGTGTAATTAAAATGCATGTACTGCCCAGAGTGTTCTACCCGTTAAACATCCATCTTCCCTTGTCCTGGTTTCGCAGTCTTCATAGTATTATTTCCCAGTTTCTATGGCGGAACAAGCCGCCACAGCGGTGGTATAACCAAATCAGCGCTCCACGAAGTCTGGGGGGTCTTAAGCTCCCCAACTTCTGCTTTTATTAGTTGGCCAGTCACATGGCCAAATATATGTATTGGGCTACTACCCCCCAGAGAGCGAGAGCATCGTCATATACTCCCATCTGTCTGCAAGTCGAGAAACATCTCATAGTTGCCTCCAGGATCTCCCCTGCCAGTCTTTTATACACGACACCTCAAAAGCTGCCGGCATCTTTTCGCAACTCGGTCATACACACCTTGATAAAAGTCCACAACCAATTATGCAAGTCTCTAAAATATGATAACCAGCATGACCGTTTGCAACTACTGTTTGGTAACCCTAATTTTCGTTTCAGTGGTCAGCTAGTTTTTCCTCTGAGCGGGAGTGCTGTCCTGCAGACCTTGGTAAGTGATCTCCTTGTGGATAATAAATTAGGGGCAATGCCTGAATTACTGGCACATTTTCAATTGTCCTCGAAATATTCCTTCATCATGTATCAGATTAGACATATGTTAATTAAATGGTATGGTCTGAGTGTGTGGACGGAGTACCAGTTGGCTCCCCTTCATGATTTCTTGGATCTTGTTGAACAGCCCTACGCAGTCTCCCGGTTGGCCTCCGTCCTTTTTGGTAAGCTTAATCCCAACATCTCTGGTCACGCTCAATACTGGTCAAGTACCTTTCCTAATGAAAATCTCTCATGGGATAAGATCTGGCAAGGAGTTTACTTATATATGGGTAATGACAGGCTGAGGTTATCACAATTTCATATCTTGCATAACATGTATTATACTCGTACCAAAGTGTTTGATATGGGTAGACTCCAGGACCAGGCCTGTTTATTATGTGGCCAAGAACCAGGTTCGCTACTTCATATTTTGTGGGAATGCCCTAAGGTCGTCCCTCTCTGGCGTCTCATACAGGCTAAAGCTGACCCCCTGTTAGGCCTACAGGATTTATTCACACCACAAATATGCATACTAAGGGATTACACCTCAATACCAGTAAGGGAAATATGTTTCCATATTGCTTTCATATCCCTATCAGTTAAAAAAATGGTTCTCCAACACTGGAAAGACCAACAAGTGATCCCTTATGCAGAATGGATGAATGAACTTTTTCATAATCTCAGGATTGAAAATGCGATTGCCAGCCTTGGTGGGAAGCAATCTTTGTACCAGTCCAGATGGGAAAACTGTACCTTGTGGTCCCTAAATATCCCCTAGCAAAATGGCCTTTCATCAGTTCGGCTCCCCGTAGTGGGGCTGTGGCTGAGGGACTCAGAATACCTACCAGGCTCTGGTGTTAAGCACTTTAACATAACAACCCCATGAAGTTCTCAGAGCCTCTTCCTAGCAGCGATTTTCTGCCCCTGTCATCCAGAAAGTTTAACTGCGAGAAGCATGCTGGCATCCACTGGAATAGGCTCTGGGGCGTGGGTGGGATGGGTGGGAATGGGGGGCAGGGGAGTAGGGATGTGAGGAAAGAAGAGGGGAGTGGGCTGGGGAGTGGAGCCTTGTTTATTTGAAATGCCATCTCCTGCAACTAGTGTATTGTAGTAAATGCTCTGTATGTCTTATATTCCATTGTCATACGCACTGTATTCTCTACGTGTACTTTTGAATAAAACATACTAAATTAAAAAAAAAAGTAAAAAGTACAAATTTTCAGTTATGCATAGAAACAGTTGAATGTATGTGTGTCTTAATTTGGTCCTATCATTCACTAAAAATACCACCAACAGCTTAATCTGGTTTAATTTCAGTTGGTTATCATTTGTATCCTCCCCTCCCCCAGTTGCCTAAACGAGGGACTTCAAACAAGTGGGCTTACTGGTCAACAAAATTCAATAAATAAATAAATAACAGCAAACCTAGAACATTCCACCTGAAAAGAGGTGGAGTTATACAAGTAATTGATTAAAGTAAAAAACAGCGCACACTGGATACGGACAGTCGGTGCATCTATGGGCTGCCAGCCTGAGTAAATCACAGTCAATTAGGTGAATGCATTCACAGAAAGAGATGAGCCAGAAAAGCTTTTCAAATTTGAAATAAAGCTATTTTATTCTCCAAGCTTGGTGATACTGCACATAACTACCCCAGCGCTTCGACCACAAGGTCTTCATCGGGGGAGCTATACAAGTAATCTGCTTAGGGAAGTGGATAGTATAAGTAGCAGTATGTATCAAGTAGCCCAACAATTATATCCTCTGCTGAGTGACTGGGAGGAGCCATACCCCTATAATTGAATAAGAGAACTATAGATGTGAGGGGAGAACAGGGTATAATGTTAAGAGAAACATGAAAATCTACTGGTAGTTATGTGGTTACAGTGAGGGTGAGGGTGAGGGGGACAGTGGCCCACAAGAGCTGGGCTAGGGGAAGGGGGGTGTCTTATCAGTTCCAAGGACTGATCCATCAGTAGGGTAAGGAGGAAGTGTCTCACTTAAAGTGATTTTGCGAGGTTTCACAGATGACTTTTTCACATAGTATCCCATTGCTGCCTATTCTTCAGATGTTGAAGCTGCAATCTGTTTTGTAAAAAAAATCTGTCATAGTCATTTTACGTTATGTTTTATAAGCACTTTTTCCTCCAGTTTTCTGTGTGTGGCTTCCTTCCAGCCCGCATGCAAGGGAGCTGTCAATGTTTTACATACAGCACCAAGGAATTCTGGGTAAATTATAAAGGTGATTTGCACAGTGGCGGCTCTACACCAGGGCCCGCCAGGGCACGTGCCCTGGTAAAAAAAATGCTGTGCCCCAGTTGGTGCCCCATATGGTGCAGAGATTCCCCCATAGTAACAATATATAAGTGCCCTAGCTACCATCTGTTGTGCCCCAGCTGTGCCCTGGTAACCATTTGTGGCTAGAGCCGCTGTTTTGGTAGTGGTGACTGCAGTATAGTACCTAATATCTATGTGCAGTGTAGATGTCCACAATACCAAGACTGACCAACAGAGGTCTCCATTTCAAACCAGTGCTTAAAGTGATTTTGTGAGGTTTCGCAAATACCTTTTTCATCCAAAGAACTCTCTATTGTATTTTTGTTCTGTTCTCATGTGTAATACTGTTGTAATTGTTGTATTTACCCAACATATAGTTCCTACTGTTTCTGCTTACTGCCATCCACCAAATATGTAAATTGCCCTTGTATTTTGTGTAACTATTTAGTACTGTCGCCTCAATTGTACCCATGTTGGGTGGGATATTCAGAACTGTGCCAGGCAGGGGTGCAAGCCCGGGCACAGCACAACTGGGATGCACCAGGGTGTGATCTGGGCGATAGTCAATGGTGCTGCCCCATGGCTCCACACCGTTGAATATGTCACTGTGGCCACCCGCAGTGCGCAAGGCGCAGTGGCACTGTGCCAGCGCAAGTGGCCAGAGAGGAGCAGGGGATGTACTAGCACAAGTGCCGTTGCGCTAGGCGAAGCAACCGTGATATTCAGCGGTGGACATGCAAATGGGGCCATAATGTATGCAAGGCGCAAATGGGGCCTGTTGGGGGGGGGTACGGGTACCACTGTACCACCAGGGAGTAAATTTAATTATTACAGCCCACGATCGGGGCACGGAGTTCGGTCCACTGGACCACCAGGGAGAATATTAATTATTACAGCCCGCGATCGGGCACGGAGTTCAGTCCACTGGACCACCAGGGAGTAATATAGATGTTACAGCCCACAATTGGGCATGGGGGGGTGCTACGTCACCAGACAGTGCCATCAGGGCTCGGGTGGCCACCCACAGCTGGCAGCTGCCGTGTTGCGCCCAGCAATATGGCAGCTGGCCTGTGGGTGGCCAGTCCTTGCTCCTGTTTTTTTGGGGCACATCTTGTGCCCCCGTGCAGCGCCGAGGCGGGTGTGTGCCAGCTTATGCGCCGCACATCCCGGGCTGAATATCAGGATGTGCCGCATATGCATGAGCATGCCCCCCCCGCATTTGCGCCGGATACATTACTGGTGTGTCCTGGTGCATCGGGATTTGAGCGGAGCAAATTCCCCTTTTGAATATCACGACAGGGCGCAACCCCTTTGAATATCCCACCCGTTCTATATACTTCTGTAACTCCAGTTCCCTGCCCCGCAGGATGCATCTGGAAATGAGCAATTATTGCTCACTATGCCTTCCTGATGAAGCACTTGAATAAATAAATGAATAAAAATTATATATAGACATATGTAGCAAGGCATTGAGTGTACCACTAATTGCCTCAGACCAGGTGTGTAACCTTGGTGTGATTTTTGACGTTGGCTTACCTTGAAGGCTGAGGTGTCGGCCGTAGTTAGATCTTCCTTTTACCATTTTAGGATTATAGGCAGCTAGCGTGAAACACTTGGTTCCGACTGAAGATCTTCACACCTTGGTTCACACCTTTGTCACCACCCATCTTGATTATTGTAACGCCCTCTACCTAGGGCTATCGGGGGTTGACATCTGTCACTTGCAGCTAGTGCAGAACGCAACAGCCAGGTTGTTGACTGGAGCCCTTAGATCCAGGCACATAACACCTGTGCTGCGTGAACTGCACTGGCTGCCAGTACAGTGGCAGATAATCTTCAGAGTCGCATTGTTAACCTACAAAGCCCTACACAATCAGGGACCGCAGTACCTGCAAGAACTCCTGATCCTGTACTGCCCCTCCCACCCACTCCGATCCTCAGACGAGGGATTGCTAGAGATTCCCAGGGTCCGTCTGAAGACATATGGAGGAAGAGCATTTGCTTTTATGGCTCCGACCCTGTGGAATTCTCTACCTCGTCAGATAGGAGATAGCCTGACCATAGAGGGTTTTAAAACGTCTTTAAAAACCCACCTATTAAATCAGGCCTTTTACGGCCTATAATAGGAAAGGCCTTTTATGAAGCAGTTGTTTATAAGAAGTATGATTTGTACTGATTTTATTAATATTTTAAATGGTGTATGGTGTTGTGAATCCATGTTTATGTGTAAATGTTATTCTATGTTTTAATCTGTAAGAGTGCCCTGAGCTCTGGAAGGGCGCTCCTTAAAAATAAAGTGATGATGATGATGAATAAGAAGTTGTTTTCCAATTTCCTTACTGTGAAGTGCAGTCTCATATTTCTGTAGTGGCATCAACAATAAAAGCTCTCATATGTTTATTTTCAAAACAAGGCATTGTGCATATAGTATCCAGCTGACAAGATTTCTTTACTGAGAGATGCAGTCCTCTATTTTGGTAGCGTAGATGTCTGCTATACCAAGGCTGACCAGCAGAGGTCTCTGTTTCAATCCAGTTTGTTTCCCTTGCATGATGTCATGGTTGGGGGTTGCAGTACTGAGAAAAAGAAGGGGCCGGTTATGCAAATGAAGCAGAGCACAAAAATAAAAGCATTTATTTTTCAGAGAAAACAGCACTTTTTGGCAGTTTGAATGGTTGAAGATTGAATCACAACTCCTACAGGTTACTACTCCCATTTGCTATGGCAAACCTCACAAGATCACTGTAGACAGTAAAAGCAGCTGGTATAAAGCTACCAACTTTCCGAGGCCTAAAACTGGGATGAGTCCATCCTGACCATGACCCCCCCAACCCACGTGTCACTCCCACAGGCACCACATGCAGACAACGCTGCACACAATTAAATTTTGCTGCTTGCTCTGGCCATGCCTCCCCACAGTAACACCAGTAGCAAACATCTAGATTAAAACAATACATCATTCTGCTGCAGCAAGTTCCAAATCATGATGTATAGAAAGTTCATTAGAAGCAAACCTTCATTAAATTGTGATCAGACATTCGAGCTGCATGTATTGCTCCTCCTGACAGTCCCATCCAACCCACTTACACTCATCTCATTTGCTGAGCAAACTTCACTTCAGTGACTCCCACCACCACACCAGATTGTTTTCATGCACTTCCCTATAGCTGATCAGGTTCAGGTACCTAGGTTCACTGCTGCCGGTCTCTTCTCTGTCTGGAGTCCCTCTCAGCTGCTGGCAGGCTGATGTCCACATGCACTTGTTTGAACTAGTACCCATTCTAATCTAACAGGAAGGAACATGCTTTACTGTGCTCCCACTGACATGCTTCTGGTGCAACACAGGTCCAGGGACTGAAGTTGCAAACTGCTGTCCAGCCCGAGCAGCACCACAGTGGTGCTGAAATAACTGTCACTCACAGAGTAGCAGCCAGGAAAAAAAAAACAGGGACAAAACTGGGACAAGTAAGCAAAAACCAGGACAAAAGTGACATTTTGCAAAACTTGTGGGGACACTGGGACATGCTGCCTAAAATAGGGACTGTCCTGGGAAAATAGGGACTGTGGGTAGCTTTAAGCTGATAACATTGAGAGCTGAGTAGTTAAGAGTATATTCAGCCAACCTTTTGCCTCATGAATCAGGGACAAGGCTTAAAAAATCAGGGACAAAGAGCCCAAATGAGGGACACATCTTAAAAATTGGTACTATTCACTCAGAAAGTTTTGATAGAATGAAAGGATTTGTGTTAAGATGCATTTTCTGAAGAAGAACAAGTCTGTAACTTTAATGTGTGACATTATTTTGTGCTTTTAATCCCCACTGTTCTGTCACAAAACACAAATTTTGCGAGGGACAGAGGAAAATTCTGACGCAAAATCAGGGACATCCCTGAAAATCAGGGACAGTTGAGAGGTATGCAAATAGGGGTTCCAAATTTTCTGATAGTTGCAGACCTTACCCACAGTTAAGTGTGAGGTTCTTTCATATTTAGCTGTTAAAGACACAATATTAAACCATTCTTGCTTAGATGGGGGTGGTGTGTCACACTCTCTCCAATGGCAGAGCAGCACTCTTTTGGCTGCCACAAGGGCTCTATTTAATCATAGGAGTTGGGGCCTAGTCAGGACAGTATTCTGTTGGGGAGGCCCTAGGAGGGCAAGCTGCGAATCACGAACCCCTAGTCCAGGAATCGCTTTGGTGCAGGTGGACCAAACCACAGTCCAGAACTGATTCAAAACTGGACAAGTCCACAGCACATGGGTCAAGTGTGACGCGGGATGAGAACCATCTCCAACAATCACTGTGATCAAGTAGACCTACTCTGTATAACCAGTGTGGAGTCCTATGTGCCCTGTGTAGGATTTTATATTGCAGCGTCTTTGCTTGTCATTCGAGGGTGGCTATGTAAGCATTAGGCCACACTTGTTCCCACAGCTAAGGAGGTATCGTTATCGTTAGGTATAGCTCTAATTCCTATTTTTTTTAGCTAGGACTTGAGGAAGAGTTCACATCCTACAGTTCTTGAATTTGGCCATGAGATGTGCATTTTTCAGGGCTGCAATCCAGATGTCAAGTGGGGGTAGGCTGCAATAGTTTGTTGTCAGAGGCTACACAACTCTTTAGCATGTTGTGCAATTGTACATTATCTCTAGAAGTGGGAATGGGGTAGCTAATATTTAGTCCAAAGATCCTCGAAGGAGTACAAAAGGCCCAAATCAGTAGGCTGGCTGGATAGCGCAGTGATAGAGTTACTGCTTGCTGTCGAGATGACCTGGGTTTGCACCCTGAGCCCGGAATGTCTGGTGCCGACCGGTGAGGCACAGTTCTGGTATCCATTGGATGCCTTCCTCCTCAGGGAGGGAAGGAGGGGACCTCCTTCTGTTGCACGACTGCCCCCTGGTGACCCAGGGGGGAGGGGGGTTGTCGTGTGGGAAGGAACAAGTAGTCCTGCTGAGGTGGCCTTTCGTCAGCACGTACCCACTCACCTGGCAAGTGTCGTTGAACCATCACATGCTCAGAGTGGAGCTGGCAGGGCAGCATCAAAGGTAGGGCTGGGCTCACCCACCCTTCTGGCAGCCCTGATAGGCATTTTGCCAAGGCCACCTCTCAGGACCATGCCCTGGGGTGGGATAAGGGGAGGGGCTAGTACAGGAATAAAACCTCCAACAGCACTGGGCAGATAAAGCTGCCCTTCTTCCCACACCACAGCTGAGTCTCCTCGACTCCTCCCACAGCTTGGCGGCTCCACCCCATGGGCCCCAACTGTTCAGTGAAGTATGTTCCTCCTGGTTTCAGGGAAACCGGAGGGTCCCGACCATAGGGAATAAGTCATGGGTTACAGTCGAGTTAACCAGAAGGTTGTCGAGCAAAGGCTGGTGTTGGGTTGGATCATCAAGGGGGACGTCACGTGGCACACAGAAGGCTTGGGCAGGTGGAAGAAGGTCCCAGCAGCTGACGAGGCAAAAATGGGCTACAAAAACAGAAAGTTAAAAAAGGAAAAAGGCTTAAATCAGGATGGTATAGATCCCAGAATTCTGTGATATCCCTGTCCTCCCACTCTTTCCAGTAAATGGGCTGGCCATCAATTGTCAGTTGGTGGTTCCACTATATGGGTCGAGTAGGTGCAGTCTGTGAAGTCGAGCCCAGTTGTTTATTTGTCCCAAATATGTTTAGTATACCTAGAACAGGGGAAATAACAGTTCTGAGACTCCAGTCTGGAGAAATAACAGTTCTGAGTGACCAGTCCAGAGATAGAAACATAGACGTTGTGGCAGAAAGGACCCCCTGGCCTATCTGGTCTACCCTAAAACAATTGTGTACCTACTGTGTTACTGCAGACCCTGTTTGATTTGAGGCCTTACCCACCCCAGCCCTGTTACTAATGTCCCCCTGTGTCTATCCCATGCATGTCTGAATCCTGCAACTGAGTTGGTATCCACCACCTCCGCTGGGAGTCTGTACCAGGTGTCCACTACCTTTTCTGTGAAGAAGTACTTCCTCACATTCCCTCTGAGCCTCCCCCCTCCCAGCTTCATATCATGTTCCCTTGACCTTGAGCATCTCTTCTTATGTAAAATGCCACCCTTCTGTACCTTATTGATACCCCTGAGGTATTTGAATGTTTCTGTCATGTCTCCCCTTTCCCTTCTATCCTCTAGAGAGTACAGATTTAATTCCTTGAGTCTTTCCTCCTAGAGATTCTGATGCAGGCCAATTCACTATTTTGGTTGCTCTGGCAGATGGCCCTAGGTAGAGGTGTGTGTGGAAAAAAAAACCCAAAAAAAACTTCAGGTGGAATTCAAGCGAAAGTCTGACTTCCATTTCCGCAAAAGTTTGGAAACCCATTTCCAAACTTTCATGGATAGTCTGCCAGTAATCACTGCCCGATTGCCCGCAAAAAGCACTGGTGGCTAGTGGTCCCTCCCCCCACCCGACCAGTAATTTAAAAATCCCTGGTGGCTAGTGGTCCCTCCCTCCACCCTATTACCCGCTCGACCTATAATTGAAAAAGCCCTGGTGGCTAGCGGTTGCTCCCCCAATCTGATCACCCGCCCGACCTGTAACTGAAAAAGCCCTGGTGGCTAGCACTCCCTCCCCCACTCAACCTGTAACTGAAAAAGCCCTGGTGGCTAGCACTCCCTCCCCCACTCAACCTGTAACTGAAAAAGCCCTAGTGGCTAGCAGTCCCTTCCCCCACCTGATCACCCGCCAAACCTGTAAATGAAAAGCCCTGGTGGCTAGTGGTCCCTCCCCCACCCCATCACGCACCTGACCCATAACTGAAAAAGCCCTGATGACTAGCGGTCCCTCCCCCACCCTATCACCTGCCTGACCTGTAATTGAAAAGCCCTGGTGGTTAGCTGTCCCTTCCCCCACCCTGATCACCCACCCGACCTGTAATTGAAAAAGCCCTGGTGGCTAGCGGTCCATCCCCCCACATCCGATCACCTGCCCGATCTGTAATTGAAGAAGCCCTGGTGGCTAGCAGTCCCTCCTCTCACCCAATCATCTGCCCGACCTGTAATTAAAAAAGGCCTGGTGGCTAGCGGTCCCTCCCCCCACCCGATCACTTGCCTGACATGTCCAGTCAGTGTAATCCTCCCATCTCTATCCCCAGTATAGTATTATAAACTTTTTCCCCGGTGGTCTAGTGCCCCCCATCCCCAGATTACCAGTCCATAAATTAAAGCGTTAAATCTTTGTTGGTCTAGTGCACTCCAGCACCCCCACCCCAGCAGGTAGAATCCCACCACCCCGCTCCCCCCATCCCGAACCCCACCGGGTGACCGGCACAGCCTTCTTCTCTTCACCACGGCCGGGCCACCCACTGAGTTGTTAATAAACGAGCGTGTGCTTGATTGCCTTGGATGTTGGGGATGGAATGCCAAGTGGCCTTCCTGAGAGACCAGAAAGATACCATCCAGCTGAGTTCCTCATGCCTTGGTGGAGTTTGTTATTTATTTCTGTTTATGCCCCTTGCAAGCATGGAAATTGGCTGCAGATAAGGACCGCTAGGCCCACCCAGTCTGTCTGTTTTCCATACCTGCTGCAAAAAAAACACAGACCCTACTTGATCCCTGGCTTTATTTTCTTTCCTATCACTAGGGTTCCCCTATGCCTATCCCATGCATTTTTGAATTCCTACTAAGAATTTCTAATTTCTCTGCTGGGAGGCTGTTCCATGCATCCACCACCCTTTCCATGAAGAAATACTTCCTCATGTTTCCCCTTAGTCTATCCCCTTCCAGCCTCATGTCATGTTCCCTTGTTCTAGAACATCTCTTTTTCTGAAAGATGCTACCCTCCTGTACCTTATTTATTCCTTTGAGATATTTGAAGGTCTCTATCATATCCCCCCCTTCCAAGGTATACATATTGAGGTCCTCCAGTCTCTCCTCATATAACTTTTGGTGCAGACCCTGCACCATTTTTGTTGCCCTTCTTTGAACTGCCTCTGCCTTATCTATGTCCTTACGGAGATGCAGCCTCCAGAACTGGACACAGTACTCCAGATGGGGATCATCAATGATTTGTACAGTGACATCACCACCTTCTTTCTTCTGCTGGTAATACCTCACCCTATGCACTCCAGTACCCCACTGGCTTTCCCCGCAGCTTTGGCACATTGTCAGCTTTAGGTCATCTGATATGATTACCCCCAGATCCCTTTCCTGTTTGGTGACCATCACTATTTCCCTCCCCAATCATGCAAGCCTTCCCTTTGCCGGTGCATGCCCTATCGGGCTCCCAGAAAACCACCCAGCCACAATGCCCCTGCTCGCAACTAACTCCCTCTCGAAGCCACATTCCTGTCACCCCTGGGCAGGGACAGAGAGTAGAGGGGCGACCCTCCAAACCTGCCATATGATGTCTGGAACATGACGGGAGGCTTGGCAAGAGTATATTGGGGACCTTCATTCATGCTGCACAGGGGTATTTCCTTCAGTTTTCTCCCAGTCCCCAGGACTTTGCTGGCTGAGAGCACCAAAGCACACATGTGTATGCAAGGCATGCTGTCAAGCCGGCACTAGGCGATGTGCTCCCTCCCCTGAGTGCATCTAGCTGTACTGCTGCCTGTGGTTTCCCCCAGGTGGCAGTATCACAGCTGAGCACGCATCACTCCCTCCCTTCCCAGGGGAGGAGAGCATCACTCCCTCCCTCCCTTCCCAGGGGAGGAGAGCATCATTCCCTCCCTTCCCAGGGGAGGAGAGCATCACCTGGGATGCTAAGTTCTCAGTCCCCTGGCTGGCCCAAACACTCATGGCTAGTTACTGAACCCAGGTCGCCTACCAACGTGAGCGGTAGCAGTATAATTATTGTGTTTCAGGAAACCACTATTAATAAGCCATGGCTTAATTTGGTTTATACCATCTCTTGTCCTACACTGAAACATAAGAAACATAGACTGTGTTGGGAGAAAAGGACTGGAAGGCCCATCTAGTCTGCCCTGTTTTCCCTGCCAGTTACTACACCCTGGACCTTATTCAGTCTCGGATACGCCTCCCTTTCCTCTACTTTTTATGCCCATGTGCTTATCCCATGCATGTTTGAAGCTGTCCACTGTCTTTGCCCATACCACCTCATCTGGTAGGCTGTTTCAGGCATCTACCACCCTTTCTGGGAAGAAGTGTTTTCTCACATCCCTCTTAAACCCCCTCCCCAAGTTTCACTGCGTGCCCACATGTTCTGGTGCTTCTCCTCTGAAAGAGACTCCATTCTTGCATCTTGCACACCCCTGTGAGGTACTTCTAGCTCTCAGTCATGTCCCCTCTCGCTTTCCTCTCCTCCTGTTGTTAAATAAAAATCTTAAATCTTGTAACCCTAATGTTGCACAGATGGGTTAGCTTGTTATTTTATTTTTATTTATTTATTGAAATGTTTCACCAGGAGGGCACACTGAACAACAAGTTGCTTATCTCACGGTGCGACCTGGGGGGAGGAGGTTACATAGGGTTGTAAAGGATGATCAGTTACCATAGTATGTGGGTAGTACAAGCAATACAACCTTGTAAGGTTATGCAATAGTTGGAACACAAGGTATTGTACAATAAACAGTAGTGGAACATTGGGTAAATTACAGTACATGTCCAAAATCATACAAAAGAACATATAAATGTACAAAACAGTAATAATGCAACAGAACCATTATAGTGCATGAGTGTACTAGGAGCAGGCTCGAGGTAGTATGCAAGTGCTAGTGGAGTAAAAAGGATCGGGTAGGTTGTGCACACGGGTGACCCAGAAGGGCAGGTGGAGAAGAGAGGGGGAGAGGCAAGAACTGAATATGAGGAGAAGGGGTAGCCATTTCCTGATTCCCCCTTCAGGATGTTGAGAACCCTGCCGGGGGTGGGGTAGGAAGGCAGAAACTGGGGAAAGGTATTAAGGAGGGTTAAAGCAGGAACAGCTGAGGAGAGGAATGGCAAAGGTATGCAGGGAGTAGATGGAGGAGGAGTGTCAGATTGGGAGGGAATTCCATTGTAACTCCCCTGCAAATGGGGGTTCCCAAAAGTCTTCCAGGAGCTTGCTAAGTGCTCCAAGTCTGGATGGTGTTCGGTGCTTAAGCCGTTTTAAATGGCACTGCAGCAAGTGCTTTTAGAGCCTCTGTGTACTGTTTCTTTAAGAGCTGTCTGCTTGCAGACATAATTAGTTTGCAAGGGGGGACTGTGGGTTTCCCTGCTCGAGTTCCGCTCAAGCTGCTGACCAATCGCTCCGTTTCTGCCGTCGCTAAGTGGGCAGAGTGAGCACTCTTGAAAGATGTAGCTAATTCTGGGGAGAATTGCAGAGTATTAGTGAAAATGTAGTTAGTCTAACCTGCTTCTTTTGCAGCATAAACTGTTTCTGATCAGCTACCCCATTTTGGTCCCAGACTGCTGAATTGGGCCAATCAATATGTGAGGACTCTAAAATGGAGCTTGCTTTGGGCCACTGGGGACTGGGACTCTTGTCTGGAGCCTACTAAAAGGGGGCTGTATGAAGAGAGCCTCTGGGTAATGTAGTTTTGGATCCTTGGCGCCTTTTTGCACCTATAGAGGGAGCTCTTCTGTGATTGACAACAGAACCGACCAACCGAACTTTGTTGGATCTGAAGGAACTGCCCTGAACTGTCGCTGGCAAGGCAGATTCGAATTGGGAACTGAAGAGACAAGACTGCTGTGTGTTCGAGTGGCCGTTTTGCTGTGTAGTTCACACGGGAGACCCATGGAAGGCCTGTCTAAAGGCCTACTAGCCTGATTTCTGCCCGGAGGAGGTGCAGAGGACTTTCAATCGGACTGAATCCGAATTTGTGTGGAAAGAGCAAGCTGCTGCTGTTTGGGACCAGGCTTAAACTGTAGAAGACCGAAGATTGTGCTAAATGTGATCGGCCTGTCAGAACTGAGTGGTCTGGTACAGTACCATCTTTTTACATATGAATGTGCTAGATGCTGGATGGGGATCACAGTTTGTTTCCCCCACTGAGTACAAGCGTTTTACATATGAATGTGCTAGATGCTGGCTGGGGATCGCAGTTTCCCCCAGAAGGACTTGTGTGCTAGTGCTGGAAGTTGTTGCCCAGCGGAAACTTCGGACTAAATCCGTGCTGTCCACCAATAGACCCAGCCACAAGGGCCTTGCCTCACTGTCTTGCTACACAGAATCAAGTCATCGACGAGAGACCTGCTTCTGGCTATCTGGAACCTCAATCCACCATCCCTCCTGTGTTTCATCCTGGGTACAGTGAGTAATATCAGGGCAGCACCCTGCAACTGTTATTTAATCAAAAGTATGTCATCTGATTGCTTTGTGTTTTTCTTTCCACGAACTGAGCCATCCAGCTGCGGGTTACAAAGTGTGTATGCATGTAATTTTTTCCATCACAGGGCCCCAACCAGTTGCAACAGATCTGGCTAGCCCCTTTTTCCATCCTGGGTACCCAGAGAAGGTGACTAATTGGGACTCTTAAGTGCATGCACAGTAATTGTTAATGTGTTTAACCTAATTAACCTAATTTCCCCCCTTCCTTGTTACAGCCCCCTCAATAAATCAGATCTGTTTGTTTCTGCAATTTACATTGACTATGGTGTCAGTTTATACAGAAAGCATTGGTTTGTGACTATTGTACTGCATCACCTTATTTTACAGGGGGTCCCCAGAATCAAGCTGACGGAGCCAACCCAAGGGGTAAGTGCCAAGCACAAGTGTATGTAGCTAGCATATCTGGGGTATTGGGAAAGTTACTGTTTTGTACTGTGTGGGTCACTAGTGGGAGAAAAGGGGGGTCACAGTGTCCCAGAGGGCTGTGATCTGGTTAGGCTACCCGCCACCAACCCTGACCTTTGGGTGGAGGCACCTGTCATAGAACCTAGGCCCCTCAACCTGTCACTAGCCACACAGGCAGGGGTAGTAGCCCTTGGGATAGCGCCACCTAGGGTTACACCAGATTTTAGGGAAGCGATTGGCGAAACCAGTCTGACCAATGAGGGTGGAGCGGCGAGGGACCGTCAAGGTGCGGGCATCATTAGATCTGAAAAAGTAGGGTAGGGGGAGGTGGAGTGGAGAGGATAACAGATAGGAGGGAGCACCGAACAAGAATTTGAGGTTAGTTTGGCACAGCGTGAGATGCGTCTATGAGATAGTGGAAGGAAGGTAGAGCGATAGGAGTTCACAGTGATGAAGAGGAGGGGAAATAAGCAAAGCGGCAGAAGAGTTAAAGAGAGTGTCCAACTTGGTCAGGAAGATTTGGGAGCAGCACCATAGACTACATCACAGTAGTCAAAGATGGGGAGTATCATCTTCTGGACGATTTCACGCCTCGCAGTCAGCAGGATGCAACTATGATTCCTGTACAGAGCACCAAGCTTGAGGCGCAGTTTCTTTAGGATAGCATCGATATGCACAGAGAAGCTGAGGTGCTGGTCCAGCCAAACCCACAGATATCTAAATGAGGTGTCCTCCGGGATGGTTCCATCAAGGGTGTGGGAGGTGGGTAGGGCCGGGAGCCTAGAGAGTCTCTGCCTGGTGCCAAAGGTCATTGAGAGTTCTATTATTTATATTTGATAGGGCGCCTTTCAGTCAGCTCACAGTGTTAAATAGTAAGTAATAGAACATTGTTATGCATAATATATACATTGCAAAATTGATGACAAATAAAAAAGACAACATATTAAATATAGTATTTTGCATATATAAAATGCTTATGCAGAGCAATAATTGTTTTACATAATAACAGAGGCTAGAACACTCCTCCCACAGGAAAAGCTTGGTCCATAAATATTTTCTCGGTTTAAACTTTTGAAGTAGTCCAGCAAGGGGAGAGTCGGAGGCCCAGTGGAAACAGGTTCCAGAGGACTGGGGCAGTAACCATAAAAGCCCGATCCCCAACAGACGTTAGCTTTGGTGGTGGCACACTCAGCAGCCTGTGGACCCAGCCTGTATATAGGGAGTTGGAAGCTTGCGAATGTATTGGGGGCCCAGTTAATTCAGGGCTTCAATAAATTGGGAATCATACAAAAAAAAAAGCCCCAGTGCTAGTATCCCTACTGGTGCATGTTCCAAATGAAATGTAAGGCCAACAGCAAAAAGAACTAGGCACACCATGGCATATTATTCAGCTCAGTTTAATAAAGTGCTGAATACATGTGCAAAAAAACTTTACTAGCAGGCAAGCTAGAGACGACCGTCTCCATCGGAGCCAACTTCCCCATGTGCATTTGACATCAGTCTGATGTCTTCAGGGCCAATCTGAGGAAAACATATGATGTCTGATGCACATGGAGGCAGTTGGCTCCAATGTTGAGTGGCTGCCTTTCTAGCTTTCACATGTATTCAGTAGTTTATTAAACTGAGTTGAATAATATGTGCAGGTGTTCCTAGTTTGTTTTGCTGTTGGCCTTCAATAAGTTAACACACAAGAACCCTGTGGTCAAGCTCCCATTTTACAGGTAACCGGCCCAGAATCTGTAGGGTGGGATTAGTATGATCTGACCTCCATGCTGAGGTCTGAAGCCTCGCAGCAGAATTTTGGACAAGCTGAAGGTGTCTTACTGGATCACCAGGCAATCTCTTATACAGTGCTTTACAAAGGTCAGGTGTCATGGAAAGAAGTGTAGCCCAGGTGCCACGTGCCAGTGGGCTACTACCGCTGCCTGTCGGCCCTCTAACTGATTAAGGGGCCTGGGTCCTGCTACATTGGTGTTGGGGGTCCTGTCCCACAGATAATTAAAATAGTGTGATGCCTCCACCCAGAGAGAATTGGCAGTGGATCACGTGACTGGCTGGTACAGCCCCCTGGGATGCTACACCTACCCACCTCCCCTGCCAACCACCCCACACACTGGATACCCAACAATTCAGTACCACCATAAACCATGCACAGTAATGCTTTGACAGACTCGGAGAATTCCTGCACACACAATTTCACATGGTAAACCGCAGCTTTATTTGTGGGGAGGACTAGGGAAGGGGGCACCGGGACTTAGGGTAGCTGTGAAGACAAAAAATAAAGTTAGTGCAATATGCAGTTTCAACACAGGTCAAGTCCTCCCCCACTGGTACCAGTGTCCCCAAATGGTCTCTAGGGGTACCCACTATGTGCAGGTCTGATCGGCGCCGTGGGTTGGCCAGCTGTTGGGGCCCTGAAATATTTGAGAAAACTTACAAATTGAAAAAACAGAACAATTTCCCTTTTTTCTCCCAGGAACCAGGTCCTGGGTACTCACAGTTAATTGATCTCAGCACCAGGGAAATGGAGCTCCATGGTCTAGTGCAGCAAAACAGAAGCAGGCTAGCCAAGATCGCTCCGTCTGGATGGGACTTGCTCAAGGATCTTGCAGATGGTCACCTTGCTTGTTGGTTTGGCTGCTTGTCACCTTCAGTCGCTTCTGGCCCATTGCAGAGCACTGTGGCAGGACAACACCAGCCCCAGAAGGCCCAGATCCGGGAGTGGCTCTGCAGCTCGGCTCCCACGAAGGGTTGCAGGTGCCCTAGCACCCCAGCAAGCACCGGTGACCTCCTGAGCCAGCGAGTCCCACTTGGAAGGGGTTAGCAAGTTGCCTCCCTGGCTCTGGGTGAGGACTCCCTAGCAGTGGGGATCCTCCTGCAGTCTCTGCACTGAGTTCTCAGCAAACAAGATTATTAGGCAGTCGCTCCAATAAAGTCCAGTGTCAATCTGAGTGGGTGCTAGCCTTTGTCTCAATAAGGGCAAGTGCAATTCAGCAGGGGGAACTTTAGCCACAACGGCCCCCGTGTACACTAGTCCTCACTTTCCAGCTTAACAGTGTCCACACTCTTTTCTTCGGCTGCAGCAAGACCTCAGCTCTCCTCCACTTTAACCATTTCACACAGGATACCCACAGTTCCTGGCTAGCATCCCGATGACCAGAGACACTCTGCCTCTTCAGAAATTGCAATTACAGTCCACACTAGCAAACAGCTTCTCAGCAGCAATTGTAGCACTCAGATAATCTGCTCAGTCCTCTCATCCAGTTCAGCTTCCTAGTGCAGGGTTTCTGCAGCATTCAGTTCCTTCCATCAGTAATACAGCAACTTCTCCACACCTGGGGAATCAGTATCACAGTTTAGTCTCTTTCTCTCATTCCTCGTCTCACTCTGATTCTGCAGCACTGCAATCTATAATTTCAGCAATCTCCAATTCGGCAACACAGCAGTCTTCACATAGGGCTTGAGTAAGCCCCTGATATCCAAAGTCCACTTGCACAGGGTGCTCCTGACTCATACAGAGCCCGGGAACAGACCGACTCAATCCCAGAAAGTCCACACTATATCCCTCGAAGACCCAGCATTCTGATTGGCTGTTGAAGCTTTTCAATAATCAGTATCTATGGTGATTTATTGGGACATGATCTAGGTGCCAGAATTAGTCCCTTCCTTTTCCCAGGAGTCCCTCTGTCCAAGTTTTGGATGCCTAGATCCCAGATTGGCTACAATAATGGGGCCAAGAGTCACACGCACGTCAGCTCTCATTCAGTTCCATAGGTCCCATTCAGTTTTATGCAGCCTCTCCCCATTTCACCTCTGCTGTAGCTCGACACATTACCTTATTGTCACCATCACCCCACTGGATCATAGCCCCATCTGCCCCTTGTCAAATGAGCCCGTTCTGATCGAATTGCCCCCAGCACATTTGCTGTCACTGCCGCTGAAACACAGTCCCCCCAGGCGGCTGACAGCAACCTCAATAATATTTATTGGGGCGCTGTGCTGAAGATGGCTGCTTGATTCTTCATCTCCCTGGATTCACCAAATATCATCATCCATCCTACAGATTCCAGACTTCCTACCTTCACCAACATCTGAGATCTTACTATATGTACATCGCAGAACAGCTCTGGTACAGTATTTTTATTGCCTCACAATTACTGAACGAATTATCTACAGCTTCTCAATTTCTCTATTAAGGCCTACAATAATGGCAGACCAATCTCCACATAACAGTTCTCTTAAGAGAGTGAGGCAATGTTTCAGCAATTAATAAGTGAAATCAATGTATTAAAAATTGCATCTCAACAAAATATCAATAATATGCAGGCACTTGATCAAAAAATCAGCGCTACTGATGTTAAAGCATCTCAAATGAAGATTCCATTAACACATTACAGGCTACCATCAGGAGCAGGACAGAGTTATTAGGAACCTTCAGGACAAAATAGATGATATTGAAAATAGAAACAGACGTAACAACCTTAGATTTCTCGGATTTCCTGAAGGTGTTGAACTAGGAGACACCAGTGCTCTTCTAACTCATGTACTTCCTTCTTTGCTTAAATTACCAGCCGCCAAGACCTAATCATTGAGAGATCTCACCGCACCTTAAATCCGAGGCCTGGACCCGACTAGAAACCCAGGCCCATCATTGCCAGATTTCTAAAGCACGCATATACTGAACTGATTCTTCAAAAGCGAGGCAATTAGGTGCACTTACTTGGCAAGAAAATAGACTTAATTTTCAGAGACTATTCTAAAGAATTATCTAACAAACGAAAAGCTTACAACCCCATTAAAACAATCCTTCATCAGCGTGGAATTAAGTTTGCACTCAGTTACCCTGCAACAATCGTCTTTTTTGAATGATTCTACCAGAGATTTCAGTACCCAGAATCTCTCTCCAATTTCTGAATTGGACACAGCCCGCACTTACATTGCCTTGCAATGCTAATGCAGCTCGTTCCTGCTCCAGCACAAGCACTTCGCAATTACAATGTCTTGCCCTTCCTGCTGAAACTGTCCTTCAGGTCCCTGAGAAATTTGCAGCCATCATATCTGCCACTGTAGCTCCTGCCAGAAACTCTGCACGCATACAAGAAAAAAAAGCATCTGGTTCTTCTCTAAATAATAATAATACCTGCTGTTTAAATAATATTTCCCTCTCCAGCTTCCCATGTGGAACGTCACATCAGTTTTTCTACCTCTTACCTTGTCTAACAAATTCTCCCACTCCAAGAAGATCTGCTCCAAGAAGATCTGTACTCATCTACGGAGGATCTGAGACAGACTGTATCCAACCCCTTTACTCAAGACCAGAAGAAGCTCTCAATGGGTAATGACTCTCCCGATTCATCCTGGGCTGATCTTGTGTCCAGGTCTCCCTTTAAATCATCTGAACCACCCAAAAAGAAAAGGAGAAGAAAATCGAAGAGCAAGGCTACCTGAGGCTTTTCCCACTAAAACAAAACAAAAAAAATTTGTAATAAATACTATGGCCCATAATTAGATGTGATATAGCAGTTCTCACCAGAATCCATCCTCTTCACACCACCTCACTCGATTCCTTCGTACATTTACCACATAGTGCAGTCTCTATCGCACCCAACAGGTTTGGAGCACTTAAATGGTAATTGCTATCGCTGCTGAGAAGCCTGTATCTGTCTGTGGGAGGTGAGCCAGTTGACACTGGAGGTATTTAATCCATGCGGAGTTACTCTCAATGTATTCAATGGAAAAAATAAATAAATGAGAGAAAGAATAAATATTAATGTTTGTAAGATCTCTTCTAATTAATCCTGTGTGGTGCCAGACATTAGTATATATAATTGCTATTTACACTCTAATTTTTCATAAGCTTTGGCGCCACCATGTGGTCAGACGCATACATACATATCTAGAGTTCTGTATTTCATATCAGTGTGCCCTTAACCCCTACTATTATAGCATTTTTCCACATAAATCCTATCATTTGGAATGTGGAGGATGATTAGACAAATACTCTAAAATCATTTACTTATTTAATATTTGTTTTGCATCACTTCTGGTATGTAGTGCATCAGGTGCATTCCCATTATATCTCACAGATTTTGCACCAAAGTATGCTTCCAATTGTATTTCTATACATTGAGTTTTTCCGCCTTTTCACATTATTCTTCATCCCATTTTCTTCCAAATCATTGGAACTTATAAAAATGATTCCACAATACACTGATGCACTATGAACCTGTAATATATACTGCATTCCCTAACCTAGCTTATGTGGATTAATACACATCGGGCATCCTTTTATCTGGCTCACACTGTTTCAGCATTATCTGCCATCATGTTGGTATACTTTATTTAATATTGGACTTATTGCTAGGTCCAAGCCAATCCATCATGTTTGGAATTTAACACTATTACATAATTATCCTTTTTTATTTGGTAGAATGATGTTTTGTTTTTTTCCAGGGTAATGCTTTAATTACCTCAGCACAAATCTCAATTACACTTCTTTAATATACTGTTATATAAAGTTTAGTATCTTAAGATTGTAGGGTAAACCGTATCTTGAGATTCACTAATTACTCTGCAACGCCTAGTAGTGTAGAGTGAGAGTCCTGTATATTTACCGACTCTTATTGCTCTGCATTTCATAAAAGTTTCAAATTAATATTCTTGTTACTGAGTTTATACTAACTTTGTTGGTTCTAATGTTTAATTACTTGATATTCCTATTCTATACTCTCCTCTAAGAGACAAAATGAATACAAATACTCAATCATCTCGAACCCATACAAGTTAAGGGCCCTGCATACATTTGTTTATTATATATTTACCTTTTGAATCTGTGACATCCTCCAAATTAATGGTATTGAGTCCTCATTCCTATTTGTAACTAATTACCTTATATCCTAGTACCATGAGTGATCTAATCTTACATTCATGGAATGTCAAGGGACTCAACTCGCCTTTGTAAACGTAAGAGTACTGACCTATCTTAAAAAGCATAAACACATATTGCTTTCTTACAAGAAACTAAACTTTTATCAGAGGATGTCGACAGACCTAAAAGGGACTGGTCGGTCAAGTATATGCGCTATCTTCTCCATCCAAAAACATGGGTTGCTATCTTAATACATAAATTTTAATTGGCCCCCATAAAAATCATTAGAGACCCGGATGGTAGGTGGATTATAACCCTATTAAACACCACAGCAGGTCCGCTTATGTTTGTGAATGTATATGCACCCAACTTTGATTCACCCATTTTCTTCCATAATCTATCCCAACAAATTATGATTAATAATAAAAATAACTCACCTATTCTTATTGGTGGTGACTTTAACTTAGCACTACAAGCATATTTAGACAGAAGTAACTCATCACATGATGCCCACCCCCGTAGTATTAATGCTCTATCAATGCTTATGAAGGATTTAGGTCTCTGACATTTGGAGACTACATCGTCCCAGACAACGAGATTACACTTTTATTCCTCTTTACATAAATCATATAGTAGGATTGATTATTGGTTCTCTTCTCCTCATTACTGAAAAAATTATTGATACATCGATTCTCCTATTGTTATATCTGATCATTCCCTATCGTTTGCATTTACTCAGGGTCCACCTTCTTCTAAATCCCCATCTTGGCGTTTAGACCCACTTTACTCAGAGACCCTGAATTCACTCCTTGGATCAAAACCCAGATTCAAGATTTTCTTTCTATTAACGATACTCTAGATATGTCTCAAGGTACTATCTGGGAAGCATTAAAAGCCACTATTAGAGGTAAAATTATTAGTTATGCAGCGCAGAAAGAAATTAAGAGAACAACAATTAGCTAATTTAGAAAATCCTTAAAAAAAAAGAAACCCAATACTATAAATTAAATAAACCTAATCATAATTCACAAGCTTCATCTGGAAATTCTACAATTAAAAATAAAATTAACGAGCTGATATCCAGGAAAGCTGAACTTGCCCTTTTAGGATTAAACACAGTTATTGGGAACAAGGGATAAATGCGGAAAGTTGCTCTCTACCAGCTAAAAACTCAACAGATGCAGAGACATATAGCAGGTCTAAAAGATCCATCAGGTCAGACACACACAGACAACCTTTCAATCAATCGTATTATGCAATCCTTTACCATCAACTATACCGCAACCTAATACTACAAATCCCAACCTAATACAACATTTTCTGGAAAAATTGAATCTACCCCACCTATCCCCTCAGGACAAAGCTGTGCTTGATAAACCAATCACTTTACAGGAAATCCAAACTGCTTTATCATCATTAAAAACGGTAAAGCACCTGGCAGTGATGGGTTCCCTATTGATTTTATAAACCCCTATCTGACACTCTTTGTGCTGTATTAGTCAATGTATTCCAAGAAGCAACCTTAATAAAGAAATCCCATGCACAATGACCGAAGCTCATCATAACAGTCTTACAAAAAAGACAAAGACCCTTTACTTCCTTCAAACTATAGACCGATCTCACTTCTTAATACTGATGGAAAAATCTTTGCCAAATTATTAACTCTCCGCTTAGAATCTTTAATGACTAAACTCCATCCATACTTCTCAATCAGGATTTATCAAAAATAGAAACAGTTCGATCATCTTAGCTCATTACTCAATTTAATTCACAAAGCAAAACTCTTAAAACCCTGCAGCTGCAATAGCCATTGACTTTGAGAAAGCATTTGACTCTCTCAATTGGGAATATCTATATCAGGTGCTATCTCATTTTGGCTTTACAAATAATTTTTGTGCTTGGATTCAATTATTGTATACTCTCCTTCAGCTCTGAGTTCTCACGAACTCTATTTTGTCCCCTCCTTTTACTTAGCAAGAGGCACGGACAAGGATGCACTTATCGCCTTCATTGTTTATACTTGCCATGGAACCTCTTTCTGCGTCTCGTCAATCCAGTACAATTAAAGGCATTACTATTGGTAACTCTCACTATACTTCACTCTCATATGCAGATGATCTCCTTATTTTACTTGAAAACCTTGAAAGTTCTGGGCAACCTTTAGTTAAACTACTGAATGACTTCTCCCACTCCGGACTAGCTCTAAACCTAACAAATCTGAAACGCTACCACTGAATACCCTTTGTAGTCCCTCATGAACAACTCATTAGGCTTTCGTTGGGCCCCCAAGGTATATCTTATCTTGGCATTCGATCACCCCGACATTGAATAAATTATGGGATGCTAATCTTTCCCTCTGTTAACCAGTATCCAAACAACACTTGATAGATGGGCTACTTAAACTTTCTTTAATGGTAAAATTTCAGCTATTAAAATGTCAATAACCCTAAAATATTATACCTATTTTCCAATATCCTTTGATACTTCCTCTAGTTTCTTACCAAAATAGACAAAATTATCGGCAGCTTCATTTGGGAAGGCAAAATACCTAGATTTAGTCGTAATAAACTTAGATCCCATTGGTCAAAAGGTGGCTTTGGCCTTCCTTGGTTCCAAGCCTACTTATGGGCTTTCCGTACATCTCAAACAATTAAATGGTTTAACAAACCCAACATCCAGTCTTTATGGGTCAATATGGAAACATCCTTATGTCCTGGTAATGTGGTGACTTCTTTCCTTTATAACACCCTTACCTCTTCTTTAAAGTCTCACCCTACCATAGCTGCTTCTATATTCTATTGGAAAATCATTCACAAGCATATTAAATCTAACCCCAAACCCTTAGCTTACACCCCATCTGGGGTAACACCATATATCTCTTGATAATCACCCCATTTTTGTTGTACCTGGAAAAATAAGGTATTCTCTTTTGCAGGATATACTTGAACCCAAGTCATTAAAGTTAAAATCTTACACGCACCCACGAGGCATATGGAATCTTCCCATCAGGATTTTTGAAATATCTACAGCTTGCATCGCATGCAACTCTTACCTCACACCTTCTCTATCAATTCTCTGTATGATACACATCTCTAAATGGATAAAACAACATCCAATTTAAATAGCACTGTTTACAAAGATATTTGTGATATCCTTCCTGACTACTCTGTCAATGCTAAAAACAGATGGAGTACTTTGCTACAATATAATATCACCAATGCAAATGGTCCAGATGTTGGCTCTCCTGTCACAAATCTTTTAATGATAAACGCAGTTCCCTCATTCAAACCAAGATCCTTCATTTGTGGTACAGAACTCCTGTTGTATTACAAAATGGGTTTATTGAGCAATAACAATTGCTGGCGCTGCAGTTCCCCAATGGGGATTTATTGCATATCTTATGACACTGTCCCTCATACAAAAGATTTGGCACTGTACTCACAGATTTGCAATGAAAGTGGTAGGTCAACCTTTACACTAGACCCTAAACATTGCATTCTTGGTATTTTTAATCACCGTTCTTATAAAATTTCATATTCTAGAGCAGATGGTTAAATATACTCTTCCTTCAAGTTAAACACACAATCCTCATGCATTGAGATCCAACATAATCCCTACCCTTCCGGTATCATTAACCAACTATTGCAATATGCCTCTCTGGACCGTATGACATATATCTTGTCTGACCGACTCATGTTATATAACAATTGTTGGCAGGGCTTTTTAATTTTTGGAATCATCTAAATCTTCCAACACCAATGTATGGACTTAATATATATGGATTTTCCCTTTTACTGATACATCATTGTAGTCTCGCTTTTTTCCCTTTTTTATAGTTTCCTCTCTTAACTTTCTTATATCTTTTCTTTCCTATACTCTGTTCTCAATCATTCTTTATTACTCCACAATCCTTTACTGAATGTACTTTTTCCCTTTTGCAGCATCATATATAATTATGTAACATTTTAATATAAACCGTACCTAATCATACTATCTACTATAAGTTCACTACAAATGTCAAGTATATGCTAATTACATGACCTGTATTGTTTACTATATTTTAAACCAAAAGCTCCTTGTATTATTGTAGCAATGTTCTCATTATATGCTGCCTCAATTTCTTTAAAAAAAAAATCCTCACATTGTACTGTACTGTAAGAGGTTTGTCTGTATATCTTGTGAAACATTAATAAAAAAGTTTAACAAAAAAAAAAAAAAAAACCTGCAGACTTCAAAAAAAAAAAAAAATAATATTTATTAGGGCTCATGAATGATTCATGAGCCCTCGCTTATGCCCCGATTTAACTTTATTTTAAAATGTTCCCTGAGGCTTCTCTCTTGCCTCCTTGAGGTCACCGGTCCCCAAACTGACTGGGGCCCCGGAACCACTGTTACACTCCCCAGTTTTGACTGCAATGCGGTCGAAAGATCAAAGGCGCTTTATAGCACATGTGTGATCGCCGGTGCTTCTTTAAAAACCACCGGCAACTCGCAGTTTAGTATTCAAGCCAAAAAAGGGCTAAATACAGACACAGGGATGCATGGAGGACCCGGAGAGTGACAAGGAAACCAGCCGGCAAACGGGAAGAAAATGGTGGGAAGACAGCTGGCACATAAAAATGGGAGAAACGAGGGGCAATAAAGGTAAGCCCCCAAAGGGGGTCTACAGAAGGCTTACACTATTGCGTGCAGAAGGTCAAGATAGGAGCGGAGTCTGGAGATATTTTAAAATTATAAAAGTAGCCCCTGACATCAGACAACACCTGAGACTGGGATGATAACCATCCATCAAGGACTATCTCCATATTATGCTTTTCCCCACTAGCTTCAAGTTTAATCTTATCAAACAAGGGGAGCACCAAGCTACACCCCAGTGCTGATGCCTGCAGATCTGGGCAAACACCAGGGTTGAGCACCAACCAGCTGAATGCCATCCAAGTGTAACCCCCCTACAAATGGGGGTTCCCAAAAAGTCTTCCTTGAGCTTGCCTAAATGCTCACTGCCAGGCTGGTGTCCTGGGTTTTAGCAGTTTAAATGTGATTACCAGAGCCTGTATAGCCTCTGTGTACTGTCTCTTTAAGAGCTGCCTAATTGCAGCTTAAGTAATCTGAGAGGGAGCACAGTTGAAAGATGTAACTATTTGCTGAAAATCATTTAGAGTGATAATGATAATGTAGTTTGTCTAACCGGCTTTCTTTGTAGCAAGAACTGTTTTGTTTGTCTCTACTATCTTGGTCCTGGACTGCAAATTGGACCAAACAGCACTGGTGGGACCTAAAATGTAGCCGGACTACAGGAGCTGTCTGAATTCAAAATCTGTAGGAACTTTAGTTTGGCACTTTTTGCACCTTTTTTGCAACTGAAGGGGTAGCTTTTGCTTTGACTGACAGCCAAATCAGCCAACCACATCTTTTGGATCTTGGGGAAGCCCCGGGCTGCTTGCAGTTTTCAGTTAGTGCTGAGCTGTGAAGTGAAATGAGAGGAGCTGAAGTGATTCTGAGCAGCAATCCTGAGTGGATTCGCATGGGAGAACTGTGAGAAGGCTGAGTTTTTGGCTTACATGTCTGCCTGCTGCTCCTGAGAGGGAGAGAAGAGAATTATTGTGGACTAAATCCAAGTTTGTGTGACTGAAGTAAGCTACTGAAGTGGGCCAGGCTCAACTTGAAGAAGTCTGAAGATTTTGCTGAATGGGATTGGCCTGTCAGGAGTTCCAGCTACCCCTAAGCTCCCGGTGTGTGCAGAGACTTTGCGATTGTGACCGGGGAGCGCTTTGCCTGGTACAGTAGAATTCCCATACATGTAAATGTGCTATGAGCTGCTAGTGGGTTGTGAGTTAGTTCCCCACTGTGTGAACTGTTTTCTGCTTGCTGGAAGCTGTATCCAACCCAAAACGGACTGCATCCGAATTTGTCTCCATGTGGTCTGGGCCTTGCCAGACTGGCCCAGCCAGACTACCCACTGCACAGAGAAGCCATCGACAAGAGACCTGCCTGGGGATCAGCCCCCTGCTCCACGCTTTAACAGGAATGACGCCTCTGCGACTCGTGTGGGCCCTGCTTCTCCTGGCATTCCAGATCAGCCACCTGCAGTCTCGATTTTTGTCCAGCCTGTGTCCAGTCTTTGGTATTGTGAGTAAATACCAGGGTAGCTCCCTGCAACAACAGCCTAATCTGAGTGTGTCATCTGATTGTCTTGTTGTTTCGTTTCCTTTATGAACTGAGCCCTCTGGCTCCGGATTACAAATATTGTGTACTGTGCATGTTGTGTTTTTCATCACAGGGCCCCAACCAGCTGCAACCCCGGGCAACGGTCCTGGCTAGCCCATCTCTTCTCCACCTGGGTACCCAGAGGTGGACTGTGTGGGGGGACTCAAAGCGCATGCATAACTGCTTGATTGATATAACCTTTAAGCTAATTAACCTGATTTTGCCCCTTCCTTGTTCAAGTCCCCTGAATAAATCAGATCTAACTTTTTCTGCATGTAATCTGACTGTGGTTCCAGTTTGTGCTCAAAGTACTGTACTGTTGCTATTTGCTGTGCATAACCTTGTTTTACAGGGGGTCCACAGGGTCAAGCCAGAGGAACCAGCCCTGGTGGTAAATGCAAACAGTGTGGGTACTTGTGTGGTGTACCAGGGGTATTGTGAAAGTGATTATTGTACAGTGTTCAGGCCACTAGAGGGGAAAGAGGGGGGTTACAGTGTCCCGGAGGGCTGTGCCCAGGTTAGGTTGACCACTACCAACCCTGACCTCCGGGTGGAGGCACCTGTTTCAGAACTCGGGCCCCTTAACGTGCTACTAGCCAAGCAGGCAGGGGTAGTAGCCCTTGGGATAGTGCCACCTAGGGGTTACACAAGCTCTGCTCTCCAAAAGGTGCTGTTCTGATATTTCTAGCACCGTTCCTGCCTGCCAGGAGCAAAGGACACACGCTGCTGGGTATCATCTGCACAGCAGTTTAAACCCACAATGTAGCACCTTATGATATCCTTTAGCAGCAGTATATCTACTGTGAAAACACTGAAGAGAAGTCCGAGCCTTGAGGAATGTCACAGGACAGCAGGCTGTAACTGGTATAGCGTAACCCCTACTGACTGTTTCCTCTCTGCTACGAATGACTGGAACCATTTAAGAACATTCCTAGCCACTCTGCCACGCTCCTGAAATATGTCCTTTAATTTCTGGGCCTTTATGGCATCAAAAGTAGGGGACTGGTTGAGGAGAATGAGAATGTCCTTTGCTAGATGGAGGGCATGACACACTCTGACAGGAGAGGTCTCTGTGCTGTGATGTGTTCCGAGGCCTGACTGGAGTGATTCCAGGTTATTATTACTTGCCAGGTGGTCGTCTAGCTGCTCAACAACCCCTCTGGCAACAGAACCAGCAGGTTGGAAATACAGTAGGTGTTCAGTTTGTGGGATCTAATGTATCTTTAACATAACTTCTTGAGCAAGGCCTTATACCACCACTCTCTTCAGGGACCTTAGCAGAAGGCCTTTGCACAAGATAGTATTGGTAGTGCCCCTATCTCAAACTTGAGTAGTGTCACAACCTCCCTGCCACTACCATGCCTTGTGGGGGGCAGACCATAGCTTAGGGGTGACTTCTATGTCTAGGGGTATCTGGAGGATAATGTCTGGCCAGGAGCAACCCCTTGCCAACAGTTTTGATTCTGTCTGACTTCTGCTATTATGACCTCCAGGGCACCACCTGTATACATCCCTGCACCACTCTGGTGCAGCCATTCTCCAGTTTAGACTGTGCCTCTAACAGGGAGGACCCATTAGCATTTCCTATAACCAGTTTTTGCCTCACCTACCCATGAGGGTGCCTATCCCCATTACTCTCTTCTTCCTTCAGCACCAGCACCCATCAGTGCAAACAGTTCCTTGGAGACATCCTTGGTTGGTCAACAAATAGCTTAAGTTACACAACGCTATGAACAGATACTGGCAAGGCAACTCGGAAGAACAGCAATATCGTTAATTACTATACAGGCTTCATTTAGGCATGCTTTGGATCAGTGCAAACTCTGCCCACCTTTTCCATAATTCCAGTCACCACAGAGGACAGAGGGCATCATGCCTGATGCATAAACTGGCATGCAGACTCAACAACTTATTTACACAGACCATGCACTGATCAGAATGAGCTAGGAGTAGATATTTCCAGCTGGAGCCCAGACCAAACCCTGACTTGGGGGGGGGGGGGCAAGACTTTAATATTTACAAGTCTGGAGCCCATAGGCAGCAGGAACCCCAGTTACCAGCAGTATAACATTTACAACACTACTCTGCCCCCACTGCAGCTGTAGGGAACCGGGGGTTACCACGGGATTTACCCACGCCCCATCTGCACAGTCTGTAATAAATGGGGTGAGGGATATACCCTCCTAGCTAACATAGATGCATAGAATTTGAAGGCAGAAAAGGACTGCTTAGTCCACCTAGTTTGCCCAGATGTTCCTGTCCTATTCTGTTTTTGCAGACCCTAGCTGGGCTTCATTGACCGACCCACCCCGTTTTCCATCTAATATACCCCTATGTCTATCCCATTCAGCTGGAAACCCCCCACTGTTTTGGCTTCTGCCTCTTCTGCTGGCAGCCTGTTTCAGGCATCGACTACCCTTTCAGTGAAGAAGTATTTTCTCATGCCACTCTTGAATTTTCCCCACTCAAGCTTCACTGCATGTCCCCTGGTTCTGACACTTGCTGTTATTTGAAAGAGATTCCCCACTTGTACCCCGTTCATTCCTTTTTGGTATTTGTAGGTCTCTATCATATCCCCTCTCTCCTTTTTTCTGTGGTGTACATATTTAGTCCCTGTAACCTCTCCTCATAGGGCTTTTTGTGCAAACCATGAACCATTGTTGTTGCCCTCCTCTGGACTGCCTCCACTCTGTCCTTTCTAAGGTGTAGAGTTAAGAAGTAAGCCACAAGAGGGTGTGGGTTGTGGGGGGATTTAGCACGGCTGGCGTGGTTTGCCCACGAGGCACAGCTGAGTGGGTAAATCCTCACCAGCCATGGTAAAGTCCCCCATAACCCACACACGCGAGTGGCTTATTGCAATTATACCTTGTTTTTTGTATATAAAATAGAATAAAAGTGTTTTTTTTTTTGGTTTTTCCATTTCATTTTTATTCCGTTTTTCTGTATTTGTTAGACTGCTAAAAAAATAGTGCCCTGTTGATTGTGTGGCATGTTGTCAGTGGCTCAGTAGGTAGCACACTCGCCTCTGAGACTGGGAGATCAGAGGGCTGTGGGTTCAGTTCCCACATCTGGCACTTGGGTTAATATCCCAATGCTGACACTGTAGTGCAGCATGAGGGGGTGCTGCACTTCTGAGATGCCGTCTTTCGGATGAGACGTTAAACCGAGGTCCCATCTGCCTGGATTGGTGGTAGTTCAGGTGGATGCTAAAGATCCCATGGCACTTATCGAAAAAGAGTAGGGGAATTTTTTATTGAAATCAAAACAAAATCAAAACAAATTATATACCAATCAGTATTCCATCATACAAAGAAAAAATACAAAAACAAGTATTAATTCATACAATAACCCTAAAACATAAAGAAAAACATTTTAACCCACCCCCTCCCCACTATAAGAGTAGGGGAATTTTGTATTAAATCATAACTAAATATATATATACAGATCAATATTCTGTCATACATTATCATTGAGAGAAAAAATCAAACATAAATAAGTATTGATTCAGACCAAAACCCCAAACATAAGAAAAACATTGTAAGGAATATAAACAACTTAATTCAACCCCCCTTCCACCCCCCCTTTTTTTTTCCAAACCAAAATCAAAATCAGTCATTTAGAGGTCAATCATATGTTGCCCAACAAAACAAAATAGGAAAAAAATGTAAAACATAAATATTAATTCATACAATATTCCTACAAAAAGAAAGAAAGATAAAGAAACAATTAATTAAAAGAGCCCCTCGCCCCCCCCTGCTCTAAGCGTGTGGGAGTTTAAATATTAAATCTCATCAGTTCTCTACCTAATCTGTGGAGCAACTCTACAATTTATAATAGCAAATGAAGTTTAAGTCAGATGTGGAAAAGGGGAAAAAAACCTTTAAAGGATAAAATTAATAAAAAATCAAAATTAGACCACCATAATTGAAATTGTGACCTGTCCAACCTTGTGAACTCTTCCTCTTTCCATCGTCGTAAATCAGTGCTAAGCATTAAAAACAACTCTTGACTTAATATTACTTGTTGCTGTAATGCTAGTCGACATCGACTAATCCATAGCCAATAAACGAAATAGGCACATAACACCCTCAAAGTGCTGTCGTTCAAAGCAGGTGTTGTCACTGGTATAACACCAAAAAACAACAGTGACGGATCTGGGGGGTATTACCAAACCATTTTTCCATCTGTTTTTTACTACATCCCAGAATTGAATGACATAAGGACATGTGTAATATAAATGGTTTATAGTTTCAATTTTTTCTTGACAACCTTCCCTAGGACAATATCTGTCAGTAATGGGCTTGTGCTTGTGGTTGCTTCTGACATTAATCTTAGAGTGAAGTCCCAACTAAATAGTGTCCCACATATGCTCCGGAATTCTAGCATCACTAATATATTGAGTAATGTAAGTGTGATCTGTCTGTGTGAAGCTTGAAAAAGGATGTTCTATAAAATGAATTGATAAGACCTCCTCATACTACAGCCGTTGAGGTAAATGAAGAACTGTCTTAAAACTAATTCCCCACTTTATAATATAATCAAACACACCAATCCAACATTTAACTAAACGTGGATTTTGTTTATTATTGTGCTGAAAACGATTCTCCTTCCATTCTGACAACACCCCCTGCATTAAACTCATACTCTTCACTCCCCATCCTCGGGTTAACCCCTTCATAATGGGAAGCAATGAGCACAAAGAAAACTAGTAAAAAAAAAAAAAAATAAGCGATTTATCATATGCACACCTCCTTTCCCTATTTCTAAATATAAAATATTCCTTGTAACTGGATTCAGTCTACTACTCCAAAAACACGAAAAGAAACAGCCCATCATGGGTACCTCTCACTGCTTCGGGATGTAAAATACCGAACTAATGTACAAAAACACTGGAATCAATATTGTACGAATTAAAAAAATCATTTTTTTTTTTTTTACAATTTCCACCGATTCCATTTACCTACTAATTCCTTTCCCTTATCAAGTGCTTTTCCCCAATTATAACTTGCCATATCATCCCCCCCATAATAAATACCCAAAATGTTTATAGGTTCAACCGCTACAGGGGTGTCTTCTAGAACCTCATAGGTATCTCCTAACCCTTGTAAATTTAAACATTTCGATTTAGATGTATTAAGATGTGCTCCAGTAGCTACACCCACCCCTTGCAATAAATGGTTTGCTCTCTCAAATGACTGTTTATCTTTTATTATAAGGCACAAGTCATCTGCATAGGCAAGGATTTTATTCTCTGACATATGACCTCCTGTCAACCCAAAAATTAAGGGAGAACGTTATAAAATTCTAAGAACTGGGTCTTTCATAAATACATAAAGAAGGCGGCTTGGGGGCAACCCTGACGAACCCCATGCCTTATATGACATTTCCAACCTTTATAACCATTTTCATAAGGACATATATAAGCAAGATTATAACATAGCTGAATCCAAGCAATAAACTTCTCTGGTAATCCATACGCAGCCAAACAATGCCATAAAAAAGAGTGTGAAACACTATCGAAGGCCTTCGCCTGATCTAAACTAAACAGGAAGCCTACATCTTGCTGTCCCACAGCGTTTTCTACCAATTCTCTAAGGAGAAGTAAAACATCCGTAATTTTCCTACCTGGCACTGAACGTTATCCGGGCCAATCTATTTCCCAATAACTTTGCAAACAATTTGAAATCTGTATGTAGCAATGAAATAGGCCTCCAATTATTTATATCCGCTGAGTCCCCCGATTTAAAAAGAAAAATCATGAGCCCTTCACACATTGAAGTCGGTAAAAACACCTCCTCAAGAAAGAAATTATAAACTGCCAACAATTCTACTGGAATAGTATCCCATAAGAGTTTATACTGTATATTTCACCTGGTAAACCATCTGATCCTGGTAAGATACCATTTGAAAGGCTGTGAATAGCCGCAGCCATTTCTGTTCCTGTAAATAGTTCTATCAACAGCTGTGCATCATTCGAAGCTAATGTCGGGACCTCTGCTGCCTGCAATAACTGGTGTGTATAATTAGACTCTGGCTATTGGTGTCCCAAACAAACCTTCTACATGAGATTCTAATATATCCATTATTTCTTGATTACCCATAGCCAAATGACCATCAGGGGAACGTAAATTTAAAAATTGCCTTTTCTCCCTCCTTTTTTGGCTACTTATAAAAGGGTTAACGTCTGCCGCCTTTCCTTGTGTCCCATAGGTTTGTTCCTTTTGCAAAGATTTAAGCCTATCGTATTGGAAATGTCTCATTTCTTTTTTAATCTTATCAATCTCTTCATGTAAATCAATTTCTTCTACACACTGTCTGGAAAGTAATAGTCCCAATTCTCCCCTTAAATGTAAATAATTCTTGTAAGATGATGCAGCCACCGCCTTTCTTGATGCTTTAAAAAACTAATCATAATATCTATTAAATCTGTCCACCAATCCTCTAAATTATCATAGAGAAAAAAAGTGGAAGTTTTATCTATAAGTAGCATTTTAAAACGTTGTAATGTAATTGGATCCTCCAGTAGAGAACTGTTTAATCTCCAAAAACATTTGCCTGTCAGTCTGGGAGGAGGAGGAGTAGCTATATGTACACCTATGAGGCCATGATCAGACGTTTCCATTGGCAAAGAAAATGTTTTTGCCACCGGAAGTGACTGCTTAATAAAAATAAAATCAATTCGTGAAGATAAACATCCCTTAAAAAAGGTAGAAGGTGCCCCTTTTTTCCCGCCTTCATGTATGACCTTTAGCCCTGCACAGTGGATTATCTGTGTGAGAAAATTTTTATCGCAGTACTGTTTGATACCCTGTTTATTCTGTTGGAAATTTATATTGAAATCCCCTCCAAAAAAATGTCTACTAGTGTGTAGATAAGGCTGAACTTTTTGTAACACTTCTATCCATAATGCTTTCGTCTGAGGTCCGTAGATATTTAAAAGTCTGCAAAAAAAAAGAATTAACCTGAACATCCATCATAAATGCTCGCCCTGGTTCTATGTCTACCAGACGACGTACTTCTACTTCAGGGGAATGAAAGCAATACCCTAGCCCACAACACAAATCCTCCCCTATCGACCAATAAGACTTGCCCCAACACCAATCTTTCTTTGCTTGGGCTATGTCTATTAGAGTATGTAATCTCGTATCCTGTAAAAAAATTATATCAAAGTCCAGTTGTTGTAGAATACTAAAAGTGGTAATTCTTTTATAATCTGACTTAATACTGTTGACATTGATGCTTGCTATCTTTAAATGATATTGCTCAAGGAGGGGGTTTAAATACCTTGGTGCTTGATCTTGTCATTCTTTTTTCCATTTCTACTATTTTTTTTCCCTTGGAGCCCCGTATCCACAGGAGGTGGAACCGATTGTAAGTCAGGTAATTCCCTCCCTTCTAATGGTGTTTCCATGTCAACTTGGTCTCCCCATGTTGGAAGGACTGAATACCTGTTTGAGAGTGGCAAAGGGGACAGAGGAGCAAGTATACACACTGACCTAGAAATTGGTTCTAACTGTAAAGGCGACATGGGTGTGGAGTGAACAGAATCTGGAGGTATGGTCTGTTCAGGTAAAATTTCTGGATGAATTACCTCAGGATCTAAAGACTGGTTCTTATTATCAGGTTGCGGTAATTCAGATACATTACCCCGAAATTGAGAAACCCTCTCCCGAATCATCCCTTTATCAGTATTGTTACAGGGGCGCCCAGAACCTAGGTCTTTTTCCTTTTGATTTCTAGCCACTAATCTACTACCAGCAGAGGTGCCACGACCCCTAACCCGTTGTCTAGGAGGAAATGGGGGAACCCCATCAGTGCTGGAAAAATTTTTAATAGTGTGCCTGGCCTGTGAAAGGAATAATTCATGTTCTGAAACCTCTTCTGAGTTGTGTGCCACCCAAGGACATTCTTGAAATGCATCCCCACAAAGATTACAAACTGGAGGGGCTATACATTGCATTGCTGAGTGCCCCTACATATGACACTGAAAACATTTAACATTGTCACAATCGGTATTTAAGTGTGACAAGGACCCACATCTGTAACAACTCTTTGGCTGACCCGGATAGAATAATATGACTCTATCCTGACCTAAAAAAAAAGAACTTGGTAAATGTTGAATCCCTTGATCAGTTTGTTTAAGTTGTATTCTGAAATTCCACCCCCCAGTCCAAAACCCATTGTCATCCATAATGGGCATGGGGTGTTCAAAGATCGTGCATCGTTTCTCCAACCAGAAGACAATATTCATAACATCCACACCCTAATTTCGAAAAAGAACTGTTATTGTCTTAATTATGGGCTTGGTGATAGGAATAGCAATAAACTCAGTCTAACAGTCCGTATCTTTCACTTCATAGTACAGTTTCCAGAATTTATCCAAAAGATTGATGGAACAAAAACTGATGTCATATACCCTATCACCTGGTGCATGGATAAATGCATAGATTTCTGAAGAAAACCCCATTGAATCTTTTATCAGTGTTTTCCCCACCCATAATCTATCGGGGGGAATGGGTGCTAACCCTTTATATCTTAGTCTTATCAGGAAACGACGTTTGGCTGCTTCAGCCGGTTTATGGAATAGGCCAGCATATGAACCTGGCCGGCGGTCCTCAGAAGGAGGAGGAGGAACATACTGAACTGGTGGAGTCGCAGGCTTGTTCAAAGGAGATGCAGGCTCACATAGGGAATGTGTGGGCGAGTTTGTTGGTGGCCCCCGCCCTAAAACATCAGTATGTTCTCTTACCTTTTCTGGCAGAGTTTCAGGAGAAGGTTCTGTCTCGTAAGATCCAGCTTTATAACTGAAAATGTCCTTCTCGATCAAGACAGGCCAAACAAGCTTCTCTGCGTCTGTCGCAATGCCCTGAATGCTAGCCTCTTCTTTGTCCCACGCAACTGCATCTGCGCAAGGAACCATAGGCAGTCTCTGGTCTTGCGTTAGTCTCAGGCGTGATTGTAACAAAGCTGAATCCTCTTGAGGCACAAAAAACAAATTATCAAGGGATCCAGGAATCGGTATGTTGGGGTCAGGGATCCATTTTATCCCATTATAAAACCAGCCCGCCTGTTGTAAAGTATCTTCGGGGCACCAGTTTTCTGGGGTAGCAGGCTTCTGTCCTAACATCATTTCAGGAACCTCAACCTGTTCCCCACAGCTGTGATGTCCTTCACTTGAACCAAGTATCTGAATAACCGGTCAACGTCTACCTTGTCCTTGTAGGGGACTAACACCAGTCCGTTTCCTCTTCTTTCTTTCTTCATCTAATTTTGATTGACTTAGGAGAAATTCCTGCTCTGCAGCTGAAATCATGTCCAAGAACTGTCTTTTTTTCTCTTCCATGTCAAGCTGGAGCTTTCTTTCCTCATTTTGAAAAGTAAAATCCTTGTCCATCGGTTCTGTAAGTGCTTCTGATCGAGAAGAAAATTCTTCCTCAGCCTGCTTTAATTCTCCACCAACATTTCCTTCAATATCTCCTGTAAGTATTGCTGGAGGTCCTGAAGACCGACCTATCTCTTCACTCTCCTGGTGACTACTGAGACCCTCCATGCTCACCAGCAAAGGGTCCCCCTACTGGAGAGTAGGGGAATTTCCTCGGTGTCCAGGCCAAATTTCTCCCATTCACTAAAAATAACACCAACAGCTTAATCTGGTTCAATTTCCGTTGCTTACCATCTGTATCCCCCCTCCCCCCAGTCTCCCCTGAAAAATGGACTTCTAGGCTCAGTGGGCTTACTGGGTCAACAAAATTCAATAAATAAATAAATGTGGTGGTGAGTCGTTACTTGTTGTTGTCGTACAGCTTCCGGGTTAGTGTTTGCATCTTTAAAATGAAGTCGGGAAATGTTTTGCAGTCGGGAATGTTTTACTGCTTTTTTTTATTCTTTTTTCTGGTGCCATTGATAGAGCGGGATTTCAAAAGCAAACAGGGACTGTATGGCAAAAAGAGAGAGAGAGAGAGAGACTGAGACTGTGTTGGCAACAGAGCAGAGCCAAGCGGAGAGAAAATATAATTTAGAGGTGAGCCGGGTGAAAAGTGGTTGCAGGGAGAGAGTAAAAGAAGCCTGTTTATGCTTATTTATTCAGGCTTGTACAGTGTTTTCTATTTTTGAGCTATACAGAGGTGTTGTTTTGGGATCATCGCCTATCGGGGAAACAAGATGGCGGTTACAGTTTTGTGATTTCAGGGTCGGATTTTTTTTTTTTTTTAACATGTGGCTGGCTGGCACCTTTGCCGTTGATTATCGGAGGATTTACAACAGTGGTAAGGTGCCAGTCTGATGACTTCTTTGGGTGTTCACTTATGTCCAAGGTATAATCCAAAATAGAACACAGTACTCCAGGTGTGGTTACACCGGCAAACAATATAATGGGCACAACCACTTCTCTCCTCGTACTGGAGATTCCCCTTCCTGTGTAGCTCAGCATTCCACTAGCCTTACTGACTGCTTTACCACACTGCTCTGCTGCCTTGAGGTCCTCCGATATGATTACCCCAGATCCCTTTCTTGTCTGGTGCCTGCTAGTACTACATCCCATATGCTAATACAGCTGTCAGGCATCCCCCAGGATAGCAATAGGGGCTGGTATGAACAATGAAAATAAACTAAGGCAAACACTTCTCTCCAAAAGAGTTGTCTGTTGACAAGGAGACAAATAACATTTACAAGATATAAGGGTGTACTACTCTTTTAAATAATTACATCCTGTAAGAACCATCAAACTGTAATTCTGGCCCTATGGCCTTGTCCCACTACTTGTCATTCCTTGGGACTTGGTGGATCAATGTACAGGAGTGGTGTTGCAGGTCCCTGTTTGATTACGCACAGTTACCTTGAGGCTGACAGGCCTCTGTCTCTGGCTGTAGTCTTGGCTGGATGTACCCACTCTGTTCTCTACTCCAGTGTCTACTCCTTTACTCCTGTAGCTTTCCTCTACCGGTCGCTCCATCGGTCTCGCATGCTCTGTGGGTGTCTTGAGGATTTGGGGGCTCTGCAGCTCACCTTGCTGTGGTTATTGTCATGGTGACTTTAGGGACTGCTGGTTCAGTCTCCGCACAGACTCCTCCAGTCTATTCCTGGAAAAAGTCATTCTAGATGCTCGCTGAGGCTCAGCTGCAGGACGGTTGACTCTGGGCTGCAGACTTCAGTGTCTCTCTCCTTCAGTACCGCAAGTTACAGTCTTCTCCGTGGCTGTATCAGCCCACTTCTCCCTCAGAAGTCTCTCCACAGCTCTCTTCTGACTTGTGAAGAAGCGGGGTCTGCTTCTTTCCACACACCAGAGCAGACTGCTGCGGACTGAAAACACATTGGAAGATTCCTCAGTGAAAATCCATATATCCAGCTTCCCAACTGGTCAAAACCTCCAGTTAGCCTCTGACCCTGTTACATGTGAAAGGGTTAGAGGTCTGGTGGCTAAGGTGGCTGCACATTTGTAGTCCCGGGGTACTGGTTCCAAATTTCTGCTTGCAAAGGGCTCCTGCCCTGCAAACTTATCTGTGCCCCTAGGTTATGTTAATTTTATTACACTTGTAGTTTGGTTGGGGCTGCTACTGGGGGTGAATCCCCAATCATTGTGAGTGCTAATGTGCTCCTCCATTGGTGGCAGCAGAGACACCCTTGATGTGCCACGAAAGCTGCTGCACTAGTGATGCAGGAATGGTCAAAGAAATCCTGGTGTTCCTCTTCACTGCTGCTCCCACTCCTGTCCCTGCACAGCAATCTAAGTCTTGCAAGGGTATAACTCAGCACACACACTACTAATTAAACTGCCAACTCACCTTAAAAAGGTCGTTAATATAGTCTTACAAAACTTACAGAATGCAGCATTAATCAGATAATTGTGCAACCCCATCTGGTGGCTCAGTGTCCAACCTGTATCAACGCCCTGGATGTGGGGCGGGCATACCCAGGGATCTCCCGTGTCTAGGGGTATAGACAGTCTACTTTTCTGGAGCCCCTTGCAGTCAACAGTACTGGGTTGCATGGCTTCCTGTAGGAGACGCTGGAATGTGGATGGGCAGCTTGGGGTTTGGAAATAAATGCATAACACTTAGGTCTCCAAACACTGGACCTTTCTATACTCAGACACACTCAACAAAGTTCATTTGTATGTTTAACAGAACAAACAAAAAACTACAGCAACAAAATTGTGAATTGTTTTCTTATTCTACCTGCTTTGTCCTGTAACTAGATTGCACCGCTGGTACCTGCAGTGGCCTTCATGCGCTCCTCAAAGTTCATTTGTATATTTGCACTTCTGATCCAGGGACCCTGATTTACTGATTCTTATTCAGATAATTGCAGTAATTTCAAAATCTTTAACATTTCCATCGATTCCCTCTAGCCCAATCCCTTGGACTTTTCCTGTGTTTAGCAAGTTGGTAGGCATCAACAAACCTGGTTGGTATGGCCACCCTCCTCGGGCAAAGTGTGCCTGGAAGTTCCTGGTCTCCAATCTAAATGACTGCTACCTTTTCTTATTTCATCTCTAGGAACTGCTTTCCATGGCATTCCATTGTATTAATACTCATCAGTTACGCCAGGTTGGCGTCCCTGTATCAGGGTGAACTAATTCCTTGGAGAAGGCTGTGCTGGGCTGGCTTTCCTTCATCATGTTCCAGTGCTCCTTAACTTTCTTGACTATTCACAGGGCAGCTGACGTGAAGCACACCAGCCTCAGTATGCTTTCAAGGCACCTCATGACCCGCGCTTGGGGTGGCGTTTCAGCAAATGGGTCATAGGCACTCTCCTATGTTTGGGGGCTCCCTCTCCTTCACCATTCAGGGAGATATAGTCTCCTACCTTATAGCTGCTGTCTCCTGGTAGTACCTGCTTCTTCAGTCTCCTGGGGTGCACCAAGAAAACTAAGGTCATGGTCTTCTCCCACCACTGAAATAAACATCATGGTGCCCCTCTGCAAATCTGCAACCTTCATAACTCCAACCTGGATCAAGTTAACTCCTTTAAATATCTTGGAATCACACTTGACTCAGCCCTTACTTTCCATGAACATATCCATATACTTAGCTCTGCCATAAACACAAGAATAGGGCTCCTGTACCACCATAGATGGTATCTTCCCCCTGATGCTCTTTGCCTTGCTCTGTCATCTTCCATCCTCTCACTAGTGGACTATGGGATTACTATCTATGCAGCCGCTGACTAACGTTGCTCAGATGGATCCTGACAAATCCAGGTCCACCTGATACCTGCCCTTTGCAGCAGGATAGTAGATCCGCCAGATACTTCCACTATCTCCGTGGATCTGGCCATCGAATCCCTGGTCAGATCCCATGTTATCTGGCAGCTGGTCAGATCCCTGGATCTGGCACCGGATAACGTGGGATCCGACCTCCATATTGGGCCAGATCCTGGACCGGATCCAACTCAAATAGTGCTGCCATCCACCGGACCACTTGCGGCACTATCCAAGCAACACTACCGCTGACCATACTACCCTCCGTAGGATAAAAGTGTCACTGAATAAAGCCTGTCGACTTGTCATGGGCTGTGCTAGGCGCACCCATACTTGCGACCTCTACAGTCTAATTGGCTGAATTTTGTTGGCAGGCTAAAATATCAAACCTCAAATCTCAACAGGCCTTTCCCCCCCGGGCTCCTAAATCTCTTTCATAGTACTCCTTCCCAAAGATCCAATAGAAGCTCTTCTAAAGCCTCCATACATGTTCCCCACTGTAGGACCTCCTGTGGACAGCGAGCTTTCCATTACAGAGCTCCTCTTTGGCTAAACTCTCTACCGGCTGCTGTCTCAGCTGTATCCAAATTTGGCCCTTTCAAATCTCTCCTTCGGTAACATATCATTTCCTCAATCTCCTGTGATTGCTTCTAACCTTTTTCCCTGCCTACCTCTGTTCCTCCTTACTAGTCGTTAATCAACTCTCTCTGGCTCTCTCTTGCCTCACTCTCCCTTCCCTCTCACACTTCCGCCTCTCCTCAGTTTTCTCTCCATACCTACTACTCTGTCCTTGTCCCTGCTCAGACTGGCACTATTTTCCTGATTTCAATCTTGTTCTTGCTTGTTCTGATTGGTTATATAATCTATAATGGTTTAGCTGACCTTGGATAGTTTTTTATCCTGTATATTATTGTTGTCTTATTTGTACCAAACATGACCGTCATTTCCTGTATTCATTGTCTTGTACCTCCCTGACGTGGAGCCTTTGCAAAAGAGTCTCTGACCCAAAGGTTTGTAATTCTGATTCATTTAATAAATAAAAATAAATGGTCTTTGTACTGTGCCTCTGGGTCACCATCATCTTCCCAGGATGTTCCTGGCGATCACTCTTTGGGGAAACCCACACTCAGGCCTGAAAGCCATTGGGAGATGCTCCTTGAGGGGACACCTGTGGGGGTTCCAGCACCCTCCTGGTGGTCCCACTATACTCCCACAGTGGGCGAGGCCCAAACCCTCGTATAGTCAGATGCAGTTTGGAATTGTCTTGGTTTCCCATTGTATTTGGAGGTTTCTGGCACCCGCATATCCACAAAGTGTCCCATACCTCATGCCACTCTCGGGCAATGAGGGCAGCATGGCATCCATGTCTCCAAATAGGAGCAAGCAGTGGGATCCCCTGTGCCCCTGGCAAACGTCCTGTAGCTAGTCACACAATCAGACACAGATTGTGCCCCACCCCAGACTTGGAGGGGTCTCTGGCACCCAGTGCCCTGCTGCTGACAACTGATGATCTGTCACCGAGAACCAGTACCAGATGACAGATCCCTTCATTGGATACCCATGCCCTTGGCAGACCTACCGATTACCTGCTGGTACCCAAGATACCATTATATCACAGGCATCTGAGACTGGACGTTCTAGCGACCTGTTCCAACCTCAAACCCCAACTCACTCCCACACCTTCTCCAACACTTCCTCTCCATCAGTGCCATTAGGGCACCCTGTCTATATACTATCTTGGCTCCTCCCACGAGGGTAGCGCCAAGGCACCCCTTCCTCTGCTGGTCATGGCTAGTTACAACCTCCTCTCCTGACTGTGACAAGGTTTTTTTTTTACACTTGTACAGATGACAAATATTACATACCACCTTGTGCTTTTTCTAGACTGCTCATCCCAGCTGTGCCTGTGTTTCTCTTGTTACTGGCTCTAGAGCCTCCAGTCTGCTTTTGCTCTTCCCAGCAGTTCATATTTTGTCTTTTTGCAGTTGTTGTCTTCTGCCTACAATTTTATAGTTTCCTGGCCATTTCAAACTTTTTTGTAACTCGTATATTGTAACGTATTTGCTATGTAGCTATGCATTTTGTGAGTTACAGTGTATTTTATATGCAGTACACATTGATTTACTGTATTCGTACATTTCATTCTCCTTTTCTTCCTTTGCCTTCTACCTGGGTCACATCTGGAAACCAGCCTTGGCTCTGTGCACCAGATCTGGTCACCAGATTTTTAAATAAATAACTAAATAAACTAAGATAGAACCAAACCCCTTTCCAAAAAGAAAAATCTTTAGTTCCCTTTACTTGTATGATTCCTTTGCCTTTGCTCATAGCATGCTGACAGTCTGAATCATCTCTCCCCTTTGGGTGGAAAGTTGCAAACTTCTCAGTGTGTGCAGTGAAACCAGAAATTATTAAAACACATCTCCTGTCCCTTCAGGCACCAGAAACCTTTGACGATGTTGCTGTCAGTTTTTCAGAAGAGGAGTGGAAGATGTTAAGTAAACAGCAGAAGGAGCTGTACAGGGTACAGATGGTGCAGAATTATGAAACCATGACTTCATTAGGTAAGGCCAAGACACAATTACAGGACAAGGTGCTACGTTTGGGGGTGGGGGGTGAGGGGTGGGGCACTCGAGTACTTACTGCTGGCTTTCCAAGGTTGTTAGCAGCATCTACTGAAGATAACGATGTCACACATCATGGGGTGTGTACATAACGATGAACAGATACAATAGATGTATGGATGAATGCTGTCAATGGATGGGTGGATGGATGGATCAGTAGATGGATGGATGGATGGATGGATGGGTAGATAGATGGATGGCTAGATGGATACTGTCAATAGGTTGGGAACCCTGGTGTCACAGACTGTGGGGGGCATGGTATGTTGTTTGGCACTGGGGGTTGGGCACACCGTTGTTGGAGTGCGGTGGGAGTAGTTGGGTGTATTGTTTGGCAGAGGTGGGTTGGGAACCCTGGTGTCGTGGACTGTGGCAGAAGGTGTGATTTGCCATCACTGGTGGTTGAGCACCTTGGTATCTGAGTGTGGGCAGGGAGTTGCCAGCTGAGCAGTTAATTGCCTTTTCCCATAATGCTATAGCCATTTTCTTCTGGTGTTGGTCGGTGGCTCAGGGGAAGGGCTTTGAACCACTGTGCTCTCCTACTTTGAACACAGCAAAGAAACAAAAGTGCCCTTTTCTTGCTCCACCGAGGGCAGCAGGTAAAGAACATAACAAATGCCACTCACTGGCAATATCACAGACCCAGAGCTACCGGTATGGGGGGGAGGGCAGAAAACTGAACAAGTGCTGCTGAACAGCATACCTGTCATGGTGGCCACAGACAGGAACAAGCCGTAGGTGTTCTGCAACATCGATGCCATTTCCTTCAGGCAGAGAAACAAAGCACTGGACAGCATCACATTTGTGGAATGAACAGCACAAGAAACATTGCTAGTAGGAACTATAAGCTGCACACAAAAAACAGTGTCAGCTTGCATTTTCCAGTCTTATGATTGGCCAAGTACTTCAAATCCAAAAGCAACAGAAAGGCAGAGAGTGGGAGGAATTGGGGTGGTGACCGGGGATTCTAAAGCTGTGACAGGTGGAGGACAGCCAAGCCTCCAAAAGCCCTCTCAGAGCTCAGAACAATCACAATGTGTTTGCTAGCATTTGGCAAGCAAACATAATGGTGCCAGAGAAGGTCTATATGAAATAATTATGTGGCCTGAAAAGAAGGCCGACCAGTTTCTCCTGGCAATAAAAAGGGAAATTGGTTGGAGGATGCGGTCTGAGACACAGCTGCTATCAGCTGCAGTGAGAAAAAAAAAAGAGTTCCATTCTGGTGATCAAACCCAGCCCCCTACCCTCTACTGCTTGGTTTTCTATAGCTCTACTACTGTACTATGCAAGGTGTTGCAAAGGATGTATGATGTAATGTTTACCAAGTTGTATTTAAACCTCAAAATGTGAGCTAGAACTTTTTAAGTTATCTACAATATAGAATGTCAAACCTTGGTGGAAGTCACTAACATCAACAGTGACATCTAACTATTTCTTTCATACTACATAAATCGTAGTGAGAAAGAAAAACAGTTCAGTTCTGGGGATGAACATAGACCCCTACTCTCTATTGCTTGATATCCTGTAGCTCTACCACTGCAGCAAGCTTCCTAGACAAGAGATGTGGCAAAGGACATCCAGCAATTAGTGCAGACCCCCCCCCCAACACACACAGCTGCAGTTGATGTTCCTAAGTAACAGTCTGTCTATTTGAAGTAGTGGTACATAGAAACATAGAAGCTGACAGCAGATAAGGTCCACAAGGCCCATCCAGTCTGTCCATTTTTTTCTACCTTATGAATGTGCCATAGGCCTGTACTCTGTCAATGGCCTATCTATTCATACTTATCTATATTGCTCCCTTATGCCTATCCCATGCCTGTCTGAAGCCCTGCACTGCATTCATATCCACCACTTCCTGAGGTAGGCCGTTCCAAGCATCCACCACCCTTTCTGTGAAAAAGAACTTCCTCGCATTCCCCCTTAATCGGCCTCCCTCTAATCTCATGCTGTGTCCTTTTGTCCTGCTATTTTTCTTATATTTAAACATGTTAGACTCTTTCAGCTTGTTAATGCCCTTAAGATGTTTGAATGTTTCGATCATATCACCTCTCTCCCTCCTTTGCTCTAGGGAATACATGTTGAGCTCCGTTAATCTGTACTCATATGTTTTCTGATGCAGTCCCTGCACCATTTTGGTTGCCCTTCTCTGGACTGCCTCTATTTTGTTAATGTCCTTGTGCAGGTGTGGCCTCCAGTACAGCACACAGTACCCCAGATGGGGCCTAACCAGCGTCTTGTAAAGAGGGATTATTATCTCCCTCTTACGACTTGCAATACCCCTACTATCCTACTAATACACCCCAACATCCCTCTAGTCTTACCTACTGCTTTACTGGTCTGCTTGGATGATTTAGAGTCATCTGTGAAGATGATGCCCAAGTCTCTTTCTTCCCTTGTGATTGCCAGCAACTCCCCTCCCAACCTATTGGTGGCTTCAGGATTTCTCTTCCCTATGTGCATGATCTTGCACTTCTTTGCGTTAAACCCCATTTGCCACTCTTCTGACCATTTTGCCAATTTATCCAGATCTCTTCTCATTCTGCCCACCCCATCTGTATCATCTACTCTATTGCAGATGTTGGTGTCATCTGCAGACAGACAAATCTTACCCTCCAGTCCATCTGCAATATCACTGATGAAGATATCGAAGAGGACTGGACCCAGGACTGATCCCTGAGGTACCCCACTTGTGACTTGCATCTCTTCTGACTGTATACTGTTTACCACCACTCTCTGTTTTCTGCCCGTCAACCAGTTTGCCACCCAGTTGACACAATTTCTGACCCACCCGAGCCTACCCACCTTATTAATCAATCTTCTATGTGGAACAGTATTGAAAGCTTTGCTGAAGTCAAGGTACACAGCATCAACTGCTCTCCCTTGGTCCACCACTCTGGTTACCCAGTCAAAGAAATGTATGAGATTAGTTTGACAGGACCTTCCTGTTGTAAACCCATGCTGTCCTGGATCCTGTGCTCCTATGGATTCCATGTGTTGCACTATCCTTTCCTTAAGGAGTACCTCCATAATCTTGCCCACTACTAAGGTAAGACTGACTGGTCTGTAGTTCCCTGTCTCCTCTCTGCTACCACTTTTGTGGAGCAGGACCACATGAGCCCTTCTCCAGTCTTCTGGGACCTCTCCTGTGCTGAGACTCACTAAACAGCTCTGCTAATGGCTCTGCTAGTTCCACCCTTAGCTCCTTTGGTACCCTGGGATGTATGCCATCTGGTCCCATTGCCTTGTCCACCCTGAGCTTAGCAAGCTCTTGTAGGACCCTTTCTTTTGTGAAGGGACTACTGCACACCTCCCTCCCACCCCCCGTGTCCATGGTGCTGAGCTGTGGGCCCTGCCCTACCTTCTCTTCAGTAAATACTGAGCAGAAGTATCTATTTAGGATAGATGCTTTTACATGGTCCTCCTCCTCACACATCCCCTTATCCCCTTTGATCTTAGCAATAACCCCTTTGGACTTTCTCCTTTCACTAATGTAGCTATAGAAAGTCTTGTCATCTTCTTTACTGTTCATGCTAGTGTTTCCTCAGTTTGGGCCTTTGCCTGCCTTACTGCCTTCCCTGCTTCCCTTAGGGAAGTTTGGTATGCCTCCCTGTCTTCATCCTGCTGCGTTCCTTTATATTTCCTGAAGGCCAGCCTTTTGGCTCAGACCTTTTCTGTTACTGTTTTTGAGAACCAACATGGTTACCTTCTTCTTTTGCTCTTGCCTTTCTCTCTAGCACAATGGGATGTTGCTTCAAGTATTGCATCCTTAATGCTTGCCCACTTTGCCTGTACCCCCTCACCTGTATTTCTTCTTGCCAGGGCTAGCTTAACTCTGTTAGCCATCTTATCAAAGTCAGCTTCTCTGAAGTCCCATATGTTTGCACTGGAATGGGATGATTTAGTTCTAGTGGACAAATTGAACCATACCATGTGATGGTCACTGGCCCCCAGGCAACGTTGTACCTGGAGATCTGTGATCCTTTCCCCGTTAGTCAGTACTAAATCTAGGATAACTCTGTCTCTTGTGGGTTGTTCTACCAGTTGTTTGGGGCCCTTCCCCTGCAGGGAATCCACCATGTGTCTAGTTCTGGCAGATGTTCCTGCTGGTATTGACCAGTCTGTATCTGGCATGTTGAAGTCTCGCATTATCAGAACCTCCCCTTCAGCTGTCATGATTTGTATATCTTCTAACAGTAATGTGTCTATGTCCTCCCCCTTGTCTGGAGGCCTGTAGGCAACCCCAGTTCGTATGGCTGTCCCATTTCCTGTTTCCAGGGTGACCCACAGTTCTTCTGGCTCCTTATGTGTATTCTGAATTTCTGCAGCTTTGATATTTTCATTGACATAAAGGGCCATTCCAACCCCCCCTTTTTGTACCTCTGTCTCTTCTGAACAGTACATAGCCGGGTACTGAAGTCTCCCAAAGGTGGTTACTGGTGAATAATGTCTCACTAATGGCTACTATGTCCAGTTTAACCTCTGCCATTGTTGCCTGCAGGTCTGGGATCTTGTTTCCAGACTGCCAGCATTGCATACATGATTTTCCATTGGCCAGATTTTGGTGTGTTAGTTGTTGGGCGAGGTCCGGCATTTCCCCTGTGCGTCGTATGGGGAGCCGGACCTTTTTCCTTACCTAGTGATGCAAATGAACTACAAACATGCTGAACTCCTGTTTGATCACTACCTGAGGGGGGAGGGGTGTTCTTCCCATTCAGTGTATAGGGTGTTGCACCCCTCTCCCCATTTACTAGTTTAAATATTTCCCAAGTTGCAGTTAAACCTCAAAGTCTGAGCTTGAATGTTTCAAGTTATCAGCCGTATAGAACTTTAAACCTTGCTAAAAGTCTGTCATTAACATCAGCACTGACATCTAACCATTTCTGTCATACCGCATAAATTGCAGTGCAGAAATCTGGTCCTTTGGTGGAGTGGTAACACTACCGCTCGTGACACCGCTGACCCGCGTTTAGGAATGAGAGTGGGGTGTCAGGAGCCAGTTGTGGGGAGGAGGACCAAGTATCTGAGAAAATGCTATCTGGGGAGGGAGGGTCCCCAGCTCTGCTGCTCCACTGCCATCTGGCTGACCACAGGTGATAGCGCAGTGGAGAGGCATAGGCGGTGGGAAGGACGCAGGTTGGTGCCGTGCGCTACACACAGTCACGTGCATACGCATGGGTATCCTCGCTCCCAGCATCCCGAGAAGAAGTAGAAGAATCAGCATTTATATAGCGCTTTTCATACACAGTGTATCCCAAAGCGCTTTACAAGCATTGCTAGACTGGCAGTGAAGTCACTGAATGTGTGGTGGCAGCCATATCGCACATCATCACCCGCACACTGCCTGGATAATTGCATTTGCGAGGAGTGCCCTGGGTTCTTTTACTTCCACCTGGACATCCACCAGGACAACACCAGGATGGGCAGAAGGGACCTCGGTTTAACGGCTCATCTGAAGGACGGCACACCCCAGCAGTACAGCACCCCCCAATACTGCACTCGGATGCCAGCGATTTTTAGGTGCAAGTCCAATCCCGGTGTGGGACGTGAACCCACGACCTTCTGGTCCAGAGGCTGATGTGCTACCAACTGAGCCACGCTGACACCACACTGAGGGAAGGAACCAGAAAAAAAAAACAGAAAATGCCCCAGCCAGGCAGGATGAGCACCTGCTTTCCACAGGCCCAACACTGGTGACGTGGTGCTCCCTAGTCTGGGACCTGCTTCTTGCGATGAAAGGCTCGGCCCGCTGACCACCTAGCCAGGGAGTGATGAGACCAATGGAGGATGCAGTGGACGGTAAGTCCACGAAAAGCCCGGTGATAGAGCTGGGGGAACCAGTGTGAAGGAGGGCCTGGCTGGAGAGGGGGAGGAAAAAAGTAGTTGCTTAGGAGGGCAGTGGGTTGCATCCTGTTTGCCAAAGCTAGAGTGGTGGCCATCTGACTCCCTCCAGCAGTGCAAGGCACAGTCCATAAATCCTTGGGTGACTGAGGGGCCCCATATGCACTGGCCCATGTTGTGCTTGTCAGGGGGAAGAGCATATTCGATTGGTTCGGTGTATGTTCCGAACATGGAGGAACCTGGCATCTTTTAAAAACTGGCACTGGACATGGCAGCTTTTCCTGGACCATGGTTGCTAGGGGGGGTGACTCTAACTGTGCTAGAGGCACTGTCCTAGATCGGTCAAACCTGAGTGCAGTGCCACCCTCTTGAAGTGCCCAGGCCTTGGGTGTTCTGGAACCAAACTTCAGTTTAGCAGATACTTGGAGGCACTGCCACCCCCTCAGGGAGGGAGTATAGTTTCTACTCACCCTCTCACCAATCTTATGCCAGACTGAACTGCCTTTTGGTCAGTGCAGATACCCTACCTAGAGTCTCCAATATTAACCTACACTGCCATACTGGTATCAGACTATGCCTGTTCAAGCATGGCATTCTCCACCAATACGTTCGCATCAGTGGGGCGCCTATGGGGGTTAGACCCTTTACTTCTGAAAGATCAGGCCTTCAAATCATTTAAGTCCCAGACTCTCAATGAATTTGTGGTGCACAATAAAAAGGGCGACGCTTCAAATGGGGTTCGCTGGGAGGTGCTGAAGACTTTCGTTAGGGGCCAGGTCGCCTTTTCTGCCCACAGAAAAAAGGTAGCAGAGAAGGAGCTCACTAAACTTTTGACTAAAGTTGAGGCATGCAGAAGGGCTCACAGGTTAAGACCTTTAACACCCCTGTGTATGGGTCTCCAAAAACTGGAATGGAAATGTAATTCCCTCAAGTTATTCAGTAGCTCACATACCAAAAGATCTATAATCCTTGCAACAGGTGAGCTTGTACTTTGATGAGGATAGGGAAGGGAAGTATTTTGCTTGGCAGCTGCATAGAAAGAAGGGTGAGAAATCAATCGCCCAGATTAGGGCTAACACAGGGGCCCTCATCTCTGACACAGATAAAATAGGAGACACATTGTGCACCTTCTATGAGGCTCTTCATACCTCCAAGGCCTCCCCTACCATCCAGCAGCGGAATGATTTCTTCACTAAAGCAGCCACTCATCCCTTTGATACTCAGACTGCCAGGCAGCTAGATGCCCCTCTGAGTGATGTTGAACACCCCAGGCCCAGATGAGCTGCCTATTTATTTCTTTACTAAATCCAAGAAGCAAATTGCTGCGCTCAGAGCTACGAGGGGGTCACATACATAGGGTGACATACCCTTAACTAGAACATTTCACAAGTCCAAACCTGTATGCACTTCTTAAAGAGAAAGACCAAAATACATTCTTCAACACCAAGTTGTTGATTTATTTGTCACCACTGTGGAAGCCCCTAGCGCCTCGGCAATGTGCCTTCAAAGGGGGCTTGTTACAATCTGGCATGAGCATTTCATTCTTTAAATAGCAATCAAAAAGTGACATCATACATCCAGTTACCAATCAATGAACCACTGAGGGTTCAAAATTACATAGTCAAACCACTTTAACCAATGATCAATGAACCACTAAGGATTCAAAAATTAAACAGATCACTTTAAAAAAAAGGTTTTTTAGCTACATATTTACATAGTTCACATACAATCTGGAAACAGATAAGGGACTCTGTCAAAAAACACTGTTATTTGACCAGGACCCTAAATTTTGAAAAAAATAATAAGTGCACAACTGAATAATTTCTTTTGGTCAATCTTGTTAAAGGGTTCACCTATTAATTTAGGGATACACCAACAGTTGCTTTTTATTCAAATAACATCAGTTATGCATCTTTAGTCAGTAAACCCCTACTCTTTTCTCTTTTTATCAATAATATTTCTAACCCCTCTCCTCTCTGCAATACTATCTTGTATACGGATGACCTGGTACTTTACTCTGCCTCTAACTCCATAACCAACCTAAACCAACAATTATCACCTGCCTTTTAGTGCCTATAATCTTGGTTCTCCCCCAACTACCAAATCTTAAACCTATCTAAGTCCCGGGCCATGCCATTTGAATCCTCTAGACGGGTACCGACCATGGCCCCTCAGCTTCTGGTCCGTGGCTGTGATGGATCTCCAGTCTCTAACATATTATCTTTCAAATACCTTGGGGTAATGCTTGACCCTGCTCTGGGTTTTGCTGCACATGTCATTGAGGTCTGCTGCTCTGTAAACTCTTAAGATAGGTGCAGCCTACGGAGTGCACCACTCACTAACACCAGCCACAAGGACTGCTGTGGCGAGAGGTGTGTTACTTCTGCAACTGCTATATGCTCTCCTAGTCTTCTCTCATGCCAATGCGGTGGTTCTCCGAAAATGGGACATTACGTACAACATCAGCAGATTTGCCATATCTGTCCCATGCCTGACCCACCACTGCAGACTTTACTCTGCCTTAAACTGGCTGTCTTCCCGGTATCCTCAGATCATGTGCATTTGGTTGTTTTATTGACTCTTTAACTAGGACATCTAGCCCTGCTGCTCTGGGTGCCATGCTTACCCCTGTCTCTCACTCTTGTGCCCTCAGGTCCTCCGCCTTCCCCCTTGCTTGCTGTTCAGCCCTGCTCTACTAAAATGGGTGAACAGGCCTTCTCATATGTTGCCCTGCGGTTCTGGAACTCACTCCCCCTCATGTGAAGAGCTCCTCATCTCACCTAGCTTTTAAACATGCTCTTTTTTCCCACCTTAATGCCCCTGGCTACTGTGTCTGCACTTAAGGTTATGTGGGGCCTGATGCTTGCCCTCCAGCTGCTCTCTTGCCCATTTCTGTTTTACTAGTGAAGTACGTGTGCCTGCTTGTCTACTGTTATTCTGTGTGGGACTACTGGCTTGTTTACTGAATAAGTTTTACAACAATTGTATTGACTTCTCTATCCTGTAGTATTACTTGCTGTTAATCTTATGCTGTTTGAATAATTAGCTCTGACTGTTATCTCAGCTTTTGTACCTCAGTTTGCTGTCATTGTTGTCTTTGCCGCATTTACTGTAACTGTACTGTCTCGGGTCGTGCCTGAAAATAGGTAGGTCTCTTGCCTAGCACACTTACCCGGTCATCAAAAGCTAATAAATAAATAAATATAAAGAAATTCACTATCTTTACAGGGTTCTTTTTAGTGCCGAAGAGAACAGGAGAAGCACACCAAAAAGCAGCTTCGAGGCCTATCTGTACCAGAAACAGTATGTCCATAGGAGAGCCTATAGGATGCAGCAAAAGAAAAGAAAAAAAAAAACATTGTCTTTCAGTTTAAATTCAACAAACATTTCAAACATAACATAGTAGCTATTACTGGTATAAAGCTAAACCACTCAATCATTGCGGGAAAAGAGAGAGAGAAGAGATAGGCAGCGAAGAATTGGGGGGGGCAAAGGAGTGGAAGAGAAGAAATACAGTTAGCAAAAAAGACGATCCTAAGGAAGAGACAGAATATTTAGGACAGACAGACTATGAGGATTCATTCCTTCTTTCTAAGTTTTTTTCTCCTTCTCTTTTCTGTCGTTCATTTCAAGGTATCTTGTTCTTTTTCAGAAACTAGCTCCCCCGATCTCCCTAGTCTCCATCGTTCACGTTATTTATGTCTCAAAAAAGGTTTGCGATCCCACCTATCATGTAAACCTTTGGGGGAGACTGTGTTAGCTCTAAAAATCCTTGCCTTTCTCTCTGTAGCAGTTTGTTCGGTGTGTCACCACCCCTTTGCTCACTTTGAACATGTTTGATCCCCATGAATTTAAAGTGGGACCCATCCCCATCATGTACACAGTTAAAATGTCTCCTCCCTACTGGTGTGTCCCATTTTTTTAATTATAGTCTGCGGATGTTCCTGTATTCTTTCTTTCAGTGACCTCACGGTCTTCCCTATATAGTACAAACTACAAGTACACCATAGAATATACACCACAAAGGAAGTTGTACAAGTGATGAATTCTCTCACTTCAATTTGTGTGCTATTAGGTAAGTTGTAAATTAGTCCCATGTTCATGTATTTACATACGTTGCACCTCCCACATTTATGGTTGCCCTTGGGCCTTGGAGGTAGCCACATTCTATTTGAATCTTCTTTTTGAAAAAAATTGACTTCTTCCTAACTTGTCCTGCAAATTAGCTGTACATCTGAATGTGATTCTAGGTTTTTCTGGTAGTACAGCACCTACTGTTGTGTCACTCTTTAATACATCCCAACTATTCCAAATGATGCTACCGACTTGGCCAGCTATTGCATTGTACTCTAAGGAACATGTGATGGTATTATTTTATTTTTCTTTGTTCTTATCTTTCTCTTTAATAAGTTCCATTTGTGTTTTGTTCCGTATTTTTGTCAATGCCCTTTCCAAGACTGCATCTTGATAGCCTCTCTCTTTAAATTTTCCCAGTAGTTCTACTGCCTGTCTTTCAAATTCCAAATATGAGGTGCAGTTCCTTCTAATCCTAACCAGTTGTCCATATGGTATGGATTTTTTTTTAGTTTTACTGGGTGGAAACTGTCACTTCTGAGTAATGAATGTGTACTGGTCTCTTTTCTACAACTTCTAGTTTGCACCTGTTCTAGATCCATGTTGCCCTCTAGTGTTATATCTAAGAAGTTAATGCTTTTCTCACTCATCTGGGCCATAAAGCTCCAGTTAATATTATTATGATTCAGCCATTGAATGAATTCTTCTGCCTTTTGCATCCCACCGCTCCATATGCATAGACATCATCTATGTATCTCCCCCACTGTACTGTATTGGAAGCATATGGATTTACCTCACTTTCATATAGTGTTTCCTTCTCCCACATTCCCAAAAATAAAATTTGCATAGGATGGGGCCATTGAGGCACCCATCGCTGTTCCGCAAGTCTGCAAAAAGAACTCATTATCGAATTCAAAGTAACCACGTTCTAGTACAGATTTTAGGGATTCTATTAGAAATTCCACTGGTGCCCAAATAATGTTCTGGTCTTTCCAAAGAAAATATGTGGCTGCTCTTAATCCATCTTTGTGTCTGATTGATGTATAAAGTGCTTCAACATCCACAGTGATCCAAATAAATCTCTCTTCCCATTTTGAACTACTGAATTTCTTTATTGTATCTCCCGTGTCTTTTAAATAAGAAGAAAGTTTTTCTTACTAAACTGTAAAAACAAATTCAAAACTTCCCAGAGATGCTCAGAAAGGGAACCTATGTTGGATACAGTTGGTCTACCTGGTGGATCTGTATTCTTTCTCTTCCACTCCTTTGTTTTCCTCCCCATTCTTCGCTGCCTATCTCTTCTTTCTCTCTCTTTTCCCACAATGATTCAGTGATTAAGCTTTATACCAGTAATAGCTACTATGTTATGTCTGAAATGTTTGTTGAATTTAAACTGAAAGATAATGTGTTTTTTCCTTTCTTTTCTTTTGCTGCATCCTATAGGATCTTCTGTGGACATATTGTTTCCGGTACAGATGGGCCTCAAAGCTGCTTTTTGGTGTGTTTCTCCTATTCTCTTCAGCACTAAAAAGAACCCTGTAAAGATAGTGAGTTATTTAAAAGTAATAAGGTACTGACTGAAGATGCATAACTGATGTTATTTGGATACAAAACAACTGGTGGTGTATCCCTAAATTAATAGGTGAACCCTTTAACAAGATTGACCAAAATAAATTATTCGGGTGTGCACTTATTATTTTTTTCAAAATTTAGGGTCCTGGTCAAATAACAGTGTTTTTCACATAGTCCCTTATCTGTTTCCAAACTTTATGTGAACTATGTAAATATGTAGCTAAAAAAACATATTTTTTTTTTTTTTAAAGTGATCTGACTGTTTAATTTTTGAATCCTTAGTGGTTCATTGATCATTGGTTAAAGTGGTTTGACTATGTAATTTTGAACCCTCAGTGGTCATTGATTGGTAATTGGATGTGTGATGTCACTTTTTGATTGCTATTTAAAGAATGAAATGCTCATGCCAGATTGTAACAAGCCCCCTTTGAAGGCACATTGCTGAGGTGCTAGGGGCTTCCACAGTAGTGATAAATAAATCAACAACTTGGTGTTGAATAATGTATTTTGGTCTTTCTCTTTAAGACGCGCATACAGGTTTGGACTTGTGAAGTATTTATTTCTTTAAAATCTTCTCTTCGGAACTCCTGGACCCCATGGTGGATATGTTAGAGGAATGCCTACGGTCTGGTGTACTGCCCCCCTCCATGTCATCTGCTACTATAACTGTACTGCGCAAACAGGTCAAGCACCCCACCCTTTGTGCCTCTTATCAGCTCATCTCATTGCTAACTGCTGATTAAAGAACTGTGGCTAAGGTCATAGCATCCCGGCTAGAGTTCGTTCATTCTGCCCCAATGCATGCAGCCTGATCAGGCTGTGTTTGTTAAAGGGAGGTAGGAGAAACGTAATATCCGTCGAACCCTGGATATAATACATAATTGGTCAACAAAGAAGTCAGTTAGCCATGGGGTGGCAGTCCTTGGCCTTAGGCCGCATGGAGTGGGGGTACATGTTTGAAGTGCTCAGAAGGTGTGTAATGGGACCTGGGCCACTGAGTTTGATTCTAGCCATGTACTCTTGCCCTGCTGTCAAAATAATAGTCAATGGGCCCTTCGCACCATCCTTTTTCCTTGGACGGGGCACCAGGCAAGGGTACCCTTTGTCACCACTGCTGTACATTGTGTCTCTTGAACCCCTAGCAACTGCAGTTTGAAATGACCCCAGCACCGAGGGCTTTGGGGGGGGGGGCATGAGCATAAGGCAGTATTATTTGCAGATGACCTGCTTTAATACCTCCAGCACCCCACCAGGTGGCGACCTGCCTTCTATTCCCTCCTCCAGGAATATGGCTCCGTCTCTGATCTTCAGAGTAATTGGACAAAGAGTGAGGTGATGCTGGTGTGGGCACAACAGAGGGCACAACTGGTGGGCAACGACATGGGCCTGCAGATGGTCACCCATATAAAGTAGCTGGGGATGCTCATTCCTGCCATGCTAAATTTCCTGTACACTAGGAACTTCAAGCCTCTTTTAAGCAAGCTGGCTGAAGACTGTGAGAGGTGGCAGGCCTTGCTGTGCACTCTCCCCGCCCCGGCCCCGGCCATATTGGTATGATAAAAATGTCTGTCCTCCTGAGATGTTTGCACTTGTACCAATCCCTGCTGGTCTGTTTCCCTCTAACTCACTTTAGACAGTTAAATTCCATACTGCACAAATTCCTGTGGAATGGAAAGAATGTCTGCATCAGGAGAAGTATCTTACAACTCCTGGCTGATATGGGTGGAGTTGTTCTTCCCCTTTTCCAGCTCTGTTATTGGGCCTTACAGTGGGCTTTTCTGCCCATGGGGGAGCGTGGTAATGGGCCTACATGGTTGGCATTAGAGTAGGGGAACATGGGTGGAGATTTTAAAAGGGAGTGCCTGACCAGGTCACTCTGGACCCACAACCTGACACCCACAAATAACCCCTTAAGGAGATATGGCACTTAACTGGCAATCAGTGCAGATCACACAGAAAGAACATGACAAGAGAAATGGCTTTATTGATTTTTATTATTTTTTTAAATTTTTGCCAGAAATACATTATTGCTGAAACACAGAAACTGTCGACAGAAAGAGACCTCTTGGCCCACCTAGTCTGCCCTAAAGTCCCTACCTATTGTGCTACCGTAGACCCTAATTAATCTCCGTCCTACCCCCCCAAGCCTTGTTACCAAGGTCCCCCAGTGTCTGTCTTATGCATGTTGGAAACATGTTGCTGTTTCGGTACCCACCACCTCTGCTGGGAGGCTGTTCCAGACGTCCACCACCCTTTCCATGAAAAAACCTTCATGGTGGCCAACAAATACCATTGCTTACTTTCTTTGTGTCCACTGTCTGTGCTGCTGTGGGTGCATTTGGCAAGTCTGCAGTGCTTCCAGCAGTCCCGGACAGCAGAAAGCTCAACAGCAAATGGCCTGGAGCTCTGAGAAACAGCAATGCAAAGTGCAAGTCTAATGCTTATACACACTTGTAACAGGCTATGCCAAAAAGTACATTTCTAGTAAATTGCATATAATTGCAGTGGAATCATTTAAAAGCAGTACTGTTGACTACAAGAAGTACATGGAAAGGGTAAAAGGAAGAAAAAGAAGGAGATTTGGGATAAGGGAAACTGGGTGGGAGTAACTGAGGGGGAAGGAGCAGGAAAGGAGGAAGAAAGGAAAGGATGGGAGACAGTCTCCACTGATAGACTGGGAGAAAAATTGCCTCCTGAAGTTACCCCTGCATACTGGGAGGTGTCCCTGCATCCTGCCAAACGACACCAGCTCAGACATTTCTGTTTGCTCAGTCTTGTCGATTACCGTTGAGTATGCAAAGACTGCGCTCATGTCCCCTCCCAGTCTCATTTTCAGCAGGGTGAACATGAGGGCCTCCAGTTTGTCCTGAGATACCTCTGATCATTTTAGTGGCCCTGTGTTGCCCCCTCTCAACTGCTTTAATTTCCTTTTTGAACTGAAGACACCAAACCTACATGCAGTACTCCAGGTGGGGCTTTTTAAAGTGATGGGATTACTTCCCTTTTAATGTGCTGTAGCATTCTGCTGCCCTGTAATGGCTGCACACTGCTTGTCCTACGTCAGCCCTGTTTCTGTGATGACCTTTCCAGGTTCTTTCAGCCTTGACTGCAGCACTTTGTTGGTCCCCCGTTGAACCACTCTCATCGGTCAGTCAGGCTTTACTCATTGTTTCCCGCAAATGTGGAACTCCCCCCAACAAAAAAGCACTCCTCCTCCTCCTACTACTACTCCCTTGCCTCTGCCTTTTATAACTTTCTCTCATCTAACTGCTCCTGCATTAACCCTCCTTAACCGTCCTCCTATACCTCTGCTCCTCTCCATTTCTCACATCCCCTATTAAACCTTCCTCTCCCCTGAGCCTGCTTCTCAGTACACTCTCCTCTTCCTTCACTGCTCACTCCCTCACTCCTACCCCAACCTTTTTCCATTACTAACTTGGCCCTGCTTAGTTTTGACCTCTAGCAGGGTTCTCAGCATCCTGGAGGGGTCTAGCACTGAGCAGGCCTCCTCCTTCCCCTCCCCCCCATTCTACCCAGCTTGTCCTCACCTAAATCTGCCTTCTGTTGGGATGTTTAGCACTCTGACGACGTCTACTCTCAGGTAAGTTTCTTCTCTCCCTCCTTCTTTTTCCTTTCCTCTTTTATCCCACATTCTCTCTACCCAACTTGTCCTCACCTAATTCTATCCCCCGGCAGGGTTCTCTGCATCCTGGAAGGGCCCAGCACTGGGCAGTTACTCATCCTTCACTCCCCCTCCACCTCTATCCTTTCTACCCAACTAGTCCTCACCTGATTCTGTGCGCTGGCAGGGTTCTCAGCATCCTGGAGTGGCCTAGTCTTAGGCAAGTTTCTTCTTTCTCCTCCTCTTCCCTCCTTTCCCTTCTTCCTTTCTTTTCTCTCTTCCCAACTTGTCCTCAGCTAGTTCTGCCCCCGGCAGGGTTTTTGCATCCTGGAGGGGCCCAGCACTGGGAAATGACTCTTCCTTCCCTCACCCCTCCATCCTCTCTACCTAACTCATCCTCGCCTGACATTGCTCTCTGGCTGAGTTCTCAGCATCCTGAAGAGGCCTAGTCTTAGGCAAGTTTCTCCCAACCCCCCTCCTCCTCCTTCCCTTTACCATCCCCTCTACTATCGCTACCCAACTTGTCCTTGCCTACTCCTGCACCTTATTCTAAGTCCTCGCCTCATTCTGCTATTGGCAGCGATCTCCGCACTCTGAAGGAGCCAGTTCCAGTTATGACTCTTTCTTCCCTCCCTATTCCTCACCCCACCTCTCTCCTGCCCCCCCACCTCCCTGCACTTAATCAAAGGTATTAGTTCACTTAAGTTAGTAACTTGCACTTTTTGTTCTGTCTGAGATGCTCCCAGATTGCACTAGCCCTGTGTTCACTTGCCGCTCACAACTGATTTTGTTTGCTCACTTTTCTTCAGTAATGTCTCCCCGCCCCCGGAATCTTTATCTTCCCTTTCCTCAGCTGCTTTCCCTGTCTACCCCTCTACCCTCCTTGATGTCCCCCCACTGGACCTCATTCATTCAATAATTGCTGAATAATCTGCTTCTTTTATTTAGTTTTTGTTTACCGGGTAAGTGCGCTAGTCAGCAAGTGACTGTTTTCAGGCACGACCCGGGAGGCACAATTACAATACACAAAGAGTACAGCCAGATTATTAAGACAACGAGTACGGAAAATGCAGAGAGAAATACATATGGCAATGTCTTAACTGTGATCCACTCCTGCAAGGAGTTGGCTCCAAGGCTACATTAAATTTCTGTACTATGTTCCTCAGATATGCCACTTATAATTAAATGCATATTCTACAGGTATGATATATTTAACTGTGTGTTATTTATTAATTTAATTAAAATTTGATGACTGGGAAAGGCACATTGAGCCAAGGCTCGTTTCCAGGTGCGACCCGGGTACAGTTTGTACAGAGAGTTACAGACAGTTGGTACAACATTTTACAAAGCAGTTACAATACATTGTTAGGCAGTGAGACAGCTAAAAATGTCACAGAGCAGTTACAATACAGTGTTCTGCAGTGAGACAGCTAAATATTTCATGGGGAGTTTGAGAAGGGAGATGAGGTCAGCTAGGACTAGGTAGGTGAGTGTGGACTCTGTGGTGCATCAGCTGCGTGCTGGAACCATTTGAGCATTTAGGGCAGTGCGGAGTGGGTTGGAGTCTGAGGAGCTGAGTAAAGGCTGAACGAGAAGGGGCCAAGCGAAGGTTAGTGGGGAGGTTATGCCAGAGAAGGGGGAGGCGGTACGAAAAAGCAGCTTGACCTGTAAGAGTGCAAGGGCAATGGAGGTGGAAAATGCTGGGGTCCCGGCGGCAGAGAGGGTAGCTTAAGGAGGTGGTTGGGGTGAGGCAGTAGGTGAGGCAGCCATACCATATTTTAGCTAGGAAAGAGGTGCCATGGATGGTTCACCTGTGGCAGAGCAGAACCAGGGAGAGAGGAGCATAGAGCAGGCAGTAGTGAGTGAGTGAGGGCGAGGCGGTGGCGAAGCGGCAGAAGGAGTTGAGAAGGATGTCAGGTTTGGAGAGAGAGAGAGAGAGAGAGAGAGAGAGAGGAGGATGGGGCCGTACCATAGACTATGTCGGCATAGTCTATTACAGGTAAGATAGTTCTACATACAAGCTCACACCGGATGGGGATTGGTAAGCTCGATTTGTGGTGATAGTGGATGGCGAGTTTAGGCCGGAGTTTGGTGCAGAGCGCCTCGATGTGAGTGGAGAAATTGAGGTGGCTGTCCAGCCAAACTCCCAGGTATTTGAAAGCCGAGACTAGCCCCAGAGTATAGTCATCCATGGTGGTGATTTTATTACACAAACTGGGGAATATGGGTGTGGGCAGGACAGTAGTGTGGTGGGTAGGTAACTGGCTGGGTGGCAGGACACAGAGGGTGGTGGTAAATGGCTGTCACTCCACACAGGGAAGAATGACCAGTGGGGTACCACAGGGATCAGTGTTGGGACCAGTCCTATTCAACATCTTCATCAGTGACATTTTACAGGACCTAGAAGGCAGAATTTCACTGTTCGCTGATGTCACAAAGCTCTGTAACAGAGTAGACACACCGGAGGGTGTAGACAGAATGAGAAGGGACCTGCTGAAACTTGAAGAATGGTCAGGGGTTTGGCAGTTGAAATTCAATGCAAAGAAGTGCAAGATAATGCATATGGGTAACAAAAACCCTGGCACAATATATCAATTGGGGGGTGAGGATATAGCATGCACCAAGCAGGAAAGGGATCTTGGGGTTATCATCTCTGATGACCTCAAGGTAGGGAAACAGTGTGACAAGGCAGCAGGTAAAGCAAATAGGATGCTGGGATGCATAGGCAGGGGCATCACCAGCAGGAAAAGGGAGGTCATAATTCCGCTATACAAGACACTAGTGAGGCCCCACCTGGAGTACAGTGTACAGTTCTGGAGACCATACCTACGTAAGGACATAGACAGGGTAGAGAAGGCTCAGAGGAGGGCAACAAAGATGGTGCATGGATTGCATCACAAGTCCTATGAAGACAGGTTGAAGGAACTGAACATGTACTCCTGGAGGAGAGGAGGAGAGAGGGATATTTATTTATTTATTTACTTAGTTTTTGTTGACCGGATAAGTGCACTAGACAAATCCTGTCTATTTTCAGGCACGACCCGGGGGGAGGGGGATACAGATGAATGCCAACTGACCTTGAACCAGATTAAGCTGTTGGTGGTATTTTTAGTGAATGAGGGAAATTTGGCCAGGCCACCGGGGAAATTCCCCTACTCTTTTCGATAAGTGTTATGGGATCTTTAGCATCCACCTGAACTACCACCAGTCCAGGCAGATGGGACCTCGGTTTAACGTCTCATCCGAAAGACGGCACCTCAGAAGTGCAGCACCCTCTCATGCTGCACTACAGTGTCAGTACTGGGATATTAACCCAAGTGCCAGATGTGGGAACTGAACCCACAGCCCTCTGATCTCCCGGCCTCAGAGGTGAGTGTGCTACCTACTGAGCCACTGACACTGCTAATAGTGCTATAAGTGCTGTAAGTGCTATATGATAGAGACATACAAGTATCTCACAGGGAGTAACAGGGTGCAGGAATACACTATTTTTAAGCGAAAAAGATGTTCCAGGACTAGAGGGCATGGGATGAAGTTGGAGGGAGGATGATTCAGAGGAAACATGAGGAAGAATTTCTTCACAGAACGGGTGGTGGACAAGTGGAACACCCTGCCAGAGGAAGTGGTGGGGGCTGAAACAATCACGGGATTTAAGAATGCATGGGATAGACATAAAGGAATTCTGGAGGTCAGGGGTATGAGGCAACAGACTTCTAGGAAAACATAAACTGAACTTACAAGCTGAAATGGGCAGACTGGGTGGGCCATAGGCCCTTATCTGCCGACACTGTCTATGTATGTATGTATCTATGATGGCAGGGGGACTGGAAGGGTGGCCAATTTCTGTCTGGAACCAAAGACCATTGTGACCATTTTTTTTTGCATTTAGTGTGAGCAGGTTTTCTTGGAGCCAGGATTGGACTCTTTCGAAATCGTTTTGTAAAGTGGGGAGGACACTGTCGTAGGTGGTGCCCCAGGCAAAGATGACAGTGTCATCTGCGTAAAGGTGCATGTTTGAAGTGAGGCAGGAAGAGGGAAGATCGTTTATGAAGAGAGAGAAGAGGAGGGGCCAAGAACAGAGCCTTGGGGGATGCCAGATATGATGTGAAGAGGAGAGGAGAGAGTGTCGCCTACTTGAACTGATTGTTGCCTGTTGTGGAGGTATGAGTGGAACCAGAAGATGGCAGGTTAGGCGATGCCGAAAGAACTAAGTTTGCCGAGTAGTAGCGAGTGGGAGACAGAGTCAAACGCTTTAGCCAGGTCTATGATTATGGCAACTGTGACTAGGCTATGGTTCATGGCTGTGACGATGGAATCGGTTACACTTAGAAGGGTGGTGACGGTGGAGTGGTGTTTTCAGAAGCCAGACTGAATTGGTGAAAGTTGGTTGTTGGAAGAGAGAAAGTTTGATAGTCTGGACAGAATGAGGGATTCCTGGACTTTGGCAAGGGAGGGGAGAAGTGAGATAGGCCTATAGTTTCCCGGTAGGGAGGGGTCACCGCCTTTGTGAAGAGGGATGACTTTGGCCGATTTCCAGGCTTTAGGGACAGTAGCTGTGGTTAGGGACAGATTTAGAATGTGAGTCGGGGGCAACAATGGCTGCAGCAGAGATGTGGAGCATTTTGGTGTGGATTCCATCCGGGCTGGATTTGGATGGGTTAAGGGCATAGAGTGCATTGTATACCTCCAGAGGTGTGATGGCAGGAAAGAGGAAACAGAGGTCAGGGGAGGAAGGGTTACCCAGGTTGGGGGAAGGAGGGGTGGAGTTGGGTAGGGCACAGGAGATAAACTTGTTGAATAGCTCGGCCATGGAGGCAGGATCCGAGATGGATTGCCTGTCTAAGGTGAGAGTCAAGCAAGTCTGTTTAGTGGGGGGGTCAAGGAGGGAGTTGATTGACTTCCAGAAAGATACGTGGAGGTTCTGGGTTTGAGTGAATTGTGCTTTAAAATAGGAGGATTTCGATTGCCGGGTGGCCTTAGTGCATTTATTTCTAGGTGCTTGTAAGATGTAAGATTGAAGATCACTTACTGTGTGGGAGGTTTTGTAGAGTCGCCATGCTTTGTCCTTGGAACGACACAAGGCGATAAGGTCGGCTGTGATCCATGGGTGGTGGAGGTGTTTTACCCTTACTTTCCTTAGGGGAGCATGCATGTCCCAGATACTCTGGAAAATACTGCAGAACTGAGATAGGGCAGCGTCCACGTCAGACGCGGACAGCACAGGTAGCCAGTCTGTGTTAGCAAGGTCATGGAGTAAGGCAGGGATGTTGAGTCTGTGTAGGGAGCGGGACCATATGAATTTAAGAAGGCAGAGTGATGAATGGATTTTGCGGACGCAATAGATGATACAGTGGTCACTGAGGGCATCGGAGAAAATACCTGAGGCGGAGATACGGTGGGGATGTGAGGATAGAATCCAGTCCAGGAGGGTGTAGTTTTAGGATCGGTGGTTAAGCCGGGTGGGTTCCCAGATTAGCTGGGAGAGATTTAGGGGTTCGAGCCTTAGGATGGTGGGTTTTGCAGAGGGAGAGAGCCAGTCAAGATTGAAATCGCCTAGTAGCATGAGCTCGCCGGTTGACGTTTTGGTGTAGATTGAGGAGATGGCCTTGATGACAGAGTTGGGCGAGGACTTTGGTGGGGCATATAGGACTTTGGTGGGGCATATAGGGCCCCTATGTAGAGGGGGGTGGAGGAGGGGAAGGATAGGTGTGCAACAATTGATTCATGGGAGGAAGGGCAGGTTTCGTTGAAGATGATGAAGCATGATAAGGAATGCTTAACGTACAGTGCCACACCCCTGCTTCGCTTGCCCCAGTCCTGCCGGAATAAACTGTAGTCAGGAATGACAAGAGTGGAGTTTGGTATTTTGGAGGATAACCAGGATTCCATAATGCAGAGTATGTCAGGGTTGTATTGGGTTACCCAGACTGTTAGGGCGTCCATTTTGGAGAGGAGATTACTGGCGTTGAGATGGAAGATGCGAAGGCCCTTGGGGAGTGAGTTATGGGCTGGGCAAGGGGGCGATCCGTTAGAGGTGGAGGATGAGGTGGAGGAAAACCTGGGTGCAGAAGGGCCAGGGTTGAGATGTATGTTGCCTGTGAGAAGCAGGAGGATAATGGAGTATGTTAGAAGCGGGGAACGTTATGTCACAAATGCGACTGTATGTTTATTTATTTTATTTTTTAACTGTATGTCTTGTTACAAATGTAATTGAATATTTAATTTCTCAGATATGTTAAATGTTAAACTGTATGTCTAATTCTGCATCCAATTGTACCCCGCCCCCCAACCCCGTCGCACCGGGAGATGAGCAACTTGTTGTTCAGTGTACCTTCCTGGTGAAACATTTCAACAAATAAAAGAGAAGCCCCACATAGTAAAAACATTGGATATTTAATGCAAGATCCAGAGTAGATAAAATATTTATTTTAAGTCAGTAAAATAATACTGATAATTTCAATCACATTATAAAACAGCGACAAAAAAATCTTGAAATTTCATTGGCTAAGAGACGTTACCTGACCATGCATTAAATCTCTCTAAATGCATGGTGAGGTGCCAAATCTCATTGTCCTCCCCCCAAAAAACCCTATTTAGATCCATTTTAGGCAGTTGCATCCTCCAGAGTCTGCATCGTAGAATTTTAATATACTTCTAATGGTGTAAAGACTCTCTAGTTTCAGTCTTGTACCTTACTACACTCCTGGGGCATGCATTAAATATAGAAGAAAGTATGGGTTGGTGTGTGTAACGAGAAGTTTACACACACCCGAAGGGTTAGAAGCTACATAAACCCCGATTTATGAATAGCGGTTTATGAATAGCATCTAACCCCGAGAGTGTGTGTAAACTTCGAGTTTGCACACATCAACCCGTATTTTATTTTATATAATTGCAGGGTTTGCCTTTTTCACCACAGTAATTGTATACAATGAATGGAGGTTCCTGTGAGGCCCCAGCCTGGTTACATTTCAGTGTGCAGTCTGCGGTGCCATTTTCTATTTATTTGAAACTTTTTTTTGTTTCGGTTGGCAGTTGAAAAATTCCCCTTAATTTGCTTACTGCTGCATCTGCGTGGCTGTTCAGTCTCTGGGGAAAACACATGCGACCAGTGGTCCAAAGGGAAGAGCTGCAGCGGGGCATGCGCAGCGTGAGGGAAACGTGCATGTGTTTGCTGTTATAAACGCTCCTTTATAACTTCAAATTATGTCAGAGTTTCCCTATGGGGAAAAAGGCAAAGCCAGTTATAATCCTATAATGCACATCGTGTTGTAACTTGTTATTTACCATGATGGGGGAAGAATAGTTGGAAAGGGAGAAAATTGACATCAACACCACAGTGTGGTCAAGTTATATGCAAAGAGCAAATATCAGGGCAATCTGGGAAATCCCAGATTCGGAGTTCTATGGGTCACGTGTGTCCTGTTTGCACCGGTCTGATGTCCAGATCATCTTATTTTGGGATGCTCTGAAATTATAAAATCATGTATGCTATAACTTGTAGCACGTGCATATATTTTTTTGCTTTTCCACACCTACTCCTAGTACCTGGAGTGACGTTTGTCGTTGTGTACTTGCTGTTGTACCATTTTTCTCCCTTATGCCCCTTTCACAAGAACACTGCTGCAAATGAGCTACTTTGATTCAGCTGGCCTTTCCTATTAAAACTTTCAATAATAAATAAAGATCACACAAAAATGGTCAGAAGACCACCTGGAGGAAATAAATAGAAATAAGAATAAATGCAAAAAGTGATGAAAACATTACAATAAGTTTATTTATTTATTTAAAAGTTGATAACCGGGAAAGGCACACTAGCTGAGCAGGGACCCGTTTCCAGGTGCGACCTAAGGGAGACACAAATACAGGGGTAATAAACATGAATGGAAAACTACAAAATACAAACAGTTGAATTATATGAATTCAGAAGGCAAAATAACTACATAGAGGATACTGTATGGTCCTCTATCGTTAACCGGTCAGTTAACAGTCGAGAGGTTGCCAGGGCGACCATGTAAACCTCAAGAGACTGAACTCGAGAGGTTCGTCACCATAACGGCCACCGGGACGGTTAAAATTGACCTGTTGCCGATAGAAGGACCATACATTATTTTACAGTGTATGGTCCCACCTCAAAAGGCTGCTTACTTTCCAAGTAGTCACCGCCATGCCCTTCAGTCCTTCCCTAACCGCTGCTGTTGCGCGTTGGTTCCCGTCGAAAAAAGCGCGATAGCGCAGACCACTCGCTATTAGTTAACCTATCGATGTGACGTAGGATCGATAGGTTAACAACATATCTACGTCACATCGATAGGTTAACAACCTTAGGAAATGATGATTTCCTAAGGTTAACAGCGTTCTACCATACATTATAAGTATATACAAGGCAACATGGTTATACAAGAATGACAACACTGTTTACATGATAGATGCACTACAGTACAGAATTAATTACAGAGCAATGCAGGTGGAGAGGATTAACTCTATGGCAGGCAGGCCAAGGGATAAGTGAGATAAGTTAGTGAAATGAAAGTAGGACAGGAGGGAGATGTTAGGCCAGAGGGGATGGGGCTACACTAGGCAGACTAGGACACTGACTAGGAAATTGGGCCTGTGGAATTGGGTAGTGGGGGAAAAGAGGGGGAAGGAGAGGAGAAGCAAGTACATGGGGCTGCGGGAATGTCATGGAGAAGGGATTTGAGGACAGAGAAGGTAGTGGCATCATGGGTGTCACAAGGGAGTTGCTTCTCTAGGTGAGGGAGACGATAAGAGGAAGCTGCCTGACCTGAGCAAGAGTGAAGGTGTGGGAGGGAGAACATTCGAGCATCCCTAGAGTGAAAGGAATACATGGAGGAGCTAACTGGGGGAAGACGAGAGTTGAGGTAAGAGGGGAGAGTCATTAACCAGAATTTGCCAATGAATGTGAGGTACTCTACCTGGCACCTGGTATGTAGAGGCGTGAGGGAGAGAGAGGAGTAGAGAGGGTACAGTGGTGAGTGAGAAGGGAGAAGGTGGCAGAACGGCAGAACGAATTGAGTAGGGTGTCAAGTTTATCTAGTGAGGCTGCAGGAGCAGAGGCATAGACAATATTAGCATCGCCGATTATGGGAAGATTAGCCTTGTTGACTAAGTCTCGTCAAGTAGGCATTGGGAGGCAGTCTTTTTGTCGGTAGAGGGAACTGAGTTTAGGGCGGAGCTTGGAGCAAATATAGTCTATGTGGGTGGAGAAGTCAAGGCTGCTATCCAGTCAGACCCCAAGGTACCTGAATGAATAGACTGATTGGAGGGGTGAGCTGTCAAGGGTGTAGAAAGTAGGGGGGCTATGAGTTTTGGACCATTTTTGCCTCATACCAAAGAACGTGGAAGCTGATTTTTTTGGAATTCAGTGTCAGCTGGTTCTGGTGGAACCATTTTTGAACTTTGTTAAAGTTGCTTTGAAGGGGGGCTGTAACATTGGCGGCAGAGGACTCGGAAAGGTATAATATGGTGCCATGTGCATACAGATGGATTTTGAAGGGGGAGCAAACGGGGAGGGGTCATTTATGAAAACAGAATGGGGCCTAGTATGGAACCTTGGGGGACACTGGCTAGGATGGAGAGGGGATAGGGTGTTTCCTACCAGCACGGACTGCTGCCTTTGATGGAGGTATGGTCTGAACCAATTAGTGGCAATGGGGGTGAGACCAAAGGAATGACGTTTTTGGGTAAATAGGGCATGAGAAATGGAATGAAAGGCCTTGCCCAGGTATGTAAAGAGGAGACAGTGGAGTGCTGCTTCCTGAAGCCGGACTGGAAGGGGGGGGGAAGGCTGTTGGTGGCTGTTGTATGTTCCAGGAGCCTAGAGTAGATAAGAGCCTCCTGGAGCTTGGTGAGGGCTGGTAGGTGAGAAATGGGTCTATAATTGCCACGTGAGGTGGGGTCCTCACCCTTGTGTAGGGGGAGCACTTTGGCCAGTTTTCAGACTAGAGGGACAGAAGTGTTAGAGGGGGAGCGGTTTAGGAGATGAGTTGGAGGGGCTGCGATGGCTGCGGCAGTGATATGGAGCATCCTGGGGTGGAGACCGTTCGGACTGGCTTTGCTAGGGTTTAGCACCATTACAGCCTTTTAAACCTCTCTGTTGAGATGGTGGGGGGGAGTGAAGCCAGGCCCACTGGGGAGGGGAGAGTCATGGGGGGGACGGGACGATCAGGGAGGGTCCAGGTGGTAAATAAATTTGTTGAAAGTCTTAGCAATAGTGGCAGAGTCAGAAACTGATTCTCCATCAATTTTTAGGATATGTGGAGCTTGAAGCGGTGGTAGGATTTAGCAGGCTGTCAAGGGCTTTCCAGAAATTAGCTGGGGAGTCAGAACTGGTTTGAAGCTGTGACTTAAAATAGCTGGATTTGGCTTTTCTGATGGCTTGGGTGCAGGCATTTCTAAGGGACCTGTAGAGCTGGTTGTCTGAGGGCAGATTAGAGGCCTTAAATCTTGCCCAGAGTTTGTCTCATGATTTACAGAGGGAGAGGCAGTCTGGGGTAATCCAGTAGAGGTGGTGGCGTTTTACGCTCGCCTTTTTTAAGGGAGCATGAGTATTCCAGAATTGGGTGAAGATGTCAGAAAAGAGTTGGAGAGCAGCATCAACATTAAGAGCAGAATACACAGGAGACCAATCTGCATAAGTCAAGTCCTGGAGAAGGGAATTAGAGAGTCCAGGGTGCGAAGTGGGCAGTACCAAATATACAGTATTTGGGGGCAGATTGGGGAATTAAGGCTTTTCTCACACAAGTAACAAGGCATTTGTCAATGCCAAATGTTTCCTTGCATGGTGTATGTGACACGGGTGTATTAAAGTTACGAGCCTGCATTTGCAAACTTCAACGTAGCTTCATAACTTTGTTGTTTTTTAATATTTTTTTGCCAAATTTTCAACATAGCCTTCTTATACGAATATATGAAGAAGCCAGCAGAAGAAGGCCATTTGGTCTATCAAGTCTGCTCGTATTGCAGGGTCCACAGCTTGGGCTAATGTCCCTGCTCTCCCTCCCCACTCCTCCCATCCTCCCGTCCTCCCGTCCCATGATCCTTACCTTCCCCATATGCCTATCCCAGCCTCTCTTAAAGCTGCCCACTGTCTTCAACGAGATGACCTCTTCTGGCAACGCATTCCAAGTGTCCACCACCCTCTCTGTGTAGATGTGCTTCCTGATGTCCCTCCTAAACCTCTCCCCTCCAGTTTAAGACTGTGCCCCCTCGTGTTATGGTTGCTACTCAGATTAAAGAGACTTTTCTTATCCACTTTATTTATCCCTTTCAAGTACCTGAAATACTTTTACTTGAAATACTTATGACCCCACCTCATGAACAATGGTGGACAAAATTTTCATCTCCTGCCCAAAAGGTGATTTCGCACAGTGACTGCGAAATCACCTTTCAGGATGCTAGAACACATTTTGGCCAGGATTTGAAAAATGACAGCTGTCATATCCATGAACTGCTGTGAAGATATTGTTTTGTTGAAAATTGTGGGGTCAAAATATTGAAAATTACCAAAGTTACGAGCCTGTGTTCACAAACTTCAGCGTAGCCTCAAAACTTTGTTGTTTTTTTAATATTTTTTATGCTAAATGTTCAACATAGCCTTCTTATGACCCCACCTCATGAACAATGGTGGAGAAAATGTTCAAATCCTGCCTGAAAGGTAATTTCGAGCAGTGACCACAGAATCACCTTTCAGGACAGATTTACCTAACGTCACCTGCATTGTTCATGAGGTGGTGTCCCAAAAAAGGCATATTGAAAATCTGGGGCAAAAATATTGAAAAATCTCTACTAAGTGCAAAACCCCATTGAAATACATTGCGCCGCATACCTGATTTCCTCAGTTTGCAGTCTGGCATTGAGGAGTGAAGACGTCTTTGTGGTCTGGAGAAGATCACGGCATCGGACCCCTGCTGGGTTAGTAAGGGCTTTGGGGGGGGGTCTGAGTGGGAGGGTAGGGTAGGTGGAGTAATGGCACAACAGACAATGATGGGTGGTTTTCTATTTTACAGGATTCAAAAAAAAAAAAAAGAACAAAATGACGAGGGACGGTTTTCTATATTGCAGGTGATTGGGCACCCCCAGTGTTTCTGTTACGTTTATGGGGTGGTGGGTGGATGCTCAGAGGAGGGTCGGGTGGGGGAACAGTAACAAAGAAAAAAATTTGGGACAGGGAATGGAGGATCGGGAATGGACAGCACGTAGAGGGAGGGAGTGGGAGGGTTTTAGATCTGCCGTCACAACAATTTGGTCCCAGGAATTTAGATGGAGGTGGAGAGTTCAGATGACACTTTGTGCACAGCGCTTCTCACCTCTCATCTCTTGTGGGCTACAGTAACTGCAAAATGGTTCTGGGAGCCTTGCCAACTATACAGAAGGACATGGAGCCGTCAAGGGTCAAGTGTCCGGTGGGGGGCAGTAGAACTCCTTCGTTGGCTAGCGGTCTGTAGCGCTGCTACTGTTGGAGGCTCTCTCATGGGCTTACTGGGTTCTTTTTTGCCCTAGCTGCTCATGTACAGGTAAGATCGCCACCTGATCAGGGCAGTAACTTGCTACAGGGTTAGAGGGACTGTGCTGGATCTGGACTCAATGGGAGATATGTCAGGCAATAAGATTGCACTGCTATATAGGGGGGAGCATGTCTAAATCCCTAGGTACTGATTATGGGAGAGGATGGGACATGCTGGTTTTTGGAAGGGGGGGTTGCTACCTTATCTGTGGAGCTGAAGATGGTCTGAGCAACGGGGTGCACAGACTGCTGGTGTCATGGGTGAGCAACATGCCCACTGGCTGGCAATGACTGTGAACAAAACTCTTGCATCTGCTTTCAGGGGCTGTTGAGATCCCAGCACCCAGCAGCCCAGTTACTATTGTCACTTGGCTTGCTGTAGCCTCAGGCTGTTTTATACTTCTTACTGTCTTGGGAATCAGGATTTTGCTTATCATATAAAAGTAGAAAACATTCTTAAAATGTGCTGTGGTTGATTTTAGCATCCAATAAAATGTTATATTTCCAGAAAGAGACCCAGTAAGGGGGGCAGTAACAAACAAACGGGACAGTGAATGGAGGATCAGGGGTGGGACAGTACACAGAAGGAGGGAGCGGGAAGGTTTCAGCTGTGACGACTTGTGGGGTGTGGCAGCCAGAGAGAGCCACAGAAAGGGCAATCGAGTTGAGCCAAAAATAGTGATGGGGCCAGCACCCCTCCTCGCCCCACAGTTCCTGCGCCTGTAAGTGATGTACATAAAGTTGCTCAGCTGCTTGCCGGCTGGCTTTATGCAAATGAAAGTACTGAAGCGCTCTTTCATTGGAGTGCTTCAGTCCTGTCAAGTACACAGAGTTTACGCCCATGAAACTGTGGCCACCATCATACTCTGCTTGCATGGTCATTGGTCTGACAGGGATGAGCCCAGTTTAGATTGCTCTGCATTGGGCTGGTCTGTGACACACCTGAAATGCTGTTCTGTGAAACAAAATGTTTCTTGCGCTCGGCAAGGAAACATAACAAAAGGTCTCTGGGTATGACAGAGTGTACCAGGCAGACTGGATGGACCAGTGGGCTTTTTCTTCCGTCATTGTCCATATTTCTGTATCACAGTAATCATACCCTTACTCCCAAAACCTGTTATGTCATTGCTTGTGGTACCCTCCTCCCAAAACCCATGGATAAGGTGCCTGTGTACTCTGTTACAGGCAAGCCATTTTAAGGAAATGGGACTATTTATTTCATTTTTGTTTACCAGGCAGGTGCAGTAGACAATACAATGCCTATTTTCAGGCACAACCCAGGCGAAAACAGAGACGAAAACAGTTTTACATCATGTGGAGGTAAAGAAGGCAGGCAAAATATAATACAGCCCAAGTAAATAAATACTCATTTAATATGCTGATTTTATTAAATGTATAACAATATATTTTCTGCTTTGCTCTTGCCACAAACTGCCATATCCACCACTGCACTCTGTACTCCAGAGTTGTCTGGCTCCTGTCTCAATTCCTGAGTGACCTCAGCTTGGTGGTGTTATTTATAATGTCCAATCAGCTACAGTACCTTTATCTCTCACCTGACTTCTCCTGCCCTCTCTTAGCGCCTACCCTTTCTGTCTGTCCCCAAAAATGAGAACCAATTAACACTGCGTTCCTGTGTTTTCTCCCAGGATGGTATGGAATGTCATCCCTTACCAGGTAGGTAATTACCTCCCTCTTCTGACTTGTGATACCCCTACTAATACACCCCAACATCCCTCTAGCCTTACCTACTGCTTTAGTGGTCTGCTTGGATGATTTCACGTCATCGGTGATGATGACGCCCAAGTCTCTTTCTTCCCTTATGACTGCCAGCAACTCCCCTCCCAGCCTATAGGTGGCTTCAGGGTTTCTTTTCCCTATGTGCATGATCTTACACTTCTTTGCATTAAACCCCAGTTGCCACTGTTCTGACCATTTTGCTAGTTTATCCAGATCTCTTCTCATTCTGCCCACCCCATTTGGATCGTCTCCTGTGTTGCAGATCTTGGTGTCATCTGCAAACAGACAAACCTTACCCTCCAGTCCATCTGCAGTGTCACTGATGAAGATATCGAAGAGGACTGGACCCAGGACTGATCCCTGAGGTACCCCCACTTGTGACTTGCATCTCTTCTGACTGTATACCATTTACCACCACTCTCTGTTTTCTGTCCGTCAACCAGTTTGACACCCAGTTGACCAACGTCTGACCCACCCAGAGCCTACCCAGCTTATTAATTAATCTTCTGTGTGGAACAGTATCGAAAGCTTTGCTGAAGTCAAGGTATCCATCATCAGCTGCTCCTCCTTAGTCCACCACTCTGGTTACCCAGTCAAAGAAATCTATGGGATTAGTTTGACAGGACCTTCCTGTTGTAAACCCGTGCTGCCTTGGATCTTGTGCTCCTATGGATTCCAGGTGTTGCATTATCCTTTCCTTAAGGAGTGTCTCCATAATCTTGCCCACTACTGAGGTAAGACTGACTGGTCTGTAGTTCCCTGCCTCCTCCCTGCTACCACTCTTGTGGAGTGGGATCACATGAGCCCCTCTCCAGTCTTCTGGGACCTCTCCTGTGCTCACAGATTCACTAAACAGTTCTGATAATGGCTCTGCTAGTTCCACTCTTAACTTCTTTAGTACCCTGGGATGTATGCCATCAGGTCCCATTGCCTTGTCCACCCTGAGCTTATCGAGCTCTTGTAGGACCCTTTCTTTTGTGAAGGGACTAGTGCACACCTCCCTCGTGTCCATGTTGCTGAGCTGTGGGCCCTGCCTCACCTTCTCTTCAGTAAATACTGAGCAGAAGTATCTATTTAGGATAGATGCTTTTACGTGGTCCTCCTCCTTACACACCCCCTTATCCCCTTTGATCTTAGCAATACCCCCTCTGGACTTTCTCATTTCACTAATGTATCTATAGAAAGTCTTGTCACCTTCTTTTACTGTTAATGCTAGTGTTTCCTCGGTTTGGGCCTTTGCCTGCCTTACTGCCTTTCCTGCTTCCCTTAGAGAAGTTTGGTATGTCTCCCTATCTTCATCCTGCTGCGTTCCCTTATATTTCCTGAAGGCCAGCCTTTTGACTTTGACCTTTTCTGCTACTGTGTTTGAGAACCAAAGTGGTCTCCTTCTTTTGTACTTCCTTTTCTCACCAACACAGTGTGATGTTGCTTCAAGTATTGTATTTTTAATGCTTGCCCACTTTACCTGTACCCCCTCACCTGCATTTCTTTTTGCCAGGGTTAGCTTAACTCTGCTGGCCATCTTATCAAAGTCAGCTCCTCTGAAGTCCCATATTTTTGCCTTGGAATGGAATGATTTTGTTCTAGTGGCCAAATTGAACCATACCACGTGATGGTCACTGGCACCCAGATGACCTTCTACCTGGAGATCTGTGATCCTTTCCCTGTTAAGTCAGTACTAGATCTAGGATAGCCCTGTCTCTTGTGGGTTGTCGTACCAGTTGTTTGAGGCCCTCCCCCTGCAGGGAATCCACCATGTGTCTAATTCTGGCAGATGTCTCTGCCGGTATTAACGAATCTGTATCTGGCATATTGAAGTCTCCCATATCAGACCCTCCCCTTTAGCTGTCATGTTTTGTATATCTTCTAACAGTAACGTGTCTATGTCCTCCCCTTGGTCTGGAGGCCTCTACACAACCCCAGTTCGTATGGATGTCCCATTTCCTGTTTCCAGGGTGACCTAAGCAAGTGTTTGTCTGTTGCACTTACTGTACCCGGTAAACAAAAACTAAGTAAATAAAATCTGAATTTACAGCACGTTTGGCACGTCGGACAGCAATTTTTGCGGGTATCGGGGATGTCCTCCTTGTAATGTGCAACAGTTAAGAGTTATGCACCTCACGCTTGCACAGTCATTTGCCTTTTGTTGTTCAGTGCCATTTACTCGTTGCTGCCAGTGAAGCTCCACCTTTCAGAATCACCCTAGTAGCTTTTTTGTGACTGGTAAGTCAACAGCAATCAGAATAGCACTGAAAACTATTGTGATGTCAATTCGTTCCTTAGTAAAACTAAAGCAAAAAGTTCTGTGTAGCGGAAAAACTTTGTGCAGCAGTTCAATAAGGTGGAGTCCAGCATCTCTCTCAGAACGACTTGCTCCTTTAAATGGCATGAAAGTTGCAAGGAGGTTACAATCAAAACTGCAGAGGCTGTTGCTGCTGAGAGTGTTTATTGCACTGACCCAGTCGAGAAAATGCTGGAGCCGCTCCAATCAAAGAATTGGCTCCTGGAATCCCTGGAACAAGATGCTGAAGTGCAGAGTGAGGCAAACCCTGTTGCTAAGACACAGTTGCTGCTGCGGGGTGCATTGGTCCTCAGCTGAGAGCTGTCTGTGCTCAGTTGGTGACTGAGCTGTTCCGCACAGACGCTGCAGGCCACCTCCCTACTGATGACCGTACTGACTGCCCAGGAGATGGGGGCCAACACCCGAGACAGGAGTAAGCAAGGCAGGGTGTGGGGTCCTTTTTAACAGGCCACAGTGTGCATAGTCAGGAGACATCTTGTGGACCCTTGAGAGGTGATAGCCATGTTTATGAGCTTCTCTCATGTAGTCACTTGGATAATACCAGAGAAAGTAACCGAGTAGGCTGCGGAGCCTAACAAGTGGCTGATACCACGGGATGACGTTGTCTTTCTTCCTGTTATTACTGTAGTACATGTAACCCCCTGCAAATGGGGGTTCCTAAAAAGTTTTCCTTGAGCTTGCCTAAATGCTCACTGCTGGGCTGGTGTCCTGCGTTTTAGCAGTTGAACTTTATTGCCAGAGAGTGCCTGTGTACTGCCTCTTTAAGGGCTGCCTAGATTTGCAGTGGTGATTAATCTGGGAGGGGGCTGAGGGTTTTCATGCTCGATTCCCACCCGGGCTGCCTGGTAATTGCTCCATTTTTTGCCATCACTAACTGCGCAGAGGGAGCTCTATTAGAAGATGCAACTGTTTGCAGAAAACATATTGGAGTGATAATGATAATTTACTTTGTCTAACCTGCCTTCTTTGCAGCAAGGACTGTTTTGTTTATCCCCACCATTTGGCCCGGGACTGCGAATTGGACCAATCAGTACTGGTGGGACCTAAAATGGAGCCGGACTACAGGAGCTGTCTGGAGTCAAAATCTGTAGGAATTGTAGTTTTGGGCTTTTGGTGCCTTTTTGCACCTGAATGGGGAGCCTTTGTTGTGACTGACAAACAGATCAGCCAACCGAACCTTTTGGATTCTGGGGAAAGTCCCAGGCTTCCTGGCAGTTGAGTCAGATCTCAGTTGGGAGTTGAAGAATCAACAACTCGAGACAGTTAGAGCAGCCGTCTGCGTAGTTTCGCACGGGAGAACTGTGGAAAGGCCTGAGTTGTGGCCTGCATGTCTGCCCGCTGTCCTGGAGAGGGAGAAAAGAGAATTATTTTGGACTAAATCCAAGTTTGTGAGAATGAAGTAAGCCACTGATTTTTTACCAGGCTCATACCTGAAGAAGACTGAATATTTTGCTGAATGCAATTGGCCTATCAGGATTTCCAGCTGCTTTTGAATCCCTGGTTTGTGCAGAGACTTTGTGATTGTGACCAGAGAGCGGTTTGCCTGGTACAGTAGAATTTCCTTACATGTAAATGTGCTGTGAGTTGTTAGTGGGTCGTGATTTGGTTCCCCACTGTGTGAACTGTGTTCTGCTTGCTGAAAGCTGTATCCAGCCCAAAATGGACTGTATCCAAATTTGTCTCCATTTGGCCTGGGCCTTGTCACACTGGCCCAGCCAGACTACCTGCTGCACAGAGAAAGCCATCGACAAGAGACCTGCCTCGGGATCAGCCCCCTGTTCCACACGTGAACAGGAATGACGCCTCGGCGATTTGTGTGGGCCCTGCTTCACCTGGCACTCCAGATTAACCACCTGCTGTATCGATTTTCGTCCAATCTGTGTCCAGTCTTGAATGTCGTGAGTAATCTTCAGGGTAGCTCCCTGCAACAACAGCCTAATCTAAAAGTGTGTCATTTGGTTGTTTTGTTGTTTACGTTTCACGAACTGAGCCCTCTGGCTCCGGATTACAAATAGTGTGTGTTGTGCATGTTGCTTTCTTCCATCACTGGGCCCCAACCAGCTGCAACGTTCCTGGCTAGCCCACCGTTCTCCATCTGGGTACTCAGAGTGTGTGACTGTTTATGGACCCTGAAGTGCATGCATAACTGTTTGATTGATACAGCCTTTAAGCAAATTAACCTGATTACGCCCCTCCCTTGTTCAAGTCCCTTAAATAAATCAGATCTAACTCTTTTTTCATTTACCCTGACTGTGGTTCCAGTTTGTGCAGTAGTACTGTACTGCTGTTATTTGCTGTGTATACCCTTGTTTTACAGGGGGTCCCCAGGGTCGAGCCAGAGGAAAGCCCTAGAGGTAAGTGCAAACAGTGTAGGTACTTGTGTAGTGTATCAGGGGTATTGTGAAAGTGATTATTGTGTATTGTTCTGGCCACTAGTAAGGAAAGAGGGGGGTTACAGTGTCCCGGAGGGCTGTGGCCAGGCTAGCTTGACCACTACCAACCCTGACCTCCGGGTGGTGGCACCCGTTTCAGAACTCAGGCCCCTTAACCTGCTACTAGCCAAGTAGGCTGGGGTAGTAGCCCTTGGGATAGCACCACCTAGGGGTTACATACAGTTCCGGCACCTACGAGTGATGTACATAAAACTGCTCAGCTGCTTGCCAGCTGGCTTTATGCAAATGAAAGTACTGGAGCACTCTCTCATTGGAGCGCTGCAGCCCTTTCAAGTACACAAAGTTTACACCCATGAAACTGACCACCATCATACTCTGCTTGCATTGTCATTGGTCTATCAGGGATGAGTTCAATGTAGATTGCTCTGCTTTGGGCTAGTCCAAGACACACATCTGAAATGCCATTCTATGAAACAAAATATTTCTTGCGCACGTGCAAGGAAACATAAAAATGACCTATATAAAATTTTAGTAACTGGTAGGGTCTGATATAAACCAAAAATCTGATCCTACATTCTCTGTATCATCCTGGTGTGAAGTCACATCATGTTGATATGGAGAAAATCAGACTGGATCACCTGTATAGGAAGCGGTTCCGTCCTAAGCCTCTGTGCAAAAACTCACATTATCTTCTACGTAAGAATGGTGTGCCACTCTATCAGACCTGGATATTTCATTCCTAAGGTTAAAGAAAAACACTTATCTGATTGATCCTGCTGAGTTTTGTTTGTTTCCAAACCTAAACTGAAAAGCTCTTCCTGATTGTGACTCTGACTGGAAAACCAACTTGCTGCTGCTTCACTTTTCAGTCAAGTTCGAAAACTAATAAAACTCAGAAGGACCAACTGTTTTCTCCCTGGGGAGGTGGGCAGCCTCTCAGCACTGCCCCCACTCCCCGAGACCATGCACACATCCTCTGACTTACTGGAGTAGAGTCCCCCATGGATTACCCCTCATGCTGGAGTCAGGAGGGGGAGGCCCGTTCTCCTCTCTGGTACACAGTTCAGATTAAGCCAGCAACAGGTGGTGGTGCGAGCTGCGAAGCAGCGGGCAGGGCTTCACGAAGTCTGCCGTTCCCCAGTTTTCCTTGGTCTGCCATCCCCCCTGCCACAGCGACATATCAGGGTGTGCGCGTGGAGGAGCCCGCACCCCGCAGAACTGCGGCCCCGACCTTCAAGCCTCTCTGGATTTGCACCACCACCAGGTCTCTACCTGTCAGAGACAGCTGGCCAGTCCTTCCCAGGAGAGAACAGCAGTCCCTGGGATGCTCAGTCCTCTCCCACCTCGGCTGACCCCCCGGCAACTCATGCTCGTTCCCAAACATGGGCCTCCAACATGTCAAGAGAGTATGTGTTCAATGCCTCATTCCTCTATGCCACTGAGCTAGCCTCCAGATAAGTTTTGTAAGTGAACTAAAGTGATTTAAGGGGTATTGGAAGAGAAAGATTCTTGTTTTGGGGATAGAAATGAAAACAGAATTTTTTTTTTTAACTGAGAGAAACAAAAAACTAAACATAAAAACAATTAATGAAAACCAGCAACTGTAAAACAATAAAACATGGGAGAGTGTGTGAATTAGACACTCTCCATGTGTTTTACGTTTATAAACTTCTTGAGTTTTGCTGTCATGGTTTATATGGTAAAACATGCCTCTGGTGTGTATAAAACAAACAAAATGTATCAGTCTGCCATACGCTATTCTCTCTATATTTGCTCAAGGAAAATATAGCCACTTAATGAATGAACAATATAAAATAGCTCATAAATGCTAATGGATTATCTGAAGTTATAGGATTTAAGAAATATTATACAATGGCAAGAAAAAATCCTGGACTCTGATTGGTCAGTATTGAGCTGGACCCATGATGTTATCCCAGCACAACATCATGGGTCTGCTGTCATCATTATTGCTGATCCTCTTTTTTTGCATCTCCTCTTAAGAAACAAAAATATTTTTCCACTTTAATAAAAACATTCTTTAAAATTATTTTTTTTATTTTATGTATAACAACGAGCCATTGTATACTAGCAATAATGCCCTCCAGGGTGTGTGTCGTTGGGATAACATCACACCTCAGTTGTGTTGACTTTCACCGCCTGCGGCCCGCGTGCTCAACCACCTGATGTGTGATGTTATCCCAGCACGACACACACCCTGTTGGGCATTATTGCTTAAGTGCAAACTCAACATTTCAATTAGCCCCATGGGTTGTAGGTTTTAAAGAAGTAAATCCAGTGGGATTTCCACTGCAGCACTCCTGAGCCTGTCACCTCTACTTGGTTTAGCAGTAACATGGTCAAGGCCTTAGAACTAGAAATTTTTAAGGTCAGCACCACAACATTTTCCCTAACGCAACCCTACTGGACTATTCATTTAACCATTCAGGATTGAGTGTACATGCTCCTGAATCCTGACTTTGAGTGGCCTAATGGTACACCCCGTATGAATCTTGGGCCAGGTACACCTTGCAGCATAATAAGTCCTGCACTGTCCTTCCTGGACTAAGCAGTCAGAGGGGACTGTAATTAGCCCAGGGAGAACAGTGAGACTGCAAATACTGATCTGAGCTTACAGTTCAAAGGTCAGGAAAAGTTGATGTAGTATAATTTTGATATTGGATCAACACTATACCTCTGAAAGATAAAGTATCCATTTCCTTTATTTCAAAAGATGTATCAGGACTGAAGGGCCAAGTAACCGGTGATCTCACTTCAAGATTCACTTGCAGCAGGTAACACCTTTAGGACTGAAGCCAGCTGGCGCCAGGACCCCATGGAAACTTTCTAGCTAGCAATACCAGGCGGGGGACTGCCCCCTATGTCGGCCCACCCCCGACGTCACATGTAGTATAAAAGGGGTGGTCCCAGCCCATCCCCAGTTCTTTTCCTGTTGTTGACTGCTCAAGTCGGACCTCCACAGATGCCTTCAGCTAGTTGACCACCATTTTGATTGTGTTTTCAACGCCCAATTTTATTCTTTATTTTCTCAATGATTACTAGTCTTCATGCATGTTGTATTCATCTCCAACATTTTCCATCGAGAGACGCCCCTTAAAGTGCACGTGTGGCAAGCAGATCCCACATAAAGACAGCCATTCTGCCTGCTTGTTCTGCCTAGGCCCAGACCACAACATCGATGCCTGCCAGCATCGCCACGACTTCAACCAGTGCATGAGGCTTTGGCGCCAGAAGACTCTCGAAGTCTTCCTGCTAAAGCAACAGATATCTGTCATGGAGAAGGAACTTCACCGCAAAAGCTCATCCTCCTCCTCTTCTTCCCACAAGGAGAAGAAATCAAGTGGCAGACACAAGCACCAGGACAAGGAGAAATCCCGGGCAGAAGGCCGCCCTCGATCCCCGATGCAGAAGTCAGCGACCTCCTCATCCTCCGGGCTTGCATCCGGGCTCCTGGTAACGAAGCCTCCCTCCCTCATCTCTGTCTTGGGAGAAGGCTCTTCAGGAAGTGGGAAATCCGCTTACAGCTCTCAGCCACTCAAACTTAAGCCCATCACCCCTGAGGGCTCTAAGTCTGGTGGCTCGGCCGGTGGTTCCTCGGGCAGCAGACCGCTGTCTGTCACCCTCCTGGCCAAGGTGTCTGCTGAGTCCACCCTGTCATCGGGGCCGATGCTGGGAAGCAATACCGAGGACAGTCGTCCTCTCCCTTGGGGAGTCATGAATGCATGTCCTGCTCAGGAGTGACGCTCCCTCCTTAGGCAACTCCACCCAGGCATCTGCCAGCTAGTTCTCCTACCCAGCTCCTGCCTACATCAGCTTCCCCGGTGCCCCCTCAAGAGAACCTGGCACCTTTGCAAGCTTCAGTTTACACTGGCACTCCTTGCAAGCTGACGCCGAGGACTCAATGACTGATGGTTGGACGTCTGATCAGGTTCTCTCAACGTCTGAGGGTACTCCTTCGGCCCCGACACGGGATGGCCAGGGTCAGACTACCCGATGCCTGGGTTACCTCAGCCAGATGACCGGATGCTGGGTCCTTTGGCACCAGCCACCCTGACGCTGGACAAACTAGATGAGTTATTTGTGGCCTGGTGGTCCTTCTTCTTGGACAAAGAAAAAGAAGTTCTTCAGGCTCCTGAAAAAAATGGCTCCCCAAGGGCCAATGCCTGCTAAGCTCACGGGCCTCGTAGCTTCTCTGCCTCCAGACAGGCCGATGCCAGACAAGGTTCTGCCATCACATCGACCATGCAGGCCCCAGAAATTGCATTCACCTTCCCTGGATTTGGAGGACTCTGAATCAGACTCCTAATCCTCCTCTGGCTATGAGGACTCAGACCCTCCATCTGACCCTGACGTCAGGAAGGACACTCCATGTTCCCCACCTGATGATCCTTCCTTCATGGATGTAATGCATCACATTCAGCAGTTGAATGGATGGGATTCTGAGGCCCTCGACCCAGAGCGAAAAAGGTTGGCCGCCTTCCTAAGGAAGAAGGACCCCCTCCCTACGGTAGTCCCCCCAATGGTAGACTCGTACAAGGACGCTAACAAGCTTGCCAGGAAGCATCCCTTCTCTACCCCTGCCATTGCCAAAAAGTCAGACTGGTTGTATACTGTTCCCGGGATGACCACTACTACGGAGAACAGCCGGAGGCAGACTCTGTGGTAGTGCCACCCACAACAGGTCCAGACATCTGCGGCATCTCATTATGCAGCCGCCAGAAAGGACTCCAAACAGTTCGACCATCTGGGTAGGAAGGTTTTCTCCTCCTCCACCTGTGCCATCAGATCACGGAACTTCCTTGCCCAAATGATACAGTACTAGAATGCCCTGTGGAACAGGGCACTTTAAGTCATGCAGACAATGCCAGACTTACCCAGATGGGCAGAGCTAATGGCTATTATGAAGTCGGGTTCGGACATTGTTAATCACGTCCTGTGAGCAACGTACGACATGGTGGATGCGGCAGGCAGAGCTGCAGCTTACGGTGGTCTGCATCCACCGTTACTCTTGGCTGAGAGTCTCTGGGTTTGCCCAGGATGTCCAGTCCAAGATTATAGACGCCCTCTTCAGAGGGTTGATCTTGTTTGGGGAAGACGCCCATAATATCGTTACCCAATTACAGGAAGCAGGCAAAGCTGTCAGGTCAGTACAGACCATGTACAGACCCAAACCACAGCCCTTTCATGGGCAGGGTCAACAGTCATTTCGAGGTCAGCGACAGCAACAGCAGTGGCTTCAAGCGCAATGCCTCCACTCCTGCTGATGGAGGTTCTGCCTCACAGGCCCCTTGAGCCTCGCAGCCGTCTCTCCCTTTCCCCGCATCTCCCGCCCTACTTGTTGCCCAACCTGCCTCCTTCAGCAGAGTCAATGGGGGAAGCAGTGGGGGGTTAGTTTTCCTTTCACACCGCAGCTTGGCGTCAGATCACCTCAGACTGCTGGGTCCTGCAGCCCATTGAGAGAGGTCACACTGTTGAACTCACGGAGGTCCCTCCAGACAACCCTCCAGTACAGTCCCAGTACTGTCAGGCCCACAGCACCCTTATAGCGGAGGAAATCCAGGCTCTCCTTTGGAAGAAGGCCATAGAACCAGTGCTTCCAGAGCAGTGAGGGACAGCATTTTACTCCCACTTTTTCCTCGTGCCAAAGAAAATGGAGGATCTCCATGCCATCTTGGATTTAAGCCATCTGAACCAGTACATAGAGTACAAAAAAGTTCAGGATGGTGACCCTGTTAGGTCTCCTTCCTTTACTTCACTATCAGTTCTGGGCCTTGCCCTTCAGTCTGTCATCATCACCAAGGGTCTTCACCAAGTGCTTGGCCATAGTAGCAGCAAGTCTCGGGAGGCAGAGACAGTATGCCTTCCCCTTCCTCGATGATTGGCTTCTCACCTCTCCCTCTTGGAACCGGCTTGTGTAAACCCTTCAAGACACATTCACCCTTTTTCTGGACCTAGGGATCACTTTGAACCTCCCCAAATCCTCCCTCTGGTCAAGTCAGTGGCTTCAATACATAGTCGCAATCCTGGACACGTCTCAAGGCAAAGCCTTTCTTCCCCAGGACAGAGTAGAGCGCCTTCAGTCTCACGCTCGGCAGCTGCTTTCAGTTCATCAAGTTCCAGCCAGGACAGTCTTAAGACTAATGGGACATATGGCAGTGCCAGTGCCATGGTTCCTATGGCCCCCCTGTACATGAGGGTGATCTAGTGGAACCTTCGGGTCCAGTGGGATCAGAGGTCAGATGACCTGGACCAGCTGGCCCTGGTATCCAGCCCAGTCAAGTAGTCCCTGGCCTGGTGGCTGGATACCCCCAATCTTTCCAGAGGGATTCTCTTCAGGAAGGAGTCTCCCAGCCAGATCCTGACCACAGATGCCTCGGACCAGGGTTGGGGAACTCATCTGGGCATTCGCCAGACTCAAGGATCCTGGGGCCCAGCAAGAGCTTCATGTCCACATAAACATTTTGGAGGTAAGAGCAGTTTTTATGCCCTCCAAGCCTTCCAGACAGTCCTTCTGACTGCTTGCCTTATAATTCAAACTGACAACATGTCAGTGGTATTTTATATCAACAAGCAGGAGGGACATACTCTTATCCTCTTTGCAGAGAAGCCATGCGAGTGTGGACTTGGGTGGTGGAACACCAACTGGAGCTCTTGGCAGTCTGTGTTCCAGGCTTTCTCAACTGTCTGGCCGACAGTCTCAGCTGGACTCGGTCCAGAGCCCACGAGTGGGAGCTGCTTCTTGCAGTGGCAGAAGATCTCTTCGTCCGATGGGGTCGACCAGAAATAGATCTATTTGCCTCCCCATCCAATGCAAAACTGCCCATTTTTGCCTGCTAGATCCAGGGCCTGGTTTTTGGCAAGACATTTTTGTCCCTCTCCTGGATGAGGAGGTTTCTCTACGTGTTCCCTCCCTTCCCCCTTCTGCAATGGGTACTCGTCAAATTGCCATCGGAGGGGGCAGAAATTATTCTGGTAGCTCCATTTGGGCCTCATCCGATCTGGTTCCCCCTTTTGCAGTAGCTGGCTGCGGATCCCCCGGTGTCCCTGCCCCTCAGATCAGACTTGCTCTCCCAGGAGCAGGGCTCACTAGTCCATCCAGATCTCAGCTCTCTGCATCTTTATGCGTGTCTCCTGCAGACCTAGCGGTCTCTGGATTCGGAGTTTCTGCAAGTGTAGCGGACGTTCTCATGGCAGCGTGGAAACCCTCCACTAGGGCGACCTACACTATGAAATGGAAGCGGTTCTGTATTTGGGCCACAGCACAGAGCTTGTATCCCTTCACTTGCCCAACGTACTCAGGGATAGGCAGACTAGATGGGCTGGAAGGGTCCTTTTCCGCCATCAAGCTTCTATGATTCTCATCTCTCTTTCAGATGAAGGACTCAGCTACTCCTTGTTTAAAGTACACCTGTCTGCCGTTTCTGCATACTATATGCCTATTGAGTCTGTTGCCCAGCTGGACCTTCCCCAAACCTTTTTGCGGGGCATACTTCATTTGAAGCCTCCCATCTGGGACCTCATCCCACCTTGGAACCTCTTATTTATGCTAGAGAAACTAACTCTGCTTCTCTTTGAACCTGCAGTGAGTTATCATCTCCACTTTCTGGCATGGAAAGCATTATTTTTAGTTGCCATTACTTCTGCTTGAAGGATTTCTGAGCTTCAGGCACTGATGTGTAAGGAGCCTTATTTGGTTTTCCATAAGGATAGTGTGTCCTTATGAACTAATCGTAAGTTCTTACCAAAGGTGATTTCAGAGTTTACATTAAATCAGGATATCCACTTGCTGGTTTACTACCCAGAGTACTCAAACCAAGGGGATATTCTTTTACATACTCTGGATGTGCACAGGGTGCTTCATTACTCTGTGGACTGCACCCTTTATGTTCGTCAGTCTGATCAGTTATTTGTATCTTTTGCCCTCCGGATGGCAGGGGCTGCAGTTTCTAAACAGCGTTTATCCAAATGGTTGGTAAATTGCATTGTGTTCTGCTACAAGTATGACAAACCCTTACCGGGCTCGGTTAAGGGTCGCTTTACCAGGGGTATGGCGGCTTATTTATTTATTTGAGTTCTGATGACCGGGCAGGCCCACTGACATAGATGTATCCCTTTTTAAGGGGCGACCTGGGGAAATACATTTCCATTATGTTTGAGTCAGAGTAAGAGTTACAGAGAATAATCTATAGAATAAAATTTGCTAACATTAGTCCATAGGTGCTAGGGTCAATTTATACAAACATAACAAGGATAGGGATTACAAAATTATAACAAATCAATCATAAACACATGCACAGACTAGGAATGAGCCATGCTAAAACAATGAGGTAGATGTATATACATTGCAGAAATAGTGTTTACATGTGATATATGAATTGAACTGTAGAAACAGAGAGATAGAGAGTAAATAAAGGGTAACGGAGTAGAGGGTTGAGGATATGCAGATAAGATAGAGGGGGAGGATGAGGACAAGATGGAGGGCTTAATTACAGGTACAGATTGGCAGGGGAAAGAAGAGTTTCTGGAAGTATTTTTTGAATTGGGGAAGAGATGTCTAGGAAAGTAGCCCCTGTGGGAGGTTGTTCCATTTTTGAGGTGCTAGGATGGAGAAGGATTTCTTGCCTATGGCTAACCCTGTCTTGGGAAGACTTAGCAAAGGAAGGAGAGAGGAGCGTAGGGACCTCAAGATGGGTTTCAAAGTGAGCAAGTAAGTAAGGATAGGTGGGAGGGAAAGTGGATGAGTTTGAACGTAGTACAGAGTGGGGTGAAGTCAAGCTTTGCCTTGAAGGACTGCCATCCTAGGGCATTGAGGACGTTGCAATGGTGCATTCGAGCAGGTGCTATTGCAGTGAGGCGTGCAATCCTATGGTAGGCTTGCTTTAGTTTGGATAGGATAGATGACTTAGCCGAAAGAAGTAGAGGGCTCCATAAACGAGACCAGGGAGAAGAGTTGCTGAGGCAAGCATTCTCCGGGATTGGGGGTCAGGTAAGGGGCAATTCGGTATAGTAGGCCCAGTTTTTGATGTGTAGACTTGATAGTCCATGAGTGTGAGCTTTGAGGGATAGATTTTCATCCAGGGTTACTTCTAAATATTTAAAGGAGTCCACTCCTTCGAGAGCCATGCCTGTGGAGGTGTTGACTACAAGGGGTTGTTGGGTGGACAAGTCAAAGGAAGTGTGATGGAACAACATTGTTTTTGTTTTTTTGGTATTGAGCACCAGCAGGTTTTGCCTGAACCATTCTTCAAGCAGCCAGAAATCCTTCTCAAGGCACGACTTGATAGAAGAGATACTTCTGTCTGATCAATATAGAATAGCATCATTTGCGTAGAGTTGTACTGACGCACCACCACAGTTGCGGGGTAGTTCATTGATAAATATGGAAAATAACAAAGGCCCAGGATTGACCCCTGGGGGAACCCGTTCATGATGTGTGCCGGGGAGAGGTAACACCAACCCATTTGATGCACTGTAGCTGATTAGACAGGTAATTAGAAAACCACGAATGGGTATTAGTGTCAAGACCAAGTTTGCTGAGTTTTGCTACGAGTAGTTGGCGATTAACAAGGTCAAATGCTTTCGTGAAATCAACAAAGACAGCCCCGGTAGCACACCTCTGATCCACAGCTTGAAAGATATCCTTGATGACCCTTAGGAGAACAGATTCAGTCCCATGCATTTTCCGGAAACCATGTTGTGAGATGGCAAGGGCATTTGTCAATTCTAAAAATGAGTATAGCTGATTATGGAGTATTTCTTGAAGTTGTGCTAGGGGACACAGTATTGATATTGGTCTATAGTTTTCAGTAAGGTTAGCTGGGCCACTGTTGTGTACAGGGACCACTATTGCTATTTTCCATTAATCCGGTATGGCGTGTGAGAGGAAGGATCTGTTGATCAACAGCACAACTGGGTGAGCAAAAGCAGAGACACCAATCTTCAGGAATTTGGGAGGAAGGGAATCAGATCCTGGTGAGCTATCAGGGTTAAGTCTGTTTAGAAGCTTGAGAATCTCTGTGCCTGAGGTGGGTCTCAGATGGAAGGGAGTGGGCTTCCTTCACCTCACTGAGAAATTTCTCTGTCGCAGACATTTGTGCGGCTGCCACTTGGAGTTCTGTGATGTCCACACCTTTGTAAAACACTACAGTCTGGTCATTGCTTCATGACACAGAGCTGGCTTTGGACTCGCAGTCCTTCAAGGCCTTCTGTCCTAAATTTTCTCTGAGGAGCTCCTTCCTCCACCCTTCTGCTAAGAATTTCTCCTTTACTGCTTGGGACTCTGACCTAAAGGTGTTACCTGCTGCAAGAGTGAATCTCGAAGTAAGTACAGTTACATAAGAACTTAACATAACAGTAGATTTTTCGAGAGGAGCTTTTGCAGCAGGTGCTATTTTTCCCACCCTCCTTTCCCTTGATAATTTCTTCTCCACCTCAGATACCTTCAGTCCTGCAGCTCAGAACTGGGGATGGACTGGGGGACCGCTCCTTTTATACTGTATGTGACGTTGGGGGTGGGCCGACGTAGGGGGTGGTCTCCCACCTGGTATTGCTAGCTAGAAAGTTTCCGTGGGGTCCAGGGGCCTGCCAGCTTCAGTCCTAAAGGTGTTACCTGCTGCAAGAGCTACTCTTGAAGATCTACTGTTACGGTAAGTGCTTGAGTAACTGTACTTTATTGACAAAAGAAATGTACTTCATGTTTTCAACAGTTTTTACAATAGTTCTTGTTTTTGCTGTGGACATTTTAAACTAGCATTTGCATGGCTTTGAGTTTACCAATCATTTTTAGATTTCCTGTAAAGAGTAACTTACACAATATTTTAAGATTTTAACTAAAACTTATTTTTATTATTCTTTTTGGTGACAAGTGTAAGATGGCATTCCTATCAGAACATTTTCCTATCCTTTAGACTCTGACCAAATATAAAGGGGACATACAGTTTAAAAGAATCATAACTAATTTGTTGTAGAATTCAGTATCAATCAAAAGTGAAATATTTTGATTGAGGGTTCCGGTCTAACTGGGAACAAAGTAAGTGTTCTAGGGAGAGGAAGTGGAGTACTTGTATCTAAAATAATTAGTAATTTGATTCTGGAGGTGGTTCGATCTTTATCTGTGATTCTGTACTGAGATAACTTCTTGGGTAAGGACCCACCTCCACCAGTCAGATTCCAGGTTGTTTTCTTTTTTATTCTAAGCAACAACCTGTGCAAATGTAACTTGAAGGATGTTTTTTGGTTTTCATCTAGTTTTGACTGCAATCGGGTAGTAGTAGTAAACTTTGTAAAAAGTAAACTATAAATATATAAAATTGACATTTGTGTTTTTTTGGTTTATGTTTTTATTTACAAATGTGCAGGTTACAATGTCCCAATGGAGCACTTGTTATCGTTACTTGAGAAGGATGACGAACCCCCCATTGATGAAAAAGATGACGAACAACAGAAAGATCATCTTGATGACACCCCCAGTGGTAAGTAGATTGATAGATGAATGGCTCAACACCAGATCTTGCTGCAGTACTGCCTGGTCTTCTTGGCTAGATGCCAAGGCACGGCACTATATGTAGCCATGATTATAAGGTTTTAGTGGGAGCCTAGTCCAGGCTCCCACTCTTCCCACCAATGCCAGCAACCTTTGTTTGGACCCAGAGGCTGGTCCCACATGATATGACACCCCAGTCCAGCCAATCGTTGTCAGCCACATCGTGATGGGGTTTTTGCATCATCCTGCTGAACTTCTGCCCGGATTTCTTGGCTGGACAATAAGATGTGCTGCTCTGGAATGCAATTGTTGGGTCTCGGATGGGTACGAGCCTAGTCCAGGCTCCTCTGTCCTCACCAACACTGACAGACTTTGTTTGGACTCTGTGGGTCCCACATAACATGACCTCTACTTAGGTCTGTCGAGATGCAGCCAGGTCAGGAACAAGGCAGGGATTCTGCCCCCCTTCTTAAACAATTCCTCTCTCAAACACTCCCAAAAGTGACAGCCACATACTTTGGTGTCAGCTTGGAGACAGCATTCTGGTGGCCATGCTGACTAAGTACCCAGTCCTGCTCCATTCTGATGGATGACTGCCACTGCTGGGCCACCGTAAGCCAACATGGGTAACCCCTCCCATTTCTATCTAGAGATTTATTACAGTACTGCTTCCTAGCTTGAGGTAGTCTTAGGCCTGCTATCCTTCCATTTTTCTACCTGACAAACTGCATGGATAACACATTAAAGCCTTGTTTAGCATTTCTGCACCCTTGCCCTGCTTTTTAAATTAGTTATCAATAACCTACGTGTTTAAAAAACTACTCTGCCATTGTTAATTCATCCACAGTTACTCTTGTCTTTGCTGCTTGTTTATTGTCCGAAATTCTCGGAGTTACTTACTGATTATAAATGTACCTATTTTGAAAAAGATGAACCTTGAATCATACTGTTTAGATTTTGTAGTGCTTTGAACACTGTTGGGCCGCCTGCCTGTATCTACCTCCCATCTCTGTGGGCCAGCTCATTTGTATTGGCTTTTGTCTAGTATTCATTATAACTGACATTTCTATTCTCTTGGTTTGCGTGTGTTTTTATAAATGCAGAATACAGTATCCCAAAGGAAAATGTTTTTGTATTGATAAAGAGGGATGAGGAACTCCCCGTCGATGATATAAAGGTGGACAAGACTGAACAGCAGGAGGATCATCTTGATGCCAGCCCCAGCAGTAAGTAGAAAGCTAGAAGAACGCCTCACCCCTAATCTTGCTGGACAACTTACCAGGGCTTCTTGGCTAGATAAGAACAAATCAGCACAGGAGTTCCTGGGGCACTTGTGAAGAGAGCTGAATGAATGAATCCAAGCAACAAGTATCCGTTTGCAAAATTAAATGCCAATTTATTAATGAGGTAAGGCAGACACTGAGTTAGTGCAGGATGAACTGCAGACTGCTGCAGGGCTTCTTGGCCTGCTGCCAAGATGCTGTGCAGGACACAGCCACCATTTTAAGGGCTTGTTGGGAGCCTAGTTCAGGCTCCCCGCCAGCACCAACAGTACTTTCTTGGTTTGGACCGGAAGGTTGGTGCCACATCATAGGACTTTCCCACAGTCATTCGTGCTCCTGCTGAGTTGGGGGTGGGGTTGGGCATTAACCCAGTCCTGCTTGACTGCTGCCAAGACGTTTTGGCTAGACACCAAGATGTCATACTCCATGAAGCTGCCATTCTGGGGTCTCAGAGGGGTGGAAGTCTAGGTGCTCCACCCCCACCAGTGCTGAAGGATGTTGTTTAGGCTGGGAAGCCAGTCCCACATCACATGACCTCCAGATAGGCCAGTCGGGATGCAACCAGATCAGGGAAGCAGGGAATTCTGCACCTTTTTAAATGACTCCTCTGCAAAGTGCTCCCCAGCGTGAGGGCCACAGTAGGAGGATGTTGAACTTTGGTGTCAGTATGCAGTCAAATGTCTGCAGGCCAAGTTGTGCAAATATCTCCTCCTGCATTCCTCTGCTAGGTGTCTGCTACTGCTGGGTCATGTAAGTGAACATTGGAAACCCTTCTATTTCTCTTTAAAGGGTTGCCATGGGTTTTTAGCTTGAGGTGGTTTTCGGTCTGCTATGCTTCCTTTTTGCTACCTTCCCTACTGCTTAGATAGCATTTTTTGCCCTTGTTGAGAGTTCCTGCAATCTTGCCCTGTTGTTACAGCGGTAGCCCTGGCCATCTATAACAACAGCCAGCCATAAGCACATCAAATAATAGGAAGTATTAAAACAAGAGGCTTCGTGAGCAGTAGGGCTGTCATGATTCCATTAGGTGAGCCATAACTGGTCTCGCTGCCTCAGTAAGGATGTAATAAGAACTGAGGAAATACAAAGAAGAATGACGGGAATGGTAAAGGGGCTTGTAGGAGACTCTTACGAGAAGCTTGATAAAGACCTAAACCTTTTTGGATTGGAAAGAAGACAGCTCAGAGGAGACATGATTTTGGTCTTTAAAGCAATAAAAAACTCTTAGAAACACTGCATTTAAAATTAGAGTAGCTGTTTTGAAACTAGATGCCCCGATTCCGAAAGGAGTCCTTAGAGTGACACAAGTTGCATCGCTCCAAGGGCTATGGCAGTACCAGGTGCGCCAGGAACCCTGCACCATATTCTGAGAGAAAGCAGGGTTCCTGCGCCAAACTCCCTTGGATTGCCGCAAGTGCAGGACTGCGCCCATCTGTGTGCCGTATGACTTGGCACCGTTTCTGCCAGTGCAACACAGTACAGGCAGCACTGGTGGTATGGTGAGGAGGTACATATGCCCAGTGGGGGTGAGGGGGTGGTGGGAACAGAGGGTGGGTTGGTGTGCCAACAGGATGGTCAGGTAGTGGTTCGGCACTCAACAGGGTGCATATGCACATGTAATAGGTATACGGAGGCATATGCACACCCTGGGTTCCAGAGCACTGCCATACACCCCGGCTGTCACACCAACCCTCCCTATGCCCCTCCATGCCCCCCCGCCCATGGACCCCACCTGTAGCCCACCCAACACAGTGTCCTGGTCGGGCACAAGGGGCTTAGACCACCTCCTGGCAGGTATAAGAGGAGCCCCCTGCGACGGCCACGACGGGGCATCTGGAATCAGAAATGTGAGCCCCGCCGTGGCACAAGCCCCCTTGCTACCTTGCGTACCCAGATGCAGGTTGCAAGGGTCGCGCAGTGTCCATTTAGTGCAGTGGCTTCCCTGTCCGGTGCAGCCTGCATTCCGGAATAGGGAATGCCGCAAAGGGGGATGCAAGATGCGACTTGCGTCATTGCTGTTTGGCACAAGCACCTTGTGTCTGACGGAACAGCTTCTGGAATCGGGTCCCAGGAGTCATAGCTTTGAGGGTCATCACTTTAATACAGGAGAAGAACCCAATGTTTTTACCCAGAGAGTAGTTAAAATGTGGGATCCGTGACCAGCGCATATAGTTGCAAGCAACTGTGTAAATTAATTTATTTTATTATGCTTTTTCTTGTCACCTGCCACCATTCCTCAGCCTCGGTCATGGCCCCTTCTGCTCCCACTCCCACATTAGTTGCAACTCCCTGATACCTCCTGGCTTACACCCCCCCCCCAGGGTGGGGCTGCGGCACTGGCTCAAGTGCTGCAGAGTCGGGATAGGTCAGGGAGCCAACCTGGGAGCTCACTGGAGCGGAAGGACAAGCTTCATTCGGGCGGCAGGCAGCTGATTTTGTTCTCCGCTGTATGCGGGACGGGGACATGCAATGAAGGTCAGCATCTGCCCTGCCCCTCAAACTACGTTCTGATACTGGCTGCTGCGGTGCCCCCGGCCTCCACCAGGGGTCCGTCAGACACTGGTCACACTCCCCTCCCTACCCCCTCCCCCCGGGAAGCAGAGCAGTCCTTGAAATGCTCTATCCTTCTCCCCCGGCTGGCCCTTTGATGTTCTAGGTCCATTCCTGAACCCAGGTAGCCGGCATCGCATGTGGAAATCCAACCTCTGCACCAACAGGCCAAGTAGATTAATTTAAACATACACATATGTGAATGATAGAGGAATTAATGGTTATGAGTGCTGAGAAGCCTTGGACAGACTAGATGTACCTCTTAAGTTTCCTTTTGTCTGTAATTACCTGTGGACCTACAGTATGTCCAGTCATAGCTTTTACATCATTGAACTCAGTGACACATATCTAGTCATGGCCAGCCATAACTAGAGATATCATTACAGATTCCAGTGGGTACCACGATAAATTAGTTATCAGGAGCCTACCATTTGAATTGGCTACTTTGTTCACTGGTAACTCGTTCACACTTACTCGTATTTGCTGCTTGACTTGTTGTAGCTTTATTGTTTGAAAAGCTCAGAGTTATTTATTGATTGGACCTGCTTACTTTAGCAAGGCAAACCTTCAGTTGTAGTGTGGTTTTGCAGTGCTTGAACCCTGTTGAGATGTCTGCCTGCCTGTATCTGCCGCCCCTCTCTCCCCCGCTTCACCCGCTCAGGTGCCTTTCTGTACTCTGGTGAGACAATCTCCTTTTACCCCCTCCTCTCTGTAGTCTGCTTCCAAGTTGCCCACTCCTCTTCCAGTTTTAAGCAACATGGCTAGTTTCTCGAGGTAACCTTTTCCCTTCTCCTTTTCTCCTCCTCTATCCTTTCTTCTGTCTCCTGTCCTCCATTTCACTCTTCATTTTCCTGTTTACCTTTACAACATAGTGTTCCATTTGAACCTGCCTCAAGTCTTTCTTCTTGTGCCTTCCCTGTTCACTCTGTAATCCTCCTACCTATGACATTATGGCCCACTTGGCAGACCAACCTATAAGTATTCTTTGACTGGGTAATGAGGGTAGTGGATAAGGGCCATGCCGTGGATCTACTCTACGTTGTTTTCAGCAAGGCGTTTGACTCAGTGCCTCACAGAAGGTTGCTGAAGAAGCTAGAGGATCTGGGTACAGCAAAGGACACATTTAGATGGGCAGATAATTGGTTGGAAGGGAAACAGCAGAGGCTAGTGATTAACAGAGTCACATCAGAAGAGAGGGAGGTCACCAGCGGGGTGCTGGGTCTAGTCCTCTTCAGAATGTTCATCAGTGATGTGGGAGTAGGGTAGACAGCGTGCAGGGCATTAGGGAGATGCACAGAGACTTGCAAAGGCTAGAGAGGTGGTCTGAGGTTTGGCAGTTGAAATTCACCACAAGAACCCCAGGACGGGACTGAAGTAGAGGGGTAAAGCTGTTCACTACCACTGAGGAAAGAGGCATAGGAACCATCATTAGTGACTACCAAAACACGTCAGTGTAACAAGGCCTACGGTAAGGCAAACAGGATGCTGGGGTGTATCGGGAGGGGTACTGACAACAGAAGAAAAGAGGCAGATCGCTAGTGAGACCACACCTGGAGTACTGTACCTGGTTCTGGAGTCCTCACCTAAGGAAAGATACGGACAGGATAGAGACAGTGCAACATAGGGTGACCTAATTGATTCAGGGCCAGCAGGGCAGATCTTACGAGGATTGGCTTAAAGTAGTGAACATGTACTTGCTGGAGGGCAGCTGTGAGGGTGAAAGATGATGGGGACCTTCACGTTCCTGGAACGAATAAACAAGGTAAACTGTGAGGAACTATTTAGCATGCATAATGGTTCAAGGACATGGGGGCATGAGTGGAAATGAGCAGAGGGAGGTTCATGAGGGACATGAGAAAGTTGTATTTTACAGAAAGAGTGTTTGAGCCAACAATCTGCCAGCTGTTGTGGTAGTCGCTAGAACCATTAATGGTTTCAAGAACTGCTGGGACAGAGTGAAGGTTTAGTGGTTCCTCAGAGCGGTAGCAGTAGGGTGGGGAGCATGGGTGTGGATCATGAGGACTAGAATGCTGTATGGACATTAGGTCCCATCGTTAGCTAGGGTGCTATGGGCAGACCGGATGGACTATTTGTCTTATTCTGCTGTCATTGTCTATGTGTCTGTGTTAGCTAGTCTCATTCTCCACCTTATTCCCTCTTGTATTTCTCTTTCTTCAACTCTCAGCTCCTTCTCTCTCTCTCTCTCTCTCTCTCTCAATCCTTTTCCTTTTTCTTCACATCCCATACCCTGTCTTCTCCCTTCCTCTCCTTCCTTACACATTATCATCTGTAGCAGCCATCTTCCCTCTCCTTCTCTCAACCTTGAATCCCTCTGGTCTGTCTTTCCCCTCCCCCCACACTCATTCCTCTTCCTTTTCCTTTCTCCCTCTTTGCCACAGGAAATCCCAGTCCCTAAAGCTCATTATCGCTTTTCTGCTTCCACTCTCAGGAGGTGCTGAGAGGAAACCTGGTCCTCCTATTTCCCCAAGGGACTAAATGAAGTGTATGTCAGTGCCCAGAGACTTCTCCCTAACCTGGATCAGGCTGTGAACCCAGCAGCATCATCATATGTTCTAGTCACCTCTGGATCCTGGCTCTCGGCTACGATCAGTGATCTGGATGTCTCCACTGCTTGCTGTGCTGTCCTTATGCAGAACCATGACAAGGAAGGGGTGGTGTGCTTGTGTGTGTGTTCACCGCAGCCTCAACTGTGCTGTCATATCGGTCAGCTATTCTCCTGTCATATGTACTCCTTTGTAAGCTATGTTTTTTTTGGGGGGGGGTTTATGACATTTTGTAGTGCCTTAATTTACAGAGTGCAGGGATGTACACCATGGAAGTTTATCCGATCTGATTTTAGCTTTATACTTTTATATTTTAGAGGTTTGGTGGGGTCAAATTAAAGTCACCACTCAGGTAACAACAGCCGTATCTTGAGTGGTGGCTTTGATATGATAGCCAGTAAACCTCTGAAATATCAAAGTAGCCAAGATAAAATTGCTCCGTTTGATTTCTGTGAAGCACACCCCTAGCATTCTCTATTTTAAGATGTCACATCATATCTATGACTGAAATTTGTGTAATGCTGTGAAATAGGATAACTGCCATAGAAATGTCTCCAGAACGTGGCAAAAGGTAATGAAAACTTTGACATCCATCCACATTTTTCATAAGTTCTTAGATTTGTGAAAAAAAAATTACAAAATTATTTTTTAATCTATAACCATAAGTTGACAGGAAGGACCGGGTTCTGTCCTTGGGCCAGTCCTTGTCTGAATATTAATGCTTCTTTGAAGATTGTTTCCAGGCCTTGGAAGGCTGTGAACCTGCCAATGTCAAGGGGGAAGTGGAGGAACTTCAAGCCTGAAGCTCCTTCTTCATCTGGGTGACCTTCTGCTTCAGCAGAATAGTTTTGAGGGTCTGCCCTCTGCGCTTTCTGATGACCTGTTTGAAGCTGCCGAAGATCATGCAAGCGGGGTGTTGTGTTCTGGGCCTTGGTAGCAGACACAGGCCTCGTGGTCATCTTCTCGGGGATCTTCTGCCTGGAGGCACACTTCTTGAAGAGGCTTCTGGAGGCAGATTTTGATATAAACGGAGAGGGAAAATCACTTTTTTGCTCAAGTGATACACATTAGGGAGAGAAAAGCAAAAAAGAAGAGATTCGATGAAGAAATTTAGTCGAAATGGTGGTCGACTGAAGCTGGCAAATCTCTGTGAAGTCCGGCACGCGATGGTCAGTGACGGGAAAAGAACTGAGGGGGGCCGCCCACTCTTATACGACAGGTAGACTTCGGCGTATGACATCAGAATAGGTGGCCCCCTGGTAGACTGCTAGCTAGAAAAGTTCCCATGTGATCCTGGTGCCTGGAAGCTGTACTTCCATAGTTATGGCCTACTGCAAGAGATCCCCCCGAAGTCAGAGCCCCACTTACAATACTCATAATCATATTATGTGGCAGTCGGCCACCATTAATGTGATTATTGGTTGCTGAAACTTGTATTTTTTTCATATTTAAATAAGATTTTTTTTTTGCTCACCCGCTGTCACTCTGTTCTGCTATAGTGGTTGTGCCTACAGCAGACACTCTGATGCACAGCGCAAGGAGACGGCTGTACACGGAATAAGCGGTACAGTCATTCTCCTTGCTGATTGGCTAGAAATGTTCCATTGCTGTGTAATAAAATAGAGATGTATAATAATATAAGTTTCTAGGGACATGGATATGTTGTTCATCCACACTGTCTGGCAGGTTCCTTGCTGCTTTAAATCTTGCCGGAAGGTCTTCAAGCTGGCTCCTCCCACCCACCCGGGTGGTAAAACTCTCGGCTCCGCCCCATGACGCCAGATCTTCCTTACCGCTGGGAAGCTCAAGTTCCTCCTAACGCTCTGCGTACAAGACTGGTTCCTAACTCTTGAATCTTCAAATTAAAGTTTTTGCTAAAAGACTTTGGTCTTCTCTCCTCGCGGCTGCAATGGACCGTCGACTCCGGTTTCCGGAGATGCCCTTCGGGCAGAAGATGTCTCGGTCGGATCTGCTCACGCGGCGTCTACTGTTAGGGCCTTGAGCACGACCCGCAGGCTTGCGACCTGTGCTCTTCTTTTTCGCCTACGCCCTCAAGACCGTGCTGCCCGCTTACAGCTGGGGCGCCCCGAGAAAGAATTCTCCGGTTAAGTCTAAAGAGGCCCGGTTGGCGGTGTCCAGGGCGCGGCTCAGCGGATCAGCTCGAGCAGATGATCGCCTCAAGAGGCGGCGCAAGCCGCTTCTACCTCGACTGCGGCATTTGTCCCGCTCTCTCAGTGCCTCGTGCTCGGCTTCTTTTAGGGAGCTTTGTCTGACCCTCGGCGAAGGTGAGGGTCCAACTTTTCTGGACCTTTCTCGGTCCAAAAGAGCAAAAGTAAGTCTCACCGTCGGCTCTTGGAGGCGGGAAGATCCCCTCCCAGTAGTCGAGAGTCAACTTTGGTCAACTGGCGCTCGGCCACTGGCTTACGGTGTCCCCTGGCCAGGCCAGTTGACCGAGACCCGCCGACGCGGGTCAAGATTTTTCTCGACCCGTTGGACGGGTTGTCGGCTGGAGAAGCTGAGAATCCCCTCTCCCCGGTTCCCCGGTGGGAGTTGAGGGTCCCGTCGGCTCGTCTGTGCCTCCGGTTCCAGAGCATTCAGTGGAATCTTCCGAACCGAGGGGAGTGCCGATTCCCGACACCTCCCCGCACCGTCCTCGGCCTAGCCGAGGTTCTAAGTCTCGGTCTCGGACGTCTTGCGGTCCAACCGATCCTGCCGCCATAGGCGGTCTCAGCACCGGCAACAGCAGCGCCGCCGCTCTTCCTCTTCCTCCGACGAGGGAGACTTGGCTGAAGTGCCGTCGGTATGAGAACTCATGTGGCAACAGCTCTTTCTGACGGGAATAAGCCGACCCAGTCGTCTTCCCGGCCATTAAGTGGCTGTCACCAGAGCGGCGAAACAACCCCTCGTTGTGGCGAGGACTGTTCCCAGGCCGGTTGTTCGGTAAATTCCAGCTGCCCCACCGATTCTGGTGGAACCTCCGCCTCCACAGCCGTTATTTGGGGCTCTGACCAAAAATTCTCGGTCGGCTCAGGGACTGCCCCATAGGCTGTCTGTCACCCTCACTCCCGATAAGCCTCGGCAGGTGGAGGGTGGCTCAGGCCCGAGGCAGCTCTTCGAGGACTCTTCTGAGTCTGAGGATGATTCCTCCCTTTTCTCCAAGCGAATGGACTTGGAGTCCTCAGGAGGACAGTTGGACGATAACCCTTCGTCCTTCCTAGGATTACTTCGGCTCATCTCGGAGTCCACCGGGATGAAGCTCGAACCCGTTTCTAAACCGGCCAGGTATCCCCTCACGGAGATTCTGGACCGAGGGGATTCCCCTACGGAGGCCTTTCCTCTTCCGAGTCTGAGGACGATTCCTCCCTTTTCTCCAAGCGAATGGACTTGGAGTCCTCAGGAGGACAGTTGGACGATAGCCCTTCGTCCTTCCTAGGATTACTTCGGCTCATCTCGGAGTCCACCGGGATGAAGCTCGAACCCGTTTCTAAACGGGCCAGGTATCCCCTCACGGAGATTCTGGACCGAGGGGAATCCCCTACGGAGGCCTTTCCGGTGGCCGAGGCCATAGTGGGCCCGGCCTTGGAGCTTTGGCAGCGCCCTGCTTCCTGCCCTGCGCCTTCGGCCAGGATGGCCAGGAAGTATGCGGTCCCTACCGGTTCCCTGTCCGGTTTTTCGGAACACCCCTCTGCTGAGGGGTTGGTTACCGACAGCGTTTTCCGGCGCGCTTGACGAACGCCAGGGATGTGGACAAACCTCCCGACAAGGAATCCAAGAAATTGGATTATGCCGGGCGAAAAGTCTATGCTGCGTCCTCTCTCGGCCTTCGTCAGGCCAGTTCGGCCATCCTCATGGCACATTTTTCTCATGCCCTGTTGGGCTCCCTGGATGAGGTCATCCCTCATCTTCCCGCGGATCTGCAGACTACGGTCAGGCAGGTGCGGGACCAGGGCAGGGCAGTGGCCAAACAGCAGCTCCAGACTGCTTTAGACATCGGGGACTCTTGTGTCAGGTCTGTGGCGGTCGCAGTGGCCATGCGTCGGGGCTTGGCTGAGGATATCCACTTTACTTGGATACCCAGCACAAGTTGGTGGATGTTCCTTTTGGGACTGACCTCTTGCGCCCTGGGGTGGAAGGTCACCTGCAGAGGATCGAGAAGTCCAATGCTACCTTGGACTCGGTCTCTTCCGCCCAGAAGGACAAAGGCGCATAGCCTCAGCCTAAGCCCTGGGTTCATTCTCTGCGCCCCACGCACCCGGCCCAGCAACGCCAGGACCAGCAGGCTCGGCTTGGCATCCCAAACTAAGCGTTGGCTTCCTCCAACAGGAAGCAGGGAGGAAAGGCCAGGAGGTCCCTCGGCGGTTCCTCCTCCAAGTCTGCCCAGTGGCGGGCTGAGGGGTGTCGCCCCCATCCCGTCACCTCACCCCTAGTTCCCCATTAGAAGGCAGCTCCGACACTTCCTTTCTGCCTGGTCCGTTGTTACCACGGACAGGTGGGTACTGGAGGTGGTGGGAAAAGGCCTGCCTCTAGAGTCGAGCAGGCCCCCGCCTTCAGAGCCGCGCACCTTGGGGCCTTGGGGTCCGCAGCCTCACTGTCGGCCGCGGGCCGACATCGCCTCCTCCTCCAAAAGGAGGTGATCAGGGAGGTAGCGGATCCCCCCTCAGACCCGGGGTTTGTGTCCAGGTACTTCCTGGTTCCGAAACGGACGGGGGGCTGGCGCCCCATTCTCGACCTACACGACCTCAACAAGTTCCTAAGGTCTTGAACCTTCAGGATGGTCACCCTGGCGCAGATAATACCATCTCTGGAACACGGCGTGTGGTTCTGCTCTCTGGACCTGCAGGACGCGTTCTTTCATGTCCCTATCCGTCCGTCACATCGGAGATTCCTTCGCTTTCGAGCGGAGGGATCCCTCTTCGAGTTCTGAGCCATGCCCTTCGGCCTGTCTTCAGCTCCCAGGGTCTTCACCAAATGCATTGCAGTGGTGACAGCTTTCCTGCGGTGCCGGGGGGTCTGGGTGTACCCTTACCTGGACGATTGGCTGATAGCAGCCCCCTCCAGACAGGAGGTGGAGCGGTCTAGAGATCTTGTCCTCCAGGTTTGCTCTCAAGTCGGCCTCCTCATCAACGAGGCCAAGTCGGAACTCGAGCCAAAGCAGGTGATTCTGTTTATCGGGGCAGAGCTCGACTCTCTTCGAGCCAGAGCATGGCTCCCGGCGGACAGGGCCGAGGTTCTTACCTCCTTTGCCCAGTCATTTCTGGTTGGGCAATCGCGCCCTGCCCGGGACTTCCTGCACCTCCTGGGTCTCATGGCGGCCTGTACCAGCGTGGTCCGTTGGGCACGCTGGCACATGCGCCCCCTTCAGTGGGGTCTGGCCAGCCAGTGGTCACAACACTGCGATCCACTGGACCAGCTAGTGATGGTGACCCAGGAGAGTGGAACACTCTCCAGTGGTGGACCGTTCCATCTCATCTGCAGGAGGGCATCCCGTTTGTCCGCCGCGAGCCGATGGTCTCTCTATTGACCGATGCCTCTCTGATGGGTTGGGGTGCCCATCTGGGGGAACACCGAGCGCACGGCCTCTGGTCCCCGGGGGAGTCCCGATGCCACATCAACCTGCTGGAGCTCCGAGCGGTCCACCTAGCTCTCACCGCCTTTGCTCCGTTTCTCCGGGGTCAAGTGGTCCGAGTCCAGATGGACAATACCACGACCATGTACTACCTAAACCGCCAGGGCGGGACGCGTTCCATGCTTCTGTGCAAGGAAGCTCTCCGCATTTGGTCACTCGTGCGCAGCCTGGAGGCCGATCTCCTAGCCATTCATGTGGCAGGAGCCTCCAACACCCTGGCCAATGCCCTGAGCCGGATAGGGGCTGCATCTCACGAGTGGTCTTTCCTGCCGGAGGTAGTACAAGATCTGTTCTCCCACTGGGGCACACCTCAGGTGGACCTGTTTGCCTCCAGGGAGAACGCGAAGCTGAGGCTGTTTCATGCCCGCCCCCCTCAGCAGGGCTCACTGCAGGGGGATGCCTTCTTGAGGCTGTGGACCCCGGGCCTCTTTTACGCCTTTCCCCCATTTCCCTTGATCCACAAGGTGATTCTCAAGGCAAGGAGGGACAAGGCGCAGGTGATTCTGATAGCCCCAGACTGGCCCCGCCAGTTCTGGTACCCAGATCTCCTCAGCCTCAGCTCCAGTATCCCGAGGCAGCTTCCAGCTGGCCCGGACCTGCTCTCAAGTCAATCAGGGGAAGGTGTTCCATCTGGACCTTCAATCCCTGCACCTGACGGCCTGGTTCCTGAGCGGCTAGAGTTCCAGGCCTTGGGTCTTTCCGACGAGGTCCTCTATGTTGTTGGGGCATCCCGTAAGGAGTCAACCAGGAAATGCTATGCCTTCAAATGGAAGAGATTTTCCATCTGGTGTCAGGGCAAGGGCTTGGACCCTTCCTCCTGTTCTTTGGCAAGCATTTTGGACTATTTATGGTCCCTTTCTAGTCAAGGGCTTAAGTCGACGACCCTAAAGGTGCACCAGGCAGCCATCTCTGCTTACCGGGCGCGGGCCGGGGAGCAGTCGGTGGCACAGGAGAAGGTGGTCTGGCTCTTTTTCAAAGGCCTTGATCACATTTCCCCTCTGGTGCGAGAACCTCCACCTCCGTGGGATTTACTGCTGGTACTGGCAAAGCTCATGGGCAAGCCATTCGAACCAATGCACAGGTGTGAACTCTCTCACCTGTCGTGGAAGACTGCCTTCTTGGTGGCTATCACGTCAGCCAGAAGGATGGGAGAACTCCAGGCGCTCTGCATCAAGTCTCCTTACCTGGTCTTCCACAGGGACAAGGTTGTCCTGTGCCCCCACCCGAAATTCCTTCCGAAGGTGGTGTCGGAGTTTCACCTTAACCAGGTGTTGACTCTGCCGGTGTTCCACCCCAATCACATCTCGGAGACTGAATATAGGCTCCATACTTTGGACCCTAGAAGGGCGCTCGCTTATTATAAGGAGCGCATGGCTGAAATTCCGGGAGAGGTTTGCCAGCTGTCTGTCATCTACGCTGAAGCCGCACCTGGCAGACCTGCAGCCAAGCGGACGATAAGCAGGTGGGTCACCTCCTGCATAGATCTCTGCTATAAGTTGGCGGGCATGGAGCCTCCCAGAGGGATAAGAGCTCATTCTACCAGTCATACTGCTGCATCGGTGGCTGCTTCCAGGATGTCCCTATCCAGGAAATCTGCAGGGCTGCTACCTGGAAGTCAGCACACCTTCATTACCCATTACCACATCGACCTTGAGTCACGCGGGATGCTGGTTTTGGGGCCTCGGTTCTCCAGTCTTTATTCCCTAGTAGGTGTGCGCTTTCCTCCTCCTCCCGGAGAACTGCTAGGAGTCTGCCAGACAGTGGGGATGAACAACATATCCATGTCCCTAGAAATACAGGTTACTCACCTGTAACAGGAGTTCTAGGAATGGTATATGTTGTTCATCCACACGACCCAACCGACCTCCCCGGCTTCGACGCACAACCTGAGCTTCCAGCGGGCCAGATCTGGCGTCATGGGGCGGAGCAGAGAGTTTTACCACCCGGGTGGGTGGGAGGAGCCAGCCTGAAGACCTTCCGGCAAGATTTAAAGCGGCAAGGAACCTGCCAGACAGTGTGGATGAACAACATATACCATTCCTAGAACTCCTGTTACAGGTGAGTAACCTGTATTTATAGGGGCGCTGGGGGGGCCTCTTATGAGTGTCGTCTCGTGCGTTCTTAGGGCAAGAATACTGCAGACCGAAGATGAGCAGTTCTAGTTCCCTAAGGACGCAAGAGGCAACACTATTATATCGATAAGAGGCCCTCCTGGTGCCCCTATAAACTTATTATAGATCATGCCATGACTTGTTTTAAAAAACGAACAAAAAAATGATTTCACAATCCCTTTCTGTGGCAGGATCGATACTAGTCAGAAACCCGTTAAGCAGCAACAGCACGTGAGGCACTCTTATAGAAATAAGAGTACCTCACATGCAAGTGAAGAAAGTGCTGTGATTGGTCAGGAGTGTCACATGACATTCTCATGATCTATAATTTCATTTATAGATGCAGCCTGATGATGGGGAATGGGGAACAAAGGAGAGGCAAAAACAAGTACAACAAAGACTGCAGAAACAGTGAAAAATAACAGATTGTCACAAACAGTACAGAAAATGCAACGTATGTGGAATACATGGCATATAAATGATTGACAGACAGCAGGTGACAGTGGGGAAGAGAAAAATGAGATTTAATTATAGCTGCCGGCAGAATTAAATTGCAGTTTGCCCCGACTAGACCAATAGACTCGATAACACTATTGGACCTGTATTGTTTTGTTTTACTGGTTTTTATTTTGTGGAGGGGTTTATTTTTTGATTTTCTTTTATTTTTGGGGGATTTGTTGGGGAGTGGGGATATAGACTTTGTTTGCTTTTTTTGTGTTTGAGTGTTAGTTTAATTTATTATTTTGGACTGTTGTTGAGTGTGCTGGTAGTTTCGTACTGATATGTGTTGGTCGATAGCTCTCCTGGTTAGGTGCTACTCCCCTTCCGTGCTCTGTGGCCTATGGCCTTTTGATTGTCCCCCTCCTTGCCTAATAAGGTTTATGGGCAGTGTCAAACTTTGGGGATTGTAAGGAAGAGGCGCAAGGCCGGTGGTTGCGGACCTGGAGGGGGAGTGGAACTGTGTGGACGGATTGGGGTGGTGAGGCCCAGAGGTCACCCTGGGGTGAAATGGGTTCTGGAGAGGGGTTCTCCCTTTTTGGTCCCCATACTCAAGGGCTCCACATTAGGTGGGCAGTTAGCTCGGCCAACCTTGGCAGCTCATCCTACTCGGATGGTGTTATATGATGCCAGGTTCATTAAAAACAAGACAGCAGGCCGGCCCAGTGGCGCTGAAGGCTGAGGCACTGGACGCCTTACCTCGCACTGTGCCAGCGACCTGAGTTACGGAATGACCTCGGGCTGTCGGAGTGCCAGAATTGGGGGAGGGTGGGAGCAGGATTGAGCAATTGCTCTCCTCTCTCCCAGGTGGAGGTCACCTCGCCTGTAGTCCGCCGCCACACCGAATGGAGGTGCAGTGAAAAGCGCAGGTGGTACAGGCTAATCGAAGGGTCAAGGCCCCATAAGACATGTGACACATATCAGGGACAGGAGAAACCCAGATACAAAACAGAAACTACCAATTACAAAAAACAAAAACAAGACAGCAGTAATTGCTGATTTTGTTGAGTCTCCGGATCTGGTTTGCATCACTGAAACCTGGCTGGATGAGAATGCTGGCCCTATTCTTGAGTCAGCTGTTCAGGATGGGTTTTCTGAGATACACCATCTGAGGATGGATTGCAGGGAGTGGGGATGTAGCGATCTGTTTAAGAATGGAATCGGGCCTTATTGATGCGCCAGCTGGGGACCCAAGTCCTTTGAGTGCATCATTGGCGCAGGTGTGGGGTGCAGAATCCTTCTCGTCTACCATCCACCTGGGGGCAAGAAGCAGTTTCTGCAGGAAGTTACAGACTTCCATCGTCTATATGGTGTTGGAGTCCCCCAGATGGGTGGTGCTAGGGGACTTCAATGCCTAAGTCGATGATGAACTCTCGCAGTTTGGTCAGGACTTCCTCCAATTAATGAATTTATTGGGCTTCATACAGGTTATTACCTCTGCGACCCATACTCATGGTTACTCACTGGACTTGGCCTTTCTACTGGGGATGGAGTCCTCCAACGTGGTGGTGGAACCAGTCAGATGGCTTGACCATCACATCATAAGGTTCAATTTCTTGGCTCCCCCCAGTAGGCCTGCCCCTGTGGAGATGGTCTGGTACTGCCCTTTGAGGGGTTTGACCCCAGATGGCCTGATGGTGGTGCTGGATCTATCAAGCATGCAGAGTGTAAGCACGGACCCAGAGAACCTGCTGCAGGCTTATAATAGGGCCGTGGCAAAGGCTCTGGACTTTTTTGCTTCTGTCCGTGTTCACCATCACACTCTTCGCCCTTGGTCCCGTATGTTTGATGGGACCTTGAAGGAGTTGAGGTAAGTGGGACGAAGGCTGGAGTGATGCTGTTGGAAATTTGGTCTTGATGCAGACAGACTTTGACTGAGGTCTCATTATAAAGATTATCAGTCAGCTGTTTCCCATAAAAAGGCAGAATTCCTGTCCAGGAAAATATCTGCTGCACAGAACCGACCAGCACAGCTCTTCCAGACTATGGACAGACTGTGCAGCCTGTGTCCAGTCATGAAGAGCATTGTCACAAGGGAAGTGTGACAAGTTTACTTGGTTCTTTGCAGATAAGGTTGCCGGCATCAGAGAGGATATCTGTGCGGCTCCCTCTAATAGGGATTGCGGTGATCGATGGGAGGTTGTGGCTCCTTGGTTTGTTTGGTCAGATTTTGATTGGTTGGCGATTGTGGATATCGTGAAGATCATCCAGAGTTTGCGATCGACCTGCTGTAGTTTGGACCCGGGTCCAACTTGCCACATTGTGGGGTGTGTTGAGGTCATCGACCTGGTCCTAGTGGAGATAGTTGGGTGCTCTTTAGAGACAGGTGTGTTTCTGAACATCCTGAAGGACGCGTGTTGACCTCCCTCCTAAAGAAGCCTTCTCTTGACCCTGACTGTCTCTCCAACTACAGACCTGTCTCTAATCTTCCTTTTGTAGGGAAGGTTTTAGAGAAGGCAGTCATGCTGCAGCTGGAGGATCACATTACCATCCACGAGATCTATGATTCTCTCTGGCTGGGATTCAGGAAGAGGCATAGTACCGAGATGGCACTTGTCCGTGTACTTAAGTGATCCACTAATAGCGAGAGATCAGGGGACCTGTTCCATCTTGGTTGAGCTCGATCTCTCTGCACCATTTGACACTGTAGATCATGGTGTGCTTCTGGAGTGCCTGAGGTTCATTCATGGACTGTCAGGTACAGTCCTCAGGTAGTTCCACTCGCACCTCACTGGCAGGTTTCAGAGAGTGGTGTTGGGGAATTATTCCTCTGACCTAGTCTCCTTGCCATGTGGGGTCCCTCAGGGCTCTGTGTTGTCGCCCATATTGTTCGCGGTGTATATGCTGCCATTGGGGGACATTGTGAGGTGGTATGGGCTGAGTTTTCACTGCTATGCGAATGATTCTTAGCTCTACATGTCCTCTGTGCCTGGGCAGAATGACCCAGTCTTGGTATTTAACAACTGCCTTCCCAAGATCCAGGACTGGATGAGTGCCAATTGGTTGAAGCTGAATCATTACAAGACTGAGGAGCTGGTTGTGGACCTGGGCTGTTGGGTTGAGGGACAACTGACTGGTTGGCCTTCCAGGCTTTGGTTCAGGAGCAGCCAGCTGTTGACCTTGGATTGGGTGCGTAATCTGGGTATTATTTTTGATGAAGGGCTGGCGCTTAAATTACAAGTGTCGGCCATAGTCAAGTCCTCTTTTTAAGAGGCATGCAGAGAGTCAGTGAACAAGGGGGTGTCAGAATCCCCACAAAGCTAAGGGGTCTGGGGTCTGTACATATTACAATTTAGTTGGAGGATGATTTTAATGGGGGCAGAGCCATGGTGCCCCACCCCCACCCCCCACGCATGCCTGTGCTCTTTTATCATCTGAGGAATATCACCTGATAAAACACCTAATCCCACCCGATGACCTTCCAACTCTGGTCCATGCCTTTGTGACCTCACGCCTTGATTATTGCAACTCCATATACCTAGGGCTTCTGGTGGTTGACATTCGCTGCTTGCAGCTGGTGCAGAATGCAGCAGCCAGGTTGTTGACTGCTTACCTCGATCTTACCATGTCACACCTGTTCTCCACAGCCTGCACTGGCTGCCAATTCAGCAGTGAGTCACCTTCAAGGTCGGTTTGCTGACCTATAATGCCCTACACAGACAGGGTCCTCGCTACCTGCAAGAACTCCTGTGTTCTTATCGCCCCCTCTGCCCACTTTTTTCCGCTGACGAGGGATTGCTGGAGATTCCCAGGGTCCATCTGAAGACATCAGGTGCCAGGGCATTTTCGTTTGTGGCCCTGACTTTCTGGAGTTGTCTACCTCGTTTGGTAAGGGAGTACCTGACTGTGGAGAGCTTTAAGTTGGCCTTGAAAACCTGTCTAGTCAATCTCGCCTTTCTGGAATATTGATAATTAACTGCTAATGAATTTCACTGTTTGTTTGTTTTTATATTGTAATTTGTTTTGTGCTGCATCTTTTTATCTTTTGTAAATGTGCTTAGATATTTTGATATGTGCTTTTTAAAAATAAAGAAGAGTTGAGTTGAGTTAAAAAGATGAGGCAGCCTGTAACGAAAAGGTAAATTGTCCAGAGCTGCATTTACAGTTTTGGGATCATGAACCAATTTCATGATGAGAGTGTAGGTGGTAGGCAGGCTTGGTGACAGGGACAAGATCATTTAGTGAGCTGGGGATCTTACTTAACCAGTACATGAGCAGGCACTGGTCTCGCAACCACACACCTGGAAAGCTCTGAGAACTGTGACAATGTTGGGCGAGAGCACACTACAGTAGTAGCCACAGACACTGCCAGCTATTTCCCGAAATGTCTGTGATATTTCTAGATAAATCTCCAGCGTTCTACATTTCCACAGTAGGGGCAGCAGAGAGAAACTCTTCAGGAATTTCGCGAAATATCTGGAAATAGCTGGCAATGTGTAAAGGGCAGGCTGCTGTTTCCAGTTTGCAGTTGAAATCAGAATTCAGATTTTGATCCTGATTCAGACTGAAATTTGTTTTTTTTTTTTTAAGAATTAATATTTCAAGATATCAATTCTGAAAAATCTTAATTAAGAAAAATGGACTGAAATCGTAGGAATCAGATTTCTTAAGTCCAAGCATCCCTATTTAGGAACATGGGTAAGTGACGACAGAAAAGGACCTCCAGGCCCACCTAGTCTGCCCATTTGCCTAGTATCCCCTAGGCCTGCCCCAGTTCCCCCTTCCTTTCAGCAGCCCTCTATGTCTGTCCCAAGCCCTCTTGAACCCCCCCCCCCCCACTGAATTCTCGCTCACCACTTCCCTTGGCAGCCCATTCCAGGTGTCCACCTGGATCTCGGTAATGAAGTTCTTCCTGATGTTGCCCCTAAAGTTAACCCCCTCGAGCCAGAGATTATGACCCCTTCTTCTGGGACACCCCTTCAATTGGAATGGGTTCTCAGTAGGCACATTGTTGAACCCCTTTAGGTACTTGAAGGCAGTGATGAAAGTGAACAGGACCGCACAGGAACTCTGTTCCTGTACCTTTTTTGCAGCAGGAACTGAGTTCCTGTACTTCTTCCCACTGACACTGAAACTGAAATTCTTCTTACTGGTTCCCCCCATCTTCCTGTCAGCCGCACGCCGTTTTCCGAGTTCCCAGGTTCCTGAATCTTGGTTCCTCTTCTCCTTAACTACAATATTACGTTTCCCAAGAACTTCAAGCGCCTCTTCAGCCGAAGCATAGATCTTCGTTCCATCCTCCCAGAAGACCCTCAGCCTTGCAGGATACGGGGTATAAAAACGTATTGACTTTTCTCTGAGCGCTCTGAGGATGGGCCCATATTTAATTCTTTCCATCTGTACTTCGGTAGGGTAGTCGTGATCCAAGTAAAGCCTGTGTGTTAAATATCGTATGTCCTTTTTTGCCCACGCTCGACGCAGTATCTCTTCTTTAAAGCAGCAGTGCAATGAAAAAAGTTATTCCAAAAAGCAAATTTTCTGCTATGGTTATAAAAAATATTGGCAGAACTGTTGATTTGGGTTTTCTGGATGCTTCCTATGCTGTGTACTGTGCATTTGCATTTTTGTCTGGACTCTTGTCCTTCTCAGGTCCTCAGTATTATTTCTATGCAAAAATGAGGCTGCCATCTTTTTTTCTTGAGAAATAATTACCTTAAAACATTCATAAAATTCTAAAATGATAATGAAAACTGAAAGTTTCAGCACCAAAATAAACCGGAAGACATCTGGCATCAATTAGGATGAAAAAAGGGTGGGGTCAAATTTTAACCCATTTTCCTTGCACTGCTGCTTTAACTGAGTATGAATTCAATTTGAAGACAATAGATCTTGGGCGTGCTGCAGGGTCCGTTGGTTTTGCCTGAAGCGCATGATGTGCTCTCTCTATGTGGAATACCATAGTGGGAGGTAGGTCAAGTACGTCCTTCAAAAGATTTTCTAGGAACGCTGATAAGGGGGCTACTTCGGCATTCTCCGGGAGGCCGTAGAGTCTTAAATTGTCTCTTCGGGAGCGGCCTTCTAGGTCTAGGCATTTAGCTTTTAGGCTTTCGGTTTGCTGTGTTAACGTCTGAATTATCTCGGACATTTGTATGGCTGTGTCTTCCGCTTCTGAGAGTCTCTCCTCTATTTGGCTTACTCTGGTCTCAAACGATGACAATTGTAGCTGTACTGCACGGAATTCTTGTTTATTCTCCTTTCTGGATTCGGTTATTTCATGCAGCAGTCACTCAAATCGGGAGCGAGATAACTGTTCGTTCTCCCCATCCGTATCGTACTCAGGAGTTCTTTGTCCTTGTGGTGAGGACGCTCTGCTGGGAGGGCCCAACTTCAATCTAGCTGCATCCTAGTTATTCGCTTTGATTTCCTGCCGGTTTCTACCTCTGTTCAGGTTCTGTGATTGTCCCCCTGTATTTTTGGACATTTTCGCTTTGTATTTCTTAAGTTCTGGGGGTTTTTTAGGCTTGCCCGGGCTGGAGCTTCACGGATTAGACTTGCATCGAGTCCGTGACGTCACCGGAAGTCGAAACTGAAATTCTTAAACCAGTAACACAGTGACAGTCTCAGGACCTGTGATCTGCAGTCAGGGTTTGCCCTAACAACATTTGACTTGTACAACAATGCTGTTTTCCTAGAAATACTTCATTATCACGAACTGAATCTACTAGAGTTGAATTAGATAGTTGTGTCTTGACACCGCTGTCCTTTAGATTGAGTACCTTCATTCAGAATTTCATAACTGCCAGTGAGTGAGTTCCTGTACTTCTTGTCTACCACTTGCACCACTGCTTGAAGGTCTCTCTCATGTCCCATCTTTCCCTCCTCTGCTCCAGATAGTACATGTCCAGGCTCCCAGTCTCTCCTCATATGGCAAGTGACTGAGCCCTTCACCATTTTGATTGCCCTCCTTTGCACTTGCTCCACCCTCTCCACGTCCTTTTTTTGGTAAGGTCTCCAGAACTGGACCCCATGTTCCAGATGAGGCCTGACCAGCTGGGTGTACAGGGGAATGAGGACCTCTTTCTTCCTGCTGGTGATCCCCCTTCCAATTCAATCCAGCACTCTATTAGCTTTTGCCACTGCCCTACCGCACTGACCAGCTACCTTCAAGTCTTGAGTGATCATGATGCCCAGGTCCCTCTCCTCCATGGTTACTGCTAGCGGCTCGTCCCCCATTCTGTAATCCGTTCTCCCATTCTTTCTGCCCAGGTGCAGGATTTTGCATTTTGCCATGTTGAGCAATAATTTCAACTTCCTAGCCCACTCCTCTAGTTTCCCTAGGTCCCTCTGCATCCTCTCAGCTCCATCCTGTGTGCCTACTCTATTGCATATTTTTACATCATCCACAAACAGGCTCACTCTACCATCCAACCCCTTCACTATGTCACTTGTATAGATGTTGAACAGCAGGGGTCCCAGCACTGACCCTTGGGGCACACCGCTAGTGAACCCCTACTCACCCGAGGGGACCCCATTTACTAACACCCTTTGCATTCTGCATTCCAACCAGGTGCATACCCACCCTGTAACCAACCCCCCAGCCCCAAGCACTCCATTTTGTGCACAGGCCCACTCTGCAATAACGTGTCGAAGTCCCTCCTCAAATCCAAGCAAGCTATGTCCACTGCCCCCCCCCCGATCCACCACCCTAGTGAACCAGTCAAAAAACCCAACCAGATTTGTTTGACATGATCTACCCTTGGTAAAGACGTGCTGCCTTGGGTCAAGGAGGCCGTTGGCTTCCGGGTAGCCAGTGCTTCTGACCTTGAGCAGTTTTTCCATGAGCTTGCCTACCACCGAAGTCAGACTCACTGGCCAGTAATTGCTCATGTCCTGCCTCCCCCCGCCCATTATGCAGGGGTAGCACACCTGTGCACCTCCAGTCCCTCAGGATTTCCCCTGAGTGTAAAGACTCATTGAACAGATAGGTCAAGGGGGCCACTAGCACCTCACCCAGCTCCCTCACCACTCTTGGGTGAATCTCATCCGGCCCCATGGTCTTGTCAACCCTCAAGCCCTTAAGCTGTTTCCAAATCACCTCTTCCCAGAATGGACCCACATCCACTCCTTCGTCCTCCGTTTACGCTGATCTGGTGTGGCCCTGCCCCTACCCCCTCTAAGTAGATATTACACTGAAGTAGATTCAATTCATTCAGCCTTCTCCTGGTCCCACTCTACTCTTTCCCTGCCTCAGCAGACTAGGTATCCCAGTCCCACCTTCCTCTGCTCACTACTATACCTAAAGAAGGCCTTGTCCCCCTTCTTGACCCCCCCTGGCTATATTCTCCTACATCCTTGCTTTTGCCCGTCTGACTACCCTCCCAGTCTCCCTTTGCCTTTCTTGGTATACCACACAATCTAGCTCACTCTGTGTAGTTTTGTACTGTCCGAAGGCTCTTCTCTTAGCTCTGATACTGGCCCCCACTTCCCTACTGTACCACAGTGGCCTCTTTTTCATCCAGTTCTTGCTTACCCTCATCGAACAGTGGTTTGTGGCCCCCACAATTGCCCCTTTAATCGTGGCCCATATATTTTCCACCCCCTTAAGTTCCCCCATCCTTTTGAATGCCTGGCAAGCATAATCTCTCATCTTGGCAAAATCGGCAAGTCTAAAATCCAGCACCTTCATTTTGGTCTGGTGGAGCAAGGCCGATGCGCATACCGTGAACCACACAGTATCATGGTAACTACCACCTAGGCTATCTCCTACCATTACCTCACCCACCCTGTCTCCATTAGTAAGCACCAGATCCAGCACTGCTCCATCCCTGGTTGGTTCCTGAACCAGCTGCCTGAGGTGGGTTATCTGGAGAGAGTCCATACTCGCTCTGCTTCTGGATGAGGCCGCAGACACTGATTCCCACTCCACATCCGGTAGGTTAAGATCTCCCAACAGCAGCACATCCCTCTTGCCCGCCATCCTAATCATCTCCTCCATCATCTGGTTGTCCACCTCTAGTGTTTGCTCTGGTTGTCTGTAAACTACTCCCGTGCGCACCAACTCACCCTTCTCTGTGGCCAGTGAGACCCATAGAGTCTCTGTGTCTCCCCTCCCACCTACCCTATGTTTCAGATGCTGGGACCCCCCATGTAGAGTGCTTCGCCGCCCCCTCCTGTCAACCGTGTCCTTCCTGAAAAGCGTATATCCCAGGATGTTCATGTCCCAGTCCTGTCCGTTGTGAAACCAAGTCTCTGTAATTCCCATTAGGTCTAACTCCTCCTCTGCCACAATTGCTGCCAGGTCTTTTTTCCCCAATTGTTTAACCAGGTGAGACACACTAAGTTGAAAGTTTTATTACAGGTGCAACCTGGGAGCACAGGGAAGTTAAGTGACTTGCTTAGGGCCACACAACATATGCAAGTGGGGGCCGTAGGATTCAAACCCAGGTCTCCAGACTTGCAGCTCAGAGCCTTAAACCACTGCGCTATATTGCCTCCTGGTCTGGGACCTTGTTGCCCAGACTTCTGGCGTTCGTGCACATGGCCCTCCAGTAAGTGGTTCCCCTAGCCCCCACCCTGATGGTCTTCGCCTTGCATGTGAAAGTCTTTCCAGCCCTTACCGGCTGGCTTTACTTTAGTGGGGGGGGGCAGCTGTCCCCCTTGCCTAGTGCACTGTTAGGTGGCACTTGCAGCTTCCCCACCTGGTTCAGTTTAAATTGTAGTGTGCACTAAAGAAGTCCTTCAGTTTCCACCTAAGCACCTCCATACCCTGTCTATTAAGGTGTAGTCTGTCTGGTGCAAAGAGGCTGTCATCCTGACAGATGGTCCCCCAATGGCCCACTAACCCATAGCCCTTCTGGACACACCATTTAGAGAGGCAGCTGTTGAACTCCGCTATCCTCTGCTGCCTATCTGTGCTAGCTCTTGGGACTGCCAAATATTCCCAGATGCTGAAAGTATCTGCAGTCCAGTAAATGCTTGTTTAGATGATTATAGAGGACACAGCGATGCATTTTGGGCGAGAAGTGGAGAACAAAACAGCAGAGCAAGTAAAACAAGGAGTCTGTTTGTGTGTAAGAGTGAGATTTATAATAAAAGTGGGTTTTTGTGGACAGAGTTAGTTTGACTTATCAGAATATGAGTTTGCATAAACAGAAAGTGACATTGTATTGGCAAGAAGGAACTTCATTTTGATACAATCCCATTTTGCACTGATAAAGTTTGAGTTTGATTCTACAGGGGCATAAACTGTATTGTACAAAAGCACAGGTTTAATATTTCATACACTGAGGCTGATGTGCTATGCTATACTTACTGGTATTTTTAATTTGTTCCACAACAGAGCCACATCAGAGCACTGCAGAAAAGATTTCCAGTATCAAGAGCCTATGTTTGTGAGGCTAGGAAACAGGAATGTTACTCGACTCTTTACAAAGCATTTATTTATTTTTTTTAAGTTAATTTCTTTATCCGCCCGGTCCCTGGTGGTGATGCCTCCTATCGGTTCCCCCAGCCCCGTCCCCCACTTGCAGCTTACCCCTCCAGCTGCCCCACGGCTTGTCCCCCGTGGTGGGGCGGCGGGGATCCCTCAACCTGCCTATCTCTGGATCCGGTGCTGGAGGGATGCCTGCCCATTGCGGGGTCGGCACCTGCAGGGATCGATCTTCATTCTGCAGCGCTAGTCCCTAGATTTTCCACCTGTAATTTGTCCCCATAGATGAGGTTTGCAATGACGCTACAAGGAGTGAGCATGCATGCTCCCATATGCGCGCCTCGGGGCGTCTGCCTCATCTACCCCATTCTGTGTAGTTCCTTCACTGCCCCCTAGTCTCCACAGGGGCCAGTCATGCACTGAGCGCAGGTGTCCTCCCTCCCTGGAGAGGAGGCAGTCCTGAGGCTCAATCCCTCTCTCCTCCCTGCCGACCCCAACAGCCCGTGCCCGTTCCAGCACAGGTGGCCGTAGCATGAGGTAAGGCAACCAGCGCCTCAGCCTTCAGCGCCACCGGGCCAGCTATAAAGCATTGATAAGGTGCAACATAGCATTGAGTGATTGGGCTGTGGGATCCTTAACTGTTATGTACCCTGTTCCAGTTTGTGCGTAAATAAATTTCATTATACACAAACTTGACCTTATCTGCATCTGTTTTTAGATAAAACAGAGAATTCAGTGCACTCCCCACAGAAAATCTTTCAAATATAATATATTTTTCTGCCTGAATTTGTCACTTATTTATTTTAACCTACAATGGGGGGAAGGGGTCTCTTGGTGTTCACATCGGAGTCCTGAAAGTGAAGTTGCCCAGCTACCAAATGTCAAGGTGGACTACCCATAAGCTGGGTCCCTATTCTAGAATGTAGCTGCCTGCATTGGCTTCTTCTTATATAAGGTGTATGACAGGGTAGAATAGGACCCTGTCCCATTTGTTAGAGAAAGTGTTTAAATGCAAGGATCTGTTATTTTCCTTTTCTGTCTCTGTCTGGTTGCACAACCCAATTTTCCTGTGAGACCTTGGACTTGATCACCCCGAACAGTTTCACAATTTCTTTGCCTCTCACTGTTTTAGTTTTCCCTTGCTGTCTGTTTTTTTCTCTCCCTTGCATATCAAGATCTGCTGATATAAAATATGTGCAAATCATTGTATGGAAATTAAACTGATATTGGGATTCCTTTTGTTTAGAAAATATATAGTGTTACTGTTGAGATGTATATAATTGTATTTTGAAATGACTGGAAAAGGGGATATTGAGAACTCCAGAGGTTACTTGAGTGCAAATGTTTAAGCCTTTTGCAAAAAGCTGTGCAGAAGAGGGCCTCAACTCTGCAAGCACAATGTGTTCTAGCAGCTCTTGAAACTTAACAAGATCAGAATATTTACAAGGACAGGATGTTTGCTAACAACGGGGGTTGAAAAGACTTATAAAAGAGCTAAGCTTGAACTGCAAGAAAGATTTAGAAGAAAAAGGACATAGAGACTGAAAGAAAACTTTATTTTATTTCTCCTTTTTACGTAGTTATTCTGAACGAGTTTATTTTATGATACTGCTAGTGTAAATAAATAATTTTTGGTGAATTCTACAACTGCTCCTGGTTTTCCTATGCTTCCTGATCTGTGCCTCAACAACAAGGCGCAGTGCCGAAATTGGATTCCTTTAGTTAAGGTGCAGTCCCTGACCAATGTGAAGGTATCTGGTGAGGAGCCTGTTAATGAGAGCCATATATCTGGTTTTAGATACATGGTTTTGGTGTGGGGAGTGATAGTGTTTTCTTGGTTTTCTGTTTTGTTGATGTATGCTCTGGATTACCTTTTTGCCTGGGGTGTGTTCCTTTTGTGTTTTAATGCTGAGTTGAGCCCTGGCCTAGTGGCACCAGATCAGAGCATTGCGTTTACATCGGAAACCTAGGTTCAAGGCCATGCCTCACTCCCTCGCCAATGGCTGATGTAGCATGCAAGTGCCTTGGAGTGGCTCTCTTAGGCTTTGAGGGGAGGGCAACAGCCATGGTGCTGCCTGAGCACTGCCTGCGGGGACTTGGCATGGCATGGGATGTTGTGGGTGACTACATTAATAAACTGCCCCACCCCAAGGCTGGCACAGTGCGGATTTACTACAGAGATTCAGAGGGTTTGTTGGGGCTGACAGGTACTTTACCAGTGGCAAATCATGCCTACCATCTGCCCTCAATCACTGCCCAAGAATGCGCTCCAACTGGCTCCCTGTTGCCTGGACCATGAGCGTGGTTTGACTGGAGGTGTTCCCCATCTCCACCTTGTGGCCACTGTGGTCGGGGTTGGGTAGGGGCTTTACCCAACAGGGGTACAGAATAGTAGGTGACTAGTTGAGTCAGAGCTTCCAGTGGAGTAGCCTGTGCAACTGGAAAGCAGATCAGATGGAAGGGCTGAAGCCAGTAATGTTTTCATAGAAGGAAATACAGGAGCGTTATGATGGAGATGGTAAAGGTAAATGAAACCTAGAAATGAAATGTTTTGACAGAAAAAAAAACAGAGGTCCACATTCAGTATGATCATTTCCCCATCTAGCTGCATGTTCAATTTAATGCCAGGCTGGATTTGAAGAGCCAATAGCCCGAGTGACGGCTCATCACCCACTTCCCCATGTATTCCTTGCTCTTTCCTGCTCATGGGTCTCTCTTGTCCCTTACATTTGTTCAACCCAAGTTTAAGCCCTGTTATAATCTTGGTTTCATTCACCTCTCTGGGAAGTCTGTGCCAACCTTGCACTACTCATTCTGTGAAGAATTTCATGACATCCTTGAATTAATTAAAAATAAGTATGTTGATTTGACAGGGTCGAATTCAGTGGTATTCTGGTACATCTTGGGTACAAAAATCATGCCAGAATACCAAAATTCAAGCCCTAGTATCCCACCTGAAGTACCATTTTTATGTTGGCATGCTTGCGCAGCCAACATCTTGCAGTAGTGGAGATTTGGAGGCGTGGTCACTGTTGGGCGAATGCAGGGCATGCACCAGTAGGTGCGTCCCTCATTCCCCAATCAGTCTGCATGCCGGCGCCACACCATGCACGCTAATGTGGCGATTACATCAAAGGAAAGGTCCGCTGCAATGCAAGCAAAGCTCATCAAATGCAGCGGACCTTCCTACATGCTTTGCCAGCTACAAACATGGCAGCACAGTGGCCGCTAAGCTGCCAACTTGAGGGTGCCCAATACCCAGTCGGCTTACCTGCTCCTTAAGTATGTGGAATGGGGAGCCGCTCCCCGTCGGCATACTGTATCCCTCCCTGCCTTTGCTTGCCGAGGGGTGCTCAATCCTTCGCCCATGCACCACCCCCGCTTAGCTGTTTGCTGGACGGGTGCCCAATCCCTGTCGGTTACTGTAACTCCCCCTCAAAACAAAAAAATACCTATAAAAACCCTTCCCGGTATACGCCCTGAGAGGCTCAGACTCGAGACTTTTGCATATCCCTTTCAAGCATACCACAAAGGGCCAATCTGCTTTCAAATATAGACTGCCCAAACTCTGGAATGACCTCCCTGCTGCTATTAGGTTGCCTACCACCCCTAGGACCATAAATACCCTCCTGCTGGGCCATTTCTCAGACACTTGTAACTGTAACCTGCAGCCCAGTTCTGCTAGCAAGAGGCTTCGTACCGTGCCATAAACTGTAAAAGTGGCCTTAACTGCTGCCTTCGCCAATGGGTCTCTGCCTTAGTAACCCAGGGACTCGGAATCAAAATAGTATGTAAGTTCCCAATGCATAGTCCAGCCTGTAACATTTCCTGGACCAGATGTTTCACCCTTATTGCACCCACTTCTGTACCTACTGTATTGCACCTCTTGCCTACGCTTCATTTGTATGATGTATGGGTGTTGTAACTCCCAGGTCGCATCTGGAAACGAGCGGTTCCCGCTCAGTATGCTAATCTGGTAGATCTCTCAAATAAATAAATAAAAAACAGAAAACCATCCGTGATGGTTATTTTTAACACTTGTAAACAGAAAACGGTCCCTCGTATTCTCCCTACCCCCTCTCACCACCCACACCCACCCACTGTGCACCCTGCCTCCCCACCCCCTCTCACCCCATACTTACCTCCGGAGCTTGGCGCAACGATCTTCGGTGGACTGGGAACACGTGTGCATTTTTCAAAGCCGACCGCGAACTGAGGAAATGCCAGTAAGCTGTATAATGGAATAAATCGGGTTTTTTCAACTTTGATGCATATCTCGGGCATTTTTTGGAATTTTTGCACCAAATTTTCAACATGGGGTTTTTGGGATCCCTCCTCATGAATTCTGTCACTGTTATGGCGTTAATCAGTCCCGAAAGGTGATTTCGCACTCACTGCGTGGAATCACCTTCGGACCGATTAACGCAAGGACAGTGGCAGTGTTCATGAGGTGGCCTCAAAAAGCCTATGTTGTAAATTTGTGGAAACAAACCCAAAATGTTGTTTTACGAGTGTGCATTCATGCAGTTGCTAGCGACGCTCGTAACTTCACTGAATTCACAATATTTTCATGCCAGATTTTCAACATTGTCATTTTTCTACACCTCCTTGTGAACAGTACAGCTGTCATTTTTTACATCCTGGATGAAATGTGTTCCCGCACTTCCGGCGCACAATACCGTGGTCGCTGTGGGAAATCAGTGTTTGGGGCAAATTACGAAAATGGCAGTGATACTGTTCATGAGCTGAGGTCCTAAAATGCCTATGTTGAAAATTTGGTGACGATACTCCATAAATTGACTGTGTTACGAGCGTGCATTGCACAGTTTACACGCATGCTCGGAACGTTGTGCATTTGTAATATTTTCACCTGAATTTTCACCATTGGCATTTTTCCCACACCTCTTGATGAACAGCACAGCTGTGATTTTACATATTCTGCCCGAAATGTGTTTTCGCGCGTCTGGGGCAGAATAGCGCAGTCACTGTGCGAAATCACTTTTTGGGACAGTTTGAGGAAATGACAGTGACACTGTACATGAGCAGAGGTGCTGAACTGCCTATGTTGAAAATCTGGTGCTGAAAGTCCATAAAATGACTGTGTTACAAGGGTGCATTGCGCATTTCCCACGCACCCTTGCAACTTTGCAAATTTACAATATTTACGTCACATTTTCACCACTGCCATTTTTTCACACCTCCTGATGAACAGTGCAGCTGTCATTTTTTTACATCCTGCCCAAAATGTGTTTCCGCACTGCACTACCAAAGCCAATGCCACTGTGGCAACATTCAGCATTGACAAATGCTTGTTTTTATTTATTTATTTATTGAAATTGTGTCACCAGGATGGCATACTGAACAAAAAGATGCTTGTCTCCCGGTGTGACCTAGGGGGTGGGGGCGCAGTGGGAGATAACGCGCAGGTTATCAAGTTACATATACGAGGAAAACAGTAGAACCTAGTTGAACACAATTACAGCAATACAGTAGACTGAGATTCTGTTGAACAGTTTACAGAAAATGAGTTTCAGCTATACAGTTGCAGGATGCAGAGGAAAGGTTATGGTTATACAATTGTGTGATGGAATAGGGACAAGACATTCAATACAGTTCAACAGCAACACTTGGAAGGCATAGATTATAGTACAGACTTAACCATCAAAATGTGCTGGATAATTTATAACTCGTGGGATAGAACTGGATAGCTGAGGTGTGACACTGGGAGTGGAGAACATGTGAGGATCAGGCAGTATCAAGTAGGATTTAGGACAGGGCAAGACCATGTACCAAGAAGTACTAAAGTTGGCATAGATAAGCCAGCTTCCATAGTGTAAGCTAGGTGCCGCTGGTCAAGCAGTCCGTGGGGTATAAGGGGACACCTTTGGGGGCTTAGGTGCAGGAGCAATTTACCGAGAAGTAGTTTGCTAGTGCTGAAGACAGGGAGTGGGTAGAGGAGGCGTGGCAAATTTGGGGAGGGAGTTCATTCCAGAGTTTGGGGAAGCAGTAGGAGAAGGCAGATTGCCCAATAGTGGTTTTCCGCCTAGGGATTTGAAGCTTACGGTCATCGAGGGATCCGAGGGCATGAGAAGGGGAGGGAGCTGGGGTAAGTAAGGTAGAGAGGTATGAGGGCAGGGTGTCATGCCAGAATTTGGCTACAAATTTAGCGCAGTGCTGCAGGCAACGGTTTTCGAGGGAAGGGAATGCGAGGGCATGGTAGTGGTTGCAGTGATGGGTGCGGGGGGTGACATCGAGGGTGAAGCGACAGAAGGCATGGAAAAGTGTGTCCAGTCTGGATAAGGTAGATTTGGGAGCGGCACTGTATACTATGTCGCAGTAGTCAAATGAGGGGAGGATCATCTTCTGCACAAGCTCACACATGGCCATGAGAGGGAGGCAGTTGCGGTTCCTGTGGGGGCTCCGAGCTTGGGGCGCAGTTTTTTTATGATGGCATCAATGTGGTCAGAGAAGGACAGTTGACGGTCGAGCCAAACCCCGAGGTAGCGGAAGGAAATGACGTCCTCCAGTACCGTACCATCAAGGGTGTGGAAAGTAGGGAGGGAAGGGAGCCTGGTTAGGCATTGCCAAGTGCCAGAGGTCATGGTGGTAGTTTTTTTCACATTGAGAGAGAGCTGGTGAGAGCTAAACCATAACTGTACCTTGTTGAAGTCAGCCTGGGGATTTGCTGTTACCTCTTCTGGGGGAGGAGCCGAGACCGTATCGAAAGCTTTGGCAAGGTCTGTGAAAATGGCCGAGGTGATCAACCCTTTGTCCATGCCTGAAAGGATGGAGTCCGTGAACCTAACCAGGGAGGAGGCTGTGGAATGGCCCTTCCTGAAACCGGACTGGAACGGCGTGAAGAAGTTGGTGTCAGAGAGGAAGGAGGTGAGTTGGTTGAGCACTAGGTGTTCTTGCAGCTTTGCGAGAGCAGGGAGGAGGGAGATAGGGTGATAATTGGAAGGGGAGGTGGTGACACCCCCTTTAGGGAGGGGGATGACGAAGGCCTGCTTCCAGACCTGGGGACAGCAGCAGAGGAAAAGGAGAGGTTTAAGAGGGTGGCGAGGGGGGTTGCTATGGCTGGGGCGGAGAGGTGGAGGAGGTTGCAGTCGAGGCCATCGGGGGATTTTCCTTTCGTTGTGTTGAGGGCCTTACGGCTTCGAGGATGTCAACTGGCAAGATTTCTTTGAAGGTGAAGGTGGGGGGCCCACTGGAATTTGAACATATGAGAGGAGGACTGAGTGGCACCGTGGTGGGCAGGGAAGAGAGGAGGGCCGAGGCACAGGAGGAGAAATATGTGTTTGAATTCAGCGGCAACAGCCTGTGGATCAGTGAGGAGGGAGTTGTTCACGAAGAGGAGAGGGGGAGGGTGGACAGCTGGGGGGGGGGGGAGACGGAGTGAATAACCTTCCAGAATTTGGATGGACAGTTTAAGTTGGAACGAAGGGAGGAGCTGAAGTATTTCGCTTTAGCTATGCGGGTTGCTCTGGTGCATTTGTTGCATAGAGACCGATAGATGACAAGGTCGCTTGGGAGGCGTGAGGTTTTGTGAGTGCGCCATGCTTTGTCCCGAGCGATTTGGCAGGCTGTCAGTTCCTGGGTGATCCAGGGCAGGTGATAGCCATGAACCCTGGAGTGACGCAGTGGGGCGTGAGCATCCCAGACTTGGAGGAACGTGTTTTGGAAATGAAGGAAGGCATCGTCGATAGAGCAGGGTTTGGCGGGGGATTCCCAGCAAGCAAGAGCTAAGCCTTCAAGCACAGAGGCGAGGTTTAGAGATTTGTAGGAACGTTGGAGTATGAACTTTGGATGGGATCTAGGTCGGTGGATTTTCCCGGACTAGATAAATAATGTGGTGACCCCGAGCCCTGAAGCGATAACCAGGTGGGGGTGGCTGGTGAGGCACCAGTCTACCAGTGAGTGGTTTCCTGATGTTGATCTGCAGTACTGGCTCCCAAAACAGTAGGTGGCACTGTTCATACATAAAATGAGCAACATTTATTTATTTATGTCTTTGGTAACCGGGTAAGTGCACTGATCTAGGGAACCGTTTTCAGGTATGACCTGTGCCACACAGTGGCGTTCCGACAACAACAATAGTAGATACAAAAATAGTAGATACAAAAGGTAATGCATAAACTTTGAAAATCCTTGGTTACAAGAGGTTAGATCATACGCACTATACTACATGTACACAAAATATAGCTGGTTTACACAATACAGTAAATACTTCGAGATGGCACTTGCAGTAGGTAATAACTTGTAGGATTGCACCTCCGGCGTCAGGACCACACCGAAACTTTTGCTAGCAGTGTCTGATGGGGGACTGCCCACCCGACGTCACATGACCGACATCAGCGTGATGCTATATAGTGGGTGGTCCCCACGTCTTCCCTCCAGTTCTTTACCACCATCAAACTGTGCACATCGGACCTACTGAAGCTCATTGCAGCAGTTCGATCGCCTATTTTGGATTGCTATGTTTTTTTCTTTTATTACTTAGTTTTCTAATTTCCGTGTATGTCGTCCACCTCATCCTCAGAATCGCATAAAAACAAGTGCGATTCTTGCGGCGTCCAGGTACCGCATAAGGACCAGCATATCCTCTGCCTCCTCTGCTTGTGTCTGGACCATAACGTCAAAGAGTGTGAGGCCTGTGCCCAGTTTAGCCATGCCATATGGAAAAGGTGCCAGCAGCCCCTCAAAGCCCACTTTCTCAAACTTAAAATGGCGTCAATGGAAAAGGAGCTCAAGAAGCTGAAAAGTGTCTTCTTCTCTTCTCCGACTGACCCACACAAGAAGAAGAAGAGGATAAGGACTGGGAGCAGTCCCCACCCCCCCCGAGGCCGCCGTTTGGTTCTTTGGAGGAGGAGCGTCCCTCTTCCTCAGGGAAGACGAGCGCCGAGGCCACGCCAGTGCTCCTGCCAGAAAGCACCCCCACCACCACCACCACCGCTGGCTACAATGACTGCAGGTGCCTTGGATTCCTCTGAGGCTGCCACCACACTTAGGCCCATTACAACCTTGGGCTCTAAGTCAGCAGGTGCAGTTGATAAGATGCTCATTAGACCCTCTGACGAGCACCTGGCGGGGGGTTGGTAAGTCGAGAGTTGGAGTCTCCGACTCCTGCGCGACCCAGGTCGCTAAGTCAGTTGTCGGACCCTCTGAGGACCAACCATTTTGCATTCATCAGATCTTCTTGGAGGTTCTGACAACACATAGCCGGATGTCGGCTCTTTCCCGGCTTGGGGACAAGGGTCGCCCCGGGTTCCCTTCATGGTGAACCCCCGTCCCCTCCACTGTTAGAAGTTCCTCCATCATCCCCAGAACCACAGGACCCAATAGAAGGAGACCTTTTGTCAGGTATTCCTGATGCCGGACTAACAGTAGCTCTGCCACCCCTGGTAGGGGTGCCTGATCCTGCTCCTCCTCAGCGCCCGTCAGCTCCTTTACTCCCTTGAGCCACCATCGGGCCTTACTCCATCAGGGCACCCATCAGGTTTTCCACTTTCGGGGCCACCATCGGGGCATCCACCTTCGGGCCCTTCACTGGGGTACCCTTCCTCCAGGACCGCCGACAGGCCCTCCACATTCGGGTCTGCCATCCGGCTGTACTCCATTAGGGCCACCATCCGATCATCCTCTATCAGGGCCACTGTCACGTTACCCTCAGTCAGGGCCATCGTCTGGCTACCCTCCGTTAAAGCCACCGTCAGGCTACCCTCCATCAGGGCCACCATCATGCTACCCTCCATCAAGGCATCTGTCAGGCTGTCCCCCATCAGGGCCACCGTCGGGCTATCCTTTGTCAGGGCCCCAGTCAGGCTTTCCGCTGTTGGGTTACCCTCCGTCAGGACCGACACTGGACCGCTTTTCCATGGATTATTATTACCCAGGATATCTGCCTCTTTTCCAAGTGCAGGGCTATGCTCACCATTATGTTGCTTCACCAGTCACCCCTCAAGCCTCGACATCAGGCCTGGTGACAGGCTGTATGCAGGCCCCGGTGTCAGAGGTGGCTCCAAAGGAGAAGGAGTTTGCTTTTCCAGACATGGAACCTGCGGATTCCAATGATTCCAATCTGGATTTTGAGGCTTCCTCTGGGGGTTTGGGATTCGAGACCCCCCATCCTCATGAGGAGCCGGTCCCTAGACAGTCCCCTAAGTAACCCCCTCCCCTCAGGATCCCTCCTTTGTAGACCTCCTGAGACAAATTGCAGAGGCTCAAGGCTGGAAATCTGATGCTCAAGACCCAAAGCATCAGAGGTTGGCTGAGCATCTAGATTTTCTGGAGATGAGTCTGGTTCTCTACCCCTATGGCTAGAACCTCACAAGGATTTGTCCTCAACCATCTGGCAGGGGCCCCCCTCTATCCTGGCTATGGCCAAAAAAGCCAACCAGTTTTACAGGATGCCAGAGGACAAAGATCACTTCAGCGTGCACCCAAAGGCTGGCTCAGTGGTCATAATGGTGGCCCCTGATAGGTCCACCAAGCCGAAACACCTCAGCACCTTCCCTCCTGACAAAGAATCCAGACAGTTGGACCAGTTCGGGTGGAAGTTTTATTCTTCTTCTACACTAGCTGTCCATGCCCTTAATCATGTGGTGCACATGCTAGTGTACCAGAAATCTCTGTTCTACCAGCTTGAGCCCATAGTTGAGGCCCTCCCGGACTCGGGAGCCAAAACCACCTTGACTAATACCCTCAGATCTGCTGAGGTAGCCGGACATCATTCCTTAAGGCCCACCTATGATGCAGTGGACTTCTCTGTTAGAGGCATGGCCGTGGCAGTAAGCCTTTGCAGATTCTCTTGGCTGTGAGTTTCTGGTTTAGCCCCTGATGTTCAGACAGCTATTCAGGATGCCCCCTTCAGAGGCTCTGTCCCATTTAGCGGAAATGCCCAGGACGTTATCATGAGTCTTCAAGGTAAAGGCACTGCCCTTCAGTCGGTACATACCATGTACCACCCAAAACCTCAGCTGAGACGTCCTTTTCATCGGCAAAACAAACACCAGATGAAAACACAGCAGACACCCAGGCATCAGTTCAAACGTAGGGCTCCCAACGCTGCTGCCACCCTCCAGCCAAAACCCAGAATGCTTCAGGGGCAGTTCTACCTAACCTTCCCTTCCATTCCTAACTTGCTGCCCGCCTTCCTTCCTCCTCGTCTGTAGGAGGAACAGGTGGGCTGAAGGTTCACAAGATGTCTGGGAGACTGGGAGTCCATCACAAGCGATGCCTGGGTACTTCAGAGCTTGGTCACATTCTCGAATTTCACGGAAAAACCCCAAACAAACCTCCGGGGTTTTCCCATTACTCAAGGGTGCACATTCCCCAATTAAGGGAGGAGATCATGGCTCTTCTTCAAAAAGAAGCAATCAAGCCAGTGCCAGCAAATCAGATCGGGAAGGGATTCTACTTCGACGTCTTTCTGGTTCCAAAGAAGACGGAGGATCTGCGTCCGATATTAGATCTCAGTACTCAAAATGCTTCATAGAATACAGGAGGTTTCGGATGCTGACACTGCAAAATGTGCTGCTGCTCCTGTCCAAAGAACAGTGGCTTTGTGCCCCGGACATGCAGGATGCATACCTGCATATCCCAGTATTCCGTCCTCACTGCAGATTCCTCAGGTTTCCTTTCCAAGGGGAGTATTACCAGTTCATAGCCCTCCCCTTCGGCCTGTCCTCAGGCTTGTGGGTTTTTACCAAGTGCCTCGCGGTTGTGGTAGGAGCCCTGAGGGGTCAGGGGCACTACATCTTCTGTTACCTTGACGATTGGCTTCTTATGGCCCCATCAAGGGAGGGGTTGGAGGCTTCTCTGTCGGCTACCCTGCACCTTTTCTAGCACCTGGGTATTACTGTCATCTACCCCAAATCACAACTTGCTCCTTCCCAGGGCCTGCAGTTTATAGGGACAGTTCTGGACACAGTCCAGGATATGGCCTTCCTCCACCTGGACAGGGTAGAGACTTTGCAGAGGCAGGCCCAGCTGTTAGCTTCCAACTGACACAATTCAGCCAGAGCGGTCCTCTGCCTTCTTGGCCTCATGGCAGCAGCTATCCCCACGGTCCCTTGGCCAGGCTCTACATGCGTATCTCGCAGTGGACTCTCAGGGCCCAGTGGGATCAGAGGGCGGACGACTTGGACAGTCCTGCCCTAGTTTCCGGCCTGATGCAGAAGGATCTGCAGTGGTGGCAGAACGTCAGCAACCTGACTCAAGGAGTTTCTTTCCAGGCCCTTCCTTTCTCACAAATCCTGACTATGGATGCATCAGGAACAGAATGGGGTGCCCATCTTGGAAATCACGGGACCCACGGCCTGTGGTCACCTGCTGAACGACACTTGCTAGAAATGAGAGTAGTTCTGTATGCTTTTCAGACTTTCCAGCACTTGCTTCAGCAGAACATGCTGTTGGTCCAGTCGGACAACATGTGCGTAGTGTGGTACATCAACAAGCAGGGGGGCACCCACTCATATCATCTTTGCAGGGAAGTGATACAGGTCTGGAATTGGGCTGTCCTGCACAGGGTTCACCTCCTGGCAGTTCATGTTCCAGGCATGCAGAACATTCTCACGGACAGTCTCAGCCACACCAGGGTGAGAGTGCACGAGTGGGAGCTAAAACAAGAGGTAGCAAACCACATCTTCGACCTTTGGGGTCGTCTGGACATGGATCTATTTGCAACTCCATTAAACGCAAAACTTCCCAAGTTTTGCTCATTCAATCCCATGTATGGTGCTTTCTGGCATGATGTGTTGTCGCTTTGTTGGACAGGGAAGTTTCTGTACACCTTCCCTCCCTTTCCAGTTTTACAGAGAGTGCTGATCAAGCTTCAAGGAGAATGAGCCAGAATGATTCTGATATCTCCATTTTGACCTTGGCAAATCTGGTTTCCAGTGCTTCAACACCTGGCAGCAGAACCTCGTGTTCCTCTACCACTTTGTCACAATCTTCTGACCCAGGAAGGGGGCATGCTGGTCCACCCAGGACTGAAGTCCCTTCACCTCCATGCAGGGCTACTCGAGACATAGTTGCTTCCAGATTCGGGGTTTGCCCTAGGGTAGCACAGATTTTGGTAGAGGCCAGAAAGCCTTCTACCAGAACTACAAGTGCCATGAAGTGGAAGCATTTTTTTACATCTGGGCCACCTCGAAAGGTTGGGACCCTTTTTCGTGTCCCATTCCCCAGGTCATAGAGTATCTCCTTCATCTGTCTGACCTGGGCTTGAGCGATTCGTCATTGAAGGTGCATCTAGTGGCCCTTTCCACCTACCATGTTTTGTTGAAGGGCAAAACTCTGGCTTAGTTGGAGGTTTCAAAAACCTTCCTAAAAGGAATTCTGCATCTGAAACCCCCGGTGTGTAACCCTGCTCCACCGTGGGACCTTAATTTTCTTTTGGAGAAACTGACCTTGCCACCTTTTGAACCAGCAAGTACATGTGAAATGCGCTTTTTGTCCTGGAAAGTGCTCTTTTTAGTTGCCATTACTTCTGCTCATAGGATTTCCGAGCTTCAGGCCCTGATGTGTAAGGAGCTTTATCTGATTTTTCACAGAGACTGGGTGGCTCTGAGTACTAATCCTAAATTTCTTCCCAAAGTGGTTTCGGAGACTACTTTGAATCAGTCTCTTCAGCTGCCGGTATATTACCCTGAGCATACTTACTAGTGACTCTAGCCACAAATGGTTACCAGGGCATAGCTGGGGCGCAACAGATGGCAGCCAGGGCACTGATATATGGTTACTATGGGGGAAGCTCTGCACCATATGGGGCACCAACTGGGGCACAGCATTTTTTACCAGGTACGCCCTGGCGTGCCATGTAGAGCCGCATAACATACTATCAGGGGGAAGCAATTCTGCATACATTAGACGTTCACAGAATTTTACGCTATTACACCAACAGGACAAAAGATGTCCGAAAAATGGACCAGCTTTTTGTTTCTTTTGCACTAAAAAGAGAATGGTGCAGCAGTTTCCAAACAACGTCTGTCCAAATAGCTGGCTAATTGCATTGGTTTCTGTTACCAGAAGTATGATAAAGTCCTATTTATTTATTTATTTCTGTTTTGGTGACCTGGTAAGTCCACTGAGACAATTACTGTCCCCTTTCCAGGGTCGGCCCGGGATACAACAAACAGTACAACACAGTGCAATAAGATAGAGAGCAAACATGATAAAAATTGACAATATAACAATAGCAGACATAAAAATATTATGCATAAATATGGTAGAATATGTTGAGTGTATATACATTTCAGTAGTGTCATAAGTTTCAAGGCAAAACAACAAGTTGAGACTACAGACTAAGGATCAAAGACCTCAGGATAAGGATTATTTGTCACAGAGAAAAAGAACAAAAAGGGGGGTGGGGTGGAGGAGGATATAAGGCGGTAAGCAGATGAAGCGAGAAGGTGGGGTCAGTGGGAAGGGGAAGGGGAAGAAGGGGCTAGGTACAGGGGATGGGGTGAAGGAGGAGAGAGGGAAAGGGCAGAGTGTGAGGTAGAGGAGGTATCAGTGGAAGCAGAAAGAAGACCTTCTGGGGCAGGTTAAGGGATATTCTACCAGGGATACGACTGCCTCGACAGCCTGTTTCAGAAATGTATCTGCCACAGAAATTTGTGCGGCTGCTACTTGGAGTTCCATCCACACTTTCACTACACACTACAGGTTGGACATTGCCTCTAGGCGCAGAGCTGGTTTCGGACTGGCGGTCCTTCAGGGACTCCTGCCCTAATTTGTTGGCTGTTTTCGTAGCCTTTCAGTTCCTGCCTCCCATGTTGTTTTTTCTGCCCCTCAGACTCTTATTGCTTGGGACTCGGTCCTACAAGTTATTATCTACTGCAAGAGCGCTCTCGAAGTAAGATAGTACAGTTACGTAAGAACTTACCATAACAGTAGATTTTCGAGAGAGGTTCTTGCAGTAGGTAACATTTTCCCTCCCTCCTTCCCCTTGTTTACCTTCATAGCTCCTTTCCCTTGAGCACTTTCTGGCCTCCAGGAGTCTCTTTCTTTCCTTTCCTTTCTCCTGTCAGGCCTCTTTGAGGACTCTGGCAGGAGAACTGGAGGGCAGACATAGGGACCGCCCACTATATAGCATCACGCTGATGTCAGTCATGTGACGTCAGGTGGGCGGTTCCCCCGTCAGACACTACTAGCAAAAGTTTCCGTGTGGTCCTGATGCCAAGGGGCGCAGTCCTACAAGTTATTACCTACTGCAAGAGCCTCTCTCGAAGATCTACTGTTATGGTAAGTTCTTACGTAGCTGTACTTTTATACAATAATATCACCTAGGCACATGAGGTATATTTCAGAACATATGACATATAACAGACAGCAACTCCAAGGTGTTCTAGCACTATTGACTAACAATAGAAAGCAGATAACTGGCAACAAAAGTTGCAGCTGTGGTGTGCCGTAAAGTTGGGCAGATTAGGATCGTGGGGTTATGGCGAGCAGCGACAGGTGTAGGTTGTCAGAAGCCAGCTTTTTTACTGCTGTTTGAAATCCAGGTGGGAGGTGGACAAGCGAATGGCCAGGGAGAGTCTGTTCCGTAGGGAGGGTACTGAGGTGGAGAGAGCCTTGCAACCCATCTTAGTGGAGGTACAAGGGACTTCCAGTGGGAGGACTGAGGCTTCCCGTAGGGCTTGAAAGATCACTCGGTTCATTAGGAGGAATGATAAGGTGGACAGGTGGCAGGCAGCCTAGGGCATAGTCAAAGTGACTTTGCATCGGGGGCAGTATAGCGCAGAGGTGTAGGGCTCTGAGCTGCAAACCTAGAGACCTGGGTTTGAATCCCACAGCCTCCGCTTACATGCTGTGTGACCCTGAGCAAGTCACTTAACTTTCTTGTGCTCCCAGGTCACACATGGAAACAAGCTTCGGCTTAGTGTGCCTTTCCTGGTTAAAACAATTTCCCCCTTGCAACGGGAGCCACCCAAGGGACTGGTATAGTAAGCAGTGGTGCATGGAGTATGGAGCTTGTAGCGCTTCTTGTTCTTTGAATGCAACTATGTGAGCTGTTTAATGTGCACTCGAGATGGCGAGATTTTCCTCTGTTTTTAGGTCGAAAAACATTGCATGAGAAAGGACGGAGTTGAGAAAACGGATCAACCTGGCCAGATTTTAAAGGAAAAAGAGGTAGTGCGTATTAATACAATGATATGTTTTATAGGAGATTGCCTTCAGAGGAGTGTAGTGTAATTTTCCCTAGGAATTTTTTTTTTTGTGTACCAGCAGCTGCTTTTCAGTTCAGAGGAGACCCCCCCCCAAATGTTCAGTCAGTATGAGGACAAAATCCTTGCGGCCACAACTGCAGTACAGTTGAGCTTTTTGTTTTCCATTTGTTTAGCTGTCATCGTTTATGGTGCGGTGGATCTCTTTGGCAGCATTAAGGTGTATGATTGATTTGCTCCGACTCCCTCTTCCGTGACTGATGTGAGTGCCTTGTGGCTTCAATGGAGAGTGCTTTGGCCCAAATTTTGTGAATATTTTATTATAAAGTTAAATGTGGCTGTTGAAGGGTTTAAAAAAAGTCTGTTTCTGTTTGCAATAATGCAACGAGAGGTGCATCAGGGGAGCTAAGCAAGGAACGGGTGAACAGATAAAATATTTCATATTCTTCACTGCTGGGAGAAGCTCAGAACAGGTTGGAGGAACTGCCGCAATGTTACCCTCGTGGCGCACGTAGCACCTGGCTGCAGTCTGCACCAATTGTTGTTGGCCACTGAGGCTTGCTCGCTGAATGTCAGGGAGCAATTCAAGGGTGAAGGAACTGGCTCATGTGTGTAACCCTCATGGCACTTGTAGCACCTGGTTGCAGTGTGCCCCACTCATTGTTGCCCTCTGAGGATGGCTCAGGAATTCGAGGAGCAATTCAGGGATGGAGGAACTGGCTCAGTTTGTCGCCCTCGTGGCGCATGCAGCGCCTGGTTGCAGTCTGCCCCACTTGTTGTTGACCTCTTCAAGCTAGTTGCACTGGTTGTCTGGGAGCTATTCAGAGTGGAGTTTATGTGCTGCAATTGTATTAGGTGCAGCTTAATGTGCACTGTGGCTGAGTTTTAGGTACTGAAGGTTGGGACGTCTTTGCCTTCTAAGCACCTGCAGATTGCACCTCATTAGGTGAGATTGGGATGTGGGGAATTGTAACTTGTATGAAGGGCCTTGGAGAGGGGGGTTCAAGAGTGCTGCTTTTGCCTGTATTAGTCACAGTGTGTCCATGGTGTCCACCTGTTTGTCCATACCAGGACAGAACAAGCAAGTTGCTGCTATGTGCATGAGTACTCCCAATGTTGTGTGAGTTTGCTATGGTCACCAGCATGTGGAGACCTGTAGAGATGGAGTTTAGCAGTGTGCTCAAATGTGTTTATTTGGGGGTGGGGGGGGAGTTCATAAAGCGATTCGCTGTATCTCAAGTATTCTAGGTTTACAAATATAAAAAAAAAGGGGGCGTGGCCTGACCAGGCAGAAGATGGCAGCGTAGTTCAGAATCTCTGCAGGAATGACTGCAATCTAACCTCATCCAGCCTTCACCAGACCTTTCTTTGGTACCAACTCCTGTGACCATCCTGTAATCTTCCTGCCTGACACAGTTTGTAAGTTATTTTTGATCCATCATCTACTTATATTCAATTATTCTACATTGTACTGCAGCATACTAGGCCTCATCCTTCAGCATTATGGCAGATCTCCAAGTACAGCAAAGCTCACTTCCTAGAGTGGAAGTAAAGTTTTCTAAACTGATGGATAAGATGAATGATCTAAAAACCTCCACCCAACAGAATGCGGCCACTCTTGAAACATTTAGCCAGAAAGTTGCATTTAATGAGAAAGCAACGGCCTGTAACACCACTGCTATTCATGACTTCCAGGCTACTGTCTGCAATCAAGATCGAACTATTAAATCCCTACAAGCCAAAACTGACGATATTGAAAATCGTAATTGTCGCAACAATTTACGATTTTTTTGCTTCCCTGAAGGTGTAGAATTAGGAGACACTACTGCGCTTTTATTACATGTGCTGCCTGCAATGCTTAAACTGCCTCCTGACCTAACGTTAATCATTGAGCGATCTCACCGCACTCTGGGTCCCAGGCCAACATCAGACTAGCGACCAAGGCCTATCATTACTCGCTTCTTGAACTATTCCAACACAGAATTAATACTGAAACGAGCCAGAGAAATGGGGAAACTTCAGTGGCAAGAGTTTATTATTTCCATCTACAGAGACTTTTCAAAAGATTAAACCATCAGAAGGAAGGCCTACAATCCACTTAAACAAATCCTCCACCAAAGAAGCATTAAATTTGCTCTACGTTACCCCGTGACACTACGCCTTTTCTCAGGTTCTTCCTTCAAGGATTTTGAAACCCCTGACACCTTAGCCAACTATCTGGAGGTCTCTCTCTGCAGTCTTACCCTGGGAGGTTCAGCACCAATTGGCAACCTGAACACAGCTTTGGTATCCACACGTAGGGTGGACGACGAGGTACAGGAATGTGGAAAGTGTTGCAGAACTTCATGACCCCAACAACGCCGCAACTGATTTTACCCCGAGGCAATCAACACGGCTGCAAGAGAAGCTTCTGTCGGGACATTATTCTTCAAGACTTTCATGCTGTTCTAGCAAGGTTTCACCCCAAGCTGCAGCCTCTCACCTTCAAATCAACCCCTCTATTCCCTTGAGCTGTAAGCTTGCTCTCATGGAGGATGACGTGCTCCTCACAGGAGGATCTTTCCCAGCAAATTTCAGATGAACATCCCTCTAATTTGGGCCCCTATACCTCAGGGATGTATTTCTGCCAATACTTCATGGACAGAAGTTGTTGCAAGTTCCCCACTCAAATATTTAGAGCCGCCCAAAAATAAATGTAGGGCAATGACCAAAAGCAAGAACATCAATAGTCCCAATCCTGCTAATAAATCTAAGGTGTCATGAGCTTATATTGTCAGTAATATGGTCACAGTTGCTATATCTTGGTAGGTTTTGCTTCCAGGATACTTAAAGGGAGTGCCAGTACACTTTTTCTGCCTAGCCGCCCGCCCTGCAGTCAATGCTACCTGGTTGCTTTCGGTCCCAGCGGATGCAGAAAGCAAAGGCTGTACATCGCGGCGCAATCAATTTACTTCTTGTTGCAGTGTTTAAATGAGCAGCTTAAAGGTCTTCAAGGGAACTTTGGTATATCAGCAATGCTTTTCTAACCCATTATTTTAGTGTTAGATCTTATACATTACCTCACTAAACAGACTGTCTGTATCTAGCCTTTTACTCTCCAGTTTAGCAGTGCATCAGGTTTATAGTCTTTTGGCTGTTCAGTTGCATTTCTTCAATCGGTATGCATCCTGATTATTGCCTTTTGGTTTTTCATATGTGAATTATTATATATTACAAGGCAGCTTACCCCTTCCCTCTCCTGATGACAGGTTCTTAAGTATTATTGGCAACGACATTTAATCTATCTCCTTCCCTACGCTCCATTATTCTTACTACCTCCTGTTTACAATATGGAACTATCATTAGCACTGAGAGAGGTGGCTATGTTTGGTGTACTGTTGCAAAGGATTGTCAATCTACATCTTCCTTATTTTACTCGAAGCCTACAGATATTATAGAAATCCACTGCTGTGTGGTCCCTCCTATTTTGGGGCTCACTGGGCTTAGTCTTCTAGAACTAGACACCCCATATAACATCTATTTAGGTTATTTTCAGGTAATCTGAGCTGATCTTTACTATGACTATCTCTTCTGTCTACAGTTATCACTGAAGCCTATACCGCTCCACATAATCCAATTTGCATTTGGCTCAGGGCGTAAGGACTTAAATTGACCTCCCCTTTCTTCTTCCCCCCTCAATATTGTATTTATTTGTACTTATTCTGTTGCACTGCAAAGTATACTCAGAGTCACTCTAATGTGGTAATGATCTACTTTTCCTTTTATATTTGTTCATTTGCATTCCACCTGGCTCCCTGAATTCCTTGCTCTACGTCTAGGCTGTACTGGCATCTCGTATATGGTTCTTTACTGTTATTTCGAGTTGGTATATCTCGTACTATTATTACTAATGTTTATAAATAAGTTCTGGTGTTTAGCTTTATCCTTATACCTTGTCCTGTTAGCTTGTAATTAAGCTGAGGTTATTACAGTTCCCTGTCTTTCTTGGTATTATTCCCTTTCAGTTTAGCTTATCAGGAATACTTACTTTATTATATTACTGGGATGAGACTGAGGTTTGGGCCGATATTTATAACCGGTTCTCCCTAGTCTCCTCCCTACATTGATGCCCCACAGTGTGGTGAGAGAGTCTCTTAGCCAGTTGGCTGACTCATATCTCCTCACACCCATAAAAGGTTTTCTTTATTTAGCTTACTAGTATTGTTCTTGTTGTTGTTGTTGTTGTTGTTGTTACTGACTTTTCTCCTTCCCCATCTCTAGTCTAACTTTAATAAGATATCTGTGCCACTCATGTATCATCCATCTCACTTTTTTTGGCGTGAATGTTCCTGCCACTCTCTGCATATACGCAAGCTCTCTATATTGTATTCTGATCATCCTCTGCCTCATTTATTTGTCCCTTCACACTCCAGTGATTATTCCCTCTCTTTAACACTAACAATACGAGTGACATACTTTTATATAGATGGAATGTGAAGGGACTTAATTCTCCTTGTAAGCAAAAGCAGATTCTTTCACATCTCAAAAAACATAAAACACAATTTGCTTTCCTTCAAGAAATAAAATTATTAGCAGATTTGGATGTTCATAGACTTTAAAAAAGATTGGGTCGGTCAGATCTACGAATCATCCTATACCTCAAAAAAAAGAGGAGTTGCTATTCTTATTCATAAGAGTCTCAAATGGTCCCTTGTAAACTCCGTTTCCGATATTGACGGCAGATGGGTGATGGTCAAACTGAATACCAACTCTGGTCCTCTTCTGCTTGTTAATGTCTATGCACCCAACTCCGATTCCCGGAGTTTTTTCATAAATTAGCTCAACAGATTCTATCCTTTAACATTGATAATACACCAGTTATTCTTGGAGGGGACCTTAACTTAGCTTTGGAAGCCAGCACTGACAGAAGTAGCCCCACTACAGAGGCCCACCATAGAAGTATTAAAGCCCTCTCATTACTAATGCAAGATGTTGGATTAGCAGATGTATGGTGCCTCCTTCACCCCCGTGATCGAGAATTTACTTTTTACTCTTCTCTACATAAGACATACAGTAGAATTGACTACTGGTTAGCCTCTCCTGTTATAATGGAAAAAAACTATTGATTCATCCATCTCTCCCATCATAATCTCAGACCATTCCCCTGTCAAATTGCATCTTTTGTGGGGCCCATTAGCACAGAAATCTTCTTACTGGTGGCTGGACCCTCTCCTTCTCAAGGGTCCCAAATTCTTACCCATGATCAAAGCATAAATTCAGGACTTCCTCTTTCACAATACACCAACCGAATCTTCTATGTCCTCTGTGTGGGAAGCTGTTAAAGCTATGATTCGAGGGAAAATTATTAGTTATGCTGCACATAGGAAAAAGAGTAAGGGAACAACAGCTGGCTGACTTGGAAAAATCTCTTAAGGCTAAAGAGAATTTATACTTTTCTTCTAATAAGCACTGTCCTGATTCTCAACTTCATCTTGAAATTCTTCAACTTAGAGTTAAAATTAACAAATTAATTTCTCGTAAAATTGAACTGGCCTTGTTTAAACTTAAATATAAGTTTTGGGAATACGGTGATAAAAATGGGAAGCTCCTCTCTTACCAGCTCAAAGCACAACAAATGGAACGACACATCCTAAGCCTAAAAGATGAACAGGGTCACTCCGACAACCCCTCTATAAATTGTATGATGAAAACCTTTTATCAAAAACTATACTCTAACACAAATCCTCCATCTGCTTTACAAATTCAGCAGTTTCTTAAATCATTACATCTTTCTACTCTTTCTACTCTTGAAACAAATTCTTTAGATGAACCCTTCTCGCTTTAGGAAATCCAGAAAGCTTTGTCTTCCTTGAAATCTGGCAAATCCCCTGGGGGTTACGGATTCCCTGTCGAATTCTATAAAATGTGTTCCAACACCTTATGTCCCCTTCTTCTTAATGTTTATCAAGAAGCTTCCAATACTGACAAGCTTCCCCCATCTTGCACAGAAGGAATCATAACCCTAATCCCTAAGAAAGAAAAAGACCCTATTCACCCCGCAAGTTACAGGCCCATCTCTTTATTAAACACGGATGGGAAGATATTTGCTAAACTACTAACTTCTCGACTTGAATCCTTGATTCCCAAGCTAACTCATTGCTTGCAAGCTGGTTTTATTAAACATAGATCTGGTTCTGATCACCTATGTTAGGAACATACGAAATTTGCCAGCAGATAAAGGCCTAGAGGTCTATCAAGTCTGCTCGAATGTGCAGCTAGCACCCCTTATTCTGCAGCTGCCCCCCCTTCCACCCTTCCCCTTCATTAACCCTCCCCCTTGTCCTGTCCCATCTTCATTTGAAGCAGTCCACTGTTCTACTGCATGCCACTTTTGCAGGTAATGCATTCCACCCAGCCACCACCCTCTCTGTAAAAAAGTGTCTCCTCATCTCTCTCCTGAATCTTCCTCGCTCCAGTCTCATATCATTGCCCCTGGTTGCCCTCCCCTCCCTTACTTTGAACAGCCCCTCTGTACCCGTCTTGTTTATTCCTTTCATGTATTTAAAGGTTTCAATCATGTCACCCCTGTCTCTCCTCTCCTCCAGTGAGTACATGTTCAACTCCTTCAACCTCCTCTCGTATGATAAGTCCCCCAGCCCCTTGATCATCTTTGTCACCCTGCGCTGCACCCCCTCCAGTAACTTAATGTCCCTCTTCAAATACAGATGCCAGTACTGCATGCAGTACTCCAGGTGTGGTCTAATGACCTATACAGTGGCAGAATCACCTCCTCCCTCCTCGAGGATATACCCCTTGCAATACAACCCAGCATTTTGTTGGCTTTTGCAGCTGCCTTCCTACATTGTGCTGAGTTGTTCATTGACCCTGTAATGAGCACACCTAGATCCTTCTCCTCCTCTGACTTGGCTAGCTGCACTCCCCCTAGCTGGTAACTCCTCCTTGGGTTCTTCATCCCAAAATGCAGCACCTTGCACTTTTTGGCATTAAACCCCAGTTGCCAGGTGTCTGACCAGGTTTCAAGCTTTGCCAGATCATCCTGCAACCCCTGCCACCCCCCTAGGTCATCCACTACCATGCCAACCTTGGTATCATCAGCAAACAGACTGATCTTGCTCTTGATGTCCCATGATATGTCTGCACTGAATATCCCAAACTACACTGGTCCCAACACCGAGCCCTGTGGGACACCACTCGTCACTGCCCTTGGGTGTGAGAGCTCCCCACCCACCACCACCCTCTGTTGCCTTACCTTACCTGCAGCCAGTTTCCTACCCATCTCACCAGCTTTGCACCCGCCCCTGTGCCTACTAACTTCCTTCCCAGCTTATTTGTTCCTTATTTAATTTAATTCACAATGCCAAATCCCTCAAGACACCAGCTGCAGCCATAGCTATTGATTTCGAGAAGGCCTTTGATTCCTTAAACTGGGACTACCTTCATCAAGTTTTATCTTATTTCGGTCTTTCTCATACCTTTTGCTGGATCAAGCTATTATATAACTCCCTTGTTGCTAAAGTACTTACTAATTCCACCCTTTCCTCTTACTTTCATCTAGCAAGGGAAACTAAACAAGGCTGTCCACTGTCACCTTCCCTGTTTATTTTAGCCATGGAACCCCTGACTGCTTGTTTATGTCAATCTTCTGGCATTATGGGCATACCTGTGAGCAATTCAAGATATGTTTCTCTCTCCTACGCGGATGACCTCTTAATCTTACTTGAAAACCTGAATGAGTCCGGGCCCCTGTTGGTTGATTTGCTTAATAATTTTACTAAAATGTCTGGCCTTGCTTTGAATTATGGCAAATCACAAACTATGCCCCTTAACGACCACTGTAAAGCCTTTATGAAAATACCTCTTGGATTCCGCTGGTCACCACAGAGTATAACATATCTAGAAATCAAAATTACGAGTAACTTAGGGAACATATGGGACATTAACTTTAACCCCTTATTTGATAACATCAAAACAATTCTGGACAGATGGAAGCTTCTTAATCTCTCTTTCATGGGGAAAATCGCAGCCATTAAGATGTCCATTTCTCCCAAGATTCTTTACCTCTTTGCCAATATTCCTTTAGTCTTACCATCCTCCTTTTTTGCTAAAATTGATAAATTAATAGGTAACTTTATCTGGGATGGGAAACCACCGAGATTTAACCACAGCAAACTTCGATCACATTGGAAAAAAGGGGGATTTGGACTCCCCTGGTTCAAAGGGTGACCAGTGGGGTACCACAGGGATCAGTGCTGGGACCAGTCCTATTCAACATCTTCATTAGTGACATTGCGCAGGACCTAGAAGGCAGAATTTCACTGTTCACTGATGACACAAAGCTCTGTAACAGAGTAGACACACCAGAGGGTGTAGACAGAATGAGAAGGGACCTGCAGAAACTTGAAGAATGATCAGGGGTTTGGCAGTTGAAATTCAGTGCAAAGAAGTGCAAGACAATGCACATAGGGCACAAAACCCTGGCACAATATATCAGTTGGGGGGGGGGTGAGGATATAGCATGCACCAAGCAGGAAAGGGATCTTGGGGTTATCTCTGATGACCTCAAGGTAGGGAAACAGTGTGACAGGGGAGCAGGTAAAGCAAATAGGATGCTGGGATGCATAGGCAGGGGCATCACCAGCAGGAAAGGGAGATCATAATTCCACTATACAAGACACTAGTGAGGCCCCACCTGGAGTACAGGATACAGTTCTGGAGACCTTACCTACGTAAGGACATAGACAGGGTAGAGAAGGTTCAGAGGAGGGCCACAAAGATGGTACATGGATTGCATCACAAGTCCTATGAGGACAGGTTGAAGGAATTGAATATGTATTCTTTGGAGGAGAGGAGGGAGAGAGGGGACATGATAGAGACATACAAGTATCTTACAGGAAGTAACAGGGTGCAGGAATATACTATTTTGAAGCAAAAAAGATGTTCCAGGACTAGAGGGCATGGGATGAAGTTGGAGGGAGGACGATTCAGAGGAAATGTGAGGAAGAATTTCTTCACAGAACGGGTGGTGGACAAGTGGAACACCCTGCCAGAGGAAGTGGTGGGGGCTGAAACAATCACGGGAATTAAGAATCCATGGGATGGACATAAAGGAATTCTGGATGTCAGGGGCAACAGAGTTCTAGGAAAACATAAACTGAAGTTACAAACTCAAATGGGCAGACTAGGTGGGCCATAGGCCCTTATCTGCCGACATTGTCTATATATCTATGGATCTACCTCTGGGCTTTCCGAATGGCCCAAACAATTAAATGGTTTCAGAAACCTTCCCCTCACTCACCACTTTGGGTTGCAATGGAATCTGCATTGTGCCCGGGAGGAGTTCCCACTTCCTTCATTTTTAATCCCATTTCCTCTAAACTAAAATCTCACCCGACTGTATCTTCCTCTGTTCTTTATTGGAAACTAACCCACAAATTACTGAAATCCAATCCAACACCCTGGTTTTATGCCCCCTTATGGGCCAATCCACTGCTTACTCTAGAAGATCATGCAATTTTCTGTCGACATGGAGGAACAAAGGCATTTTCTTTCTCGGAAATATCTTGGACCAGAATTCACTCACTCTTAGATCATTCTCAGACTTGCAGGTCACCTGGAAACTTCCTAAACAGGACTTCTGGAAGTTTTGACAAATTCGGGCAGCTTATAACTCTCTCTCTAGTTTAGTGTATAGACATACTCTTCTAAACCTATACATCTCGCACTGGACTAATTTATCAGTAAAATTAAATAGCTCCATTTACAAAGACATTATTGATAGTCTACCTGATCAGTCTATACAGGCCAAAAATAAATGGAGTACTCTTCTTAACTACAGTATTTCAAATGCACAATGGAGTAATTGTTGGCGTATTGCACATAATACCTTTAAAGATGCCCATAGTTCTTTAATACAAACTAAAATCCTACATCTTTGGTACAGAACCCCCTCTGTACTTCAACGAATGGGCCTATTAAATAATAATAATTGCTGGCACTGCAGTTTGGCCAATGGGGATCTACTTCATATCTTGTGGTCTTGCGCTTCCATTAATAAGCTCTGGCATATAGTCTGTTTACTTGCCTCCAGAGTAACAGGACAAAAACTACCTTTTGACCCCAAGCTATTCCTTCTAGGCATCCTTATCCCCAATAGCTCTCTCCTGTCACATGCACATTTTAGATGGCTAAACATACTTTCTCTTCTGGTCAAACGTCTGATTCTTATGAAATGGAAATCAACTCTGGTGCCTTTTCTTTCAGATGTTCTTCAAAGCCTCTCTCAGTATGGCTCCTTAGACCGATTAGCTCATGTAACTCATAACCGACTCACTGTATATGACAGATGTTGGCAGGATTACTTCAAGTACATCAAACCTAGTTCTTCTAGACCCTAATTCTTAGAGATATTTAGCCCTCCTTCTTATTTTGCTCTCAGATTAGGTTTTATCGAAACTTTTGTGCACAGCTTTCTCCTCTTTTTTTCCCTTCTTCCCTGTTTTCTCCCTCTCGCCTTTCCTTCTTCCTTGCTTTTTTCTCTCTTCTTTCTTTCCTTGCACACTTTTCTCTTATCTTCACCTCTCCATTACTGAACATTGTTCATATTACCACATTTATCACTTTTTGCAATTTACTGAATGCCTTGCCATAGTCTGCCCTAGCATGTATTTTGTACACGGTTGCTATTTCTGATCCTATAATACCCTATTGATTGTAATCCTTCTGCTCTTCACTTACATCCCGTCTAGGTTTGTGTTTTATTATCAATACATGTATATAAGGCTTCTCCAATATGTTTACCCTAAATACTGTGTTTTGTTAAGTGATATTTTATACCTTACATGGAGTATAGTCTTCTGTTGTATTAAATGTGTGTTTTCTTATATACTTGAATTTCAATAAAAAGATAAAGTGAAAAAATATATAAAAAAACATTAAAATTGGTCAGAATACCAAATTTCTAGGTGGAATACCAACATTCTGCATCTGGTATTCTGCCAAGAAAACCCCCTTTTTTTATTAAATTCTATCCCTGTTTGAGGATGGAACTATATTTTACACAAGATGAAAGAAAAAATGGAACTAATGGGAGTGTGAGATAGGGAATTGCTTATTATCCAGTGAGGACCACTCCGTCCAACGAAGCGCTGGTTACTGTGAAACATAAGGGGAAATTGTTTAACCAAGAAAGGCACACTAAGCCAGAGCTTTTTTCCAGGTGTGACCTGGGAGCACAAGGACATTAAGTGACTTGCTCAGGGTCACACAGTATGCAAGTAGGGGCTGATGGGATTAAAACCCAGGTCTCCAGGTTTGCAGTTCAGTGCCTTTAACTACTATTTTATACTGCCTCCCTAAGACAGTACTCAAGTGTCCTCATCTGGGATCAAACCCCTGACCCTTTGCTTGTAAAGCCACGACACATTCAATGTACCACTGAGAAGCATAAAGCAGGAACAAATACATGTGGCCTGTTTAAAAATAAAGCATTTGTAATGCATTTCCCAAGGGAGCAGGATCTTATTCTTTGCACCTTAGTGAGATTGTTGGCATAAAAGGTGACTCCTCCAGTGACATTTTTGCATCACTTACCCTTGAAGATATGACAGTCCCCAGATTCCAGCTACTTGGTCACTACGTATATGAAAGGCTAATTAATAAATTAAACTCACATGATCTTCTTTGGGGGTATCGCAGTCATCAGGTTACACCGTAGGAGCTTCACTGTTGGTGAACAGGGAATCCACACAAAAGATTTTTAGCAGCACAACTGGGGCTGCCCACGGTGTCAATGTCAGCAGACATCATGACCCCTATATAGGTCTGTCAGGCACTGCCCTCCTCAGTTCTTTCCCGCCCACACCTGGTCTACATGGATCTCTGTGGAAGCTTACATACTGTTTTGTTTATTTTTAACTTTTCTGTTTTTATTCTCCTTTTAGGTTTTGTTGTCTTGGACCTCACTTTCTGTCTGGACATGCAAGCTTCGATGGCAGTTTTTTGTTCCTTCCTCCAGCACAGAAGTCAGCTCTTTAGCCTCCCTGCTTGGTGCAATCCCCCTCTGGAGTTCCCCTCCTTCTTGCCACACATTTTTCGAGCTTACAGCCCACTAGGCCTGGGACCAGCCCTCAGGGATCCATTTTCCAGCTGTCTGAGTCTGGGTCCGCTTTGCCAGGCATCCCCAGCCCCCCAGGGGTCCTTCTTAAATGGGTTGTTTTCCTCATTGATGGCCTTGCCTTTGACAGGGAGTGTAGTCCAGGTCTTGCTGACCCATACTGACAGCACTGTTGCCACTCACAATGAAGCAGTTTCAGCTTACTTTGTCTGCTCCCCCCTTGATCTGATCCTCTGGACTTTTCTTCTCCAGGGGGTCCCCGCATTGATGGCCCCATCCTCATCGAGGGTCGCTGTCCAGGTCTTTGCTCTTCCAGATCCATACCACCAGCATTGCTGGCTGCTTTGCTGCATGTCTAGTCGCAGGTCTTAGGGTTGGTGACCCCACCCCACCAACAACGGGTCCATCGATGGCTGTCTTAAAGCTCTGATTTTGGCCTTTTGGGGTCTACAGCCCATTGATGGGGTTGCATTCCATGCTATTGACTCTACTGCCTTGGACTATGCCTTTTCTGTAGACGATTCCTCTCCCGTTGATGGATTCTTGGCTGTCTGACTCGTCAACAGGTTTGTGCTCTGTGCCATCGTGCCTTCAAGGATACCTCTTCTGTCAATAATGTGTCCTGTTGATGAGATCTTTTGATGTAGCACATTTCCATTGTGCTTTTGACAATGCTGTCTTTGTTGATGTCTCTCCCATCGACGGATCCTTGGCTGTCTAGCTTGAAGACAGGGTTGTGCTCTATTCCATCATGCCAAAATGATGCTTTCTCCATCGACGATGTCTCTCCCGTCAACGGACCCTCAACTGTATAGCTCATTGACAGGTTTTGTGCTCTTTGCCATCATGCCTTTGACGATGCCCTGTCCATCACCGAGGTCTCTCCTGTCAACAGATCCTTTCCGTCAACGAGATCTTTGGCTCTAGCATGGTGACAGGTTTTTCCTCTGTGCTCTCAGGCTGTTGACGATGCTCTCCTCCATCAACAATGCCTCTCCCACTGAGAGAGCTTAATTCTAGGGACACGGATATGTTGCTCATCCACACTTTCTGGCAGGTATCCTTACCGCTTTAAATCTTGCTGGAAGGTCTTCAAGCTGGCTACTCCCACCCAACCGAGTGATAAAACTCTCAGCTCCGCCCCATGACGCCAGATCTTCCTTACCGCTTGGAAGCTCAGGTTCCCTTCTTAACGCTCTGCATATAAGACTGATTCCTAATTCTTTGATTTTGAAATAAAGTTTAAGGTTTTCAAGACTTGGTCAAATATTTCCTTGCGCTGCAATGGACAAATCGACTCGGTTTCCGGAGGTGCCCTGTGGGCAGTGAAGATGTCTCGACGGATCCGCACCCGCCGTGGCATCCACTGCTTAGCCCTGAGCACGACTGCAGGCCTCGACCTGTGCTCCTCCTTCTCAGTCTATGTCCTGGAGGTTGGCGCCGCCCATTTACAACTTGGCCCGGACGTTACCGGCCTGTGAAGTCTAAGGAGGCCCATTTGGTGGTGTCCACGGCAGCTGGCTCAGCGGAACAGCTCGAGCAGATGATCGCCCTCGAGGAGGAGGCGGCGCAGGCCACATCTTCATCTTCCTCGGCCGCGGCCTTTATCCCGCTCTCCTTGGGATCCTCCTATTCAGCTTCTTTTAAGGAGCTCTGTCAGTCTCTTTCCACCAAGGGAGAGGGGCCATCAGGACTTTCCTCTTGGTCCAAGAAGAAGGACTCTAAAGGTAAGTCCCTCTGTCGATGCTCTTGGGAGCGGGAGAGGTCCCCCTCCCAGGTAGTCAACCCTTAACCTGGTCGATCCTTCGGCCGACTGGCCTCCAAGCGCGCCCCGTCAGGTCAGTTGGCCGAGACACCCGTCAACGCAGTCGAGATTATTCTTGACCCGTCGGACGGGTTGTCGATTGGTGAAGCCGACAACCCTCACTCCCCGGTTCGAGATCGAGGTGGCCATGGACTTGCCTGTGCTTCCGGTTCCGGAGTCCACGGTCGAAACTGCCGAGCCGAGGGGAGAGTGGGTCCTCCCCGCCCTGCCCCAGAACCCTCCTTGGAAACACCAAGGTTCTCGGTCCCGGACATCATCAGGTCCAGCTGATCCGCCAACATAGGCGGTCTCGCACCGTAGAGCGGTGTTGCCGCGCCCGCCTCAGCCTCGGACGAGAGAGGCTTCTCGCGGGGTTGCGCCGGGCGCTGAGGACCCTCATGTGGCAACAGCTCTTCTGTCCGGAGCAAGCCGATCGCCATCACCTTCCTGGCCATCATGTGGTTGTCACTGGAGCGGCCAAAGCAACCCTTCGCCCTAGCCAAGGCGCCTGCCCCCGGGCCTGTTGCTTGACCGAAACCTGCTGCCCCACCGATTCTGGTGGAACCTCCGCCTCCACAGCCGAAATTTGGGGCCCCGACCAAGAATTCTCCGTCAGACCAGGGCCTGCCCCATAGGCTGTCTGTCACCCTCACTCCCGACCGCCCTCAGCAGGTGGAGGGTGGCTCAGGCCCAAGGCAGCTCTTTCTGGACTCATCTGAGTCCGACGACGATTCCTCCCTGTTCTCCAGGCAGGTCGACCTGGAGTCCTCCGGAGGTCAGTCACTGGACGATAGCCCCTCGTCCTTCATAGGTTTGCTTAGGCTCATCTCGGAGTCCACCGGGATGCAGCTCGAGCCCGTATCCAAGCGGGCCAAGTATCCCCTAATGGAGATATTGGACCAAGGGGATTCACCCACGGAGGCCTTTCTGGTGGCCGAGGCCATTGTTGGCCTGGCCTTGGAGCTCTGGCAGCGTCCTGCTTCCTGCCCTGCGCCATCGGCCAGGACGGCGAGGAAGTACACAGTCCCTACCGGTTCCCTGTCTGGTTTTTCGGAACACCCCTCAGCCGAGGGGTTAGTTACCGACAGCGACTTCCGGTGTGCCGGAAGCGCCAGGGACGTGGACAAGCCTCCGACAAAGAGTCAAGAAGTTGGACTACGCCGGGCACAAAGTCTACGCCAGTCCTCCTTGGCTTGGCCAGGCCAGCTTGGCCGTGCTGATGGCACACTCTCTCACTCCCTGTTGGGCTCCTGGATGAGGTAGTCCTCATCTCCCGCTGACCTGCAGACCACGGTCAAGCAGGTGCGGGACAAGGGCAGGGCAGTGGCCAAGCAGCAACTTCAGACTGCTCTGGACATCGGCAACTCATGTGCCAGGTCAGTCACGGCCGCGGTGGCCATGTGCCGTCGGGTATGGCTGAGGATATCCACCTTCACAGCGGATACCCGGCACAAGTTGGTGAATGTCCCCTTCTTGGGGACTGACCTCTTCGGCCCTGGAGTGGAGGGTCACCTCCAGAGGATTGAAAAGTCCAATGCTACCCTGGACTCAGTCTCCTCTGCCCAGAGGGACAAGGGCCGCAGACTGCAACCCAAGCCCTTTCCTCCGTCTGCGCCCACGGCACGTCTGGCCCAGCAGCATCAGGGCCAGCAGGCTTGTAATTGGCATCCCAAAGCCAAGCCTGCAGCTTTCTCTTCCAGGAAGCAGGGAGGCAAAGGCCCAGGAGATCTCTTGGCTGGTCCCTCCTCCAAGCCTGCCCAGTGACGGGTTGAGGGGTGTCGCCCCCAACCTCTTCAGTCCACCCTGGGCCTCGGGGTCCGCAGCCTCGTTGTCGGCTTGCCGAGCCGACATCGCTCTGCTCCTCGAGAAAGACATGATCAGAGAGGTGGCGGACCCTCCCTTAGACCCGGGGTTTGTGTCCAGGTACTTCCTGGTCTCAAAACGGACAGGAGGCTGGCACCCCATTCTCGACCTGCATGACCTGAACAGGCTCCTAAGGTCTCGGACCTTCAGGATGGTCACTCTGGCTCAGATAATACCATCCCTGGAACGAGACGTGTGGTTCTGTTCTCTGGACCTACAGGACGCGTTCTTTCACGTCCCTATCCGTCCGTCTCACCAGAGATTCCTTCGTTTTCAAGCAGAGGGATCCCTACGAGTTCAGACATGCCCTTCGGCCTTTCTGTTGCTCCCAGGGTCTTCACCAAATGCATGGCAGTGGTGACAGCATTCCTACGTGCGCCGAGGGGTCCGGGTGTACCCTTACCTGGATGATTGGCTGATAGCAGCCCCCTCCAGACCAGAGGTGGAGCGGTCCAGAGATCTGGCCCTCCAGGTTTGCTCTCAGATCGGCCTTCTCATCAATGAGGCCAAGTCCGAACTCGTGCTGAAGCAGGTGATACATTTCATCAGGGCAGAGCTCGACTCTCTTCGAGCCAGAGCATGACTCCCGGCAGACAGGGCCGAGGTTCATTCCTCCTTTGCCCAATCATTTCTTGTTGGGCAATCGCGCCCTGTGTGGGACTTCCTGCACCTCCTGGGTCTCATGGCGGCCTGCACCAGCGTGGTCTGTTGGGCCCGCTGGCACATGCGTCCCCTTCAGTGGGGATTGGCCAGCCAGTGGTCACAGCGCTGTGATCCATTGGACTAGCTAGTGATGGTGACCCAGGGAATGTGGAACGCTCTCCAGTGGTGGACCCTTCCAGTCCATTTGCAGTAGGGCATCCCGTTTGTCTGCCCCGAGCCGACGGTCTCTCTATCGACTGATGCCTCTCTGATAGGTTGGGGTGCCCATCTGGGGGAGCACAGAGCGCATAGTCTCTGATCCCCTTGGGAGTCCCGATGCCATATCAACCTGCTGGAGCTTCGGGCAGTTCGTCTAGCCCTCACTGCCTTTGCTCTGTTTCTACAGGGTCAAGTGGTTCAGGTCCAGACGGACAATACCACGACCATGTACTACCTAAACCGCCAGGGCGAGACACGCTTCATGCCTCTGTGCAAGGAAGCTCTCCGCATTTGGTCACTCGTGCGCAGCCTGGAGGCGGATCTCCTAGCCATCTGTGTGGCAGGAGCCTCCAACACTCTGGCCGATGCCCTAAGCCAGATAGGGGCTGTGTCCCATGAGTGGTCTCTCCTGCAGGAGGTAGTACAAGATCTGTTCTCCCACTGGGGCACACCTCAGGTGGACCTGTTTGCCTCCAGGGAGAATGCGAAGCTGAGGCTGTTTCATGCCCGCGCCCCTCAGCAGGGTTTGCTGCAGGGGGCTGCCTTCTTGAGGCCGTGGACCCTGGGCCTCTTCTATGCCTTTCCCCCATTTCCCTTGATCCACAAGGTGCTTCCCAAGGTGAGGAGGGACAAGGCACAGGTGATTCTGGTAGCCCCAGACTGGCCCCGCCAATGCTGTTTTCCAGATATCCTCAGCCTCAGCTCCAGGCTCCCGAGGCAGCTTCCAGCTCGCCCGGACCTGTTATCAGTCAATCAGGGGAAGGTATTCCATCTGGACCTTCAATCCCTGCACCTGATGGCCTGGTTCCTGAGTGGCTAGAGTTCCAGGCCTTGGGTCTTTCCGACGAGGTCCTCAATGTAGTTGAGGCGTCCCGTAAGGAGTTGACCAGAAAATGCTATGCCTTCAAATGGAAGAGATTCTCCATTTGGTGTCAGGGCAAGGGCCTGGGCCCTTCCTCCTGTTTTTTGCAAGCATCTTGGACTACCTATGGTCGCTTTCTCAGAAAGAGCTTAGGTCGACGACCCTAAAGGTGCACCTGGCAGCCATCTCTGCTTACCGGGCGCGGGCCGGAAAGCAGTCGGTGGCACAGGAGAAGGTGGTCGGGCGCTTTTTCAAAGGCCTGGATCACATATCCCCTCCGGTGCGTGAACATCTACCTCCATGGGATCTACTGCTGGTATTGGCAAAGCTCATAGGCAAGCTATTCGAACCAATGCACAGGTGTGATATCTCTCACCTGTCGTGGAAGAAGGCCTTCTTGGTGGCTATCACGTCAGCCAGAAGGATGGGAGAGCTCCAGGTGCTTTCCATAGAGTCTCCTTACCTGGTCTTCCACAGGGACAAGGTTGTCCTGCACCCCGACTCTAAATTCCTTCTGAAGGTGGTGTCAGAGTTTCACCTTAACCAGGTGTTGACTTTGCCGGTGTTCTACCCCAATCACACCTCAGAGACCGAATATAGGCTCCATACTTTGAACCCTAGAAGAGCGCTCGCTTACTGTAAGGAGCGCACAGCTGAAGTTCGGGGAGAGGTTCACCAGCTGTTTGTCACCTACGCTGAAGCCACATCTGGCAGACCTGTAGCCAAGCGGACGATAAGCAGGTGGCTCACCTCCTGCATAGATCTCTGCTATAGGTTGGCGGGCATGGAGCCTCCCAGAGGGATAAGAGCTCATTCTACCCGCCATACCGCTCCATCGGTAGCTGCTTCCAGGGATGTCCCTATCCAGGATATCTGCAGGGCTGCTACCTGGAAGTCGGCACATACCTTTATAACCCACTACCACATCGACCTTGAGTCACGCCGGGATGCTGGTTTTGGGACCACGGTTCTCCAGTCTTTATTTCCCAAGTAAGTATCGGGGGTGTGCGCCTTGCCTCCCTCCTCCCGGAGAACTGCTAGGAGTCTGCCAATAAGGGTGGATTGAACAACATATCCATGTCCCTGGAAATACAGGTTACTCACCTGTAACAGGAGTTCTAGGAGTGGTATATGTTGTTCATCCACATGACCCACCCGACCTCCCCGGCAGGAGCTCAGTACAAAAGGGCAGCCTGCAGCACCAGCAGAAACAGAATGAGCGAGTGAGAGAGGGGAGTGACCCACCCCAATGGAGCCCTGTTGGGACAGCTGCAGATTTCTTTGTGGCAGCAAATGTGCCAATGCAGGCAGAAGCCCAGTACAAAAGAGCAGCCTGCAGCACCGCAGAAACGGAACAAGCGAGGAGAGAGGAGGAGGAGCGAGCTCAACAGAGCTGTGTTGGGACTGCTGCAGATGTCTTTGTGGGCAGAAAAGCCACCAATGCAGGCAGGAACCCAGTACAAAAGGCAGCCTGCAGCAGCGGAGACACAGAATGAGCGAATGAGGGAAGGGGAGTGAGTGAGCTCAGCAGAGCTCTGTTGGGACTGCTGCCGATTTTTTAGTGGGCAGAAAAAGGCAGCAGTGCATGCAGGGACCCAGTACAAAAGAGCAGCCTGCAGCGGCGGAAGAAACAGAATGGATGAGTGAGAGAGGGTTAGTGAGTGAGCGAGCTCAACGGAGTTCTATCATAACTGCTGCAGATTCCTTTGTGGGCAGAAAAGGGCAGCAATGCAGGCAGGAGCCCAGTACAAAAGAGCAGCCTTCAGCACCAGCAGAAACAGAACAAACGAGTGAGACAGGGGAATGAGTGAGGCCAATGGAGCTCTGTCGGGACTGCTGCAGATTTCTTTTTGGGCAGAAAAAAATGCCAACAGAGGCAGAAGCCCAGTACAAAAGGGCAGCCTGCAGTGCCAGGAGAAACAAAATGAGCGAGTGAGACGCGGGAGTGAGCAACCTCAACGGAGGTCTGTTGGGACAGCTGTGGATTTCTTTGTGGGCAGGAAAAGGTGCCAATGCAGGCAGGAGCCCAGTACAAAAGGGCAGCCTGCAGCGCTGGGAGAAACAGAACGAGCGAGTGAGAGAGGGGGAGTGAGCGAGCTCAATGGAAGTCTATCATGACTGCTGTGGATTTCTTTGTGGGCAGGAAAAGGTGGCAACGCAGGCAGGAGCCCAGTACAAAAAGCCAGCCTGCAGCCCCAGCAGAAACTGAATGAGCGAGTGAGAAAGGGGGAGTGAGCGACCTCAATGGAGCTGTGTCGGGACTGCTGCCTGTCTTTGTGGGCAGACAAAGCCGGCAATGCAGATAGGAACCCAGTACAAAAGGGCAGCCTGCAGCAGCGGGAGACACAGAATGAGCGAGTGAGGGAGGGAGAGGGAGTGAGTGAGCTCAACAGAGCTCTGTTGGGACTGCTGCGGATTTCTTTGTGGGCAGAAAAAGGCAGCAATGCATGCAGGGGCCCAGTACAAAAGGGCAGCCGGCAGAGGCGAGAGAAACAGAACGAATAAGTGAGAGAGGGGGAGTGAGTGAGCGAGCTCAGTGGAGTTCTATCATGACTGCTGCAGATTTCTTTGTGGCCAGAAGAAGGCGGCAGCGCAGGCAGGAGCCCAGTACAAAAAGGAAGACTGCAGCGCTGACAGAAACGGAACATGTGAGTGAGAGAGGGAGAGTGAGCGAGCTCAACGAGACTCTATTGGGACTGCTGCAGATTTGTTTGTGAGCAGAAGAAGGCGCCAACAGAGGCAGGAGACCACTACAAAATGTCATCCAGTAGTGCCAGGAGAAACAGAATGAGCGAGTGAGACAGGCGGAGTGAGTGACCTCAACAGAGCTCTGTCGGGACACCTGCGGATTTCTTTGTGGGCAGAAAAGTGTGCCTAAGCAGGCAGAAGCCCAGTACAAGAGGGCAGCCTGCAGCACCGGGAGAAACACAACGAGCGAGTGAGAGAGGGGGAGTGAGTGAGCTCAACTGAGCTCTATCATCACTGCTGCGGATTTCTTTGTGGGCAGAAAAAGGTGGCCACGCAGGCAGGAGCCCAGTACAATAGGCCAGTCTGAAGCACCGGCAGAAACGGAACGAGCGAGTGAGAGGGGGAGTGAGTGAGCTCAATGGAGCTGCTGCAGATTTGTTTGTGGGCAGAAAAAGGCACCAACAGAGGCAGGAGCCCACTATAAAAGGGCAGCCTGCAGCGCCAGGAGAAACAGAATGAGCGAGTGAGACAGGCGGAGTGAGCGACCTCAAGAGAGCTCTGTCGGGACACCTGCGGATTTCTTTGTGGGCAGAAAAAGGTGCCTATGCAGGCAGATGCCCAGTACAAAAGGGAAGCCTGCAACGCCAGGAGAAACACAACAAGCGAGTGAGAGTGAGCGAGCTCAACGGAGCTCTATCGTCACTGCTGTGGATTTCTATGTGGGCAGAAAAAGGTGGCCACGCAGGCAGGAGCCCAGTACAAAAGGCCAGCCTGAAGCGCTGGCAGAAACGGAACGAGCGAGTGAGAGAGGGGGAGTGATCTAGCTCAACGGACCTGTGTCAGGACTGCTGCAGATTTCTTTGTGGGCAGAGAAAGCCACCAACAGAGGTGGGAGCTCAGTACAAAAGGGCAGCCTGCAGCGCCAGCAGAAACAGAATGAGTAAGTGAGAGAGGGGGAGTGACCCACCTCAACAGAGCTCTGTCAGGACACCTGCAGATTACTTAGTGGGCAGAAAAACGTGCCAACACAGGCAGGAGCCCAGTACAAAACAGCAACCTGCACCACCTGGAGAAACAGCACAAGTGAGTGATACAGGGGCAGTGAGCGAGCTCAACAGACCAACATAATCAGCATTCAGCATTGACAAATGCTTGTTTAATATAGCTCTGAAAGTCCAAAGTGCAGCATTTCTATCTTCCCTGAACTTAAGGGAAGTCCATCCTACAGCCACGTACAGGGAGCAGTGATGCATGCCAAAGGGAAGTCCCATTATGAACCTCAGCGCTGAGTGATAAAGTGTGTCCAGTTTTGTCAAACAAGAGATGGGACACTGGCTGTATAGGAAGTCCGCATAGTCTACCAATGATAGAAACATTGATTGGACCAACCGTAACTTAGCATCTCTGGTGAGAAATAAACTAATTCAAAAGAAAAATCCCAGCCTCTGACTTAGTCTTTTTAGTAGATCTTTAGTAGAATTCTGCCAGCCATAAAAGGGGACACACCTTGGAACTCATTGAGCAGCTTCCAGAACCCCACCACCACCACCCTCCTGTTATCCCCTGACTGACCTGTCTGTTCTCCGGGAGGAGGTTCAATCCCTTCTCCACAAGCAGTCCATCGAGCCAGTGACCAGGTGCCAGAGAAACAAGGGGTTTCACTCTAGGTCTTTTTCTGGTCCCTAAAAAGACTGGAGACTTGAGTCCTATTCTCTGCTTCAGAAACCTCAGTCTGTATGTCCAGTACAAAAAGTTCCGAATGATAACTTTGCCAGGCCTGATGCCCCTTCTCAATACAAGGGACTGGCTCTGTTCTCTGGACATGCTGGATGCCAATCTAAACATCTCGGTCTTTCCTCATTACAGGACGTTTCTCTGTTTCGCCTTTTAAGGCAAGCATTATCAGTTCAAAGTTCTGTCCTTTGACTTGTCCTCTGCTCCACAAGTCTTTACCAAGTGGTTAGCAGTGGTTGCAACAGCTGTCAGGAGGGAGGAACTGTGTGTTTCCCTTATCTGGACGACTGGTCCCTAAAGGCCCCATCCACGGAACAGCTTTTGCTGTCTCTGGAGTGCATTCTACAGCTCTGAACATCACTTTTATTCCGAAACTGTCCCAAAGGTTGCAGTGTATAGGGGCAGTTCTGGACTCGGCACAGGGGAAGACCTTACTGCTCCAAAACAGGGCAGAGTGCCTTATACCTCAAGCTCAGGAAGTTGCTCAGTGTCGCTCTGTTCCTGCCAGGGTGTACCTCAGATTACCGGGCCTGATGGCAGCTGCCATACCCACTGTTCCACTGGACAGGCTACATATATATGTACTCTCCAGTGGACTCTCAGTATAGAGGGTTTGACACACGGACAAAGTAGATCAACCAGTCCTGGTCTCTTTCCTTGTATGCAAGGTACTGCGGTGGTGAATGGATCTCTTGAATCTGCTTCAGGGCATTCCATTCCAGATCTCTTCCCCACATCAGTTCCTAACTACAGATGCATCAGATCTGGGTTGGAGAGCACACATGGGTCCCTTCCAAACCCAGGACTCCTGGTCCCAGTGGGAAGCCTCCCTGCATATCGGTGTCCTGGAGATGAGAGCAGTGCTCTGTTCTCTGCAGGCTTTTCAGGAGCATCTTGCTTCAGGTTAGCTGCTGGTGCAGTCAGACAATCTGAGTGTTGTCTACTACATCAATAAGCAGGGCGGGACTCCCTCATACCCCCTTGCAGGGAGGCCATGAGAGTATGGTATTGGGCACTAGAACACAGTCTAATGCTCGCTGCTGTCCATGTACCAGTCATCCTAAACACCCTGGCAGACAGTCTCAGCAAGGCTCCGTCCAGTATGCACGAATGGGAGCGTCTCTCATCCATCACAAAAGATATTTTCGACAGATGGGTCATTCAGAGTTGGACCTTTTTGCTCCCCCATTCAACGCAAAACTGCCCAAGTTCTGCTGGCTAGATCCAGAGCCTGGAGTTTTTGGGTGAGATGTGTTGTCCATCTCCTGGAGCGGGAGATTTTTATTTATTTAGATTTCTATATGCATTCCCTCCATTTCCACTAATTCAGAGGGTGCTAATCAAGCTGCAAATGGAAGGGCCAGCGTGATTCTGGTAGCCCCTTTCTGGCCTCGCCAGATTTGGTTCCCTCAGCTTCAGCAGCTTGCAGAGGAACCTCCGGTCCCTCTACCTCTTTACAGGAATCTGCTGACCAGTATCGAGGGACCCGTGCTCATCTCAGTCTTAGGTCCCTCCATCTGCATGCTTGGCTCCTGAGAACATAGCCATTGCCATGTTTGGGGTCTCTAACAGGGGGTGAATGTCCTGGTGGCCACCGTCAAGCCTTCCACCCGTGACACTTATGCCATGAAGTGGAAGCGGTCTGTCATTTGGGCCACCAAACATTCCCTGGAGCCGTTTGCCTGCCCTGTAAAACATCCTGGATGACCTGATCTCTTTTTCTGACTCAGGCCTCCAGTATTTGTTCCTTAAGGTCCACCTTTTGGCTATTTCTACCTTCCATGAGCCCGTGGGTGACTGCACTATAGCTCAGTTGGATGTCTTCTGTACATTTCTCAGGGGCATCCTCCATCTGAAACCCCCAATCCATTCCTTTGCTCTGGCTTGCAGCTTGAATTTTATTTTGAAAAGTTAACCCTATCTCTCTTTGAGTGAATCGTGGCTTGTGATTTGCACTTTCTCTCCTGGAAAGCATTATTTTTGGTTGCAATTACTTCTGCTCAAAGAATTTCAGAGCTTCAGGCTCTCTGGTGCAAGGAGCCTTATTAGATTTTCCACAAAGACAGGGTATCTGTGTGCACAAATTCTATGTTTCTGCCCATGGTGGTTTCTAAGTTTTCACATTAAATCTGTCTATCTACCTTCCTGTTTATTTTCCTGAGCGTGCCAATCCAGGGGGAGCACTGCTCATACGTTAGATGTGCGCAGAACGTTGAAGTACTGTCTGCTTCGGACTAAAGAGTTTAGGAAGTCTAAGCAGTTGTTTGTTCCTTTTGCCCCAGGTAGAGAGGGTGCTTCAGTTTCTAAGCAGGGTTTATCCAAATGGTTGGCAAATCATATTGTGTTCTGCTATAATAAGTACGGCAAAGAACTGCCTGGTGGTGTCAGAGCTCACTTCCCCAGAGGCATGGCTGCCTTGGTGGCTTGTTTCAAAGGGGTCCCTGCTGCTGACATTTGTGTGGCTGCCACCGGCAGTACAGTCCACACTTTCACCAAGCATTACAGTCTGGACATTGTCTCAAGAGCCTGTGCAGGTTTTGGCGGGGCTGTGTTACAGGGATTCTTGTCTTAAGTTTATGGAGCTCCATCCTCCCGGACTGTCTGTTTCTGCACTTGTCACTGCTTGGTACTCGTTCCATGGTGTACCCTGATGACCGAGATCCCCTCGAAGATCTACTGTTATGGTTAGTTGTACGTAACCGTTCTTTCTATCATCGCGGTATCTAAGGCATCATGGGTTCGTCATCATTGGGTTGTTGGAATATGGAACGAATTACCAGAGTATCTGTTAAACTGTCAAACCAATGTTCCTGTTAAGAAATGGCTAGCCATTAATGTGCATGAAGGGAGCAACAGTAGATACTAGCACTGACCTGCAGGAGGCAGTCTCGAGAGGCTTTGTGGCCTGCTTCTGCTTTATAGACTTTAGTAAACCATAGTAAATTATTTAAACATCATGGTGACTTACAGTGTTGGTCCTCATCATGATTTGTGGGAGGATCTCAAGCTGTTTATCTTTGCTGTGTAAATAAATAATTAGAATGCCTTCCATTGCTGAAATTTGACATGGTGGGGTGGGGTAAAGTGAGTATTCGGAGGAGTCGGAATGTGGTATAATATTATGTAAATATCATAATTAGTAATTTGGCTGTGGAGCTGGTCAGATTTGTTTTTTAAATCATGCCTTTTCTGGTCCACTGCCTAGTCCTACAGCACACTTCCTAGCCATGTCACCGACCTCATGGACTTACTGGTATTACAGCAGTTGCCCAGGACCACTATAGTGATGGGTCACCTGCCATGTCAGTCATGTGTGTGTGTCTGCAGGAGTGCTGGCTCATTGGTGGACCACGGCATTTTACTCCAGCTCCTGGCTTTCGCCCCCAAGGGTGTGGGCACGCAGTGATGCACAAAGATACATGTGGTGCATGCTTGTTGTGTTATGCGAATGATGTCATGTGTGTGATGGTATCTGTGTGGTGGCATGCATGTGATGGCATGCATGCGATGGCGTGCATGTGGTGATGTGCATGCATGTTAATTGGGACCGGTGGCTGCCCACAGTCCCCTGCTGTGCTGCCACCTGGCCACCACTAGGTGGCAGCCAAGTAGCCAGATGGCGAGTCCTCCTTCCCCAAGGGAGAAGAGCTGTCCTTGGGACACTTGCTTTACCCCCCTCCCCCGGCCGGCCCCCGAGTAACCTGAGCCAGCTTCTGAACCCAGGTTGCTGGCAGAGCATTCATAGCATTACCGCTGCGCTACAAGGCCGGATAGGTGGCCAGATCTCTATCCATGATTTTGTACTGAGATGACTGCTCTGCTAAGGTCCCTCCAAAACCAGTCAGATTCCAAGATGTTTTTTTAGTGAAAGTAACAAACTGTGCAACACAGATATAACTTGAACTGTTTTGTTGTTTTCATTGCAATTAACATTTTTGTTCTCTTGGTGTGTGTTCTGTTATATAAAGGTGCAGGATGCAATATCCCCCAGTTATCGTTACTTGAGAGGTATGAGGAACTACCCGTCGATCATATGGAGGGAGAAGACCATGAACAACAGAAAGATCATCTTGATAACACCCCCAGCAGTAAGTAGATGGTTAGATAAATGGCTCACTGCCTTATCCTGCTGGACTACTGCCTGGGCTTCCGGGCTAGATGCATGTATGCCAGACTACGTATAGCCACGATTGTTGGGTCTCTGTGGAAGCCAAGGGCAGGCTGTCCCTCCCACATACATCCATTCTCTACACAAAACCACATGCTCATGAAATGAGGGGGTGACGGCTCACACAAACTGACAAAGGAGAAAACAAGCGGAGGCACTCTACAGAGGCAAAATACTAAAAATGTTAGCTAGTAAATCACAGCTTTATTGTATGCAAGAGGGAAGGAGCATGACACTAAGCCCCAGCGCTTCGCCTCCAATATGTGAGACTTTGTCAGGGGGTGTGGCTTCACAGCCGAACCTGCACTCAATTTAAACTAAATTTTTAAAGGTATAGTTACCTAAAGTGCAGCTAAGGTGTTGAGTAGAACACCCTAATAATCTTGTAAATGTTATTAATTTTCTTGCCAGCAGATAACTCTTTTCTTGTTGCTGTTGGGGATATATGTGTTTGCTTTAGTTTGTTTTCACTGTTCACACCAGCCCCTGTTACTAGCCTGAGGAGGCTGCATTTTCTGGTGTTAAAATCTCATTATTGTCCCCGAGAGCTGCATTAGCAAGCACAGGTTACAGAAATGGTTTTGTCTAATAAGAGGCCAGTATTTTGAGCCAAGGTTAAATGAAGTGCACTAGTAGCCTATAATGAGTTAGCTTGAACAGGTCTATGAGGTGAGGGCATGGGATTTCAGTAGAATTGCGCATGACAGGAGCACTAGCTTCATATCCAAAGTCCCGAAGAAGAAATTAAAATCACATTTTCAGCACCATCTTTGTTATATCGATATCCATAAGGCAGACTTATGGATGGCAGTAATAGTCCACTGGCCAATGACCAAATGAAAGGTGCAGCATATTAAACATACATATTTTTAAATGCCACTTACTGCTGGCTTAAATACTTATCAGAAATAAAAGACTATGAACTCTGTCCTTGCCAATACTTCTTTTCACTAGTCACAGTTCCGAAAGGTCCCATTCCCCTACATCACGGCGTCTGAATTCGGTGGCAGCTTTCCTGACCCATTGACCGTATCTGTAAGGTCTGTATATTGCAGGTTCTTCTCTTCATAGGTAATACAGAGATGTGCTAAAGTTAACTGGGAGTGTACAGTTTGTAGTAATCTTGGTGTCCCCTGATAGCGAGTTCTGGTCACATACTTCCACTCTGGGACAACTGGACTTCCTGACCTTTGAACTGGATTTTGTGTTGTGCTCAAGCCAGTGCTGCCAGACAACAGTCCTGGATGTCAGCACCCAATGTGCCTTTGAAGACTGTGCTTACTGTATTGGAAGTGGCACCAAACTTCCTCGGGGACACCGTATACACCCATGCAAGCTGCACCATTCATCCCAGCCCTTATCCGGATGTAGGGCAGTGTTCAGCCATTCTTTGACAAATTGTAGGATGTTGTCTACCTTTGTGCCTTCAGAGAGACAAACCAACCTGATGTTCGCAGCATGGGCTCTGTTCTCCAGTGACTCTGACCTGAATCTCGGGTACGCATTCTCCTATATCAACTTTGCCAAAGCTGACGCGGTTTCCTGGGAGCTCTCATCTGTGGATTTAGCTGTAGCAGCAGTAAGTTTAATTTTTTGATCCTGAGAGCTCATTCCCTCAGAGATTTGCTTGCTTTTAGTGCCCATCTCATACTACGCTGCAGTCAGGACAGACTCCCATGGCAGGGGATTCCAGCAACATCGGGAATACCTGCTGTGGTGCTTCTCTGGCCTTCTTCTGGAACCTGCCACCGTTTGTGGCTGCTGCCTGTAACTGTTTGTCAGCATCCCATCACCAAGCTTTTAAATGTCCAGATTCAACAAACAGTCCTCTACCAAATTATCAGAGCGTTCCAAAAATTAGAGAACAAAACAATTTTTAAATTCATGTTATCTTTCATGTCTGATGAAGCCGAGGTGAAATACATCTTGCTTCAGTTCTGGTCTCCATCATCTCCCCTCCCTCGTGTACTTTCTTCTTGTGTATTTATTTTTATATACAGCCCTGTTTGTTTCGTTTTGGTCCCCCTTGTATAACCAAAATGCCTTTTTGTGTTCCATATTTAAGCAATACTGACTGAACAGCCAGTCACTTCCTGGGGATTAACAACCAGCTTGGGGGGGGGGTGGCGGCCTGAGGCACAGCAGAGGGCCAACCCCTCCAGGTGACCTGAGTCTTCCCACTTGGGGGGGTCAGCATCAGGTGGCAAATGAGGTGCGTAGCCTGGAAATAACTCTTTTTTTAACTTTATGTTCATTATTTCTAATAAGCACAGAATCAAAATATAAGCATTTGATCTGACAGAAAAAATTAATACAGGTCCACTTAGGGCACCACTCCTCATGATACTGACAAATTATCCATCTAATGCTTTACGATATGTCTCTGAGAGCAGTACAAAGTTAGAAAGACCAGAATAAAATAAATTACCAATATGCAGTGTATTGAGTCCATGAGTCCATTCAAAGTCTTTCACATAAAAGAAACAGCTTTTTCCCTTCCTTCATGGAGGGCAAGAGAAGTCCACCATACGTAACTGAAAAATGTGCACAACCTGTACTATTCCAATATAGATAATGTATCCTAAACAACTAGGCATATTAAACTGATTTGGCACTGCTAACCAAATATATAGTAGCCAGATTATATCCAGTACAGAACAGAAGGGGTAGGCATCCAAGCTGCTGTGAACCATGGCTATATAATAAAATAAATGGACACAACATTCGATCAGGGTATGGCTAATTAGAAGAGGCCATACATACAGGTACCGCTATACAGACAGAGTTCACAGTCAGTGGGTCCATAACGGGGAGAACAGTCCAACTTGAATGGTTCTAGTTGCTGCCTCAGTCTAACAGAGAAGAAGAAAAGCTTGAAGTACAGTCTTACCTGGGGACAGCATATACCCACACCAACTAAGTAAATGGAGACATCACTGACGGCCCTCCATTGTCTTCTTCCTCAGATGAGGAATCTTCTCGATCAGCCACCTGGGGTTTCGAAGGGGCTTGCTTTTGATGACATTTTGCGGCATCCACGGGATTGGAAAAAAGAAACATGCTTCCACAATAAGCAGTCTGGTCTAGCGAGGAAAATCATACCGTGCAAAATACCTGCCTCCCGCAGCATGGCCCTGCCTCCATCAAATTTCTTCCTCTTGCCTACCTGGTGGTGCAGAGGGCTGAGGTTCTGGATGCCTTACCTTACCTTGCATCACGCCAGTGATCCAGGTTCAGGAATGGACTCAGGTCATCGGGGAGGCAGCATGGGAGGGGGGAGGTGGAAAGCAGGATTGAGCAACTGAAAGGCCTCTCTCAGGTGGCTGTCATCCCCCATAGTTCTGCTGCCACTGGGTGGAGGTCCAGTGGCTAGTGTAGGTGGGAGAGGGTGGCAAGTCACTGGAGGGTACCTATTGCCATGACGTGCACATGCCTCTACATGTGCACACATGGCTGATGTACGGGATGGATATAAAAAAAAAAGGGGCAATATATATATATATATATATTTTTTTTTTTATGGCAAAAACTCCATTTAATGCATCAGTTAGGGTTGTTCCTCAGCGACAAAAGCGGGAATTAATTCCACCTTGCTGTAGTTCATGTTATTGCCATCAACAGAACCCGGTGTGCGTTAGTCGCCGCCCTAACTCTCACCCCATTCCATTGTAAATAAGCAGAGGCAGTGCAGTGTAGGAGAGTGGTATGAGAGGTAGGACCGAAGACCCCAATGCACACCCTGATGCCTGTTGGTGGGGACGTGGTGGGCGTGGGGTGCAAGGGGTTGCAACCCTAACATCGAATGTCCTCGCTTTTGTTGCTGTGGAACAAGCCTAACTGATGCATTAAACAGAGTTTTTTGCCATGAATTTCCCTTCTTTTTGAGAATGTGCACTATAAATAGCGAAGGAAATGTGGTGGTGGCGGGCCCTGCACTCCCACCATGTGATTATTTTGTCACTTTGCTGCGCAAAAACTGTATGACCGACTGAAATGAAAATTGTTAAATGAAGACATGTACCATGGCACATTGTGTGTCCAGAATTGTGTGTACATCCGTTCAATGGTCGCACAGCGCCACGAGCAAACAACTAACATGCACAGTTCAGCAACTGTAAGTGTAAATTACTAAAAAAAGTTTCCAGCACACACAAACCTCCAAAATGGTATGCATCAAATGAAGTTCAAATCATGGATTCAAGTTTTGTCCATATTTTAATGAATTAAAAACTTCCAAGCTCATAGCAGGCTTCAGGGGAGGGCTGGGGAATCCACACCGCGCTGCGGCAACCCCTGGGGACGCCCAGGGGTACCGCTTGCTGCTGTGACTGGGGGGAGCGAGCAGATGTCAGCATGCACCGCACAGACGCTATTGCATCGCCTCACCCAACGGAGAAGTAGTGAAATGGCTGGGCGCGACCATGCAGCCTGATGGCCGCGCCCTGCATCGCCAGGAGGACTTGCGTGGAATCGCTCTGGGGGGGTCCGGAGCCGGCCTGGCTGGATAGGGTATGGGGAGACCCTCCAGCGGATTGGTGACGGCCATGCCGGGTCCCCCACATGGCTTGACAAATTTTAAAATTAGGTACTTGTCCACGGACAAGTGGCTTGTCCAAAAGTAGTTGTCCCAGTGCTTGAGTTGGTAGTCCCAGTATAAAATGGCATATTTTTAATGGAAAGTATCAAACTACAGAAAACTCAATGGATTTATTGTAGTATGTTATTTAGTGTTGAAATAGACAATAAGGAGAATAAATAATATGATTTTATTTTTGTCAGCAGCATGGTGAGCATAGACAGAATTAGCATCAGCAGCGAGGGACTGACAGCCAAGTGTGGCTGCAGCAGCAGCACAGAGTGCCAGCCTGCAGCACAGTGAGAATGTCATTACAGCAGAGTAGCAGACACAGCATCAGCATCGGGAAAAGTTACAGGAAGCCTGAGCTTGCTCCAGCCGGAGCATCATATTCAGTCACGTCGTCATCAAGACTAGTGACAGCCTCAGGGACATTTTCGTGTGAATCAGCAGAACTAGTAGTTGAACTAACATGGCCATGATGACCATGAATGTGGCGTGTGCCAGGACCAGATAGTAGCCAGTGTTTGATAGCTTGATCCGGATCAAAGCTGTCTAATGCAGGGCCTTCAACTGCTATATGCAGAAGTGACTGGGCGTGTCATCAGCCAAACTTGTTCTATTTTTGTTTTATAAGATTCTGAATGGAGAATACTCTCTCACATTTAGCAGTAGACACACTCATAGCCAGTAACATTTCTATTAGGTCAAGGATGTGAGCAAGCTGGGCAGGTTTCTCTCGTAGTAGTCGTGAATACACTTGCAGATATGCCTTATCAACTGCAGACTTAAGCATTGCTTTTAATGCACACTACTCCCTTTTTATACTGGTTACGTGATCTTCGGAAAAAAAGTTGTGAAAGTAGTCTAATAAATGACTTAAATCAGTTGTGCCAAATTGTGCAAGTTCTTCTCGTGACAGATCGAAATTTTTGAAATCTAAGCAACTGAACCATTTTAGAGGTTCTTCCAAGAAATTCCGAAAACGCTGATCAATGTAAGATACTGCTGCATCTATTAAACTGTGCAGCTGTGTATCAGTCGTAAAATTTACTTCTGGACAGTTCCCTCTGAAAGTGAAAGGAACAATCTTGTCCTCACTGCCACGTTTTGAAATGAGATAGTTCATGCATTTCTCTGCAGGATTATATTGGTTTAGAAATGATGTCATAAACTTTCCTGGTCTTGTTTTTAGCTCAGTCAACTGGAGTAAGCATGTATCAACGAGTTGGGGGACTTCTAATATTTGTAGGTCATCCTTCTGAAATTCAAGTGATAAATCTTTCAATATTGGCAGAAAATCTTGAAGAATAAACAGTGATTTTACAAACTGTACTGCGTGCGCATCTCTTAGAAGTGCCTTTGCTTTGGCCCCATCATCACCAGCAGAGTTTGAGACATGTTCAAGATGTTGAATTACTGTAGGCAGGTTGACTTGAACAGCATGAACTGAACAGCGTCTTACTTGCAAGCCAAGCGCTTGCTTTATTGCAGAATGAGCCAACTCCGTGTGTATGACATCTCCTATTTCCTGCAGTTCCCTAAGTTTCTTGGGGCTGTAGTGGTAAAATTTAAAAATTCCTTTCAAGGTGTTTTCTACTTTTTGAACAAAGGGATTTTTTTTCATGACGTCGAGAACTGCTAACTCCAGTTTGTGGGCTACGCAATGCATGGGTATTACAGTGGGGACATGTTCTCTGATTTTTGCTATGGTGCCACCTGTATGGCCCATCATCACACTGGCACTATCAAAGTTGGCACATACGAGAACTGGTCCAGGTCTGCTCACATCGTTAAGGTCCGCAAAAGAAAGATCAACAGACTCAAGTGCGGAGGTTATTGCTTTAAAACTCCATCTGCGTGAGAATGTTTAAGAGGCAGCTTTAATTAACACAGTTGTAACTTTTTTCTGCACCATCAACAAAACAAAGGAAGACATTTTCCACTCTCGATGCTTGCATCTGTACTGCCATTGCAAGAACGGTAGCAATTTTGTATTTTTGACAGTCTGGATCTGTGTTTTAGACATGACAGCTGATATTAGTTACAGAAATCTCTGGCCCGTTTACCATTTGCGTAATTGCCAAGTTTAACCCCCATTTTTTTCTTGCAATGTGCAAAGCCACTCATATCTGAGAAAGGACGAAATTTTTTAGCCAAGGAATATGCGGTGTTAAATAAACGCCTCATTTTATTTTTGGTGACTTCCTCCATCTGAGAAAATACGTGATATATTGCAGTTTCAGATATGTTAAAATTGACTGCATGTTCACCAGTTTCGTGACTATGCTGGTTTGCACAAATTATATGCGGATTCAGGGTTTTAAATAATTGATTAGCAGTTTTTTTCTTGGGCCAATACTAACTGTACAGAAAGTATTTATATAGGTTTTCTAGAAGTGTTATGTTTGTTTAACACAGTGAGGCAAGTGCTATGCATTTTCACAATGTTTTAGCACTTTTATGAGCAAAACGCTAATCAATTTTAGAGTTAAATAAAACCCTGGGATTTGATTTCTCATGGGCTCTCACGGACTCAATTCTGAAATTATTTGAACCAGTGGCAAACACGTTAGGTTTTTTTGAATAAGCAGGAGTCGCAAGAGTGGGATATTTCTCACAGGCAGAGCAGTACATGACGTATTTTTGGTCATCATACCTTAACCAGGTAAACTGATTTAGCCAGTGATGCTGAAATGTTCGAGCCCTTTTTTCAACATCATATTTTTTATCTTTACTTCTTTTCTCATCAGACTTTAAGTTTGTTGTTTCATTTTCCTCATCTAAAATCAAAGGTCGCTTTCTGCTGCTGCTATAATTTTTCTCACTCATTTCAGAAATTGGTATGACCAAGTCAGATTGATCACCTGTTATGTCTACAAATACTACAGACCCAGACTGAGAATCATTGTTTTGGTCGTTTTCCTGACTAGGGTGGTAAGGACTCGGAGGGGGGGCTGGTTGGGACTGGCTTGACTGTGAAGAAGTCTCCGAGTCTGCATCTTTACTTTTTGTTCCTGAAGAAGATGAGATGGAAGATTGTTTTCCAGTCCAAAGGGAAAATAAAGTAGTTTGCTTTGGCTTATTTTTTTGCATTTTTTTATCTTCTAATGCAATTGTGAAAAATATTGTTGTACACAATAAAATTGTATTTTATATTTGTGTGTTGTGTAATATTTTACCTGAAGCTGTTGTGCTTAGAAGTTAGTGCTTATGCTTAGAACACTAGTACAAAAGGGCCTGTGGCCAGGACAACAGAGTAGGTGAGAGTAGGAGTGAGAGGGAGGTAGAGGTGGTGGTGGTCACCAAGTACTACTCTTCCGCAATTGTTCACCCAAGTTCCTATACCGTCCTTCAGGGCAGGTTAGGTCTCTCACAGCCACTTAGCACACCTCCACCAAAGAAGAGTTTATTTTGTCTACCAACAAATGTTTTCCCTTAGTTTGTATAATTAATTGCTTATTTCTATGAAGTCTGCAGTTATTCCCCAAGTTTCTTCCTCTACCCTCTAGTGCAGCAGGTTTTATTTGTCTCATCACCTTCCAAAGTAAGTAATATGCAAGTAGCTACACTAGGTGGTTTATTTGTTTTTCTGTGTAGCACAAAATGGACCAAAAGTCCGCAGTTAGTTGTTGAAGTTCCTCAAGGCTCTACCCTCCCACTCCAGGGAGGTTAGGTCTCTCACACACACAGCCACACAATGTCTCACACACCGTCCTTCAGCAAAGTAGGTAATATATAGGTAGCTAGGCTAAGGCTAGGTTTATTTAGGTTTTCTGTGTATCACAAAAAATGTTTTCCCCTTCAGTATAGTTTATATCGAATAAGTCCGCAGGTGGGCGCAGTTCCCCAAGTTCCTCTACCTCTCAGCCTGGGGGGGCACAGGGTATTAGGTCTCACAGCCACAGTGTCTCGCACACCTTCACCAAAGTAATAGTAATATGTACTGTATAGGACAGGTAAGTAGCTACACTAGGTGGTTTATTTTTTTTTTTCTGTGTAGCACAAAATAGACCAAAACTCCGCAGTTAGTTGTTGAAGTCCCTCGAGGCTCTACCCTCCCAGGGCAGCAGCACTCAGGTTGGTTAGGTCTCACACACACAGCCACACAATGTCTCACACACCGTCCTTCAGCAAAGTAGGTAATATATAGGTAGCTAGGCTAAGGCTAGGTTTATTCAGGTTTTCTGTGTATCACAAAAAATGTTTTCCCCTTCAGTATAGTTTATATCTAATATGTCCACAGGCAGGCGCAGTTCCCCAAGTTCCTCTACCTCTCGGCCTGGGGGGCGCAGGGTATTAGGTCTCACAGCCACAGTGTTTCGCACACCTTCACCAAAGTAATAGTAATATATATAGGACTAGGTGGTTTATTTAGGTTCTCTGTGCATCACAAAAAATGTTTTCCCCTTCAATATGTACGCAGGCGCAGTTGTTCCCCAATCCCCAAGTTCCTCTACCTCTCAGCCTGGGGCGCACCAGCGCAGGGTATTAGGTCTCACGGCCACATAGTGTCTCACACACCTTCACCAAAGTAATAATAATAATATAGGTAGGTAACTACACTGGGTTTATTTTTTTGTGTAGCACAACAAAGATTTTCTCCTTCCTATAGTTTATTTTCTGTTAATCCCCAAGTCCCTCCTCTACCCAGGCACTCAGGGCAGCAGGTTACACCTTCACCAAAGTAAGTAGGAGGTAGGGGTATAGGTAGCAGATGCCAGACTAGCAGCGGTAGCAGGCAGTTGGGTTGGTTTTCTGTAGCTAGCAAAAAAAGTTCCCAAGTTCCTCTACCTCTCAGCCTGAGGGCAGGTTATTAGGTCTCACAGCCCCAGCTACACACAAACACTAGCTAGATTTAGGTACTTAAGTGTACTAGTTATTAGTCGCAACCCCAATCAGCAGAGTAAGTTAAGTTTAGTTGACTCTCAGACACAAACACATACACATACAGCCCTCTGATTCACTACTGCAGTGCTGCTGCCTGCTTTCCCATTTATTTTTTATCTTCTCCTCTCCAAGTTTCTTAATTTTCTCAGCACTCCCTGAGTCTCCCTCCACGGAGTCCATGCTTGTCTTCCCTCCCCCGCCCAGTCTCTCAACTGATCCAACCCCCCAGTGCCCTCTCGTATTTTTTATTAGTTCATTTAGTTGTAGCGTAGTATTTAGTACGCGGCCCTCAGGCAGTCATTTCTCTCTGTCCCTACTCCCACCACGCAACCACCCACCACAAGCTAGCAGCAAAAATGCCTCTGCTCTCTGCAAGTGTCGGTGGCGAAATGGCGCATTTTCCATCCCATGCCAGCTACCGACACTCCCAGCCCCTCCTCAAGATGCGTCTCCTCCAATAGCAAGGGACGGTCACGTCACGGCAAGCTCTGCCGCTCCCGTAGTCCTGCCCAACCTGTCTTCATGCTCTACCAGTGCTCCACTGCTCCCCGCCCCCGAGATAGAGAGAGTGCCCGCTAGCGCCTGTAACAGGGGCGCACGTTCCAGACCAGTGCCACATGACTACAGTTGTGGCTATCAGGTGACTGAGCCTCTGGGGGGGTTGTGCTGCTGAGAATGTCGCTGCTGCCACCTAGTGGCTGGGAAAAATGAAACAAATCAAAATAAATAAATAAAATAAAGATTTGGTAGTCCGTGGGACAAGCAGTGCACAGCAGAGGTAGGGGTATAGGTAGCAGATGTCAGACTAGCAGCGGTAGCAGGCAGTTGGGTTGGTTTTCTGTAGCTAGCAAAAAAAGTTCCCAAGTTCCTCTACCTCTCAGCCTGAGGGCAGGTTATTAGGACTCACAGCCCCAGCTACACACAAACACTAGCTAGATTTAGGTACTTAAGTGTACTAGTTATTAGTCGCACCCCCCAATCAGCAAAGTTAAGTTTAGTTGACTCTCAGACACAAACACATACAGCCCTCTGATTCACTACTGCAGTGCTGCTGCCTGCTTGCCCGTTTATTTTTTATCTTCTCCTCTCCAAGTTTCTTAATTTTCTCAGCACTCCCTGAGTCTCCCTCCACGGAGTCCATGCTTGTCTTCCCCTCTTCCCCTCCCCCCGCCCAGTCTCTCAACTGATCCGCAACCCCCTCAGTGCCCTCTCGTATTTTTTTATTAGTTAATTTAGTTGTAGTGTAGTATTTAGTATGCGGCCCCTCAGGCAGTCATTTCTCTCTGTCCCTACTCCCCACCACGCAACCACCCACCACAAGCTAGCAGCAAAAATGCCTCTGCTCTCTGCAAGTGTCGGTAGCGAAATGGCGCATTTTCCATCCCATGCCAGCTACCGACACTCCCAGCTCCTCCTCAAGATGCATCTCCTCCAATAGCAAGGGACGGTCACGTCACGGCAAGCTCTGCCGCTCCCGTAGCCCTGCCCAACCTGTCTTCATGCTCCACCAGTGCTCCACTGCTCCCCGGCCCCGAGATAGAGAGAGTGCCCGCTAGCACCTGTAACAGGGGCGCGCATTCCAGACCAGTGTTACATGACTACAGTTGTGGCTGTCAGGTGACTGAGCCTCTGGGGAGGGGTTGTTGTGCTGCTGAGAATGTCGCTGCTGCCACCTAGTGGCTGGGAAAAATGAAACAAATCAAAATAAATAAATAAATAAATAAAATAAAGATTTGGTAGTCCGTGGGACAAGCAGTGCACAGCAGAGGTAGGGGTATAGGTAGCAGATGTCAGACTAGCAGCGGTAGCAGGCAGTTGGGTTGGTTTTCTGTAGCTAGCAAAAAAAGTTCCCAAGTTCCTCTACCTCTCAGCCTGAGGGCAGGTTATTAGGTCTCACAGCCCCAGCTACACACACACACACACACACACTAGCTAGATTTAGGTACTTAAGTGTACTAGTTATTAGTCGCACCCCCCAATCAGCAGAGTAAGTTAAGTTTAGTTGACTCTCAGACACAAACACATACAGCCCTCTGATTCACTACTGCAGTGCTGCTGCCTGCTTGCCCGTTTATTTTTTATCTTCTCCTCTCCAAGTTTCTTAATTTTCTCAGCACTCCCTGAGTCTTCCTCCACGGAGTCCACGCTTGTCTTCCCCTTCCCCCGCCCAGTCTCTCAACTGATCCGCAACCCCCTCAGTGCCCTCTCGTATTTTTTTATTAGTTAATTTAGTTGTAGTGTAGTATTTAGTATGCAGCCCCTCAGGCAGTCGTTTCTCTCTGTCCCCACTCCCCACCACGCAACCACCCACCACAAGCTAGCAGCAAAAAAGCCTCTGCTCTCTGCAAGTGTCGGTAGCGAAATGGAGCATTTTCCATCCCGTGCCAGCTACCGACACTCCCAGCTCCTCCTCAAGATGCGTCTCCTCCAATAGCAAGGGACGGTCATGTCACGGCAAGCTCTGCCGCTCCCGTAGTCCCGCCCAACCTGTCTTCATGCTCCACTGCTCCCCGGCCCGAGATAGAGAGTGCCCACTAACGTCTGTAACAGGGGCACGCATTCCAGACCAGTGCCACATGACTACAGTTGTGGCTATCAGGTGACTGAGCCTCTGAGGGGGGGTCTGTTCTGCTGCTGAGAATGTCGCCGCTGCGCTGCTGCCACCTAGTGGCTGGGAAAAAGAAACAAATTAAAAAATAAATAAATAAATAAAATAAAGATTTGGTAGTCCATGGGACAAGCAGTGCACAGCAGACTGCTTGTCCCTGGTTAAAAAATAGTTGTCCAGGACGTCGGGCTATGGGATTTGTCAAGCCCTGATCCCCCATCATGTGAGTGAGCCTGGTGCTCTCCTGGCAGTCAGGGCCGGTGGCTGGATGCCCCCGCTGGTAGTCACCGCAGCAGGCGGATAAATAATAATAATAAAAAAAAAAAAAGGTAAAAAGGTTGGGAGCAAGATCAGTTTGTTCGCTGATGACATAGAGGGGTGGCAGAAGCTACAGGGTGACCTAACCAGACTTGAGGAGTGGTCGGCAGGGTGGCAATTGGGTTTTAATGCAAAGAAGTGCAAAGTTATGCAGTTTGGGGCGAAGAACCCAAGAAGGGAATATTGGTTGGGTGGGGTGTGGTTGGGTGTCACTGAGGAGGAGAAGGATCTAGGGGTCATAGTAACGGGCAGCATGAACAACTGTTCAGTGCAGGAAGGCTGCAGCTAAGGCCAATAGGATGCTGTGGTGCATTGCGCTGGGGTTCTCGTCCAGGCACAAGGATGTGATCCTGCCCCTGTACAGGTACTTGGTCAGGCCACATTTGGAGTACTCCATGCAGTACTGGTGTCTATATCTGAAGAAGGATATCAGGCTGCTCAAGGCGGTGCAGCGTAGGGTGACAAAAATTATACAGGGATGGAAGGCATAACCTACGAAGAAAGGCTGAGACACTTGAGTTTGCACACCCTGGAGGAGAGAAGGAATTGGTGGGATATGATTGAAACTTTGAAATACTTGAGGGGGATCAACAAATCTTGCACATAGGGGCTGTTTAAACTGAGGAAGCGAAGGGACACTAGGGGTCATGGGCTAAAACTGGAGGGTGGCAGATTCAGGAGGGTGATGAGGAGGCATTATTTCACTAAGAGCGTGGTTTCAAAATGGAACGTTGTATCAGATGAGATGATGGCATGCAGGATGGTGAGCAGTTTCAAAAGGACATAGGACAGGGCGGGGGAAGGCTAGGTAAACAACGCTGAGCAGTTTCCGAAGGTGAAAGGGGATGGGGGAGCAGCTGCAATGTAAGGGTGCTAGCTGTGCATTTGAGCAGACTAGACAGACCGTGAGGCCTGTTTCTGCTGGCAAGTTGCATATGTTCGTATGTAAGAAAGAAAAGCTAGCTGAGCCACCATGATAGGCCAGTGGTAGCGTATCAAGGTTCCATGACGGCAGCCAGCCAGTGTTCAGGGGACACTGCAGATGCCAGGGCTTTCAGGTTAGGGCAAGTGGATGCACATAAAAGAAAATGAAGAAAAGATGAAGCCATGGTAAGAAAGATGACAGCCAAGGTAAGGATTTAGTCAAAGTAGAAAAACTAAACAAGGAAAGTGCAAAACAGAAAAGAAAAAAAACAATCACACTGATGCTTCAGATGCTTAATGTTTTATATTTTTATTGTATAACAGTTTTTGGGGGTGGCAGGACAGGGAGACTCTCTGCAGCCCCAAAGCCCACCACCACCTCCAACTGCAGCTGTGTTTGGGGCCCCTGGTAGGTTTTCACAGAGGAGGGGAGACTTGGTTGCTTCATTACTAGGCTACTTCAGGCTCCCCTTTGGGGAACAACTTTTCAGCTGTGTATTTTTTTTGTTAATTTATATTTTATCACTCCAGCAGTTGCTTCACCCCTGGCACACACTCCACTGCAGGACTTGCAACTCCATGAATTACCACTCGTGGCGAGGCTGTCCCGGGGGACGGTGACCTCCAGGGTACTCCCACAGCAGCTTTGCCTCGGGCCAGCGACTGAGCCAGGAGGTGCTAAGGCACAGGGGTTATTTTTCTTCTTGTTTTTCCTCCCAGTTCCCAGGGGCGGCAGCGCAGTGAGTCCAAGGAAGCGTACTGTCGTGCTGCCGCTCTGGACTCAGCTGGCATCCTCCCCTCCCACATGGCATCCCGACTGCACTGCCACCTGTGGTCACCCGGGTGGCAGTATTGCAGCGGGAATGGTGGAACTCCCTACCCGCCGGAGGAGGAGAGAGCGTCCCTAAGATGCTTAATCCTCCTCTCCCCAGCCTTCCCTCCAACCAAGGCTCATTCCCGAACCTAGGTCACCAGCATTGTGAGCGGTAGCTCTACCATTGCACTGCTGGGATGGCCTGTTCAGTTGCGTATTTGCTGCCAGCAGGTTGGGAAGGGGGTGTTTGCCGGTGTTGTTAATATTGCATGCAGTGATAACTGAGCCATTACTAGAATTAGATAAATATGGAGCGCCAGAACAGCTGCTGAAAAGTATAAAACTGGATGCTTAAGGAAATTATGTAACTTGCACTTACGTGGTGGGAGTTAGGAAGGAGTCGTTCTTTCAAGCCAACATTGCAGGATCCCCCAAAACTGTAATGCTGGCTCTGAATTATTTATTTATTAATGTGATGTAGAACTGTAATGCTGGCTCTGAATTATTTATTTATTAATGTGATGTAGAACTGTAATGCTGGCTCTGAATTATTTATTTATTAATGTGATGTAGAACCAAGCCTTACCATCTAACTTACCTAAGTGGGCCAAAGATGTTTAGAGTCCCTTCCGTGGAATTATGTCTACAGTGCTGCAGAGAACAGGTAGCCTTGGTCCAGTGGCTCGGTGGTACAGCTGCCACTGGCCGCATGTCAATTCAGTCTGTGATGCGTCGCTCCGAACTAAGAGCTCCGGCATCAAGTGCACAAAATTATCCCATGACAGTTCACCCCCTGCATAAATGTAATAAAGTAAACTCCAGGTGGTACAAAATGGGAATGAATTGTGCACGGAGGGGATTGACGCTGGAGCTCATAGCCCAGAGAGAGTTGTCGAAGAGCAGAATGACTGGGGCGAATTGATGTGTCCCTGCTGCCACCCGGCATGCAAGCAGCCCAGGTTTGGGAGTGGATTCGGCATGCTGGGGGGGGGGGGGTTAGAGGATTGAACATCTGACAGATTGCTGTCCTCCTCTTGGGGAGGGAGGGTTTGCTGTCTCTGTCACTGACTGCGACCTAGTGGAGACCAGGTGGCAGTGCAGGTTAGAGCAATAAAATGAGAGGGAGCTGCAGGACTCTAACAGTGCGCTGCATGCCTCCACACTTGTGTGCTGATCTGCACACCCCAGCAGTGTTTGTGGAGAAAAGTAGGAGGAAAATGGCAGAGCAGGCAGGCATAGAGCCCTGTCTTCCTGCCCTCTTCACACGCCATCACCTGGACCCTGAACCCAGGTTCTGGATGGGCATTTTGGGGTGGGGGGGCCTGCCATGGAGCAATACATGGGAGGCTTTATGGGCTGGGTAAGTCCTGGCGGAGGTGGCTGCTGGTGAAGGGGAATGGAGACAGAGCTGAACAGCAAGCCTGCCCAGGCCAGGGGGCATAAAATCCTTTACTGGAAAAAAGCCATTTGCAGACGAACAGCTTATGGCCAAAACTTACTGGTGCTCAAGCAGAAACAATAGCGCAGTCCAGGCAACTTGGCACCAAATACCTCGCAGTAAACATCTCACCAGAACCACATACGGCCATTTAGTCCCCGGACAAAACGTCGCAGAGTTGTAGTAGTGGACTAATGGTCGCCAGGACAATTTGTGGTTACCGCTGTCATCGTGCGGACTAAATGTAGCGGTATTACTCGTCGCCGCAGGACTCCAGAACCACTGAGTGAGTCACTCACTCTTGATAAAGCATCTGGGAGTACGTAAAATATTGAGTTTGATTTTTCATGTCCGTCTTACAATTTTTAACCTTCACCATAGAGCGAATAAATAAAACATTTTCGGTACTACCTGTTTATGATTCTAGTGAGATATTTACTATGTGGTACAGGGTGCTAAGTTGCCTGGACTGTGACTTGAGAAAAGTCCCGTTTTTACCATCTAAAACGAATTGCCAAGACTGCACCCCCCCCCGCTCCATTCTGCAGATCTTCTCACGCTAGTAAATGCCCTCATGTTTCCCCAACTTCTCTTCTGCTGCACACTTTATAAGGGCTTACCTGGGAGTCAGTTGCACAACCTACTGCTAGTTCAGAGTGCACCAGCAAAGCTCCTCACCTCCCCACGAAGGTCAGAACATATTACACCTTTGCTACAAGCTCTGGTCTGGCTGCCAGTTTGGCGTTACATTGACTTCAGGGTTCTTTAAACAACATATAAAGTCCTGAAGGAGCTGGGTCCCAATACCTCCATGAGCAACTGAAGCCATATATGTGCCTTCCTAGGAAATGAGATCCAGAGGACGGGGTCTTCTTCAGGTGCCAGCAGCAAAGCTGAAGTCGGCAGGGTATCAGGGTTTTGTGGTGGCTGCTACAATATCTCCCGGATGAGATTCGTACTGACAGAAATGTTTCAATCTTTAGAATTAAAGTGAAGAAACATGTCCTTCTTCTGGCCTTCGGGTAGTTCTGTTTTTGCTTGTGTTTTCCTTGTTTAATGCAGATGATATATTTATTATGTGTATGGTTGTACTATATATTCCACCTGGAGTTCCACCTGGAGGGACACCAGCCTATACTGGCAGGATGGTCTGCATCTGTCCAGGAAGGGAACAAGTCTTTTGAGCAATCGGTTTAAATGCTTCATTGGCAAGCTTTTAAACTAGTCAAAGGGGGAGGCACTGACAAGCAGCAGGAAAATCCCAGCCTCTCCCTACAAAACAGGGTACTAAATGAGAAAAAGACTGAGGTAGAACGGTCAGTGGGGGATGCTGCAACAGAAGGTAAAACCATCAAAAATGGAGAGCAATGAGTACTAATGCCTGTAGTCTGGGTAACAAGCTTCCTGAATTAGTGGCCTTGATGGAGGAGGAACATCTGATATCGTGGCAGTCACAGAAACATGGTACACACAAAACCATGACTGGGACATAAACATACCAGGATACACTGTCTACAGGAGGGACAGGGAGGGTAAAGAGAGGAGAGTAGTTCTTTACATAGGGAAGGAATAAAAGTAACAGAACAAAAAGGGTAAACAGGGAGGAGAAGAAGCACTGTGGGTAAATTTGGAGACAGGCAATGGCACCACAATACGCATAGGTTATATACAGACCCCCTTCTCAGGGGGAGGAAATGGACAGGGAAATGATAGTAAGTATACTTAGAATGGCAGAAAAAGGGGAGATATTGCTGATGGGTGATCTGAATATGCCGGATGTTAACTGGAGTGCAGTTGCAGCTGCCACTTCTAAGAGTGCAGTTATTCTAGATGCCCTACAGGGGGCATGCCTTGGACAACTAGTACTGGAGCCCACCTCGAGAGGGAGCAACATTAGACTTGATTCTCTCAAATGGAGATGGAGAGAGGATTACAGATGTAGAAGTGGGTAGCCATCTGGGAACTAGCGACCATCGAACAGTATGGTTCTCAATAAACACAGCAATAGAGTCAAGCCATACAAAGACAAAGTACTGGACTTTAGGAGGCTGACTTTGCCGAAATGGTGAGTGCCTAAGGAAATGCACTAGCAAATGGGCAGGAAGGAGGGTGGAAGAACAATGGGAATAATAAAACTGCCATCACAGAGGTAACGAGCCTTTGTGTGAAGCAAATAAACAAAACAAGATGATGTAAGAAACCACTGTGGTTCTCAAAGGAAGTGGCAGTGAAGGTTCAAGAGAAAAAGCATTCAGGAAGTACAAGGAATGCAGAAGGAGCAGGACAGAGAACTGTATCAGTTAAAGCAAAGGAAGCTGGGAAGGCAGTCAGAACAGCAAAGGCCCAAACCGAGGAAAAGATAGCCAACTCAGTTAAGAAGGGGATAAAACCTTTATAGGTACATCAGGGAGCCGAAGGAAGACCAAAGGAGGGATAGTGAGGCTTAATAAAAGGGTGGGAGGGTGGGCAGAGGAGACTGTGAAAAGGCAGAGATACTAAACAAATATTTTGCTCAGTATTTACAAAGGAAGAGGGGAGGTACATAAAACAAACAGTAGTAACACGCTGGATACAGAAGTTGATACCGCCCATTTACAAAAGAAAAGGGTTCTGAAGAACTCTTAAAACTGAAGGTGGACAAAGCAATGGGGCCTGATGGGATTCATCCCAGAAATCTAAAAGAGCTAAGGGTAGAACTAGTGACACCACTGACTACCCTTTTTAACAAATCATGGGAGGATGGGGTGGTGCCCAGGACTGGAGGAGGGCAGATGTGATTCCCCTTCACAAAAGTGGGAGCAAGGCCGAAGCAGGAAACTATAGACCTGATAGTTTAACCTCAGTGATAGGGAAAATGATGGAATCACTTCTAAGGGAAAGAATTGTCGGTATCTAGAGGCCAGAGGGGCACAGGACCCTAGGCAGCATGGATTCTACAGCGGAAGGTCATGCCAGACGAATCTGATAGATTTCTTGACTGGGTGACCAAAGTAGTAGATCAGGGAGGGCTGTGGACATGGCCTACCTAGACTTTAGCAAGGCATTTGACACAGTCCCACACAAAAGATTAATATACAAGTTAGCCAGCCTGGGTGTGGGTCCCAAGATGACAGCCTGGGTAAAGAATTGGCTGGAGAATAGGACACAGAGAGTAATAGTAAATGGAGTCCACTCAGAAGAAAGGAGGGTTACTAGTGGGGTACCGCAGGGTTCAGTATTAGGACCGGTCCTCTTCAATGTCTTTATAAGCGACATTGCAGAAGGACTGGAAGGAAAAGTATGTGTCTCTGCAGATGACACTAAGATCTGCAACAGAGTTGATGCACAGGGTGGGGTGGAAAGGATGAGAAGGACTTGGCAAGGTTAGAGGAATGGTCAAATGTATGGCAGCTTAGATTCAATGCTAGAGGTGCAAGGTAATGCACTTGGGAAACAAAAACCAGGGAAGAGTACATAATGGGGGGTGAGATACTAACAACAACAAAAATGGAGAGGGACCTGGGGGTAGTCATATCAGATGACCTAAAGATGGGCAAGCAATGTGAGAGGGCAGCAAGGAGGGCTGGGGGGATACTGGGATGCATAGGGAGAGGCATCACCAGTAGAAAACAGGAAGTTATTATCCCTCTGTACAGACAGCTGGTGAGACCCCATCTGGAGTACTGTGTGCAGTTCTGGAGACCTAATCTCCGCAAAGACATAGACAGGATGGAAGCTGTCCAGAGGAGGGCAACTAAAATGGTGCAGGGTCTGCACTGGAAGACATATGAAGAGAGACTTAAGGAGCTTAATATGTATAGCCTCGAGGAAAGGAGGGAGAGGGGGGACATGATAGAAACTTTCAAGTACCTCAAGGGAATCAACAAAGTCCAAGAGGGTAGCATCTTTCAAAAAGGTGTGCAAGAACAAGAGGGCACAATTTGAAGATAGAGGGCTGCTCAGAGGTAATTTAAGGAAGTATTTTTTCACAGAGAGGGTTGTGGATGCATGGAACAGCCTTCCGGAGGAGTTGTGGAGTCAAAATCAGTGGTGGAATTCAAGCATGCATGGGATAGTCATAAGGCAGTTCTGGGGGGTTGGGGTAGGAAGAAGTAGGCTGCTGGTTAACTAGGATCTGCAGCTTATCCAGTAGGTAGGGAAATGGGAAGACTGGGTGGGCCAAGCGGTCCTTATCTGCCGTAAAATTCTATGTTTCTATATGCCGTATCTTTTTTGACTGAGGTTGTTTTTTTTATTATTTATATTGTGTAGGCACACTGTGCCCTGGAAGGGGTTCCTGTCATAAATAAAAATACAGTACCATTATCTTCATTTTATTGCAATCTACCTTTCTAAAGTCAGGGCCCACTCTACTGAATTTAAGTTACTCAGACCCCATTAAGAGCTGCCCCCCACCCCGTGATGCTGTCCATCACTGTCCCTCAAGGATAGCAGAGAATCCCCAAAGCCAAACTGCTCATGGCACTTTATAAATGAAGGGCAATTTAGTAATTCAAATTATGCGTTCTATCATGCTGATATCTATTGTATCATTTAAACAACATGCTGACGTACAGTGCTAATCCCTGTTGTGCAATTGTTGGGGGAGTGGAAGAGTGGAAGGGGATATTTTTTGTATGTGCATTTTAAGTAAATAATTAAAATGTCTTCCTTTGAGTAATGTTGATAATGAGGGGGAGGGATAAACTCAGAGTTCTGGGAAAAGAGGCAGCGTAATAACATGTATTCATTTGTAATTTGGCTCCAGAGATGGTAGGATCTTTATTCTTGATTTTGTGCTGGTATAACTTCCCAAGTCACGGGCCTCCTCCACCAGTCAGATTTCAGGATAGTTTCGTTTTATTCTACGCAACAACCTGTGGAATGCAGCTGTACCTTGGAAGGAAGATGTTTTTGACTTTGATCTTGTTCTCTTTTACCAAGTCTGTTCTCTTGGTTTGTGTCGTTTTATCAATGTGCAGGATACAAAATCCAAAAGGAAAGCTTTTTATCACAGATAAAGACGGTGATAAAGAAGGATGAAGAACTCCCTGTTGATGATGTAAAAGGGAAAGTCCCTGAACAGCCGAAGGAGTACCTTAATGACACTGTCAGCAGTAAGTAGATGGCTAGACAAGCAGAATGTATGGGGTTTTGACACCCCCAACATCAAGTATTTATTTATTTACAATTTGGTGACTGATACAGGCACACTGAGACACAGGCTGTGGGGCCAGGATACACATGGTGCAAGGTTGGTGCACACGGGTGGGGTTGTCTGCCCCACACAAATACAGCAGGGCCAAAATACCATTGCACTAAATAGGAAAAACCAAAAAACAATCCAAAGGCAGTGAGTCACAAAATTACATTATTTATTTCACCACATGTTGATTCAAAAAAACTGCCAGTGCTCACAAATTAGGACCGGTGCAAACGAGTTGCCTTACCACTCACCGCGGCACTTCTGAGCCAGGGCTTCTTTCCAGGTATGACCCGGGGGAGGGTATACAACAGGGAGTGAAACTGCAATCACATGGTTATGACAGTAGGTGTATGAACATGTACAATAAAATCACAGCATAAGCAATGAATTTGAGAGAAAGACAAAAACAATGTAAAAAGTGTACATGAACAGTGATTATGGGGTAACCTGGTCATACGCTAAAGGAGCGTGCTGCCAGTATGTGACAAGATATTTGTACAGAACCAGTGAGGCGTACAATTCAGATTACAGAGTACACTGCATTTTTGGTTATACACCTGTGTAAGCAAAAATGGGTAAACGGGTAAAGTAGCAGAGAGGGATGGACAGAACATGGGTTGTCGTAATGTGGAGAGAAGAGGAAGAAGCCTTGTTTGTGAAATGCGTCAGTAAGCGTGGTTTGAGAGAGTGCAGGGAGGAGTACAGATGGATGGGGAGAGGGAGGCTGTTCCAAAGTGTAGGAAGTCAGACTGAGAAGGTGGACTGGCCTGCTACAGATTTACTGTGAGGGATGCGAAAGGAACGAGCAGCAGATTAATTGGAGGAGTAGGAGAAGGGGATGATGGGGTTAAGGAGAGGGGAGAGGTGACTGGGAATAGTGGCAAGCCAGCATTTGGCCGGGAAGGAGGAACAGCATGAGAGACCCCAGGCCGTGGGAGAGGGGAAGAGAGCTTAGGATATAGTGAGCAGTGATCGGTGAGAGATGGAGCACTAAGGCCAAAGTGGCAGAAGGAATGAAAAAGGTACAGCCTGGCAAGTGTAGACTGTGGGGCAGTGCTGTAGACTACATTTTGCGTAGTCAAACACAGACAAGATCATTTTATTTATTTATGTATGTATATCTTTGGTAACCAGGTAGGTGCACTGATCCAAAGGACCTTTCAGTCATGACTCGGGCCACAGGGTGGCAAAAACACAATACATAAGTGTAGTGTAGAGAAACAGTACATACAGGCACAGACCCCCCCCTAAAACATGGGGTGGTGAGGAAAAAAAGAATGTACAGTAGATAATTGGATTATACAACAACAATAGTAATAGGCAAAGGACAGTGTGATTACAACAAAAACAGTACAATTTACAGTCAGTGTCAACATTAGATTACACGATCCATTTCCACATACACATCAGGTGCCAACAAGCTGCGCATCACATGCCAGCAATCAAAGCTGTGCCGTTTCAGACAATCACATATTAATGGTGTTCTTAGGGACCAAAGAGGATTGAAGAGAATCCGAGGCAGGTGTGAAGGTTGTAATAATGTGTGTGTGTGGGGGGCGGGGGTAAGACAGTAAGGAGACAGGGGTGTGGAAAGCAGGGATGATGCTTGCACATTATAGAGCAAGGGTGGTTTGTAGGCCGTAGTGTTGTTGTGGGGTGTAGTGACAAATGGCTACAGTCAGGAGACAGGCTTTTAGATTCTGTTTCAAAGACAGGTGGGTGGGGGACGAGCGGATGGATGATGGAAGTTTGTTCCATATGGAGGATGCAGAGATGGAGAAAGCTTGGTTTCCCATGGTCGTGGTGACATGTGGTACTTGTAGTGGAGGGACTGAGGATACCCTAAGAGTCCTTGAAACTACTCTACCTCTCAGGAGGGATGAGTAGGGGGACAGGTGTTGGTTTCTGAGCGAATTGTCCAACAGGCAGCCCACTGCATAATTGAAACAACCTTGTAAAGGGAGCCACTCGAGAGACTGGAATAGTGTGCTGTGATGGATATGGTGGGGAACTGGAAGGATGAAATGACAGATGAAGTTGTATGTTGTGTTTAGCCATGAGTGTAAGGTAGAGGACATGAGGGAGTAGACGTGAGCAATAGTCAAATCAATCTTAGTGACGATCTCACGGCAGACCAGAAAAAGAAGGCATGATTTGTTCTAGGAGCGTGGATATGTTGTTCATCCACACTGTCTGGCATTGTCCCTTTCCCCTTTAAATCTTGCCGGAAGTCTTCAAGCTGGCTCCTCCTACCCACCCGGGTGGTAAATACCTCGGCTCCGCCCCATGACGCCAGATCTTCCTTTCCTCTGGAAGATACAGGTTCCCTCGTGCTTTTCTGCAGTGATTGAGGCCCTGGATTCAATTTGACGGTTTTCACCGCATCTTCTTGCTTTAAAACTCGTCAGAGTTAACGACTCGGATTCGGACATGGATGATAAGTCATCCCCCGGGTTTTGCCGGTGTCCTTGCGGACAGAAAATGTCGCGCACCGATCCCCACCTCTCGTGCATGTACTGCCTCGGTACTGTCCATGATACCTCGCAATGTACCATTTGCGCTTCCTTCCATCCGACCGTTTTGGAGGATCATCAGGCGCGCCTGAAGCTGGGGAGACCGGAGCTTCGCAATCCACCGGTAAAATCTAAGGAGGCCAGGTGGGCGGTTTCCGCGGCTGCGGGATCCGCCGAGCAGCTCGAGCAAATGGCGGCTCGAGGAGGAAGCCGCCCAAGCTTGAGCCAGCCGAGGCTCTTTCATGCGCCAACTTGGGCTCCACTTTTCAGGATCCTTTCGGATGGTGCCTGTCTCTCCCTACTAAGGGTGAGGCGCCTCGGCTCGCACTCCCGTTCAAGAAAAAAGGATCCTAAACCTTCTTCTTCTTCGGGTCGAAGAAGACGCTTCTGGGACCGGGAGCGGTCCGAGGTCTCTACTACAGTCGAGATCGCCTCCTCGGCTGCCGGGTTTTCAGACCTCCCGTCTGGACCGGGCACTGAGGTCGATGAGACGGCTGAGCCAGCCGAGATTTCTCTCGACCCTATCGAGCCGTTGTCACCGACGCTTGTCGATGATTCCTTGGAGAGGACACCTATTCTCTCCTTCCCCGACGAGGAGACCCGTCCTGCGGGTCTCCCGATTGAGGGACAAGAACCGGATCCTCGGTTTTCACCGAGTCCGGTTTCTCCCGATCGACAGAGCCGACATCGTCGGTCTCGATCGAGGAGTAAGTCCTCTTCGGTCGGTCGACCTAAAAAAGGACACAGACACTCCCAAAAGAGGCGCCGCCACCGTTTCTCATCCTCCTCGGACGAGGAGAGGCTTCGACGGAAGATCCGTCGATGCTGCGAGGATCTCATGTGGCAGCAACTCCTGCTAGCAGGCCAGAAGCCGACTTCCTCTGCGGTTCCGGCTATCACTTTGCCTCTGCCTCTTCGGCCTTCGCCGACACCAATTCCTATGGCTCCGGTTCCCTCCCGGGGCTCCGGTGCGCCTTCTGGCGCGGCCGGCTACATCCCCACCAGTATTGGTGGAACCTCCACTAAAGCTGCCCCTTGGGGGGGGTTCCCTCCAAGGGGGACCGACAGTCTCCGGGTCTCCCTCGCAGACTGTCGATTACAGTCACCCCTCATCGCCCTAGGCGTATCAAGGGAGATGTAGGTGGACAGCCTTTATATCTGGACTCCTCGGATTCAGATAATACGGGCCTTCATTCTCATGATGAGCTATCGGTGTCCGGCCTGGAAGAGGGGCCTTCCTCCTTCCAGGGCATCCTTCGGCTCATCTCTGAGTCCACAGGGATGCCCTTGCAGCCTACTCAGAAGAAGGCAGAATATCCCCTTACGGATATTCTTAAGAGGGGGGATATCCCTACGGAGGCCTTTCCAGTCGCCGAAGCCATAGTTGGCCCGGCCCTGGAACTCTGGCAGTGCCCTGCCTCTTGCCCAGCTCCGTCGGCCCGCATGGCACGCGAGTATGCGGTGCCCACAGGGTCTTTGGCAGGGTTTACTGAGCACCCCTCAGCGGAAAGCCTTGTGACTGCCTCAGTGTTCAGGCGGACGGGCAGCTCGGCGGATACTGACCACCCTCCGGACAAGGAGTCCAAACTTATGGACCACTCGGCCCGGAAGGTCTATGCAGCATCTTCCTTGGGCCTCCATCAGGCAAGCTCAGCAGTGATTATGGCACACTTCTCTCATGCCCTTTTGGGGTCGCTGGATGAAGTTCTTCCTCACCTCCCAGCTGACATGCAGACCACGGTCAAGCAGGTCAGGGACCAGGGCAGGGCTGTTGATAAACAACAGCTCCAGACTGCACTGGACATGGGTGATTCCTGTGCCCGTTCACTAGCTGCAGCGGTATCCACTCGCCGCAGGGCTTGGCTGAGGTTATCCTCCTTCCCCGTGGATACTCAGCACAAGCTAGCGGATGTGCCCTTCCTTGGCACCGACCTCTTCGGGCCAGGAGTGGCAGGTCATCTACAGCGCATCGAACAGTCGAATGCCACCTTAGATGCCACCTCTGCTAAAGGTTCTTCAAGTAAGAACCAGCAGAAGCGCAGGAAGAAGTCCTTTCGACATTCTTCCCCTGCGGTCAGACAACCACCCTTCCAGGGGGGTCAGCAACAGCAGCAGGCTCAGGCTTGGCGCCCTAGGCCCAAGCAAGGTCCCCAGCAGCCCCGCAAAGGAGGCCGAGGTGCTGGTCCAGGTTCCTCCTCCTCCTCTAAGCCTGCCCAGTGACGGGCCTGGGGTGGCCTTCCCCGTATCCGTCACACCAGTTCTGGGTCCTCCCGTGGGGGGCCGGCTCTGCCATTTCCTTTCCGCCTGGTCCAGTATCACTTCGGACAGGTGGGTTCTAGAAGTGGTCGAGCAGGGTCTGCCCCTAGAATTCGAGCAGTACCCTCCCAGCCGAGCCCATGCCCCACGGGAGGAAAGGATCTCAGTCACCCAGTCGGCCCTTCGGGACGACATTGCTCTACTCCTCCTCAAAGAGGCGGTGGCCCGAGTGCAGGATCCTCCTTCAGACCCAGGCTTTGTCTCCAGGTATTTCCTGGTGCCCAAGCGGACGGGGGGTTGGTGCCCCATTCTAGATCTGCACGACCTGAATCAGTTTCTCAGGTCTCGCACCTTTCGGATGGTAACTCTGAACCAGATCATACCATCTCTGGAGCGGAACATGTGGTTCTGTACACTGGATCTTCAGGGCCATTTTTTCCACGTCCCTATCCGTCCGTCCCATCAGCGGTTCCTCCGCTTCAGGGTCGAAGGGAACCTGTACGAGTTCAGAGCCATGCCGTTCGGCCTGTCATCGGCCCCAAGGGTCTTCACCAAATGCATCGCAGTGGTGGCAGCCCATCTACGGCGTCAGGGGGTTCGTATTTACCCCTACCTAGACGACTGGCTCCTGGCGGGTTCCTCCCTTCAGGAGGTGGAGAGGTCCAGGGACCCGACCCTCCAAACCTGCTCACTCTTGGGCCTCCTGATCAACGAGGCCAAATCGGAACTTGTTCCTTCTCAGGTGATGAGCTTCATCGGGGCAGAGCTCGACTCTCATCAAGCCAGAGCTCGGCTCCCAGCGGACAGGGCGGAGGTTCTCTCCTCCTTTGCCCAATCATTTCTGGTTGGGCGCTCGCGCCCTGCCCGGGACTTTCTGCGTCTCCTGGGTTACATGGCGGCGTGCACTTCAGTGGTCCGCTGGGCCAGACTGCACATGCGCCCCCTTCAATGGGAGCTGGCCGCCCAGTGGTCTCAGCGTCAGGGTCTCTTCGACCAGCTGATCACGGTCACCCAGAAGATGTGGGACGCTCTCCGATGGTGGACCGTCCCGAGTCATCTGCAGGAAGGAACCCTTTCGTCCGCCCCGAGCCGACAGTCGTCCTTACAACCGATGCCTCGCTCATGGGCTGGGGAGCCCACATGGGGGACAACAGGGCCCATGGCCTCTGGACCCCCAAGGAGTCCCGATGCCACATCAGTCTGCTGGAACTCAGGGCAGTCAGACTGGCTCTGTCAGCTTTCGCTCCTCAGCTCCGGGGTCAAGTGGTTCAAGTCCAGACGGACAATACCACGACCATGTACTACCTCAACAAACAGGGCGGCACGCACTCCCGTCTGCTTTGCAAGGAGGAGCTCTGGATCTGGACCTTCGGCAGCCGGCTGGAGGCGGATCTCCTAGCCATCCATGTGGCAAGAGTCGCGAACCAACTGGCGGATGCTCTCAGCCACTTAGGCCAGACATCCCACGAGTGGTCTCTCCATCCAGAGGTAGCTTACGACCTGTTCTCTCGCTGCGGCAAACCATTGGTGGACCTGTTTGCCTCCAGGGAGAACACCAAGCTGAGGCTGTACCATGCCCGCCCCCCCCTCAGCAGGGTTCGCTGCAGGAGGATGCCTTCTCGAGGCCATGGACCCCAGTCCTCTTTTACGCCTTTCCCCCCATTTCCCTTGATCCACAAGGTGTTACTCAAGGTGAGGAGGGACAAGGCGAGGGTGATCCTGGTAGCCCCAGATTGGCCACGCCAGTTCTGGTATCCAGATCTCCTCAGCCTCGGCTACAGGGCCCCGGAGCTGCTGTGTACACGCCCGGACCTGATATCAATGAACCAGGGGAAGGTCCTTCATCTGGACCTTCAATCCCTGCACCTCACAGCCTGGTTCCTGAGTGGCTAGAGTTCCAGGCTTTGGGTCTTTCTGAAGATGTCTACACCCGTGGTTGAGGCATCTTGAAAAGAATCGACCAGGAAATGTTATGCCTTCAAATGGAAGAGATTTTCCATTTGGTGCCAGGGCAAAAGCCTGGACTCCTTATCCTGCTCTGTGGCTAACATTCTAGACTACCTTTGGTCCCTCTCCAAAGGGGGTCTTCGGTCATCAACCCTTAGGGTGCACCTAGCAGCCATATCGGCCTACGTTGGCTCAGGAAAAAGTGATCGGGCGCTTTTTCAAAGGCCTGGATCACATATCCCCTCCGGTGCATGAACCTCCACCTCCGTGGGATCTTTTGCTGGTTTTGGCAAAGCTCATGGGCAAGTCATTCGAACCCATGCACAAGGCTGCGCTTTCGCACTTGTCGTGGAAGACGGCCTTCTTGGTGGCTATCACGTCAGCCAGAAGGACGGGGGAGCTCCAGGCGCTTTCGGTGGACTCCCCCATCTGGTCTTTCACAGGGACAAAGTTGTCCTGCGCCCCCACCGAAATTCCTTCCGAAGGTGGTGTCAGAGTTTCACCTCAACCAGGTGTTGATCTGCCGGTATACTACCCTAACTACACCTCGGATGCCGAGTACAGGCTCCATACTCTGGACCTCAGGCGTGCACTCTCCTACTATAAGGAGAGGACGGCGGAAATTCGGGGAGAGGTTCACCAGCTAGTTGTCACCTACGCTGAAGCCACTTCTGGCAGACCTGCAGCTAAATGGACTATTGCAAGATGGATTACATCGTGCATAAGTCTGTGTTATAATTAGCGGAGCAAGGAGGCCTCCAAGGGATAGAGCTCATTCTACCACTTCATAATGCTGCTTCTAGCTGTCGGGATATCCCTATCCAGGAAATCTGTCGGGCTGCTACCTGGAAGTCAGCAAACACCTTCGTATTACCCATTACCACATCGACCTTGAGTCACGACGTGATGCTGGTTTTGGGGCCTCTGTTCTCCAATCTCTGTTTCCTAAGTAGGGGGTGTGCGCCTTGCCTCCCTCCTCCTGGAGAACTGCTATGAGTCTGCCAGACAGTGTGGATGAACAACATATCCACGCTCCTAGAAGAACAGGTTACTCACCTGTAACAGTAGTTCTAGGAGTGGTATATGTTGTTCATCCACACACCCCCGACCTCCCCGGCTTTAGGCACACAACCTGGCTTCCAGCGGGCTAGAGCTGGCGTAATGGGGCGGAGCCGAGGTATTTACCACCCGGGTGGGTGGGAGGAGCCAGCTTGAAGACTTCTGGCAAGATTTAAAGGGGAAAGGGACAATGCCAGACAGTGTGGATGAACAACATATACCACTCCTAGAACTACTGTTACAGGTGAGTAACCTGTTCTTTTTATACAACATACCAAGCTTCAGGCAAAATTTCTTGTGCATGGCATCGGTATGGATAGAAAAGCAGGGATTCTGGTCCAGTCACAACCCTATGTGCTTAGAATGGGGTACCTATTCAAGCAGGTTGCCATCCAGAATTGAAAAGACAGGTGTACAGTATGTTGGAGCCTTGCTAATCTGTGTGTGGTGCCAAATGTAAGAGGAACAGTTTTTCGTCATTAAATGAGAGCTGGCTTGCATGGAACCATTGTCAAAGTCTTGCTGGAGTGAGGACTACAGCTCAGGGACCAAGACACCTGAAGCAAACTGAAGTGTGTCGTCTGCATACATTTGTGTGTGGGAAGAGACATGGGTAGATGGTGAGGTCATTTAGGAAGATGAAGAAAAGGATAATGGCTAAAAAAAGGAAAAATATAGAATTTTGTTACTCCAGCAGTAAGTAGATTGCTGCGTGTTTAACCAGGTGAGACACACTAAGCTGAAAGCTTGTTTACAGGTGCAACCTGGGAGCACAGGGAAGCTAAATGACTTGCTCAGGGTCACACAGTATGCAAGTGGGAGCTGTGGATTCAAACCCAGGTCTCCAGATTTGCAGCTCAGAGCCTTAAACCACTGTGCTATACTGCCTGCAAATGTGAGGAGTTCATGGAATTTTCTCAGCCCCTAAGCTAACCTAAAGTTTTGCCCCTGCTGTCTAGCTTGAGGCGGTGCTGACTAGGCCTCCTTTTTTGCTGCCAGCACTGAACAGTTGAATGGATGGATGGATGACCTGCTCAACTGCTTAGATAGCACTTTGTAGCCCTGTGTAATGATCCTGCACCCTTACCCTGTCATTATTAGTTACTAGTAGCCTACAAGTTTAACTGACTACTCTGCAGTTACTCGTTCGCTGCTTACTCTTTGCTAGTTTATTGTTCAAACTGCTCAGAGTTATTTATTGATTAAACGTACCTACTTTGCCAGACAGACCTTGAATTGTACTGTTTAGGTTTTGCAATGCTATGAATCCTGTTTACCTGCCCGCATCTGCCTCCCCTCTGTCCCACATGTCCCTCTATCCCCCTCTGTCCCACAGGTCCCTCTATCCCCCTCTGTCCCACAAGTCCCTCTATCCCCCTCTGTCCCACAAGTCCCTCTATCCCCCTCTGTCCCACAAGTCCCTCTATCCCCTCTGTCCCACAAGTCCCTCTATCCCCCTCTGTTCCATAAGTCCCTCTATCCCCTCTGTTCCACAAATCCCTCATCCCTCAAATCCCTCTATCCCCTATTCTGAGCCACAAATCCCCTCTACCCGCCTTTGTCCCACAAGTCCCCTCTATCCCCCCTCTGTCCCACAAGTCCCCTCTCTTCACCAGTTCTCACTCTTATTCAAACAGTGTCTGGCTAAGATGATGTGAGTAGTCAGGACAGGCAGGTATTTTGAGGGGGTGGGGGAAATGTGCTACATGGGTTAGGGGAAGCAGGAATTTACTTCTGGGACTTTGGGAGGAGAAGGGGGGGATTTAAGATTTGGAAGTAGTTGGAGGAAGGGACACTTTTTTTTTATACTGGGACTTGGGGAGGAGAGTAGGAGTTTGGGTGCTGCTAAGTGGATGGGAGAAAAGGGGTCATTACTATCATTTAAGTTTTTTTTATTTGAACTTACTTTGAAACAGGCTGTCACTAAACTTTGTACAGTACAGTACTAGGGGGTTAAGCAACGTTTTTTTGTTTTTTTTTACTTCACCGGGAAGACTTTGCAAAGCATAGCGGTGGCACTTCGCCAGTCCCTACATGATATGGGAATATGCATCAATATATGTCAACATGTATGTATTCAGAATTTAATGGTCAAATGTGTGCTGAACGGTACTGATGTTTATCGAACTACTGTACTCTAGGAAATGTTCGCGTTCATTTTATTATCGCGTTCTTCGCGCTTTTAAAAAACCGCAAACATTACCAGATCGTAAATTTTTTGAGACTGTTATTTTAACATCAGTATGTCCCTTAAACTACTATACTAGCAGTATGTCCATTCAATGATGTCTTTAAACTGGCCCCTTCCACTGCAGCTACAACGGCAGCTAGAGACTTCAGCAATCAGTTTCAGAAACATCCAGTTTTTTATTATTTTTAAAAAGCAAACGTGGGGGGGGGGTACGTGGCCTGACCAGGCAGAAGATGGCAGCATAATTCAGAATCTCTGCAGGAATGACTGCAATCTAACCTCGTCCAGCCTTCACCAGACCTTTCTTTGGTACCAACTCCTGTGACCATCCTGTAATCTTACTGCCTGACACAGTTTGTAAGTCATTTTTGATCCATCATGTACTTATATTCAATTATTCTACACTGTACTGCAGCATACTAGGCCTCATCCTTCAGCACCATGGCAGATCTCCAAGCACAGCAAAGCTCACTTGCTAGAGTGGAAGTAATGTTTTCTAAACTGATGGCTGAGATTAATGATCTAAAAACCTCCACCCAACAGAATGCGACCACTCTTGAAACTTTTGGCCAGAAAATTGCATTTAATGAGAAAGCAACGGCCTGTAATACCACTACTATTCATGACCTCCAGGCTACTGTCCGTAATCAAGATCGAACTATTAAATCCCTACAAGCCAAAATTGATGATACTAAAAATCGTAATCGTCACAACAATTTACGTTTTTTTGGCTGCCCTGAAGGTGTAGAATTAGGAGACACTACTGCGCTTTTATTACATGTGCTGCCTGCAATGCTTAAACTGCCTCCTGACCTAACGTTAATCATTGAAAGGTCACACCGCATTCTGGGTTCCAGGCCAGTATCAGACCAGAGACTGAGGCCCATCATTGCGCACTTCTTGAACTATTCCCATACAGAATTAATATTGAAACGAGCCAGAGAAATGGGGAAACTTCAGAGGCAAGAGTTTAATATTTCCATCTACAGAGACTTTTCAAAAAATGTAACCATTAGAAGGAAGGCCTACAATCCACTTAAACAAATCCTCCACCAAAGAAGCATTAAATTTGCTCTACGTTACCCCGCGACACTACGCCTTTTCTCAGGCTCTTCCATCAAGGATTTTGAAACCCCTGATGCCTTAGCCAACTATCTGGAGGTTTCTCTTTGTAATCTTACCCTGGGAGGTTCAGCAGCAATTGACAACCTGAAAAACTGCTCTGGCAGCCACATGGAGGGAGGACGACGAGGTTTGGGAGCATGGGGAAGGTGTTGCAGAACTTGCAGCTCCAAGCAGCAATGTCACAACTGATTTTACCCCGAGGCAATCAACATGGCTGCAAGAGACGCTTCTGTTGGGGCATTATTCTTCAAGACTTTCATGCTGTTCTAGTGAGGTCTCAGCCCAAACACCCCAAGCTGCAGCCTCTCATCTTCAAATCGACCCCTCTATTCCCTTGAGTGATAAATTTGCTCTTTTGGAGGATGACATGCACTCTTCACAGGAGGATCTTTCCCAGCAAATTTCGGAGTAACATCCGTCTAATTTGGGCCCGGCGCATCAGGGATGTATTTCTGCCAGTAGTTCATGGGCAGAAGCAGTTGCAAATTCCCCCCTCAAGTCTTTAGAGCCGCCCAAAAAGAAACGTAAGGCAAAAGCCAAAAGCAAAAACTTCAATAGTCACAATCCCGCTAATAAATCTAAGGTTTTATGAGCTTAAATGGTCAGTAATATGGTCACAGTTACTATATCTTGGTAGGTTTTGCTTCCAGGATACTTAAAGGGAGTGCCAGTACACTTTTTCTGCCTAGCCGCCCGCTCTAGAGTCTATGCTACCTGGTTGCTTTCGCTTCCCAGCGGTGCAGAAAGCAAAGGCTGTACATTGTATGATCAATTTACTTTTTGTTGCAGTGTTTAAATGAGCAGTTTAAAGGTCTTCAAGGGAACTTCGGTATATCAGCAATGCTTTTCTAAGCCATTATTTTAATGTTAGATCTTATACATTACCTCACTAAACAGGCTCTCTGTATCTAGCCTTTTACTCTCCAATTTAGCAGTGCATCAGGTTTATAATCTTTGGGCTGTTCAGCTGCATATCCCCAATCAGTAGGCATCCTAATTATTGCCTTTTCTTTTTTTTTTAATGCGAATTATCATATATTACAAGGCAACTTACCCCTTCCTTCTCCTGATGACAGGTTCTTAAGTATTATTGCCAACCATATTCAATCCATCTCCTTCCCTATGCTCTGTTATTCTTACTACCTGTGTTTACAATATGGAACTATCATTAGCACTCAAAGAGGTGGGCTATGTTTTGTGTACTGTTACAAAGGATTGTCAATCTACATCTCCTTTGTACTCGTTATTTTACTCGAAGCCTACAGATATCATAGAGATCCACTGTTGTGTGGTCCCTCCTGTTTTGGGGCTTACTGGGCCTAGTCTTTTAGAACTAGTCACCCCATATAACACCTATTTAGGTGATTTTCGAGTAATTGGAGCGGACCTTTAATATGACTATCTCCTTTGTCCACAGTTATCACCGAAGCCTGTACCTCTCCTTATAATCCTGATTTGCATCTAGCTCGGGGCTTAAGGGTTTAAATTGGCCTCCCCTCCCCCCCCCCATATTGTATTTATTATGTACTTATTCTGTTGCATTGCAAAGTATACTCAGAGTCACTAATGTGGTAATGATCTACTTTTCCTTTTATATCTATGCATTTGCATTCCACCTGGCTCCCTGAATTCCTTGTTCTATGTCTAGGCTGTACTGGCATCTCGTATATGGTTCTTTAATTTACTGTTATTTCGAGTTGGTATATCTTGTACTGTTACTACTAATGTTTATAAATAGTTTCTGGTATTTAGCTTATCCTTATACCTTGTCCTGATAGCTTAGACTTAAGCTGAGCTTATTACAGTCCCCTGCCTTTCTTGGTATTATTCCCTTTCAGTTTAGTGTATCAGGAATATTTGCTTTATTATATTACTGGGATCAGACTTAGGTTTGGGCCGATATTTATAACCGGTCCTCCCTAGTCTCCTCCCTACATCGACGGCCCAGAGCATGGTGAGAGAGACTCTTAGCCAGTTGGCCGACTCATATCTCCTCACACCCATAAAAGGTTTTCTTTATTTAGCTTACTAGTGTTGTTGTTGTTGTTGTTGTTGTTGTTGTTGTTAATGACTTTTCTCCTTCCCCATCTCTAGTCTAACTTTAATATGATATATGTGCCGTTCATGTATCATGTATCTCACTTTTTTTGGCGTGAATGTTCCTGCCACTCTCTGAATATACGCAAGCTCTCTATATTGTATTCTAATCATCCTCTGCCTCATTTTTTTGTCCCTTCACACTCCAGCGGTTATTCCGTTTCTTTAACACCGACAATACGAGTGACATACTTTTATATACATGGAATGTGAAGGGACTTAATTCTCCTTGTAAGCAAAAGCAGATTCTTTCACATCTCAAAAAACATAAAACACAAATTGCTTTCCTTCAAGAAACAAAATTATTAGCAGAGGATGTTCATAGACTTAAAAAATATTGGGTCGGTCAGATCTATGAATCATCCTATACTTCAAAAAAAAGAGGAGTTGCTATTCTTATTCATAAGAGTCTCAAATGATCCCTTGTAAACTCCCTTTCCGACACTGACGGCAGATGTGTGATGGTTAAGTTGAATACCAAGTCTGGTCCTCTTCTGCTTGTTAATGTCTATGCACCCAACTCCGATTCCCCAGAGTTTTTTCACAATTTAGCTCAACAGATTCTGTCCTTTAACACTGATAATATACCAGTTATTCTTGGAGGGGATCTTAACTTAGCTTTAGAAGCCAGCATAGACAGAAGTAGCCCCACTACAGATGCCCACCCTAGAAGAATTAAAGCCCTCTCATTACTAATGCAAGATGTTGGATTAGCTGATGTATGGTACCTCCTTCACCCCCATGATCGAGAATTTACTTTTTACTCCTCTCTACATAAGACATACAGTAGAATTGACTACTGGTTAGCCTCTCCTGTTATAATGGAAAAAACTCTTGATTCATCCATCTCTCCTATCTTAATCTTAGACCATTCTCCTGTCAAATTGCTACTTTTATGGGGCCCATTAGCACCTAAATCTTCTTACTGGCGGCTGGACCCTCTCCTTCTCAAGGATCCCAATTTCTTACCCATGATCAAAGCACAAATTCAGGGCTTCCTCTTTCACAATACCCCAACCGAATCTTCTGTGTACTCTATATGGGAAGCTCTTAAAGCTACAATTCGAGGGAAAATTATCAGTTATGCTGCACATAGGAAAAGAGTAAGGGAATAACAACTGGCTGATCTGGAAAAATCTCTTAAGGCTAAAGAGAATTTATACTTTTCTTCTAATAAGCACTGTCCTGATTCTCAACTTCATCTTGAAATTCTTCAACTTAGAGTTAAAATTAACAAATTAATTTCTCGTAAAACCGAACTGGCCTTGTTTAAACTTAAATATAAGTTTTGGGAACACGGCGATAAAAACGCGAAACTCCTCTCTTACCAGCTCAAAGCACAACAAATGGAATGACATATCCTAAGCCTAAAAGATGAAGAGGGTAAAATTCACTCTGACAACCCCTCTATAAACCATATAATGGAAACCTTTTATCAAAAACTATACTCTAACATAAACCCTCCATCTACTTTACAAATTCAACAGTTCCTTAAATCATTACATTTTCCTCATCTTTCTACTCTTCAAACAAATTCTTTAGATGAACCCTTCTCGCTTCAGGAAATCCAGAAAGCTTTGACTTCCTTGAAATCCAGCAAATCCCCTGGAGGTGATGGATTCCCTGTTGATTTCTATAAAATGTTTTCCGACACTTTCTGTCCCTTTCTTCTTAATGTTTATCAGGAAGCTTCCAACACTGGCAAACTTCCCCCATCTTACACTGAAGCAATCATAACCCTAATCCCTAAGAAGAAAAAAGACCCCACTCACCCCGCAAGTTACAGGCCCATCTCTTTATCAAACACGGATGGGAAGATATTTGCTAAACTACTAACTTCTCGACTTGAATCCTTGATTCCCAAGCTAACTCATCATTCACAAGCAGGTTTTATTAAACATAGATCTGGTTCTGATCACCTACGTTCCTTATTTAATCTAATTCACAAAGCCAAATCCCTCAAGACGCCAGCTGCAGCCATAGCTATTGATTTCGAGAAGGCGTTTGATTACTTAAACTGGGACTACCTTCATCAAGTTTTATCTCATTTTGGTCTTTCTCATACCTTTTGCTCCTGGATCAGGCTATTATATAACTCCCCAGTTGCTAAAGTAGTTACTACGCAGATAATCTCTTAATCTTACTCGAAAACTTGAATGAGTCCGGGCCCCTGTTGGTTGATTTGCTTAATAATTTTACTAACATTTCTGGCCTTGCTTTGAATTATGGTAAATCACAAACTCTGCCCCTTAACGACCACTGTAGAACCTTTATAAACATACCTCTTGGATTCCTTTGGTCACCACAGGGTATAACTTATTTAGGAATCAAAATTACTAGTAATTTAGGGAAGATATAGGACATTAACTTTAATCCCGTACTAGATAACATCAAAACAATTCTGGACAGATGGAAGCTTCTTAATCTCTCCTTCATGGGGAAAATTGCAGCCATCAAGATGTCCATATCTCTCAAGATTCTTTACCTCTTTGCCAACATTCCTTTAGTCTTACCATCCTCCTTTTTTGCTAAAATTAATAAATTAATAGGCAACTTTATCTGGGATGGGGAAACCACCGAGATGTAACCGCAACAAACTTCGATCATATTGGAAAAACGGGGGATTCGGACTCCGCTGGTTCAAAGGCTACTTCTGGGCTTTTTGAATGGCCCAAACCATTAAATGATTTCAGAAACCCTCCTCTCACTCACCACTATGGGTTGCAATGGAATCCGCATTGTGCCCTTGAGGAGTTCCCACTTCCTTCATCTTTAATCCCATTTCCTGTAAACTAAAATCTCACCTGATTGTATCATCCTCTGTTCTTTATTGGAAACTAACCCACACATTCCTGAAATCCAATCCAGCACCTTGGTTTTATACCCCCTTATGGAGCAATCCACTGCTCGCTCTAGAACATCACCCAATTTTCTGTCGTACATGAAGGAACAAAGGCATTTTCTTTCTCGGAGGTATCTTGGACCAGAATTCAATCACTCTTAGATTATTCTCAGACTTCCAGGCTACGTGGAAACTTCCTAAACAGGACTTCTGGAAGTTTTTTACATATTTGGGCAGGTTATAATTCTCTTTCTAGTTTAGTGTATAAGTATACTCTTCTAAACCCATACATCTCACACTGGACTAATTTATCAGTAAAATTGAATAGCTCCATTTACAAAGACATTATTTATAATCTACCTGATCAGTCTATACAGGCCAAAAATAAATGGAGTACTCTTGTTAACTACAATATTTCAGATGCACAATGGAGTAGTTGTTGGCATCTTGCACATAATACCTTTAAAGATGCCCGTAGTTCTTTAATACAAACTAAAATCCTACATCTTTGGTATAGAACCCCCCTCCGTGCTTCAGTGAATGGGCCTATTAAATAATAATAACTGCTGGGCTGCAATTTGACCAACAGGGATCTACTTCATATCTTGTGGTCGTGTGCTCCCATTAATAAACTCTGGCGTAAAGTCTATTTACTTGTCTCCAGAGTAACAGGACAAAAACTACCTTTTGAACCCAAGCTATTCCTTCTAGGCATCCTTATCCCCAATAGCTCTCCCCTCTCACATGCACATTTTAGATGGCTAAACATACTTTCTCTTCTGGCCAAGCATCCGATTCTTATGAAATGGAAATCGACTCTGGTGCCTTCTCTTTCAGATGTTCTTCAAAACCTTTTTCAGTATGCCTTCCTAGACCGATTATCACATGTTACTCATAACCAACTCACTGTATATGACAGATGTTGGCAGGATTACTTCAAGTACATCGAACTTAGTTCTTCTAGACCCTAATCCTTAGGGATATTTAGCCCTCTTCTTATTTTGCTGTCAGATTAGGTTTTCCCAAAACTTTTGTGCACAGATATCTCTTCTTTTTTGCCTCCTTCTCTATTTTCTCCCTCTCTCCTTCCCTTCCTCCTTGCTTTTTTCTCTTCTTTCTTTGCACACTTTTCTCTTATCTTTACCTCTCCATTACGGAACATTTTGTTCATATTACCACATTTATCACTTTTTGTCATTTATTGAATGCCTTGCCATAGCCTGCCCCAGCATTTATTTCGTACATGGTTGCCATTCCTGATTTTATAATACCCTATTGATTGTTACCCTTCTACTCTCCACTTATAACCTGTCTAGGTTTGTGTTTTATTATCAATACACATATATAAGGCTTCTCCAATATGTTTACCCTAAATACTGTGTTTAAGTGATATGTTATACCTTATATGGAGGATGTTCTTCTGTTGTATAAGATGTGTGCTTTCTTATATATTCAAATTTCAAAAAAAAGATAAAGTGAAAAAAAAAAAGTAAAAAAAGCAAGACAGCAGGCAATGGTAGGTAAAGCATCGGCCTCGGCATTCAGTACTGTATCTCAAGCCGCCCGCTTCTCAGACAGCAAGTATCCTCTTCTCAGTCTGTCTAACTTGCCATTTCAGCATCTAGCCCTGTTCGTGTTGCTAGCTGCTCCGAAGTAACATCTGCAAGATCAAAAGGATACTATCTTTTGACAGCTTTACTTGCAGTAATCCAGCACAGTATCGACATTGTGAGATGGAGTGACACCCAAAGATGTGATCAGTGTCTGGTTCCGGTATTTAAACGGAGTAGCAGCCGCAGTAAGTAACTGAGGTTAATGTGTGTCCAGTACAGCATTTAGGGATGGGCACATTGACTTAACTTCAGTGTGAAGAGCTAACAGTTACTGGTACCTAAACGGGATGTTCAATTACAACAAATGCTGGTAATACAGTGGCATGGTCAATCACTGCTATTTTCACCTCTGGCATTGTGAACATTTGCAGCCACGAACAAGTTCGGCCAGCTGCTCCCGCTAACATTTCCGGATGTGAAGAAAATCTGTTTTACAGTATATTGACAGTAAAAAAACATGTTGACATGACTCCAAGATTTTGTAAAGCAAGATGTTTTTGACCTAACAGAAGTGCCTCACAGTTTCAAGTGAATGGTCCAGGTTCAGGAGAGCTGGCGCTCAGGTGGCCAGGCTTGGAGCACATCACGGTCCAGCACTGCAGTAGCTCATGCTGGTGGGCTGCGAAATGTGTTCTCTTGGCAGAAGCATGCTGCATGTGTGGTGAGGCACTCCCCCATAGATGCTGCGCATTCAACCTGGGGCACAGACCAGACAGAAAGGGTGAAAAAACTTGGCAGATGCTGGACGAAAGCATGCACAAACACCCACAGCACTCATCTCCAACACAGCACTCATCTCCAACAGATCCTGGTCCCCGAAGGACCTATTGGGATAGGCAAGCCATGGAGGATGGAAAATGAGGTAAGTACTTAGAGCAGGTGAGTTTCGGGGGGAGGGGCAGATGGGGCTGGTCAGAAAAAGAGCATAAGCCTTGGAATAAAAAAAACAGTATGTTCAGAAGTTGGCCTTTTTCCAAGAAGATCCAGGGGAGGGAAGGAGGGTTGTCACATCACTCTAACACTACTACCTATGGATGTAGGGGCTACAGTGCAAGGACAGCAGTATAGGGAGAGAGAGGATGCCATTAGGTACCTGGCTGAGATGTACATAGAAACATAGATTTTGACGGCAGATAAGGACCGCTTGGCCCACCCAGTCTGCCCATTTCCCTACCTAATGGATAAGCTGCAGATCCTAGTTAACCAGCAACCTACTTCTTCCTACCGCCACCCCCTAGAATGGCCTTATGACTGTCCCATGCATGCTTGAATTCCACCATCGTTTTTGACTCCACAACCTCCTCCGGAAGGCCGTTCCATGCATCCACAACCCTCTCTGTGAAAAAATACTTCCTTAAATTACCTCTGAGCCACCCCCCATCTTCAAATTGTGCCCTCTTGTTCTTGCACGCCTCTTTTTTTGAAAGATGCTACCCTCTTGGACTTTGTTGATTCCCTTGAGGTACTTGAACGTTTCTGTCATGTCCCCCCTCTCCCTCCTTTCCTCGAGGCTATACATATTAAGCTCCTTTCGTCTCTCTTCATATGTCTTCCGGTGCAGACCCTGCACCATTTTAGTTGCCCTCCTCTGGACAGCTTCCATCCTGTCTATTCTTTGCAGAGATTGGGTCTCCAGAACTGCACACAGTACTCCAGATGGGGTCTCACCAGCTGTCTGTACAGAGGCATAATAACTTCCTGTTTTCTACTGGTGATGCCTCTTCCTATGCATCCCAGTATCCCCCCAGCCCTCCTTGCTGCCCTCTCACATTGCTTGCCCACCTTTAGGTCATCTGATATGACTACCCCCAGGTCCCTTTCCATTTTTGTTGTTGTTAGTATCTCACCCCCCATTGTGTACTCTTCCCCTGGGTTTTTGTTTCCCAGGTGCATTACCTTGCACTTCTTAGCATTAAATCTAAGTTGCCTTACATTTGACCATTCCTCTAACCTTGCCAAGTCCCTTCTCATCCTTTCCACCCCACCTTGTGCATCAACTCTGTCGCAGATCTTTGTGTCATCTGCAGAGAGACATACTTTTCCTTCCAGTCCCTCTGCAATGTTGCTTATAAAGACAATGAAGAGGACCGGTCTTAATACTGAACCCTCCGGTACCCCACTAGTAACCCCCCTTTCTTCTGAGTGGACTCCATTTACTATTACTCTCTGTGTCCTATTCTCCAGCCAATTCTTTACCCAGGCTGTCATCTTGGGACCCACTCCCAGGCTGGCTAACTTGTATATTAATCTTTTGTGTGGGACTGTGTCAACTGCCTTGCTAAAGTCTAGGTAGGCCATGTCCACAGCCCCTCCCTGATCTACTACTTTAGTCACCCAGTCAAAGAAATCTTCAGATTCATCTGGCATGACCTTCCTGCTGTGAACCCACGCTGCCTAGGGTCCTGTGCCCCTCTGGCCTCTAGATACTCGACAGTTCTTTCCTTCACAAGTGATTCCTTCATTTTTCCTATCACTGAGGTTAAACTAACAGGTCTGTAGTTTCCTGATTCTGCCTTGCTCCCACTTTTGTGAAGGGGAATCATATCTGCCCTCCTCCAGTCCTCGAGTACCACCCCACCCTCCCATGATTTGTTAAAAAGGGTAGTCAGTGGTGTCACTAGTTCTACCCTTAGTTCTTTTAGAATTCTGGGATGAATCCCATCGGGCCCCATTGCTTTGTCCACCTTCAGTTTTAAGAGTTCTTTCAGAACCCTTTCTTCTGTAAATGGGCTGGTATCAACTTCTGTATCCAGAGTGTTTCTACTGTTTGTTTTAGGTACCTCCGCCTCTTCATTTGTAAATACTGAGCAAAATATTTGTTTAGTATCTCTGCCTTTCACAGTCTCCCTCTGCCCACCCTCTCTCCCCTTTATTAAGCCTCACTATCCCTCCTTGGTCTTCCTTCGCTCCCTGATGTACCTATAAAAGGTTTTATCCCCCTTCTTAACTGAGTTGGCTATCTTCTCCTCGGTTTGGGCCTTTGCTGTTCTGACTGCCTTCCCAGCCTTCTTTTGCTTTAACTGATACAGTTCTCTGTCCTGCTCCTTTTGTGATTCCTTGTACTTCCTGAATGCTTTCTTTTTCTCTTGAACCTTCACTGCCACTTCCTTTGAGAATCATAGTGGTTTCTTACATCGTTTTGTTTTGTTTATTTGCTTCACAAAGGCTCGTTACCTCTGTGATGGCAGTTTTATTATTCCCCATTGTTCTTCCACCTTCCTTCCTGCCCATTTGCTAGTGCATTCCTTAGGCACTCACCTATTTTGGCAAAGTCAGCCCTCCTAAAGTCCAGTACTTTTGCCTTTGTATGGCTTGACTTTATTGCTGTGTTTATTGTGAACCATACTGTTCGATGGTCGCTAGTTCCCAGATGGCTACCCACTTCTACATCTGTGATCCTCTCCATCTCCATTTGAGAGAACCAGGTCTAAGATTGCTCCCTCTCAAGTGGGCTCCAATACTAGTTGTCTAAGGCATGCACCCTGTAGGGCATCTAGAATAACCCCACTCTTCGAAGTGGCTGCTGCAACTGCACTCCAGTTAACATCTGGCATATTCAGATCACCCATCAGCAATATCTCCACTTATTCTGCCATTCTAAGTATACTTTCTATCATTTTCTTGTCCATTTCCTCCCCCTGAGAAGGGGGTCTGTATACAACCCCTGTGCGGATTGTGGTGCCATTGCCTGTCTCCAAATTTACCCACAGTGCTTCTTCTCCTCCGTTTACCCTTTTGTTCTGTTGCTTTTATTCCTTCCCTTATGTAAAGAGCTACTCCTCCTCCTCTTTTACCCTCCCTGTCCCTCCTGTAGATAGTGTATCCTGGTATGTTTACGTCCCAGTCATGGTTTTGTGTGTACCATGTTTCTGTGACTGCCACGATATCCAGATGTTCCTCCTCCATCAAGGCCACTAATTCAGGAAGCTTGTTACCCAGACTACAGGCATTGGTACTCATTGCTCTCCATTTTTTGATGGTTTTACCTTCTGTTGCAGCATCCCCCACTGACCTTTCTACCTCGGCCTTTTTTTCATTTAGTACCCTGTTTTGTAGGGATAGGCTGGGATTTTCCTGCTGCTTATCAGTGCCTCCCCCTTTGACTAGTTTAAAAGCTTGCCAATGAAGCATTTAAACCGATTGCTCAAAAGACTTGTTTCCTTCCTGGAGAGATGCAGACCATCCTGCCAGAAGAGGCTGGTGTCCCTCCAGGTGGAACCCCAGTCCCCAATGAAGCCAAACCCCTGTGCTCCACGCCATTTTTTCAACCATTCATTAAACTGCATGTTGCAAAGTACCCTCACCTCACCCATGCCATTGACAGGCAGCACCTCTGAGAAGTATACTGTGTGTGCTACTTGTCTTTGGCCCCTCCCCAACTCTACAGTGTCCTCCTGCACTGCTCTAATCTCATGATGAGCCAAGTCATTTGTCCCTAGGTGGACAATGACGTCCAGCTCAGACTCCCTTGCAACTGTTCTCGTGATCCTGAGGATGCGCTTCCTGTCCCTCCAAGCTATGGCACCAGGCAGGCACCTTACTTCAGTTTTCCCTGTTCCCCCCAGTTCTATCCTCCTAATAATTGGGTCCCCACCAGGAGCTGCTTCCTTTCCCTGTGGTGTCCTCTGCCTGCTTCTTGTGGGCCTCTCTTGTGACAGTTATCATCAGTCTTCTCTGCGGGTGCATCCATAGGGGAGCTATGCTCCCCCAGAATAGTGTGTGGATTGTGGAGTGGAACAGTTGACTGGGTGTGCCTCTGTTCCACCATCCTCACCCTCCCTGAGCCCACTGTGGTCCAACTGCTGTGCTTTCTTTGCAACCTCTGAGGTAGTGGTGGTGGCTGTGGTGCTCCCTGGATGGGAGAGGTTCCCTTCCTACTGTCCAGTGTGGCCTGGGGGAAGGTTCCCTTACTACTGTCCAGTGTAGCCTGAAGACGGGCAACTTCCTCCCTCACGGCAGAGAGTTATCTGCAAATAGGACAGCATCTCAGCCTCCAGAAAGACTCCCGGAAGACTGCTGCCCCACAGCCATTACATTGCACTACTCCCCACATGTTTATCTACTTTTTTTTTGTTTGTTTTTGTGTGTGTGTGCATGTGCGTGCGTGCGTGATTGGTTTGTTATATAGAAATATATATATTATACAATGTGTATGCTTATGTTGTCAGTGCAATGTGCTAGAGAGGATATGACAGTGATATGCACCTTGCACTCTTGAGGAAATGATGTTAGAACCTCAGGTATAAAGGAACTATTTCCAGGGGTGGGAAGGGGTTGGGCCTAAACTGTGCCCTCACAAAACAATCAGCTAAAAGCTCTCACCTACCACTGTGATGAGTGCCTTCCTGTCAGCAAGATGCCATACACAACAGTTTGACAGAGAAAATACCCTGCTAATCAAACAGAGAAAAATCCAGACATCCAAGTCAGACACAGGTAAACCTCCCCATCCCCAAAACAGCCTGGTGGTTTGTTAGCCACAAAGCAAAATCAAATATGCAGTTATTTCAGCCCTTCTGAAGATGCTGACAAGATAAGCAGGTTTGAAAACCCCCTTCCTGAATTAAAAACTAAAATAATTAAACACAAAGCGGCAGTGTGGCACATTTGTTTGGGGGGGGGGGGTCATGTTAGCCACACACTGCACACAATCAAGTGGGGCAAGCGCCAGAAAAAAATGGGAGGGTTAATGTGCCGACAGGGATTTGGGAACCCCGTAGTAGCGCTATGTCTGTGTTTGGGGAATAATGCCGAGGGGACTGGGCACCCCTCAGCAGACCACAGCAATAAAGGGGCACATATGCCAACAGGGGGATTCGGCACTCCCAAAGTCGGCTTCCTAGGGACTGTGAGTGACCAGCGGGCAGTGAACCACTGCCCACCATGTTTATTGAAATGTTACACCAGGCAAGGCTCGCCCTGCAATGATAGGTCACTCCCTCATTGCAGCGGCCAATTCGTTTCAACTTGGTGGCACACTTGCTGAACTAGTGTCAGCAGCAGCGTGCCACCGCATTGGGGAAACACAGCCAAGCCTCAGAATGCAGTGGGGGCATTGGCCGTCACAGTGCTGCACCTCCAAAACCCTGCTTCTCTCCTAAGCTGTCACATAATGTTTCTTGTGCATGCGCGCAAGCAAACATAAAAAAGGCATGTTTTACTAGCAAGCACCCTCTGCTGGTAGAAGCAAGAAAACTACTTTTTTAAAAACCCCACAAAATCAAATGTTTTGCAAATATTTTTATTAATTTCATTAAAATAACTTAATTTTTTACAATTTTTAGCTTGTGGGACCCATTTTATAAGCGGAATAAGCCACTCTGAGATGTGGTTTATGGGCTGATAAGAGCACTTCCCTGGTGCTAAGAGCACTTCTCAGGTGCTAAAGGCACTTTGCGCAAGCACCTTGTGCCTCATAACGCACGTGGGGCATATTAACCCATAAACTATACCTCATTGTGTCTTATTCTTTATGTATAGGCAATGTGAAAGATGAGATTCACTCATCTGCCTATCATGGGGGAATTGAGGATCTTCATTGAGGGGATATCTCTTTGGAACTACAGCCTTCAGGCACTAGGACCGCATAGAAACTTTTTTTGCTAGCAGTCTTCTGGGGCCACCCACGACGATGACGTCAGCTGACGTTGCCACGCCTATATATATAGTGCGTGGCCCCGTGCCCTCCTCAGTTCTTTTCTTGCCATCGACCAGTGCACGTCAGACTCCTTGGTGACATGTCGCTTCAGTCGACTGCCAAAACTTCTTTCCTTTTTTGTTTAGACCACGATGTGAAAGCCTGCAAGGTCTGCCACAGGTTCAACCAGGCCACATGGAGACGCTGCCAAGAAGACCTCAAGAAATTCTGCTGGAGCAGCAAGTAAAAGCTATGGAAAAGGAGCTCCGGGCCAGAAGCTCTGCCACTTCCCCAGCCCTGTCCTTGGGCTCCCAGTCCTCTACGTCCCAGGACAAATTGGCCGGGAAAGACAAGCACTGAGACAGGTCCTCTCTGGCTCACTTGCGGTCATCGCAAAAAGCACCGGACGTGGCTGGGTCATCGTCATTCCTGACTTCGACCTCTGCTTCAGCTCACACTCTTTTCTTTGCAGGGCCAGCGTTTGCAGTGCCCCTCCCCACTTCTCCCAAGTGAGGGGGCTTCAGCATCGGGCCTGCTTTTGTTCCCACCATTTGCCAGCCGCTGCTTTTTCAGCCCCTTTTCTCAGTGGGCCTACATACAGGGAGCTCTTCCAGTTCAAGCCCAGTGGGTGTGGGTCTCATCGTCGGCTGCAGTCTTACCTCCTTCGGAGTCCCACTTGGCAGTTTCTCAGGGCCTGCAACTAGGCCTCTCAGCTGTACTGCCCTCAGTTTCCCTGCCGATATCCACAGCCTCTTCTGTGGACTATTTCGATGTCGGGAACACAGTCTCCCCCATCACCATCCCAGCCTGCTTCCTCAGTGACTGGAACCCAGTCCCTCCTGTCAACGTCCCAGGTGAATCTGGTGATGCCAAGGCTCCCTGCCACTGCTGCAGCCTGTTCTGCTGGTGCTGGGCCTACAGTTGCCACTGCCGACACTGTAGCCCGCCTTGGGGAAGCCTACGGGCCCACAGTTTCCCCTCCTGAGGCTGCAGCCTGCTTCGATGTTGCCAGTCATTGATGTCCAGACCATGTTGATGTCTTTTTGGAAATTCATTCATCACCTTGCCTCTCCATCGGAGCCAAGGATACCAGTGCCAGCAATGCTGGGGCCTTCTGTAATGCTTCCCATGCTGTTACCTCCTGTGGCGCTGCGTCCGACTCGTCTGCACTCTCATATGCTGCCGGTACCAACTCCTGACCACAGCAATGAGGATGAGTATCACCCAGCTCTCCTGCTGGTGGATGATAATGAGGATAATAATAATAATGATGAGGATGGTGCCGCTAGCCTCGCTCACTCTTCCTCTGCGGTATCCTCTGGTGGGAAGGACTCTGGGAATTACACCCCACGGTCTCCCCCTGATGATCAGTCTCTTATTGCCATCATGAGTCCGCTCCAAACTGCCATGGGCTTTGAGGCAGAGGAGCAGGACATTGTCAGGTGGAACTTTTCGGTGTACCTGGAGTTACCAGACTCCCCACCTATCATCATTCCTCCTCTGATAGACGCCTATGAAGATGCCACTATGGCATGCCCAGGAAGGCCCACAAATTATACCAGGTTCCCTCCCTTATTTGGGGGGAGCAACCTCAGGCATACACTGTGTTCATTAATGCAGTCCATGATAGGATCATGAGGCCCAAGCATCTTGGCTCTCTTGCCTCTGTACAAGGAATCCAGAAAGCTGGACCTGATGAACAGATGCACATTTGCCTCTGCCACCCTGGCAATTAAGGTTATTAACTATATTGGTCATATAGCGAAATACCAAAATTCACTCTGGAGAACAGTCAAAGCCACCGCAGAGGCGCTCCCAGAAGGTACTCAAAAGCAAGAGTTGCTCCAGGTCCTTCAAGCAGGGGCAGATGTGGGCAAGCATCTCTTAAAGGGACACAGTGGCCATCATAGTCTAACAGACCATGGAAAGCTCTTTCAAATGAGGTATTGGGCTCTTCTGTAGCCAAAAGCACTCCAGAGATATAGATAACCGAGTCTGTGCAACATAAATAGTGCATTCCAGACATTTTTAGAACGTTGTGATGTCACTGAGGAACAATCTGGGCCTAACTGCATTGAGTTAAGTGTGACCAGGTTATGTGGGTAAGGTAAAACAGTGAGACACGACACCAAAAATTCAGGTTAACACACCTTTTCTAGGCGTGATGTTTATTTGTCTGGATGGAGTATTTTTTTGTAGAAAAATATATCTTTGAAATCAGTCGTAATCGTCAGACTTCAATATATATATAAAAAAAAAAATCAAAAGAAATCAGCTCCTTTTTCAACCCTCAGAACTACCCTTCCCTGGTAGTTCTGCCAGAGTAGATAACCTTCTCTTACAGTTTCTACTATTGTCTGTGCTTTTGAGTTACCCTCTCCTCCCTCACTCTTAGGCTTATCTGCTTTTTCTGTGATCTAGGGCTGCTTTTATACAAGTCCCTACAGCATCATTAGGTCAGCGGATCTGCTCCTTTTCTAATTAATGGTCAGTCCTCCTCTAATACAAACATTTGGTTAGATCAGCATGACTTCACTTATAGCTTTAAGACATCAACCAATAACGAGCCATTCCTTTACTTTAATTCGCTCTGTAGCAAAAGATATTCAGTAAAACATCTTAATTATCGCTCTCCTCCCCTTTTCAGTTAATTGATAGCCAGGGAGTTTCTACATAACAGCCTCCACCTGGGGCTGCTAGTTCCTAAGAGCCCATTTTGCAGGATCGCTGTGCTCAGGTAAGAGCTCTCTTCAATTTCAAAGTCAACAAGTTTGTGCTCAGTGCAGCATTTCTGTTTATGCTGTTAAACTGTCTTTCTTACTGCTTGCACTGTGTCTTTTGCCCAAAGCACCCAGTGCTCGATGTATGCTGCTCTAGGAGAAGTGTTATTAGGGCTACACTTCTTTACACTCTGCCCAGAAACAAACACACTGGGAGGGATATTCAGACTGCACCAGGCTGTGGCACAAGCTTGGGCGCAGCACAAATTGGATGCGCAGGGGCGTTGACAGGGTGATATTCAGCGAAGCTGCGCCACTGGCACTGAATTGTTGAATATCGTCCCTAACTCGCAGTGCACATGGCGAGTGGCACTGCCAGTGCAAGTGGCCAGAGAGGAGCTGGGGGATGCGCGAGTGCCATTGCGATAGGCGCAACCACCCCGATATTCAAAAGTGCACATGCATTTGGGGCCATAATGTATGCAAGGCACAAATGGGGCCAGTTGCATGTCATTATGGTCCATTAGCATGCATGTGCGCCTATCTCCGGCGACTTGCGCCTGGCGCCCTGCCAGGCTGCAGCCGTTGGGGACCGACGCCCCTTGCACATCATGGCAAAGTGCCCCAATGCCCGATCGCAGGCATGTGTATTTGAAGAACACGTCCTATATCCCTAGTGGTCTAGTGGACCGCTTGCAGCCTCATCGCGGACATAGGTATATTTAAATACAGTTAACGCTATTCCTGGTGGTCCAGTGGACTGCTTGCAGCCTCATCATGGGCATAGGTATATTTAAATTCAGTTAACGCTATCCCTGGTGGTCCAGTGGACCACTCGCAGCCTGATCGCGGGCATATGTAATTGAATTAACAGTCCCATATCCCTGGTGGTCCAGTGGGCCACTTGCAGCCTGATCGCGGGCCTGAGTATATTTTAAACAGTTAACTCTATCTCTGGTGGTTCAGTGGACCGCTTGAAGCCCGATTGTGGGCATCTGGAATAAAAACAATTAGTCCTATATCCCTGGTGGTCCAGTGCTACCCTCCCCACCCACCCACTGGGCCCCACCCCCCTCTCCTCCCCGGTCAGTGGCAGGTGGCAGCTCCCCGCCCGTTGCCACCCCACCCACCGACTGACATGCGTACCATAGGGCTGTACACCCACTGGTCACAGCATGACCCAATGGGCATGCAGCCCGTACCAGTACTACACAGTCCAGATGTGCATTCCCATATCTGGACTGTATGTCTATTACAAACTACCCGCCCATTGGCTCATGCTGTGATCATCGGGACAGTCCCACTGTACGGTGTCAGTCCAGCTGGGTGGCGGGTGGCAGCAGGTGGAGGCTGCCGCCCGCCACTGACTGGGGGCGCGTGGGGCTTAGTGGGTGGGTGGGAGGATACCGCTGACCATCAGGATATAGGACTAACAGTTTTACTGCAGATGCCCGCAATCAGGCTGCAAGCGTCCACTGGACCACCAGGGATATAGGACTAACATTTTTACTACAGATGCCCGCAATTGGGCTGCAAGCGGTCCACTGGACCACTAAGGATATAAGACTAACATTTTTACTACAGATGCCCGTGATCGGGCTGCAAGCGATCCACTGGACCACCAGGGATATAGGACTAACATTTTTACTACAGATGCCCGCGATCGGGCTGTAAGCGGTCCACTTGACCACCAAGGATATGGGACTATTAATAGTCTATGTATGCCTGCGATCGGGCATGGGAGGGGGCGCCACCACGAAGGTGCAGCCGGAGCTCGGGTGACCACAGCTGCCATGTTGTGCCCTGCAATATGGCAGCTCACCTGTTGGTGGCCAACTGTTGCTCCTTTTTTTTTTTTTTTTGATCACCTGTGTGCAGCGTAGGTAGGGGTTGAGCATGCATGGACTCAGCACATCCTGGGCTGAATATCTGGATGTGCGGAGTATGCATGGGCACGCCCCACCTACCTGCACTGCATACATTACTGATGCACTCCGGCGCATCGGGATTTGTGCCAGGCACAATCCCACTTTGAATATCGCGCCGGGATGCATCAGTGGGTTGTGCATGGCGCAACTGTGTTGCACCATACGCAGCCCTTCTGAATATCCCGGCCCCTGTACTCTTTTTATGTAGGCATAGGCAGGGAATGAAAAGGAAATAAAAGAGGGTCAGTCAATGGAGCAGAAGATACCATTATGGGCGGTCTTCCCATAAGGGTAGAGTTAGAAATATATAGTTTAGAAGAGAGGAAAGTTTGCTACTGCAGTAGACTTTATAGGGAAAGAAGTATGCCATAGCCTTCAAAATGGGGTGGAGATCTGTCACATTAGCACAGCATGTTCCTCAATCACATCATAATGTTCTAAAATGACTGCAATGTAGTGTAGTATTAATGTTGAACAGACTCCGTCATCTACATCTGTGGTTTGCTTCTGGCTACAGATGAGCTCAATACCTCATTTGAAAATGTTTTTATGGGCCTTCAAGCTATGATGGCCACTGGGCATGAGTGTGTCCCTTTAAGGTCACCCTATGATGCTATTGATGCTATCTTGAGGGTAGCCACAGTGGGCATTTGTCTCAAATGGTATTCTTGGCTCAGTGTGTCTGGTTTCGACATAAATGTTCAGTAGTCTATTTTGAATGCCCCCCTCAGAAGCTGTAAGCTCTTTGGGGTGGATTTGCAAGACATCTTTTCCAACCTGCAGGCCCCGGGTAGTACCCTGCAGTTAGTTCACTCCCTTTATCATACCCAGTCAAAAGGCCCTAAGAAGGTGCCCTTTCATCGGACCTACAACAAGTCTAAGCTTTTTTTTTTTTTTTTGTATGATGAGGGTCCTGCATAAAAGAGCTTTTAGCTCAAAGGATGTACTTCTGACTTTCCTAATAAAATAAAAAAAAAAAAAGCTGGGCACCAGAACCTTAGCCAAGCTTCGTGTAGCCTCAGCCCTGCCCTCCCCCGCCCAGCTGCCAAAGTGCCCAGAGGAGGTGGTGCAGCTCTGCCCACAGGTACCACCTCAGCCTGACTCCTTATGAGACCCCCACCCTCCAGATCTTTAGGAGGCGGTGACTGGGATCACTTCTCCCTCCACCTCGGAAAGTGGCAGGAGATCACAACAGATGCCTGGGTGTTACAAATCATAGAACACGACCACTCTCTAGAACTGCTTCACTGGCCTCCAGAGTGTCCTCCAATTCAGTTTCATTACCCACTACATCACATTCATATTCTACAGGGGGAAATTCGGACCTTGTTACAGAAAAGAGCCATCAAACCTGTTCCAGTGCACCAGCGAAACCGGATTCTATTCCCACTTGTTTCTCATTTCCAAATCCACAGGTGATTTGTGGCCCATTCTGGACCTAAGGAACCTCAGTTTTTACATCCAGCACAAAAAGTTCAGAATGGTGACCTTACAGGGCCTACAGCCCCTGCTACACCAGGGAGACTGGATTTGTTCTCTGGACATGCAAGACGTGCCTACATATGGTGTATGCCCCCCACTGGCAGTACCTCAGGTTCCACTTCCAGGGGGAACATTAACCAGTTTCAAGCCTTGCCCTTTGACTTGTCCTGTGCACCCTGGGTCTTTACCAAGTGTCTGGCGGTGGTAGCAGTCACCCTCATGAGGGAGGGCTTGTACGTCTTCCCTTACCTGGATGATTGGTTGCTCAAGGCATCGCCCAGGGACCTGTTAATTCAGACTTCGTCCTGACCCCTGGTTAATGCCTTTAGTATATTGGGGCAGTGCTGGACACATCTCATGGCTTTGCCTTCCTGCAACAGGACAGGGCCAACTGCCTGAGGGCTCAGGCTCAACTGCTATAAAACAATTGGTATATTATGGCCAGAACCTTTTTGAGGCTTTTGAGTCTGATGGTTGCAGCTATAGTTACTATGCCTCTATCAAGGTTGCACATGAGGATTCCCCAGTGGACGTTGAGGGTCCAGTGGGATCAATGCACTGACGATCTTGAAAAGGCATTTCTATTCTTCTACCCGCTCAAAAAGATGCTGCAATAGTGGATGGAACCCAGCAACCTATTGAAAGGGGTTCCCTTCCTCCTTCCTTTTCCACAGCAGAGCCTCCTGTTGGATGCCTCTGGGTTGGACTGGGAGGCTCATCTGGGGTCCCGTCAGACTTGAAGGACACGGTCTCCAGTGGAGGCTACCCTCCACATCAACATCCTGGAGATGAGGGCAGTTCTGTATGGCCTTCAGGCCTTCCAGACTTACTTGTCCCCAGGACATCTGCTGGTCCAGATGGACAACTCCAGCATTGTCCATTACATCAACAAATAAGGGGGGACTCACTCATACCCCCTGTGCTGGGAGGCAATGAAGGTCTAGTATTGGTCTCTAGAACACAGTCTAAAACTACCAGCTGTCAATGTTCCAGGCATGCAAAATGTCCTGATGGACAGTTTCAGACACTTGCAATCCAGGATGCATAAGTGGGAGCTGCTGACCTTGGCTGTAGAAGACCTGTTTGACAAGTGAAGCTGCCCAGAGTTGGACCTTTTTGCTTCCCCGAACAGCACAAAACTGCTGCTTTTCTGCTCGCTCCAGGGCCTGGAGTTTTCTGGCGAGACGTGTTGTCCCTCTTCCGGAAAGGGAGGTTACTCTACGCCTTCCCTGCCTTCCCCATAATTCAGAGGGTTCTGATCAAGCTTCAGATGGAAGGGGCCACTTTGATCTTAGTAGCTCCCTTTTGACCTCGTTGGATCTGGTTCCCCTTATTACGGCAGTTGACAGTGAAACCCCCTGTACCTCTGCCTCTGTGCCCTGGCCTTCTCTCACAGGAGCAGGGCACTCTAGTCCATCCAGACCTTAAGTCTCTTCATCTTCATGCATGACTCCTGAAGACATAGCCATTGCTAGGTTTGGCATTTCCCAGAAGGTGGCTGATGTCATGGTGGGCACCAGAAAACCCTCCATCAGGGCCACTTATTTCATGAAGTGTAAGTGCTTTGCTCTGTGGGCTGCTTCACATCACCCTGATCCTTTCACTTGCCCAGTGAATCAGATTCTGGAGTACCTGTGCTCCCTTTTTAATGCTGGACTGCAGTACTCTTCCATTAAGGTTCACCTGTCAGCCATTTCAGCTTTCCACGTACCTGTTGATGGCCATACGGTGGCCCAGCTGGATGTGTCCCAAGTATTTTTGAGAGACATCCTACTCTTGAAGCCTCCCATTCCCCAATCCAGACCTACTGTAGGTTCTGAATTTTGTGTTGGAGAAACTTGCTTTGGCTCTGTTTGAACCAGCTGCGACTTGCGAGCTACGCATTCTGTCATGGGTTTTAGTTGCTATTACTTCTGTTTGGAGGCTTCAGGCTCTCATGTGTGACCCTTCTTATTTAAATTTCCACAAAGATAGGGTCTTCTATCACTAAGAAGTGGCTTTCTCCCCATCCACCAGTCTCAGTAGAATGGAGCGGGATAGTGAATGAAATTTACCGGTTGGAAAGAATCACCTTTTCACTTCAGTTAAGACTGTTCTATTTTCAGAATAGGTGGACAAGGTGGGATTTATATGAGGGTTGCAGTGTTTTTTAAGAGATACCTTTCCCTTTCATTAGCAGGTTGATATATTCGGATTGCAAGGTATTCACGGGCACAGTGGTAAACTGATTCATGGCATAAATGGGTTTTAGTTCTGTATTTAAAGGGGAAGTAAACATTGCAGGGGTCACTCAAATTGTGAACGAGCAAGACAAGACCATTCCAATGAGGTACTAGGCTTAGCTATAGGTGTCAGGAGTCCTGAGATATGAATATCAAATTATCTGTAAATGAAATCAAAGCAGCAGCCATTTCATGTAATCTTAAAACAGGAAGTGATGTCACCGAGGGGCCAGCTCTATGTTGTTAATTATAACTTGCCCCTCAGTGACATCACTTTCTGTCTCAGTATCCCATGAAATGGCTGCTACCTTGTTCTGATTTTCAGAGTATTCAGATATTCATATCTCAGGACTCTTGACACCTACAAGGAAGATCCATACCTCATTTTAAATATCTTTTTATGGGCTTTCTCAATTTGAGAGAACCCTGCATTGTTTACTTCCCCTTTAAACCAATATTATATACAATAATATATGTCGTTATGCCTCTGCATCCCCCAGGTTAAAACATCACTGCCTAGTATACGTAGAACTAAATTGGCCCTCTCCAAGGGTCCGCCGGCTCTTGTCCCTTGGGGCCCTTCTGGATGGTACACTGAGGTCCAGCATGCCTAGCTGCCTTGCCACTGTGCTCACCTCTCAGTCCACCTCCTGTGGCGTCCAATATGCTGATCTCTCCTTGCTCTATATTTCCAGATGTAAAACATTTAAAGGTAAAACAGGTTTTACCTTTGTAGCCCCCAGCTACTGGAACTCACTGCCCCTTGAAGTACACCTGGCCCCTAGCCATGCCACATTTAAAAAGTGGCATCGCTCCCTGCTTGATGAGCGTACTCAGTGTAACTGCTTCAACCCACCCTAGATTGTGGCTCCCTGCACTGTTGTTGTTCGGTGGTCTCCTCCGGTAGTCATGCACCCTGCTTCTACCTATTTCCCACCCCCTCTCTACCCTGCCGTATTCCCATCCCCTTCCTCTCTCTAGGCGAGGTCATAGAAACATAGAAGTAGATGGCAGACAAGGACCACAAGGCCCATCCAGTCTGCCCATTTCTTTTTCTACCTTATGAATGTGCCATCAACCTTTGCTCAGTCAATGACTTATCTATTCATACTCCTCTGTATTCCTCCCTTATGCCTATCCCATGCCTGTTTGAAGCCCTGCACTGTTCATATCTACAACTTCCTGAGGTAGGCCTTCCAAGCATCCACCACCCTTTCTGTGAAAAAGAACTTCCTCACGTTACTTCTTAATCAGCCCCCCTCTAATCTCATGCTGTGTCCTCTTGTCCTAATATTTTTCTTATATTGAAACATGTTGGACTCTTTCATCGTGTTAATGCTGTTAAAGTGTTTCAATGTCTCAATCATATCACCTCTCTCCCTCCTTTGCTCAAGGGTATACATATTGAGCTCCGTTAATCTGTCCTCATATGTTTTCTGATGCAGTCCCTGCACCATTTTGGTTGCCCTTCTCTGGACTGCCTCAATTTGGTTAATGTCCTTGTGAAGGTGTGGCCTCCAGTACTGCACACAGTACTCCAGATGGGGCCTAACCAGTGTCTTGTAAAGAGGGATTATTACCTCCCTCTTACAACTTGTGATACCCCTACTAATACACCCCAACATCCCCCTAGTCTTACCTACTGCTTTAGTGGTCTGCATGGATGATTTCAGGTCATCTGTGAAGACGATGCCCAAGTCTTTCTTCCCTTGTGAATGCCAGCAACTCCCCTCCCAGCCTATAGGTGGTTTCAGGGTTTCTTTTCCCTGTGTGCATGATCTTGCACTTCGTTGCATTAAAACCCAGTTTTATTTATTGATTTATGAGTTTAACCAGGAAGGCATACTGAGCAGTGTTGCATGATTCCAGATGTGACCTGGGGGTCAAGACGCAACACAATAGAACAAACACTAGTTACATAGTTAGTATAGGCTGTGGGTTGGCCAGCAGCTGTACAGATAAGTGGCAGTTACATACAGACAGTGGGAAAAATTGAATACATGATACAATGTAGATTGCCACTCTTGCAACCATTTTGCCAGTTTATCTATATATCTTCTCAATCCGTCCACCCCATCTGGATCATCTGCTCTGTTGCAGATCTTGGTATCATCTGCAAACAGACAAACCTTACCCTCCAGTCCATCTGCAATGTCACTGATGAAGATATTGAAGAGGACTGGCCCCAGAACTGATCCCTGAGGTACCCCACTTGTGACTTGCATCTCTTCTGACTGTATACCGTTTACCACTACTCTCTTGTTTTCTGCCCATCAACCAATTTGCCACCCAGCTGACCAACTTCTGACCCTTCCCAAGCCTACCCAGCTTATCAGTCAATCTTCTATGTGGAACGGTATCGAAAGCTTTGCTGAAGTCAAGGTAGGCAACATCAACTGCCCCCCTTGGTCCACCACTCTGGTTACCCAGTCAAAGAAATCTGAGATTAGTTTGACAAGACTTTCCTGTTGTAAACCCATGCTGTCTTGGATCCTGTGCTCCTATGGGTTCCAGGTGTTGCACTGTCCTTTCCTTAAGGAGTGCCTCCATAATCTTGCCTACTACTGAGGTAAGACTGACTTGTCTGTAGTTCCCAGCCTCCTCCCTGCTACCACTCTTGTGGAGCGGGGTCACATGAGCCCTTCTCCAGTCTTCTGGGACCTCTCCTGTGCTCAGAGACTCATTAAACAGTTCTGATAATGGCTCTGCTAATTCCACCCTTAGCTCCTTTAGTACCCTGGGATGTATGCCATCAGGTCCCATTGCCTTGTCCACCCTGAGCTTATCACGCTCTTGTAGGACCCTTTCTTTTGTGAAGCGACTAGTGCACACCTCCCTCCCCCCCTGTTTCCATGGTGCTGAACTATGAGCCCTGCCCTATCCTCTTCTCAATAAATACTGAGCAGAAGTATCTATTTAGGATAGATGCTTTTACTTGGTTTTCCTCCTCACACTCCCCCTTATCCCCTTTGATCTTAGCAATACCCCCTCTGGACTTTCTTTCTTTCACTAATGTATCTATAGAAAGTCTTGTCACCTTCTTTTACTGTTCATGCTAGTATTTCCTCGGTTTGGGCCTTTGCCTGCCTTACTTCCTTCCCTGCTTCCCTTAGGGAACTTTGGTATGCCTCCTTATCTTCATCCTGCTGTGTTCCCTTATGTTTCCTGAAAGCCAGCCTTTTGGCTCTGACCTATTCTGCTACTGTTTTTGAGAACCAAAGTGGTTTCCTCTTTCTTCTTCTTCTTTTTTTTTTTTTACTTACTCTTTATACTCCCACTACCCGCAGCATTCCAGTTCTTCAGGAGACACCTATGGCCTTGTAGTCCATGTCCTCTTACCTGGAGCCTGGTGCAGTCCGTCCCCCAGGCGGGCACGGGGTAGGGACACCCCCGAAGTCCTTCTTGTTCTTGTTGGGATGCTGGTACCGGGTCAGGCAGGGGCACTGGGGATCGGGGCCTGGTGCTCTGTCTACTGGGAGCACTAAGGGGTGTTTTTTTCCCATTTTCTATGGGAGTGGCACGTGCCCCAATGTCAAAGGCATCTCCACTGGCGTCTTCCCTCCCAACCCTCTCTTTAAGCTGTAAGCCACATATCCTCTGGCTTCCGCCAGAGGCTGATCAAGGCGCCGCGTGTACCCCCCCTCCCTCCTGGGAGAAGAGAGCTGTCCTTCGGATGCTCAATCCTCTCCCTCCCCTACCAACCCCTGGCGGCCCGGGCTTGTTCCCAAACCCGGGTCTCTGGCGTGGCGCGAGGTGTGGCGTCCAGTGCCTCAACCCTCCTTCTTCTTTTGCACTTCTTTTTCTCTCTAACACAATGGGATGTTGCTTCAGGTATTGCATCCTTAATTCTTGCCCACTTTGCCTGTGCCCCCTCACCTGTATTTCTTCTTGCCAGGGCTAGCTTAACTCTGTTGGCCATCTTATCAAAGTTAACTCCTCTGAAGTCCCGTATTTTTGCCTTGGAATGGGATGATTTAGTTCTAGTGGCCAAATTGAACGATACAATGTGATGGTCACTGGCCCCCAGGTGATCTTCTACCTGGAGATCTGTGATTCTTTCCCTGTTAGTCAGTATTAGATCTAGGATAGCCCTGTCTCTTGTGGGTTGTTGTACCAGTTGTTTGAGGCCCTCCCCCTGCAGGGAATCCACTATGTGTCTGGTTCTGGCAGATGTTCCTGCTGGTATTGACCAATCTGTATCTGGCATGTTGAAGTCTCCCATTATCAGAACCTCCCCTTTAGCTGTCATGTATTATATATCTTCTAACAGTAATGTGTCTATGTCCTCTCCCTGGTCGGGAGGCCTGTAGACAACCCCAGTTCATATGGCTGTCCCATTTCCTGTTTTCAGGGTAACCCACAGTTCTTCTGGCTCCTTGTGTATTCTGAATTTCTGTAGCTTTGATATTTTCATTGACATAAAGGGCCACTCACCCCCCCTTTTGCACCTCGGTCTCTTCTGAACAGTACATAGCCGGGTACTGAAGTCTCCCAGGTGTGGTTACTGGTGAACCATGAACCATGTCTGGCTAATGGCTACTATGTCCAGTTTAGCCTCTGTCATTATTGCCTGCAGGTCTGGGATCTTGTTTCCCAGGCTGCAAGCATCTGTGTACATGATTTTCCATTGGCCAGATTTCATTGTGTTAATTGTTGGGCAAGGTCTGGTGTTTCCCCTGTGCATTGTATGGGGGAGCTGGACCCCTACTCTTAACCTCCCTGCCTCCCTACTCCCTCTCCTATAATATATTTTTATAGCTAGGTTTGTACAACAGGGTAGATATTAGAAATGTAGTCTTCTGGCATCTTGGCACCTTGTACTCTGAACTGTCTGACACGCTAACTGTATTCATGGGCACTTACTGCACTTTTGATATGTATAATATCCAAAGGTTTTTCCCGTTACCTTATTTGTTAAACTGATTATCCATTTCTTCTGTATCTCTATATGTTGTATACCTAAATTGTATTGTTTTGTAACTGTCCCCTTACTATGTTGTAAGCCCCCGGGTCGTGCCTGAAAATAGTCACTCTTGTAGCTAGTGCACTTACCTGGTTATCAAAAAAATGAAATAAATAAATTGTCACCTTTTTATCTGAGTATTGGTTCTTGACCCCATTACTAACCTTTCTATCCTTTCTTGTTGCGCTTACCTTTGCATTTTTATATGGACCCATTTTTTTTTTTTCTTTTTTCCTCTGTCTTTTATCTTTTTTACAATCAAAATGTTGCTCTGACTGATTGGTATTTAATTGCAGTTTGATATTTTGAAGAACTATGGAATATTTTCTATGTATTTTAATTGACTATGGTGGTGGTGTTCACTGTTATTGGTTAATGTTTGGAATATTCAGTAAAGACCGAGTATAAGAGAAGACAGGGTGTCTTTGCATACCAGTCCTAAGTTTCCGCCTAAGGTGGTGTCGGAGTTTACTTCTGCCTGTGCCTTATCCAGATCATGCTAATCCAGGGGAAGCATTGCTTCATACCTTTGATGTACATAGAATATTCAAGTATTATGTTCACCGTACGAAGGATGTTAGGAAGTCCTCACAGCTGTTTGTTTCTTTCGCCCCTGGGGGAGAGGGCGTCCCAGTTTCGAAGCAGTGCTTGTCCAAATGGTTGGCCAACAACATTACTTTTTGTTATAGGAAGTTCGGTAAGGAACGTCTTGACACTATGCATGGCCACTTAACTCGAGGTGTAGCTATGTCTGCTGCTTGTTTCAGCTGCAGAGATTTGCGCAGCTGCTACCTGGAGTACAGTCCACACGTTCACTAAATACTACAGTCGGGACACTGATTCCAAAAGAAGGGCAGGTTTTGGCCTTGCTGTGGTACATGGTCTCCTTTCTTGAGCCTGTTGTTTTCAGCCACCCTGACTGTCCCTCTGTCAGTACTGCTTAGAACTCTTTCCAAAGGTGTGGCTTGCTGCAAGAGACATTCTTGATGAAGGTAATGCAGTTACATGAGAACTTACCATAGCAGTAGATCTTCGAGAGATGTCTTGCAGCAGGCCATGCTGTCCTTCCCTCCATCCCTTTTGAGCCTCTGTGTCTGTCCCCTTCTCTAGAACACTTTGCTTGCTGTCTCTCATTTTTCAGTGGTGGGAACCTCGACTCTGCCTCAGTTCCTTCAGGGGACATACTTTATGTCTGGTCTGTGGTGGGGGAACTGAGGAGGGTGCGGTGCCAGACACACAGTGGTGATAACTGATGTCATCGTCATGGGTGGCTGCAGTAGACGGCTACCAAAAAAGTTTCCATGTGGTCCTAGTGCCTGATGGCTGTAGTTCCAAAGGTGTGGCTTGCTGCAAGAGATTCTTTCAAAGATCTACTGTTACGATGAGTTCTTACGTAACTGCACTTTCTGTTAATTCCTGATTTCAGGCATTCTGTAGCTAGAGACAGAGTACTGTCTCTGCCTGTCATTCATACATCAGCATAAACACTTCTCAGCAGCTGACACAGGGCATTGTCAGAAAGAGTTTTTAAGTCCACGTGTATAACTGAAAATGCCACCCAATCAATAAACACAGAGACAGCCCAGGCTGTTCTGATTGTGTTCGCCTCCACATTACCTTCTATGCTGTCTATATCTTTTGAAGCTCCCTTTACCTATGTACTCACTGCTAGAGCAGTTTGTGTGTTCTTCAGGGGTCTGTGCCTTGTCATCTTCATTTTCATCCACATGGAATAAACCTACTAGGATCGGGTCATTTGGGAGATCAAACTCTGAGGCTGGTAGGTCAGTCATTGGTTCTAACTGCTGTTTGTGTGTGACAAAAAAATGGTTGCTGTTTGAAATGTGATGTGCCAAAGAGGCTCAGTGATGGCTCAGATGTGCTGCACTTTGGCTGGTGGGACTTGTCACCTGTGCATTAGGCTACCTCAACACATAGATGCTAGCGAATCAGGATCCAACATTTTCCGTATCCATTTCACTCTAGGCAACAAAATGCCTATTTTTCCGGAGTGACTCAGGTATTAGAGAGTAAACAAACAAGTAATATCATACATAACAGTAACGGGCCACAAAACAGGGGGTGAGAACCACGATGCACAGGGGAACAGTTCTGACACCCTGTGAATGTAAGTGAGGCCATTCTTTACAACCGTCATCTCCCTGACATATTTTATTAAAGCACATGTCAACAATGATGTATATTAGATTACATTAGATTAAATTTGTATATTAGATTTCCACAAATTGATCACATAGGGTTGTCCTAAACTGTCCAATCATGGTAAAAGAGTGGTTTCTTACTTCAGAATCCTAGGTTTAATGTGGTTTCATCATATTTTTAAAAATGTAAACAAAAATCTCTCCACAATTATTCTTTGTGCCACAACGCACTGTGAAAACGGGGTCAACGCCATGCACAAAGACTTCATATAAGTGCGCTGGCTTGATATTCCCCATAGAATGTCTGTGTCTGGTCTCTGTAGGGGAATTTGCCTGTACATATTAAAGGGAGGAACGATGGAGGGGAAGGGTGGAAGGGAGGGGCAGTTGCAGAATAAGGGGTGCTAGCTGCATATTCGAGCAGACTGGATAGACCTCTAGGCCTTTATCTACTGGCAAATTTCGTATGTTCGTAAAGTCTACTCTAACCAGGTGCTAGTGGTGGGGCGTGGTGCTCAGAAAAACTCTCACTCAGTGTTTTTAAAGAAGTATAAAATATTTAAAAAGTAATATGCATTGCAGTTTGAGTTACAAATTAGTTTTTATACAAAAGTAATAACTGATTGCTTACAAGTATAGGTAGCGACTGGTAACTAATTGCTTAACAATTTTTTGGGAGTGACTAGTAACCGTAACTGCTTACGAGCAGAAACATGGTGGGGGGGGCCGCTGGCACAGAAGCATGGTGGCTGTCTGCAGCGCAGATGACCTGAGTTCGGGGAGGATCGGGGTGTCGGAGGGCAGGCCGGGGGGGAACAGGATGGAGCATCCATAGGACTGCTCTCCTGCTCCGGGGGGAAGGGGTTGAGTGTCCAGCGCAACGTGGACCCCCAATGGAGGCTGGAGGTACCACAAGCGCTCCGGTGCCAGCAGTAAGGGAGGCGAGGTGAATGCTGGCTGTCATTGCACATCCCCGCCCCCGGGAAAAACAGAAAAATCTCGGTTCCCTGCTAATGAGCCGGCTCCAGTGCACCGACCCCTCTGGCCACCTAAGTCCACCACTGGCGGCCCCATTCAGGAGGGGTCAGCCCTGAGCATGTGGAGGTCAGTAGCTGGGGCAGGGCAAACTCCACTCGAAGGGTTAGGGGAAGCCGGGGCAAAAAGATAATTAAAAAAAAAAAGAAACATTGGGGGGGGGCAAGGAGGTTGTGTGTGTGGAAATGCTCTGAGTAAAATTAAAAAAATCTGTCAACCTGCTTTTGTTGGGAATAGATATGAGCAATGGAACCACTTTGGTCAGAAGAGGTAAAATTTACAAAAAAAGAGGAAAAGGTTAATGGGGGGGGGGGCGAGGAAGCTGAGTAGTGTCTCACCTACAGAGCAGGTGCAACCTGACCAAAGAGAACTTACTGGATTGATCAACTGCTAAGTTCTCCACTCGTGGGTAACCCTGAAAAATGGACTCCATTAGCTGCAGGTGAAGTCACAAGCTCTGGACTTGGGGGAAAAACAAGCTGACATGGAGGCTTATGTGAGTGAGGCTGGGAAAGCCGACAAAGCCTCAAAAATTCCCTCTCATGAGAAGTTAGATTCCTCTGAGGCCATCAGCCGATTGCATTCAGCACTTCTTCAGGCCATTCAGTAGCTCAACATGAAATGGGAGGTGGTTGCTGCAAAACCACAAAAAATAGAAAAGGCTGTGTTGAAAATGAAAAGCAGGTAATAACTTCAACCAAAGAACAAACCCTACTTTCCGATAAAGCTGCCTCTAATGCTGCTCTTCTGTCATCTGTTCTCTGTGACATTACAGTGCAAGCTCACTAGATTGAAAATTGTGCGAATAATCTGTAGAGAACCAATTTACATATAGGAAGTCTATCTAAATTTAGAGTCGATGGATAAGATCACCTGGGACGCTGTTAGGGAACTTAATATACTTTCTTCCTAATGCCTTGCACTTAATCCTCCCCCTGCCTGTCTGTGTGTCTCCCCTTCCAGCTTAATGTGCTTCTCCTCTTTGGCTTGTTATCTCAAACCCCTTGCCCTGTCCTACTATAACTAATTCTCAACTCCTTAGATCTATGTAATCATTGCCAAAAAGCTCCTACCTGCAATACTCTGCACCCAATCTTCCAAAACGTGTGAATGTTTTTCTCCAAGGATCTGCCTACCATATGTTATTTTGTAATTTTCACTGCTCATTATACCTGATAGATCTTACTTCGAGATACAGCTCTTGCAGCAGGTTACACTATTAGGACTGAAGCCGGCAGGTGTCAGGACCCCACGGAAAATTTCTAGCTAGCTATCTTCAGCGGGGACCTCCCCCGACATCGGTCCCGCCTCCGACGTCAGGCGTGGTACATAAGGGGGCGGTCCCACCAGAATCCCCAGTTCTTTCCTGCCGTCGACTTGCATGCCTCGACCCTTCGGTCTCAGTCTAGCGCGTGACGTGTGGTTGCTGAACTTTCCTACGGAAATTTGCTTCACTTCGAAGAATTTCTTTGCTGATGTCCTCTCCGACCTCCGGGCATACATCAAAGTGTGCTTGCGGGAAACAGATCCCCTTTAAGGACCCTCACATGGCTTGCGTTCGGTGCCTGGGCCCAGAGCACGACACCCAGGCCTGTTCCCTCTGCCAGGGATTTAATAACCGCACCAGGATCCGGCGACAGAAGGCTCTTCAGGCGTTCCTTCTCGAAGAAAAACTTAGAGCCATGTCCTCTAAAGGGGAATCCTCCCATAAGCACGCAGAAAAGAAGAGAAGGGAGAAGGACCCTTCCAGGTCTCCGACTCGGGCCTCCGAGTCCCGCAGCTCCGGATCTAAGTCGGACCGGTCCCCGTCCAGGGCCTCTTCCCTCCCCGGCTGCGGTGGCTGTTTCTCGATCTTCTCAGGCCCCTACCGCCAGGCGTCATCGTCCTCCACCCTAAGGCCGTGGCGAAGTCCGGGGCGTCACTCGCCGCCATACAAGTCGGGCTCCCACTGGCCGGTACCTGACGTCCGGTCCTCTTCAGTGCCTCCCCGGAAGACCCTTGAGCTTACCCCTCTGAAGAGGCCGGCAGACCCGACGCCAGCTCGACCTCCGTCGGCCGTTCGTCACCACTCCTCGGAGCCGTCGTCGGCCGTCAGACCGTCGTCGGCCAAACCTTCTCATCGGATGTCGGTTGGGGGACCGGCGTCCGCGGCGCCTGAGAACAGGGCTCCTGTGCCTCCGACCGTCGTCGGGCAGGAGTCTCTTACGGAGGAAGACCTGATGCAGCCCGAGGACCAGATGGGTGATCCCGGCCTTGCACAGTCTCCCAGGGCTCCCTCGCCGCCGCCCGAGGTCTCTGCGGACGTCTCGACCCTCGACGTCTGAGCCGGTGTCGGGATTGTCTCTTGCAGAAGTAAAGGATCTCTTTACATACTGGTGGGACACCATTAAGAAGGACGTGGCGCCCACCGCTCTTCCTCCTCCTCCTTCTCCTCCGGCCCCCCCTTCGCCTGCGGGGTCGGTTGTCCGCTCTACTATCCCCAGGGAGTCCAGATCCCCTCCCAGGGCTCGACATGCAAAGAGGAGACCTCCGTCAAGATCTTCTTCTTCTGGATCACCCAGCCCCAAGAGATCCAGGAGACGCCGACGTTCGCCGTCGACGGAGGGCACGGGATCAATATATTCCACCTCTAGATCCCCATCTCCAATCTCAGTCCCTTCTCCGGACCCACGTGAGACACCACGGTCTCCTCCGGATGACCCCTCGTTCATGGATATCATGCGCCATATCCAGGAGAACATAGGGTGGGAAGCTGAGGAGTTAGACCCCGAAAGATTGCGCCTGGCTAAGTATCTTCGACAGAAGGACCCCAAGCCTGTGGTGGTGCCACCCTTGGTGGACACTTTTGTGGATGTCACAAGGCGGCGTGGGCGTCCATTCGTTACCCGGTGATGCGAAGAAAGCTGACCATCTATACAACGCCCTAGGGAGGACCAGTATTTGACGCAACAACCTCTGGCCGATTCTCTGGTCATAACAGCCTCACATGACCGGTCCCAAAGGCCGCAGCATTTGAGCACCCTGCCACCGGATCCAGAATCCAAGCAGTTGGACTCTCTGGGCAGGCGCACGTATGCTTCCGCTACCTGCGCCATCAGATCCCTAAATTATCTGACCCACATGGTTCAATTTCAGAACGCTCTGTGGGAGCAGGGTCTGGAGGCAGCTGAGAAGCTACCCGAAGGTGAGCAGAAGGAGGAGATGCTCCAGCTCCTCCGCACGGATTCAGACGTGGGGACCCAAGTGCTTAGAGCGTCATGATGACTCGTGACTCAGCGCCAGAGCAGCAGCTTCAGTCGTTTGTCTCCGAGACACCTTGGCTCCGTGTCTCCAGCTTCACCCCGACGTCCAGAAGAACATTATGGATGCCCCTTTCGAGGGAGATGTGTTGTTTGGTAATCCTTCGGAGAAGATTATTACCAAACTGCAAGAGGTCAAGGCAGTGAGGTCGGTCCAACAATGTACCGCCTAGGCTAGGTTCCTTCGTAGGGCACCAAGGCCGCTTCCGTATGGACACAGAGGCAACAACCCCGCCTCTGCCACACAACAGAGGGGCTCTGGCTCGGTGAGAACCCAGGTAAGCAGCCGCTAGCAGAGGTCAACGCACCCCAGAGCGACCCAGCCAGCGTGCCCGCCTGCCGCCACAGCATGACTCTTTCCGGCCCCGCCCTCAGGATCAATGGGATGTTATGGTCGGGGTGATTGCGAACTTCCTGCGGATGGCAGGCAATCACCACCGACAGGTGGGTTCTTCAGTTGGTCAGCGTCGGCCACTTTTAGAGTTCGCAGAAAAGCCACCCTCGAGGCCTCCTCTGCTCTCCCGGTATTTGGGTCAGCACGGCGCCTTAATCTGGCAAGAAGTACTCGTGCTCCTAAACAAGGGGGCGATAGAGTACGTCCCGGGAAACTAGAGAGGACTAGGGTATTATTCTCACTTCTTCCTGGTTCCCAAGAAAACAGGGGACCTCCGTCCGATTCTGGACCTGAGCGACCTCAACATGTCGGTCGAATACAAGAGATTCCGCATGGTGACCTTTCTGGGCCTTATCCCCATGCTAAAGCAGGGCGCCTATTTAGCGTCCTTAGACATGCAGGACGCCTACCTGCATATCCCCATAGCTCAAGCGCATCAGAGGTTCCTGCGCTTCGAGTTTCTAGGCCACCATTTCCAGTTCCGGGCTCTCCCTTTTGGACTGTCATCCGCACCAAGGGTCTTTACCAAATGCATGGCAGTCATGGCAGCATCTCTAAGGAGAAAGGGCCACTATGTGTTCCCGTACCTCGACGATTGGCTTCTCATGGCCGCCTCCAGCGAGACACTTCTGATCGCGATTCAGGACACCCAGGACTTATTTTGATCGCTGGGCTTCCTTATAAATCACGAGAAGTCCTTCCTGGTACCATCGCAAAACCTGCAGTTTATAGGGGCAGTGCTGGACACGGTCCAGGGAAGAGCTTTTCTTCCAGCCGACAGGGCGGAACGCATCAGGTCCCTCATAGGGGGACTTATCGTCGAACCAGACCGTACCAGCCAGGTCGGTCCTTCATCTGCTCGGACACATGGCTGCGGCCATTCCCACAGTCCCTGTTGCGCGACTCCACATGCGAATAACGCAGTGGATGCTCAAGGCTCAATGGGACCAGAGGCAAGACCATTTGCAGCATCCAGTCAGGATCACAAAATCCGTGATTCGAGACTGGCAATGGTGGTTAGCCCCCGGGTCACTCTCCAAAGGTGTCCCGTTTGCAGCGCCGTCCCCAGAGATAACCCTCACCACGGACGCTTCGGGTCTCTGGAGGGAGCACACCAGACGGGTGAAGTCTCAGGGTGCGTGGACCCCGTTGGAGGCTCATCTCCATATCAACGTCCTAGAGATGAGGGCGGTCCTCTGTGCACTTCAGGCTTTTCAGTCCGTAATTCCGCCGTGCACTATCCTGCTTCAGACGGACAACACGGCGGTAATGTATTACCTCAACAAACAAGGAGGCGCACACTCTTACCCCCTCTGCAGGGAGGCCATGAGAGTGTGGGATTGGGTAGTCGGACATGGCGCAAACCTGATTGCCGTTCACGTTCCCGGGGTGGACAACACGATTGCAGACGGCCTGAGTCGTTCCCAGGCCAGAGTCCACGAGTGGGAACTTCATCAGGAGGTGGCAGAGGATCTGTTTCTTCGATGGGGAGTTCCAGAGCTGGACTTGTTCGCATCCCCATCCAATGCAAAACTGCCCAATTTTTGCTCGCTAGGTCCAGGGCCTGGTGTTTTCTGGCGAGACGCGTTGTCCCTCTCCTGGGTGAACAGATTCTTTTATGCCTTCCCGTTGATCCAGAGAGTTCTTCTCAAGCTGCGCAGGGAGCATGCGCGAATGATTCTGGTGGCTCCGTTCTGGCCCAGATAAATATGGTTCCCCTTGCTGGCACAGCTATCTCGGGAACCCCCGCTCCCATTGCCGCTCAGCTCCCACCTACTGTCTCAGGAGGAAGGTTCATTGCTCCATCCGGATCTCCGCTCTTTGAACCTGCATGCATGACTCCTAGAGACATAGCCATTTTGCGCCACGGGGTCTCGCAAGAGGTTGCTGAGGTTCTCTCCGCAGCCAGAAAGCTGGCAACGCATGCTACATATGCCATGAAGTGGCGTCGTTTTTGTCTATGGTCAAGGGCTCGTGACCTTTCCCCTTTAGGTTGTCCCGTGGGAGTAATTTTAGACTATCTACTTTCTCTATTCCATTCAGGGCTAGCCTACTCCTCTATTAAGGTGCACTTTTGTGCTATTTCGGCCTACCATCTTCCGGTGGGGCACCGTACTATTGCTCAGCTTGACGCTTCTCTGGAGTTTCTTAGAGGAGTGTTGCACCGTAGGCCTCCCATTAGGGACCCAGTGCCTCCGTGGGATCTACTCTTTGTCCTGGAACAACTTACGCTCCCTCCCTTTGAGCCTGCCGCAGATTGCGAGCTACGTTTTCTGTCGTGGAAGACGTTATTTTTGGTTGCTGGTCATTTCAGCCAGAAGGATTTCTGAGCTTCACGCCTCATGTGCAAAGAGCCCTATTTGGTTTTTCACCGTGACAGAGTATCTCTGCGGACGAACCCAAAGTTTTTGCCTAAGGTGGTTTCGACACTTACTTTGAATCAGGATATTGACCTTCCGGTCTACTTCCCGAGTTACTCTAACAGAGGAGAGGCTTTGCTCCACACCCTGGACGTTCACCGCAGCCTGAGGTATTACCTTAACAGAACTAAACCCTCTCGGGCTTCTGACCAGCTTTTTGTCTCTTTTTCCCAGAGGATGAAAGGCCAACCGGTGTCCAAACAGACTTTGTCCCGCTGGCTTGTCCAGTGTATTTCGCACTGTTACCAGACTAAACAAAAGCCCCTTCCGGGTTCTATCCGGGGGTCATTCTACCAGGGGTGTGGCCACTTCCTTTGCAGCGCTCAGGACCATCTCTATTTCAGCTATTTGCGCTGCAGCTACTTGGAGCTCTGTGCATACCTTTATCAGGCATTACAGTCTGGACATAGCCTCTAGGCGTAGAGCCGGTTTCGGCCAAGCGGTGTTGCAAGGTCTCTTGTCCTGAGTCAGGACTTGGATTGGTTTTTTCTCTTGTCTCTCTGCCTCCTCCCGGATCTTCTGGTAGCGTTACTGCTTGGGAATCAGTCCTAATGGTGTAACCTGCTGCAAGAGCTGTATCTCGAAGTAAGATAGTACAGTTACGTAAGAACTTACCGTAACAGTAGATCTTCTAGAACAGCTCTTGCAGCAGGTACCTTCCCGCCCACCTTCCCCCTTAGAGGAGGCATGGCTCTGCTTCAAAAAAAAAGAAGAAAAGAAGAAAAGCAGAAGAAAGGTGTAGTGAATGATGGAGACGGAGAAAAAGAAGGAAATGCTCCTATTGGGATTTTCTCCTTTATTGCCTTCTGATGGTGGATCCTCGGTCTCCCCTTCTGATGTCATCCTGCGGCCGGGAGTCTCCGGCGGGAGAACTGGGGATTCTGGCGGGACTGCCCCCTTATGTACCACGCCTGACGTCGGAGGCGGGACCGACGTCGGGGTCCCGCTGAAGATAGCTAGCTAGAAATTTTCCGTGTGGTCCTGACGCCTGCCGGCTTCAGTCCTAATGGTGTAACCTGCTGCAAGAGCTGTTCTCGAAGATCTACTGTTACGGTAAGTTCTTACGTAACTGTACTTTACTTGCAAGTATGTGGTTGTTTGTTTTCATTGAACCTCTTGCCGAACTTTGCGTCATGCTAACTCTCTGCAAGTATGTGAGCTATGTCCTGCACCTGCCAACAAATTGCCTTATCGCATGTTTTGTCATGAATCACGCTGTTTTGTACCTTGCTCTCATCATGTTGCTTGTATTTTTACTGTAAAACCTTGTTTTGTTTCTGTGTTTTATGTAATTCCACTCTGTAACCTCCCAAGTTGTGCCTGAAAATAATCATTTATATGGCTAGCGTGCCTACCCGGTAAACAAAAACTAAATAAATAAACTGTTTATCGAATGTCTAAATTACACTGCAGACAACCTGCCACCACTAGTTAAGAACTTTTGCCTCCCTGTTAGGGGTAGAACCACAGCTGCACCATTTTCTGCTTAAACAACTGAATCACATGCCAGTTCAAAAGACGCTGTACTGTCAGTTATTTTGGCACTGAAGCCTGCAACGGTGTTAATTCAGTTTGCTCTCAAAATTACTGTGAAGCTGTAATAGCAAAAATGAAGGTTGAAAGGAGCACTGGCTTTTCGTCAGGTAAAAATATATATATAGTATATACGCTGATGTAAATCTGCACACTCAAGCAAGGTGCCAGAGGTTTCTGCAGCCGACATCTGAGGTGACTGAAATCGGTAGCAAATTTTCCTCTTATATCCCTGCAATGCAGGGATTAGCCTTAACACTACCGAGTATTTGTTCTTTGACCCCAAGCAGCTAACTGACTTCATTAAAAACCATAAAGCGAATGTTCAAGAAAGTTCTTCACCCAGCGAACATGCAGACTCTGATACTGAAATACCAGAATTGGAGGCCTTAAATGTTGAAATGGCATTACCATCATGACTGCAATTTGCTACATTTTCAAACCCTGGTATCACCGTAAGTAGTGTTTGCTTTGTATAAATGGCTTTCTAAAGGGCTAACTACATTTAAATTTTTCTAGTAGCTGTGTTTTCAGTGGGGAAATGTACGGCAATATTGATGTTATTACATCATCTTTATTTCTTTTGTATTGTTTTCTTATATTTATGACCATGACGGAACAAATACTATATAGTTTTATGGCTTTAATTGGTGTAATGACCCTATGGTACCTTTGATATGATCTATATATATATATATATATATATATATATATATAAGCAGTAAGACACAATGGGGTGTACATGGAACAGATCTGACTGCACACCCAGGGGCGTAGGGAGGCACGAGGTGACAAACCGAGTGCCTTCAGCTCCTGGAAGTGCAGTAAAATCTATTACACGCACACCCTCGGAGTTTCTTATTGCACTTATAAACTAGCCTCCCTTTTTTTTTTTTTTACTTTTTACAGTTGGGAAAAGGCATGATTATGTGTAGAAACAATAGGTTTACTTGTGTACATTCACGGTAAAATAGTCTCTCCGCCCACTGCAAATGATGTCATTGTATTACTGCTGTACAAAGTTTGTCCTTTGCTGGCATCAAGATTCAAGATATGGAATGTTTATCATGGAATATTTACCATGGAATACATAGATTCAGAATTCTGCTCAGTTCCACTGGTAGAATGTTTCTCTCCTAGCATACTGTGTGTATATATGTGTGTGTATGTATGCATGTGTATATATATATATATATATGTATATGTGTGTGTGTGTACACACACACACACACACACACACACACACACACACACACACACACACACACACAAAACAAAGGCCTCTTCTATAGCCAGAGACTCAATTATCTCACTGTCAGGGCAAGCAGTAAAGATTTCCATGGTGAACAGGTAAAGATAGAAGGGGGAATTTTCATTGTCAGCAAAGAAACAGTTGTAATGAAAACTATAAACAATACTTAATGTTTCTAATTTGTTTATATCTCTGTCTATTTATTGAGAAGTCAAAATTACAACCTTTGAGCTAAAAGCTCCTTTACAAAGGATCCTCGTCAAGACATATATATGTGTAAGGAAAGTGTGATGATCAGGGAAGCAACATTTAATTGATTGGTTTTATTTTTTATTTAAGGTAATTTTATTTTTAGGGTCCAGTTGAAGGTTCTTTACAGTGCACAGGTAGCAGCCATTTTTGTGATGGAATATCAATTCTGGTTGTTGGGGGACTGATAGAAAATGGTTCTGGTTGTAGGAGGACTGATTTGCTCATTGTGTGATGTGGTTTAGGACCAGGATGACTGTACATGAAACAGATTTCATGCATGCTCACATGATATATTTTGTCCAATAAGACTTCTTTATTTTGGATGCCCATTTTATAAACTGTATTAGATTGTTAAAGAATGTATTAAAAATAATGCAGAGAATGGTTAATTACAAGGTTTATATAGGCCCTAGAAGGATCTAGCTGACTAGTGGGGGAATGAATTGTATTGATTGAGTCTTATTATTGATGTCATGTATTCTAATTGCTTTGTTGTCTTTTAAACCTAGGCACTTTATGACTTATTATAGAGAGAACTCTAAATTTACACTGCCTTTGGAAAATAACTGTTATGAGAAGAATTATTTTTTTTACTTTCAAATGCCCTTCCCATGACCGACTTTAACTTTCATACATGGATATTACCTCTAATGTAATGTATTTCATTTCTTTTGCCAAGTTGCTTAACGAGGGCACTATGGAAGTGCCTTTTGCAATATGTATATACTTATACATATCTGATAAATACAAATATAAAAAAATAAACATAGTGATGGCAGAAAAAGACCAATGGTGTAGCTAGTCTACCTCTAACACCCTGTCGTACCTGAAATATGTTGTCATTATGGGGGCTTTGTCTACACTATCTACTCCCTTGCTCCCCAATTTGCTACTGCCTCCCTGAGTAACCACTAAGCCCTTAACTCTGTTCCAACTGGGATTGAAACCATTACTGTAATGGTTTTGGTGCCCACTGCCTCAGCTGGCAGACTGGTCCATAGTTTAACCCCTCTCTCTGTTGTTCTCACGTCCCTCCTGAACCTCCTCCCACACACCAGCTTCCACTCACGACCTTCGTGACCTCGTAGTCAAGATTCGCTACTCTTGTTTAAAAGTTCCATGCAGTTCACCTTTTTTCAGTCCTCTCAGGAACTTGAAGGTCTTTTATCATACCACCCCTCTGTTGTCTGACCTTGAGCAAGTACATGTCCAGTGGCCTAAACTGAGCCTCATATGATCTGCCCTGCTGGCCATAAATCATTTTGGTTGCCCTTTGCTGTGCGGTCTCCAGCCTGTCCTTGTCTTTCCTTAGGGGAGGACTCCAGAACTGGGCACAGTACCCTAGGTGTGGTCTCACTAGTGATCTGTAGAGAAGCAGTGGTCTCTTTTCTTCTGCTGTCAAAATCGCCCCCCCCAATACACCCCAGCATCCAGGTTGCCTTACTGTAGGCCTTGTTATACTGGCTAGACTGTTTTAAGGAGTCACTAATGATGACCTATAGGTCTCTTTCTTCAGATGTCATGCCCAGCTTAACGTCTTCCATCCAGTACTTTGTTCTGGGGTTTTTGTTCCCTGTGTGCATAAACTTGCATTATTTGGCACTGAACTGCAGCTGCCAAACCTTGGACCACCTGTTTAGCCTTTGCGGGTCCCTCTGCATCTCCCTTACCCCCTCCTCACTCTCTGCTGTACCACAGAACTTAGTGTCTTCTGTGAAGAGAAGCATTTTGCCCTGTATTCCTTCTTCTATGTGGCTGATGAAAATATTAAAAAGGACTGGACCCAGGACTAATCCCTGTGGGACACCATTGGTGAACTCCCTCTCCTCAGTCCTGACTCTGTTTACTACTACCCTCTGCTGCCTCCCTTCCAACCAACTTCCCACCCATCTAGCTATATCCTTTGCTGCACCCAGATCCTCTAGCTTCTTTAGCAACCTTCAGTGTGACATCGAGTCAGATACACTGCTGAAGTCAAAGTAGAGTAAATCTGCTGTATGACCCTTATCCACTATCCTAGTTACCCAGTCAAAGAATACTATCAGGTAGGTCTGACAAGACCTCCCTGCCATGAGCTTGTCTTGTTTTTTAACCTGCAGCCCGTTTTTCTCCTGGTATTCCACTAGGTCCCCTGTGACTAGTGTCTCCCATCAGTTTACCTGCCATGGAGGTAAGACTGTCAGATCTGTAGTTACCCTGCTGCTCATTGTCCCCGCTCTTGTGTAGCAGAACTACATCCACTATACCTCCGCAACTGTAACTGCTTAGTTATTTGGGGGATGAAAATAATCGTAACTGCATGCAGTTGCTTGAGGGTGACTAGTAATTATAACTGCTTACAGTTGTTTGTGGGTGATTAGTAACTGTAACTGCTTTAAGTTGTTTGGGGGCAACTAGTAACCATAACTGCTTACAGTTATTTGGGGGTGATTAGTAACCGTGGTTGCTTACAGTTATTTGGGGGATGATTAGTAACCGTGATTGCTTACAGTTGTTTGGGGGTGACCAGGCTGGGACAAACCAATTTGTTAGCCGGTGGTCAATTTGGCCACTAGCTTTCAAAATCTGGTAGCCAAACCAATATTTGTAGTTGCCATTCTTTTTAAAGGCTCAAAAATCACTTTATAGGCCAGTAGCCAAGTTGGCCAATAACTTTCAATATCTGATAGCCAAAATTATTTTTTAAGTAGCCATGGCCACCTGGCTACCTAATTTGTCCCACCCTGGGGGTGAATAGTAACTAATAACTTACAGTTGTTTGGGGTAACTAGTAACTGTAACTGCTTACAGTTGTTTGGGGGTGACTAGTAACCATAACTGATTACAGTTTTTCTGGAGTGACTAGTAACCATGACTGCTTACAGTTTAGGGGTGACTAGTAAATGTAACTGTTTACAGTTGTTTGGGGTGACTAGTATCCAAAACTGCTTACTAATTGTTTGGGAGTTAACTGTAACCAGTTACGGTTACTATTGTTTGGGGGTGACTAATAACTGTAACTGCTTACAATTGTTTTGTGATGACTAGTAACTGTAACTGCTTACAATTTGGGGGGTAACTAGTAACTGTAATGACTTACAGTTGTCTGAGGTGACTAGTAATTATAACTGCTTACTATTTGTTTGGGGTGACTAGTAACCATAACTGTATACAGTTGTTTGAGGGTGAATAGTAACTGTAACTGCTTTAAGTTGTTTGGGGCAACTAGTAACCATAACTGCTTACAGATATTTGGGCAGTGACTAGTAACTGTGACTGCTTACAGTTATTTGGAAGTGACTAGTAACTGTGTCTACTTACAGTTGTTTGAGGTGACTAGTAACTGTAACTGGTTACAGTTGTTTTTAGGGTGACTAATAACTGTAACTGCTTACAGTTGTGTTGGGTGACTTATAACTGTAACTGCTTACAGTTTCGGGGTTGACTAGTAACTGTAATGGCTTACAGTTGTTTGGGGTGACTAGTAATCATAACTGCTTACAATTTGTTTGGGATGACTAGTAATCATAACTGCATACAGTTGTTTGAAGGCGATTAAGTAACTGTAACTGCTTTAAGATGTTTGGGGGAAACTAGTAACCATAACTGCTTAGTTATTTGGGGGTGACTAGTAACCATGACTGCTTACAGTTTTTGGGGGGTGACTAGTAACCAAGACGGCTTACAGTTTGGGGTGACTAGTAATAGTTTCTGCTTACAGTTGTTAGTAGGTGATTAGTAACTGTAACTGCTTTAAGTTGTTTGGGGTCAACTAGTAACCATAACTGCTTACAGTTATTTGGGGGTGACTAGTAACCATGACTGCTTACAGTTATTTGGGGATGACTAGTAACCGTGACTGCTTACAGTTGTTTGGGGGTGACTAGTAACTGTAACAGCTTACAGTTGTTTGGGGGTGACTAGTAACTGGAACTGCTTACAGTTGTTTGGGGGTGACTAGTAACTGGAACTGCTTACAATTATTTGAGGGTGACTAGTAACCATGACTGCTTATAGTTGTTTGGGGGTGACTAGTAACTGTAACTGCGTAAAGTTGTTTGGGGATGACAAGTAACTGTTACTGCTTACAGTTCTTTAAGAGTTAAAGGTAATCATAACTGGTTACAGTTGTTTGGGGTGACTAATAACTGTAACTGCTTACAATTGTTCTGGGATAACTAGTAACTGTAACTGCTTACAGTTTGGGGGTGAGTAGTAACTGTAATGGCTTATAGTTGTTTGGTGGTGACTAATCATAACTGCTTACAATTGTTTGGGGGTGACTAGTAATCGTAACTGTATACAGTTGTTTGGGGATAACTAGTAAACGTAACTGCAGTCAGTTGTTTGGAACATTTTATTGTAAGGCTAGCTGCAATACGTTTAATTAATCTGAATGTTTGAAGCGTATCTAGTTATGTTTTTATTATGTCGTATCCCTACTCATATTTGTTCTGTTTGCGGTGGCACCTGAGCCTCTGGGGAAGGGCGCCAATAACTGCAAATAAAAACTACTACTGTGACTTCTCAGCAGTGCCAGACACAAGATTTACTCATCTGCTTCTCATGGGAGAATTGTGATTCTATTAATTCCCAATTTCGGTCCTTCTATAGCTGGAGACAGAGTTCTGTTCTCTGCCTGCCATTTATACCTCCACATAAACTCTTCTCAACAGCTGGCATAGGGCACTGTCAGAGAGAGTTTGTAAGTCCACGTGGATAACTAAAAACGCCACCGAGTCGGTAAACACAGATACAGCCCATGCTGTCAGATTGTGTTCACCTCCACAACATTATTGTCTATGCTATCTATCTTTTGAAGATCACTTTATCCGTGTACTCACTGTTAAAGCAGTTTCTTTGTTCTTTAGGGGCCTGTGCCACTTCATCTTTGTTGTCATCCACTTGGAATAAATCTGCCAGGATTGGATCATTTGGGAGATCCAACTCTGAGGCTGGTAAGTTAGCCATTGGTTCTAAATGCTGTTTGTGTGCAAGAAAAAACAGCCGCTGTTTGAAATGTGAAGGTTCCAAAGAGATTCAGTGATATTTCTAATTTGCTGGGCTTTGGCTGGTGGGACTTGTGTTACCTGTGCATTAAGCTACCTCAGCACACGGGTACTAGCCAATCAGAATGCAGCATTTTCATTATTCAGTTCACTGTAGGCAATAAATTGCCTATTTTCAAGAATTGCCCAGGTATTCAAGGGTAAACTAACAAGTAAAACACTAGATAACAATAACATATCACAAAATTAAGCAAATTCTGTTTATAAGAACAGTCTTTTGACTGAATTGTTTTTCAAAAATTTTTTTTTTTTCGATGATCTGTACAATAATACTCTAATTTTTTTAGGCAGAAGCCATTTAGAAGCTCAGTCGCTGGTTATTTACAATCTAGTTGTCCCTACGATATTTTCACTGTTTATTTTTTGATCACAAGCAGACTCGAGGCTAATGAAAGTGCTCATCTCCCCTGCCTGTGCGACAAGACATGTCTGCTATGAGTGTGTCACATGCAAGTGTCTTGGAAATGGGCACTTTCGAGGGAGTTTTTTAATGTGTCAATACAGCCAGGGAGACCAAGCTTACAGTAAGAGGGGGTTCTTGCATGTTTTACTTGGGTGTGAGAACCAAGATGCATAGGGATGCAGTTCTGACACCCTAAGAATGTAAGTGAGGTCATTCTTACAACTATGGTCTCCCTGCCATATTAAACCACACCTCAACAATGATATTTTGACTGTTTGGATTTCACAGACAGATGATGTATGGTTGTCACAAACTGTCCAGTCATGATAGGAGAGTAGTTCCCTAACTTGAAATCCAAGGTTTAATGGGGTTTAGTCACATTTTAAAAAAATATATAAACAAACAACTCCCTACAGTCAAACTTTGTGTGCCGTGATACATTCTGAAAATGGGGACAACACCATGTGTGATGATGTCATACAAGCAAGATAATGTGACATTCCCCATAGAATGCCCATGTGCGGTCTCTGTATGGGAATTTGTCCCTTATTAAGCACAGCACCATATGAATTTGGTTTTAATGCATGTATTAAAGTGTGCTGTAACCAGGTGTTGATGGTGGGGGTGTGGTGCTCAAAAAAAAAAAAAAAAACAACCTCTCATGCAGTTTTTCAAAATTAATATAAAGTAAATACAAAAAGTAATATTCGTCCTTTTTTTTTTATTTATAGATTTTATGAGCTTACAGTAGGTACTGCAAAAGCATAAAAAGACACAATAGACCCTGTGCACTAATGGGGCAGAGTGGCTACCCATGTGTAACTGGGGCACACAACTACTCCACACCGTACGCGTGGGATGCACTAAGGAGGGTGCACAGCACATATGCACCCGAGCCCCCGGCCATGCCAGGGGTGGGTGAGGGTTGTGCCATGCAGCAAGGCCCGTAATGCTGACCACAGAGGTGCAAATGAGTGTGCAGGCTATGCCAGGGAGAACCCTGCTGTAAGCTTGATACGTGCCCACAAGTACTGCACAATCCATACTGGGGGACTAGGAATGGGCTTCCTGCCGCCACAGCCTACTAGCCTACAGGGAGGGCTGAGGCACCCAAACAGCGAGTGCTGGGATAGCCATGGCTGTGGCCACCCCATACTGAGTGCCACTCATGCATCACCCCTGAACCACCCACTAGTACACTGGTCCCGGCGACTGAGGACCCCCCACATACACACATAGACCATTGTGAGCCCTGAGCCCTATATGCAGGCAACCCCTCACACACAGCGCGTGACATGCCCCCCACCTCAACCCGCACCTCTGCCCTGCATAGGTGTCCATTTTTTCCACCCGCCACCATCACTGCTCCATCCTCATACTTTTGGGTAGTGCCGACCCGAGACATATCAGCAGCACAGCCCCTCATCTCACTGCTATGGCCGCCGCCATCTGATATATGCAGAAGCGCCGAGCAGATGTGTGCCCATGTATGTCAGCTGGCCATGGTGGTGAGAGGAGGGCCAGGCTGCTGGTGGTAGTCTTGAAGTGTACCACCGCAAAGGTACGGGAGGATCAGGACGGCGCGGGGGTTGGGGCCATGGGGGGGCACTGTCCAGCCGGCCTGATGATCGGGGTGCCCACAGATGAGTGCAGTTGCCAACGGCAATGGTACTGGCATGGATTTGGCCTACTGCGGGCATGGGTAATGGGTTTGGACTGCTGTCACTGGCCCTGCAATGTGGGAGGGGTCACCAACCAGCAGCCCGTAGTGGCAGCATGTGCACGTGGGTCCGGGTGCCTATGGAGGGCATTCATGCCCCCGGACCCACGCCTCTCCGCGCAAGGGATCTACTCCCTGTCCAGAACGGGCATCTGATTGGATGCCCAGCCAGACATGCGACTCCACCCCTGGCTGCCCTGCAGAGTCCTGCACACCGGGGGAGGGGGGGCCGCGGACAGGGTGTGCATCTGTTGTGCATACCCCGGGTGTGCACCTGTCTGCAGATGCGGTGCTTCGCTGGCAGGTTACGTGTAGATTTGTGCGTAACTTGTGCCAATTAGTACACAGGGCCCAATATGAGTCACAAGACCTCCAAACTTCAGGGACAAGTCTGTTACAGAGGATGTTAAACATCGGTGCACACAGAAATTATTATCATAAGGTAAAGGAGACTGCTTATCAGTTCACACAGTACATTTTTACCAGATTAAACTGTAAGTCTATACCATCTCACTGAAATCTATAAACATTTTCAATCAATCAGTCAATCAATCAAACTTTATTTAACCAGGCAAAATCATCCTTCAGCAAGCTCATTTGCAAGATGGTCCTGGGCAGGGTAGTACAGATACAAATACACTTAGTACAAGTCTGGTACATACAGAGAAATAGCAGTCACATCAGCAGCTGATACAAGGTGAACAGGATTGTAAACAGAAATGAAGGCGACACCTAGTCAGAGGAGCGATCTGTACACAAAGCAAGAGTAACGGCTGAGGCATGGTAGAGACTAACCAAGGGGTCCCTGCACTGGGTAGGATGGGGGGATGGGACAATGTGAATGGGGGGATGACTAGTAGGAGGGAAAGGTTAACACGACCAAAATATGTGCAGAGCGAGGGAAAGAGAACGGAGTGAGAAGTGCTAGTTGTGGAAGAGGTGCTAGTTGTACGTGTAAGTACTGGGTAAAAGAGGAGCTGAGCAACGAGGTCGGAAGTAGATCACTGGTGGCAGGCACATACATCCCTCAGAATGTGGGCGAGCGACAGCTTAAAGGTATGAGGACCTGAGAGGGAAGAAAACCTTAGTGTCTTTGCATGAGTCGCCCCCCACCCCCCATCTTCAAATTGTGACCCCTTGTTCTTGCACACCTCTTTTTCTGAAATATGCTACCTTCTTGGACTTTGTTCAAGTACCTCAAGGGAATCAACAAAGTCCAAGAGGGTAGCATCTTTCAGAAAAAGAGGTGTGCAAAAACAAGGGGGCACAATTTTATGATAGAGGGGGGGACGGCTCAGCGGTAATGTGAGGAAGTATTTTTTCACAAAGAGGGTTGTGGATGCATGGCACGGCCTTCTGAGGAGGTTGTGGAGTCAAAAACAGTGGGGGAATTTAAGAATGCGTGGGACAGACATAAGGCAATTCTAAGGGGTGGGGGTAGGAGGAAATAGGTTGTTGGTTAACTAGGATCAGCAGCTTATCCAGTAGGTAGGGAAATGGGTAGACTGGGTGGGCCAAGCGGTCCTTATCTGCTGTCAAATTCTATGTTTCTGTGGTGTTCCAGCAGAAGGGGAGGGAGGGAGAAGTTAATAGCAGCCAGATCATGCTGTGTCCTTATTCTGGGCACCTTGAAGGAGACAGGAGAGGTGCTCCTTAGGCCATACGTTCCCTTGGAGCGCACAAATAGAGTCACGATATAAGTACTCCAGATGGGGCCTAACCAGTGTCTTGTAAAGAGGGATTATTACCTCCCTTTTATGACTTGTGATACCCCTACTAATACACCCTAACATCCCCCTAACCTTGCCTACTGCTTCAGAGGTCTGCTTGGATGATTTCAGGTCATCGGTGATGATGACGCCCAAGTCTCTTTCTTCCCTTGTGACTGCCAGCAACTCCCCTCCCAGCCTATAGGTGGCTTCAGGGTTTCTCTTCTCTATGTGCATGATCTTGCACTTCTTTGCATTAAACCCCAGTTGCCACTCTTTTGACGATTTTGCCAGTTTATCCAGATCTCTTCTCATTCTGCCCACCCCATCTGGATCATCTACTCTGTTGCAGATCTTGGTGTCATCTGCAAACAGACAAGCCTTACCCTCCAGTCCATCTGCAATGTCACTGATGAAGATATTGAAGAGGACTGGCCCCAGGACTGATCCCCGGGGTACCCCACTTGTGACTTGCATCTCTTCTGACTTTATCATTATGTATGTTCTTGTTTTTTCTGCTGAAATTTCTGTACCATTGTAACTCCCTACCCCCAGGGCGCACCTGGTATCGAGCAGTACTCTGCTCAGCATGCCTTCCTGGTAAATCTCTTAAATAAATAAATACCATTTACCACCACTCTCTGTTTTCTTCCCATTAACCAGTTTGCCACCCAGTTGACCAACTTCTGACCCACCCCGAGCCTACCTAGCTTATTAATCAATCTTCCATGTGGAACGAAAGTCAAATTGAAGTACATTGTAAGTTTGCAGAACTGAGCAGTGTATGAATACACTGGTGTTTTTAACTCCATGTCCCCTAGGACATATTTACCATCGTTAAGTAGAGCTATTAAAAAAAGCAGCATTTGGCTAACCCGGGATTAAAACACAGCCTGATTAGATTACTCTATTTAAACCATAAAAAGATCCATTTAGATAGATAGATATTTCTATCTCTCTCTCTCTCTCTCTCTCTCTCTCTATATATATATATATATATATATATATATCAAAAACACTTGTAACTGTTAAATAGCTCAACAGTATTTGAAATAGAAATACTATAATGTTAATATTGTTCCACGCCTCCCTCAGGGAAACCCCACCGCTGCATTAATCTGCACACATACGATTTAAGCATTTAATGTCCAGAAGTTAGGAAAAGGGACAGTTCATCCTTCCTCATCCTCCGAGGTTGCCTGTTCAACTGGATGTAGTTTGGCCATCAACTTCTCTGCAAAATTTACTGCCTGGATAGGGTCCACAAAGATGTGAGTTTCTGACTCATGATGAATCTGCAGCCTCGCCAGGAATGTTAGTTGGGCCTGAATGCCATTTGCCAAAAGTTCCTTTTTAAATTTTTGTAAATCCTTTTTTCGGGTCTGCATCTGAGCCAAGTCTGGAAAGAGGGCCGGACGACTACCCTCCGAGACAATGTCTCCACAGGCTCGAGTGGCCTGAAAAGTGGAATCCTGGCCTCCGGAGATGACAGTGTGGGTATTACGGTGAGAGGCCTCTGAGTCGCATCACCTCTAGAGCATGGGCGTTGAGGGATTGCAAAAACATTTTGAATTGACATCCCAGAGTCAGAGGGTAAAAGCTGTAAATCTGTAAAGATCAGCTTGGTAATATTCTGTTTTAGCTCAGAGCATCCCGCCAGCCGAGGTGGAAAACCCACCACACGCACACTTGCCTGACGCTGTGTTTTCTTGAGCGTCTCGATTTTCCCTCTCATAAAATTTAGGTCCTTCACAAAGAAGGCATTACATTCACCCTGTCGTGTGTTGGTCGTTCTAAGTTCCTCGATCGTCAGTGAGTGTTCTTTTAACTGAGTGTCATTTGCAGTGACTTTAGCCTCCAGAGCTGCTGGTCGCTTATTTGTTTCCTCACCATTAGCCTGGATTTTGGTAAGGTGTGCCATGATTTGTGCCGAGGGGAGCTCCACTGTTACAAGGCTGCTAGTAGAGGTCGGCCCACTCCCATCAAGGAGCCCACGGGAGAAAGGAACACATCTAGGCTGCAGACTCCATGTTTTCCGTCTTTTTTAGATGCCATTGTTTTCCTAATAGCTTCCGATATATTTTGCAGTGCTTGAATCTCCGGCGATTGAAAACTAAAATGCTGCTTCTCAAACTTTTAAGTTTAATGTAGTTAGAGCTAACTCAGGTAGCTGCTGCCATGTTGCTGCTCCACCATGCATTGCAGTTTGAGTTACAAATTAACTCTTTATACAAAAGTAATAACTGTAATTGCATAGTTATAGGGTGGTGACTAGTAACTGACTGCTTACAACTTGGGAGTGACTAGTGGCCATAACTGCTTACAGTTATTTGGGAGTGACTATGAACCATAACTGCTTGCAGTTATTTGGGAGGGACTATGAACCATAACTGCTTACAGTTATTTGGGAGTGACTATGAACCATAACTGCTTACAGTTATTTGGGAGTGACTATGAACCATAACTGCTTACAGTTATTTGGGAGTGACTACGAACCATAACTGCTTACAATTAGAAACATAGACAGTGATGGCAGAAAAAGACCAATGGTCCATGCAGTCTGCCCATAACACCCTCTCATACCTCAAGATAGTGTGTCACGACTGGGGCTTTCTCTACTCTATCTACCCTCTTGCTCTACACTTTTTTTTTTTGTTTTGTTTCCACCCAGCCCCCGCCCCTGAAGTGCACCTTGTTTTATCCCCTGGAACGGGGCTGTTGGGGAAGGGACCATACTCCTCAAACGGAGATGGTAATGATCCGGGATGGAGTGCCTCAATCAGCTATGTGAGGTCTGGTGGAGGGCGGGCATTCTCGCGCTCAACTGGTGATTTTTATGTATGCAGCCCCTTGGAGGGAATGGCGTAGAATAACGTAATGGTGCTGAGTGCCAGACTTCTGGCACGCCTCCCAAAGTTTGCTGAGCTCCAGTTGTCGGACCCCTGGTCTCCACCAGAGGTCGGTCAATTACCAGGTGGTTCCCCCCTCCCCCCTGGAAGAGGAGAGAAGTCCTTAAGGTGTTCATTCCTCCTCCTACCTTGCTCTCTGACATCCCAGGCTCGCTTCAAAACTTGGGACATCAGTGTCACAGGCAGTAGCTCTACCACTCCATCGGTGGCCCAGCTCCTTGCTCCCTGTTTACTACTACCCCCCTGAGTAACTACTAAGATCTTAACTCTGTCCAAACCATATTTAAAACCATTAAAGGTTTTTTTAATTATTAGTTTCTCTCCTGCTGCCGGCTATCCCTCAGGAGGACGTCCCCAGCCCCGTCCCCCCGGCATCTACCAGCCAGAGCTGACCTGACCCCGGGGCTTACCCCCGGCGAGGGGGTCCCAAATCCCTGCGACCGTCTGGATTTAATTGGCCATCGCTGTGGCTAGCCAGGGGTGGAGCCTCATGGGGTGCCCTCCGTCATCCTGCACGACAATGTTCTTTTTCTCCTCCTTGTTTTTCTCCCCAGGAGTTGGGGCCAGGCAGTGTCACCAATGGAGGGAGGCAAGGACACCGCACGCATTTCTTCCAGGCGCCTGGGCCCGACTCCAGACTCCCTCTCTAGCTGTACGGTGCCCTGTCCTCCAGCCTCCGCCGGGTGGGGCGAGCAAGCACCGACCACCAGAAACCCCCTCCTCGGAAAAGGAGAGCAGTCCTTCAGACGCTCAGTCCTTCTCCTCCCCTGCCGACCCCCGACGGCCATGCTCATTCCTGAACACGTCTCCAACATAGCGCGAGGTAAGGCACCAGCACCTCAGCCCTCGGTGCCAGCACCTCAGCCCTCAGTGCTACCAGGCCGGCAAACCATTAAAGGTGTTGACGTCCACTACCTCTGCTGGCAGTCTGTTCCATGACTCTCAGCCAATCTTTCTGTAAAATAACTTTGACATCCCTCCTGAGCTTCCCTCCAGCACCAGCTTCCACTCGTGACCTCTTGTTCTAGATTCACTACTCTTGTTGAACAGCTCCTCGCAGTTCACCTTGTTCATTCCTTCTAGGAATTTGAAGGTCTTTAGCATATAACTCCTCTCTTGTCTGGCATTGAGCATGTACACGTTCAAGTGCCCCAAGCCAATCCTTATAGGATCTGCCCTGCTGGGCCTGGCTCATTTTGGTTACCCTATGCTGTGCGCGCGGTCTCCAGCCTGTCCTTGTCTTTTCTTAGGGAAGGGCTCAAGAACTGAGCACAGTATTCCAGGTGTGGTTTCACTAGTGATCTCTAACTCCTTCAGCATCCTTCTGTGTGGCATCGAGTCGAGTACCTTGCTGAAGCCAGAATAAATCCACTACGCGACCCTTATCCACTGTCCTAGCTACCCATTCAAAGAGTACTATCAGGTTGGTCTATTAAGACCTCCCTGCCATGAACCCGTGCGGTTTACTGTCCTGCAGCCTGTTTTTCTCCAGGTGGTCCATTAGGTTCTCTTTGTCTAGTGTCTCCATCAGTTTACCCACCATGGAGGTATGACTGACAGGTCAGTAGTTACTCTCCTGCTCTTTGTGCCCATACTTGTGTAGCAGAACTACGTCCACTACCCCTCCGCAACTGTAGCTGTTTACAGTTATCTGGGGTTGATTAGTAACTAACTGCTTACAGTTGTGTGACAGTGACTAGTAACTGCTTACAACTGTTAGGAAAATGTTATTTTAAGGCTAGGTGCACTACGTTAGTTTTATCTATTTCTTTATCTATTTAAGTATTAAGAACTTTGAATCAGGAGTGGCTGATTGTATTTTCAGTGTTATCCATGTATTCTTTTCACTCAATGTATCTATTAACTTCTATATCTTTGTATTTGTCCCATCTCTATGGCCCGGTCATGCCTGAAAATGGTTTCTGTGACCAGTGCACCCACCCGGTTAACAAATAAATAAAATTAAAAGTATTTTTTTTTTTCATAGAAGCATATGTATTTTATCTCGGTTGTAATATGTATGTTTTATATTAATAATTTAGGCATGTATTTATGGAAATTATGGTTGTGCTTTTCGCAACCAGGTTACATATTTATGACATCGGGGGTTAGCATGTATTTAAACTGCCTCCCTACCTGGCTTGTTTCACCTCTAACGAAGCTCCTATGAGTGGAGCGGAATGTTAGGTTGGGTGTTGTGTTGGTTTCTGCCATCCGGCCAGGTGTCTCTTCCTTTATAGTTTGTATCAAACTTTTAATGGACTGCCTATTTTAATTGTATGTGAAGTGGTTACACTACAATAAAGAAAATCTGAGGCTGCACAAGTACTGTGTGTGCAATATGTTTTACATACCGGAAGCTGGAATTATGGTTTGGTAAGTGCTGTCCATCTCTCTTTTAGTAGCAGTAACTGCCTACAGTTACTTGGGGTTGACTACTAACCATAACTGCTTATGTAACCCCTAGATGGCGCTATCCCAGGGGCTACTACCCCTGCCTGATTTGCCACTAACAGGTTGAGGGGCCTGGATCCAATGGCGGGTGCCTCCACCCAGAGGTCAGGGTTTGCAATAGTTAAACTAACTTGGTCACAGCCCTCTGGGACACTGCAACCCCCCTTTCTTCCCACTAGTGCCCACACAATATATCAGAATTACCTTCACAGTATACACTACCCCCAGGTCTGGTTCCGGCACTGGGACCTCCTGTGAAATGAGATACAGTGCAACAATCACAGTACAGTACTTTAACATAGACAAATACCTCAGGCAGTATAACTTTGCTGAAACAAGCAGCTCTGATTTATTTAGGGGATATAACAAGGACAGGGGAAATCAGGTTAATTAGCTTATCACTCTAATAATCTACCTATGGCTCTGTGCACAGGCCTATCCCTATCAGTTACTGTCCCTGGGTACCCAAGCCCTAGTGGCTAGTCCAAACCTTGGCAGCTGGTGAGGGCCCTTTCACCTAGAAAGGAGAATTAAACAGTCAGCAGTACAGTAATTCCATTTGGATTTAATGTGGCAATTCAACAGGGAAGCGACCCTGAATTAGTACTCACGACCTCCAAATAAGATAGGGTCCTTCAATGTCAGCAGGGCTCACTTGAGGTGCACAAACCTCTTCACACATCCATATAAAAGAAAGCTATACCAGGCAGGCTGCATCTGTATCCCGATCGCAATTACTGCACAATACCGGGAGAACACACAGCAGATTCAGTTCCTGACAGACCGAGTGTAATTTTCAGCAATTCCTCCAGTCTTCTACAGGTGAGCCTGGTTTCTACTCTTCAGAGATCCTTTGATTCTTTTCACAGGACGGATTCAGTCCTAACAAGTTGCAGACCGGAACTCTGGGCCTTACACACGTTTTTGACTAAAACTGCACACTGAAAAAGCACAGGGCTCCTTCCTTCTTCACTGCCAAAGCTCAACTGACTCTCCAACTGACAAAACGGGCACTTCCTTTGAGTTACTCCCAGTTCTTGACTGGATTGGCTGTCACTCACAATAGACTGCTGCTGTTGGTCCAAAAGGCACTGAAGTCTAAACTACATCTCCCAAGTCACTGCCCATACAATCCTCTTGTGGCTGGCTCAGACTATGAGTCCAAGTTCTGATTCAGTCCAAGGCACCATTTTAGAGCTAGCTTACTCCCCACTGATTGGTCCAGTTCAGCAGTTCAAAACTAGAATGGGAACTAGCAGACACAGTTCTGACTGCAAAGAAAGCAGGTTAGACAAACTGTAATTTCATTATTACTCTAAATAATTTCTGGCAAACAGTTACATCTTTCAGATAGGTTCCCTTTGCACTCCTAGTGACTGCAAAAATGAAGTGAATTGGCAGCAGCTTGAGTGGTACTCAATCAAAGAAACACACAGTCCCCATACAAACTAATTATGTCTGCAAGCAGACAGCTCTAAAGAGACAGTACCAGAGGTTCTAAAACACTCACTGATAAATGGCTTAAATGCCAAACACCATTCAGGCTTGGAGCATTCAAGCAAGCTCCTGGAAGTCTTTTGGGAACCCCATTTGCAGGGGTTACACCCTTCCTGGTTTGGGAAAGCTTTGACGTCCGCTACAAGGCAATTCCCCATAAGTTTCAACTGCAACCATATACATTTGCATTAGGTCGCACATGTAATCATCAGTCAATATATCATTTTACCAAGAACACATTTCTGAAACATTGCAGTACGTCACTCTTTACACAGTATTACATACATTGTACCATAACTCAAGTTATTACCTATTGTACATGAAACCTGAAGAGGGGGCCCTTCCTATCAGTTACCTTGGGGCTGGATGGGGCAAGGGCACCATACTAGAAGGGCAACACAAGTAACTTAGGTTAGCACTGATGCTCAGTTTGGGCAATGAGCTCGGGGACACATACACTCCTTTATGGACAACATTGAGAGGCAAGTCCACAGGCCTCCCAAGTGAATCATAACTGAGGTGCACCACAGGCTTTACAGCTCGACCAGTCTTTCTAGGGGAACTGTTATAGTCTCTGCACTCTGAGCCTCATTTTCAGCATTGTCCTCACTTGTCAGGGAGTCTCCATGGGGGTAGAGAGGCTAGAACTTGGGGCACTTTCAGCTCCAGGAGTTACAGTTTCTGAGTCCACAACATTTGGCTCGCATGGAGAGCTTTCGGACACTGGCAGTGGACTGTCAGGGCACTCAAAATACTCTTCTTGTTCGGGTGTATCACCAGTCTGCCCCAATCTATCATTTTCCTCCCCTGAAAGCTCAAACAGTTCAACCATGCACAATGATTCCATTTCATCTGATCTGATGCTTTGCACTTCACTTTCTGGGAGCATTGGCTCCAGGGATGAAGCTGGGGCTTAGACAGTCCAGAAGACCCAGCTTTGTCTCCACTATTGACTGAGGGATTGCCCCAAACAATTGACTCAGTTCTGAAGAAGGATAGTATTCAAAGTCACTCTCACTTTCTTCCGATATGGACTGACAGTCATGCTCAACTGGGACTTGTGGAGGAACACTTTAACTTTGCTTCTGTAGGTGCAGACTTTCTTGATCTTTTCTTAGCAGCAGCTCTAGTCACTGGTCCAGAGGGGCATCTTCTGGGGCTCAGACTCAATTAAGATTTGTCCAATGGGCAGTAAATGATTTCTATGCATTGTTTTTACATCTTTTGAATTATTCTCAGGCCTTACTTGTACACTGGCAGATCATCTAGTTTGCCCACTACAATGTGAGGAGATGGTGCCATCTGTCAGCAATCTTGTGCTTGCCATGCAGTCCCAGATTTCTTAGAATACCGATCTCCCTCCTGGAGTTCCTGTGCTTTCACCTTTTATCATACCTTTCTTTGTTGGCCAGATTTCTTTTGGCAGCCATGGTTTGAGCCAGTTGTACGCATGAGTTAGCTGGGCCTTTAACTTTTGCACATACTGTAAATAGTTGTCAGCTTGAACCCCATCAGGAGAGACCCCAAAACACACATCTACTGGTAGTCGAGCTTCTCTTCCAAACATAAGCGGTAGGGGAGAATCCAGTGGCATCACTTTTGGTGCAGTTATAAGCATGTACCAGGGTGCTAATTTGTTGGCTCATCTAGGCTTGTCCTTTGGGTGCAGGGTGCCTAGCATATCTAGCAAAGTGCGGTTGAAACGCTCAGGCTGTGGGTCTCTGGGGGTGGTAAGGAGTGGTTCTGGACTTTCGACTCCCACAGAGAAAGCATCTCTTTGATCAGACGACTCTCAAAGTCTCTCCTTGATCAGAATGGATTCTTTGTGGAGCCCTAGTGAACAAAAGTTTTCTACAAGTACTTTTGGCCACAGTGGATGCTTTCTGGTCTTTGGTGGGGAAAGCTTGGGCATATCTCAGAAATGGTCAGTGACCACCAGCACATTACTGATATTTCTTTGATCTGACTCCAAACTCAGAAATCAATACAGACCAGCTCCATGGGTGCACTGGTGGTGATGTTAACAAGGGCAGCCCTCTGGGGCAAAGCTTTCCTCTGTAAGCAGCGACTACAAGTTCGAATGTGTTGCTCCACATCAGCCCCCATCTTAGGCCAATAGAATCTGGATCTCACCAAGTCAAGTGTTCTGTCTATACCAAGGTGCCCCATGTGGTTGTGCAAGGACCTCAGTACTGAGTCTCGAAAGGCAGTGGGCAGCACTAGTTGTTGTTTGTCTACTTGTCCCCCTCTGTCTACTGTTTCTCTGTATAACAGTTTATTGATCAGTTTCAACTTAGGACCTTCTTTGTATAACAGTGCAGTTCTCAAATCAGTGGAGCGTAATTTGGACACATCTTTTCCTGCATAGAGGGCTTCTAAAGCTGCTTTGATCATGGGATCGTGGGATTGAGGCCCGCCAGATACTGTCATTGTCCAGCTGAGGCAGTGCACCAATGTCTATTGCAGAAAAGTGGCAATAAGCAGCAGGTATGCAATTCTCAGAGGCTCCCAAGCAATCCACCATGCAGTCCACTGCGTCCGTGGACATTTGTTCCTCCCTGTCAAACTTCCGGCAGAGTGCCCGAATGTCAGGTTCTGCCAATCGGACCCAATCATTCTGGGGAACAGGCCTCCGGGAGAGAGCATCAGCATCTATGTGGTTCAGACCTGCTCGGTATTCGAGAGCATAGTCATATGTAGATAATGCAGAAAGCCACCTATGGCCAGTGGCATCCAACTTAGCTGAGGTCTGCACATAGGTCAAAGGATTATTGTCAGTTTTTACTAGTATTTTAGCCCCATACAGTACTCATGGAATTGGTCAACAATAGCCCACTTCAAAGCTAGGAACTCTAACTTATGTACAGGATAGTTCTTTTCGGATGGGGTCAGGCTTCTACTGGCAAAAGGCCACTGGTCTCAGGCCATTCTCGTGCTCTTGGTACAACACAGCCCCCAACCCTGCAAGCTAGCATCAGTGTGCAGGACAAGGTTTTCTTGGATCGGCATAGGCCAGCACTGGAGCATGGGTAAGTTGATATATGATCTCATGAAAAGCAGTCTCACAATCAGGAGTCAGCGGGCCCCAAATACTTCACTCGGATGAAAATACACTCTTTCAGTCTTGAGGGACGCTGACTTTTGGTATTTTTGTGGGTTGGGGATACCCTTGAGTAAGGTTAAGTAAAAGGCGGATCACTCTTGAATAGTCCTTGATGAAGCGCCGATAATAACCACAGAATCCCAGGAATCTTTGCAGTTCTTTAGATTTTTGGGCTGTGGCCAGGTGGTCAAGGCCTCAACTTTACTTGGGTCGGTCTCTATTCCTCGTGGATACTATGTGTCCCACATACTTTACTGATGTTTAAAGAATTGACACTTATCAATGGACAGTTTAAGGCCAAAGTCCTCCAGTCGGTCCAATACCTTAAATAATCTGCTCTCATGTTCCTCCAGTGAGCTGCCAAACACAATAACATCATCTAGGTATACCAGGCACTCTAGTAAGTTCATGTCCCCACTGCACGCTCCATCAATCGTTGAAAAGTGGCTGGGGCACCTGAAATCCTTGAGGCATCCTCATGAATTCATAGAAGCCAAGCGGACAGATAAGGCGTCTCTCACGGTCCTCTGGGGCCATCGGATCTGGTAGTACCCACTGCGGAGATCCAGCACAGAGAACCACTTGCTCCCGCTTAGGCAGTCCAAAGCATCCTGAATGCGGGGCATTGTGTACTGATCAAGGATAGTCCGCACGGTTTAGATGCGATAATCCACACATCCTTACTGTTCCATTCTTTTCCTCACTACCACAATGGGGAAGCATAAGGGCTTCTGGATTCTTGTATTACACCAGCAGCTAACATCTCTTGCAGATGCCGTCCTCACATCATCTATGTCAGCAGGTGCCAGCGCCGAGACCTCTCACGAAATGGTCTTCGTCATGCAGCGGATATTGTGCTCAGCCCTTGCACGCATCCTACATCCCATTCCTTTAAAGAAAACACCTGGTCTCTCTGGGCAAGCTTCTCACTGATCCTCACTTTCCATTCAGCTGGCAGCGAAGTCGCCGAAATCAAACAAGTCAGGCGTTACTCTGTCATTCTTCCTTGAACTCTTGCTGCTGGGTAGCACTGCAGTGTCTGCACAATGCACATTAGCCAGGATGCAACCTCTGTTTACTCGAATGTCTCTTTCAGACACATTATGAACTTGGACCATTACCCTTCTGGCATAAGTATGGGCTCTAGCGGCAAAATACTAGGCTTGACCAGCAGTCCCTCTGGCAATTTTCCATCGCCTGGTGCATCCAACATTAATATTTTATTCTTAACATCCTTTCTGATACGGACCTCTCCTGTAAGGTACACTGGGCATTTGGCGCCAGGATCAGAGACTCAGGATCCTTCTTCCATACAATTCGACCGTTCCTCTGGTTCTGTTTTTCAGCATCTCTCTGTGCCTCATAGGCCTTCTTAATTAAGCCGGAACTCTTAAAGCTCTACTAGTCTTTGACCCCTGTTTTTCATAACACAACTGTGCCAGCCTTCCGACATATGAGCATTTGTTCCAATCAACAAAGGGACACCATCATACAGTCCAGTGGGGGACACACTAAGGCTAGGGTCTCTACTTGTTCAGCCACTCCAGCCACGGAGGTGGGGAAAGACAGCCAAATTCGGATATACCGGAATAGGGTAGGCCTTCTCACTTAACCCCATACATGCAGTCCTTCTAATGGTTGTAAAGGTACGTCTGACAAATGCTTCTGATACCAATCCTGGAACATAATTGTCACTTGGGAGCCACTGTCTAATAAAGCTCTTGTAGACACTCCATTCACCTTTACAGTGGTCTCCATGGAGGGACCCACTATTCTGGACCAGTCTGGAGGCGGTAGTGGGGCCTGGGCAACTGACCTTGCCACAAAGGACGTGAATTAGCATTTTGGTGCCCTCACTGGGATCATGTCGTGCACCTCTTAACCACTGATTTCTTCTCCGAAGCTCTCCTTGTAGCCTATATGCAACTTTGTCAGTGTCTTTTGGGGACTTGCATTCCCTTTTCATGTGCCCATCTTTCCCACAATTATAGCAAAACATACTTTCTGGAGTTTGAGCTGGCCGAGGCGCTACACTGGGAGCCAGGGCGGGGGTATTACTAACTGGAAACCTGGGTGCCATCTCTGTCTGGGCGTGATAAGCATTTGGAGACATCTAGTCAGTTTCTCCACTTCCATGTTCAAGGAATTGAGTTTGGAGCTGTTATCAGCAGGAGATACATGGGTGGGTACCCCCACCCCATAACGAGATCTGATCGGATATAGGTCAGGCCCGTACTTGCAGGCGTGGCCTTCATAAAGGGACTGTTTTGAATTCCGGATCTCTCTCAACAGTTAGCCCCATTGTGGCATATCTTTTTCCTTGTCAGAGCACTCATTGACTGTCAACCTCTGCCCTGAACTTCACTTGATGGGTCACCCTCAGTCACTCGGTCGTAGCCACAGCTGTTGGTGCAGGTACCTCCCAGGTCGCCTTTCTCAACTCCTGAATTTCTCTCATTAACTCATCATAGTAGTGGGTGGGGATTCCAGCCGATTTGCCAGGCGTAACTGAAGCAACAGCAGTTCTGAGAGAGGGCAGACTTAAGGATTCTGTCCAGTCTGGTTCGGTCCAGTTCAATCGCTGGCAAACTACCCTTTCTGAGGCATTCTTGCAACAATTTTCCAGCCGAGAGACATACACAGACAACAACTCCTTGGTACTGTTGTGCATTTCTTACTCTCCACCATAGGTCCTCATCAGAATCTGGGCTCCCATACACATTCTCCAAGGCCTCAAGATAGGCCTGTGCAGTCGCTTCAGGGTTACTGGCCCGTTTAGCACGGATGGTAGCCAGGGCAGGGACCTCGAGGCTCTCACTAACCCTCTTTAGCTTTTAGCCTTCCGAGCATTGCCATTCTAGCACTTGGGGGGCAACATAGTCTATCCAGGTCTCCCAGTCATCCTCCCCTTGGGGGGTTGGGAGGGTGCCAGAGAAGATCCTCAACCTTCGGTAAGAGTCGTGACTAATGGCAGGTGCAGAAATAGGAGTCTGCATTGGTTCAGCCACCATTACGGGCACTGGAGCAGGAGAGGGTGTTGGGGGAGGAACACCCCCAGGTGGCAAGAATAGTTTCTTCAAGTCCTCCACAGTTTTCCCCTCTCCCAGCAACCATTCAGCAAATTTCTCCTCAAAAGTTTCAGATAGTGGTGGGGGCTGATTCCCCCCCGGGTCTTTACTGTCCTTAGTTATCACTCTCCAAGCAGTGAGGGCTCCCTCTGGGGTAATGGTCTGTGGCACTTTGGAGCTATCTATGGGATCCTTAAACTCTACTAGGGCCAGGAAAGTGTGGGTGAGCAGATTAGCATGCCGACCCACCACCACAGGGTTTTGTAAACCTTCCACCTTGGAAAGTACTCCCTGCACAGTGTCCGTATTGATACCCAGGGGGATGTCCAGGATAAGCATAGCATTTGGGGTCGATCTCCTCCCAGTACACCACTCCACCAGCCGGTCACAGCCACTTCTGTCGGGTACCCATTTTTCTTACAGTGGTTCGTGAATATGGCCACTAGAGGACACACAATCCCAGCGGTGAGCCTCCAAGATGTAACCCTAGATGGCGCTATCCCAGGGGCTACTACCCTGCCTGATTTGCCACTAACAGGTTGAGGGGCCTGGATCCAATGGCGGGTGCCTCCACCCAGAGGTCAGGGTTTGCAATAGTTAAACTAACTTGGTCACAGCCCTCTGGGACACTGCAACCCCTTTCTTCCCACTAGTGGCCCACACAATATATCAGAATTACCTTCACAGTATACACTTACCCCAGGTCTGGTTCCGCACTGGGACCTCCTGTGAAATGAGATACAGTGCAACAATCACAGTACAGTACTTAACATAGACAAATACCTCAGGCAGTATAACTTTGCTGAAACAAGCAGCTCTGATTTATTTAGGGGGATATAACAAGGACAGGGGGAAATCAGGTTAATTAGCTTATCACTCTAATAATCTACCTATGGCTCTGTGCACAGGCCTATCCCTATCAGTTACTGTCCCTGGGTACCCAAGCCCTAGTGGCTAGTCCAAACCGTGGCAGCTGGTAGGGGCCCTTTCACACAGAGAAAAGGAGAATTAAACAGTCAGCAGTACAGTAATTCCATTTGGATTTAATGTGGCAATTCAACAGGGAGCGATCCTGAATTAGTACTCACGACCTCCAAATAAGATAGGGTCCTTCAATGTCAGCAGGGCTCACTTGAGGTGCACAAACCTCTTCACACATCCATATAAAAGAAAGCACTATACCAGGCAGGCTGCATCTGTATCCCGATCGCAATTACTGCACAATACCGGGAGAACACACAGCAGATTCAGTTCCTGACAGACCGAGTGTAATTTTCAGCAATTCCTCCAGTCTTCTACAGGGTGAGCCTGGTTTCTACTCTTCAGAGATCCTTTGATTCTTTTCACAGGCCGTTCAGTCCTAACAAGTTGCAGACCGGAACTCTGGGCCTTACACACGTTTTTTGACTAAAACTGCACACTGAAAAAGCACAGGGCTCCTTCCTTCTTCACTGCCAAAGCTCAACTGACTCTCCAACTGACAAAACCGGGCACTTCCTTTGAGTTACTCCCAGTTCTTGACTGGATTGGCTGTCACTCACAATAGACTGCTGCTGTTGGTCCAAAAAGGCACTGAAGTCTAAACTACATCTCCCAGAGTCACTGCCCATACAATCCTCTTGTGGCTGGCTCAGACTATGAGTCCAAGTTCTGATTCATTCAAGGCACCATTTTAGAGCTAGCTTACCCCACCCTGATTGGTCCAGTTCAGAAGTTCAAAACTAGAATGGGGAACTAGCAGACACAGTTCTGACTGCAAAGAAAGCAGGTTAGACAAACTGTAATTTCATTATTACTCTAAATAATTTCTGGCAAACAGTTACATCTTTCAGATAGGTTCCCTTTGCACTCCTAGTGACTGCAAAAATGAAGTGAATTGGCAGCAGCTTGAGTGGTACTCAATCAAAGAAACACACAGTCCCCCATACAAACTAATTATGTCTGCAAGCAGACAGCTCTTAAAGAGACAGTACCAGAGGTTCTAAAAACACTCACTGATAAATGGCTTAAATGCCAAACACCATTCAGGCTTGGAGCATTCAAGCAAGCTCCTGGAAGTCTTTTGGGAACCCCCATTTGCAGGGGGGGTTACACTTATAGTTGTTTGGGGCTGACTAGTAACTGTAACTGCTTGCAGTTGTTTGGGGCTGACTAGAAACATAGACTTTGATGGCAGATAAGGACCGCTAGGCCCATCTAGTCTGCCCATTTCCCTACCTACAGGACAGGCCGCAGATCCTAGTTAACCAACAGCCTATTTCTTCCTACCCCCCACAAGAATTGCCTTATGTCTGTCTCATGCATTCTTGAATTCTCCCACAGTTTTAGACCCCACAACCTCTTCAGGAAGGCTGTTCCATGCATCCACTACCCTCTCTGTAAAATAATACTTCCTCACATTGCCCCTGAACCGCCCTCCGTCTATCTTTAAATTGTGTCCCCTTGTTCTTGCAAGTCTCTTTTTCTGAAAGATGCTACCCTCTTGGACTTTGTTGATTCCACTGAGGTACTTAAAAGTTTCTATCATGTCCCCCCTCCCTTCTTTCCTCAAGGGTATACATATTAAGCTCCTTTAGTCTCTCCTCATACGGCTTCTCTTGCAGACCCTGCACCATTTTAGTTGCCCTCCTCTGGACTACCTCTATCCTGTTTATGTCCTTGTGGAGATGGGGTCTCCAGAACTGGACACAGTATTCCAAATGGGGTCTCACCAACTGTCTGTACAGAGGGATAACAACTTCCTGTTTTCTGCTGATGGTGCCTCTCCCTATACATCCTAGTATACCCCCAGCCCTCCCTACTGCCTTCTCACATTGCTTGCTAACCTTAAGGTCATCTGATATGATTACCCCCAGGTCCCTTTCCTTTTTTGATGTTGTTACTACCTCCCCACCCATTGTGTATTCTTCCCCTGGGTTCTTGTTTCCCAGGTGCATTATTTTGCACTTCTTTGCATTGAATCCTAGCTGCCATACTTCTGACCATTCCTCCAACCTTGCAAGTCCTTTTCATCCTTTCCACACCTCCTTGTGTATCAACCCTGTTGCAGATCTTTGTGTCATTTGCAAAGGCATACTTTTCCTTCCAGTCCCTCTGCAATGTCACTGATGAAGACATTAAAAAGGACTGGACCCAATACTGAACCCTGCAGTACCCCACTAGTAACCCCTTTTCTTCAGAGTGGACTCCATTTACAATTAGCTTCTGTGTCCTGTTGTCCAGCCAGTGTTTTACCCAGGCTACCACCCTGGGACCCACTCCAAGGCTGGTTAATTTAACTATTAATCTTTTGTGTGGGACTGTGTCAAATGCCTTGCTAAAGTCTAGGTAGGCCATGTCCATAGCCCCTCCCTGGTCTACTACTTTGGTCACCCAGTCAAAGAAATCTATTAGATTCGTCTGACATGACCTTCCCGCTGTGAACCCATGCTGCCTTGGGTCCTGTGCTCCACTGGCCTCTAGGTACTCAACTATTCTTTCCTTCAGAAGTGACTCCATCACTTTCCCTACCACAGAGGTCAGACTAGTAACCATAACTGCTTACAGTTGTTTGGGGCTGACTAGTAACCGTAACTGCTTACAGTTGTTTAGGACTGACTAGTAACCGTAACTGCTTACAATTCTTAGGAAAATGTTATTTTAAGGCTACAAGAGCTGCAATCAGTTAGTTTTACTTATTTATCTAATTGTACGAAGCCTATGTAATTATCCTCTGCTGATTATGTTGTATTCTCACCCTTATTTCTCCTTATTGTAATGGTGTCCTGAGCCTCCAGGGAAGGCTGCCAATAACTGCAAATAAAACTTAGAAACACAGACAGAGATGGCAGAAAAAGACCCATGTTCCATGCAGTCTGCCCAAGTTCCCTAAATCCCTAGCATTATCCTTGGAACCTAATGTTCCTCCAGGGTACTAACCCTCCCAGACCTTTCCCTATTTTCTTCCATGGCGCTGTTGGCCTAGGTCACCACTTTTCCCTTCATTCCATCCCAGGCCTGATTGAACTCCCGTACTGTGCTTCCTCCAACCACCTCGGCTGATTGGTGATTGTTCTAGTGCTCCACCACTCTTTCTGTAAAGAAGTACTTCCTCATACATTTCCTGAACCTCCCGTTCATCAGCTTCCACTTGTGACCTCATGACCGTCACTTGGTACTCAAGCTAAATAATTCCCTGCAGTTCACCTTGTTAATTCTTTTAAGAAATTTGAAGGTATCAGTCGTATCGCCCCTTTCCCTTCTGGTTTCCAATGAGCACAAATTAGTGTCCTGAGACGCTTCTCATAGGATTTACCCTCCTGTCCCTGAATCATTTTGGTCACACTGTGTTGCATAGAAACATAGACTTTGACGGCAGATAAGGACCACTTGGCCCACCCAGTCTGCCCATTTCCCTACCTACTGGATAAGCTGCAGATTCTAGTTAACCAACAACCTGTTTCCTGCAACCCCCCACTATAATTGCTTTGTGTCTGTCCCATGCATGTTTGAATTCCCCCACTGTTTTAGACCCAACAACCTCCTCAGGAAGGCTGTTCCATGTATCCACCACTCTCTCTGTGAAAAAGATTTTCCTCACATTACCCCTGAGCCGTTCCCCCTCTATCTTTAAGCTGTGCCCCCTTGTTCTTACATATCTCTTTTTCTGAAAGATGCTACCCTCCTGGACTTTGTTGATTCTCTTGAGGTACTTGAACGTTTCAATCATGTCCCCCCATCCCTCCTTTCATCAAGGGAATACATATTAAGCTCTCTCAGTCTCTCCTCATATGGTTTCTGATGTAGACCCTGCACCATTTTAGTTCCCCACCTCTGGACTGCTTCCATCCTGTCTATGTCCTTGCGTAGATGAGGTCTCCAAAACTGCACACAGTACTCCAGATGGGGTCTCACCAACTGTCTGTACAGAGGGATAACCACTTCCATTTTTCTACTTGTGATGCCCCTTCCTATGCATCCCAGTATCCCCCTGGCTCTCCTTACCAACTTTTCACATTGCTTACCCATCCTTAGGTCATCTGATATGACTACCCCCAGGTCCCCTTCCATTGTTGTTGTTGTTAGTACCTCCCCTACTAATGTGTACTCTTCTCCTGGGTTTTTGTTTCCCAGGTGCATTACTTTGCACTTCTTTGCATTGAATCTAAGTTGCCATATGTCTGACCATTCCTCCAACCTTGCCAAGTCCCTTCTCATCTTTTCTACCCCCTCTTGTGTATCAACTCTGTTACAGATCTTTGTGTCATCTGCAAAGAGGCATACCTTTCCCTCCAGACCCTCTGCAATGTCACTTATAAAGATGTTAAAGAGGATTGGACCCAGTACTGAGCCTTGAGGTACTCCACTAGTAACCCCCCTTTCTTCAGAATGTGTTCCATTCACTATTACCTTCTGTGTCCTGTTGTACAGCCAGTTTGCTACCCAGGCCACCACCCTGGGACCCACTCCCAGGCTGGCTAACTTGATTATTAATCTTTTGTGTGGGACTGTGTCAAATGCCTTGCTAAAGTCTAGGTAGGCCATATCCACAGCCCCTCCCTGGTCTATTACTTTGGTCACCCAGTCAAAGAAATCAATTAGATTCGTCTGACATGACCTTCCTGCTGTAAATCCATGCTACTTTGGGTCCTGTGCCCCCTGGCCTCTAGGTACTCAACAGTTCTTTCTTTCAGAAGTGATTCCATCATTTTCCCTACCACTGAGGTCAAACTTACAGGTCTGTAGTTTCCTGCTTCTGCCTTGCTTCCACTTTGTAAAGGGAATCACATCTGCCCTCCTCCAGTCCTCAGGTACCACCCCATCCTGCCATGATTTGTTAAAAGTGTGGTCAGTGGTGTCACTAGGTCCCCCCTTAGTTCTTTTAGGATTCTGGGGTGAATCCCGTCAGGCCCCATTGCTTTGTCCACCTTGAGTTTTAGGAGTTCTTTCAGTACTCTTTCCTCTGTGAATGGACTGGTGTCAACACCCCTACCCAGAGTGCTTCTATTGTCTGGTTTAGGTAACTTCTCCTCATCTTCTTTGGTGAATACTGAGCAAAAGTATTCATTCAGTATCTCTGCCTTTTCACTGTCTCCCTCTGCCGACCTCCCCTCTCCTTTATTAATCTTCACTATCCCTCCCTTAACCTTTCTATGCTCCCTAATTTACCTATAAAAGGTTTTATCCCCCTTTTGACCAAGTTGGCTATTTTTTCTTTGGTTTGTGCCTTTGCTATTCTGACTGCTTTTCCTACTTCTTTCTGCTTTAACTGATACAGTTCTCTGTCGTGCTCCTTCTGTGATTCCTTATACTTTTTGAATGCAGCCTTTTTCTCCTTAACCTTCCCTGCCACCTCTTTTGAGAACCATAGTGATTTTTTCCTCTGCTTTGTTTTCTTTGTTTTACACAAAGACTTGTTGCCTCTATGATGGCAGTTTTGATTTTTCTCCATTGTTCTTCCACCCCTCCTATTTGGCCATTTGCTAGTGCATTCTTCAGGTGTTCACCCATTTTGCAAAAGTCAGCTCTTCTGAAGTCCAGTATCCTTGTTTTGTATGGCTTATCTCCATGGTTGTGCTCATTGTGAAGCACACTGTGCAGTGGTCGCTTGTTCCCAGATGTCTACCGACTTCTAAATTTGTGATCTTCTCTCCATTTGAGAGTACCAGGTCTAGTATTGCTCCTCGAGTGGGTTTCAGCACTAGCTGTCCTACAGGTCTCCCCCTGCAGGGCACTTCGAGAGTAGACCCTGCTCTTGGATGTGGCTGCAGTACATGCCTCCAGTTTACATCTGGCATATTCAGGTCCCCATCAACAGTATCTCCCCTTTTTCAGCCATTTTGAGAATGTCCTCTATCATTCTCTTGTCCATTTCCTCCCCTTGAGACGGGGGTCTGTATACAACCCATGTGCGGATTGTGATGCCATTCCTCATCTCCAAGGTGACCCAAAGTGCCTCTTGTCCTTCCCCTTTACTTTTTAGTTCTGTAGCTTTGATCCCTTCCCTTATGTATAGAGCTACTCCACCTCCTCTTTTGCCTTCCCTGTCCCTTCTGTAGATTGTGTACTCTGGTATGTTGACATCCCAGTCATGGTTCTTAGTGTACCATGTTTCTGTGACTGCCACAATATCCAATTGTTCATCTTCCATCAAAGCTACTAGCTCAGAAAGCTTGTTTCCCAAACTACGGGCATTAGTAGTCATTGCCCTCCATTTAATGTTGGCTTTATACTTTTTCCCCCATCCCTGCTCTTATTGCTCTTATCTATTTTACCATTTACCCCCATCCTGCCCTGTGTTGAGCTCTGTACCTCAGTGTTTACCCTACTACCTGCCATGTTTTGTGGGGGGAGGCTTGACTTTTCCTGCCTTTTATCAGTGCCTCCCCCCTTTTCTAGTTTAAAAGCTTGCCAAGGAAGCATTTAAACCTGTCACCTAGGAGCTTGGTCCCCTTTGTGGACAAATACAGACCATCATACCAGTATAGACCTTTATCTCTCCAGGTGGACCCCCAGTCCCCAGTGAAGCCAAAGCCCTGTGCTCTGCACCAGTTTTGCAACCATTCATTAAACTGCATGGTGTGTAGTACCCTAGCCTCACTCCTGCCATGGACTGGTAGCACCTCTGAGAAGGTTACTGTGCTTGCTACCCATCTGAGGCCCCTCCCCAACTCCACAGATTCATTCTGCACTGCACTGGTCCCATGCCTAGCTAGGTCATTTGTCCCAAGATGGACAATGATATCTAGTTTACTCTTCTGTGATGCTGCTTCTGCAATTGTGAGGATTTGCTTCTTGTCCCTCCAAGCCATGGCACCAGGCAGGCAGCTTACTTCCTTCTCTCCCTTCCCCAGTTCTACCCCCAACAATTGAGTCCCCTATCAGTAGCTGTTTCCTTCCCCTGTGGTGTCCCTTGCCACCCTTTTGTGAGTCTCCCTTGTGGATGTCCTCAGCATTCTTCTGGGTCTCCACTGAGGGTGCCATCATAGAGAAACCTTGGTCTGCCAGAATGGCATATGATTTGTGTAGAGGTACAACTGGGGGGCTTCGCCTCTGGTCCACCACCTGCACCCTCCCAGAACCCACTGTGGTCCAACTGCTCTTCATACTCCGAACCCTCTGACTCAGTGGTTGTAGCAGTGGTGCTCTTTGGGAGAGGGATGCCTCCTCAGTCCTTGCTAGTTCAGCCTGGGTGGGCAACCTCTCTCTCAGAGCTGACAGTTGCCTACAAATAGGACAGCAACGCAGTTTCAGAATGTCTCCGGAAAACTGCTGCCCCACAGCCAGTGCATTGCACCAATCTCACATGTCCCGGCCTTTATTATATATACAATATGTAATTATATATTATTATTTACTTGTGTGTTCTACTCTTTATGTCCGTTGCAGGGTTATTAGGAATATGACAGTACTGCCCCAAGAACTGTTGAGAGTGATGTCAGAACTGTGTCTATAAAGGAAATGCCACGCCTGGGGAGGGAAGGGTGGGTGGGTAGTGCACAGCCACTGGTGACTGTTAGAAACAATCAAATACACAACTGCTCCACCACCCTGGTAAGTACTTTCCTTTATAGTAATACAACACACCACAATTTACTAGACCAGGCTCCTACACAAACCACTCTACTGCGTCCAGGGATGAAAATGAACTAACTTCTCAGCCAGGGACACTTTAAATGTTACAAAATATCCTTCCAAATTCTGGGTCTCAACCCCAGCACTCAAGCAAATTCAGTTGTATCTCGCTCCCTCTGGTTATAAAATTACTACACTTTTAATGGAATCCTGCAATTCTCTGCTTAATGCCAATAAGGAAAAATAAAAATAAAACCTTTTGTAGAAAGCGTAGCTCCCTTTTCTTACCAAATGCTCTGCAGTATTATGCCTTAATCAGGTTTCCAGGTTTAAATGGAGTTGGTTTGTTCTTTGCAGTTACTTTCTCAGCTTCCAACAGACAATTTAAAGTCAGTGTGACTGGCTTCTAACTGTCTCTAACCTATCCTTGTCTTTTGTGAGGTAAGGACTACAGAACTGGGCACAGTACTCCAAGTGAGGCCTCACTAGGGACTTGTAGAGGGGTTTTATTACCGCTTTTCTCCTAGTATCAGTTCCCTTCCCAATACATCCCAGCATCCTGTTGGCCTTTCTATAAGCCTTATTGTACTAACTGGTTTGCTTAAATGATTTCCTGTTGGTAACTCCTAGATCCCGTTCCTTGTTTTGTAGTGCTAAATCTCTCCTTTCCCATCCAGTACTCCGTCATAAGGTTCTTTTTCCCTAGGTGCATTACCTTGCGCTTTTTTTGCATTGAATTTTAACTGCCAGACTTTTGACCACCCCTCTAACTTCAGCAGATCCTTTCGCATATTCCTTATTCTTTCCTCACTATCCACCCTCCAACACAGTTTTGTGTCATCCACAGAAACACACCGCTTGATCTGCATTCTTCACCAATATCACTAATGAACATGTTGAAGAGGACTGGACCCAAGACCCATCCCTGTGGAACCCCTCTTGTTACCTCCCTCTCTTCTGATTTTAACCCCTCTGACCACCACCTTCTGTCACCTTCCTGTTAGCCAGTTACCCACCCAGCTTACTAGAGTTTTAGCAGCACCCAGGTTTTCTATTTTCTGAAGCAATCTCTTGTTGGTGGCTATGAATACAGTGCAGGGCTTCAAACAGGCATGGGATAGGCATAAGGGAGCAATACAAATGACTATGAATAGATAGGTCACTGACAGAGCAAAGGCCAATGGCACATTTATAAGGCAGAAAAAGAAATGGGCAGACTGGATGGGCCTTGCGGTCCTTATCTGCCGTCAACTTCTATGTTTCTATGTTCTATGTTGTGTGGTACTGAACCAAAGGCCCTGCTGAAGTCAAAGTGCAAGTCCACCGCGTGGCCCTTGTCCATCTCCTTTGTCACCCAGTCAAAGAAAACAGGTTGATCTGACAAGACTTTCCTGTGACAAAACAGAGTTGTTTGTTGTCCTAGAGTCCGCTGCTCGCCCGGTATTCTATGAGGTCCTCTTTAATCAGAGATTCCATCAGATTTCCCACAGTGGAGGTCAGACTAACGGGCCTGTAATTCTCTGATTGCTCCCTGTCTTCCCCCCTTATGTAGTGGCACCATAGTCTGCTAACTTCCAATCCCCTGGACTTGCCCAGTTCTGAGTGAGCTGTTAAACAGCCCAGTCAGTGGGTCAGCCAGATTCATTGCTAACTCACTCAGTATCCTATGGGTCCAGAGCCTTATCTATCTTGAGCGCTATCAGCCCCTTCAGAACTCTTTCCCTAGTAAAACCATGGCAGACTCAGTTCTGGAATTGCCTTTGAGGCTGCTGTAATGTCGCTTTCAGGCAGGGGGCCCCGCCTTCCTCCTTGGTGAAGACTGAGCAAAAACAGTCATTCAGAACAGCAGCTTTCTGCCCATCCCTTTCTATCACCCTACACCTCCACCAGCCATGCGATTCCCGCCTTTTTAAATTTTCCACTAATATATCTAAAAAACGTTATCTTAGTTCTTCGCCCCCTCTGCGATGTGCAGTTCTGCTTTTGCTTCCCTGGTTTTCAGAAGATATTTATTCCTCCTGTTCTGCCTCTCCTTATTTACTTTTGTATTTATAAAAGGTCCTTTTTTTTTTGCCCTGACCACTTCTCTGACTCCAGGTGAGAACCATAGTGGTTTCTTCAACCTATCTTTCTTAGTCACTGCGTTTACTCATGTCTTCAGTGACTCAGCGATAGCTCCCTTGATTGCCTCCCATTTCTGCTCCACCCTGCTAATGCCATCTACCCCTGCTAATTTCTCCCTGACCAGTTCCTTCATCTTATCAAAGTCCACCCTTCTAAAGTCAAGGACTTTGGTTCTCGAGTGTGGCTTACCAGCCCCTAGGGCCAGTTCAAACCACACAGAGTTGTGCTCGTGATACCTCAGTGGCTCCCCCACTCTCACATCACCTACTAACTCACTGTTAGTGAGTGCCACATCGAGGACTGAGGACTGCCTGGTGGGTTCCTTAGCTAGCTGTTCCAGCAGGCAGTCCTGAAAGGCGTCCAGTAGTGTCTGGCTTCTGATTCTCTTGGTCACCATGCCCTCCCAATCTGTCTGGCAAGTTTAGGTCCCCCATTACTACCACCTCCCCCTTTTCCACCCCTCTTTTTAGTTCCTCTCCAGGTTCTCTGTCCCTTTTCTCCCCTTGACCCGGGGGCCTATAGACTACCCCAATCTTATCTTCCTGCCTGAGGCCACCACGAATTATACCCATATAGACTCGGTTTCCCCATCATTACCTCCAATGTCCCCATCTTTAGTCACTTCAGTGCCCCCTCTACCTGTCCTTTGATTCCTCCTGAATAATGTATATCTAGGGACTGCCATCTCCAAATCATTTTCTGTAGCCCATGTTTCTGTGATGGCCACAAAGTGCACCTCATTGTGTGCCATTATTGCCTGGAGTTCACTAAGTTTGTTCCCTAGGCTTCTGGCGTTAATGCATACCCCCTTCCACTTGACCCCTGCTCTGACTTGGCTACTGTCCATTTGCCTGCTGTGTTTTCTCCCTACTCCCTTAGTGTGTTTGCCTGTAGTTTTTCCTCTCACAGCTAGTCCTCCTCTTAGTCCTGTAACCTCTCCAGTGTTCTCTACACTCTGTATTCTGCTACCATCCCCTGGATGTGGGGGAGCACTATCGTAGATACTCTTCTGCTTACCCTCCAATGTAGATCCCCTAGACCTGGACTCCCCCATAATCAGTTTAAATGCATGATATAGACATAAAAATTCTGCTCCGATGCACTGGCCTCCTCCCTTGTCAGGTGAACCTGTGACATTTGAAGAGTTTTCTGTTCCTGAAATCCCCCCAATCTCCTACTAAGTGGTACCCTATGTCCTGACACCATCCCTTGAGCTAACCGTTGAACTCCAGTGTCTCAGTACCCCTAGTCGTGTACTGCCTTCCTGCCCAGCCCCACATGGGGAGGACTTTGGAGAAGGCCAGGGTAGCTGAGTGTGCCTCCAGCCTGTGCCCCAGTCTGCAGAAGTTCTGCTTCACTTCCTCTGCCGACTGGTTGGTCAGATCCTTGGTACCTAGCTGCACCAGCACTGGCAGCTTTTCCACCATCCTCCCTATTCTGTCTAAGTCCCAGTTGGATGATGCTCCAGGCAAGCATCAGACCAACCCTTCTCCATCTGCTCCCCCCAGCATTCTGGCCCTGCCCCTAGCCATTGAGTCCCCGATCACAAGGACCTTCTTTACAGTCTTACCCTTCTTGGGTGCCAATGTGCTGTCTGACCCATCACCTGAGACTGACTTGGAGTCCCCCCTTGCAGAGCACAGGGCTTGAGCCTCCTCCAGGGGTGTGAAGCAATTCACTGTCTGAATGTAACTGGGCTAGACAACTTCTTTAAGGGTGCCCCTTTTCTCTCTCCTGTACCCCACCACCCTCCTGAACCAGTGGATTTCTGGGAGAATGGGGGTGAGGAGGGTAGGCTTCTGCTCAGCTGAGTGCACAGCTGGGTCATTTCTATCCTGGCTGCTACCAGCTGAGCACGGAGGTCTGCCATGGTCCTGCAGAAGGTCGATTCGCTGAGCTCCAAAGCACTTCCCTGGAGAAGAGTGCCCCACAGTCCCCATAGCTGAGTGCTTCACCCTTGAGCCACATCCAACACAGAACTGCAATGGTGAGAGAGAAATTAAAGTAGTACCAACTAAGATTAAAACGTACTTCCCACCTAGGTGCGTGAATCTAGTAACACCAGCTATTTCAGCTGTAGGGTGACAGTAATTATACAAGCATGCAAGTATGTCCTGGAGTTGTTAGGTGCTCAGGCTATACCCCACAGCTATAGACAAGAGACCATCAACCCTGCAGAATCCCTCCACACCAAGAATCAGACTCCTACAAACAGCAGAGGGATGTATTTCAAGCACCACAATAACTGAATGATTTTGTTCCCCTACAGAACAATTATTGAAAAACAACCACCCAGTCACAGAAATGTCCCCACTATAAATGAGTAGAGTGCTTGTATGAACTCCCCTTCTCTGTGCAACCAGTATCAGACCAATATGCTGATTACATATTAGTGCAAGCAAAATGTTGGTGGCAAACTAGCAAGTGCAAAAACAGCGAATGCTGCACAGCCGCTACTGCCAAACAGTGAATGGTGCAAAACCGCTGCTGGGCAAGACTGCATATGTAAATGGACCTAAAAGCAGGAAACCGCACCTGGGCAGTGCCTAGCAGAGGACACAAACATAGAAACATAGAATTTGACGACAGATAAGGACTGCTTGGCCTACCTAGTCTGCCCATTTCCCTACCTGATGAATAAGCTGCAGATTCTAGTTAATCAGCAGCTTACTTCTTCCTACCCCCCACTAGAATTGCCTTATGCTTGTCCCATGCATTCTTGAATTCTCCCACTGTTCGTGATTCCACAATCTCCTCAGGAAGGCTGTTCCATGCATCCACAACTATCTCTGTGAAAAAATACTTTCTAACATTACCTCTGAGACGTCCCTTCAAATTGTGCCCCTTGTTCTTGCATATCTCTTCTTCTGAAAGATACTACCCTCTTGTACTTTAATTCCCTTGAGATACTTGAAAGTTTCTATCATGTCCCTCCTTTCCTCAACAGTATACATATTAAGCTGCTTTAGTCTCTCCTCGTATGATAAAGGGGAGATATTGCTGATGGGTGATCTAAATATGCCAGATGTTAACTGGAGTGCAGTTGCAGCAGCCACTTCTAAGAGTGGGGTTATTCTAGATGCCCTACAGGGGGCATGCCTTAGACAACTAGTATTGGAGCCCACTCGAGAGGGAGCAATCTTAGATCTGGTTCTCTCAAATGGAGATGAAGAGATGATCACAGATGTAGAAGTGGGTAGCCATCTGGGAACTAGCGACCATCGAACAGTATGGTTCACAATAAACACAGCAATAGAGTCAAGCCATACAAAGACAAAGGTACTGGATTTTAGGAGGGCTGACTTTGCCAAAATGGGTGAGTGCCAAAGGAATGCACTAGCAAATGGGCAGGAAGGAGGGTGGAAGAACAATGGGGAATAATAAAAACTGCCATCACAGAGGTAACAAGCCTTTGTGTAAAGCAAATAAAGAAAATGAAACGAGGTAAGAAACCACTATGGTTCTCAAAGGAAGTGGCAGTGAAGGTTCAAGAGAAAAAGAAAGCATTCAGGAAGTACAAGGAATCACAGAAGGAACAGGACAGAGAACTGTATCAGTTAAAGCAAAAGGAAGCTGGAAAGGCAGTCAGAACAGCAAAGGCCCAAACCGAGGAAAAGACAGCCAGATCAGTTAAGAAGGGGGATAAAACCTTTTATAGGTACATCAGGGAGCGAAGGAAGACCAAGGGAGGGATAGTGAGGCTTAATAAAGGGGAGGGAGGGTGGGCAGAGGGTGACTGTGAGAAGGCAGAGATACTAAACAAATATTTTTGCTCAGTATTTGCAAAGGAAGAGGGGTAGGTACCTAAAACAAACAGTAGAAACACTCTGGATACAGAAGTTGATACCAGACCATTTACAGAAGACAGGGTTCTGAAAGAGCTCTTAAAACTGAAGGTGGACAAAGCAATGGGGCCTGATGGGATTCATCCCAGAATTCTAAAAGAACTAAGGGTAGAACTAGTGACACCACTGACTACCCTCTTTAACAAATCATGGGAGGATGGGGTGGTACCTGAGGATTGGAGGAGGGCAGATGTGATTCCCCTTCACAAAAGTGGGAGCAAGGCAGAAGCAGGAAACTGCAGACCTGTTAGTTTAACCTCAGTGGTAGGAAAATGATGGAATCACTTCTGAAGGAAATAATTGTTGAGTATCTAGAGGCCAGAGGGCACAGGACCCAAGGCAGCATGGATTCACAGCGGAAGGTCATGCCAGACAAATCTGATAGATTTCTTTGACTGGGTGACCAAAGTAGTTGATCAGGGAGGGGCTGTGGACATGGCCTACATAGACTTTGCAAGGCATTTGACACAGTCCCACACAAAGATTAATATACAAGTTAGCCAGCCTGGGAGTGGGTCCCAAGATGACAGCCTGGGTAAAGAATTGGCTGGAGAATAGGACACAGAGTAATAGTAAATGGAGTCCACTTGAAAACAGGGGTTGGTAGTGGGGTACCACAGGGTTCAGTATTAGATCGATCCTCTTCAATGTCTTTATGTTTACATTGCAGAGGGACTAGAAGGAAAAGTATGCCTCTTTGCAGATGACACTAAGATCTGCAACAGAGTTGATGCACAAGGTGGGGTGGAAAGGATGAGAAGGGACTTGGCAAGGTTAGAGGAATGATCAAATGTATGGCAGCTTAGATTCAATGCTAAGAAGTGCAAGGTAATGCACCTGGGAAACAAAAACCCAGGGGAAGAGTACACAATGGGGGGTGAGATACTAACAACAACAAAAACGGAAAGGGACCTGGGGGTTGTCATATCAGATGACCTAAAGGTGGGCAAGCAATGTGAGAGGGCAGCAAGGAGGCTGAGGGAATACTGGGATGCATAGAGAGGCATCACCAGTAGAAAACAAGAAGTTATTATCCCTCTGTACAGACAGCTGGTGAGACCACATCTGGAGTACTGCGTGCAGTTCTGGAGACCCAATCTCCGTAAAGACATAGACAGGATGGAAGCTGTCCAGAGGAGGGCAACTAAAATGGTGCAGGGTCTGCACCGAGAAGACATGAAGAGAGACTTAAGGAGCTTAATATGTATAGCCTCGAGGAAAGGAGGGAGAGGGGGGACACGATAGAAACTTTCAAGTACCTCAAGGGAATCAACAAAGTCCAAGAGGGTAGCATCTTTCAAAAAAAGAGGTGTGCAAGAACAAGGGGGCACAATTTGAAGATAGAAGGGGGTGCTCAGAGGTAATTTAAGGAAGTATTTTTCACAGAGAGGGTTGTGGATGTATGGAGCAGGCCTTCAGAGGAGGTTGTGGAGTCAAAAACGATGGAATTCAAGCATGCATGGGACAGTCATAAGGCAATTCTAGGGGGTTGGGGTAGGAAGAAGTAGGCTGCTGGTTAACTAGTATCTGCAGCTGATCCATCAGGTAGGGAAATGGGCAGACTGGGTGGGCCAAGCGGTCCTTATCTGCCGTCAAATTCTATGTTTCTATGTTTCTATGTCTTCTGGTGCAGACCCTGCATCATTTTGGTTGCCCTCCTCTAAACAGTCTCCACTCTGTTTATATCTTTGTGGAGATGGGGTCTCCAGAATTGCACACAGTACTCCAGATGGGGTCTCACTAACTGTCTGTACAGAGGAATAACAACTTCCTGTTTTCTACTGTTGATGCCTTTCCCTGTGCATCCCAATATCCCCTAGCACTCCTTACTGCCTTCTCACATTGCTTGCCCACTGGTCATCTGATATAATTACTTTCAATTTTTGTTGTTGTTATTAACTCACCCCACATTGTGTACTCTTCCCCTTGGATTTTGTTTCCCAGATGCATTACCTTGCACTTCTTTGCATTGAATCGGAGCTGTCACATATTTGACCATTCCTTCAACCTTGCCAAGTCCCTTTTCATTCTTTCCACTCCATCTTGTGTATCAACCCTGTTGCAGATCTTTATGTCATCTGCAAAGAGACATACCTTTCCTTCCAGGTGCTCTCCAATGTCACTTATAAAGACATTAAAAAGGACCGGTCCCAGTACTGAACCCTGCGGTACCCGCTAGTTACCTTCCCTTCTTCACTATGGACTCTGTTTACTATTACCCTTTGTGTCCTGTCATCCAGTCAGTTTTTTATCCAGGCTATCACCTTGGGACCCACTCCAAGGTTGGCTAACTTGTATATTAACCTTTTTTGTGAGACTGTGTCAAATGTCTTGCTAAACTCTAGGTAGGCCATATCCACAGCCCCTCCCTGGTCTACTATTTTGGTCACTCAGTCAAAGAAATCTATTAGGTTCATCTGACATGACCTTCCTGCTGTGAAACCATGCTGCCTTGGATCCTGTGCCCCACTGGCCTCTAGGTACTCAACAATTCTTTCCTTCAGCAGTGATTCCATAATTTTCCCTTCCACTGAAGTCAGACTAACTGGTCTGTAGTTTCCTGCCTCTGCCCTGCTCCCACTTTTGTGAAGTGGAATCACATTTGCCCTCCTCCAGTCCTCAGGTACCACCCCATGACTTGTTAAAGAGAGTAGTCAGTGATGTTACTAGTTCTACCCTTAGTTCTTTTAGAATTCTTGGGTGAATCCCATCAGGCCCCATTGCTTTGTCCACCTTCAGTTTCAAGAGTTTTTTCAAAACCCTTTCTTCTGTGAATGGACTGGTATCGACCCCCGCTCAGTGTTTCTCCTTGTTTGGTTTAGGTACCTCCTCCTCCTCTTCCATTGTGAATACTGAGCAGAAATATTCATTTAGTATCCCTGCTTTTTCACTGTCACCCTCTGTCCACATTCCCTTCCCCTTAAGTCTCTTTATCCCTCCCTTGGTCTTTCTTCGCTTCCTAATGTACCTATAAAAGGTTTTAACCCCTTCTTAACAGAGTTAGCTATCTTTTCCTCAGTTTGTGCCTTTGATATTCTGACTGCCTTCCCTGCCTCCTTCTGCTTTAACTGATAAAGTTCTCTGTTCTGCTCCTTCTGTGTTTCCTTATATTTCCTGAATGCTTTCCTTTTCTCCTTAACCATCCCTGCCACCTCTTTTGAGAACCATAGTGTTTTTTTCCTTCGTTTTGTTTTGTTGATTTGCTTTACACAAAGGCTTGTTGCCTCTGCGATGGTTGTTTTGATTATTCCCCATTGTCCCTCCACCCCTCCTTCTTGCCCATTTGCTAGTGCTTTTCTGAGGCACTCTCTCATTTTTCCAAAGTCAGCCTTCCTAAAGTCCAATACTCTTGTTTTTGTATGGCTTGATTCTATGGCTGTTTTTATCATGAACCGCACTGTTTGGTGGTCACTTGTTCCCAGATGGCTACTCACTTCTAAATCTGAGATCCTTTCTCCTTCCCAATTTGAGAGTACCAAGTCTAAGATTGCTTCCTCCCGAGTGGGTTCCAACACTAGCTGTCTGATGCATGCCCCCTGTAGGGCATCAAGAATGACCCTGCTCTTGGAAGTGCCTGCAGCAAAGGTACTCCAGTTAACATCTGGCATATTCAGGTTCCCCATCAACAATATCTCCCCTTTTTCTGCCATTTTAAGGATGCCTTCTATCATTTCCTTATCCATTTCCTTCCCCTGAGATGGGGGTCTGTACACAACCCCCATGTGGATTTTGGTGCCATTTCCTGTCTCCAGGGTGACCCATAGTATCTCATCAACTTCCTGTTTACTCTTTAGTGCTGTTGCTTTAATCCCTTCCCTTATATAGAGAGCTACTTCTCCTCCTCTTTTACCCACCCTGTCCCTCCTCCTGAAGTGGGGGGGGTCTCCCCGCTCGAAGCATGTGGGACGGCATTCTGCGACTGTGAGCTGTAGGGAGAACAAATAGTACATGCTTAGACAGACAGGATAGTGTAGTAGTGGGTTCAAGACCCATGGTAGGCGTAGTCCCAGAGGAGCAGCTGTTATCTTAGAGCAGCAGGCATTGCCCCAGCAGTAGTGAGCAGCAACCAACCACCCAAAGCAGCTGCTACCATCATTCTTGCACAGTTCAGCTGTGGCAGCCCAGCAGTGAAGCCAGCCAGAACATAGGCTGTCACTGCCCCAATCTGTGCCCATGCAGACCTAATAGTTTAACTGCCGGCCCCAGCAGACCCAGTAGTTTTGCTGTAGACCCAATGTTAGTACTGCCAGCCCATGCAGTCAGAAATGTTTTCTAGGGACATGGATATGTTGTTCATCCACACTGTCTGGCAGGTATCCTTGCCGCTTTAAATCTTGCCGGAAGGTCTTCAAGCTGGCTCCTCCCACCCACCCGGGTGGTAAAACTCTCGGCTCCGCCCCATGACGCTAGATCTTCCTTACCTCTTGGAAGCTCAGGTTCCCTCCTTAACGCTCTGCGTATAAGACTGGTTCCTAATTCTTGATTTGAAATCGAAAAGTTTTTGCTAAAAAGACTTGGTCTTCTTTCCCTCGCGACTCGATGGACAAATCGACTCCGGTTTCCAGAGGTGCCCTTGCGGGCTGAAGATGTCTAGGATGGATCCGCACTCCCGTCGTCTACTGCTTGGGCCTTGAGCACGACCGCCCAGCTCAGCGACTTCTGCTTTTCCTTTTCACCCTCGCCCGAAGACCGTGCTGCCGATTACAACTGGGCGCCCGAGAAAGAATTCCTCCGGTTAAATCTATAGAGGCCCGGTTGGAGGTGTCCGCGCGGCGGGCTCAACCAGATCAGCTCGAGCAGATGATCGCCCCTCGAAGAAGGGGTAGCGGGCCGCTTCTACCTCGGCCGCGGCATTTGTCCCGCTCTCTCTAGGTGCCTCGTACTCGGCTTCCTTTAAGGAGCTTTGTCTGACCCTCTCTACGAAAGGTGAGGGTCCAGCTTCTTCTGGACCTTTTTCCAGGTCCAAAAAGAGCAAAAGTAAGTCTCTCCGTCGACGCTCTTGGGAGCGGGAAGATCCCCCTCCCTTCTTGTCGACAGTCGACTTTGGTGGAAACCCCTCAGCTGCGCCATTGGCTTCACGGTGTCCCCGTCAGGTCAGTTGACGAGACTCCCGTCGGCGTGGTGAGATTTTTCTCAACCCGTTAGGCGGGTTGTCGGCTGGAGAAGCTGAGAATCCCCTCTCCCCGGTTCCCCGGTTGGGAGTTGAGGATCCCGTCGGCTCGTCCGTGCCTCCGGTTCCGGAGCCTTCGGTGGAATCGTCTGAGCCGAGTGCCGATTCCGACACCTCCTGCCGTCCTCAGCCTGGCGAGACTCTTGGTCTCGGACATCCTCATGATCCATCCGATCCACCGTCATAGGCGGTCTCGGTCTCGGCACCGCGGCAAGCAGCGCCGCCGCTCTTCCGCTTCCTCCTCCTCGGACGAGGGGAGGCTTCGGCGCAAGTTGCGTCGGAGGTATGAGGAACTCATGTGGCAACAGCTCCTTTTGACCGGGAATAAGCCGACCCAGTCGTTTTCCCCGGCCATTAAGTGGCTGTCACCAGAGTGGCCGAAACAACCCCTTGTTGTAGCCGAGGAGCCTGTTCCCAGGCTGGTTGTTCAGCCAATTCCAGCTGCCCCACCGATTCTGGTGGAACCTCCGCCTCCGCAGCCGTTAGCTGGGGCTCCGACCAAAAATTCTCGGTCGGCTAAGGGTTTGCCCCATAGGCTGTCTGTCACCCTCACTCCCGATAAACCTCGGCAGGTGGAGGGTGGCTCAGGCCCAAGGCAGCTCTTTGAGGACTCTTCTGAGTCCGAGGATGATTCCTCCCTTTTCTCCAAGCGTATGGACTTGGAGTCCTCTGGAGGACAGTCAGTGGACGATAGCCCTTCGTCCTTCTTAGGGTTGCTTCGGCTCATCTCGGAGTCCACTGGGATGAAGCTCGAACTCATTTCTAAACGGGTCAGGTATCCCCTCACGGAGATTCTGGACCGAGGGGATTCTCCTATGGAGGCCTTTCCGGTGGCCAAGGCCATAGTGGATCCGGCCTTGGAACTTTGGCAGCGCCCTGCTTCCTGCCCTGCGCCTTCGGCCAGGATGGCCAGGAAGTACGGAGTCCCTACCGGTTCCCTGTCCGGTTTTTCGGAACACCCCTCTGCTGAGGGGTTGGTTACCGACGGCGTTTTCCGGCGCACCGGGAACGCCAGGGATGTAGACAAACCTCCCGACAAGGAATCCAAGAAATTGGATTATGCTGGGCGAAAAGTCTATGCTGCGTCCTCTCTCGGCCTTTGTCAGGCCAGTTCGGCCGTCCTCATGGAACATTTTTCTCATGCCCTGTTGGGCTCCCTGGATGAGGTTGTCCCTCATCTTCCCGCGGATCTGCAGACTACGGTCAGGCAGGTGCGGGACCAGGGCAGGGCAGTGGCCAAACAGCAGCTCCAGACTGCTTTAGACATCGGGGACTCATGTGCCAGGTCGGTGGCGGCCGCAGTGGCCATGCGTCGTCGGGCTTGGCTGAGGATATCCACCTTTACCTCGGATACCCAGCACAAGTTGGCGGATGTTCCCTTTTTGGGGACTGACCTCTTCGGCCCTGGGGTGGAAGGTCACCTGCAGAGGATCGAGAAGTCCAATGCTACCTTGGACTCGGTCTCTTCCGCTCAGAAGGACAAAGGCCGCAAGCCACAGCCTAAGCCCTTTCGTCCTTCTGTGCCCGCGGCGCGCCCGGCCCAGCAACGTCAGGGCCAGCAGGCTCGAGCTTGGCATCCCAAACCCCAGCCGTCGGCTTCCTCCAAAGGGAAGCAGGGAGGAAAAGGCCCAGGAGGTCCCTCGGCCGGTCCCTCCTCCAAGCCTGACCAGTGACGGGCTGAGGGGTGTCGCCCCCATCCCCGTCACCTTACCCCTGGTTCCCCCCGTGGGGGGACGGCTCCGACACTTCCTTTCCGCCTGGTCCGCTGTTACCACGGACAGGTGGGTACTGGAGGTGGTGGGAAAAGGCCTGCCTCTAGAATTCGAGCAGGCCCCGCCCTTCAGAGCCGTCGCATCTCGGGGGGCCTCGGGGTCCGCAGCCTCACTGGCGGCTCGTCGAGCCGACATCGCTCTCCTCCTCCAAAAGGAGGTGATCAGGGAGGTAGAGGACCCCCCCTCAGACCTGGGGTTCATGTCCAGGTATTTCCTGGTTCCGAAACGGACAGGGGGCTGGCGTCCCATTCTCGACCTACACAACCTGAACAAGTTCCTAAGGTCTCGAACCTTCAGGATGGTCACTCTGGCGCAGATAATACCATCTCTGGAACACGGCGTGTGGTTCTGCTCTCTGTGGACCTACAGGGCCGCGTTCTTTCCACGTCCTATCCGTCCGTCACTCGAGATTCCTTCGCTTTCGGCGGAGGGATCCCTCTTAAGTTCAAGCCATGCCCTTGCTTATCTCCAGCTCCCAGGGTCTTCACCAAATGCATGGCAGTGGTGACAGCATTCCCTGCGGCCGAGGTCGGTGTACCCTTACCTGGATGATTGGCTGATAGCCCCTCCAGACAGGAGGTGGAGCGGTCCAGAGATCTGGCCCTCCAGGTTTGCTCTCAAGTCGGCCTTCTCATCAGCGAGGCCAAGTCAGACTCGAGCGAGCTGGTGATCCTGTTCATCGGGCAGAGCTCAACTCTCTTCGAGCCAGAAACTGCGGCTCCCGGCGGACAGGGCGAGGTTCTTACCTCCTTTGCCGAATCATTTCTGGTTGGGCAATCGCGCCCTTCCTGGGACTTCCTGCGCCTCCTGGGTCTCATGGCGGCCTGTACCAGCGTGGTCCATTGGGCGCGCTGGCACATGCGCCCCCTTCAGTGGAGACTGGCCAGCCAGTGGTCACAACGCTGCGATCCATTGGACCAGCTAGTGATGGTGACCCAGGAGATGTGGAACACTCTCCAGTGGTGGACCGTTCCATCTCATCTGCAGGAGGGCATCCCGTTTGTCCGCCCCAAGTCGACGGTCTCTCTATCGACCGATGCCTCTCTGATGGGTTGGGGTGCCCATCTGGGGGAACACCGAGTCGCACGGCCTCTGGTCCCCGCGGGAGTCCCGATGCCACATCAACCTGCTGGAGCTCCGAGCGGTCCGCCTAGCTCTCACTGCCTTTGCTCCGTTTCTCGGGGTCAAGTGGTCCTAGTCAGACGGACAATACACGACCATGTACTACCTGAACCACCAGGGGCGGGGCGCTCCATGCTTCTATGCAAGGAAGCTCTCCGCATTTGGTCACTAATGTGCGCAGCCTGGAGGCGGATCTCCTAGCCATTCATGTGGCAGGAGCCTCCAACACCCTGCCCGATGCCCTGAGCGGATGGGGGCTGCATCTCACAGAGTGGTCTCTCCCCGGAGGTAGTACAAGATCTGTTCTCCCACTGGGCACACCTCAGGTGGACCTGTTTGCCTCCAGGAGAGCAGCGAAGCTGAGCTGTTTCATGCCCGTCCCCTCAGCAGGGCTCGCTGCAGGGGGATGCCTTCTCGCGGCTCTGGACCCCAGGCCTCTTTTACGCCTTTCCCCCATTTCCCTTGATTCACAAGGTGCTTCTCAAGGCAAGGAGGGACAAGGCACAGGTGATTCTGATAGTCCCAGACTGGCCCCGCCAGTTCTGGTACCCAGATCTCCTCAGCCTCAGCTCCAGGCTCCCGAGGCAGCTTCCAGCTCGCCCGAACCTGCTCTCAGTCATTCAGGGGAAGGTGTTCCATCCGGACCTTCAATCCCTGCACCTGACGGCCTGGTTCCTGAGTGGCTAGAGTTCCAGGCCTTGGGTCTTTCTGACGAGGTCCTCAATGTTGTTGAGGCATCCCGTAAGGAGTCGACCAGAAAATGCTACGCCTTCAAATGGAAGAGATTTTCCATTTGGTGTCAGGGCAAGGGCTTGGACCCTTCCTCCTGTTCTGTGGCAAGCATTTTGGACTATTTATGGTCCCTTTCTAGTCAAGAGCTTAGGTCGGCGACCCTAAAGGTGCACCTGGCAGCCATCTCTGCTTACAGGCGGCGGGCCGGGGCAGTCGGTGGCGAGGAAAAGGTGGTCTGGCTTTTCAAAGGCCTTGATCACATTTCTCCTCCAGTCTGAGAACCTCCACCTCCGTGGGATTTACTGCTGGTACTGGCAAAGCTCATGGACAAGCCATTCGAACCAATGTACAGGTGTGATCTCTCTCACCTGTCGTGGAAGACCGCCGTCTTGGTGGCTATCACGTCAGCCAGAAGGATGGGAGAGCTCCAGGCACTCTGCATCGAGTCTCCTTATCTTGTCTTCCACAGGGACAAGGTTGTCCTGCGCCCCCACCCAAAATTCCTTCCGAAGGTGGTGTCGGAGTTTCACCTTAACCAGGTGCTGACTCTGCCAGTGTTCTATCCCAATCACACCTCGGAGGCCGAATACAGGCTCCATACTTTGGACCCTAGAAGGGCGCTCACTTATTATAAGGAGCGCACGGCTGAAATTCGGGGAGAGGTTCGCCAGCTGTTTGTCACCTACGCTGAAGCTGCACCTGGCAGACCTGCAGCCAAGCGGACGATAGGCAGGTGGGTCACCTCCTGCATAGATCTCTGCTATAAGTTGGCGGGCATGGAGCCTCCCAGAGGATAAGGCTCATTCTACCCGTCATACTGCTGCATCGGTGGCTGCTTCCAGGGGCGTCCCTGTCCAGGAAATCTGCAGGGCTGCTACCTGGAAGTCAGCACACACCTTTATTACCCATTACCACATCAGACCTTGAGTCACGCCGGGATGCTGGTTTTGGGGCCTCGGTTCTCAGTCTCTATTCCCTAAGTAGGGGTGTGTCGCCTTGCCTCCCTCCTCCCGGAGAACTGCTAGGAGTCTGCCAGACAGTGTGGATGAACAACATATCCATGTCCCTAGAAATACAGGTTACTCACCTGTAACAGGAGTTCTAGGAATGGTATATGTTGTTCATCCCGACCACCGACCTCCTGGCTGACGCATTTAACCTGAGCTTCCAGCGGGCCAGATCTGGCGTCATGGGGCCGAGCCGAGAGTTTTACCACCTGGGTGGGTGGGAGGAGCCTGCTTGAAGACCTTCCGGCAAGATTTAAAGCGGCAAGGATACCTGCCAGACAGTGTGGATGAACAATATATACCATTCCTAGAACTCCTGTTACAGGTGAGTAACCTGTATTTACTGCAGACCCAGTGTTAGTATTGCCAGCCCATGCAATCACAAAAGCTTTACTACAGACACAATGTTAGTACTGCCGGCCCATGCAGTCGCAAAAGTTTTACTGCAGACTCAATGTTAGTACCACGGGCCCATGCAGTCGCAGATGTTTTCCTGCAAACCCAATGTTAGTACTGCTGGCCCATGCAGTTGCAAATGTTTTATTGCAGACCCAGTGTTAGTACCGCTAGCCCATGCAGTCACAAAAGTTTTACTGCAGACCCAATGTTAGTACCACCGGCCCACGCAGTCACAAAAGTTTTACTGCAGACCCAATGTTAGCACCGCCGGCCCATGCAGTCACAAAAGTTTTACTGCAGACCCAATGTTAGTACCACCGGCTCACGCAGTCACAAAAGTTTTACTGCAGACCCAATGTTAGCACCGCCGGCCCATGCAGTCACAAAAGTTTTACTGCAGACCCAATGTTAGTACTGCCGGCCCATGCAGTCACAAAGGTTTTATTGCATACCCAATGTTAGTACCGCGGGTCCATACAGTCACAAGAGTTTTATTGAAGATCCAATGTTAGTACCGTCAGCCCACGCAGTCACAAAGGTTTTACTGCAGGTCCAATGTTAGTACCGTGGGCCCATGCAGTCAAAAAAGTTTTACTGCAGTCTCAATGTTAATACTGCCGTCCCATGCAGTCACAACCATTTTACTGCAGACCCAATGTTAGTACTGCCGACCCATGCAGTCACAAATGTTTTGCTAAAGACCCAGTGTTACTACCGCTTTCCCATTCAGTCACAAATGTTTTCCTGCAGACCCAATGTTAGTATTGCCAGCCCATGCAGTCACAAAAGCTTTACTGCAGACACAGTGTTAGTACCAACGGCCTATGCAGTCACAAAAGTTTTATTGCAGACCCAATGTTAGTACTGCCGACCCATACAGTCACAAAAGTTTTACTGCAGACCCAAAGTTAGTACCATGGGCCAATGCAGTCGCACAATGTTTTCCTGCAGACCCAGTGTTAGTACTGCTGGCCCATGCAGTCGCAAATGTTTTACTGCAGACCCAATGTTGGTACCACCAGCCCATGCAGTCACAAATGTTTTACTGCAGACCCAATGTTAGCACCGCCGGCCCATGCAGTCACAAAAGTTTTACTGCAGACCCAATGTTAGCACTGCCAGCCCATGCAGTCACAAAAGTTTTACTGCAGACCCAGTGTTAGTACCGCCAGACCATGCAGTCACAAAAGTTTTACTGCAGACCCAATGTTAGCACCGCCAGCCCATGCAATCACAGAAGTTTTACTGCAGACCCATAGATTTATTGTTGGCCCATGCAGTCACAGTAGCTTTACAGCAGCCCCATAGATCTATTTCTGGCCCATGCAGACACAATAGCTTTACAGCAGCCCCAAGAGGTTTACCGCCTGTGGGCCCACCCATGTTCCACTGTGTGTGTGGGTGGGTATGTGTGTGTGTGTGTGTGTTTGTGTGAGAAATAAGGACATGTTACAGCCATTCACAAGAGGGACAGATGTGAGAAGTCCTGCAATTTGCAGGGCTGTACAAATGGGTGTGCCCCCACTGAGAACAGTGTCCCATTAGATGTCTCTGGAGTAAAAACGCCAGAATACAGGATGCCATTGCAACTGATCAAAAGCCAGAAAGCTGGATTCCTCATGCTGCACACTGGATACCTCTTCAGGAAGGAGTGTGCTTTGAGGGACAAACAGTACTGGAAATGTGTGGACTGTGACCAGTCCCGCTGCCCAGCCTGATTACACACTGTGGCACAGGAGGAGGTGTTTGAGAGGGGAATGCACAACCACGCGGCCGATACTGTGGATGTTGCTGCCCGAGGTGTGATAGCCGCCATGAAGGAATGCACCCATACCACCTCTGAGACCTGCTGTAAGGTGTTGACTACGTGCAGCTGAGGTGTTCCCACAGCTATGAGTGGGAGGTTGCCCATCCTGCAGCTCATGAAGGGGATTGTGTGAGGGCCAGGGCAGCGACACGATGCCCAGTGCCAACATCTCTGTTAGCCTTGGTCATCTCACAGGAATTTACCACCACCGATGATGGCGAACTGTTCCTGCAGTTTTACTGCAGACCAGGGGATACCAGGTGTATGCTGTTCGCCACCAGACAGACACTCCTGCACCTGGAGGGGTGTGCCAACTGGTTCGCTGACGACACATTTAAGAGTACCCCCCCCCCGTTTGCACAGCTGTACACCGTCCGTGGAATGGTTGCCACCACTGTGTTCCCTGCCATCTACATCCTCATGAGTGGTTGCACCTGTGCTGCCTACACCAGTGCCTTGTCACAGCTGAAGGCCCTGTGCCCCGGTTTGGACCCCAAGACTGTCTTCATGGACTTTGAGCAGGGTGCAATGAAGGCATTCACCACTGTGTTCAGTGGGTGTTTGTTCCACTTTGCCCAGGCCACGTGGAGGAAGGCAAAAGTATATAGGGGGCCTGGCTGAGAAATATAGCACCGATCCCGACTTTGCCCTGCATGTGCGGCTGCTCGTGGCGCTAGCATTCGTGCCCGTGGATAACATTGTGGCAGCCTTGAGCATGTACATGTTCAGTGCCCTATGCCGATCCTCCTCATAGGCTCTGCCCTGCTGGTCCCGAATAATTTTGGTTACCCTACTTTGCAGGGTCCTAGTCTGTTCTTGTCTTTTTCATGGGGAGGACTCTAGAATGGGGCACAGTACTCTAGGTGTGGTCTCGCTAGTGAACTATACAGAGGCAGTTAAACCTTTTTCCTCACACTGTCAGAATCCCTCTCAGTACACCCCAGCATCCTATTTGCCTTACTGTAGGCTTTGCTACACTGATTAGCTTGTTTAAGTAAGTCACTCATGATGACTCCTAGATCCTTGTGCTCAGAAGCAGTGTCCAGCTTAACCCCTTCCGTCCAGTACTCTGTTCTGGGGTTCTTGTTCCCTACATGCATCACCTTGCACTTCTTGGCATTGCATTTCAACTGTCAAATCTCAGACCACCTCTTCAGCCTTTGCAGGTCCCTCTGCATCTCTCTTACCTTACCTTCTCCTTGCTGTCTACCCAAGAACAGAACTTACTGCCATCTACGAAGAAACACATTTTTTCCCCTGTATTCCTTCTTCTTTGTTGCTGATGAACATGTTAAAAAGGACTGGACCTGGGACTGATCCATGTGGCACTACACTAGTGACCTCCCTCTCTTCAGATCTGACTCTGTTTACTCTACCGCCTCCCATCCAATCAACTTCCCATCCAGCTAGCTATATCTTTTGTGGCACCCAGACTCTCTAGAACTATGTCTGCTACCCTCCGCAACCATAACTGCTTACAGTTATTTGGGGGGGGGGGGGTGACTAGTAACTGTAACTGCTTACAAGTGTTTGGGGGGGTAACTAATAACCATAACTGCTTACAGTTATTTGGGGGTGACCAGTAACTACTTACAATTGTTTGGGGGTAACTGGTAACTGTAACTGCTAACAGTTGTATGGAAAATTTTAAGGCTAGCTGTAATTAGTAAGTATTACATGTTTGTTTATCTAATTGTGTGAAGTCCATGCAATTATTAATGTGTTCTGTTGTATCCTACCCTTATTTGTCCCATTTGTAATGGCGTCCTGAGCTTCTGGGGAAGGCCACCAATAACTGCAAATAAAAACGATCACTAAAACTGCTATTATGACTTATTTGCAGTGTCACAGATGAGATTTACTCAACTGCCTCTCATGGGGGAATTGAGGTTTTGTTAATTTCTGATTTCAGAGCCGGCCTGGTGGCGCTGGAGGTTGAGGCGCTGGTCGCTACACCTTGTGCCATGCCAGCGACCCAGGTTCAGGAATGATCCTAAGCTGCTGGGGGTCAGCAGAGGGGAGAGAGGATTGAGCGTCCGGAGGACTCCTCTTTCGGGGGGGGAGGGCTTAGTCGTCCCACTCGCTGACTGTCCTCTGGCGGTGGCTTGAGGGCAGTATGGGTCAAGAGGCTTGAGCCAATGTCTCTATGTCAGAAGGAAGGAGGAATGGCGAAAATGAAGGAAAAACAAGCCTGGTAGGGCTCAGTAATGGTCCGCTGCTCCCAGGCACAGTCCCCATATTCTGGATTGGGTCTCCGGTGGGGGGGAGTTGCCGGCAACCTCCTTCTGGCCCTGCCATGGGGGCAGTCAATGGGGGAATTACCGGGGCCACCTAGTACGGAGTGGCAGGACTAGAGAGAGACAGTCCCTCCATTTGGAGGGCTGTAGCCCCTGCCAGGGCTCTAGTGGGGGGAAAAAAATCTATATGGAGAAAAAAAAAGTAATTTCAGACCTTGTATAGCTGGAATACTGTTCTTCACCTGTTGTTCGTACCTCAGCATAAACTCTTATCAACAGCTGGCATAGGGCATTGTCATAGAGACTTTCTAAGTCCACATGGATAACTGAAAACGCCACCCAGTCTATAAACACAGACAGCCCAGGCTGTCTCGATTCTGTTCACCTTTACTACATTATCTTCTTTGCTATCTGTATGTTTCGAGGATCACTTTACCTGTGTACTCACTGTTGAAGCAGTTTGTTTGTTCTTTAGGGGTCTGTGCCACCTCATCTCCGTTGTCATCTTCTTGGAATAAACCTACCGTGACTGGATCATTTGGGAGATCCAACTCTGGGGCTGGTAAGTCGGCCACTGGTTCTAACTGCTGTTTGTGTTTGAGGAAAAACAGCTGCTGCTTGGAATGCAAAGGTACCAAAGATGCTCAGTGATATTTCAGATGTGCTGCACTTTGGCTGGTGGGACTTGTTTTAACTGTGCATTAAGCTACCTCAGCACACAGGTACTAGCCAGTCAGAATGCAGCATTTTTCATTATCCATTTCACCATAGGCAATAAAATATCTGTTTTCAAGAATGGCCCAGGTATTACAGAGTACACTAACAAGAAATACAGTACATAACAATAACAGGCCACAAAAATTAAGCAAGTTCTGCTTAATAGTCACTGGGCTGAATTTTCGAAAAATCATTCTTTTTTCATCTGTGACACTGAGTGACCTTTACAATAATACTCAACATTTTTAGGCAAAAGCTCATTAAAAGCTATCTTATACTGCTATTAATAATGGGTTATTCATTTATTTACATCTGAGGAGACCATGAGCAAAAATCTGCCTGTTTTCATGGGCGACCAGACATGAGTATAGGCACAGGATACATTCAAAGTGAAAGGTACGATTCATCAGAAAAAATGCATTTACAGTGTAAACGTATATAGACTAGAGTATGGGTGACCATACAGAACAAGGCTATGTTTCCATCAAGGGGATGTGATGTCATACAGACCTCAAGAGCGAAGCTCGAGAGGTCCATTTGACATCACATTCCTGAGATAGAAACAAAGCCTTGTTGTGTCTGGTCACCCATATGCTATTTTATATGGTATATGGTTCCTAGAAATGTCCAAAGTTTCATTTAACTACAAGGTTTCATATCTGGTGTTCACACACCACTTGCTGTCCGTCGTTGTTGCAGTCCTGTTCTGCTTCGTTTTTTCCAACAATCTCGGTCCTCGCTACGGTCCCGCTCTGCTCCCGACCTGATATTTCAAAGCACCAGTCATTAAAAAAAAAAGAAGAAACCTGCCAAATTAATAGTTTGGACAGATTGAGGTAAGAATGGCAGTTCGGGCCCAAACAATCTTGTTGAACCGCTCGCCCCTCTACTCGCTAACGGGTACACCATTTAAATCCATTTTGTTTTTGAACACTGAGCTGTTTCAGCCACTCAGGTGACAGTTCAAGGGGAAAGAGCCGTTGTAGTATCGTTGGGATGTCAGAACGATACTACAACAACCTTTATTGACCTTTGAATTGTACTACAACAACTTTTGTAAAGTCACTGATCTTTAGTCACAGTAAGCCCTAACCATATGCTACACAGCTGTTCCAGCCATTTACATGAATCTCAGTTTGATAACCAGTTATCCAAATTAGAACTGAAGGCTGAGAAGGCCAGAGTCAAATCAGTAACATGCTGAGGTAGTGTGTTATAGAACTAGGTAGTTGAAACAGTAAAGCCCTTTGGCCAGCACATGTTCTAAGCGTGTGGATTTTGAAGTAGGTCGAGGTCGATGATCTGGTGTGTGTCAGCAGGGCTTTAGGTTGAAATAAAAGTTGTATATAGGTGGTTCTTTATTCATGACAGTTTTTCTTGCCGTGATGCCAACACGTAGCTTGACTCTGGTGATCAGGGAAGGCAAATTAGCCTTTTTTTAGGAAGACACAGTGGTGGGTCCACGTGGGAAGTTACATATCAAATCTGGCAATTTGGTTGTTTAGGGTTTTGACTCTGTGGAACTCTGACTTGGCTGCAGCGGAGTAGTGAATTAAGCCATAGTCAATAAGTGGGAGCTGGAAGGTTTGGGCCAGTAGGTGTCATGTTGAGAGCAACAGGAATGGTGGATCCAGTACAGTGTGCCTAGGCTCTGGTGCGTTGTTTTTATCAAGTGCGTAATATAACAGCTAAAAGTTAGATTGGTGTCTATGTAGAGGCCCCAAGTATTTGAAGACAGAGACTTTTTCATTACTGGTTCCATTTAGAGTGCTAAAAGTAGTGCTGACTCATTTGGGCAGTTTTTTCTTGGAGCAGAAGAAAATCATGTATTTAGTTTTAGTGGCGTTTAGCACAAGCTTTTGATCCATGAACCACTGTTGCACTGAGTCGAAGTCAGATTGGACGCCGTTCTGTAAATCCTTGATGTTAATACCCCCAGAAATAATCACTGCATAAAGTAGAATGTTGGTCTTTCTGCAGAACAGTGGAAGTGTATTGAGAAATAAACTGAAGAACAGAGGGCCCAGAATGGACCCCTGCAGAACTCCAATGGAGACTAATACCACAGAGGAAGAACAGTTAGCGATCTTTGTTTTCTGTGTTCACCCCATCAAGTAACTCTTGACACCAGACCAGCACTTCCTCCGAGCAGCCAAGGTCGCCTAGGTCATTGATTATGAGTTGGTGGTTAACAAGGTCAGAGGCCTTGGTGAGGGCCATAAAAGCAGCCATTGCTAGATGACCTTGGTCTAGGTAGTCAAGTTTATTTCCTTAGCGCCCAATCCCAGAGGCTATGGTCGTTGTACAAAGGGGTGAAAAAGAACAATTTACACACACAGTTCAACACTTTAAAATCTGGGTCAGTTAGTTATAAAACATATAATAAATAACCATATAAGTAGTATTAATCTTAAAAACTCAATCAGCTTTGGCTAAAAATTTAGCGGACATCGAATGCCAGGTTAAAAAGATGTGCTTTAAGGCCCTACTTACACATTTCCACTGAGGCAGCCTCCCTTAAAAATCACTGCAAGGAATTCCACAATTCTGGTCCTGCAACTTCAAAGGCGTGGTCCTCTGAAGTCTTTAACCACGCCCTAGGGACCATAAGGAGGCCCTCCATGGAAGAACCTAGTGAGCATGCTGGGCGAACAGGTGTCAGGAGGTCAGACAGGTAGCCAGGACCCGAGCTGTGTAGGGCTTTATTGGTGAGCAAGCCCACCTTGAAAGCAGTCCTCCACCTGACTGGCAGACAGTGCAGTTTGCACAAAACCGGGGTTGTGTGAGCGGTCCTCTGGAGGCCCTTCAGTAACCTGGCTGCAGCGTTCTGTACCAGCTGCAGTCGGCAAAGGCTGCCTCCACTGACCTCAAAGTAAAGAGTGTTACAGCAGTTGAGCCTGGGTGTAACAAAAGCATACACCAGTGAGGGCAGGCCATCAGGCAGGATTAGGGGTTTAATCTGGGCGACATTCCTTAAGTGGTAAAAACCACTCCGGATGATGGTAGACACCTGAACTTCAAGTGTCAAGCCGTCATCTAGGATGACACCCAGATTTCACACCTTTGTGGCTGCTACCAGTGTGGTGGTCCTCAGAAACTACCCTGTTCCTGCTCTGGTGGCAGCCATGTTCCGCTGATGACCAGGATCAGTCACTAGTACCTACATCTTGTCTGGGTTATGCCTCAACCAGTTAAAGGACTTTCAGTCCTGGATCTCAGATAGGCAATTATTTAGCACCTCCACAACGTCTGATGTCCCGGGGCAAAGGACATATACAACTGGGTATCATCTGCATAGCAGTAAAAAGCCAGACCGTAACACCTAATGATGTCACCCAGTGTCAGCATGTACACCGCAAACAGCGGTGGCAAAATCAAACCTTGAGGCACGCCAGAGGTCAGGGGCTTCGAACAGGAGGACAAATTTCCCATCACTACCCATTGAATCTTGTCTGTCAAAAAGGACTCAAACCAGCTGATGACATTGCCGGTGAGTCCACAAAGCTGTCTCAGTCAATCAAGCAGCACCACGTGGTCTATGGTGTCAGATGCTGAAGATGGAGCCAGGAGAATGAGAATTGACCATTCTCTTGTCTCTCGCACTGAGGAGATCACTTTGCACCCTAACTAACGCTGTTTCAGCGCTATGCTTTCTCCTGAATCCAGACTGGAGTGGCTCATACAAGCCAAAGGCCATCAGGTGGGCCTCAAGCTGCAAAGTCAATTTTTCCACTACTTTCCCCAAGATGGAAAATTGGAGACAGATCCGTAATTCGCTAAGATGACAGGGTCGAATGATGATTTCTTCAGCAGGGACCTCACCAACACTTCTTTCAGGGCGTCAGGGAAAAGCTCCCCCCCCCACAGAGCGAACACTGGACAATCTTAGCGAACATTGGACCAACGGACTCCACACATCCCACTAGGGTATGCGTTGGGCCTAAGTACAGTTCACAAAAAGTAGGTTGCAGCTTTGAGATTACCTCAGCCACCCTCACTAACCAAAACACATCCCAGTCAGGTGGAGTGCCTCTGTCACCATCAGGCTCCATATTGCAGGGACAGATCTAGCTCCACTGGTGAGATCCAAGACCTAATAGAGGACATTCTGCCAGAAAAGAACTGAGCAAACTCTTCACACTGTGCGATAGAAACTGCTCTTGTCGGCTGCAGACAGTCTGGATGAAGTAGCCTGTCTACAGTCTGAAAGAGCAGAGTTAGTCTGTTCCTTCGTCCAGCGAGCTCCCTGGACAGGAACTCTGCCTTTTTACAGTTGATTGCCATTTGATATTCACCGTAGTGAATTCTTAGAACCAGTTTGTTGTCCAAGGCCCCGGTCCTTCTCCTGCAGTGCTCCAGCTTCCAACCCCTGGTCTTCTTCTCCTTGAGAGCCCCATCAAACCACAGGGATCTCAAGTGAGAGGACCTGGCTCATATATGGATTGATGCAGCGGCATCAAAAGCCTTGGTGACAGGATTATTATATGCTACTGATGCCTCATTCAGCTCTGTCGCAAATACAGCACTCACACCAGAAAAATCTGCCATTGTCAGTCCCTCTGGGGCTAAATCCTTCAAAGGGCAGTAGCGGACCATCTCAATAGGGGAGGGACTAACAGGGCGGGCCTTGAACAAGAATTCTACTGTGCAGTTATCTGACCAAGAGACCATATCAATCTTAAGATCAGTGATCTCAAGCCCCAGTGAAAATACTAGGTCCAAGTTGTGGCAGTGGCTGTGGCTGTGGCTGTGGCAGTGGGTCGCGGAAGCAACCGCTTGTGCAAAGCCCAGTGATGTCATCATCTAGAGGAAGTCCTTCCCAAAATGCGAAAGTTCAGTGTTGATGCAGGTGTTGAAGTCCCCCAGAATCAACCAATTGTGTGACTCCAACACCCTGTTGGTGACAAAGTCTGTGACTTCCTGCAGGAACTCCACCTCACGTCCCGGAGGATGATAAACGAGGGGGACCTTGCAACCTGCACCCAGACCCCCATGCACAGCCATGCATTCAAACGATGAAGTAGACTCCACTGGGTGCACAGAGAAGTTCAAGTTGGATCTAAAATAGATTTCTACACCCCCAACCCTACATTCCCTCCTTGGGCAATGCACCACAGAGTACCCTGGTGGGACAGATGCCTCCAAAACTGGACCTGCATCGTCCCCCAACAAGGTCTCTGTAATGCATGCCAGGTCAACAGAAGAAATCAACTCAGCCATAAAAGCTGTCTTGTTCCTTATCGACCTGGCATTGCATAACACTGCCTGGAGGGGACCAGTGGAGGCTGCCGGTCCGACAGCTACCTTCCCACTCGGTCCAGTGGGAACCCTGGGAATGGGAATCAAACACGTCTGGCCTCTCTCAAGGTTCCATTTTGCATCGGGGCACCTCCTGGACCTGACCATCTTGATGCTACTCATCCCAGCCACATCACCAGCGTCCAGCCGCTTGCCTTTCCACTCCCTTGCAATACCAACCTCTCTGCAGTGCTTCGCTGCAGTTTTCTGACATGGGTAGGTCAATGAAAGGGCAGAGGTCGTGCAGCTGAGATGCTGAATATATGATATGGCCGCAGCTCATACCCTGGCACATCTTATCCAATTTTTCTGTCACACTACTAATCTTAAAACTCACTAATCCTCCCCCAACAATAAATATATCCCAACAACAATCACTCCCCACTTCCCACACCTAAGTTTTTATGTACTCACTCATACACTTTCACACCTATCTATCAAATGTACCTTCCAGCCCCACTCCAACACTAACTACCTATACCCCTGCATCCCAACAGTAGCTAATTACAATCAAAACCAATTGTCAAAAATAAAATACAAAAGTGGAGCATCCACGCTGGCCCAGTGGTGCTGAGGGTTGAGGCACTGGACGCCACACCTTGTGCTATGCTGGCGTCCCGGGTTCGGAAACGGACTCGGCCCGCAGGGGGCTGGCAGAGGGAAGGGAGGATAGAGCGTCCCGTGACTGCTCTTCTTCCCTCGGGGTGTGTGAGGGACATGCACTACACTGTAGTGACACCTGGCAGAGGCTAGGTGCTCCACAGACGTGGGCATACACAGAGGAGGAGCGCAGTGGACGTCATGCACGTATGTGCACCGATGTCATTGCACCACCCGCTCCTCAGTGGGAAAAAATTGTGGAAAATCAGTGGGGTGACCTCAGCGGCTGATGTCCAGCCCTGCACCTCTGGAGTTGTGTGGCATCTTCGCCAGCTCTGTGCCACAGGTCCCTATGGGGGGGTGGAATCCTGCCGTTGGCCGGACAGTTGTGATAGAGAGTATAAATTTGCACGCCTGACCGACTCCAGGGGTGCAAGTGCCAGTGGCCGGGGATCAGAGGGGACCTCTCCGACCGAGGTGGATAAACTGTGGCATAAAAAAAATGGAGCATCCACTAGTGAACAGCAGAGGAGAAAATTATAGTTATTTCAAACTTGTCCATGACACTCTTAAACCAAGAGTACAGTATATGTCCTAATTGAAGCCAGTATTTCAGTGCTCACACCACTGATCGATCTTATACACCACACCCAATATAATGTGGAGTTATTAGATGGTAAAAACGCTCTCCCACAGTAGTTATTTGGTGTTAAAGTCACTACTGGAGCCCTGCTACCAACCACAGTAGCACTGACTGAGTGTCTCTAAACAGGAATTTGATCTTATATTCCACAGCAGAAGCTCTCACCTCCCAGTGTGTGTTCCACCAAACTTTCAGATTTTACTTTGCAACTTCACCCAAATACTGTACTTAGTCACCTCAGGAGCCCCTCTTTCTGCCGCAACAGTGCCCAATTTAATGTCTCAACTAGAAAGTGAACTTTACTCCACAGCAGCTCTCATCTCCTACAGTATAGTCCAGCAACACTTACACAATTTTATTCAGAAACTTCAGCAAGTACTCACAGCACGGAGAGTCATCCTTGAGAGAAGGTGGCACCATCACTCACCATCACCTCACAATCCACTGAAACTCTGCCTAGTTCTCCCAACAGCATATGAACATACGACTGTGCCAGCAGAAACAGACCACAGGTCTATCCAAGTCTGCTTGAGTGGGCAGCCAACACCCCTAGTCTGCAGCTGCCCTAACCCCCCTTCCCCAGCAGTTCTTATGACAGCCCTCCTGGCAGCATCCTGAGCAAAGTCTCTCCATGGGCACTTGTTTCCCAGCGTCCAGACCGAGTACGATGTACAGCGACCTGCCTCTATGCCGTCCTCTGCAAGTCCCTCCGTCCACTGAAAATGGTTCCAAATTTTAAGCCTCTCCAGTTCTCTTGTCACTGATTCTTTCCTCCAAGTATTAGCTAGTCTTTGAGCAACTTCCAGCAGGCTTACCAAAAGGCCCAATCCTGCCAAGTCTTCCACACTCTTCCGGAATGTCAGGTAAGCTTCATGCACCACAGGTGCACTCTCAAAGGCAAAAAAATGTTTTAATGATAAAAAACTCCTCTGTGGGACACTCAAGAATTTCTCTAAAAACAACAAAGCCATCAGGTACTGGTGAATGGCCAGTGTGAACCCCACCAAGGCCAATTCTGTGCTGTGGCCTGGTCAGAAACCGTGCTTGGCAGAAGTCAGTCCCATATTTGTTTGGGAATTCTAGGAATTGGTCAGAAACAATGCATTCAGTGACTTTGGCAGGTGGGGCAAGTTATGAGATGGACCTGTAATTCTGCAGGCAAGCTGTGCTGCCTGATTTGTGCACTGGGACTACTGTGGCTGCTTTCCACAGTGTTAGGAATTGACCTTTACACAGAGAATAATTGAATATTTGAGCTACTGGGTCTACATTACATTCACAATGTTTATTATTGATCATGTGTACTCTCGCGGTTAATAGCAGCACTTCTCTCCCCTGCCTGTGTGAAACTGCAGCTATAACAAGTGTCTCACTTGCAAGTGCCCAGGAAGCAGGCACATTCCGGGGAGGATTTGTAATGTGTTAATACAACCAGGGAGACCATGCTTTCCTTGGTGGTGAGAACTGTGATGCATAGGGGAGCAGTTCTGACACCCTAAGAATGTAAGTGAGGACATTCTTACAACCATCATCTCCCTGCCATATTAGAGAACACCTCAACAATTAGATTTTGTCCATTAAATTCATACAAACTGATCAGAGAGTTGTCCTAAACCATCCAGTCTCTCTCATCTAGTCTTAAGCTTGTACACGTTCAGTACCCTAAGTCGATTCTCATAGGATCTGCCCTGCTGGCTCGGAATTATTTTGGTTGCCTTATGCTGCACCGTCTCTAGCCTGTTCTTGTCTTTCTTTAGGAGAGGACTCCCGAACTGGGCACAGTACTCTAGGTGTAGTCTTGCCAGTGATCTACAGAAAGGCAGTAAAACCTCTCTCCTCCTGCTGTCAAAACCCTTCCCAATACACCCTAGCACCCTGTTTGCCTTACTGTAGACTTTGTTAAATTGGCTCAGTTGTTTTAGGGAGTGACTAATGATGACCCCTACATCTCTTTCTTCAGATGTCATACCCAGCTTAACCCCTTCCATCCAGTACTTTTTTTCTGGGATTTTTGTTCCCTATGTGCAACACCTTACACTTTTTGGCATTGAATTTCAACTACCAAACCTTGGACCACCTCTTTAACCTTTGTGGGTCCCTCTGCGTGTCCCTCCCCCCCTTACTCTCTGCCCTACCACAGAGCTTAGTGTCTTATGTGAAGAGACGCATCTTGCCCCGTAGTCCTTCTCCAGTGTCGCTGATGAACATTCTAAAAAGGACTGGATTTAGGACTGATGCCTGTGGCACTCCAGTGGTGACCGCTCTCTACTCAGAACAGACTCCTTTTACCACTGCCTTCTTCTGCCTCCCTTTCAACCAACTTTCCACTCATCTAGCTATATCCTTTGCTGCACCTAGGGCCTCTAGATTCTTCAGCAACATTCTGTGTGGCATCAAGTTGAATACCTTGGTGAAGCTGAAGTAGAGTAAATCCACTACATGACCCTTACTTCTGTCTTAGTGATCCAGTCAAATCAGGTTGATCTGGCAAAACCTCTGCCACAAAACAGACACATAGAAGCTGCTAGTCTTCCCTATTGTCTCTACCTACTGTGCTTCTGTAGACCCTATGTGATCTCCGGCCTTACCCCGCCCCCCGCCCTGTTGCTTAGGTCCTCCTGTGCATGTTTGAATCCTGCTACTGTTTCCATACCCACCACCTTTGTTGGAGGCTGTTCCAGACATCAACCACCCTTTCCAAGAAGAAGTATTTTCTTATATCCCCTTTAAGTCTCCCCCTTCCAACTTCATATTGTGCCCCCTTGTCCTTCTCTTCCTGTGCAAAATGCCCCCCCTTGTACCATATTAATACCGTTGAGGTATTTGAATGTTTCTATCATGTCTCCCCTTTCCCCTAGAGAGTACATATTTAAGCAGGTGGGAGGTGGCGATGGGGGTCAAAAGCTGAACAATAAAAAAAAAATCTCCCTCCCTCCTGCTTAGCTATGATACTGAAAAGGCATTTGACTGGGTCTCCTGGCCGTTTCTGTACTCTGTGCTGGGGCAGCTGGGTTCCCAGCCTTTTTTCATACAACTGCTCCAGCGGACTCACAGCTCTCAACAGACATGCGTCAAGGTGAATGAACACCACTCGCCAGATTTTCCCGTTCTATGTAACATTGCCATGGCAGGTGTAGAACATCAAGTAGGACTGTACCCCAGATGATGTGCTGCTTTACCCAGCCAACCCAGCTTAGGCTCTTCCAGAGGTGTTTGAACTGCCCTGGTTGTTTGGAGCAGTCCTGGTCTGCCGCATAAATGCCACAGGGACAGAGATGTTGGGTTCCACTTCCCTCCTTCCCATGCAGTTAGGGACTGATTTCCATTTCACTAGGAATTACAGAAGCTGTAGTAAATGGGCGTCAGTGTTGCACACTCCCCTGATATAGTATAAAAAGAAACTTACTTCCCATTTGCTCAACATATGGTAGAAGAGTTTGCTGTTGGGGATCCGTTACTCTCATTTTGACCCATAGGAAGTTATCTGTGTGATAACCCTGCCTAGGGTCTTCTATCAAAGTGCCCCTTTCTAGGGAAATGGATATAGCTCATTATCCATGCTCTGGCAGTTCCTCTGGAACAGTCCAGCAAATCAGACATCTTTAAACTAAGGTCCTCTCTCCACCTGGGCGATATATTCTCTGGCTCCACCCATGACATCAGATCTTTCTTTCCGTTGGAAGAACAGGTTACCTCCTTCACAGCTACTGCTTAGGATTTAGTGCGCCATTATCAAACTTTTTCTTTCCAAGTTTTTGAGTTATTTGGATTTCTTTCCTTAGTTCCTTCAACTCCCCTCATAGATCTTCGATAGGGCAATGGATGTAGGGGTTCAAGTTCTGTGTTCAGTGCTAGCAGAAGATGTCAGTCACTGACCCACACGACCTGTGCAAGTATTGCTTGAGTGAGCAGCACGACGTGGCCAGGTGTGGCCGTTGTCTCAACATGTTTCCTGAATCCCCCAAGGACAGGAAGGATGGCAAGAAGACCCCAGCTGCAGCCAGATCTGCTCATCAGCTTGTGGCCCTTCAGGCAGAAGTGGTGGCTGCTGCAGTGGCACCTCCTCAGTCACAGTACTATTCCCAGCTGGGGCCAGCTTAGGAGGGTCATTCACCCAAGACTTCTGGGAAATGTGTTTGGCCCACCAGACCATGAGGGAGAGCTCCGTCCACTGTGGTTCCAAGCACGAGCCCCCCTAGCATGGTCGTGGGGCCAGGAAAGATAGAGGTCCTTCTGATCCCTCGACTCACCCGACTGCTCAATGGTGGTGACTCTGAGTGAGATCATTCCATCACTGGTGCACAACATGTGGTTTTGCTCCCTAGACCTTCAAGATGCATTCTTCCACATCCCAATCCATCCATCCCACTGCTGGTACATTTGGTTCAGAGTGGAAAGGGTCCTGTACCAGTTCCAGGTCATGCCTGTCAGCTGTCTCCGTCCTTGGCACCCATGATCTTTACCACATGGAGGCAGAATACCTGCAGCACCTAGGTGTTAGTGTATATGCCTACCTGGATGACTGGCTGTTAGCTGATTCATCCAAAGAGGTTCTGGAGAAGTCCAGAGATCTGACTGGCCAAACTTGCTGAGACTTGGGCGTGTTGGTCTACTCAGACAAGTCCGAACTGGTACCCATGCAGCTGATCAAGCTCATCAGGACAGAACTAGATGCCCTGCGGGTCAAGGCCTGCCTTCTAACGGACCAGGCAGTATATCTTACCTCCTTTGCCTGATCATTTCACATTGGGCTCTCGCACCCTGCACAGTATTTCCTGAGGTTGCCCGGGTACATGATGTCGTGCATCAGCGTGGTCTATTGTGCCTGCTGGTGGATGCGTCACCTCCAGTGGGAGTTGGGCTGTCAGTGGTCCCAGTGCCTAGGCTACTTGGACCAGCTAGTCACAGTGACCCAGCCAATGTGGGATGCCATCCAGTGAAGGGAGATCTCTGAACACCTGGAGGAAGGAATCCTGTTTGTTTCATCATCACACTTATGACTGACGCATCTCTGGGGAGGTGGGGAAAACAGCTGGGAGACCACAGAACCCATGATTTCTGGTCACCTTGGGAGTTCCATCAGCACACAAACCTGCTGGAGCTCCATGCAGTATGATTTGCGCTGATGGAATTCACTTCTGTAGTCAGGGATCAGGTCGTGGAGACTCAGACAGACAACACCACGACCATGTTCTACCTGAGCAGGTATGTTACAACTCGCTCCCTTCCCTTATTTCATCCACACCTGAACCCTCATGCACAGCCTAAGTGCAGATATTCTGGTGATTCATGCTGCAGGAGAGAACAGAGGACAATCTCACCCAGGTAGTAGAGATGTCACGTGAGTGGTCCCTGAATCAGGAGGCGGCGAACCACTTTTTCTCCCAATGGGGCACTCTCCTGGTGGACCTGTTTGTCTCCTGGGAGAATGCCAGAGAGAGGCTCTTACTGCCCCCCTCCCCCACAGTCCGGGACACTGATGTGGGATGCCTTTGTAGGCCCTGGACCCCAAGCCTTGTGTATGGCTTCCTTCCCTTCCCCTTGATCCACAAGTTAGTGGTCAAGGCTTGGCAGGACAAGGCATGGATTATGCTGATAGCTCTAGACTGGCCAAGGTAGTTCTGGTACCCATATCTCCTCAGCGCAGACCTGCATAGCAGTTACCTCTCTCTCTGCCTGGATCTGCTGATCAGATATCAGGGGATGGTCCAGCACCCAAACCTGCAGTCCCTGCACATCATGGCCTGGTTTCTGGGCAGCTAGAGTTCCAGGCCTTGGGTCTCTCAGATGATGGGCTCCACATTGTGGAGGCTTCCTGACAACAATCGACTTGTAGATGTTATGCCTTTTAAATGGAACAGTTTCCCGAAAAGTTTTACTTTCCCGTACATCTTTTCCTCAGTTTAAAAGGCAGGCAGTATAGTGCAGTGGTCTAAGGCTCTGAGCTGCAAATTTGGTGACATCCAGCAGACCAGACCTGGGTTCGAATCCCACAGCTTCCACCTGCATACTGTGTGACCCTGAGCAAGTCACTTAACCTCCTTGTGCTTCCAGGTCGCTCCTGTAAAAAAGCTTTCAGCTTAGTGTGCTATACCTGGTTAAACAACTAAATAAAAAACATTTCAAAGAAATATTCTTTCCTCCTCCCATCTGTAATTATGTAACCTCTACTATCATTGCTGGTCCTCTCTCCCCATCCACCTTCCACTCCCATCTTCCTAACCTAATAGTTGCCAGTCCTAAAAGCCTCACCTACTCATAAATATGTATATACAATACACATGCGTAAGTAATGGGACAATCCACAATTATGTTTCTTTCTAGGATGCAATATACCACTAACTCCTGAATAATAATCCCTATGTATTGCACCACTTAACCTATCATTGCATTATCACTGCTATGTATGAATTCACCTGTTTTGTACCTATGTATTATTTGTTATGTGTGATCACTCCTCTGTTTTCCACCATTGTTCTTACCTGAATTGATGCTTATATATTTTAACTGTACTTCTGTACATAGACAGTTAAACTGTCAATTACATGTGTAATGCCATGTATTTTTTTGTATTTTTGTATGGAATGGTTATGTTCCCTGGGTTGCCCTTGTAAAGGTACAAATCTGTCTCAGTGAGCCTACCCAGTCATCAAAATTCAAATAAATAAATAAATAACATGGAAGAGATTTTCCATTTGGTGTCAAGGCACAGAGCTTGATCCCCCTTGCCTGCCCTGTGGCTCCACTCAACACCTCTTTATTTCTTTAAAATGCGCAAATCAAATTGTCTGAGCACTTGTACAAAAGATAAAACACAGTAGGATAACACATCTCACAGAATAAACATATAAAAACAGCAAAATTCATTAGAATAAATTATCAGAATTCCGGAAAAGCAAGTCAGAATAAACTAGTTTTTAATGCTGACTTAAAGCTCTCCACACTCGGGCACTCCCATACCAAACGAGGTAGAGAATTCCACAGGGTCTGGGCAGCAAATGAAAAAGCCCTAGCACCAGATGACTTCAAAGAGATCCTGAGAATCTCCAGCAATCCCTCATCAGCTGAGCGAAGTGGGCAGAGGGGGCAGTAAGGATGCAGGAGTTCTTGCAGATAGCATGGACTCTGTCCATGTAGGACATTCAAGGTCAGCAACTCAACCTTGAAGGCGACTCACCACTGAACTGGCAGCCAGTGCAGGCCACGGAGCACAGGTGTGACATGCCAAGATCGAGGTAAGCTAGTCAACAACCTGGCTGCCACATTCTGCACCAGCTGCAAGTGACAAATGTCAGCCCCCGGAAGCCCTAAGTATATGGAGTTATAGTAATCAAGGTGCGAGGTCACAAAGGCATGGACCAAAGTTAGAAGGTCATCGGTGGGACCAGGTGTTTTATCTGGGCGTTATTCCTCAGATGGTAAAAAGAAGCTTTAATGACGCTGGACACCTGTGATTTAAGCGTCAGCCCTTCGTCAAAAATAACGCCCAGATTACACACCCGGTCCGAGGTCAACAGCTGGCTGCCACCGAGCCAAAGCCCGGAAGGCTGCCAAGCCAGTTGTCCTTTAACCCGATAATCTGGATCTACAACCATCACCTCGATCTTGTCCGGATTTAGTTTCAACCAGTTGGCACTCATCCAGTCCTGGATCTCGGCGAGGCAGTTGTTAAACACCCGAGATGGCATCATCCTACCTGGGCACAAAGGACATGTAATGCTGAATATCATCTACATTGCAGTGGGAACTGGGCCCATACTGCCTCACAATGTCCCCCAACAGCTGCATATACATCACGAACAACATGGACGACAACACAGAACCCTGAGGGACCCCACAAGGCAGGGAGACTGGGTCGGAGAAATAAATCCCCAACACCACTCTCTGAAACCTGCAAGTGAGGTACGAGTGGAACCACCAGAAGACCGTACCAGACAGTCCACAGATAAACCCCAGGTGCTCCAGAAGAACACCATGGTCCACAGTGTTGAATGCGGAAGAGAGATCAAGGAGAACCAAGATTGATCAGGTCCTCCGATCTCTCGCTGTCAGGAGATCATTGAGCACCCGGACAAGTGCTGTCTCAGTGCTATGCCTCTTCCTGTAACCCAACTGGAGAGGATCATAGATCTCATGGATGGTAAGATGACCCTCCAGTTGCAGCGCGACTGCCTTCTTAATAACTCTCCCTACAAAAAGAAGGTTAGAGACAGGCCTGTAGTTTGCAAGGCAGTTGGGGTCAAGAGAAGATTTCTTAAGAAGGGGTATCACCACTGCCTCCTTCAGGGTGTCCGGAAACATACTTGTCTCTAAAGAACACCCAACTATCTCCATCAGGACCGGGTCGATTACCTCAACACACCCCACAAGGAGGCGAGTTGGACCCGGGTCCAAACTGCAGCATGTTGGTTTCAGACTCTGGATGATCCTCACAACATCCGCAATCGCTAAATGTTCAAAATCTGACCAAACAAATCGAGGGAAAGTGACCTCCCACCAATCACTGCAATCCCCATTGGAGCGAGCCACATAGATATCCGCTCTGATGCCGGCAACCTTATATGCAAAGAACCAAGCAAACTCATCACATTTTCCTTGTTACAATGCTCTCTATGGCTGGAGACAGGCTGGATTGCACAGTCTGTCCACAGTCCAGAAGAGCTGAGCTGGTCGGTTCTGTGCAGCAGTTATCTCTCTGAACAGGAATTCTGCCTTCTTATGGGAGATAGCCATCTGATAATCCTTATAATGAGACATCAGTCTAAGCCTGTCAGCATCAAGACTGAACTTCCGCCATCATCGCTCCAGCCTTCATTCCACTTGCTTCAACCCCCTCAAGGTCCCATCGAACCAGGGGTACCGAGGACAGAAAGTAAGTGGGCGAACACGGACAGGAGCAACGGAATCCAGGGCCCCCACCACAGACCTAATATAGGCCTGCAACAGGTTCTCTGGATCCCTGCTTACACTCGACATGCTCGAAAGATCCAGCACCACCATCAGGTTGTCTGGGGTCAGTCATACCCAATCAAAGGGCAGTACCGGACCATCTCCGCAGGGGCAGGCCTATTAGGAGGAGCCAGGAAATTGAACCTTATGATGTCATGGTCTGACCATCCGACCAGTTCCACCACCACATCAGAGGTCTCCATCCCCAGTAGGAAGACCAAATCCAGTGAGTGTCTATGAAGATGGGTCGCAGTGGTAATTACCTGTGTAAAGCCCAACAAATTCATTAGTTGGAGGAAGTCCTGACCAAATTGCGAGAGTTCCTAGTTGACCCAGGCATTGAAGTCCTCCAGCACCACCCATCTAGGGGACTGCAACACCATATCGACAATGAAGTCTGCGACTTCTTGCAGAAACTGCTTCTTGCTCCCGAGTGGACGGTAAATGAGAAGGATTCTGCACCTCACACCTGCGCCAGTGATACACTTAAAGGACCTGGTCTCCCCCACTGGCACATCAATAAAGCCCAATTCTATTCTAAAACAGATAGCTACACCCTCGCCTCTGTGATCCATTCTCAGGCGGTGTATCACCAAAAAGCCAGCTGGAACTGCTGACTCAAGAATGGAAAGGGAAAGGGGAAATTGTTTAACCAGAAAAGGCATACTAAGCCGAGGCTTGTTTCCAGGTGCGACCTGGGAGCACAAGGAAGTTGAGTGACTTGCTCAGAGTCACACAGTATGAAGGTGGGGGCTGTGAGATTCAAACCCAGGTCTCCAGGTTTACAGCTCAGAGCCCTAAACCACTGTGCTATACTGAATCCCTGATAGGGCCAGCATTCTCATTCAGCCAGGTCTCGGTGATGTAAACCAGGTCTGATGACTTAAGATCAGCAATTACTGCTGTCTTGTTCTTCACAGACCTGGCATTGCATAACACCACCCGAGTAGGATGAGCCGCCAAGGTCAACTGAACAAACTGCCCACTTATGCCCCCTTGTTATGGGGACCACACAGGGAGGACCCCTCTCTGGAACCCATTTCACCCCAGGGCAACCCCCTGGGCCTCACTACCCCAATCTATCCACTCCGCTTCACTCCCCCTCCAGGTCCGCAAACCCCAGCCTTATGTCTCTTCCTCAAAATCCCCACGTTTCACACTGCCCATACACCTTGCTGGGCGGGGAATCAAAGGCTGGAGGCCATGGAGCTCAGAAGTGGAGTAGCGACTAACTGTGAGAGATCTCGACCAACACATCTTAAAAAAAGACTACCAGCACACTCAACAACAATTCAAAACAATAAACCAAACAACCACCCAAACAAAAAATCAAGGCAAACAAAATATATATCCCCACCCCACCAATCTCTCAAAATAAACCCCTTCTACAAAATAAAAAACCCACCAAAAAAAAACAAACCTGCAAGGTCCAGTAAAATTATTGAGCCTTTAAGATCCAGATGGGGCTAAGCTTGCCGTGCTAATAAATCAGTCTTGAGCAGATGGGTCTCTCACCCCCACCAGCCCACAAAATCAGTCCAAGAAACTGTACTCTCACCACAGTATACAGAAGAACAACTTAATGAATGATAAATTCAAGGGCTCTCTCACTGCCCTACCAAAAGTTTAGACACATCTGACAGTTCTTTCATTTTAAGCACTGAACAGACTCTGACCAAAGTCACACAGGGTTCTTCAGATGGCTGTAAAGCAGCCTACAGACAGAGTAGCAAGCGAGAGTATTCAGCCCCACGAATGGTCAGGCATCCCCAACAAGGGGTCCTCTGACCACTTATCAGGTTACTCAAGGTAGTTGGGACTCCACCATCCCCCGGCAGTGAACCCCACTCCTGCTTAGTTTGGCTAGCATCCTGGAACACTTCTGGCCCTCTTTCAGTTGGGACTGTGGGTGATGACCCTTAAGACACACCTGGCAGCCATCTCTGCTTACCAGGCATTGGCTGGTGAACTGACAGTGGCCAAGGAGATGGTGGTTGTACGATTTATCAGGTGCCTGCTCCTCATGTCCTCTCCATTGTGTGAACCACCTCCACTGTGGGACCTATTGCTAGTGTTGGCAATGATCATGGACAAGCCTTTTGAGCCAGTGCACAGGTGTGAGATGTCACACCTGTCATGGAAAATGGTGGCCATTACATCAGCCATAAGGACTGGGGAGCTCGAGGTGCTCTCAGTGGGATAAAGTCATCCTCCGCCTGGCCTGAAGTTCCTCCTGAAGGTTGTATCCGTGTTTCACCTCAACCAGGTGATTAATTTACCCGTATACCAGCCAGGAGGCCAGTCATAGGCTCCATACCCTGGACCTGCATAGAGTGGTCTCTTATTATGTGGTGTGCACGGCTGAAGTTCAGGAAGAGGCTCACCAGCTGCTTGTCGCTTACACTGTAGCCATGCCTGGCCAACCGGTAGCAAAGTGGACATTTGACAGGTGGATAACATTCTACACCAACCTCTGCTATAGGTTGACAGGTAGGAAGCCTCCTGTAGGGCTTAGAGCTTATTCCACCAGACATACTGCTGCCTCGGTGGTTGCTTCCAAGGACATTCCTATCTAGGAAATCAGTAGGGCTGCTAACTGGAAGTTAGCACACAGCTTTATTACCCACTACCACACTGACTTCAAGTCTCACCAAAATGCTGGTTTTGGGGTCTCGGTTCCCCAGTCTGTGTTTGCCAAATGGGGGTACACGCCTTGCCGCCTCCTCCTCCCAGAGAACTGCTAGGAATCTGCAACTGTGTGAATAGAGAACTATAGCCACACATCAAGAAAAATGGGTTACTCACCTGTAACTGTAGTTCTAGGGTGGTACATGCTTCACATCCACACAGCCTTCCCTGGCAAGTGGCACATGGATCCCTGCTACCAGCATGCAAGCTCTTTTTTTTTTTATTTAATATACTTTACTAAATTTATCAAACACACACAGTACACAATTATAACAAACATATTCCAAAACCAGAAAACACAACCAACAACAGGAATAAACACCCCCCCCCATCAACAACCGCACTCCCTAGAGCACAGCTACTATAAACATGAAATCATAGCAGGGTGCTAAATCCATGAGCATAAGCATTAAAACAAAAGAATGGACAATACCCTCCACCAACATATCCAGACCACCACAGCCTGTGGACTCACAGAAATTGGAAGAAGAGCCAAAAGTGGCAGCCAGCGCGACATAAATTTATCATATCTATCCTGCCAGCGAGCTGTATGTTATTCCATCTCCTTGGCCTGTAGTATTTCCATATGCCATTCCCTAAAAGAGGGAATGAACTTGTCTGGACAATGCCGGACAATGATCATCTTGGCCTTGAGAGAAATCAGTGACATGTAAGCCCTGCCAGGATTTAACAACTCCTCCAGGTGATTACCCACCAGACAGATCTATGGTGTGAAAAAGAAGTCCAAGCCCAAAAACAAATCCAAAGAACACCGAATAGCATGCCATATGGTAGTCAACTTTGGGCAATCCCACAAAATATGCATCAAAGTCCCCTTGGCAAGGCCACAGCAGGAACAGGTTGGAGACTCCGATCTGCCCATTCTATACAGTCTAAGGGGGGTAAAGTATAGATTAAGTAAGATGCAAAATTGTAATAACCTGTAACAATCCTGTTTAATATATTTGTATGTACTCCTCCAGATTAACTGCCAGACCTTGACATCCAAGTTAAGGCCCAACTCCTGTTGTCAGTAATAGCATGTCCCCTTCGGGCTTCTAAGGTCCAATTTCTGGAGCTGCACATTAAACAGAGAAATAGCGTGAGGTTGCTCCACCATAACTAGAAAATCTTGCAAAACAGAGTTATGTTGCCCAGACCGGGGCAAAAGGGGGCCAAAATGGATGTCAAGGCCTTGGAAAGTTGCAAATGCTTAAAGGGTGATAAAGGTGAATGGCAAAATGCTCTTAAAATGCATTTGCTGAAACGAGCTTACCGTATTCAAGCAGCGAGAGTAAGGAAACATCAGTAAAAGGCAGGCAAAAATTAGGAGGAATGGGGCGGTTGGCAATCTGAACAGTTCAGATTTCCAATAATCGGTTGGGTCAGTTCTTTACTCCAATCTGACTCCAAATAAATACGAATCTGCCGAAGGGCCTTAAGGGACCACATTAAGGGAGATGAACGAAGCTGCTTGGGTCGGGAAGCCGTTTTCATATAAAGAAGGCTACGGATGTGAAGGCCATATTGTTTGCAAAGCTGACCCTATAGAGATAACAAGAGAGGATGGTAGGCCTGGTCAGTTTGAGTTAACAAAGGGAGACCTCTTTGAAACATCGTACTACAATGTATAGCGCAGTAATACAGGAAACTGTTGGGCAGGCATAGACCACCAAACTCTTTCGGGATAGTTAACTTAAAGAGATTCACCAATATAAATGCAAGTACCTCCGCTCCTGAAATGTAGGTGCCATACTGCAACAGGAGTCCAGAATTGTGCAAATGACAAAATATTATTATTTTTTTTTAATTGTTTAACCAGGAGTTACACACTAAGTTGAAAGCTTGTTTACAGGTGCGACCTGGGAGCACAGGAAAGTTAAGTGACTTGCTCAGGGTCACACAGTATGCAATGTAGTTGAAAAAAACTACCTCCCTCGTAAAATTCTTGAAACTGGGTCCCACATACTTCCCGTTTATAAGTGCCGCCCACGCTTCGCCCCTGCACTCACTAACGTGATGACGAGATGCCAGTGAGAGTGCGGGGGCGTGCACCATTATTATCAATGGATGGTGTCTTTTCCATCATTTTTTTAGATTATTATGGCCTCTTGATAATGAAACTTGGGCACTGGTCGATTAACAAGGGCTGGAGCATTATAACTGGGAAGTCCATGGGATCCGGTCTTAAGAATTTTACGAGGGAGATAGTTTTTTTTTCCGTCTACATTGTATTTTGTCATTTGCACAATTCTGGACTCCTTTTGTGGCAAGGCACCTATATTTCAGGCACATAGGCTTTTATTGGTGAATCCCTTTAAAATAGGGCCGATGGGGAGCACCTCTGTTCCACAAAAAATTGGTTATTAAACTCTGGAGGCAGGTAAACCAAGATTTGGGGAGGAAAGGCCCAAGTATTTCCAGCAGGTACAACACTCAAGGCAAAATATTAATTTTCATGATGCTCAGTCTTCCCCATAGGGAGAGAGGGAGTGCCATCCAACACTGGCAGTCCGACTTAGTCATCTGACAAAGGTGATTTTCATCCCAATGCAAAAATATGGGACTTCGGAGGATCAGGCTTTGATAAGATGGCCAGCAGAGATGAGCTAGCCTTGGGAAGAAGAAATACAGGTGAGGGGGTACAGGCAAAGTGGGCAAGTATTAAGGATGCAATGCTTGAAGCAACATCCCGTTGTGTTAGGGAGAAAAGCAAGAGCAAAAGAAGGAGGGAACCACTTTAGTTCTCAAACAGTAGCAGAAAAGGTCAGAGCCAAAAGATTGGCCTTCAGGAAATATAAGGGAATGCAGCAAGACGAACATAGGGAAGCATACCAAACTTCCCTAAGAGAAGCAGGGAAGGCAATAGGGCAGGCAAAGGCCCAAACCGAGGAAACACTAGCACGAACAGTAAAAGAAGGGGACAAGACTTTCTATAGATACATTAGTGAAAGGAGAAAGTCCAGAGGGGGTATTGATAAGATCAAAGGAGATAAGGGGGAGTGTGTGGAGGAGGGCCAAAGAAAAGCATCTATCCTAAATAGATACTTCTGTTCAGTATTTACTGAGGAGAAGGTAGGGCGGGGCCCACAGCTCAGCACCATGGACACAGGGTAGGGAGGTATACACAAGTCCCTTCACAAAAGAAAGGGTCCTACTAGAGCTCGCTAAGCTCAGGGTGAACAAGGCAATGGGACTGGATGGCATACATCCCAGGGTACTAAAGTAGCTAAGGGTGGAACTAGTAGAGTCATTATCAGAACTGTTTAGTGAGTCTCTGAGCACAGGAGAGGTCCCAGAAGACTGAAGACGGGCTCGTGTGATCCTGCTCCACAAGAGTGGTAGCAGGGAGGAGGCAGGGAACTACAGACAAGTCAGTCTTACTTCAATAGTGGGCAAGATTATGGAGGCACTCCTTAAGGAAAGGATAGTGCAACACCTGGAATCCATAGGAGCACAGGATCCAAGACAGCATGGGTTTACAACAGGAAGGTCCTGTCAAACTGCTCTCATAGATTTCTTTGACTTGGTAAGCAGATTGGTGGACCAAGGGGGTGCAGTTGATGTTGCCTACCTTGACTTCAGCAAAGCTTTTGATACTGTTCCATATCGAAGATTGATTAATAAGCTTGGTAGGCTCGGGGTGAGTCAGAAGTTGGTCAACTGGGTGGCAAACTGGTTAGCGGGCAGAAAACAGAGAGTGGTGGTAAACGGTATACAGTCAGAAGAGATGCAAGTCACAAGTGGGGTACCTCAGGGATCAGTCATAGAGCCAGTCCTCTCCAATATCTTCATCAGTGACATTGCAGATGGATTAGGGGGTTAGGTTTGTCTGTTTGCAGATGACACCAAGATCTGCAACAGAGTAGATGATCCAGAGGGAGTGGGCAGAATGAGAAGAGATCTGGATAAACTGGCAAAATGGTCGGAAGAGCGGCAGCTGGGGTTTAACGCAAAGAAATACAAGATCCTACACATAGGGAAGAGAAACCCTGAAGCCACTTATAGGTTGGGAGGGTAGTTGCTGGCAGCCACAAAGGAAGAAAGAGACTTGGGCATCATCACAGATGATCTGAAATCATCCAAGCAGACCACTAAAGCAGTAGGTAAGGCTAGGGAGATGTTGGGGTGTATTAGTAGGAGTATCACAAGTCGTAAGAGGGAGGTAATGATCCCTCTTTACAAGACACGGGGTAGGCCCCATCTGGAGTACTCCATGCAGTACTGGAGGCCGCATCTTCACAAGGACATTAACAAAATGGAGGCAGTCCAGAAAAGGGCAACCAGAATGGTGCAGGGACTGCATCAGAAAACATAAGGACAGATTAACGGAGCTCAATATGTATACGTTAGACTAAAGCAAAGGAGGGAGAGAGGTGACATGATTGAAACATTCAAACATCTTAAGGGTATTAACAAGATGAAAGAGTCTAACATGTTTCAATATAAGAATAGCAGGATAAGAGGACACAGCATGAGATTAGAGGGGAGGCCAATTAAGGAGTAATGTGAAGAAGTTTGTTTTCAAAGAAAGGGTGGTGAATGCATGGAACGGCCTACCTCAGGAAGTGGTGGATATGAATACGGTGCAGGGCTTCAAACAGGCATGGGATAGGCATAAGGGAACAATACAGATAGGCCATTGACAGAGCAAAGGCCGATGGCACATTCATAAGGTAGAAAAAAATGGGCAGACTGGATTGGTCTCGCGGTCCTTATCTGCCGCCAACGTCTAAGTTTCTATGTAAAGGGGAAAACGATTATGTTTAACCAAGTAAGAAAGAGACTGGGTCACTTGGTTCCCAGATACGTACGCGCCTTGGGTCCTCAAGTGAGACCCATATCATCGATCCAATGTTTAGGAACCAAAGAATTTAAAGGCAACACTTTGGATTTATCAACATTCAGTTTGTACCCCACCTCATCCTGGCAGAGGGATGGCAGTACAACACCTTCAACCAGTCACAAAAAGCCTGAGGGAAACCAAATGGGACCTTAGACAAATAGCACACACGGTAACCTTCTCGGAGGTGCTGCCTGTCTATGGCACGGGTGAGGCTAGGGTGCTCCACACCATGGGATTCAATCAGTGGTTGAAAAACTGGTGCAGAGCTTAGGGATTTGGCTTCATTGGGGACTGGGGGTCCACCTGGAGGGATGCAGGCCTATACTGGCGTGATGGTCCGCATCTGTCCAGGAGGGGAACCAGGATCCTAGGTGACAGGTTTAAATGCTTCATTGGCAAGTATTTAAACTAGCCGGGGGGGGGGGGGCACTGGAAAGGAACAGGGAAATCCTAGCCGCCACCCAAAAATCAGGGTACTGAGTGAGGTAGACACCAACATAGAGATGTCGATAGGGAGACGCGCAGGGGTAAATGGAGAAAGTGACAAATGCAGTAAGGACAGGGATGGGGCAAAAAGGGGTAAGGCCATCTAGAAATGGAGGTTAATGAGTACCAACGCCCGTAGTCTGCGCAACAAGCTCCCTGAACTGGTGGCCTTGATGGAAAAGGGATGCCTGGATATCGTAGCAGTCACAGAAACATGGTACACAGAGAACCATGACTGGGATGTTAACATACCAGGGTACACAACCTATAGGAGAGACAGGGAGGGGAGAAGGGGGGTAGCTCTCTATGTAAGGGAAGGGATAAAAGCAATTGAACAAAAGAGTAAACAGGGAGGAGAGGAGGCACTGTGGGTCGCCTTAGAGACTGGAAATGGCACCACAGTCTGCACAGGGGCTATATACAGACCCCCTTGTCAGGGAGAGGGAATGGACAAGAATATGATAGGAGGCATACTTAGGATGGCAGAGAAAGGGGAGATACTGTTGATGGGGGACCTTAATATGCCAGATGTTAACTGAAGCACCTTTGCTGCAGCCTCATCCAAAAGCAGGGCCATTCTTGATGCCTTTCAGGTGGCATGCCTCAGACAGTTAGTTTTGGAACCTGCTCGTGAGGGAGCAATCTTAGACCCCGTGAGAGGATCTCAGATCTAGAAGTGGGTAGCCATTTGGGAACAAGTGACCACCAAACAGTGTGGTTCACGATAAACTCAGCTACAGAGTCAAGCCATACAAAAGTGAGGGTTCTGGACTTCAGGAGGGCTGACTTTGGCAAGATGGGAGAGTGCCTTAGAAAAGCACTAGCAAACAGGCTAGAAGGAGGGGTGGAGCAACAATGGGGAAATATCAAAACTGCCATCAAAGAGGCAACAAGCCTTTGCATGATGCAAATAAACAAATCAAAATGAAAGAAAAAGCCACTATGGTTCTCAAAAGAGGTGGCGGTGAAGGTTAGGGAGAAAAAGATAGCATTTAGGAAGTATAAGGAAACACAGAAGGAGCAGGACACAGAACTGTACCAGTTAAGGCAGAAGGAAGCAGGGAGGGTAGTCAGAATAGCAATGGCCCAAACTGAGGAAAAGATAGCCAACTCAGTTAAGAAGAGGGATAAAACCTTTTATAGGTACAGTATGTCAAGAAGCGTAGAAAGACAAAGGGAGGGATAATGAGGCTGAATAGAGTGGACGGTGGGTGGGCAGAGAGTGACAGTGAAAAAGCGGGGATACTGAATGAATACATCTGTTCAGTATTCACAAAGAGGAAGTGGGGAGGTGCCTAATCCAATTAACAGAAGCACTCGGGGTTGATCCAGTCCTTTACAGAAGAACGGGTTCTGAAAGAACTCCTAAAACTGAAGGTGGACAAAGCAATGGGGCCAGATGGAATTCACCCCAGAATTCTAAAAGAATTAAGCAGAGAACTAGTGACACCACTGACTACCCTTTTTAACAAATCATGGGAGGATGATGTGGTACCTGAGCACTGGAAGAAGGCTGATGTGATTCCCCTCCACAAAAGTGGGACCAAGACAGAGGCAGGAAACTACAGACATGTCAGTTTGACCTCTGTGGTAGGGAAAGTGATGAAATCATTTCTGAAGGAGAGAATTGTTGAGTACCTAGAGGCCAGTGGGGCACAGGACACAAGGCAGCATGGGTTCACAGCGGGAAGGTCATGTCAGACGAATCTAATTGATTTCTTTGACTGGGTGACCAAAGTAGTAGACCAGGGAGGAGCTGTGGACATGACCTACCTAGACTTTAGCAAGGCATTTGACACAGTCCCACATGAAAGATTAATAGTCAAATTAACCAGCCTGGGTGTGGGTCCCAGGGTGGTAGCCTGGGTAAAACATTGGCTGGACAACAGGACACAGAAGGTAATTGTAAATGGAGTCCACTCTGAAGAAAGAGGGGTTACTAGTGGGGTACCACTGGATTCAGTACTGGGTCCAGTCCTTTTTAATGTCTTTATAAGTGACATTGGAGAGGGACTGGAAGGAAAAGTATGCCTCTTTGCAGATGACACAAAGATCTGCAACAGGGTTGATACACAAGGAGGCGTGGAAAGGATGAGAAGGGACTTGGCAAGGTTGGAGGAATGGTCAGAAGTATGGCAGCTTGGATTCAATGCAAAGAAGTGCAAAATAATGCACCTGGGAAACAAAAACCCTGGGGAAGATTGCACAATGGAGGGAGGTAGTAACAACAACAAAAATGGAAAGGGACCTGGGGTAATCATATCAGATGACCTTAAGGTTGGCAAGTAATGTGAGAAGGTGGTAGGGAGGGCTGGGGGGATACTGGTATGTATAGGGAGAGGCATCACCAGCAGAAAACAGGAAGTCATTATCCCCCTGTACAGACAGTTGGTGAGACCCCATCTGGAGTACTGCATCCAGTTCTGGAGACCCCATCTCCACAGAGACATAGACAGGATGGAGGCAGTTCAGAGAAGGGCAACTAAAATGGTGCAGGGTCTGCAGGAGAAGCCATATGAGGGGAGACTAAAGGAGCTTAATATGTATACCCTTGAGGAAAGGAGGGATAGGGAGGACATGATAGAAACATTTAACTATCTCAGTGGAATCAACAAAGTCCAAGTGGGTAGCATCTTTCAGAAAAAGAGAGATGCAAGAACAAGGGGACACAACCTGAAGATAGAGGAGGGATGGCTCAGGGGCAATGTGAGGAAGTATTTTTTCACATAGAGGGTGGTGGACGCATGGAACAGCCTTCCTGAGGAGGTTGTGGGGTCTAAAACTGTGGGAGAATTCAAGAATGCATGGGACAGACATAAGGCAGTTTTTGTGGGGGTAGGAAGAAATAGGCTGTTGGTTAAATAGGATCTGCAGCTTATCCTCTAGGCAGGGAAACGGGCAGACTAGGTGGGCTAAGCAGTCCTTATCTGCCGTCAAAGTCTATGTTTCTATGTAAATTGACGTAGAGTTGCAAATAAAAAGGGCCAAGAGATCCGATCAAATGCTTTTTCCAAATCAAGGGAGACCAAGGCCACAGGGGTCCTGTTCTCTCCAGATGCAGAAATCAAATACAACATCTTGCAAAGGCGATCACTAGAGGATTGATCTGTTACCAAACCTACCTGTGTAGGGCTAATAAGGCCATTCCAAACCTGAAGGAGACGGTTTGCCAAAACGTTAGCCAGAATTTTTAAATCTGAATTTAATAACAAATTTGGGCGATAGCTTCCAGGTAAAAGCTCAGGCTTACCTGGTTTATGAATTAAGGTAATCCTAGCCTGAGTGAACGAAAAATTTGAAAGTCCAACAGAAAGCAAAAAATTAAGTAATCGGGCTAAGAAGGGAGCTAAAATATCAATGCAGGCAAAATAAAAGCTATTATTGAAACCGTCTGGTCTGGGGGCATTTTTGCTTCAGAAGCTGTTCAGTCACCCTACAAACCTCCAAGGCTGATATGGGCACATGCAAGAGGTCCTGCTGTTATTCTGTTAAACAAGGCAGGGGAAGTGGGTCTAAGTAAGCATTAATCTGCTCTGTATTCGCCTGAATGCTAGTATCAGGACTATAAAGCGACTTATAAAACGAGTGGAAAGCCTCTGGTATTTCATGGGGCAGAGTAAGAATCTCCCCTCTGGGAACAGGCTGAAGACTAGGAATTGCTCCGGAGGGGTCGATCTGCCAATGCCTCAAAGCCAGGAGTCTGCACGCCCTCCCTCCCCTGCCCCGATTCCAAGTAGCACATTTTGGTGCTTTTTAAAACTACACCAGCCTTCTCAGTAAGCAACCCATAATATTGTGCTCTGAGAGAGTTCAAGTTTCTCCAGGTGTCAGAATCAAATTTAGAAGATAGTTGGTGTTTCAAACATCTAATCTAGTGTAACAAGGAATTTACCCTTTCTGTATATGATTTTTTTGGCTTTAGACGTTAAACATATATATTCGCCTCTTTTTTTTTTCTTTTCAAATCTGTTCATCTCTCTGCGGTCTGGGCTTCCTTCCGGGGTACACTCTCAGCGGGGCCTCTACTGCCGCCTGAAACCCCTGCTGTCAGTTTCACTCCCACAGAGCACCTAGTCAAGGTCCAGTCCCCCAGCTAACCTTGTACCCCTGGGGGAGGGTTCACCCTCCCGTGGCGACCTTGCAGACTCAAGGGACCCTACCTGGGTGTCTGGCTGGCTAGGGAGCCTCTTGGTGCGCTGGGCCGGCCTTGAGATGTGGGCCTGCCCCTGGAGTTCCCATCACCTCCGCGGCTCCGCAGAGGACTTTTTTACCCTTTTGTGTAGCCCCTCTCCCGAAGTGCGACGTGCAGTGACGCCTTAAGCGCACGGCAACCCTTCTAGCATCTGCCGCACTGCATCCACCACGTTGGCCGGTATCCTGCAGTGTCACTGATCTCCACTGAGGGCCGCCAGGACGCCGAACATCCCTGGAGCCCTCCCCCAGGGAGAGGAGAGCTGTCCCCAGATGCTCCATCCTCTCCCTCCCCTGCTGACCCCCAGCAACCTGAGTCCACATCCAAACCCGGGTTGCCAGTGTGGCATCCAGCGCCTCAACCCTCAGCCCCACTGGACCGGCTACATTCGCCTCTTACAGCGCACTTTGCAGCCCCCCATAATACGTCCAGAGGCGGGACAGACCCCTCATTTTCCTGAAAAAAATTCTAGGAGAACTTTTAAATTACCGCAAGAGCACTGGGATCCTTCAAAAGGTTAGAGTTCAGCCGCCAGGTTCGATCCTGTTCCTCTAAGTCACTCACCGAGTGCTCTGTAAATACTGGGGGTATGATCAGAAAGGACCATTGACCGAATATCTCAAGAAGAGAGGCCCTGTAAACGATCTTTAATAATTAGAAAGTAGTCAGTATGGGATTGCGAATCATGGGAGGCAGAGTAGAATGTACATTGCCTCTCTGTAGGATGCAAGATGCACCAGGGATCCACCAAGCCAAGAATATCCATAAGCTCCTGTAGTCCGCGATGGCCCAGAGTCCGTCCCTTCCGATAGGAGCTGTATCTGTCCACGTCTGGGTGGATAACTAAATTCCAGTCCCCGCCAGTGAAGATGGGGCAGATGGACAATCTGTTCTAACTGTTGTGAGCTTCGGAAAAAACTGAGGAAAGTCCAGATTAGGCCCATACACAGAGCCTAAAAGTACTTTGGTGAGTTCCAAATGCTCATGAACCAATAGGAAACAGCCTTCAGGATCCCAGCACTCCTGGAGCAACTGAAAAGCTAACCCTCTGCTAATTAAAATAGATACCCTACCCCCCTTATTGCTGCAGCCAGCCCCAAAAACTTGTCCCACCCACTCTCTACGTAAATAATGAATATCTTCCCTCTTCAAGTGTCTCTTGTAAGAATACGTGGCAAAGAATCATATATTGCTTTTTCTTCTCATTAGCTCCCTTAATGTTCCATGAAATAAGCACAGTTCCCATACAAAATAATGCAGATCCCAATACAATACAGTTAAAACAAATATCAGATACACCTCAAAACCCCATAAAAGTTGTGCTCTGGGATCCATCCCTCCGCTCAACACATCTCGTCCCCAAACCAGTAGAAGAAAAACTGTATAATAATGAGATTCACCCACTCTACGCCCTCCTCCATATATCACCAGATGACTGTCGAAAATAAACTCTGAGTAAGACAACAGATCTCCCACCCAAATTCCCAAAATTCAACCCCCCTTCCCCACTCTGAACCCCCATCCTAAAAGAAACCATGCAAAAAAATTACCCACCCCAATCCAAATGACCGCACTCCGAAGGTTCTCTGGCCTGTGATGTGATCCAGGGACCCACCTCATAGACCTCCGCAACCCCCCATTAGAACAACAAGACCCCAATTGTAACAGCAAAACAAGCATAAACTCTGAGCAGATACCCCCACTTCCAAAAAGATGGGGAGGGGGGGCAAAACAGAATATAAATGTGACCCCCTCTAAGATAACATGTTAAGACTATGACAGATATAGAATCACTGTCCCCAGATCAAAATGGCTATAAAAACTAATAAAGCTGCAATTAAACATTAAGATCGAGGAGGTATCCACACCACCAATAAGTAGATAAAAGAAACAAGTAAAAAAGAGCCAAAAGAGAGCAAACCCCCAATATCATTTAAAATGTCCGAATCAAGGAAAAGAGCAGCAGTAAACATATTAAAGTCTGACAAATCAGTTCCATAGGGGGTTGCAGAGGGAACACCTAACTCAGGGCTCTCCAATATTATAACTGCCAAAAGAAAAAATGTACATATATTCCAGTAGAGGAAACTAAACTTGCTGTATCAGCCATAAAGATCTTCGTGGGTAGTTCAGTTAGAATCTTATGCAACTATAGGTAGTACATCAAAACCAGCAAAAAATGAAGAAAAGTGGCCATCCCGAATAGCCAATTCTTGCTTGGGCTTGAACTCAGTCGTAGATTAGAAGAAATTGAAACCCCCTTGCAGGGAACAGGCCGATTAATGGAAAAAAAAAAAAAGAAAACAGTCAGAAGCAGTAACTCAACAAATGCGGCATCACTAGATGTCAGCAGTAGGGGAAAGCACAATCCTGAGGGCAAATGGATCTTCAAAAGTCTGGGCAAGGCAACTGCGATCCGATAATGAAGCCCCCATAGTCCGACCCATGACCAACAAAAATGGAAATGTTTCACCACATATAGAGAAATCTTATCTAAAGCAATGGCCAGGATAGGAATAGCTCGCCTCGGCATGGTTAGCTGAAAGCAACAGAAAAGGCAGAAATAATTCTGGACACCGTGCCAGCTAAATAACTGCCCAGGCACATATGAAGTAAATAAAACAGTAATCCGGGAGTTCAGAATAGCATTAGACCAAATAAGTTTGCAGCAGCAACAATATAGGCGGCAGGAATGTGAGCAAGGCAAATCCGCCGAAAGAAAACCTCGTAGCATCCAGTAACCAAACTTGCACGTAGCCAAAATACTTAAACTGACGGGCCCAAACTTACATGGAAGCTCCACCGACAAACTCCGAACACAACACTGATAGCCACTTGTCCCCAAACAGCCAGGAAAATCATGATGAATCCTGGGGACCGAAGCCCAAACTGAGCAGTATCAGCTGGAGCTCACGGGGCTTTAAACAGATCAGGCAGGAGGGTGGATAACTCTCGGCATGCCTGTTCTGCTGAGTCAAAACTCATCTGAGTCCTGTGGATGGTAGTTTGATGGAGTGCAGGATAGAGGACTCTAAACTCAATACCATCGGCTGTCAGTTTGGAAACAATAGGATGATAATCCGCCCTCTTCTGCCACACCACTATTGGAAGATCTTGCACAATACGCAATTTGGAATTTTCGCAACTGACGTTCTGGAGCTCTCGGACCTTAGTTAATAAATGCTGGTGTGCAAAAACTTAAGAAATTTGAATATGGATTGGATGTAGAGGTTCAGCTGCTTTGGGCATAGCCCTGAGTGCACAGTGGTCCCTTTCAATAACGTAAGTCGGGCCGTGTGTGGGGGGGGGGTCCCACTAATTTCACACACAATTTCTGTGCAAAGAGAATTGGGTTGGGACCCTCCACTTTCTCTCGCAACCCCAACGTGACTATGTTGCTCTACTAACTGTGGCCCTCCAATTCTTTCAACTTGGTTTCCAATTTAGAAATCATTTGGTGCATATTAGTGAGCTCTGGATCAAGCGTTTCATGTCAGGTGTCTAAGGAAGAAACTTGAGCCTCAGTATCGCCAACCCTCTGTGTTAGTGATTCAGTTGCCAGCCGTAAGCCTTTGCGTTCCCCTGTTAGGATCTGAATCAAGTCCTTGAGTGGAGTAAATTCAGCCAGAAATTGCTCCTCCGACAAAGCTGTAGGTGGAGAGCTCAATTTAGCTGTTGTAGTAACTTGAGCTTTACTCGTTTGAAACCCTTTTCCTTCTCTAGCATTACTGGTGGGGTATGGTGTGGCGGGGCTGAGTGCATTTCAGAATCCATTGTGTACCCAGAAACACACACCAAATGAAGCAAAAACGGTAAGGGACTTGCCAGAATTCTTTAGGAAAGTAGAATCTGACAATAACTCGCTACAATATGTAAAAATTAAACCAGGGCTGGAGAGGTAGAGGGAAGCAGTTTCTCCTATCAGCACATCATGTGACTCCCCCCCCCCCACCAAGCATGCAAAATCTGACGTCACAGGGTGGAGTCAGGGATGTAACGCCCAGGTGGTGGGAGGAGCTTGGTTTAAAGATATGCAGCAAATCAGGCTGTTCCAGTGGAACTGCCGAAATGCGGATGTGAACTATATACCTTTGCTAGAACTACGGTCACAGGTGACTAACCTATTTTTATTGCTGCCCACTCAAACCTTGTGAAATTAAACATGGAAATTTGGTTCATTTGGACTAGGCAGAGGCCAGGTGTTAAACTAAAGCAGCTATTTCTGTCAAAGCAATCTGGCAGTCTAGCCCTACCCCTCTTCAATATGCACTACTGGGCAGCCCACATCTGCTTTTTTATAACTTAAAATGTATTAGCTTTCAGTGGTACGTGTGAAATAACTTCAAATATCACATAATAGTTATTGAAGCAAACATGGCGGCTGACTTGAACCAGCCAGAGCACTAGCTGTGTTGGATTTTGTTTTATTCAGTGTTTATTTTGTTCATTTTAATTTATTTTTTGCTTAGATTAGTAGGCTATTTAGGGTGGAAGAAGTGAAGTAGACTAGCACTGAAGAAGCATTTTTCGAGTTGCCTGTCACGCACCTACTGTGTTTTCTGGTATTCAGCCAGTTTTATCGTCAGTTAGTATTTCTCTGACCACAGTGTGACAGACTGTGCAGTCGGAGGGTTGTGAGGAAAACTCCATATTTTGTAGTTTTATGGAAGCGCTTTTGTCATTTTAGAAAGTGCTACCCCCTTAGCTGCTACTTGTACCGATCCCAATTCGAGGAGTGATTGCTGTCCGGGAAGGAAAGAACTGTGCGAAGGTGCAAGAGGCCACTGGAAGAGCTGGAAAGTTGAGTAATATCGGGCATGAGTGCTGGAAGGCTCGATAGTGCTTTCTATGTGAACTTGAGACTGTTACTACCCTAACAGCTGAATTATGTGTTCGGTCACTGGGGTCTGCAGTTGGAGGGGGGCTGTTTGGCCTTGGGCAATTGGGGCTGTAGTTGTTGGAGTTTTCTGCTGTAGGGTTGGGGTTTCAGCAGCTTTTGGGTTGTTGGCTGACTGACTGACTGATGATGGTCGAGTTTTTGAACCCTAGTCCCTTGTCATCGGAGGTTAGTTCTAGCCTCCTTGCATATTTGTGGGCCTTTAGTTGGCCATTTATCAGCTGTAGCAGTAGAGTTTGGACTGTTATTTGAGGCACACGCTGAGGGTGATCCCTGGGACTAGCCTGGAGGCTGGAGTAGGGACTGGGCTGCCTTTCTGGTAGAGTATTGGGGAACTGTGGCCGGAGGGTGATAGGGTTCTATTGCACTTGGTTACAAGGCGGGGATCATAGGGTTTTCGGTTGGGGACCCCATTTTTCAGGGGGCTGCGCTTCCCTGCTGTGGCATATCAGGGGTGTCCTATTATGGGTAGTGGCTTCTTGTGATTTGGGCTTGCAAAGAAAGATCTAATTCTGGGACTGGTTAAAGGATAATCTCTCCGTGACTGCTTCAGAATTGTTTTGAATCAGAGGTGGTGAGAGTGCCTCCATGTAATTTTTACCTGCATGGTTTAATGTACTGCATGAAATGCTGGGGTGAGACTGGCATTTTATTTGGATATAAATGTTATTGCTGGCTGGGGGTGAGAGCCTCAACTGAGCATAATTGCATTTGGACTTCTGATTGCTTTTGTTTTATGTTCATTTTAATTTGTGAAGGAGTATTGTTAGTTTATTAGTTAAAGAGGGTTATTTAAGTGGGGGTGGAATTTGGGATTTGTTTTAATGGTATTAGTGTGTTTTAATTGACTAATTGGGTTAGTTGTGGATATTTGGGAGCTGGTGATTCTGGTGTTGTTCAGAATATGTAGGCAGGCTGCTCTCCCGGTCAGGCGCTACTCCACCACTGAACCCCAGGACCTCTGCCCCTTTAATTGTCCTCCATTGTCTGCAGTGGTTTATGGATGCTGTAGGGCTCTGGAGACAGCTGGTAGGAGGCGGGGGGACCCTGGACCTGGTGGAGAAGAGCGGGGCGGCCAGATTGGGGTAGTAAGGACCCGGAGACACCCTGGGGCAAAATGGGTCCCAGACAGAGGTTTACCTTGTCTGATACCCATACCCAAGGGCTCCGCAGTTGGCGGGCAGGTGGTCCATTCAGCCTCGGTGTCTCATCCAACCCAGACGGTGTTGTGCAATGCCCAGTCCATTAAAGACAAGACCACTATAATAGCTGATCTTGTTGGGTCATCAGACCTGGCTTGCATCACCGAGGCCTGGCTGGATAATATTGCTGGTCCCATTTTGGAGTCAGTGATTCCAGTGGGGTTCTTGGTGATACACTGGCCGAGGTAGAATCGCAGGGGCAGGGGTGTAGCAATTTGTTTTAGATCCAGGTTGGGCCTTGTAGCTGTGCCACTTGGGGAGACCAGCTCCTTTGAGTGTATGGTGGTTGCAGGTGTGGGGTGCGGGATTCTTCCTGTCTACCATCCACTCGGAGGTGAGAAGCAGTTCCTGCAGGAGGTTGCGGACTTCGTTGTCTTCATGGTGTTGGAGTTCCCATGGTTCTGGGTAACTTCAATGCCTGGGTTGATGATGAACTCTCACAGTTTGGTCAGACCTTCCTCCAGCTGATGCTGTCATTGGGTTTCACACAAGCAGTTGCCTCTGCAACTCACGAGTCTGGTCACTCATTGGACCTGGTCTTCCTGCTGGAGATGGAAGCCTCCAATTTGGTGGTGGAACCTGTCGGGTGGTCAGATCATCACACTATAAGGTTCAATTTCAGTGCTGTCCCCTATAGGCCTGCCCCTGTAGAGGTGGTCCGATACCACCCTTTGAGGGGTGTGACCCCAGATGATCTACTGCCAGTACTGGACCTATCGGGACTACCAAGTGCAAGCATGATCCCAGATCACCTGTTAATGGCCTATAATAGGGCTGTGATGGGGGCTCTGGATGCTTTTGCTCCTGTCCACGTTCACCCTCTCACCCTTCGCCCTCGGTCCCCATGGTTTGATGGAACCTTGAGGGAGCTGCGGCGAGAGGGGCGAAGGATAGAGCGTTGCTGGGAGAAATCGGGCCTTGATGCTTACAAACTTAGATTGATAAAGCATTATAGAGACTATCAATCGGCTATCTCTCAAGAAGGCAGAGTCCCTGCTGGGGAGATCGCCGCAGTGCAGAATCGACCAGCTCAGATCTTTTGAATGGTGGACAGATTGTGAAGTCCAGCCTGTCTACGAGTTCAAAGAGCATTTTCACAGGAAAAGTGTGATGAGTTTACTCGCTTCTTTGCTGATAAGGTGGCAGACATCAGGTCAGAGATTCGATTGGTTCACTCTATGGGGGGGGTGGCAGCGGTCAGTGTGAGGTTGCTCCTCCTCGGATTTACTGGGACGGCTTTGACTGGCTGGAGATCGTGGAGATCATGTGGATTGTCCAGAATATGCATCCATCCTGCTGTAGTTTGGACCCAGGCCCACCTCGCCTCTTAATGGGGTGTCTTGATGTCATCACCCGGTCCTTGCAGAGGTAGTCTGGTCTTTGTTAGTCAGGTGAGTTTCCGGACTCCCTGAAGGAGGTGGTGGTGATGCCACTCCTTAAATCCTCTCTGTCTTGACTGTCCTGCTCACTACAGACCAGTCTCTAACCTCCCTTTTGTGGGGAAGGTTATTGAGAAGATGGTAATGCTGCAACTGGAGAATCACCTTACCATCCATGAAATCTATGATCCTTTCCAGTCTGGATTTTGGAAGAGGCATAGCACCAAGACTGCCCTTGTTCAAGTTCTCAATAATCTAATAGTGAGAGATCGGAAGAGCTGTTCCATCTTGATTCTTCTTGATCTTTCCGCAGCGTTTGACATTGTGGACCATGTGGTGCTTCTGGAGTGCCTGCGGTTCATCTGTGACCTGTCAGGGATGGTCCTCGAATAGTTTCAATCTTTCCTCTCTAGCAGATCTTAGAGGGTGGTGTCAGGGATTTTTTCCTTTGACTCATTCTCGCTGCCATGTGGGATCCTGCAGGGCTATGTGTTTTCCCCCATGGTATTCACAGTGTACATGTTGCCATTAGGAGACATTGTAAGGAGGTACGGGTTGGGTTTTCACTGTTATGCAGATGATACCCAGCTGTACCTATCCTTTGTTCCCGAGCAGGATAGTGCAGTCTTGGTGTTTAACAGCTACCTCGCTGAGATTCATGTCTGGATGAATGACAGCTGAATGAAGTTAAATCCTGACAAGACTGAGGTGTTGGTCGTGGACCTGGGTCATCGGACTGAGGGATTGGTGGCTGGTATTACTTCTGGGCTTTGGCTTGGGGATAACCAGCTTCTGACCTCCGAACGGGCGCAAAATCTGGGTGTAATATTTGACAATGAGCTGACACTTTGTCTGCAGGTGGCAGTCATTGTAAAATCCTCTTTAGCATCTGAGGACTATCGCCCAGATTAAGCAGCTTGATCTAACTTCGAGGTGGAACGCTTACAGCAGGTAAGACCATTAGGACTAATGCCACCAGGTGTTAGGACCCCACAGAAAACTGGTAGCAAGCTGTCTATAGCAGGGACTGCCCCCGACATCGGCTGCACCCGACATCAGATGTGGTATAAAGGGGGCGGTCCCCTGGCACCATCTCAGTTATTTTCCTGCCATCGACCCACGTAGTTCAGCTCCACAGACGCCTTCTTTTCAGTTGACCACTCTGAAGAAAAGTTCATCGAAAATATTGTTTTTTTCTCTTCCTCTTTGCAGGGAGGCCATGAAAGTGTGGGAATGGGCAGTAGGACACCTCTTAGACCTCACAGTGGTTCATCTACCCAGAGTCCAGAATGTTCTTGCTGACAGTCTCAGTTGCTCTCTCTCTCTCTCCAAACCACGAGTGGGAACTACTTCGGGAGGTCGCAGATGACCTGTTCGGTTGCTGGGGTCTCCCAGAGTTGGACCTTTTTGCGTCCCCATACTATGCCAAATTGCAAAATTGTTGTTTGCTCATTCCAGGGCCTGATGTTTTTTGGTGAGATGCATTGTCCCTCTCTTGAACAGGGAGGTTTTTGTATGCCTTACCTCCCTTCCCGCTCATTCAGAAAGTACTGCTCAAATTGCAGTTGGAAGGAGCCAGGATGATCCTCTCCCGCCACATTTGGTATCCGCTGCTCCAGCAACTGTCATTGGAACCTCCAGTGCAGTTGCCCCTTTCCACCCACTTGCTCTCATAGGAGCAGGGGACACTCATCCATCCTGCTCTTCACTCTCTTCACCTGCACACCTGGCACCTGCAGTCTTAGCAGAGGAGAGATTAGTAGTGTCAACCAGGGTGACGGAAGTTCTGGTCACAGCCAGGAAACCTTCCGGTAGAGCTATGTACATGATGAAATGGTAGTATTTCTGCCTCTGGGTAACAGCTTGTGCCCTGGATTGTCTGGTCAAACATGTGCTAAAGTACCTCCGTCACCTTCTGGACTTGGGGCTAAGCTAGTTGTCCATCAAGGTGCATGAGTGTGGTTTCCGCATATCATGTCCCTCTAGGAGAGAACTCTGGCACAATTGAATGTCTGCAAAACATTTCTCAGAGGGGTTTTGCACATTAGACCTCCCAAGAAAGACCTTGTTCCTCCGTGGGATTTGCTTTTCGTTCTTGAGAAGCTCACGCTCCCTCCATTTGAGTCAGCTGCATCTTGCGAGCTGCGTTTCCTTTCTTGGAAAGCTCTTCTGTTAGTGGCCATTACTGCCGCTAGAAGAGTCTCTGAGCTCCAGGCCTTAGTGTGCAAAGAGCCTTACATTGTTTTCCACAGGGAGTATGGTGACCCTGCGTACAAACCCTAAGTTCTTACCGAAGGTGGTGTCAGAACTGACGCTGAACCGGGGCATCAACCTTCCGGTTTATTACCCTGAATTTTCTAAGCAAGGTGAAGCCCTGTTGCACACCTTGGATGCTCATAGGATCCTGAGATATTACCTTCACAGGGCTCAGCCTTTCAGGAAGATGGACCAGTTATTCATCTTCTTTGCAAAAAGGATGACAGGGGTTCCTGTCTCCAGACAATCACTAGTCCGTTGGCTAGTACACTGTATTTCTTCTGTTACCAGAACCATAACAGACCCCTTCCTGGACCCATTGGGGCCACTCCATCGGGGCTGTGGCTACCTCTTTTGCCTCTGTAATAAAGTCTCATCAGCACGGTCTACACCTTCATCAGGCATTATAGCCTAGACATTGCTTCTAGGAGGAGAGCTGGCTTTGGACTAGCCATCCCGCAAGGCCTGAAGTCATTCAGTCTTGCTGACTTCATTTAGTTCTCACCACCTCCCAAACTGACCTAGGCCTATTCTTGGGTACTGCTTGGGACTCAGTCCTAATAGTATTACCTGCTGCAAGAGCTCCTCCTCGAAGTTAGATAGTACAGTTTGTATGAACTTACCATAACAGTAGATCTACGAGAGGAGCTCTTGCAGCAGATGGCTTTCCCACCCTCCATCCCCCAAGAATCGGTACTATTATATTCATGTAAGGTTGGGTAGTTCCTGTTCGGTTCTCCAGTAGTTTTTTATCCGGTCTGTAGTGGGAGAACTGAGATGGCGCCAGAGGACCACCCCCTTTATACCACATCTGACATCGGGCAGGGCCAACGTCTGGGGCGGTCCCCCACTATAGACTGCTAGCTACAAGTTTTCCGTGGGGTCCTAATGCCTGGCAGCATTAGTCCTAATGGTATTACTTGCTGCAAGAGCTCCTCTCAAAGATCTGCTGTTATGGTAAGTTCTTACGTAACTGTATTTTCCATCCAATGATCTTCCACCATTGATCCATGCCTTTATGACCTCCCACCTTGACTACTGTAACTCCCTTTACCTAGGACTTCTGGGGGTTGATATCTGCCACCTGTAGCTGGCGCAGAACTCTGCAGCCAGGTTGTTGACTGGGTCATCTCGGTCCAGTCATGTTACTCCTGTGCTGCGCATACTGCATTTGCTGCCAATTCAGTGGCGGATCACCGTCAAGGTCGGTTTACTGACGTATAAAGCCCTACACGGACAAGGACCGGGCTACCTGCAAGAGCTTTTGTTTCCTTATTGCCCCCTCCGACCACTCCGCTCTGACAATGAGGGATTGCTAGAGGTTCCCAGGGTTCAGTTAGACATCAGGGACTCGTACTTTTATGTTCATTGCCCCGCCCTGTGGAACTCTCTGCCTCGTCAGATACAAGAGTGCCTGACTGTGAAGAGCTTTAAAGCTGCTTTGAAGTCACATTTATTTGAACTTGCTTTTGATTGCTCTGTATAGTATTGTTATTTGGCATTGATTGTTTTATTGTTTTTAACTGTAAAGGCACAATGATCTTTTGGAATAGCGCCTGTTTTATAAATAAAGTAAACTGAATTGAAGTAGATGTAGCAGCTCGTAGGTAATATAAATTCTATACATTCTATAAACATTGGACTATAAGCCAGGGTAAAGTAGGGAGGGGGCATACACAGTTAAAGGGTAGACTGGGAAATATGGGGATTCTTGAGATCATCTTAAATTCTTATTCACAAATCGATAGAGATGATCTGACCAGACCGATGTTTAACTACCAACAATACCACCTGCTTTAAGGAATAATTTCAGGTCTGTGAGTGGCTCTGTGAAGGAACCAAATGGTCTACTTGTTCATAAGTATAGGGATCTTATTTTGTAATTTGGCTGTCATACTTTCCATTCAGTATATGTCGTAAATAGTATCCTCCGACTGTTTGATTGTTACGGGTGTAAGTTGTAGCCATAACCTAGTTAGCACTCTTCCAGCTGCAATTAAAAGTATATTTGCATGATATATTTGGTGCTCCTGCTTAAACTGAGAAGAGACGTGTGATAGTATGGCAAGTTCTGGTGTCCCAATGCTGGGATCAGCTCCCCCAGGGTCTGCACCATATCACTGCAGAATTGGGTGATAACTGGACAGGACCAGAAAACATGAGTGGTGATCGACGTTTCACTCCTGCACTGTCTCCAACAAGAAGAGTCTTGTGAAGGTAGCTACTTGGCTGTGATTTGTGGTGTATGAAAATATCGCACAACCACCTTCTAGCCATATTATCTCCATCTGTAGGGGCCTGTGGTCTGATGTTGTCTGTTCCAAACTCTGGCCAATCCTCAGGGGTTAGTTCTACTGAGAGTTCTGCCTCCCATGTCATCTGTACTCCATCCATCAGGGTAGATGGGAGATCAGTAAGGGTCTGATAGTATTGCAAAATTAAGTGTGCTGGGGAGGGTTCCATTTGAATTTCTTGGAGGAGGGCAAGAAGCGGAAGCAAGGGTTGGGGATCGACATTAAGACTCACTACAACTCCAAGAAAGTGGCGGATCTGTAAGTAGCAAAAGAAATCTGACTGGGAAAGGTGAAATTCAGCTTGTAACTGTGAACATACCTCTCAACCTCTTACCTCATGAATCAGGGACAAGGCTTAAAAAAATCAGGGACAAAGACCCAAAATCAGGGACACAGCCCAAAAACTGGTACTATTCACTCAGAAAGCTGATAGAATAAGGGGATTTGTGTTAAGATGCATTTTCTGAACAAGAACAATTGTGTAACTTTAATGTTTGATATTATTTTGTGATTTTAATCCCCACTGTTCTGTCACAAAAACACAAATTTTACGAGGGACAGAGGAAAATTCTGAGGCAAAATCAGGGATGTCCCTGAAAATCAGGGACAGTTGAGAGGTATGACTGTGAAGGATTTAAAAATGCCATAGAACTAAAATTGATGGGTGTTAACAAGACCCTCCCAAAGCCATCCTCGAAATCTTTGATTCGTTCTTCCAGGTAGAAGCTTAGGGTCCACAGCTGGGATCCCCACCCATCTATCCCTGAATATTGTCTGTTTTTTTTTTTTGTTTGTTTTTAAGAAAGTGTGTCCAACAACACATCAATGCCACTGTGTAGGGGGACAAATCCCTTGAGTAATGATAACTAGTAGGCTGAAATATAGTGGTATAGTCTAGGGGGTTGGAGGATAAGGATCTTTCTGATAGTACCCACAGCGGAACTTGAGTTTATGTAGTGAACCAGTTTGTCATGTGATTAATCATAGCCACCAAAGCATAGTTTTTGAAAATTGGGCAAAGCCTGCCCCCTCTAGTTTTAGGCAATTGTAGTTTTCTAAATGCTACCCGGGGTTTCTGCCCTTGCTAAAGGAAGGAAGAAATAATGTTATGCCATCTACTAAATTCTTTTTTGGAAGGCAAAAGCAGGCTATTTTGAGATAAATATAACATTTTTGGTAGAATATTCATTTGAATGGAACACCCGAGGAAAAGTCTTGCACTCACCACCAAAAGTAGGAATAAGCCGCTTGCACTGTTTCCAACTATGCAAAATCTTTTTTTTTTTTAAATAACTTAATTTATTTATTTTTTTTTAGTATTTATTTATGCTCCTGGAGCCTGGCAGGCAACTATGACTGCCCTTGGAGAGACTTCTCTGGCCTGAGTGTCTCTGCTCATGCCGACCCCATGTAATTTCCTCTGACTAACCCCACGGCGTGGCCAGGAGGAGGCACCTAATCCCTTAATCCCCGAATCACAATCCAGGAGTTGGGGTGGCATAGGGATGTGACGGGCCATCATGGAGCTGGCCATCTCCCTTTTCCCGTTTTCCCCATCCCCCTCCTCTGGCGTGAGGACACTGGTGCGTTCCTCCTGACCCATACTGCCTTCCAGCCACCACAGAGGGCAATCAACAAGCGGCGACAAGCCCCCAAAGAGAGAGAGCAATCCTTGAGCTCAGTCTTCTCTTGCCACTGCTGACATCCAGTGGTCTGGGCTCATTCCCAAACCTGGGTCAAGCACCTCAACCTCCAACACTACCAGGTCGGCTCTGAATAACTTTTTATTAAATTTTCAGGTTTTACAAAACAGTAGCCTAGGACTGAATCTATGCATGGGTTACAGAGGGCAAAGTCAAACTAAGTGTTGAGATGGTACCTAGGCATTCATATCAAGTGCGTTTTCAATACAAATTAAGACTCTGTTATAGGCATAGTGCAGACATATTAGTTTTATGTCTAATGCATGTCTGTATCTGTTACTGTTACCTTGGCTAACTTGAAATCAGTTGTAACTGTATATAGTCCATACATTTAGCCCGCAACGACTGTGTTGTTCCCCCTGACCCTAACCTGGTAGTGAAGTTGACAAGCTTAGGCTGGGGGGGAGGATGCCTCTCATGTGGTATCTCACTGAGCGTAGGTAGGGCAGAGGGACTAGAGCAATGAGGCTGGGTATTTACTTCGCCTGATGAATGATTTCATGGCTGTGGCCATCTGTTGTGATTCTGGACTATGAACTTCAGGGCATCCTGTAGGATCCCACAGTGGGTGTGGCCCTACTCTGAACCCAGGAAGTGAAAATCAACCAACTTTTGACCAGAAAGGCAGAAACGGCACTGTTAAGGCTGAAACCCAAATTCTGGGAGGGAGGAGACAAGGTGGGCAAGGTCCTAGCGTATCAACTGAGGAAACAGCAGGCAGACCATCATATACCAGGGCTGAAGGACCCCACCGGGCAGGTGTAACATCATGGCATCCTTCTACTCTGGCTGAAATACTTCCAACCATGCCTGCCCCCCAGTGGGACCCAAGCATTTCTGGATAGTCTACCCCTCCCCAAACTGACTAGTCAGGATGCCCTGGAGCTGGATGTCCCTATCACCGAAGCTGAGGTTCGGGCAGTCATATAAGCACTAAAGAAAGGAAGTCACCGGGGGGGCAATGGCTTCACCATGGACTTCTACCAGACCCACTCTAGACAGATGCCTCTCCTCTTTAAACAGATGTATACAGAGGCAGAATCACTAGGGTACCTACCCCCGACACTATGAGAAGCTGTAGTCACTGTCTTTCCTAAGAGGGGGAAGGATCCCACAGCTCTGGGGAGTTATAAACCAATGTCCCTGATAAATGTTGACAGCAAGATCTATGCCAAGATACTTGCTACTTGGTTAAGTCCCTTACTGACTGGGTTGATCCACCACTCCCAGGTTGGTTTCATTCCAGGGAAACAAAGCACAGACCATATCAGATCATAAATAATGATTATTATTATTAATAATTATGATAATAATTGATAATTATTATTAATTCATTATGCATAAAGCAAAGGATCTTCACTCCACTGCGGCTGCCATAGCAGTTGGCTTCAAGAAAGACTCCCTGGAATGGGACTACCTACAGCTGGTCCTTGCCCACCTGGGAGTGGAGAAAGACAAAGGGTCTGGGTACGCTCCATATATGCTGGCCCAACGGCCAGAGGAACCACTAACCAGCTGCTGTCTGCTCCCTTCTCTTTGGAGAGAGGGACTTGTCAAGGCTGCCCCCTTTCCCTGCTACTATTTGTCCTGGCAGTGGAGCCCCTGGCAGCGGCTATAAGACTGCACCCTGTTATCATCAGAGTAGGGTTTGGCACTAAAAGATACCTAACCCTAATGTATGCTGACGCGCTCCTCATCCCGCTGGAAGATGCTCAAACCTCACTCCCACCCCTCCTGGCACTCCTAGATAAATTTGCTCAACATACGGGCCTACTCCTAAATCAAACCAAGACCGAAAAGATGCCTCTCAACTACCTATGCTACCAGGGTATTGCCTCAGGCTCAGGGCTCCTGTAGGCGCCATATGGGATCACCTAACTGGGGATAAAAATTACACCTAGGGTGGAGTCACTCTGGGAAACAAATCTCTAACCACTGATGCAATCCACCAAAATGGAATTCGACAGATGGCAGCTCCTGCGACTTACTTTAGCAGGTAAGATTGCAGCAATTAAAATGGTTACTGCCCCAAGATTCTTTTTTATTTCCTATCTCATATCCCCTAGGGCTCCTCAATAAATGGCCCCAAGCCATCAATAAATTAATAGGGGACTTTCTGTGGGAAGGCGCAAAGCCCCGTTTCAGTCACAATAAGCTGAGGGCACACTGGTCAAAGGGGGGCTGGAACATCCCATGGATGGAGGGAGACAAGTGGGCATTCTAGACTGTGCAGACAATCCACAATACACCATTCCTGAGACTGAACTATCTCCCCAGTGGTTAGAAATGGAGACAGCTGTTGGGCCAGTAACAGAGACAGTGGCACTACTATATGGGGCCAAAGCCAGCCCAGTACACAACCATCCCATTATTACATCATCAGTTAAATTCTGGAGATGTACCCACAGAAAACCGGGCCTATCAGCGATGCCCTTGTACATCCCCTCTCTCTGGCAGAACCCAGACATTCTTTTTTATCATTACATTATTTCTTACTCTTGCAGCTCAGTCTGCCCGTCATCCGGCCACCATCCTCTCTCCCCATTCAACTCACCAGCTCACTCGTAGGGGGCTAGTACGCACAGTACCTGCAGAGGGGTCCCCACTCCTCCTGCCAGGCCGGGATCTAATACTGGAGTATGATTCCAGATAATTCCCCTGGGTGAAGAGCGGCACTGCAATCAAGGTGCCACGACCGACCACCATTTTTCCTCCAAGCTTTTTCCCTGAAGCACAGACAAGCAATGACATCCAGGCACAACATGCTGATGTTCTCCTTACTTTCCCCTGAGAACACCACACCTGCAATGTCTCCGACTTCCATCGGGGCCTCCACAGAGCGATGTATGCCCTGAGCCCACCCTAGAGAGAGGAGAGCAGTCCATCGGACACTCAATCCTCTCACTCCCCAGCCGACCCCCCAGCAACCCAGGTCACCAGCATAGCACGAGGTGTGGCATCCAGTGCCTCAACTCACGGCGCCACTGGGCTGGCTCAAGAACCCAAACATCCTGGTGGATAATAGGCCCATTTTCTGGCCTTATTGGTTAGTAAGGGGCATTTCCAAGGTCGAACATATTCTGGACTTACCACATCTCAGGGTTGCTACATTCCTGATGCGACAAGAAAAATGGGGCTCCAGAAGACAGATTTCTGGAGATTCCTCCAAGTAAAGGAAGCAGTTCGCCCTTTATTGAAAGTCTGCTCCACCCACAATGACCCAGCGAGGTCTCCAGATGGCAGTCCCAGTCGAAGGGCCTAGCAAGCAGAATTTATGCCAAGTTGAGACAACTTCCCCTCCCAATTGGAGGAGTTCAGATGTAAGGGGAGAGAATGATGGGGTGCAAAAGCTTTCATTAAAGTGGTGGTGCAACAAACAAAACATCCACATGTCTTGACGCATTTCGGATGATGATCCTTTTTCAAAAGACATGTGGTATGCAAGGAGTGAATGACTTAAATATAGATTATTATGTCATCACCCTTGGACAAACATTAGTGTAGTAACAAAGTGCAATGTGATTTAAAACCTATTTAAAAGCAATAAATATATGTATACATAATATTATTTACAGCAACAATGCGATTCAGTTATTCATTTGAATGGCCTGCACTCCATTTAATAGAGATATAGGTAAGAGCATCCATAACTGAAGGTCTGCCCTTACCCGTTGATATAAAGAGTTATAGTTCTGCCCTTACCCGTTGATATAAGGGGTTATAGTTCTGCCCTTACCCGTTGATATAAGGGGTTATAGTTCTGCCCTTACCCGTTGATATAAGGGGTTATAGTTCTGCCCTTACCCGTTGATATAAGGGGTTATAGTTCTGCCCTTACCCGTTGATATAAGGGGTTATAGTTCTGCCCTTACCCGTTGATATAAGGGGTTACAGTTCTGCCCTTACCCGTTGATATAAGGGGTTATAGTTCTGCCCTTACCCGTTGATATAAGGGGTTATAGTTCTGCCCTTACCCGTTGATATAAGGGGTTATAGTTCTGAGCTAAGGTAGTTGATGGTTCCGCCGTTAACTGTATACCCAAATATCGAATGGAGGATTTAATCCATTTATAAGGGTACTTCCTCTGGAGAAACAACAAAGGGGTATCAGATATCATTAACACCTCAGTTTTGTGGGGATTTATCTTACATCCTGATGCTCGTTCTACTATCTGTAAACTATTCTTTTATTTTCTTTTTTAAACTCATATTTATTAATGGAATTAAAGAAAGATACAGCATTATGAACACACAGGCACATTATATAGGCAGATAGAAAGACCAGTTTTACATGTTTGTAATGAGTAAAGCCAACATTCTACTCTTTAGCATATCATATTGTGCGTTTATCTTTAACAGCCCTCTCTTTTATTCACCCTAGACATACTGACTTTCTTCATGGCCCCTCCCCCCCACCATAGCCAGGGATGGCTGGCAATTCCAAAACGACTCCCTCCCTTCTAAATATATAACCTTTCAAGAACTTATAACCTTAAAAAATGACTCAGCTATACTCAACTGAGTCAGATCGAGGAGACCGTGCTTCTAGCTAATGCATCAAACCCCTTAATGGGGAGGGTGTCCCTTTGATCAAGATCGGGGGGACTGTCTATGTTACACTCCAGGAGGAGAAGAGGTATTGTTGTTGACCTCTGCGCTATGTCCTGTTCCTTGCTCTCCTTACTTTGTTGCTCAATTGAGTTATCAGCTGAATCGGCCCCTGGTGTCAGGCTTCCAATTCTCACTCACCCACTCCTTTGCTCCTCTAGTTTATCTGTGGTGAGCCTGAGCTTTGCTGTCAGTTCTTCCATTCATTTTATGCTCTCTGCTCTGCTCCTCCAAGAGTCTACTGAGGGAAGGGAAGCTCTTAGCCAGCCAGCCATTATTTCTTTCTGTGCTGCTTGTTGCCTACTGTTACCAACTTCCGTGACTTAAGCCCAGGATTATTGTGTTGAACTTAAAAGGTATTTGTGTATCCTGCAGATTGTTTGAGGCCTGGTGGATGACCGTCCAAAATGGCATCCGTACGGGCCAGGACCAGATTATGTGGAAATGGGTTCCCAACCGTCCACAGCCCCACCAACACAACTCTGAACTGCCCCCTTGGAAGTGTCTCATGATGGAAGGAGTGTGGGAGAACTTGGGCAGAAATTTCCAGTGCAACTTTCGCCACCCCAGGATGCCATGGTTCTCCATCCCCTCTCCCAAGCCAGCTTCCAGCTCTCCTCTGGGACCGAAGCACCTGCCTTCTCCTCCCATCTCCTTCTGAGACTCTCTAACTGGGTGCAGTAAGTTCCTTGGAGTGCCTTATATGACCCCAAGATCAACTTACCCCTTCTAGCCAATCGCACTGACCAATACAGGAAGTTTTCTAGAGTCATAAAATTTCTATTAATCTTCACGATCAAGTGATTGGATGTTAGGTAGTGCCTGACCTGCAAAAATTTGTGGAAGTCAGCCCTAGTTAAAGCATACCTGCCTGGTAAGGATGCGAAGGAGCACACTGAATACCCCTCTACCGGGTTTTGGAACTTGACCAAAGCCTGTGCATTCCATCTGCAGAAATGAGAGTCCATACAAGGGGGTTGAAGCCAGGGTCTCCGATAATCGTGATGAGTGGCCCCACTCCCTCTGGAGTCTGTGATTGCTTCCTGGCTTTCACCAGTTTACTCAATATGTGCTTCGTCCAGGGGGGTTTCAGTGACTGCCAGACCTCTGGGGTGAGTGGAGCATGAAGTAGGGAGGCAAGGGTGACTAGGTGGGTCTGTTGTACTTCTGTGTCCTGCTAACCAGACTTGCGCTTTTGTTTGACTCAAGTGATTTCTGGGATCAACTGAGCTGCCATGTAGTAGAGTCTAAAGTCTGGCATGGCCAGACTCCCTCTACTCTTCATCCATATAAATGCCAATAAGGCAGATTTGACCTGTTTCAATAAGGAGTCTGGGACATTGATTGCAAGACCCAGGACAGAAATAAAAATCGGGGGAGGACATTCTTCTTGATTGTGTCTATCTTCCCTCCCAGTGGAAGAGGGAGAAGGCTCCACCTGTTCAGGTCTGTTCAGATCTCTGCCCACAGCTCTCTATAATTAAGTTTGAATAGAACCACCTTTTAAGGTGATATTTTGATCCCTAAGTATGTTATGTGTTTGCTGTAGCCTACGTAAATGGGAAATCTTGCATCATCTCATGAGGCAATGTTCCTCCAAATTTAATGACTTCCCATTTTTCCATATTAATCTTGTAGCCTGAAATCAGTCCAAATTTCTGGAGTTACTTTCTCAGGGCTGGGAGCGATTTGTCAGGCGACGTCACGGGGGAAAACAGGGAGTCATCCACATATAGGGATATCTTGTGGTCCCTATTTGCCACCCTCATACCTTGGATTTTCTCATTCTCCTTGACCACCTCTGCCAGGGGTTCAATACAGGGGGCAAATAGTAGTGGGGAGAGCAGACACCCCTGCCTTGTCCTCTCAGATAGTGCAAATCTTTCTGAAAATTGCTTGGAGTGTGGCGGGATGTTTAGTTTGCAAACACATAGAGAAATTTAGAAAGGAGACTGAGGGCCTGCAGGAGGAACTAAGACAGGCATGGCAGACTGGGGGTGGGTTTAGCCCAATACTGGAGGGAGGAAGAAGGGAAGATGAGGGAGGGTGATTTGAGCCAACAGTGGTGAGGAGAGGGTCAGAAGAAGGAAGGCAGAGACAAAGGGGCCCAGGCCAGGAAGAATGATTGCCGGGGAAACCAGGTCAGGAGACAAAAGACAAATAGAAGGAGGAGATAGGGGCTTGTGAGGGGAGGCGAAGAAGTGGCAAAAGTCTGCTAGAGAGGAAGACTGAGGAGGAGGGAAATTATGACATTAGAGGAGTAACTGATAAATGCCTGGACCAAACTGAAGCAGGGGGAAGTTCTGGGAGAATTGCAAAGGGGGAAATAATGTGCAGGACGAAGAAGAGGAGCCGGAAATGAGAGAGGAAGATGAATGGAAGCAAGCAGGGAGTAAGAGGGGTGGAATCTTAGTGCTGGGGGACTCAATACTAAGAGGAGTCAGGTGGGGTAGCAAGGGAGAGAAGCATAGTCACATTTGGATGGAGGCCATGCCAGGAATGACAGTGGAAAGGGTGGGGCAGTCTGTTCTGAAATATGCCAGAAGGGGTAGGGACAAGCCTCATTTAATTATACATCTTGGGATGAACGACCTGGCTGACAAGACAGTAGATATAGTCCAGAGGAGGTTTGAGGAACTAGGACAATTATGTGAGAGGGCAGGAAGATCAGTAACTTTTTCAGAGATACTTCAGTGCCCAAGGCAAGCACAACAAGAAAGCTGAGAACAAAAGAATTTAATGGATGGCTAAGAACCTGGTGTTGTGCTAAAGGGTATGGGCTGTTGGGGGGGGGAGGGACCTGGGAGGACAGTAGTCCCTATGACAAGGGCAGACTACACTTGAGTGTGGAGGGAAAGAAAGTGTTGAAACAGAGGATGGAGGAATACATAGAGGAAGCAGGGAATTCAAACTAGGAGTAGGGGGTGGCAAGTGGGCAAGAGACATGCAGAAACCACAGGTTGGGACATCATATGAGCTTACCCCCATAACAATAGCAAAGGACAAATGGCAAGTACTATTTGTGATGCTAGTAAAGGAGGGCAGGATGGGGGGGGGGTGGACTGTGGTTACCCTCAATTCTAGGAGTCTTGGAAGAAAAACTGCAGAGTTACAGGTGCTCATGGCAGAGGAAGAGGTGGACATTGCAGCCATCATAGAAACATGGGCCACCCAATACAATGACTGGGACCTGTCTGTACCAGGGTACGGGTTATTTCATAGGGACAGGGTGATTGGGAAAGGAGGGGAGTGGCACTGTATGTGAAGGAAGGACTGAAGTGTGTAAGGGAGGAAGGGGAAGAGGGTAGTATAGAGTCACTTTGGATGCAAATCCAGGATTCCAAGAATAGGATTCTCAGAATGTGATTGGTGTACAGGCCGCCATCTCAGACGAAGGAGTTAGACAGGGAACTCGCGGGACAGATTAGGAGGACCTGCGAGAAGGGTAGTGTGGTGATTGTGGGGGACTTCAACATGCCAGGAGTGGACTGGAGTACCCCAAGAACCAGGAACAGAAAGGAGCAGGTACTGCTGGATGCCTTCCAGGACATCTTCCTGCTGCAAATGGTCAGTGAACCAACCAGGTTCGGGAATACCCTTGACCTTGTGCTGGTAAATGGGGACTTTGTGAGAGAACTTACAGTGGAGGAACCATTGTCAGGGAGTGACCACCACTCAGTATGACTCACATTGGATATGGGCAAGGAAGGAGTGGAATTTGGCACAAGAGTGCTGGACTTCAGTAGGGCCAACTTTGGGAGGATGGGGGAAGTGGTAGAAGGGTACCTGGTCAGAATTCAATCTAGTATGGACACTAACCAGAGGTGGGAGCTCATAAAGCTGGGAATAGTGGAGGCAACCAAAACCTGCTGCAAGGCCCAGAGCAAGAAGGCTAGAGCTAGGAAACCGAGCTGGTTGAGCAAGGAGGTCATGGAAAAGGTAAGGAGAAAACGAGCTGCCTTTAGGAGGTTCAAGAAAACAGGGAGGGGGGAGGACAGGGAGGAGTACTTGACTGAATCGAAAGAGGTGACAAGGGCAGTAAGGGGAGCCAATGCATCTATGGAACTCAGGCTGGCACAAGGCATTAAGAAGGGGGAGAAGGACTTCTTTAGGTACATCAGGGAGAAAAGGAGCTGTAAGGACCACATAGTAAGGATTAGGAAGGAGGGGGGTTAGGTGGAAACAGGATGTGATAAGGCAGAAGCACTAAATGATTACTTCTGCTCGGTATTTACTAAGGAGAGGATGGGGTGACACCCAAGGGGGGAAGAATGGCAGAAACAGAGGGGGAGAAGGGGTCACAGATGGAGATATTATGGAGGGCAGAGTTCGGGAGGGTTTGAAGGCACCGAGGGTGGACAAGGCGCCAGGCCCAGATGGCATCCACCCCAGGGTACTGAAGGAGCTGGCAGAGGTCCTTGTGGGACCTTTGGCAGACCTATTTAATGCCTCACTACATTCGGGGTGTGTACCTCAGGACTGGAGGATGGCTCATATGGTGCCCTTCCACAAGAGTGGATCCAAGGATGAACCGGGGAAACTATAGACCAGTGAGCCTCACATCCATCATGGGTAGGCTAATGGAGACTATCCTGAAGGAGAGGCTGGTGGTCCTCCTAGAGGCCAAAGGACTACAGGACAGCAGACAGCATGGCTTCATATGTGGCAGATCCTGCCAAACCAACCTGGTGGAGTTCTGTGACTGGGTAACTAGGCAACTGGACAGGGGCCATGCAGTGGATGTCCTGTATCTGGACTTCAGTAAAGCATTAACTCGGTGCCGCATGGAAGGCAGGGAAGTAAGTTAGAAGGCACAGGGGTGGGTGCAGAGCTGGTGAGATGCATAGGGAATTGGCTTCAGGGAAGGCAACAGAGGATGGTGGTGGGTGAGGAACTCTCACACCCAAGGGTAGTGACAAACGGTGTTCCACAGGGCTCGGTGTTGAGACCAGTGTTGTTTGGGATAGCCATTGCAGATGTATCATTGGACATCAAGAGCAAGATCAGTCTGTTTGCTGATGATACTAAGGTAGCAGCGGTGGTGGATGACCTAGGGGGATGGCACGGGTTGCAGAATGATCTGGCAAAGCTTGAAACCTGGTCAGACACCTGGCAACTGGGGTTTAATGCTAAAAAGTGCAAGGTGCTGCATTTTGGGATGAAGAACCCAAGGAGGAGTTACCAGCTGGGGGGAGTGCAGCTAGCCCAGACAGAGGAGGAGAAGGATCTGGGGGTGCTCATTACAGGGTCAATGAAAAACTCTGCACAATGTAGGAAGGCAGCTGCAAAGGCCAACAAAATGATGGGTTGTATTGCAAGGGGTATATCCTCGAGGAGGGAGGAGGTGATTCTGCCACTGTATAGGTCATTAGTTAGACTGTACCTGGAGTACTGTGTGCAGTACTGGTGCCCGTATCTGAAGAGGGACATTAAGTTACTGGAGGGGTGCAGCGCAGGGTGACAGAGATGATCAAGGGGCTGGGGGACTTATCATACGAGAGGAGGCTGAGGGAGTTGAACGTGTACTCGCTGGAGGACAGGAGAGACGAGGGACATGATTGAAACCTTTAAGTACATGAAAGGAGTAAACAAGAAGGTACACAGGGGCTGTTCAAAGTAAGGGAGGGGAGGGACACCAAGGGCCATGACATGAGACTGGATGGAGGAAGGTTCAGGAGGGAAATGAGGAGACATTTTTTTTATAGAGAGGGTGGTGGCTGGGTGGAATGCGTTACCTGCAGAAGTGGTATCCAGCAGAACAGTGGACTGCTTCAAAAGGGGATGGGATGGGACAAGGGGGAGGGTCAATGAAGGGGAAGGCTAGAAGGGAGGGGCAGCTGCAGAATAAGGGGTGCTTGCTGCACATTCGAGCAGACTTGATAAACCTCTAGGCATCTATCTGTTGGCAAATTTTGTATGTTCGTAAATCTCTCCATCGTATACCCATTAACCCTCATTGTCACTTGCTGTGAAGCATACAAAGGCCCCTCCCCATCTCCACAAGGGTCCTGCGCAGGAATCTCCAGTCGACCCAGTCAAAGACCTTTACGGCATCCATAAATACCGCCAATGTAGGTTCTTTGGTGCTCTGTTGACAGGTGATCAGATTGAGAAGTTTCCTAATGTTGTTGTATATCATCCTTCCATTCATAAGGCCTATTTGATCCGGTTGGACCAGAGAACCCACACAACCCTGCAGTCTGTGGGTCAAGATGGTGGTGTACACCTTCTGGTCCACATTGTGCAGTGAAATGGACCTGTACGAGCCTAGTCTTTCCCCTCCTTGTGAATCACTGAGATTTGGGCACATTTTGCCAACTTGGTGGGGTTCCCTCTCCTCCCTGGATCCTCCTACAAACCTGCCCGACTGCAAACTATTCTGTGTAAAGCTGTCAATGAGGAGTCTGGATTGGTTATGTACAACAAAAGGTCATCTACATAATATGCTACTTTATGTATATAGTCATCTACCTTGTAACCTTGTATCTGCTGTGAATAACTAAAAATTTGGGCAATCAGTTCAGCATAAAGTACAAATAAATACAGCAACAAGGGGCAGCCTTGTATAGTCTGCCTAGAGAAGGGGAAGCAGGATGAATGTGAGCCATTGACCTTTACTGTATCCTCAGGGTTAGTGTATATGCCTTTAATGTTTTGAAGGAATTCTTGAAGAAATCCAAATTTTGAAAGGGTGGAGTGCAGGAATGTCCAAGAGACCCTATCAAAGGCCTTCTGGGCATCCAAGCTGAGGCTTAATAAGGTTTTTTTTTTGTAGTATGGGCATGGTTAATTAAATAAAGGATCCTTTTGATATTGTCGGTAGTTTGTCTGGTTTTAATGAAGCCAAATTGATCACGGCGAATAAGAATATGATATTATCCAGTCGATGGGCCAATATGCTAGTGTATATTTTTATAATCTTGACTTAAAACGGAGATAGGGCAATCTGAGTCACAGAAGTGAGGGGGTTTATCAGGCTTTAGGATGGCTGAAATTGCTGCCTGTCTCCAGGAGATTGGATATTCCACTGTTCTGTGACTCTGCAGCAGAACACCCAGAAGGGGATCCCTTATTAGTTCAAAGCTGGCTTTATAAAATTCAGCCCCATAGCCATCAGGCCCTTGGACCACTTTTGTTCAATTTATTTGTCTATGATTTACAAATTCTGGGAGAAAATATACTTGCAAAATTTGCAGATGACATAAAATTGGTGGCAAGGTTAGCACTGAGGTGGGTTGTATAAATATGATCGAGGAAATCTGGCCCATAGTCCAATGGGCAGATAAAAGTGATATGAGATTCAGCATTGATAAATATGTAGTCATGCATTGTAGGAAAAACAATCCAAAGCAAAATTACAGGATTCATGATGAGGACTTAAGGAAGGTGGAAGAATTTAGAGATCTGGGAGTAATAAAATCAAGTAATATGAAGAATAGTAGCCAATGTAAAAAAGTGGCTAGGAAGGGTAACCATCTGACCACTTGTATTAATAGATCCTTTGTAAATAAATCTGAGTCAGTATTGTTACCATTATATAACGCAAACGTCAGTGTGACGGCGCTTCCGCCACTCTTAAGGACCAAACATTTCTTAAATCTGTTGCAACGGTTCTTCTGTTTCTCAGCCTCATCTATCCTTTACAATTTCTAGTCTGTAAGGTTGACTACCTATGGACTCCCCCCCTTCCCTTTCTTGACTATGCTATAGTGTCCTCTTTAATTTTCCTTTTCCCTCTCAGGTCCTCATACAGGGAGGTTATTGTGGTGACCTCTGAGCATATGTAAAACAGGTTGCGTTTATCGTTGTTGGATTTAGTATATAATAGCACTACTATGTTATCAAATATCTAGATATATATATATATGTACCTTATGCCTATGAAACCTGTAAATGTTGAAAATACCATGGCATTAGTTGTTTTTGATAAAGGTAAAAAGTACTAGGTGACTGTATATTAAATAAATTAAGTTAGTGTGCTATTTAAAATGTATGCAAATTATGTAAGTTGAACAAATCTGAAATATTATGTTGAATTATATATATTCCATGATGCTTTGCATTAGGGAAGTATGTGTGATGTTGTGTTTCTTAAAACTTGGCTTATTGTCAGTGTCCTTTGGGGTAACCCATGTTTTAGTGCTTCTGCACTGAGGTTCTTTGTCTTTAGCTTGTTTTTTTTTATTTTTATGTGAGCCCCCACCACCCTAGCAAACAAGGCCTGCATGGGGTGGATGCTGAATCTCAAATGCAAAGTTAGATCATAGATCAGTGAGTCAGTAGGTGCTGGCTAAGGGCAGAGAAAGGACATACATAGTCTATTGCTGCAAACTGATGTACTGAAGAAGAGCTATGCCATTGCTTAAGGTTATCTACTGCATTTTGAATAAACATCACACAGAGATTGTGTGTTGAACTTGAAGTTCGGTGTCTGGTCCATCTGTTATCCCACAACCCCTCCACAGTCAGATCACATCTAGGCTATTGTTCCCAAGTGTGGAGCCCAGGGCTTAAAAAGGACATTGACATCTTAGAAAAATCACAACATTGTTATATGTAAGCAGTAAGACACGACATAAAAGGCAGATAGTCAACCTAAAACGCACACCCTACAAATCACAACTTAACAAACTGAAGTTATGGCCACTCAGCCTAACAAGACAGAGAGGGTGACCTGTTGACCCTGTATAAAATAATACCAGATAGAGCTGTCATTAAATCCAGGAATCAAATTGATAAACAACGCACATAACCTAAGAGTACATGGTAAACAAATTATGAGTTACGTGTCTAAGGCCAGCTTGAGGAATTGTGCCTTTTTGCCAAGAATTAGTAGACTACGGAACTAATTACCATTAGACATAATTAGTGAAAACCCCTTTGGGGGGTTTAAATCAAAACCTGGTGCATTCCTAAATGACAGTAACCTGCACGTGCACAACCACTGAGAAGTGGTGATAGTGATAATGTGCAATAAATGCCTTCTGTTATCCTACTACCACAGTACAGACCATGTTGGAGAACCTACTAGCTTCTCCCAACTCTACCAGTTGGTGCATCTATCAGTCATAAATCATACAGAATAGAATGCCTGTAGGGAGAGCATAATTGTCCAATTACTCCCTCAAAGAGATCTCATTGCATATTTGGAATATAAATCCGAAGAAATCAGAACCTTCAAATGAAGATAAACATCTCCCGTTGTTGCAATGAATGTTATATAAAACATGCTGGCAGATAGCGGAGAATCCCGCAAAGTTCTCTATGTATCCTGCTTGGTGATCTGCTGTTACATGTTGTCCTGATCAGGTTCTCTTAGTCATAGTCTGCTGGAGAAGTTGCTGTAGTGTCCTTGAGGTGAGGGACAATGCATGTTGTTCATAGAGCTGTGGGCAGTCTGTATTTCTCCAGCCTGTTAAGCATGGGGAAGTCACATAGTGCAAATCCCCATCTTTTCAGTTCTACCACAGCCTCAGTGGCCGTGTCATAACTTTTCTGACCATTGGCAAATTGAATAATCATCTTGACAGTATATCAGGTTCTAAATTTCAAGTATTGCTGATAGAGGGTAGAAAAAAAGAGGGATATATGCCCTGCACCTCTGCATAGTTAAGGGGGCATAGTCATTGTCAAAGATTTGTGTGGTTCCATAGAATATCTTGTCCTGTGCCCACACTTTTTCAGCAACAGTTCTTTTGTCTGAAAGCACAGAAAACATATAATTGACCTGGGATGGGCTGATGGTTCACTGGGCTTGGGCCCAAGGGCACGGTGTTCGCGCTTTATTTCAAATTGGAGATCTGCAGCCAGGGTCAGTGAAGTATGAAGGACGGTTTAAATAAAATCTTGAATGTCTGATCCCTCACTATTTTCTGGGACAGAGTAAACTTGTGGGTTCTTCGTAAACTGGCAGTTTTTGGCATCCTCTTGCCGTTCAGTATTCTGCTGTTGTGCCTGATTAATCTTCACTACGGCTGTCTGTAACTGCAACACATGGGCCGACTGTGTTTTAGTGGTAGCTTCCAGCACGGATACCTTGGAATTAAACTCTGCAATGTCCACTTTCACCACTGACATAGGCTCCTTAAATGAACGGATTTCTATTTTCATTTAATTCTGCTAAGACTGCATCCAATTTGTTTGCTGTGCATTTCATGTAGAACTTCTGTGACTTAACAGTCGAAGCACGGGTTGCCTGTTGCTTTTTAGAGGCCTCCAAATCTGATTGCTACGGCACTGAAACATTGTCTTCTACAAGTAACAATTTGTATTTATCTGAGCCTCCTTTGTGCCTGGTAAGAGCCATACTTCTTGGTGTAAGCAAATTTTCAGCTTTGAGAATAAATGTGAGGTTGTGAGAGGGTGGTTTGCTGGTTGGGTAGCGGAGCGTCTCCTGTATTCAGCCATCTACGAGAGAGAGTCACCGGAAGTCCCGTAGCCATCTGCTTTATCCCATTCAGACACTTGGGAGGATACCTTAACTTATGGACATTATAGCCCTTTGTGGAAGAAATGGAATCCACTTGTAACCCCTAGGTGTCGTTATCCCAAGGGCTACTACCCCTGCCTGCTTGGCTAATAGCAGGTTAAGGGGCCTGAGTTCTGAAACGGGTGCCTCAACCCAGAGGTCAGGGTTGGTAGTGGTCAAGCTAACCTGGGCACAGCCCCCTGGGACACTGTAACCCCCTCTGTCCTTACTAGTGGCTGAAACAATACACAATAATCACTTTCACGATACCCCTGATACACCACACAAGTACCCACACTGTTTGCACTTACCACCAGGGCTTTCCTCTGGCCTGGCCTTGGGGACCCCCTGTAAAACAAGGTTATACACAGCAAATAGCAGTACAGTAGTCTTGCACAAACTGGAACCACAGTCAGAGTAAATGCAAAAAAGAGTTAGATCTGATTTATTTCAAGGACTTGAGCAAGGGAGGTGCGTAATCAGGTTAATTTGCTTAAAGGTTGTATCAATCAAACAGTTATGCTTGCACTTCAGGGTCCATAAACAGTCACACACTCTGGGTTCCCAGATGGAGAATGGTGGGCTAGCCAGGAATGCTGCAGCTGGTTGGGGCCCTGTGATGGAAGAAAACAACATGCACAATACACACTGTTTGTAATCCGGAGTAGGAGGGCTCAGTTCATGAAAATAAAACAAGACAATCAGATGACACGCTTTTAGATTAGGCTGTTGCTGCAGGGAGCTACCCTGATAATTACTCATGATATCCAAGACTGGACACAGGCTGGACGAAAATTGAGACAGCAGGTGGTTAAGCTGGAGTGCCAGGAGAAGCAGGGCCCACACGAATCGCTGAGGTATCATTCCTGTTCAAGCGTGGAGCAGAGGGCTGATCCCCAGACAGGTCTCTTGTCGATGGCTTTCATTGTGCAGTGGGTAGTCTGGCTGGGCTAATGTGGCAAGGCCCCGTCCAAATGGAGACAAATTCGGATACAGTCAGTTTTAGGCTAGATACAGTTTTCAGCAAGCAAAACACAGTTCACACAGTGGGGAACCAAATCACAACCCACCAACAACCCAAAGCACATATACATGTAAGGCAGTTCTACTGTACCAGGCAAACCGCTCTCCAGTCGTGATCGCAAAGTCTCTGCACAAACTGGGGATTCAAAAGCAGCTGGAAATCCAGACAGGCCAATCGCATTCAGCAAAATCTTTGGTCTTCTTCAAGTATGAGCCTGGTAAAAAAATCAGTGGCTTACTTTGTTCTCACAAACTTGGATTTAGTCCGAAATAATTCTCTTCTCTCCCTCTCAGGGACAGCAGACAGACATGCAGGCCACAACTCAGGCCTTTCCACACTTCTCCCATGTGAAACTACTCAGATGGCTGCTTGACTGTCTCAAGCTGTTGCTTCTTCAGCTCCCAACTTAGATCTGACTCAACTGCCAGCAAGCCTGGGCCTTTCCCCAAAATCCAAAAGGTTCAGTTGGCTGATCTGTCTGTCAGTCACAACAAAGGCTCCCCCTTCAGGTGCAAAAAGGTGCCAAAAGCCCAAAACTACATTTCCTACAGATATTGACTCCAGACTCCAGGAGCTCTGCAGTCCAGCTCCATTAGGTCCCATTAGTACTGATTGGTCCAATTCAGCAGTCCAGGACCAAGATAGTGGAGATAAACAAAACAGTCCTTGCTGCAGAGAAGGTAGGTTAGACAAACTACATTAGCATTATCACTCTAAATGATTTTCAGCAAATAGTTACATCTTTTAACAGAGCTCCCTCTCAGATTACTTATGATTGCAGTCCAGGCAGCTCTTAAAGAGACAGTGCACAGAGACTATACAGGCACACTCTGGCAATCACATTTAAACTGCTAAAACGCAGGACACCAGCCTGGCAGTGAGCATTTAGGCAAGCTCAATGAAGACTTTTCAGGAACCCCCATTTGTAAGGGGGTTACACCCTTCCCCTGCCTGGAGAAAACTTGGCGTCCGTGTCAAGTCTGTACCATCATGCATCAGTTAACATAAACATATTACTTTACTATACATATTCACTACACTTCATGATACTGTATCCATTCTGGCAACACACTGCATATTTCACACAGGTAAATTGAACATTACTATACTGAATCAGGTAGTAACTTCTTGTACCTTAAACAATGCAAGAGGGGGCTTTCCCCTATCAGCTAACTTGGGGCTAGAGGGGGCTGGGGCACCATGGTGAGAGGAAAAGACAAGTAACCTGGAATTGGCTGTCAAGCTCAATTTGGGCAGTAAGTTTGGTGAGTTTGGTGCACCACATTGAGAGGCAAATCCACTGGCCTACCGGGAGAATCATAACTGAAGCATGCTACTGGCTTGACAGCTCGGCCAGTCTTTTTGAGGGGGACAGCTACAATCCCACTCTCAGCACTGGTCTGGGGACTCTTGTCACTTGTGAGGGGTGCCTCTGCCTGGATGGGAATGTCCAAACTTGGGGCACTGTCAGCTCCCTGCTCTGTGGGCTCTGTTTCTACAACACTTGACTCATTTTGCAAAGGCTCGGGTACAATCAGACTTTGAGGCACTGAGGGGGGGTTGTCAGCACTCTCACGGTGTTCTTCAAATTCTTGTATGTCACCAGAAAGACTTATTCCGTCAGCCCCTCCCTCAGGCAAATCATACAGTTCCACAATATACAGAGACTCAGCATCTTCAGACGTAATACTTTGCATTTCACTTTCAGGGAGCATTGGCTCCAAGGACAAAGCTGGTGGGTTAGGCAGTCCAGAAGGCCCAGCTTCATCCCCACAATTGATCATAGGGTTACCTCGAAACAATGACTCAGTTCATAAGAGGGGTAATAGGCATAGTCACACTCACTTTCGTCAGAAGTGGACTGACAGTCAGTATCATTCTGGGTCTGCTGTGGAGGAAACCTTAAATCTGTGACCACTGGGGTAGGTTGACTCTCTCTTTCTTGCAGCAGCATGAGTCACTGGCCCAGAGGGCTCAAATTCTGGTGGTTCAGCCTCAACCATGACTTGGCCCATAGGTAGCAAGTGGTTGCAGTGCATGGTCTTGACAGCTTTGGAGTTGTTCTCTGGGCGCATCTTGTATACAGGTAAATCATCCAACTTTCCAACTACTACATGGGTAAGATGGTGCAACCGATCAGCAATTTTGTGTTTACCATGCAGTCCCAAATTGCACAACACACGGTCTCCAGGTCGAAGGTCTTGAGCCTTTACTTTTTTATCATGCCTCTATTTGTTGGCTAGATTTCTCTTGGCAGCCATTGTCTGGGCCAGTTGATAGGCATGGTTCAATTGAGCTTTCAGTTTTTGTACGTATTGCAAGTAGTTTTCGGCTCAGACCCCATCTGGAGAGATACCAAAACAGACATCAACTGGCAGCTGGGCCTCTCTCCCGAACATGAGGCAGTAGGGGGAGAACCCAGTAGCATCATTTTTCGTGCAATTGTATATGTGTACCAAGGTGCTAATCTGCTGGCTTCATTTTTGCTTGTCTTTTGGGTGGAGGGTGCCCAGCATGTCTAGAAGCCTGCAGTCTAAACGTTCTGGTTAAGGGTCTCCCTGCGAGTGATGGGGGTTGCTCTTGGCTTTCACCCCCCATAGAGAGAGCATTTCTCTGATTAATCGACTCTCTAAGTCTCTGCCCTGGTCTGAGTGGATCCGCTGGGGGACACCATATTGGGCGAAAACATTTTCCACTAGCACCTTGGCAATGGTAGATGCCTTTTGATCTTTGGTGGGAAAAGCTTGTGCATACCATGTGAAATGATCCATATCCACTAACACATTGCCAGTGTTCTGCTGATCAGGTTCTAAACACAAGAAGTCTATGCAGACTAGTTCCATGGGGGTGCTGGTAGAAATATTAATGGGGGGGAAGCCCTCTGAGGCAGGGCTTTTCTTTGCAGGCAGTGACTACAGGTCTTCACATGGTGCTCAACATCGGCCCCCAATTTTGGCCAGCAGAAGTGAGATCATACCAGGTCGAGAGTTCTGTCAGTACTGAGGTGCCCCATGTGATTGTGGAGGGACCTTAGTACCGAATCTTTAAAGACCATGGGCAGGACCCATTGTTGCTTGTCTACTTTACCACTACAATCTGCTGTCTCTCTATAGAACATCTGATTGAGCAACTTCATACTGGGGCCTTCTTTAAACAATAAAGCAGTTCGCAAGTCAGTGAAATGTAACTTAGACACATCTTTCCCTGCACACAGGGCATCAAGTCCTGGCTAAATCATAGGATCTTGGGAATGAGCCCACTGAATGCTGTCATTGTCAAATTGAGGTAGTGCACTAATATCTAGAGCAGAGAAGTGGAAATAAGCAGCTGGTATGCAGGTGTCAGAAGGGCCCAAGCAATCTACTGAACAGTCCACTGTGTCTGCAGACATCTGTTCATCTCTATCAAACTTTTGGCACAATGCTTAAAGGTCAGGTTCAGATGGTCTGACACAATCACTCTTCGAAGTGGGCCTTCGTGATAGGGCATCGGCATCAATACTAATTCAGACCCGGTCTGTATTCAACAGCATAATCATAGGTTGATAATGCAGAAAGCCACCGGTGCCCAGTGGCGTCTAACTTAGCTGAAGTCTGTACATAGGTCAATGGGTTATTGTCAGTCTTCACCAATATCTTTACCCCATAGAGGTATTCATGAAACTGGTCAACGATGGCCCATTTTAGCACAAAGAACTCCAACTTATGCACAGGGTAGTTTCGTTCAGACGGGATCAAGCTCCTACTGGTGAAAGCTACTGGTCTCAGGCCATCCTCATCTTCTTGATACAGCACAGCTCCTAGATCCTGCAGACTAGCATCCGTATGCAGCTCATAGGGTTTGGTGGGGTCAGCATAGGCGAGGATGTGGGCATGGGTGAGCTGGTATATGATCTCATGGAAGGCTGCTTCGCAGTCAGGCATCAGCAGGGCCCAAAGAGTTCAACTGGACAGAAGTATTATTTTCTGGTTCTTTAATGGACCCTTTTTTGTATTTACAATTGGTAGAAGGGTAACAATGAGTGAGGTTCAAGAACGGGGTGAATCACCTTGGAATAGTCTTTTGTGAACCTGCGGTAGTAGCCACAGAATCCCAAGAAACATTGTAGTTCTTTCAGATTATGGGGCTGGGGCCAAGTAGTCGGTGCTTCAACCTTTCTGGGATCAGTCTCTATCCCTTTTGTAGATACTATGTGCCCCACATACTTAATGGAGGTTTGGAAAAACTGGCACTTGTCAATGGACAGCTTGAGGCCAAAGTCTTCCAGTTGGTCTAGAACTTTAAAACAGTCGGTTCTCATACTCCTCTAAGGTGCTCCCAAACACAATGATATAGTCCAAGTACATCAGGCATTCCAGCAAATTCATATCTCCCACCACACGTTCCATCAGTTGCTGAAAGGTGGCCAGGGCGCCCGATATCCCCTGTGGCATCCTCAGAAACTAGTAGATCCCCAATGGACAGATGAAGGCTGTTTTCTCGTGGTCTTCTGGGGCCATCAGTATCTGGTAGTATCTGCTGCGAAGATCCAACACTGAGAACCATTTGCTCCCATTCAAGCAGTCCAGGGCATCTTGTATACAAGGCATAGTGTATTGGTCTGGGATGGTACACCGGTTCAGGGTTCGATAATCAACACACATCCTCACAGACCCATTCTTCTTATGCACAACCGCAATGGGAGAGGCATATGGGCTCCTGGATTCTTGTATCATGCCAGCAGTGAGCATTTCCTGCAGGTGTCTTCTCACATCATCTGTGTCTACTGGGGCTAGGCATTGGGACCGCTCTCAAAATGGCCGTTCATCATGCAAACGTATGTGGTGCTCCGCACCCTGGACACATCCCACATCCCATTCCTTCAGCGAAAACACTTGATATCTCTGGGCAAGTCTCTTGCTAATTCTAGCCTTCCATTCAGCTGGCAACAGGGAGTCACCAAATTCAAACAAGTCTGGGGTCATTCTCTCCTTCTCACCATGGTGCTTGTTGCTGGGCAATGCTGCAGTGTCTGCACAGTGTACCATAGCTAGGTTGCACCCTCTGTTCACCCGGATCTCCCGATCTGACACATTGTGAATCTGGACCATCACTCATCGTGCATAGGCATGGGAATGAGCAGGCAAGATGCTGGGCTTGACCAGTAATCCTTCTGGCAATTTTCCATCGCCTGGCGCATCCAACATCAGTATTTTGTTCTTGACATCTTTCCGGAGGCAGACCTCCCCTTGAATGGTACACTGGGCGTTAGGGGCCAATACCATTCAGTCGAGATCCTTGTTCCACACTATCCCCACCGGTCATCCTGGTCTACTTCCTCAGGTTTCTGTTGCAAATCATAGGTCCTCTTGATCAGAGCCGGAATTCTCAAGGCCTTCCCAGTCCGTTGCCTGTGTTTCTCGTGACAGAGTTGCACCAGTCTCCCAAACATATGGACATTTGTCCCAATTAACATGGGGACCCCATCATACAATCCGGTGGGGGGGACACACTAGGGCCAATGTCTCTACACACTCCTCCACACCAGTTACAGTTGCAGGAAAAGACAACCAGAGGCATACATACCCTAGGTAGGGATAAGACTTGTCGCTCAGGCCCCACACATGTAGACCTTCCAGGGATTGCAAAGGCACATCAGATAAGTGTTTGTCTTACCAGTCCTGGAAGACAGTGGTCAGTTGCGACCCACTGTCAAGCACAGCCTCAGTATGAATACCATTCACAGTCACCGTAGTCTCCATTGAAGGGGCCCACTATTTTTGACCAGTCTGGAGAGGCAGTAGCAGAGGCCCGGAGAGACAATTTATTCACAAAGGAATTTGAGTTAGGGTTTCTCAAACCCTCACTGTGGTCATTTCAGGCACCCCTTGACCATTGATTTGCTTTTCGGAGCTCCCCTTGGAGTCTGTTTACTACTCTTTCTAAGTCCTTCTGAGACCGGCATTCCCTTTTCATATGGCTACTCCTTCCACAGTTGTGACAAATGATAAATTCCTGGGTCATCCTGGGAGAGAACATCGTATGAGGAACTGAAGCAGTAGTAAGAGATTGGGACCTGTTATCTGCTTGCAGTGGTGAGAGTGGTACAATGTGTCTTAACAGTTCCTTTACAGTGGCAGTCAGTCTGGTGATCTCAGTCTTGGAGCCACCCTCGGTAGCGGATGCCTAAGGAGGCGCCTCCACCCCATAGCAGTCACATCCTGAAAGGGACCAGAATCTTGTTCCATGGGAGAAACCCTTGCAGGGGAACCCATCCTCAACTTTCAGACTTCCTTTAGTAGCTCATCTTTCCAATGCTGGGCCCCATGGTGGGAAGTCCTTCACATTCTCAGAGTGCTTGTTAAGTGCCGACTTTTGCCCCCTGATCCTCACTTGGCTGATCACTCACGGTCAGGTGCGCAGCAGCAGTAGATATGGGTGCAATTCCCCCACAGGGTCGCCTTTGCTCAACTCCCCGAATTTCTTTCATTAGCTCGTCATAGGAGGAGGCTGATTCCAGTCAGGTGGCAAGGCACAACTGAAGCAGTAACAATTCTGAAAATGGAGCAGACTTAAGGATCCAGTCCAGCCTAGTTTGATCTAATTCATTTGACAGCAAGCTGTCGTTTCTGAGGCACTCTTGTAGCAGCTTTTCTAGCTGAGGTACATACACAGACAATGGCTCCCCTGGGTACTGCTGAGCATTTCTTACTCTCCACCACAGATCCTCATCTGAATCCGGGCTTCCATACACATTCTCCAATGCATCAAGATAGTCCTGTGCAGTTGCTCCAGGGTTATTGGCCCGCTTGGCATGGATGGTTGCCAGGACAGGACCTTGGAGGCTCTCACTCCACCTCTTTCATCTCTGCTTATGAGTATTGCCATTCAAGTACTAGATGGGCAGCATAGTCTATCCAGGTCACCCAGTCATCCTCCCCATGGGGGGTGGGGAGGGTGCCCGAGAAGATTCTCCGCTTTCAGTAGGAGTCGTGACTGAGGGCAGGTACAAATATAGGGGCCATCATTGGCATGGGCACAGAAGGCGGGGCAGTAACAGGTGCTGGAGTGGGAGGGGGTGTTGGGGAAGGAACATCCCCAGTTGGCAGGAATAGTTTCTTATAGTCCTCTACGGTTTTCCCTTCCTTCAGCAACAACTTAACAAATTTCTCCTCAGAAGTCTCAGATAATGGTGGGAGCTCATCCTTCCTGGGGTCTTTACTGTCTTTTGTTATCACTCTCCAGGTAGCTGCCCCTTCTGAGGCAATAGTCTGTGGCATTTTAGAGCTGTCTACGAGGTCACTATACTCTACCAAGGCTATGAAGGATTGGGTGATCAAATCAGTCTGTTGACCCACCACCACAGGTTTTTTTAAACATTCAACTGTGCTCTCTCTCTACAGTGTCTTTACTGGTACCCAGAGGAATATCCAGTATAAGTAGAACATTTTGGGGGTTGGTCTCCTGCGCAGTACACCACCCCACCAACTGGTGTGCAGCCATTTTCTACTGGGGTAGCCATTAATCTTTAATAATAATTCGTAATTTTTGGCCATTAGAAGGCACAAAATCCAAGCGGTGAGCCTCCAAAATGTAACCGCTAGGTGGCGCTATCCCAAGGGCTACTACCCCTTCCAGCTTGGCTAGTAGCAGGTTAAGGGGCCTGAGTTCTGAAATGGGTGCCTCCACCCAGAGGTCAGGGTTGGTAGTGGTCAAGCTAACCTGGGCACAACCCTCTGGGGCACTGTAACCCCCCTGTTTCTAGGGGCATGGATTTGTTGTTCTATCCACACTTACTGGCAAGTTCCTTGCTGCTTTAAATCTTGCTGGCAGGTCTTCAAGCTGGCTCCTCCCACCACTCGGGAGGTAAAACTCTCGGCTTCGCCCCATGATGCCAGATCTTCCTTACCGCTTGGAAGCTCAGGTACCCTCCATAGCGCACTGCGTTTTAGGCCTGGATCCTAACTCGTTGGTTAAACCGAAACTCATACTTAAATTTTCTAGACTTCGTTTTTTTTTTCTTCCTTTGCAGCAGCGATGGACAAATCGACTCTCAGATTTCGGTGGTGCCCTTGTGGGCAAAAGATGTCTTGGACCGATCTGCACTGCACGTGCATTTACTGCCTTGGGCTCGATCATGATCCGCAGGCCTGAGAATTGTGCAAGTCCTTCTCGGTCAACGTTCTCAAAGACCGTGCTGCCAGACTTCAACTTGGGTGCCCAGAAAGACGTATTCCTCCAGTAAAGTTGAAGGAGGCCCATTGGGCAGTGTCCGCAGCGGCAGACTCAGCTGAACAACATGAGCAAATGATCGCCCACGAAGCGGAGGTGGCCCAGGCCGCATCTTCTTCTTCCTCGGTCATGGCATTTATCCCGCTCTCCTTGGGCTCCTCCTACTCAGCTTCATTTAAGGAGCTTTGTCAGTCCATCTCTACTAAGGGAGAGGGGCCATTGGGACACTCCTCTCAGTCCAAAGTTTAAGTCCCACCGTCGACGTTCATGGGAGCGGGAGAGGTCCCCTTCCCCGGATAGTCGACACTCTACTTTGGTCGAGGTTGTGGCTAAGGCCACTGGCTTCATGGTGACCCCGTCAGGTCAGCCGGCCGAGACACCCATCTATGCACTTGAGATTTTTCTCAACCCGTCAGATGGGCTGTCGACTGGAGAAGCCGACAACCCTTTTTCACCGGTTCCCCCGGTGGAAACTGAGGACTTGCCTGTGCCTCCTGTGCCGGAGTCCCTGGTTAAGGTTTCTGAGCCGGGGGAGGAACAGGTTTCCCACGCTCCCTCCCAGACCCACCCTCGGAACACCGAGGGTCTCGGTCTCGGACCTCCTCTCGGTCTCGGCACTGAGGGAAGCGGCATCGCCGCTCATCCTCATCATCATCCTCCTTGGAGGATAGGCTCCGGCACAAGTTGCGTCTGCGCTATGAGGATCTGATATGGCAGCAGCTGCTTTTGACCGGGATCAAGCAGATTCCGACGCCTTCCCCAGCCAGTTAGTGGCTGTCACCTGAGCGGTCAAAACAATCTCTTGTGGTCATCGAGGAGCCGAAGCCGGCGCTGGCTGTTTTAGCCAAAACCAGCTGCACCACCCATTGTGGTGGAATCCTCACCTCCACAACCAAAAACTGGGGCTCCAACCATGGATTCTCAGTCGGGTCATGTGTTGCCCCATCGGTTGTTGATCACCCTCACTCCCGATCATCCTCGGCAGGTGGAGGGTGGCTCAGGCCCTCGGCAGCTGTTTGCAGACTCCTCAGTGTCTGACAATGACTCTTCCCCATTCTCCAGGCCTCTTGACCTGGAGTTCTCTGGGGCACAGTCGGTGGACAAGAGCCCATCTTCGTTCATGGGTTTGCTTTGGCTCATCTCAGAATCTTCCGGGATGAAGCTCGAACCCATGTCAGAGCAGGCCAAGTATCCCCCTACGGAGATACTGGACAAAGGGGATTCTCCTATGGAGGCCTTTCCTGTGGCCGAAGCCATTGTTGGTCCGGCCCTGGAGCTATGGCAGTGGCAGGCTTCTTGTCCAGCTCCCTTGGCCAGGATGGACAGGAAGTATGCCATTCTCACCGGCTCACTCTCTGGATTCTCGGAGCACCTCTCTGCGGAGGGGTTGGTGACCGACAGTGTTTTTCAGCGCTCCGGAAGTGCTCTGGATGTGGACAACCCACCCAATAAAGAGTCCAAGAAACTGGACTACTCCAGGCATAAAGTTTACGCTGTGTCCTCCTTAGGCCTTCGACAGGCCAGTTCGGCCATACTGATGGCACACCTTTCCCTCACCCTTTTGGGCTCCCTGGATGAGGTGATTCCTCATCTCCTGGTTGACCTCCAGACTACGGTCAAGCAGGTGCGGGATCAGGGAAGGGCGGTGACAAAGCAACAGCTCCAAACTGCTCTTGACATTGAAGACTCTTGTGCCCGGTCAGTAGCAGCCACAGTGGCCATGCGCCACAGAGCTTGGCTGCAGATCTCCACCTTCATGGCGGATACCCAGCACAAGCTGGCACAAGTTCCCTTCCTGGGTACCGACTTGGGTAGAGGGACACTTGCAGAGGATCGAGAAGTCCAATGCCACCTTGGACTCTGTCACATCTGCCCAGAAGGACAAAGGCCACCAGCAGCATCATAAGTCCTTCTGGCCCTGCGGCACGTCCGGCCCAGCAACACCGGCATCAGGGCCAGCAGGCTCGCACTTGGCACCCCAAAGCCAAGTCTGCAGCTTCCTCCAGCAGGAAACTGGGAGGAAAAGGCCCAGGAGGTCCCTCGGCCGGTCCTTCCTCCAAGCCTGCCCAGTGACGGGTTGAGGGGTGTCGCCCCCAGCCTCGTCACTCCTCCCTGGGTTCCGCCCGTGGGGGGACGGCTCCGCCACTTCCTTTCCGCCAGGTCCACTATCACCACGGACCACTGGGTGTCGGAAGTGGTAGGGAAAGGTCTGCTTCTGGAATTCGAGCAGGCCCCACCCTATCGAGCCATAGCCCCACGGGGGCTATGGGGTCCGCAGCCTCTCTGTCGGCTCATCGAGCTGACATTGCTCTGCTCCTCCAAAAGGAGCTGATCAGGGAGGTAGCGGATCCTCACCAGACCCAGCATTTGTGTCCAGGTATTTCCTGGTCCCAAAATGGACTGGGGGCTGGTGCCCCATACTAGACCTACATGACCTGAACAAGTTCCTAAGGTCCCCAACCTTCAGGATGGTCACTCTGGCACAGATGATTCCATCCTTGGAATGAGGCATGTGGTTCTGTTCTCTGGACCTCCAGGACGCATTCTTTCACATCCCAATCCGTCCGTCCTACCAGTGATTCATTCATTTCAGAGTGGAGGGGTCCCTTTACGAGTTCCGGGCCATGCCCTTCGGCCTCTCTCCAGCTCCCAGGGTCTTCACCAAATGCATGGCAATGGTGACAACATTCCTGCGGCACCGAAGGGTCCAAGTGTACCCTTACATGGATGACTGGCTGATTGCAGCCCCCCTCCAGACTGGAGGTGGAGCAGTCCAGGGATCTGGCCCTCCAGTTCTGCTCTCAGATTGGCCTCTTCATCAACGAGGCCAAATTGGAACTCATGCCAACGCAGTTGATTCAATTTATCGGGGCAGAGCTCGACTCTCTTCGAGCCAGAGCACGGCTCCCGGCCCACAGGGCCGAGGTTCTTTCCTCCTTTGCCCAATCATTTCTGGTTGGGCAATTGCGCCCTGCTCAGGACTTCCTGCATCTCCTGGGCCTCATGGTGGCCTGCACCAGTGTGGTCCGTTGGGCCTGCTGGCACATGCGTCCCCTTCAATAGGGGCTGGCCCACCAATGGTCACAGCGCTCCAGTCCTCTGGACCAGCCAGTGGCGGTGACCCAGGAGATATGGAATGCTTTCCAGTGGTGAATCATTCCACCTCATCTGCAGGAGGGCATTCCATTTGTCAGCCCCGGGGCGACAGTCAATCTAATGACCGATGCGCCTCTGATGGGTTAGGGTGCCCATCTGGGGGAGCACAGAGCGTATGGCCTCTGGTCCCATCAGGAGTCTCGATGCCACATCAGCCTGCTGGAGCTTCAAGCAGTCTGACTATCCCTCACCGCCCTCACTCTGTTTGTATGGGGTCAAGTGGTCCAGGTCCAGATGGACAATACCACGACCATGTACTACCTAAACTGCTGGGGAGGGGATGCACTCCTTGCCTCTGTGCAAGGAAGCTCTCCACGCTTGGTCCCTTGTGAGCAGACTGGAGGCGGATCTCCTAGACATCCATGTGGCGGGAGCCTCCAACACTCTGGCCGATGCCCTAAGCCAGATAGGTGCTGCATCTCACAAGTGGTCTGTCCTGCCGGAGGTAGCACACGATCGGTTCTCCCACTGGGGCACACCTCAGGTGTACCTGTTTGCCTCCAGGGAGAATGCGAAGCTGAGGCTGTTTCATGCCTGCCCCTCCCCCTCAGCAGGGCACACTACAAGGGGATACCTTCTCGAGGCCATGGACCCCAGGCCTCTACTATGCCTTTCCCCCATTTCCCTTGATCCACAAGGTGCTTCTCAAGGTGAGGAGGGACAAGGCACAGGTGATTCTGGTAGCCCTAGACTGGCCCCACCAGTTCTGGTATCCAGATCTCCTCAGCCTCAGCTCCAGGCTCCCGAGGTGGCTTCCAACTCACCCAGACCTGATCTCAGTCAACCAGGGAAGGTACTCCACCTGGACCTTCAATCCCTGCACCTTACGGCCTGGTTCCTAAGTGGCTAGAGTTCCAGGCCTTGGGTCTTTCCGACTAGGTCCTCAGCATTGTTGAGGTATCCCGTAAGGAGTCGACCAGAAAATGCTATGCCTTCAAATGGAAGAGATTCTCCATTTCCTGTCAGGATAAGGGGGTTGGACCCTTCCTCCTGCTCCTTGGGCAGCATTCTGGACTACCTGTGTTCCCCTTCTCAGCAAGGGCTTTGGTTGACGACCCTTAAGGTGCACCTGGCAGCCATTTCTGCTTACTGGGAGCGGATCGGGAAGCAGTCGGTGGCACAGAAGAAGGTGGTCGGGCGCTTTTTCAAAGGCCTAGATCACATATCCTCTCCAGTGCACGAACCTCCACCTCTGTGGGATCTACTGCTGGTATTGGCTAAGCTCATGGGCAAGCCATTCGAACCGATGCACAGGGTACGCTATCTCTCACCTGTCGTGGAAGACCGCCTTCTTGGTGGCTGATGCATCAGCCAGAAGGATGGGAGAGCTCCAGGTGCTTTCTATCGAGTCTCCTTATCTGGTCTTCCACAGGGACAAGGTTGTCCTGCGCCCCCCCACCCGAAATTCCTTCTGAAGGTGGTGTCGGAGTTCACCTTAACCAGGTGTTGACTCTGCCAGTGTTCTTCCCCAGTCACACCTTGGAGACCGAATATAGGCTTCATAGTTTTGACCCTAGAAGAGCGCTGTCTTATTATAAGGAACGGACGGCCGAAGTTCAGGGAGAGGTTCGCCAGCTGTCTGTCACCTACGCTGAAGCCACACCTGGCAGACCTGCAGCCAAGCAGATGATAGGCAGGTGGGTAACCTCCTGCATAGATCTCTGCTATAGGTTGGCAGGCATGGAGCCTTCCAGAGGGATAAGAGCTCATTCTATCCGCCATACCGATGCTTTGGTGGCTGCTTCTAGGGACATCCCTATCCAGGAAATCTGCAGGGCTGCTACCTGGAAGTCAGCACACATCTTCATTACCACATCGACCTTGAGTCACACCTGGATGCTGGTTTTGGGACCTCGGTTCCCCAATCCTTATTTCCTAAGTAGGGGGTGTGCGCCTTGCCTCCCTCCTCCTGGAGAACTGCTAGGAGTCTGCCAGTAAATGTGGATAGAACAACATATCCATGTCCCTAGAAATACAGGTTACTCACCTGTAACAGGAGTTCTAGGAATGGTATATGTTGTTCATCCACACAGCCCACCCGACCTCCCCGGCTCCGATGCACAACCTGGCTTCCAGTAGGCTAGATCTAGTGTCATGGGGCAGAGCCGAGAGTTTTACCACCCTGGTGGGTGGGAGGAGCCAGCTTGAAGATCTTCTGGCAATATTTAAAGCGGCAAGGAACCTGCCAGTAAGTGTGGATGAACAACATTCCATTCCTAGAACTCCTGTTACAGGCGAGTAACCTGTATTTCCTTACTAGTGGCTGGAACAATACCCAATAATCACTTTCACAGTACCCCTGATATACCACTCAAGTACCCATACTGTTTGCACTTACCACCAGGGCCTTCCACTGGCCCGGTCCTGGGGACCCCCTGTAAAACAAAGCTATACACAGCAAATAACAGCAGTACAGTACTCTTGCACAAACTGGAACCACTGTCAAGGTGTAACCAGGGTGTGGATTTAGGATTTGTTGTTATTATTTAGCACCCGGTGCCTCCATTTTTGTAACCCACTACCTGGCTAGCCTGGGTTCAAGGAGAAAACATACGCTTGGCATCAGGGCTAGGTTTGTACTTCTGCAGAGGGGCAATCAAGTAATTCCAGACACGTGAAGCAAGAACTGTGAATGTCCAAACCAGGAGTGGGATTCTGAAGTGGGGCTTTTATTCACTTACACACAGGAATACAAAGCAAGATGGACCCCCACAGGGCTACACTTACTGGTATGCAGAACTATAGAGGTCAGAACACATCTTCATCATCACGACAACTTTTACCCTCAGGTTCTGAACACACTGGGCTCTCAGCCTGAACTGGTACTCTCTCTATCCTGGATTTCCTGGCATGGCCCTCTGCCAGCTCTGGTACACTCGTCCATATGGCATGACATTTCTGTTAGTGGCTTCCTCAACCACCCATGAGCACTTCCTAGCTCTAAGAAAAAAACACAACATCTTTAATCCCACGTCTGGATACTTTCTGCAGACACTGGCCAAGTGCCTGGGAGAAAGCTATAGGTGCCCAAAGTAAATCAGTGGAGGTAAATCTGGTGACTCCAGATGGGGGTCTCCCACCTCTTGTCCCCAAATCCATACCCAGCTATTCATTTGGAGTCAACACCTTTCCTTTGAAACTCTCTGTTTGTAGAATGCTGTCTCGAAATGTATATCTCATTTAACAACTTACTGTCTTTGGTAACTGGTGTCCTGACTTGCAGCGTTCTCTAAGTGGCTATGTCTATCCCTGTAGACCCCCACTGATTGGATGCATTTCAAGCCATACACATAACTTTAAGTACTGTACTTGGCTGTCCTTTCCTGACCCACAGTAGCAGATACTTTACATAACTGTCTCAGTGAAAACATAGGCTCTCTGACGGAGCAGACTCACCATGGTTTGCAGGTGCCCCAGGGCTTCTCTCACAGGAAAAAACATACTTCTGGTGCCTCAGCACAAATCTTCCCATCAGGCAGCTTCTCTTCCTCCAGTACGTCCAATGGATTGTCCCTGAAGAACTGGTCTGGTTCCCCCGATCCCTCTCAGGGATGGGGCACTAGAACCAACTGGGGGACGGTCTCAACCACTTCAGCAAGTTTTCTTCTGTGTCCTTCTCTAGGGTGAAAACACACCCTCTTCTGTGGTAGTTCTATTACAGAGCTGGGCTCTGAGGGACTGCCAACTGCAGTGCACCTCCTCCCTCCACTGAGTCTCCTACTAGACTACTCAAGACTCACCTTGAAAACCCCAACGTTCTGACCTAACTCTCAGCTGCAGCATTCCACTGTGGCTTATGTAGCTGCAAGAATTCTATATGATGTCATCCCTCCAGCTCAGCTGAGACCGAGGACAGAGTGAGACAGTGTGAAACCCATTTAACTGGTGTCTCACAAGCTGCCTTTCCCTGCCTGCCACTAGATCTAAGTAGGAATCTAGTAGCTCCGGGTGACAAGGGAGTTACACGGGTAAATGCAAAAAAGAGTTGCATCTGATTTATTTAAGGGACTTGAACAAGGGAAGGGCATAAGCAGGTTAATTTGCTTAAAGGCTGTGTCAATCAAACAGTTATGCATGCATTTCAGGGTCCATAAACAGTCACACACTCTGGGGACCCAGATGGAGAATGGTGGGCTAGCCAGGAACATTGCAGCTGGTTGGGGCCCTGTGATGGAAGAAAACATGCACAACACACACTATTTGTAATCCGGAGCCAGAGGGCTCAGTTCGTGAAAAGAAAACAACAAGACAATCAGATGACACACTTTTAGATTAGGCTGTTGTTGCAGGGAGCCACCCTGATGATTACTCACGATACCCAAGACTGGACACAGGCTGGATGAAAATCAAGACAGCAGGTGGTTAATCTGGAGTTCCAGGAGAAGCAGGGCCCACATGAATCGCCAAGGCGTTGTTCCTGTTCAAGCATGTAGCAGGGGGCTGATCCCTAGGCAGGTCTCTCGTCGATGGCTTTCTCTGTGCAGTGGGTAATCTGGCTGAGCCAGTGTGGCAAGGCCTCAGCCAAATGGAGACAAATTCAGATACAGTCCGTTTTGGGCTGGATACAGCTTCCAGCAAGCAGAACACAGTTCACACAGTAGGGAACCAAATCATGACCCACTAACAACTCACAGCACATTTACATGTAAGGAAATTCTACTGTACCAGGCAAACCGCTCTCCAGTCACGATCGCAAAGTCTCTACACAAACTGGGGATTCAAAAGCAGCTGGAAATCCAGCCAGGCCGATTGCATTCAGCAAAATCTTCAGTCTTCTTCAGGTATGAGCCTGGTAAAAAATCAGTGGCTTACTTCATTCTCACAAACTTGAATTTAGTCCTAAATAATTCTCTTCTCTCCCTCTCAGGGGCAACAGGCAGACATGCAGGCCACAACTCAGGCCTTTCCACAGTTCTCCCGTGTGAAACTACTCAGATGGCTGCTTGACTGTGTCATGCTGTTGCTTCTTCAGCTCCCAACTTAGATCTGATTCAACTGCCAGTAAGCCTGGGACGTTCCCCAGAATCCAAAAGGTTCGGTTGGCTGATCTGTCTGTCAGTCACAACAAAGGCTCCCCTTTCAGGTGCAAAAATAAGCCAAAAGCCCAAAACTACAGTTCCTACAGATTTTGACTCTAGACAGCTCCTGCAGTCTGACTCCATTTTAGGTCTCCCCCAGGTCCCACCAGTACTGATTGGTCCAATTCGGCAGTCCAGGACCAAGATAGTGGAGACAAACAAAACGGTCCTTGCTGCAAAGAAGGCAGGTTAGACAAACTACATTATCATTATCACTCTAAATGATTTTCAGCAAATAGTTACATCTTTCAACAGAGCTCCCTCTTAGATTACTTATGACTGCAATCCAGGCAGCTCTTAAAGAGGCAGTGCACAGAGGCTATACAGGCACTCTCTGGAAATCACATTTAAACTGCTAAAATGCGGGACACCAGCCTGGCAGTGAGCATTTAGGCAAGCTCAATGAAGACTTTTTGGGAACCCCCATTTGTAGGGGGGGTTACACTGTGACATTAGATGGTGTGTTTGCCTGTTTTAAGTGGTAGCTGTGGATGAACAGATGTCATTTTCCCTTACCCCAAAAGCAGTTCACTCATGATTACATCTTTAAGAAAGTTGTTTCTGAATTGCAGGATATTTGTGTAATTGATCCTAGAGCCTTACCCCTAGAAATGGTACAAGAATATCGGCATGATATGAACTGGTTATTTGATTAAGTAAGCCAGTGGCTTCAGCTGAGTTGGGTGTTCTTTTTCAGTTTTTCTTTTTCCCTCAGTACATTACTTCATAAAACCATATATTTAAGTTTACCTACCAAATAGTTTTTCACTTTCCCTTTCTAAAAACCTTTTCCTTTTAGTTTATCTTGATGTTGTTGGATCTGTTTTCCATATGTAACATAGTGGTATCGCTTGCTTCTTTTTGTTTCAAGTATATTTTATGATTGTTTTGTAATGATTTTATTTTATTATTTACAATAAAAAAAATTCCTCTAACTCTTATCTTGATTCAGAATTAGAACTACTTCCTGTCTGCCAACTCAGTACTGGCATCAGTACCTCTGTTATTATGGCTCACAGACTTCCAACCAACACCTCCTCATGCTAGCCCAACTGTGGAGAGCCTTGGGCCACTCACACCCACGTAATGTGGAGTTGCCTGGCTTTACATCCCCTTCTTTCAACAACCTGTAATTTAAATGGAGGGAACTATTCAACAGACCTGCCTCCGGGGCCCTACCTCACTCTACCTACTGGAAATTTTACTTGCATTTGCAAAGAAATCAATCAGAAAACTATGACTCACTCCCCAGTCCCTGGAGATGACCGCATGAAGAAACTCCATAAACTAAATTTACTGGATGGAATACAAATTACACACTCATTGAATAACTGATCCCATACTTGTGCTTCCTGATGGAATGGGTGGCTTTTACACACTTTGGGTAAAGACTTAACCTTTGTCCTGTAATGGTACAAGTGTGGGCAGATTCCCCTGGCCTACTGAGTCCATTCCTGCTTCTACTTCCTTGACCCCCATGTCTCATTCCTTCCACCCCATTAATTATTGGTGAATGTGCCAGGCCCCCTTCTATCCTGAACCCCCTCCCTCCTCCACCAAGGGTCACTTTGCAACTAAACTGTACTGTGAATTGTCAAGAGCCACTTAAACAGATACATAAAGGTTTATTATATCCCCCTTCCACTGTGTTATAGAGGGGGGTTGTTTCTTAGATAATTTTAAGTTAGTGGCTGGAATAGTTCTGTTCTGTATGACGAAGACCCAACACAGCTTGTACAGACAAGATTGTTTATGCAGCTATATGTATTGTGCAGACCATGTTACAACTCAGTTTTATTTATTTATTTAAAAGTTTCACCAGAAAAGGCATACTGAACAGTGTTGCTCATTTACGGATGTGTGCTGGGGGGTAACTGGAGGGGATAGAGCAAAAGTACAGGTACAGCCATCACATACATATACAAAAAATAAAAATGATATTAACAAAAATGAATTTAACATACAGCTGGCTTCAAGGGTGCTGCATGCCACTGATAGAAGCACCAGAGTGGGTGAACTTATTTTGTTACTGAGATCTTTGCAGGGACACTATCCAGTCAGGTAATGTCATTGCCATTGCCTAGCACGAGAGACAGTCTCACAGTGTGAAGTATCGCTGCATTAAGCAATCCTTGTCTGTCTTGCCAAACAATTTCATATGTCTGTTCCGCTGTGACAGCCCCCCATTCTCTCAGTACGATCATAAACAACTCTAGTAAAGAAATACCACAATGTGGTTAAAATATCTTGGGCTCTATATGAGTATCTCATGGCATTGGGCTACTGATTTCCATGACAACTGCATGAGCTGTAGCACTACAGTGGAGCGCAATGGCAGTAGTGGAATTGGAGTTTAAAAAATCAGCCTTCGTCATGTTCCTCCCCCCCACACACAAAGTGTAATTGGTAATTATTTGAGATGGTCAACACTAAGACCAATTCATCTTACCACACCTGGAGTGCACAGGAGTTAACTGGAATGCAGTTGCAGCAGCCACCTCTAAGAGTGGGGTTATTCTAGATGCCCTACAGGGGGCATGCTTTAGACAACTAGTATTGGAACCCACTCAAAAGGGAGCAATCTTAGACCTGGTTCTCTCAAATGGAGATGGAGAGAGGATCACAGATGTAGAAGTGGGTAGCCATCTGGGAACTAGCGACCATCGAACAGTATGGTTCACAATAAGCACAGCAATAGAGTCAAGTCATACAAAGGCAAAAGTACTGGACTTCAGGAGGACTGACTTTGCCAAAATGGGTGAGTGTCTAAGGAATACACTAGCAAATGGGCAGGAAGGAGGGTTGGAAGAACAATGAGGAATAATAAAAACTGTCATCACAGAGGTAACAAGCCTTTGTGTGAAGCAAATAAACAAAACTAAACGATGTAAGAAACCACTATGGTTCTCAACGGAGATGGCAGTCAGTGAAGGTTCGAGAGAAAAAGAAAACATTCAGGAAGTACAAGGAATCACTGAAGAAGCAGGACAGAGAATTGTATCAGTTAAAGCAAAAGGAAGCTGGGAAGGCAGTCAGAACAGCAAAGGCCGGAACCGAGGAAAGGATAGCCAACTCAGTTAAGAAGGGGGATAAAACCTTTTTAGGTACATCAGGGAGCAAAGGAAGACTAAGGGAGGGATAGTGAGGCTTAATAAAGGGGAAGGGGTGAGCAGAGGGTGACTGTAAAAAGGCAGAGATACTAAACAAATATTTTTGCTCAGTATTTACAAATGAAGAGGGGAGGTACCTAAACCAAGCAATAGAAACACTCTGGATACAGAAGTTGATACCAGACCACTTACAGAAGAAAGGGTTCTGAAAGAACTCTTAAAACTGAAGGTGGACAAAGCAATGGAGCCTGATGAGATTCATCCCAGAATTCTAAAAGAACTAAGGGTAGAACTAGTGACACCACTGACTACCCTCTTTAACAAATCATGGGAGGATGGGGTAGTACCTGAGGACTGGAGGAGGGTGGATGTGATTCCCCTTCACAAAAGTGGGAGCAGGGCAGAAGCAGGAAACTACAGACCTGTTAGTTTAACCTCAGTGATAGGGTAAATGATGGAATCACTTCTGAAGGAAAGAACTGCTGAGTATTTAGAGGCCAGAGGGGCACAGTACCCAAGGCAGCATGAATTCACAGTGGGAAGGTCATGCCAGATGAATCTAATAGATTTCTTTGACTGGGTGACCAAAGTAGCAGATTAGGGAGGGGCTGTAGACATGGCCTACCTAGACTTTAGCAAGGCATTTGACACAGTCCCACACAAAGATTAATATATAAGTTAGCCAGCCTGGGAGTGGGTCCCAAGATGATATCCTGGGTAAAGAATTGGCTGGAGACTAGGTCACAGAGGTAATAGTAAATGGAGTCCACTCTGAAGAAAGGGGGGTTACTAGTGGGGTACTGCAGGGTTCAGTATTAGGACCGGTCCTCTTCAATGTCTTTATAAGCGACATTGCAGAGGGGCTGGAAGGAAAAGTATGTCTCTTTGCAGATGACACAAAGATCTGCAACAGAGTTGATGCACAAGGTGGGGTGGAAAGGATGAGAAGGGACTTGGCAAGGTTAGAGGAATGGTCAAATGTATGGCAGCTTAGATTCAGTGCTAAGAAGTGCAAGGTAATGCACCTGGGAAACAAAAACTCAGGGGAAGAGTACGCAATGGGGGGTGAGATACTAACAACAAAAATGGAAAGGGACCTGGGGGTAGTCATATCAGGTGACTTAAAAGTGGGCAAGCAGTGTGAGAGGGCAGTAAGGAGGGCTGAGGGGATACTGGGATGCATAGTTAGAGGCATCACCAGTAGAAAACAGGAAGTTGTTATCCCCTCTGTGCAGACAATTGGTGAGACCCGATCTGGAGTACTGCGTGCAGTTCTGGAGACCCAATCTCCACTAGGACATAGGATGGAAGCTGTCCAGAGGAGGGCAACTAAAATGGTGCAGGGTCTGCACTGGAAGACATATGAAGAGAGACTAAAGAAGCTTAAATATGTATAGCCTCGAGGAAAGGAGGGAGAGGGAGGACATGATAGAAACTTTCAAGTACCTCAAGGGAATCAACAAAGTCCAAGATGGTAGCATCTTTCAAAAAGAGTGTGCAAGAACAAGGGGCAGAATTTGAGAGAGGGTGGCTCAGAGGTAATTTAAGAAGTATTTTTCCACAGAGAGGGTTGTGGATACATGGAACAGCCTTCCGGAGGAGGTTGTGGAGTCAAAAACAGTGGTTGAATTCAAGCATGCATGGGACAGTCATAAAGCAATTCTAGGGGTGGGGGTAGAAAGAAGTAGGCTGCTGGTTAACTAGGATCTGCAGCTTATCCATTAGGTAGGGATCTGGGCAGACTGGGTGGGTCAAGCGGTCCTTATCTGCCATCAAATTCTGTGTTTCTATACCTAGTTAAAGTAAATGTTGGTAAAAAGACATAGCAGAAAAGCAGCAAAACTCAATTAACTCTAATCAGATTAGTGAAATCTGTCAAACACAGAGCTACTGCTGCAGCTGGGCCAAATCATTCCACCAAAAAAACAGCAGAGAGGGGTCTATCTAGGTTGACTAAACTAAATTCATGAAATAGCACCGTATCTTTGCTTCGTTGTTCTTCTGAACACAGGCTTCCCATGCACTGTCTTCCTGAGTTCTTTTATAGTTCCTATGGGCCTCCCTTTTGGGTCTGATTGCAGTCCTTACCTGGTTACTGAACCATATTGTTTTTTGTGTTTTTCTTTCTGGTCACTGTTCTTGTGCACATCATGGTAGCCTCTAAAATGGCTAACTTAACCAGCTCCCACATTTCTTCCACATCTACATGCTCCTTGTCACAGGTAGTGCGACACAGATGCAGTTGTAAACAAAGTTTATTTCTTCACAGCAGAATTATTTCCTCATAGCAGGACAAATTTAATAAACTGGTACAACAGGATAAATGTAGTAAATGGCAAATAAGTTCTTATAATATTAGCTACTAACAGTAGACATACACAGCTAGAAGGAGCTAGCTGTCCCAGGTGTTCTTTTCTCAACCGGCAATCTGCAACCTCAGAACATTTTCTGGGTAATCCCCTTCAACATTTAAGCAACCAGTGTTTTATACAAATGACTGCATCATATGATGTTTTTAGCTCCACCCATTCTAATTCCTAACACCTAAAACTAGTTCAGTTTATCTCTAAATTCAATTATTTAAACATAATCATCATTTACTATATCATACTAAACAGTGCTTTTTAACAAATCCATTTTATAAAGTCCCCAAATGTTTTTTTAGTAAATGTCTTCTGAAGCACTACCCCTCAGCAGTTCTCCTCTATAAAAAGAGTTGACAGCGGCCGGTCGGCACTATAGCAGTTCATTACTGAGAGAGAGTAAGGTGAGCGTTTGAGTTTGCCGCTACATCGCGGTCCTAACATTGACTCGGTAGGTCTGCTCATTTTACTACACCCTTACAAACTGTGCAGTTTCAAAACAATAAAGGAAAATACTTACTAGCCTAATATCGCTAGTTAAATCTCTGTTTCCCAGACCCGCATCCACAAACTTGTGTGCTAATGCGAACGTGCGCAAACAAGAAAGGGGGTGAAAACACAGCCTGTAAACACAGACAGTGAAGCCGCACCACTGAGAAGAAAAGCCCAATACTACCCAATGCTTTTCTTCGAGTGGCGGCCTCCACCATATTTTATCTATTTTAGCCATCTACCTTTTACTTATTCCTCTAACGTAAGGGCATAACTTGAAAGACTTATAGTTTCGTAGTTTCATAGTTTTGTTAACAAGTCCAGTTTATTTTTCTCCTTGCAGATAAAGGGGAAACGTTTTCTTTCTGTTTTATTACTAAAAGAGGAGTCGTTAAGGGGGGATACAATTTCTCATTTTCATACAACCAAATGCAAGGATTATAGCACACGCTATGTAACTTATTCAACAAACACATCCATTAACACCTGTGTTGAAATAGGAACTCACAGCAGAACCCCTCTCTGCACACCTCATGTTTCAGAGCCCCATTCTGCTTCAAAGCACTTTAAAGGGAGGCATCATCAGCTCTTTTAACTATCATTCATTAAAATCTTCAGCCGCACTCGGCAACTTGTGATATGCACGGCGCACCTAAAGTGTGGAACGCTAAAATAGGCGCTTACGAATTCATAGCACCACTAGGCACCTAGAATTTTAAAGAAGTGACTCTGGACCCCGGAGAGCTACTTGAGCTACTCGCTCCTGTCCAAAACACAAAACAATGCTTTCCAGCCCCATTTCAGTAGTTTAAAAACCAACCAACCATGTTATACACAGAGATGTCTTTGTCTACAGTATGCAGAGAAACAGACACTTCTGATTCACCTGCTCTATTCTCCTCACTGCTCTCTGCAATTCTTATTAAGCAGTATCTTAAAATTAATCAGTTTAACCCCATATCATTATGTTCTTTAGCATTTTACCTGAACTATTACCTGTTACCTAGTCACTTTATTCATGTAAGACAAAAAGGGGGTTGTCCTTTTATTGATTATCTTATTATTCATTTTATTGGTAGCAGTGATCTCAGGGCCCCCTACTCATCACAGGGATGACCCTGTGACACACCTGGATACTTAACAGTTTGCTTCTGACTACGTCTCTCATTTTGTCAAAACTGGCTCCTCTAAAGTTTAAAACCTGTCATGGATTGTGATTGTTCTACTCCTGGGGCAAGCTGAGACTACACAGAGTTGTGGTCACTGCTGGCCAGTGACTCCCCTGTAGCACTTACTGCCTCTGAGTTAGTGAGGACCACATGTGAAGACTAGATTCAGAAGAACATAGAAACATAGAATTTGATGACAGATAAGGACAGCTTGGCTTACCCAGTCTGCCCATTTCCCTATACCTAATAGATAGGCTGCAGATCCTAGTTAACCAACAGCCTACTTCCTCCTACCCCCAACCCCTAGAATTGCCTTATGTCTGTCCCATGCATTCTTGAATTCCCCCACTGTTTTTGACTCCACGACCTCCTCAGGAAGGCCATTCCATGCATCAACTACCCTCTCTGTGAAAAAATACTTCCTCACATTACCTCTAGCCATACCCCTTCTATCTTCAAATTGTGCTCCCTTGTTCTTGCACATCTCTTTTTCTGAAAGATGCTACCCTCTTGGACTTTGTTCATTCCCTTGAGGTACTTGAAAGTTTCTATCATGTCCCATCGTCCCTTCTTTCCTTGAGGATATACATATTAAGCTCCTTAAGTCTCTCTTCATATGTCTTCTGGTGCAGACCCTGCACCATGTTAATTGCCCTCCTTTGGACTGCCTCCATCCTGTCTATGTCCTTGCGGAGATTGGGTCTCCAGAACTGTACGCAGTACTCCAGATGGGGTCTCACCAGCTGTCTGTACAGAGGGATAACAACTTCCTGTTTCTACTGGTGATAACTCTTCTTATATATCCCAGTATCCCCCTAGCCTTCCTTACTGCCCTCTCACATTGCTTGCCCACTTTTAGGTCATTTGATATGACTACCCCCAGGTCCCTTTCCATTTTTGTTGTTGTTAGTGTCTCACCACTCATAGTGTACTCTTCCCCCTGGGTTTTTGTTTCCCAGGTGCATTACTTTGCTCTTCTTAGCAATGCAACAAAGAAGCAAAGAGTACAGTTAAATCTGCTAAGGCTGTAACAGAGCTTCGGCTTGTGAAAGTGGTTAAAGAAGGGAACAAGCATCTTTTTTCGATATAAAAAAGAAATGGGGAGGAATAGTTAGACTCAGACAGTGACAGAGTAGTGGAGGAGAATTGGCAGAAGGCAACTGTTCTGAACAACTTTTTTTTGCTCAGTGTTCACTGAGGAACACAAAGGCCTAGAATCAGACAGTGGGTTCAAGGCTGCTGACAAAGGTGTTCCACAAATGGAAGCACCATCAATCACCAACAGTAGAGCTACAGAGGCCCTGGATCAACTCAGGGAAGACAGATCACTAGGGCCTGATATAATACACCCAAGGGTGCTAAAGCAGCTAGCAAGTGAATTGGCAGATCTCTTAGCACATTTATTCAGCAGATCATTTCAGACAGGGCTAGTGCCAGGAAACTGGAGAAGACCTGATGTGGTACCTCTCCACAAGGGAGGGAGGTTGGAGGAAGCAGACAACTACTGCCTGGTCAGCCATATATCAGTAGTGGGGAAACTGATGGAAACCTTAATAACACAAGACTTGGTAGAGTACCTAGATAAGAATGGTTTGCAGGATGACATGCAACATGGGTTCATGGTGGAAGGGTCATGCCAGATGAAACTTATCACATTTTCTGACTGGATCACTCTGGAACTAGACAGAGACCTTACAGTGGACCTCCTCTACTTTGATTTCAGTAAGGTCTTTGACTCTGTGCCACACAGCTGCCTGCTGTAAAGTTGGAGAACCTGGCTGAAGTGAAGTGCATAATCAGTTGGGTAGGTAATTGGCTTAGGGACAGAAAACAGAGAGTAGTGGTCAATGGGGTAAGGTCTGATGAAGGTGCAGTCACTAGTAGTGTGCCTTAAGGCTCAGCGTTGGGGCCAGTCCTGTTTATTGCCTTTACCACTGACATCTGAATAGGTATTCAGGGCAAAATTGCTCTGTTCACAGACAATACCAAGCTAGGAAGAAGGGTTGACAGCTAGAAGGCTTAGGGACCTACAAAAAGACCTACAGAGGCTAGAAAGATGATCCCTCATCTGGCAGCTGAAGTTCAATGCAAAAAAATGTAAAGTGATGCATTTGCGTAAAGGGTGCCAGAGTGCCACCTTAGCGGAGTCCAGCTGAGCTCCACACAGGAAAAACGGGGCCCAGGTGTCATCATAAGCAGCACCCTTAAACAGACAAACCAATGCAACAAAGCTTATAGCAAGACCAACAAAATGCTGGGGTGCATAGGGAGGGGATTCAACTGCAGGAGGAAGGAGGTACCACTGTCACCCTGCAAGTCCCTGGTAAGGCCCCGTCTGGAGTACTGTGTCCAGTTTTGGAGTCCACATCTGAAAAAGGATATAAACAGTTTGGAAGCTGTCCAGAGAACAGCGAAGTATGAAGTGGTGCCAGCTAATCAGAAGGTTGTGTTCACATAACCCTTTTTGTAATTAAAAAAATGAGTTTCCAGCGCAGATGGTTCCAAAGTAGTCTTTTTTTTTTAACCTTGTGTTTATGCTCCTAATCTGCCTCCTCCCTCCACTCTCTCCGACATCTTCTGTGGACCCTCCAGTTCCCGTCGTGATCTGCCCCTAGAGTGCTTTGTCCATACACACTCCCCTGAAGACTCCCGGTATACCCCCTGAGTAGAGGTGGAAAGGGAACCCCTGTCACTTACCTCTCTCCAAACCAGCATTCTGTATGTGTGTGTGTAGACCCTGCACAGCGGAGTCCGCCCCGATGAGCCCCGAAGATGTCCAGTGGAGGCGTCTTCACCTAAGAGGGGCCGAGGTGTTTTTTCCTGATTTCTTCCCCCTGATGTCAGCATGCAGTGAGGGGCTATGACCTAGGAGGCACGCTGAGACGTACCTCCCGCTCCACTCCTCTGCTGACATCCACCCAATCTACTTGCTGCTTCTCCACCTACCACGCCATCCACCTGAGCTCCCCCAGGTGGCGACATTGTAGCGGGAGGCTGCAGTTTCCCCCCTGGAGAAGGAGCGTTGCCATTGGGTGCTCTATCCTTCTCTGCCCGGCCGACACCCGATGACCTGTGCTCGTTCCCAAACAAAGGTCGCTGGTGTGGTGCGAGGTGTGGCGTCCAGCACCTCAACCTCAGCACCACCGGGCCAGCAGTCTTTTTGACAAAATTATTTTAAAGAGTTCAAACTTTGGAATTGTTAAGGCAGGATTTTTTTTCTATTACTGAAAGCTTGGCTTCAGGTCAAGATCATAAAGGAGTTACATGGATATCGTTTTAATTATTTATTATTTAAATGATCTATCATTTTGATAATCAGTAGTCAAATTAATTGCCAATTGTAAATGTTTACTGGTGAATATTTCTAGCCCTGTCATTTCAAAAGCTAGCCTTTTTTCAAATAAATTATATTAGACAGCTTTAACTTTAAAACCACTAGGGAGAGAAACAATATATATACAGAGTATATATATATATATATATATATATATTTTTTTTTTTTATGAGAGCTTGGAGTCATTGCAACATCATCAATATTATAGTGATATAGTTATTTATTATAGATTATTTAAATTACCAATACTTTAATGATCAATAAATAATTTTTACTTGCAGTTCTTACAAAATGTCTTCACTCTTTCACTTGTTTTATGTTTGGCTCACATTCATACTAAATGAATAAGATGACACTAATTTGTATAATCATAGTCTACTGGTAAGGAATAGCAGTTGTTTCATTGATTACAAAAAGACGATTATAATGAAATTCCTCTTTCTCTTCTAATTCTAGTCCCCAAATTTGCAGATTTTATGAAGGACCAACTGTGGGAACTTGTTGCACACCAACAGACAGGAGAAAGCAGCTTTAAATGTACCACGTGTGAGAGGAATTTCCCTGATCAGTTCACCTTCATTAAACACAAGTTTAGAGAACATCAGCAAATTCACAAAGCAAAGAGCTCTCAGGCAACACTGGCAGAATTTAAATCTATGACTCATGAGAAGACATTTACTCGACTGGGAAGTCTCTCTTTGCATAGGCAGATGCCACAAATTCAAAATTTAGATTCAACACAGAGGATATTTAAATGTACTGTTAGTGGAAAATGTTTCCCAAATAGATCACGTCTTACCAAAAATGAAGTGATGCACACTGGTCTGAAGGTGAAACCATTTACACGACTGGGAAGTCTCTCTTTGCCTAGACAGTCGCCACAAATTCACAATTCAGATTCAACACCAAAGGCTTTTAAATGTACTGTTTGTGGAAAATGTTTCCCAACTAGATCACGTCTTACCAAACATGAGGTGACTCACACTGGTCTGAAGGTGAAACCATTTGCATGTACCGAATGTGGGAAATGTTTTCAGTGGAAGGGTGAACTATCAGACCATCAGAGGGTACACACAGGAGAAAGACCCTTTCCGTGTACTGAGTGTGGGAAAAGTTTCACTATGAAATCATCTCTTAATAAACACCACAGGATTCACACTGGAGAGAAGCCTTTTAAGTGTACTGTGTGTGGGAAAAGTTTTGGAACTAAATCAAATCTAAAAAAACATGAGTGGATTCACGCACGAGAGAAACCTTTTAAATGCGCTAAATGTGGGAAGAGTTTTGCACGCAAGTATGTACTCGCAAACCATCAAAGGTTACACACAGGAGAGACCCCTTTTAGATGTGGCATGTGTGGGAAGAGTTTTAATCTAGAGAGCAGCTTCTTAAGCCATCTTTGGATTCATGCTGGTGAGACACCGTATAACTGTAGTACTTGTGGGAAATGTTTCACATGCAAGTCATCTCTTGTTAAACATCAGCAAGTTCATACAGGAGGCAAACATTTTAAATGCCCTGTCTGTGGAAAGAGATTTCAACGGAAGGATGTACTGCTAGTCCATCATAGGTTGCATACAGGAGAGAAACCATTTAAATGCACTGATTGTGGGAAGAGTTTTAGATCAAAATATGCACTGACGTGTCATCAGAAGATACACACAGGAGAAAAGGTTGTAGGCGTTGCCCCAGCAATGAAGTATTTCAAATGTACAGACTGTGGGAAGAGTTTTAGATGGCATTACAAACTCATAGTCCATAAAAGGATTCATACAGGTGAGAGACCTTTTAAATGCATTGACTGTGGGAAAAGTTTTAGACAGAAAAACAACTTCTCACGTCATCTTTGGATACATGCAAGAGAGAAGCCTTATAAATGTACTGTGTGTGGAAAGTATTTTGCAACTAAATCATTTCTTACCCAGCATCAATGGCTCCATACTGGGCAGAGTCCTTTTATGTGCATGGAGTGTGGGAAGAGTTTCATTTATAAATCATGCCTTACTAGGCACCACAGGCGGTTTCATACAGGACAGACAAAAGATCATTAACATTTGTCATTTGAGACAAATCAAGTTTGGAAGAAAGAATGAAAACATAGTGGAACTTGCAGCCTCATCAAAATCCTCTGCTAGTAAGTGAAACACCTTACAAACTGCAGAAGGCAACTGTTAAAGGAATATCACGAGGATTAGGAACGTAAAATCTGAAATACTGAAAAAGTTAGAACATCCATTTCTAGTTATCATATGCACCCATCATGTGATTTTTTTTATAGCTGTGAAGTTCCTGTGTATACAATAATGCTATTTTCATTATTTTAAAGAGATCATTGGCAGATCTGAGAGACTAAGACAGTTTCAGTTGTGAACATGCACTGATAGAAGCAAGAGGCCCATGAGATTTCCCCTAGCTGGGAAGTTAGTTCTTTTGTGTTATACACTGCTATCCCATGAACCATCACTATTTTTTTTTCATTTCATTTATTTGAATTTGCAGGTAGGTACATTGGAATATGCATTCCTTTTTCAGGTACAACCAGAAGTTGAAGTAATAACAACTAGTGGTGACTATATTTTACAGTTACTCACCATTACTCTAACTCTGCTATTGACTGCTTTTACAGCTTGATGGCAGTACATTTTCCCATATACAATGGTTATCCTGTTGAAAATAACTGTATTCTCCATTTCATATTGCATCCCTCATCTGCCATCTTGGGCAGTCTCCCAGTCCTGTACTGCACCTTTTCTCTCACTTTTTCCTCACTGCTTAACCTCCAGCAGTGGATTCCTTGGGGACAGTGTTCCCCTCTGGAAGTCAAGCCATCAGGGGTAGATTAAAATAATTGGGCAGGGCCCCAAGGTTTAGCTGAGGCCCCTGCAGAGGAACAACAAACCTGCCATGCACTGCTGGAGTATAGAAATGCCAAGATACACAGAGCGGCTGAAAATCCATTCATGTTCATTCAAAATCTCAATGTGCTGTCAAGTGCAAAAAGGCAATGAGATGGTATAGCGCTTCACCCAATCCTAGTCTTCGTCAGGGGGCCCCAAACTTCTGAAGCTCACTAGTGAGAGGTAGCCAGCGGGTCACAGACCTGATTGTGGCAATTAGCCAGTTATTTTTGTATCATCTTATTGCTTTTTTGCACATGAAAATACATTGGGAGTTTGAATAAATGTGAATCAATTTTCACCTACTTTGTGCATCTTGGTATTTCTATACTCCAGCAGTGTGCAGCAGGTTTGTTGTTCCTGGTGACTGTGTGTGAGAGGGAGCCTTCCCTTCTGCTGCAGCACAGCTCCTGAGTTTCTGCGAGCATGGCTCAGGGGTGAACGGAGTGTGCTCCTGCCAAAAGACAGGGCCCCTTAATTCTCTGCCTCAGTCCTGATTTTTTGATTTCTGCAGCAGGGCTCCCAGGCTTCTGTTGCAGGTTTTGTTCATTCCAGCAGCGTGAATTATTCATTTCTCTAGAAAAATGCAGTCCTGCCATTGGCTGAACTATAATGTGGTGTCATCAGTGACATCACAGGCTAAGCACAGAGGAGGAGTTTCTGGATAAAGGAGGAGATGGGTCCCAGGTGGTGTGACAGAAAACAAAATAAAAAACAGAATTCCAAGGAACCTTGAATGTAGCCCCGTGTAACACTGAATGTTTTTTGTTTACTGTATGTTTCTTGATTACTTGAATTACCACTGTGTTTCACAACGTGGCAGCATATGTCCATTTTGAATTGTCTTGTGTGTTCCCACCTGTTTAATGCATTTAGTCTTTGGGGTCTGCACGTTTTATTTTTGATTTTCGTTAAATTTCATGCCTTTGTTGGTTTTTTTTTGTACATTTCATGAATGGATCCTGTATGCTGGTAAAGCATCAACACACATCTATTAATCACATCCAAGTATACTACTATTTCTAACATTTTGACTGTAGTTTATTACCTTAATGTATATTACCTGTGTTAAATCTAGCGGGAGACTTTATTTTACGCCATATAAGCAGAGTTAAATAGCCATATATTCATAGGTATTTCAAATTTCTTTTCAACTTTCTTATTTATATTAATTTGCTATTTATTCATATTGATTTATCATAATAAAAGTATTTTATTACATGCTTTTATTTTTCTTTTTGTTTTGTTTGTACTGATATAACCCTTTACTTTATGGTCTGTCATTGTAACAAATGTTACACTATTTTGCAAGTTACGTATATATATCTATCTGTATCTGCTTGAATCTCCAAGATGGGGACTGTAATGATTTATGGTGAATGTTTATTTTTCGTACTTTTTGAGGATTTCTTGTGTTTCCTGTATAATGTCTAACAAAACTCAAACATGGAAAATGCATAAAAATAAAGTTTAAAAAAAAATATACAGCCTGCTACACGACATCTCTGGATTAATTGCATAACTATATCAATGTTTTCACTTGCACTGAAAGGGTAAGCATTAGTACCATCTGACTGTGAGCAGCACAAACATATGATGCTCCATCCTCGTGTCAGCTGAAAATTCATGTGATGAAGAGGGAAAGAGCAGCTCCAAGCCCGTGTGGTGTTCACTGAAAATGACCATGGCACTACAAAACTCAAGGCACCCACTGTCCAAGCAAAAATAGCAGATTTCTCGGGGAAAAAAACATTGTGGAAATAAATGGAAAGAAAAAAGGGCAGGAGGAATCCCCTGGCTAACATCTTGCATTTCTTTTCTATTTCTGCAGTTTTTTTTTTGTTTCAGATGTCTGTTTCTGTTTTGTGTTTGGGCCATGAATGTCTCGATGTCTGTTTTGCTGTGAACACTTGCACACTTACCTGCAAAAGTTCAAACTGGCTAAACCCAATTCATGTTGGACTCCTGTTCACTTGGCATTTAACCAATCAAATGGGAATTAACCTTTCAGTTGTTAATGATTGTCAAGCATGGGTGTTGGAAGGCATATTTGGTGTACTTTGCTGAGTACAGTAAAATCTTAAAAATCCAGGGGCAACATGAGCCTCAGGCTAGGGCAACAAACACAGTCAAGGCCTGATGTACACGGTGAACTGTTTTCCCCTACTTGGGTGCATTAGTCTGAGATTGTGAATGACCTTTGTAAGATGTGTGGGTGCTAAACTTAGAGGCCGTGATGGTATGAGTGACCCAGTTGAGCATACTTGCATGAGTGCCAGTGTAAATGGACTTCTGTTAAGCTGGTTACCTTGATGTGGTACAGAGGCTTATCACAATGTATTCAAAACTTTGCAACTAAAATCAGACAACCTCTGTCTGTTTGGTAGTGTGTGTGCTAGATGAAATGTGAATTTATTAGGATCATTGGCTTACTACATATTGTTGACTGAAATGAGGGTAGGACAATGTCTGTATGGTGGGCAGCACATCTTTTAGTTTGTGTTTGTAGAGGGGGCAATAGTTCAGTCAACTCTTGAGTACAAGTTTAAAATTGCTGGCTACACCCCTGTTGCCAGGCAGCCTCCAGTCACTGCAAGACCCACAGAGGAAGTAGACTGCAACTACAGTGCAGTAAATGGTGTGCCAAATCTTGTTCCCTCACATTATCACTCTGATTAGAGACTGCTTACCTCAGGATAGCGATACTAAGCCTAATTGATTTGATTGCCTTCTCTGTACAAAGGGGACAGGTAGTGGGTCTGGTGTTTTTGGACTTGCCCAAAGCCTTTGGTAGCATAGACTACCAAATTCTGATTGACTGGCTTTTGGATATTGGCATCTCGGAGGAAACCTACAACTGGTTTAGTTCCCACTTAACTGGTAGAACACAGCAAGTATTAATTGTAGGGAGTTATCTAACGTAGCTTTAGTACAAAGAGGTGTCCCCAAAGGATCCATCTTAAGCCTCGTGATGTTTTTAATTTATATAAATCAACTTATTAAGTTAGCTGAAAACACAAAAATAAGGCTATATGTGTATGATACTGTAATTGTGGCAACTGGTACTAATAATGAACTACTTAGGAAAAATCTTCAAAAAGACTTCTCAAGAATAATGTATGTGGTTGAGTCCAGATTAGTTCTAAATAATAAAACATCTAAAATTATGGTGTTTAAAAATGGGAAAACCAAAAAAGGAAGCAAAAGTTATGAAACTGAAGTTCAAACAAATAACAAATTCCTAGCCCAGGTTACAGAATACAAGTATTAGGTATGCAGCAATTCTCCAAAAAGGGCAATATTTTTGGAGTTTAATGTACCCATCCTACACACACCCACATCATACGTCATCTGAAAGCTTATTTTATGTACGTTTAGATGAGGTATGATGTGGAGCTGTCAAGTGGAGCCATAAGCCTGTAGGTGAGATTAAACAATGGTACCCAAAATGAGAAACTGTCATTTTTTGCACAGTTCCAGAAAACACTACAAGATGACTATGGCTCCAGTTTTTACTGTTTAAGTTAATGTCAACACTTTAATGTTGTGTTTGTTGGTCAAAGCTACCAAATGACAGTGTATTAAAATATTTTTATTGATTTTGCATTAGCTAGTATTTCTTTTTCAGAAATGATGGCACTGATTAGCATACGGCAAAAATGGCGATTATCAACATTTTGTAATATACTAAAATGAAATGTTTTCACATTGCAGATTCTTAATTGTCGAAGTGTTTCACAAGTGATTATAATAGTTTTCTATATTTTCAATTAAAATTTGCTGCTCAGATCAGTCTCACACTGAAGGTTGTGCACCGGTAGCAGTAGAGTGTGTGCCCGTAGTTTGTGCTGCATAGTGGGTAGATATAAATGTACATGAATTCCTAATGTAATGCTTCTCCATTTGTAAGCTTTTGTACATAAATGTAACATCTAGTCTACCTTATAGAAGGTTTTAATTTGTGATTGCCTATGCATGCAGTACTAGCTTTTGAAATATTCTAGAAACTAGCTTTTTAATTCAGTGACACGTATGCACAGGTCAGTATTAGTGTCGAGATGACAATAGATCGATTCATACTGGGCTTCAATCAAAGTGCTCACTAAACAAAACTGGCAGTTTTGATACTAACATATAGATGTAATTTATATCTAATTTGGCACAAGTCTGTATACTTGTACACAATGAAAAATGGTGGTAGTAGTGGTGGTAATAATACTAACAATATACATTTTGAATTTTACCCCTACAAGGAAGTTACAGTGTATGAAGACATGGAGGATACATTGCCCCTTAAAGCTTACATCAAAGAGTAAAAGACTCTCCACAAACTTTTAAAAATGTTTTATTTGTCAAGAAAATCAACAGAATGCAAACTGTCAAAAGCCACCAGAGCTGGACAGAATTTTGTGATGCCTGCAGCAGAAGTCAGGAGAGATGAATTGTATGGCGGCTACTGGATGAGTTTTCTAGTTTACATGATGTACCACAATACTCTATCACAGGGGTTTCAGAAATACACAAGCAAGTTGAATTTGGCACATGTCAGAGTTGTATTCAACCCAGGAAAGAAAATGGGCTCTGAATTTGATCAGACAACATCAAGTTCACCTGCTTCTACAGCTACAAGAGTAAGTGTGTCCTCCAGCAATTGGTCCTGTTGCATTGTTTGCTTGAGAAAAACGCACAAGAAAGTCAAACTTCATAAAATTGAAACATTTGAAGGAGCAACCAATCAAAGGGAGGCAGCACTTCAAAGAGGAGATGATGACATGTTGCTCAAAATATCTGAGGAAGACTTGATTGCTAATGATGCAGTTTCACTAAAAATGCCTTTCTTCCTACTTGAGTAAAACGAATCTGAAAGCAATACCATCTAGTTCCGGTCTGAAAGCAATACCATTTAGTTTCACTGCAACAATACAGTCATCTTATGACCTTGCATGTTATCAGCTGATTGGAAAGATAGACAGTGATCTTGTGTACAATAAGAAGGCTCTTTTCCTGTCCAAACTGCTACAAAGATATAAAGCCCTATTTCCCTCAGATGTAGAAACTGAAAGCAATTCCAGTAGCAAATTACAGGCAAGATTAGAAAAACACCATGGTTCTGCAATTTCATTCCATGCATAGCATGGACAAAGCAAGTCTACCATTGTCCTATGCAGCACAATAACATTAGCTGATGCTATCCAAGCTGCTAATAATCTGAAGCAGGAACTTAAGTCATCCAGATGTTTTGTGGATATTCTTCTGGTGCGTGAGCCTGATGAGCAGCTTTCGAATGAACAAGTGGTTTTGTATAATGCCGCTTCAATCCTTTGGTCTGAATTAGCAAAAATGAAGCCCTCAGAACATTATCCAAAGCCAAAGGAATGTGGTTTACAGAGGTCAGCAACTTTTGTGCACCAGTTGATGCAGGAGTTTGTCATTTGATTGACAGACAAAGAGGCATATAAATCAGCCAGCAATGAGTATCATCCTTTTGAAGACATTCAAAGAAGGTGCCTCTCAGTTGCATCGTGCATAGTATTTAACTGTTCCAAAATGATCACACCACTGCACATAAGCCTTGCTGCATAACTACATGAATTTTGGGTATCATAATTTAATTGATATACTACACCTTCATGGATTCTGCATTAATTATGATGAACTGAGGTGATTCATGACTAGTGCTGCAAAAACTGAAGTAGAAAGACTCCAAGGAGGTGTGTTCATTCCAAATGGAATTGTAACACTTCATGCTGGTGGAATCCATGAAGGAGATGCTAATATAGACTTTCTGCAGACTGTTCTTGAAATACAACTCTAGCCACTGAATGGAAGTTATTCTTTCCATCAATGGTCTCCATGTTGTTGTCTCCTGGAAGAACTAGCTCACTCTAACTGGGACCTCATCCTTAGATGCTGTAACATGAATGCTGCCCTTATGCACTTCCGGAATACCTTCCTTGGCGCCTGGGATAAACATGCCCCCCTGCGCTGTGCTAGGGTCCGAGGGTCTCACCTTCCCTGGATTTCATCCGAGCTGATAGCATGTCAACAAGCCCGTGACAGGGCGTGGCGAATTTACAAATCTACACTCCTTCCAGGTGACAACATCACCTACCGCTTGCTCCGAAACAAGTGAACAAAGGCCATCTGCTTAGCAAAGGCCGAATATTATAACACCCTAAACTCCCTTTTCTCCCCCCCGACAACAAATCCCCCCCTCCTTCTCTCCCAAGGGACTCTACACTCTGACCCCCTGACGGTAGCCTCCGAGTTCAATTTCTACTTCATTACATGTGCATCGACCCTCCTGGACTCCCTTCCTTCAGTAACCCCGCCCAATCTCCAGACAGCTACCCCCTCACCGCCTGGCCAGAACCCTTTCTCATTTAGACAGATCTCCCCCATCGAAACCTTAGATGCCCTTCACTCCCTGAATCCTGCCAAAGGAAAATCTCCCGACAGTCTCGACAGCAAACTCCTCTTCCTATCTGCCCCTGCCATAGCTACTCCCCCTGCTGCCATGCTAAATCTCTCATTCACCACTGAATCACTCCCCATGGAGTGGAAACATGCCACTGTCCTACCACTACCAAAAGGAGGTGACCCTACCTCCGCTGCTAACTACTGCCCCATCTCCCTCCTCCCCACTCTCGCCAAACTCCAGGAACACCTCGTACTATCTCAACTCTCCTACTTTCTCTCTGAAACTAACTTCATTGCTCCATTCCAGTCTGGTTTTAGAAAAAGCCACTCCACCACCACCTCCCTACTAAGACTCATGGATTCCATCCTCTCTGGGATGGACAAAGGACAAATTATATCCACAATTTTCATCGACCTAGCCAAAGCTTTCGGACGGTATCCCACTCCCTCCTATTATCCTGCCTGTCAGGTGCTGGGTTATCGGCATCAGCCACAAATTGGTTCAGAGCCTATCTATAAATTAGAACCCAATCTGCAAAAATAGCTGACTACACCTCCCCCTGCTCCCTATTACCATCGGCGTCCCCCAGGGCTCAGTCCTTGGCCCCATCCTCTTCTCCATCCTACTAAATGATCTGCCAAAGGCTTGCTCTACTACCTCAATCCACGCTGATGACACAGTCCTCTTTACATCCGTCCGGACCTATGAAGAAGTCACCTCTAATCTCCAGACCGACTTCAACAAAGTACAACACTGGTTTAACTCCAACCAGCTCTCCCTAAATGCCAAGAAAACAGTCTCTATGACTTTCGGCACTAGACAGAGGCTATCCAGACTTACATCCCCTCTGATCTTCTGTACCCTGAATAACACTGTCCTTGAAGACGTGCCCTCCTTTAGGTACCTGGGGGTCTGGCTTGATCACCACCTCGCCTTTTCCACACACATGGACGGCATCCTGTCAAAACTGCGCCCTAAGCTTGGTGCACTCTATAGAAACCGCACTAGTCTCCCACTTCCTGTGAAATGTGAAATAGTCCTGAAAATGATTCTACCTTCCTTCGACTACTGCGATGTTGTCTACAGCTCTGCCCCCAAGTCCACCCTATCCAGACTGGACCCCCTATTCAATGCTATCTGCCGCTTCGCCCTTGATGCCCCCCCCGTACCCATCACTGCGAGCTCTTCCATTCGCTGGCCCTTTCCATCCCTGAGCAACCGGCGCCTACTTCACAGGGCTAAATTTGTTTCTAATTTCTGGCTCGGTTCCCTTCCGCCCTACCTCATCTCCTCCCTATCGTCCCTGCCAACCCCAGCCCACGGCCTCAGGTCTACTGACTCCAGGCTATTAGTAATCCCTCACCGAAGGACCTCTGCAAGCCAATCGGCTTTCTCTTACCTCCTCCCTAAGCTCTGGAACGACCTGCCGGCCCAAATCCGCCATTCCTCCTCCAAACAGACTCTATCCTCTGCCCTCACTAACTTCTATGCACCCAATTGTACATGCCCCTGACCTCCTCCCTTCCTTGCCTGATTCTCTCTCCCACCCCGATCTCCCTCCTCACCTTACGCGGCCTGATCAGTGGCTTGGCCTTCGCCCCAATGACTAGCTTATAAATTGCCCTAAACAACCCATGCACTAACCCACTCATGGCACTTCTCTGCTATCCCCCTTCTTATTATCCTGACAACGTCTTCCCTAAGTCAACCCTCTCACCTTTCGCTGTGTATACTACCCAGACCTGTCACCTCTCCCTGGCCCCAAGCTCAGGCTTCCAGTTCTATCAGCCAATTTGGTGCATTATACTTCAGACTAATCTTTAGATAGTAGGCACTTATGTAAGTGTGAATAGTTCTAGATGTGTAATCAAGTATGTCATATCACCCTCTTTGTGGCACATGTATGTAGTGTCTTCTCATGTAGCAAGTTTGTAAAGCCACCCTTAACTATGTAACAATTGTTCGAATTGCTTGACTCCAATGTTCAACCTATTGATTGTTTTATGTATACCCTCCTCCCTTGTACCCCCCTCCCAGGTCGCACCATGAGACGAGCATCTTGTTGCTCAGTGTGCCTCTCCTGGTGAAACATTTTCAATAAATACTCAGCACAAGTTAGCTGATGTGCCCTTCCTTGGTACCGATCTCTTCAGTCCGGGAGTGGCAGGTCACCTCCAGCGCATACAGCAGTCCAATGCCACCTTGGGATGCCACTTCTGCAAAGGGTTCTTCAGGCAAGAACCAGCAGAAGCACAAGAAGAAGCCTTTTCTGCACTCTTCTCCTGCAGTTAGACAGCCCTCCTTCCAGGGAGGTCAGCAGCAACAGCAGGCTCAAGCTTGGCGCCTCAGGCCCAAGCAGGGTCCAGGAGCCTACTCCTCTAAGCCTGCTCAGTGACGGGTCAAGGGTGGCCACCCCTACACCCATCATGCCAGTTCTGGGTCCTCCCATGGGGGGTCAGCTCGGCCACTTTCTTTCCACATGGTCCGGTATCACTTCGAACAGGTGGGTCCTGGAAGTGGTCGGTCGGGGATTGCTTCTAGAATTCAAGCAGTACCTCCCTGCTGAGCTCGTGCCCCTCGGGAGGAAAGGATCTCAGTTTGCACTCAGCCGGCCCTTCGGGATGACATTGCTCTGCTCCTCCACAAGGAGGCGGTAGCTCCAGTGCCGGATCCTCCTACAGACCCAGGCTTCGTGTCCAGGTACTTTCTGGTGCCCAAGCGGATGGGGGTTGGCGCCCCATCCTAGATCTCCATGACCTGAATCAATATCTCAGGTCTTGCACCTTCCGGATGGTAACTCTGAATCAGATCATACCACATCTGTAGCGAACCATGTGGTTCTGTTCACTGGATCTACAGGACGCGTTTTTCCACGTCCCAATCCATCCGTCCCACCAGCGGTTGCTCCACTTCAGGGTGGAAGGGAACCTGTACGAGTCCCAAGCCATGCCGTTCGGCCTGTCATCGGCCCCTCGGGTCTTCACCAAGAGCATCGCAGTGGTGGCGGCCCATCTACGGCGTCAAGGGGTTCGGATATACCCCTACCTCAACGATTGGCTCCTGGCGGGTTCCTCCGTGCAGGAGGTGGAGTCCAGGGACCTGGCCCTACGAACCTGTTCCCAATTAGGCCTCCTGATCAACGAGGCCAAGTCAGAACTCATGCCCTCTCAGGTGATGGGCTTTATCAGGGCAGAGCTTGACTCTCGTCCAGCCAGAGCTCGGCTCCTGGTGGACAGGGTGGAGGTTCTTTCCTCCTTTGCCCAATCATTTCTGGTTGGGCACTTGCGCCCTGCCTGGGACTTCCTGTGCCATCTGGGTTACACGGTGGCGTGCATCTCAGTGGTACGTTGGGCCAGATTGCACATGCGCCCCCTCCAGTGGAAGCTGGCCGCTCAGTGGACTCAGCATTGGGGTCAATTTGACCAGCTGGTCACTGTCACCCAGAAGATGTGGGACACTCTCCAATGGTGGTCCCAGGTCATCTGCAGGAAAGGATCCCATTTGTCCACCCCGAGCCGACGGTCATTCTCACGACCGATGCCTCTCTCTTGGGCTGGGGAGCCCACATGGGGGACAACAGAGACCACGGGTTCTGGACCCCCAAGGAGTCCTGATGCCACATCAACCTGCTGGAGCCCAGAGCAGTCAGACTGGCACTGTCAGCTTTCACTCCTCAGCTCTGGGGTCAAGTGGTTCAAGTCTAGATGGACACTACCACGACCATGTACTACCTCAACAAACAGGGCGGCACACACTCCTGTCTGCTATGCAAGGAGGCACTCCGGATCTGGACCCTCGTCAGCTGGCTGGAGGCGGATCTCCTTGCCATCCATGTGGCAGGAGTCTCGAACCAACTGGCGGATGCTCTCAGCCGAATAGGCCAGACATCCCATGAGTGGTCTCTCCATCCAGAGGTAGCTTACAATCTGTTCTCCCATTGGGGCAAACCGTTGGTGGACCTGTTTGCCTCCAGGGAGAACACCAAGCTGAGGCTGTACCATGCTGCCCCTCAGCAGGGCTCGCTGCAGGGGGATGCCTTCTCGAGGCCGTGGACCCCAGGCCTCCTCTATGCCTTCCCTCCATTTCCCTTGATCCACAAGGTGTTACTCAAGGTGAGGAGGGACAAGGCGAAGGTGATCCTGGTAGCCCCAGATTGGCCCCGCCAGTTCTGGTATCCAGATCTCCTCAGCCTCAGCTGCAGGGCCCTGGAGCAGCTTTGTACATGCCCAGACCTGATATCATTGAACAAGGGGAAGGTATTCTGTCCGGACCTTCAATCCCTGCACCTCACAGCCTGGTACCTGAGCGGCTAGAGTTCCAGGCTCTGGGTCTTTCCCAGGATGTCTACACAGTTGTGCAGGCATCTCGTAAGGAGTCGACCAGGAAATGTTATGCCTTCACATGGAAAAGGTTTTCCATTTGGTGTCAGGGTAAGAGCCTGGACCCCTTATCCTGCTCTGTGGCTAACATTTTAGACTACCTTTGGTCTCTCTCCAAAGGGGGTCTATGGTCATCGACCGTTAGGCTGCACCTGGCAGCCATTTCCGCTTACCGGGCGTGGGCCGGTCAGTTGACATTGGCACAGGAGACAGTGGTCGGGCACTTTTTCAAAGGTCTGGATCACATATCCCCTCCGGTGCGTGAACCTCCACCTCCGTGGGATCTTTTGCTGGTTTGGCAAAGTTCATGGGCAAGCCATTCGAACCCATGCACAAGTGTGAGCTCTCACACTTGTCCTGGAAGACTGCCTTCCTGGTGGCTATCACATCAGCCAGAAGGACAGGGGAGCTCCAGGTGCTTTTGGTGGACTCCCCTTATCTGGTCTTTCACAGGGACAAAGCTGTCCTGTGCTCCCACCCGAAATTCCTTCCAAAGGTGGTGTCAGAGTTTCACCTTAACCAGGTGTTGACTCTGCCAGTATATTACCCTAACTACACCTCGGACGCCGAGTACAGGCTCCATACTCTGGACCTTAGACATGCTCTCTCCTACTACAAGGAGAGGATGGCGGAAATTTGGGGAGAGGTTCGCCAGCTGTTTGTCACCTACGCTGAAGCCACTTCTGGCAGACCTGCAGCCAAACTGACCATTGCAAGATGGATTATATCATGCATAGGTCTGTGCTATGAGTTGGGCAAGGAGCCTCCCAGAGGGGTAAGAGCTCATTCTACCTGCCATACTGCTGCATCAGTGGCTGCTTCCAGGGACATCCCTATCCAGGAAATCTGTCGGGCTGCTACCTAGAAGTCAGCAAACACCTTCATTACCCATTACCACATTGACCTTGAGTCACATTGGGATGCTGGTTTTGGGGCCTCGGTTCTCCAGTCTCTGTTTCCTAAGTAGGGGGTGTGCGCCTTGCCTCCCTCCTCCCAGAGAACTGCTAGGAGTTTGCCAAAGAGTGTGGATGAGCAACATATCCACGCTCCTAGAAAAAACAGGTTACTCACCTGTAACAGTAGTTTTAGGAGTGGTATATGTTGTTCATCCACACCCACCCACCCGACCTCCCCGGCTTTAGGCGCACCACCTTGCTTCCAGTGTGCTAAGATCTGGCGTCATGGGGTGGAGCTGAGGTATTTACCACCCGGGTGGGTGGGAGGAGTCAGCTTGAAGACTTCCAGCCAGATTTAAAGGGGAAAGGGACATGCCAAAGAGTGTGGATGAACAACATATACCACTCCTAGAACTACTGTTACAGGTGAGTAACCTGTTTTTGCATTTCACCCTGTAAACCCTATGGAGATATTTATAATTGCCTTCATCTCTCCAGGATGTACATGTTAATAAGCACTGTTTTCTTGTGCTTCCTCAAAGCCCCACCCTCACCCAGTAGCTTACCTGCAGCAGAGTTAAACTACATCTATTTTGAAACTTAATAGCTGTTATTTTATGAAGGGGGAATGGGATCATAAATGGAGAACTGGCCATCTGATCCCTTCCTCTTCCTGGTCCCTATGAAGTCCAGCCACTCCTGGCCTCTGTTTTTTTACATCGGAGTTTGTAGAACATGGGAGCGTGCAGCATAGATAGCAATGGGAGTGTCTTTTACAATATACTTTTCTATGTCTTAGCGGGTCACTTGGGGTCATATCAGTGCCACTGATCAACTAAGAAGGCTCAGGGGCACAGCTGGACTTTGTAGGGACCAGGAAGGGAAAGGTATTGAATAGCAAGCTCTCATTTATGATCTCTTCCCCTTCATAAAATAACAGCTGCAACTTTTGAAATAAATCTAGTTCGGCTCTGGTGCGGGTAAGCTACTGATGGGGGGCTTTGGCAAAGTAAACTGAGATTATCATGATAGGTGCTCCTTAAGGTCCCTTAATCCTCCTTCAAGCATGCTCAACAAAAGAACACGCTTGCAGCAACCTTGGTGCCGCTGTGCCCACTCAGCCTGGAAACACGGATTGCCATGTGTTTCAAGAACTGGATGGATCCCAGGAGGGGAGTGGAGATGCAGTGGGATGAGGGGCAATTCCACACGGAGAAGAACATAACAGCAAAGATACGTGCCTCCATTGTGAATCTGCCCCAGTTAAGCTTTTACTACAGCTGGCCACACCAACAAAGCCTATCTGCATACATGATGTTACATGACAAGGAGTGTTGAAAGTGCTGGCCAATAAAATACAAGATAGAAGTATAGGCAGACACTTCTAAGCATGCAGCTGCATACTTTGTGCTGCTGCCCATAATTAAACAAATAAACCATAAGCCCTCTTGGAGATCTAACATGACTTGACCTCTTTGTCTCTGCTGTAGCCTAGGAGGAGTCAATACTGAGTGAGTGAGTGCAAGTCATCTATGTTTGTTCAGTCATCAACTTATAAAAAAATGGGTATGACCTGGGAGAACATTGGGGGACATACTGGCTGCCTGGGAAGACAGGACTTTACTGACATATTGGTGAAAAAATTAATTAGTCCATGTGAAATCAAAAAGGGAAAGCTTTTTTAATCAAATTTCTTGAGGAAACGGGAAAGATGAGGTTTTTTAGTAGGTAATGGGGGGAGGGTCTGCTACATCCGCATGGGTACCTGGTCTGCTCCCATGCTTATTCCTCTCCTCCCCACTGTGGAAAAAAAGTTCATATGTTTATAAAATGCAGTGGCTGAAGAAACAAGAAGTGACTGAAAGTCACAGTACTGACTCCAGCCAAGTAAGATGAGCTCTGGTCAGAGCCAATACGGCTGCAACATGATGTTATTGATGATGGAAATTATTGTTGTAGAAATATTTGCTTTTACAGTATCACTGCAGTCTTTGTAGGGTGATAACCTAAGAAGAGCATTGTTTTTATAGATACTGTACACCTCAAACTAAAGAAGTCTTGCATGTGGGCTTCCAAGATTCCACAGAATGCTAAGTGGATAGGCACCACAGAAAGGGGGAAGACATAATCAAAGCAACATCTCACAGAATACCAAAGTGGTAAGCACTGGAGAAATGTTGGCGTTCCAGGAAATAAATTATCTGTCTTCGAGAGTGGAGCTCTTGCAGCAGGTAATACCATTAGGACTGAAGCCGGCAGGCATCAGGACCCCACGGAAAACTTGTAGCTAGCAGTCTGATGCAAGGGACCACCCCCGACATCAGCTACACTCAATGTCAGACATGGTATAAAGGGGGCAGTCCCCTGGCGCCATCTCAGTTCTTTTCCCGCCATCGACCCACATAGTTCGGCTCCTCAGATGCCTTCCTTTGCAGTCAACAGCCATCAAATGTCAGAAGTTCTTAGTTCTTCAAAAAACCTTTCAAACAATGCCTTGTGTATGTCGTCATGCTCCCCACCATGGCGAAAGGCAAAGCGTGCAAGTGGGAAGCAGATCCCGGCCAAAGACAACCACGTGGCCTGCCTCCTCTGCCTAGGCCTGGAACACCAGCCTGATACCTGCACACATTGCCAGAAGTTCAACCAAAAGCTGCACGCCAGGAGGGCCAACACATTCAAGACCTTCCTGCTAGAAAAGAAACTTGTGGCCATGCAGCGAGGATCAAGAGCTAACTCATCCTCTCCCACCAGGGATTCCCCACCCAAAGATAGATCATCAGGGGGAAGTTTCACCACAGGGATAAGGATCGGGCCAGGTCTGAATCCCACCCTAAGTCACCAGCCAAGCAGGCCTCATCTTCCTCGTCCTCCAGCTGGAGGTCCGGTTCGGTTCCGGCTCAAGCGTCCAAACCTTCTCGCATGTCTAAGTCCACTCCCGCCTCTTCTCAGGGCAAACATCAGGAGTCAGCCTAGTTGGGACACCATCACTCTTCCCTGGCTCATCAACCCCTAAAACTCTCTGGGTCAACACAGGAAAGTATGTCCAGGGCTCAGGACAGGCCCAGCTCTTCTGATAAGTGGAAGCACTTGGAAGAACCCTCAAGTAGGCAGGAGCTCACCCGGGCTCGGACACCCCCCCTACAACTAAGGTGCTCCCTCCTCCAGATCAGTGCAAGCCTAGCCAGTCACCTACTCGGTCAACCCACTCCCAGATGCCTGGCACGGGGCGGTCGCCGGATGAAGACCAGCCATCCACCCCTCCTCCAAGGGACCAGACGCCTGACAAAGCCACGCCGGATGCCAGACCTACAGACGAGGACAATGCCAGTCATTGGCCTACTGATGCCGGGATCCCGGACCTGATTCCTGCCGAACTAGGCCCCCAGATGCCTGCACCTAAAGACCCGATGCCCAGACCCGGCACCAGCCCCTGTCGTCATCCCAGTAGTGGACATCGGGAGTCTGTTTTCTACATGGTGGAATACAGTGAAAGGGGACCTTCTGTATAGACCCCCAGACACTGTCCCTCTTCCACCACCTATTGGTCCCCCTCCTACCCCAGAGCCTCGGGGAGGGGGAAGGTGAGAACCCACACCTGGACCCTAAGGAGAAGAGAAGAAAACAACCCTCATCTCCATCTCTTTTTCTCCCTCCTTTCACGTCCTTCTCAGATGAGGACGATGTGGATTCAGAGCCTTACTCTGACGGGGAATTCTGTCCTCCCTCCCTGGGACCTAAAGATTCTCCACAGTCCTCCCTGGATGATTACTCATTTCTAGATATTATGAGGCACATCCAGGCTATATACAAGTGGGACATGGAGGATCTGGACCAAGAGTGCAAGTGCCTGGCCAAGTTCCGCAGCAAGAAGGAACCCAAACCATTGGTGATTCCACTGTTCATGGAACCATTTCAGGGCGTAACATGCCTCACCTGGCGTACACAGTCTTCCATACCAGCAATCCCTCAGAAGGAGGACAGACTTTATAAGCCTCTGAAGTCCGAACCCTTTCTGGCCGAACAACCGAAGGCCAATTCGTTGGTCCTCACAGTCTCCCATGGCAGGTGTTCCCAGCCAAAGCACTTGAGTTTCCAACCCCCGGATCCCGTCTCTAAAAAGTTAGGTGGTTGGGTCTGAAAAGTCTTCTCCTCAGCCACTGGGGCCAACAGATCTTTGAACTTCATGACCCACATGATTACCTACCAACAGTCACTGTGGAGGAAGACAATGGACATCGTTGAAGCTATGCCTGACTCTGCCTCCAAACAAGGTGTGTGCTCAGTCGGGATTAGATGTCGACAAACATGCCTTTAGGTGTTCTTACAATGCCGTGGATATGGCCTCCAGATCAGCCACCTCGGGGGTCTGCATGAGAAGGCAGTCATGGCTTAGACTCACAGGTTTCCAACCAGACCTACAAGAGTCTATTATGGATTCCCCCTTTTAGGGTCCCATTCTGTTCAGCCCAGAAGTTGAACAAATGGTTAAGCAACTTCAGGAGTCAAGAAAAGCAGTGGCTGACATGCACCGCATGTATAAATCTCAACCTCAGGAACCCCGCTGACACCCTTTTCGCAAAGGACAAGGGCAGAGACAGAGGAGTAAACAGTCCCACAGTAAGGGGTTCAAGAGGTGGGGTCACCCTGCCCCTAAAGGTTCCCAGGGCCCCAAGCAGCCCAGAACTCCCAAGGCCCCCCACCCTCTCAGCCTGATGCTCTCTGCCCCCCTCCTCCCTTCAGGGACAGGGAGAGCAAGAAGGTAGGAGGGCAGTTTGTGCTCTACCCACTCGAATGGTCCAGTATCACTGCGGACCAATGTGTACTAGATACCATTCAAAAAGGGTACATGACAGAGTTTACCTCTATCCCGCCGACAACCCACCCCTCACCCATTGTCCACGGAACACAGTCTCCTTCTAGAAGCGGAGATTCAACAGCTCCTAGAAAAAGATCCATCCAAAAGGTGCCACAGGCCCAGAAGGGAAAGGGTTACTACTCCCGTTTCTTCCTGGTCCCGAAGAAAATGAGAGACCTTCATCCCATTCTGGATCTGAGCCAGCTCAATCTCTGTAAAAATACCAGAGGTTTCAGATGGTCACTCTTGCAGGTCTCGGTTGTGCTCCCTGGATATGCAGGACACCTACATGCATATCAAGGTTCTGAAATCTCACAGAAGGTTTCTGCACTTCAGCTTCCAGGACGACACTACCAATTTAGGGTACACCCCTTAGGCCTTTCTCCCACCCCCAGGGTTTTCACCAAGTTTCTAGTGGTGGTAGCGGGGGCCCTCTGAAGGAGAGGCCTCTTCGTCTACCTTTACCTGGATGTTTGGCTCCTCTCCACTCGGGTGGAGGAGGAGCTTCTAATCACCTTGCAAGAAACACAGGCTTTATTTTCCTCCCTGGGGAACACAGTAAACTGGCCAAAATCACACCCTTGGCTGACCCCAAGACTGCAATTCGTAAGGGCTATTCCGGACACTGGGCAGGGCAGAGCCTTTCTACCTCCAGACAGGCAGACCACCTTCAGGATTTGGCCAGCAGGCTCCAGAAGGCCCCCTCGGCCCCTGCCTGGGTTGTTCTACAGCTTCTAGGCCATATGGCAGCTGCCATAGCCACAATACCCTTAGCCAGACTACATATGAGAACCCTCCAATGGCATCTTAGGGTCCAATGGGACCAGTCAGTGGACGATCTGGATCTCCGAATCCAGATGTCTCAGGAGGTACACCATTCCCTTGAATGGTGGCTCCGTCACGACAGTCTAGCAGGAGGAGTTCCATTCTGGAGACCCACTCCTCTCCAGACTTTAACCACACATGCCTCTCTGTCTGATTGGAGGGCTCATTTAGGAGATCACAGGACCTGGGGGTCTTGGTCTCTCATAGAGAGCTCTCTACATATAAATGTTCTGGAAATGAGAGCCTCTCGACTCTCGACAAGTCCTCTCCTGTTGCAGACAGACAACACACCAGTGGTCTTCCACATCAACAAGCAAGGAGGGACTCATTTGTACCCCCTTTGCAGGGAGGTCATGAGAGTGTGGGATTGGGCAGTAGAACACCATCTGGATCTCATCACAGTTCATCTGCCTGGGGTTCAGAACGTTCTCGACGACAGTCTCAGCCACTCTACCTCTCTGAATCATGAGTGGAAACTGCTACAAGAAGTCACAGACGACCTATTCGATCACTTGGGGCCGTCCAGAGTTGGACCTCTTTGCGTCCCCGTGCGACACCAAACTTCAAAATTTTTGCTTACTCATTCCAGGGTCTGGTGTTTTTTGGTGAGACGCATTGTCCCTTTCTTGGACAGGGAAGTTCCTGTATGCCTTCCCTCCTTTTCCCCTCATTCAGAGAGTACTGCTCAAGTTGCAGTCAGAAGGAGCCAGAATGATTCTGATGGCTCCTCTTTGGCCCCGTCAGATCTGGTATTCGTTGCTCCACCAACTGTCACTGGAGTCTCCAATTCAGTTGCCACTCTCCACCCACTTGCTCTCACAAGAGCAGGGGACACTCGTCCATTCTGCTCTTGACTCTCTTCACCTGCACACGTGGCTCCTGCAGTCCTAGCAGAAGAGAGATTAGGAGTGTCAAGCAGGGTGGCTCAGATTTGGTTGCAGCGAGGAAGCCTTCCACCGGGGCCACCTACGCTCTGAAATGGAAATGCTTCTGCTTATGGGCTATGGCCCATGCCCTAGGATCCCCTTGGTTGCCCGGCTAGGCATGTGCTAGAATATCTCCATCACCTTCTGGATTTAGGACTGAGCTATTCATCCATTAAGGTGCACATGTGTGCGGTTTCTGCATATCATGATCCTATCTGAGGTAAAACTTTGGCACAGCTCAATATCTGTAAGACATTTCTATGAGGAGTCGTACATATCAGACCTCCCAGGAGAGACATCGTTCCTCCTTGGGACTTACTTTTCATCCTGGAGAAACTCACCCTTCCTCCCTTCGAGCCAGCAGTCTCTTGTGAGCTGTGCTTCCTCTCATGGAAGACCCTCCTTTTGGTAGCCATTACCTCCGTTCAAAGGATTTCCGAGCTCAAGGCCTTGATGTTTAAGGAACCTTACATAGTTTTCCACAGGGACAGGTTGACCCTGCACATGAACTCTAAGTTCATGCTGAAGGTGGTGTCCATGCTGACTCTTAACCAGGACATCAACCTTCCAGTTTATTATCCGGAATTTGTTAACCAAGGTGAAGCACTGTTGCACACCTTGGATGTTAACAGAATTTTGAGGTATTACCTCCATAGGACTCACTCCTCCAGACAGTCGAACCAATTTTTTGTCTCATTCGCCAAGCAAATGTTAGGGGCTCCTGTTTCAAAACAGTCACTAGCCCATGGGTTGGTGCAATGCATTACTTTCTGCTACCAGCATCATAACAAATCACTTCCGGGAACAGTCAGGGGCCACTCTGCCAGAGCAGTGGCCTCCTCCTTCGCGGCACTCAAAAATGTCTCCTCGGCAGATATTTGTGCTGCAGCTACGTGGAGTTCAGTCCACACTTTCATTAGACATTACAGCTTGTACATTGCATCCAGAAAGAGAGCAGGTTTTGGATTAGCAGTCCTGCAGGGCCTACTCTCTTAGATGCAGTGTAGCGCAGTGGGTTAAGGCTCTGAGCTGCAGATCTGGAGACCTGGGTTCGAATCCCACAGCCGCCTAGGTGCATACTGTGTGATCCTGAGCAAGTCAGTTAACCTCCTTGTGCTCCCAGGTTGCATCTGGAAACAAGCTTCGGCTTAGTGTGCTACTCCTGGTTAAATAATGTTCCCTTTCCCTAGATGCCTTTCTAATATGTTTCAGGTGTTTTTCAGCATCTCTCTCTACTGCCCTCAGACCTGGGCCTATCCATGGGTACTGCTTGGGACTCAGCCCTAATGGTCTTACCTGCTGAAAGAGCTCCACGCTCGAAGACAGATAGTACAGTTACGTAAGAACTTACAGTAACAGTAGATCTTCGAGAGGAGCTCTTGCAGCAGGTGGATTTCCCACCCTCCATCCCCCAGGACAGTATATTGGCTGTTATATCACCAGAACATGGTGGGGACTTCCTGCTTGGTTCCCCAGTTTGTTTCTAGCTGGGTCTCTGGCAGGAGAACTGAGATGGTGCCAGGGGACCGCCCCTTTATACTACGTCTGACGTCAGGCGTAGCCAACGTCGGGGGCGGTCCACTACTTCGGACTACTAGCTACAAGTTTTCCGTGGGGTTCTGATGCCTGCCGGCTTCAGTCCTAATGGTATTACCTGCAAGAGCTTCTCTCGAAGATCTACTGTTACGGTAAATTCTTACATATCTGTACTTTTCTGTACAATACATCAGTCTCTGTAGAGAGATCTGACAGCGTGAGATGCAATTTCTCTGGTTATTATCAGTTTGGCATTCTGTGAGACATATAGATGCAGAATCCAGCACTCACCACCTTTGCAGGAGAGAAACATTGGTCTCAAGTACATATGCGTAATTGTGTCATTTTTATTAAAGGTGCCAAGTTAAAAAATGCACACCTTGACACATATTAGTGTGCATCCTTTTTCAAAAGGCATCTGTGAGATGTTGCTTCAGTTGTGCTCCCACCCCCTTTCTGCAGTGCTTCTCAGCTCTCCATTCTGTTGAATCTTGGAAGCCCACATGCAAGACTTCTTTAGTTTGAGGTGTGCAGTATCTATAAAAACAATGCCCTTGTTTGGATATTACCCTACAAAGACTGCAGTGATACTGTAAAAGTACTAACATAGAGAATAATGGATGGGTAGGTGGTTATAACGAGGATTTTACACCTCTTGAGGGGTGGGATACCACATAAACTCCAAGAGTGAAGCTCGAGGGGCTTGTTAAGGCATCCCACCCTGAGGGGGGGTGTAAAATCCGAGTTTTACACACCTACCCATCTTTTAATTTGTATAATTGCTGGGGATAATTTTCTCGACACAGCAATTACGCAAATGTGTCTGTGATCGGAGCTGAGCTGCAGACTGTTGGAATTTCAGAGTGGTCTGTGGCGAATCGGCTCCTTTTGTAAAACCAATTGACACTGTTTTGGGTTTTTTTACATTTTTGAGCAAAAATACAGCTTTGTGGCCAGTTATATATATATTTTTTTAAAAACTTACTGCCGAATCCTACATAGTGTTGAGCGACACGGCAATGAACGGCAGAGCAGAGCAGAGAAGCGGAAGTTCATTAGCGTGCAGTACATCATGAGAATAAAGTTTATTTCCTTTTTTTAGATGCAGCGTTCTTTATAACTTTGGAAATTAGTTTTTCTTTGTTTTTTTTTTAGGGCACATGCCGATGCCAAGTTTTGGTTGGTGAATATCCAGCGTCAGGAGTCACAGTTGCAGGGACACAGGGAAGAGACAGAGCTGGTGCATGCCCAGTACAAGGGAAACCAGGCACGTGAATATCATTGTAACCAGCTGGTTATAATGACAGAATTATAACCTGGTTTCCCTATGGGAAAAAAAATTAACCAGTTATATATAAAATAATACATGGAAGGGATTATATAATAAAACTTTAATGCACACCTGAGGTGTGGGATGCTGCATAAACCCTGAGGGCAAAGCCCAAGGGGTTTATCAAAGCATCCCACACCGAGGGTGTGTATTCAATTCGAGTTGTGTACTCCGCCCTTTTATATAATTGCTGAGGGACAGTTTTTCTCCAGCCAGATTTATTGAAACAAATAATGCTTTTCAGTAACATCTTGTGTCCACGTTTTGCTTTCTTTTATTTATACAGTACAACAGCAGAAAATGTTTAGCTGTTATCATGTTAGGTTTAAAATATTGATAAAAGGAAGTTTTAAAACTGTACTGTGAAGTGTTTTTAGTTTGCGTTTTGAAGATTTTGTTCAGGTTTCGGTGGTCATTGTCACCGCAATATGCAAATAAGAGTCAGAGTTCTGTGTTCAGTTCTGTGTCTCATTTGCATATCACCATGACAACGAGGAACTGGACCTGGAAAAAGTCTTGAGAAATGTCAAGTAAGGACAGTTCGGAGCTGTGTTTTTTTTAAGGTTTCTTTTTATGTTCTTTAAGTGTAGGGAATGCAACTTATGGACTGCTGTTTTTGTGAGATCAGTGCAGCTGACTGAGCCTGAGTGCGAGCGGGGGAGAGCAGAAATGCACTGAATGTGTCAGATCCTAAATTGTCTGCAGCCTAATATTACTCTCAGAGGTTAGCGAGGGTCACAGTTTCATTTTGTTGGCTTTGCCTTCTCGGTTTTAGCGAGTGTGAAGTTCCACTGAATTGTTTCTGTGCCATTTGATGGCAGTTGTGAGAGAGCATAGGCTGAGTCAGCGCGAACAGGGCTGGGGAGAAGCTGGCATGTGTTCGCCGTTATAACTCACAGGTTATAATGTCAATTTATAACCAACTTCTCCTATGAGAAAAAATGTCCCCCAGTTATTACATAATAATTTCTGTCATCAATAACATGATTTTTTTTTACTTCCTATTTTTGGATTTTTTAATAATTATATTTGCAAGAAAATACGCATTGCACAGCTTCAACAACATTTGTCTAATCTATGTATATTCTTAACATAAAGATATGGCTAGACCAAGTGAAGCATGACTTTGCAGTCATATTGGCTTTGACCAGAGTTTGTTTATAATAGATAAGAAAGGTGTATGCCAACCTTTTCCATCAGGTGATTCATGTCATGCTGCAGTAAGATTTCAAAACATCAGACAGTGACTGAAACAGCACATACTTTCACTCTTTACTCATTCTCTAGTTATTAATGCCGTTTCTGTCTCTAATCCAGCTGTGTCCAGTTGCTACAGTTCTTACGTGACAACAATGTTTGTTTTATTTTATTTTTTTCTGGAGTAAAACAAGGAAGAAGTGCCGCTGATGAAAATGTACATCCTACATACACATGTGTTCACCAAATAAAGTGAAAAATGCATTCGGTGAGAAAGCATAACACCAGACTCCCATCAAGGTAGTTCATCTATATCAAAGGTACAGGGTTCTCCCAGTGAATATTTCCCACTCCACCACTGCAGCCCTGAGTATGCTCACACATCAACTACTTCATTTTGGGATGTTGGTAATCCTGCCTTTGCTTTTACTTTTATTTCGGATGAGAGCATGAGTACCCCTGGCTTGTTCTTGTGCTTGGCTGGGATCACTCATTGAAAGCGGGAGAGGCACATGCTTTTGTAGAGGTGAGGGGACAAAGACATATTTAATGTACCTAGACAGGTCCCCATAGTTCCTACGTTTGAGGGGTTGTCCTGCTTTATTTTTCACTGAACTGCACTGTTCATGTTTATTTTGGGGGAGAAATACACTGCTTGCTGGTAATTGTGCATGTTTTTAAGATTGTAAATTGAAAGATCAGTTGTGACAGTTGCTACTCGGACTGAGAGTGTGTGCAGGGCTGCAGTAGTGGAGTGGGAAATAGTCATTGGAAGAACCCTATACCTTTGATATAGACGAAACCACCATGATGTAGGTCTCCTGCTACATTTTCTCACTGAATGCATTTTTCACTTTATTTGGTTGGCACATATGCATTTAGGGTGTACACTTGAACCTGCAGTTAGTAGTTCTTCCTTGTTTTACTCCCCCCCCCAAAAAAAACAGTGTTTAACCTTGCTCTCCCACAAGAGCTGCATCAGCTGGGTGCAGATGAGTGAGGCAGAGACAAAAGTGGCATTAACAACTAGAGAATGTGTAAAGAGTGAAAGTATGTACCATTTCAGTCACTGTCTGATACTTTGAAATATTATTGCAGCGTGGCATGACATGCAAAATAAACAGTGACTGCATCTGATGGAAAAAGCTGGAGTACACTTTTGTTTTCTATTATAAAATAAAAGAAGGATAAAGAAAAGTTCCTTCCAAAGTTAGTGTGTAGGGCTGGTAGCCTGTAACTCCTCAGCTGATGTTAATTACCGTGCTTCAGAGCCGTCTACAAATAATGAGGATAGTGACCGAAAACTGCATCAGTGCTAGTACAAGCAGTGAGAAAATCGCTGCCCTTTCTGCTGCTGCCAACCTTGTAAAATGGCTACAGCAGCGAGTAGAGGAGAATTTCGTAAAGCATGCTCAGGCTGCATTGGCTGCAGTCTTACTTCAGTATCACTGTTAGTACAGATTTCTGTGACAAATGAGTTGCAGCACCTGCAGTATTTATAATTAGTTGTCATCATTCAGGCTTAACTCCTCATGGTGTGACCGAAACTATTTAAACTGGAGTGAGAGTGTCTGTAAACCCATTGATTCTACCCTTTAACATTTGAACTTGTTACAGCAGCCCTTAGGATTCTCCAGCACTAGTGTGAGCTGCTGTAACAGAAATCAATCGCTCTGATGAATGCTGGCTTACTGTTTGTATCGACAGAAATGGCACCAATGACTGGACAGTCAGTTTGAAAATAAAGGAGGAAATGCCATTTCTGTCACTCAGGTTTCCCCCGGGAGTCGGTGTTATCTGCTGCCATTTCTTATTCTCTATCACTGCCACTCAGTTTTACACAGAGTCGTGGCTTTCTGTGTGCTCACACTCTGACAAAAGCTCACTAGTGTGGGTGTGTGCTTCCTCATCCCCTACATAGTATTATTGTAGCTATGGGGGCAAGCGTGCAAGTCTGCAAAGCTGTGATTTTCAGATATCCCCCCCAAACATTAAACAAGCACTCAAAGCAGGAGGGAAAGAAAGTGTTGAAACAGAGGATGGAGGAGTACATAGAGGAAGTTGGGAATTTAAACTAGGAGTGGGAGGTGGCAAGTGGGCAAGAGAAATGCAGAGACCACAGGTTGGGAAACCACATGAGCTTACCCCCCCATAACAATGACAAAAGACAAACGGCAAGTACTATTGGTGAAACTAGGAAAGGGGGGCAGGATGGGAGGAGGGGAAAAGGGTGGAAGGTGGTTACCCTTAATGCTAGGAACCTTGGGAGGAAAACTGCAGTTACAGGTTCTCATGGCAGAGGGAGAGGTGGACATTGCAGCCATTACAGAAACATGGGCCACCCAATACAATGACTGGGACCTGTCTGTACCAGGATATAGGTTATTTCGTAGGGACAGGGTGATTGGGAAGGGGGTGGCACTATATGTGAAGGAAGGACTGAAGTGTGTAAGGGAGAAAGGGGAGGAGGGTAGTACGGAGTCACTTTGGATGCAAATCCAGGATTCCAAGAATAGGATACTTAGAATGGGAGTGGTGTACAGGCCACCATCTCAGATGGAGGAGTTAGACAGGGAACTAGCGGGACAGATCAGCAGGACATGCGAGAAGGGTAGTGTGGTGATTGTGGGGGACTTCAACATGCCAGGAGTGGACTGGAGTACTCAAACAACCAGGAACAGAAGGGAGCAGGTACTGCTGGATGCCTTCCAGGACAGCTTCCTGCTGCAAATGGTCAGTGAACCAACCAGGTTAGAGAATACCCTTGACCTTGTGCTGACAAATGGGGACTTTGTGAGAGAACTTACAATGGAGGAACCACTGTCAGGGAGTGACCACCACTCAGTATGGCTCACATTGGATATGGGCAAGGAAGGAGTGGAATCTGGAACAAGAGTGCTGGACTTCATGAGGGCCAACTTTGGGAGGATGGAGGAAGTGGTAAAAGGGTACCTGGCCAGAATTCAATCTAGTATGGACACTAACCAGAGGTGGGAGCTCATAAAGCTGGGGATAGTGGAGGCAACCAAAACCTGTTGCAAAGCCCAGAGCAAGAAGGCTAGGGCTAAGAAACCAAGCTGGTTGAGCAAGGAGGTCATGGAAAAGGTAAGGAAGAAAACAGCTGCCTTTAGGAGGTACAAGAAAACAGGGAGGGGAGAGGACAGGGAGGAGTACTTGACAGAATTGAAGGAGGTGACAAGGACAGTAAGGGGAGCCAAAGCATCTACAGAACTCAGGCTGGCACAAGCCATTAAGAAGGTGGAGAACGACTTCTTTAAATACATCAGGGAGAAAAGGAGATGTAAGGACCACATAGTAAGGATTAGGAAGGAGGGGGGGTTGGGTGGAAGCAGGGTGCGATAAGGCAGAAGCACTAAATGAGTACTGCTGCTCAGTATTAACTAAAGAGAAGAGGGGGTGACACCCAAGGTGGGAGGAATGGCAGAAACGGGGAGGAGGGGTGACAGATGGGGAAATCATGGAGGGCTGAGTTTGAGAAGGTTTTAAGGCACTGAGGGTGGACAAGGTGCCAGGTCCAGATGGCATCCACCCCAGGGTACTGAAGGAGTTGGCAGAGGTCCTTGCAGGACCTTTGGCAGACCTATTTAATGCCTCACTACATTTGGGGTGTGTACCTCAGGACTGGAGGATGGTTCGTGTGGTGCCCCTCCACAAGACTGGCCCCAAGGATGAACTAGGAAACTACAGACCAGTGAGCCTCACATCCATCGTGGGTAAGATAATGGAGGCTATCCTGAAGGAGAGGCTGGTGGCCCTCCTGGAGGCCAAAGGAATACAGGACAGCAGACAGCATGGCTTCATATGTGGCAGATCCTGCCAAACCAACCTGGTGGAGTTCTATGACTAGGTAACTAGGCAACTGGACAGGGGCCATGCAGTGGATGTCCTGTATTTGGACTTCAGTAAGGCATTCGACTCTGTGCCACATGGAAGGCTGGGAAGGAAGTTAGTAGGCACAGGGGTGTGGTGTAAAGCTGGTGAGATGGGTAGGAAACTGGCTTCAGGGAAGTCAACAGAGGGTGGTGGTGGGTGGGGAGCTCACACCCAAGGGCAGTGACGAGCGGTGTTCCACAGGGCTTGGTGTTGGGACCAGTGTTGTTTAGGATATTCATTGCAGACATATCATGGGACATCAAGAGCAAGATCAGTCTGTTTGCTGGATGATACCAAGGTAGGCGCTGGTGGTGAATGACCTAGGGGATGGCAGGGGTTGCAGGATGATCTGGCAAAGCTTGAAACCTGGTCAGACACCTGGCAACTGAGTTTATACCAAAAGTGCAAGGTGCTGCATTTTGGGATGAAGAACCCAGGGAGGAGTTACCAGCTGGGGGGAGTGCAGCTAGCCCAGTCAGAGGAGGAGAAGGATCTGGGGGTGCTCATTATAGGGTCAATGAACAACTCAGCACAATGTAGGAAGGCAGCTGCAAAGGCCAACAAAATGCTGGGTTGTATTGCAAGGGGTATATCCTCGAGGAGGGAGGAGGGAGGAGGTGATTCTGCCACTGTATAGGTCATTGGTTAGACCACACCTGGAGTACTGCATGCAGTACTGGCGCCCGTATCTGAAGAGGGACATTAACTTACTGGAGGGGGTGCAGCGCAGGGTGACAAAGATGATCAAGGGGCTGGGGGACTTATCATATGAGAGGAGGTTGAAGGAGTTGAACATGTACTCACTGGAGGAGAGGAGGGACAGGGGTGACATGATTGAAACCTTTAAATACATGAAAGGAATAAACAAGACGGGTACAGAGGGGCTGTTCAAAGTAAGGGAGGGGAGGGCCACCAGGGACTATGATATGAGACTGGAGGGAGGAACGTTCAGGAGGGAGATGAGGAGACACTTTTTTACAGAGAGGGTGGTGGCTGGGTGGAATGCATTACCTGCAGAAGTGGTATTCAGTAGAACAGTGGACTGCTTCAAAAGGGGATGGGACAGGACAAGGGGGAGGGTTAATGAAGGGGAAGGGTGGCAGGAAGGGGCAGCTGCAGAATAAGGGCTGCTAGCTGCACATTCAAGTAGACTTGATAGACCTGTAGGCCTTTATCTGCTGGCAAATTTCGTATGTTCATATGTTCGTAAGCAGCAGCTGTCACCTATAGACTGCGCCACTCAATGCCACTGAGTCAAGTACAATCGGGGGGGTTAGGAGCATACGTCACTTGCACTACTGTATTGAGGATGATATACTTGATGCACAGTGCAGTCACTTCTGGGTTTCAACAACATTTTTTTTGTCTTATCTTTTTTCTCCCCTATGTGCCTCACGACCCACCACTCCTTCAAGCTGCCTAGGTCCCATCCGCTCCACCTATCCCCTACTGAGCCATCCACCTCAAATTGCAGCCATTCCTGTGGTAACCCGAACATAACCCTTCTTCGGGCAGGTCCCCCTTCTCCAAGAGGGAAGGCATCGGGGGGCACCCAGCACACATACTTGGCCCCAGGGTGCTGCTGAGGTGAATGGTCTCGTTCAGGGCATCGGTGGCAGCGGTGGACCGGCAGCCGTCATCCGGTCGGTCGCAAAGCGGATTTTCCACTTTTTCTGCTGTTCCCTCCTACGTGCATCTGCAGAGCTTCTGGTCTCCACCAGAGGCCGCTGCAGCATGATGTCCACCGCCACCCACCCCAGGAGAGAGAGCAGTCCTATGGATGCTCAATCTTCTCCTTCCCCTGCCAGCCCCTGGCGTCCCGACTCCGTTCCTGAACCCGGGTCGCCAACGTGGTTTGAGGTAAGGCACCAGCGCCTCAACCCTCTACGCCACTGGGCCATCGACATTTTTTATTAAATATTTCTTTTTATGTATGGATTTCATTGCCAAAAACTGTGTAGATTACTTTAGAGAGCAGAGACCGTCACTGGGGCAACTTACAGGCCAGTTTACAGGATACCCCCTTTAACTCTTCTGTCTGACTCTGTCCCCACTGCCTGCTTTGATCTAATATTTTAAATGGGAAAGCTCCAATCTTCTTTGGGGGTATCTCAGTCATCAGGTTACACCACAGGAACTTCACTGTCAGTGAAGAGGAATCCATATAGAAGATTTTCAGCAGTACAACTGGGGCCACCACGTTGTCAATATCAGCCGATGTTACCAACCCTATAAAGGCGTAAGCGGCCCCACTCACCCCTCAGTTCTTTCCCACTGTCGACTTTCAAGCACAGTCTCCACGGGAGAGTCGTCACAGTTTTTGTGCCTTTTTCAGCCTGTGGTTATTTTCTTTCACAGTCTATTTGCAAATCTCTTTTTTAGAGATGTTCATCTTTTTTCTTTTATGTCGAGTGTTAATCCTTCTCTTTTATGTCGCTGCTGCTGCAGAAGGAAGATTGCTTCCAGTGACAAGCACTCAGTGTGTGTCTGCTGTCTTGGGCCTGATCACGACACCTCAGACTGTAAGCTGTGATAGAAGTTTTAGGCGATGCAGAAAGGCTCTAAAGGCCTTCATGGAGCAACAGGTAGCCCGCTCTGAGTCAGTGTCCTCTGGGGCTTCTGCCACCCATTCGCCCTCTGGGTACAAAAGCTCTAAGGCCCCCCAGGCAAAAGATGAGCCTTCATGGAAAAGTCATTAGAAAGACCGGGATCATGACCCCCCCCCGTCAGCCATCCTATTCCCCATCAGCCTCTCCTCCTTTGGGGGGGGGCTCTTCATCAGTGGCTGCAGCTCTGATAAAGAGAATTGCTGTCCAGGTCCTGGTTCACTCAAGACCTATACCGAGAACTGTGCTGCCTGATTCTCTGGGCATCAGGCCGTCGACCTCCAGGTCATCGGCCCCTCCACCGTTGGCAACAGGCTCGTCATTGATGGATGCCTCTTTGGGTCCTGCCTTTCCTCATATGGCTGCAGGCTCGTTAGGCCAGCAGGCTGGATTGTTGGTCTCAGAGCCGGTGGCTCCTCCTCTGATGATGAAAGACCTGAATGATGTTCTCATCCGCTTACCCAAGTCATTACTCAGCAGTTTGCTGCCCTTAACAGACCTTCATCGCCGGCACCATCATTGATGCCTTTGATGTCAACACCAATCCGCTGGCCTAAGGAACCAGTCCAGTGGCCATTAACAGTGCGTTCAGTTGACATTGAGGAGGAGTACCATCCTGACCTCATTCTCTCAGATGATGTTGAGAAAGAAGAGGAGGAGGACCAGTACTATACCTCTGACAAGTTCACTGCCTCTTCAGTGAGTGAAGAGTCTGTCGGGCATACTCCCAGGTCTCCACCTGAGGATGCTACTTTCTTTGGCATTATGAAGCAACTGTCTTCCACTATTGGGTTCCAGATAAAGGAGGAGGATGCTGCCAGAAAGGATCTGGTGGACTATCTGGAGATTCCTGAATCTCCCCCTTAGATGACTCATCCCATGCTTCCAGCACTTAAAAATACCACCATGGGCCAGTCCAGTGGTGCAGAGGGTTGAGGCACTGGATGCTTTGCCTCGTGCTATGCCGGCGACCTGGCTTCAGGAAAGACCTTGGGTCACCGGGGTGCCAGTCTGGGGGGAAGGGTGGAGCAGGATTGAGCATGCTGGTGGGCAGCTCTCCTCTCCTGAAGGTAGCGAGGGTGGGTTGCGCCCCCCTATAGTGCTGCTCCCACTGGGTGGAGGTTTGGTGGGTAGCGTAGACAGAAAGGGGGTGGTAAAGAATCGGGAGGTGGAAGGGGCTGAGCTGGCACCACGGGGTGCAAAGCGTGCCTCCACATGCTCACATGGCCGTGTGCTGGGGCCTCGGAGGTGGGGGTTAGGGGAGAAAATATGTAAAATACATATGTGTCCTCATCACCAATTGGCAGGAGGAGGCAACGGGGACCAAAAACCTAAATTTAAAAGAAAACAATGCCACCACAGCTGCCTAGCACAGACCATATATAGTGCCAGCCATGCCACGCAAGGCTGGCAAGCTCTGCAATGCCCCTCAGGGTATTTCTTATCTGGCTGCACAAGCTGAAACTGATGCAGTTGTCATCAAGACAGCACATGACCAGTCTAAGGGACCTAAGCACCTTAGCTCCTTGCCCCCAGGCAAAGAATCCCGCAGGATCAATTTTTGGGGCAAGAGAGTGTATGCCTCCTCTACCCTAGGCATGAGGATTGCCAGCTATCTCTCTCACATGGTGAAATTTCAGAACACCAATACTAGGAAATGTAAGGCTGCTGCCCAGGCCCTCCCTGATGGTGCCTGGAAGCAGGAATTGATTCAATGCCTTTAAACTGCAGAGGAGGTTGGCAAGCATCTCCTCAGAGCTATTTATGACCTGCCAGATACAGTTGCCAGAGCAGCTGCCACTGGCATATGCCTCTGTAGGCACTCATGGCTCAGGGTATCTGGCTTTGTGCAAAACAAGGTGCTTAAAGCCCTTTTAATGGCACTAAACTTTTTGGTCAGACATCCAGGACCTCATTAATGATCTGCAGGCCTCAGGTACAGCCCTCAAGTCTGTGCACTCCCTCTAGCACACCCAAAAGTGTGGCCAGAGGCATTCTACTTTTTGTAGACAAGCCAACAGACCAGGTTCAGGCTTCCATGCTCAGGGTAAACACAGAGGCCAGTCCTCCCTTCCTGCCCCTTACCAAGCTGGAGCAGCGGCCAAGCACCCCTGAACCGAGGGTGCCGCTTCCTCAGCTAGACCTGCTGCAGCCCGACTACTTGTCAGACCCCCTCTTCCAGCAGAGGCTCAGAAGGTGGTGATCAGAGGTTGGTTCTCCCTCTACTTGAATTAATGGAGAGCCATGATGTCAGATGCTTGGATCCTGCCGATCACAGAGTGTGGGCATACCCTGGAGCTCATTCAGCAGCATCCAGACACTCCTCCACCACCCACAAACTACCCCCCAGACCATCTTCTTGTTCTTCAGGAAGAGGTACAGACTCTTCTGCATAAGCAGGCAACAGAACCAGTGCCAAAGCAGCAGAGAAATGAGGGACTTTACTCCAGGTTCTTCCTGGTTCCCAAAAAGATGGGAGATCTCTGACCTATTTTAGATTTGAAGGACCTCAATCTCTTTGTCCAGTACAGAAAGTTCTGCATAGTAAATTTGTCAGGCCTTTTGCCCCTCCTCAGAACCGGGGCTCAGCCCTGCTCCCTGGATATGCAGGACACTTACCTGCGTAGTGCGGTTTTCCCTCCTCACAGGAGGTTTCTCCACTTCGCCTTTCAGGGAGAGCATTACCAATTCAATATATTGCCCTTTGGCTTATCTTCTGCACCACGTGTCTTTACCAGATGCTTGGCAGCGGTCACAGCAGCCCTCAGAAGAGAAGGTCTGTATGGAATAACCTTTGAGTTTTCCCAGAATTCAGGATATGTCACCTGTTTTAGGCTAGAATTGAATATATTCGCCAGGACTGGCGTTAACTGTTCTACAGAATATTTTAAGAACTTTATCTTAACCTGGTCCAGTAGCCTTCTGTGAATTCAGTGTATTTATTAGTTTTAAAATCTCGACTGGTTTTAATACTCTAAAATAGAACTTTGGGAGTGTCTCACCAAATTTTGATTCCTCATTTACAGGCCTTAAACAGATTACATCACTATTAGAGGAGCACTCAGTTTTTATATCTGGAAGTTGTCAGATATAATGATTTTAAACCATTTGTTTTTGACTAGTTGTAATTTCTACACCAGAAGTTTTCTCAGCGAGCCTGCAATTAAAAATTGAGGGTGCGCAACAATGGAAGCTAATAAATTACAACCTTGTAACCCACCTTTCAATGAAAAATAAGCCACTACCAATGTTATTAGTTGAATATCCAGTTTATTTTGGTCAAAAAATCCAGCAAAAACAGACTATGTTACACAAGATCTGCCCCAATAATTTCTACACCCCTTTCATCTCTTAAACTTATTACTGTAGCTTTCTTTGTACTCCTTTCTAGTTGTGTTATTAAGTTCCAATATTGTGCCGGTTGTTTTGTTTATTTTGTTTCAGTAGTATTTGCTTTTTGCTTTTTTAATCATGCTTTTACATATATTTCTAACCTGTTTAAACAATTCCCAGTCCATAGGCTGCAAAGCTTGATTTGCTTTCTTCCAGATTCTGTCTTTCCACATAATCTGTTTTTTAATTTTTTCATCAACCCATGGGTGGTGTCGGTTTCTTTCTCTAATTTTTTTAAAAGGGGCATTTTTGTTGCAAACATCCACAAAAATATTTGTGAATTCCCTGGTTGCTAAATCCACATCTGGAATAAGAAGTATTCGATCCCGGTTTCTTTGACCTATTTGTTGTTGGAAAACCTGCATATTAAAGTTCTTAAAGTCTCAGATGTATTTAGCTGGGACTAAGTTTGTTCTGACAAACTCTTGCTGTAATTTACATTCTATATAGCAATGGTCCTCTAAATTTGGCATTGCTAACTTATAATGCAATACTTTAATATCTGAAGTCTTAAATATTAAATCTAAAGCATTCCCATTACTAGAATATGTACTTTTATGGGTAGGGACTGTTGCATGATAGGCCTAGATTAATTTATGTGGGTTCATATTGTATATGCTGTAATGTACTTTAGAATTAAGACGCTGTCCCTTTAACAGGTAACTACAAAATAACTGTTATTTCTATAAAGGCTAGTGTGGACCAGTTATATTTCAAGATAAGGGAAACAGGTATATGATCCCAGGAAGGCATAAAGCATCCCACTGTGGCTTTCCAAGACAGGGGAGTGTAATGTAATGACCTAGAGGTCAGGGGTTAAGCCAAATGCAAGGACCAGATGTCACTGGAATGACATGGAACCACAGTGACACCTACAGGGAAAGGTAACCTGTTGCACCCTAATATCTGTATTGTCCTGGAATCATTAGCCCCGCTCCAGAGGGGAAAAAATAAGGTGGGTGTGTCCTACAATGACCCTCAAATACATGATCAGACACATACTTCGAATGCAGGGCAGTTGAAAACCAGCTTAGTTGGAAGGCAGATCGCCTGTTCCAGCTGGCATATACTTGTAGACCAGAAGTATATGTGTAGGCTTGGAATAATCTCTAAAACCAGACCTGAGTGTGTGGAAGGTTTGACTTGTCACATACTGAACATAAAATTCTGATTTTTAAGTCAGAATTTTGGAAAACCAAGACTTTTTGACCAAGGAGCACCTGGAAACTTTTAAACGGACATCCAGAGACATGGATCAAGGACTTGCTACAAATTCTATCGCCTAATGAAGTGTCATCTCTACAAGGACATTTGAAATCTTGTCTAAATTTTAACATCAAAACAAGGTATAGTTTAGAATACAGCATCTAGTGTTTTCTGTGAACCATCCAGTTTTACTTTTGTTATTGTCTGCATTTCAAAGTTCTTCCAAACTGTAGACTTGTCTGTATTGCTTTTATGTTAAGTAAACTTTATGATTTTCTTATCAACTCTGCCTGGGGTCTGGTTGTGTGATTTAACATTTTAAACAGAAGGGTTTTGAAATGACTGTGTGCCTCAAAAGAACCACTTGGCTATCGTATAAAACTACCTAGGCAAGACGTAGCCAGTGGCTGTGGTGGGATTAAAATATTGAAAGTAGTGCAGAGTCAAGGGAACTCGAAACTACAGAATCCATCCTCCTACTGGGAAAAGGAAGGCTGAGAAGTCTTCTTGAACCCTTGCTCCTGCTCATGAGTTCTTAAAAGGGGGGATCCTCTCTGCAAACAGGAGGTCCTGCCGGGCTGCCCGAGTTTGGGGGCCAGTGGCATCTGTGATCTGTGTCATTCCCAGAGATGAAAATTCGATGGAAGATTCACTTGGCTCGATTGGGAAGTGTGTGTGTCATTGTTAGTAGCATTAACCCGACGTTTGGTAGAATTATTCTTGCTCTTATTTCTATTTGTACTTTTAGATCTAGCACGTGACTGTGAGCGACCCCTGGAGTTACTTCTCCCTTCTCTTTCAGGTCTTTGCCAAGAGCAAACTTGATTGGGCTCATAATCTCTAGTGTCTCTGGCCATTTTTATTTTCTTTCTACTGATAACTTCTTTTTCATGAGACAATAACTTTTTAGTCAAATTGGTTTCATAATTTTTAAAGAGCTGATGTTCCTTATATTTGATAACTTCAGTAGTCGTAACATCTATGTCCTTCGAGACCATATTATACATTTCTGCATCCATAGCAGCCAAAGTGCCCACTAAAGTAGCAGAGCACAAGGTTAGGGCCAATGCCCAGCTAGTTTGATAAGTGTCATTTAGAAAGCCACCATTACGGGTTTTCTCAAAACATAGCCCTTTTGGTGCCCAGCCTTTGGCCTTATATTCATTCAAAAAACGCTCATTATAGTACACATTAATCTCTTTAAACTTAAGTTTTTCAAGCTGTTGAAATGCAGATTTAAAAGCCAAATCAATATCAGAGGTGTTACCAGTCTGCTGTTTTGTAGTAGTAGCTTGTCAAACTCTGCGTCTGACTGGCGCAGCCACGGATTCCAGGCAGAAGAATTCAATCTGCTCAGCTTCGCCCTCCATGTTCAGCGTTCCATGGGTAATAGCAAATAACATCCAATATGGACCATTTGCACTTGAGAAATGCCGAAATTACATGCAAATATATAAAGAACACGCGCTGTGACAATTGCACACCATATCAATTATTCGGTTGCTCAGCATGAAAGGGCCATAAACACCGCAGAGCAGAATAACCAAAAATCGGCTGGAATGCCCAGTCAAGCTTAAAAAAGTGTGCTGACTACACACATACTCCGCTTACCAATGCCAACATCAATCGGTCTTGGCTGTTCCCAGAAGAATGACCTGAACTGGTCTCAGTAAACAAAAAACACAGCTGCAGGAGTGCTTAAAATCTGCAGGTGCTCACTCCAAAAAACTCAGGATATGAAGGCACATATGGGAGGAGCACAGATGCATAATGTAGAAAGTAATAGTAATTCTCTGCATTAAACCTCAGCTTCCACTTTCTAGACCACCTTTCAGAGCCTCCAGGTCCCCCAGTAGGGCCACCCCCCCATCCACCACCGCCCCCAGTTTTGAGTCATCCACAAAGAGACTCATCTCACTCCTGATACCCTTCCTTATGTCAGAGACATAGGCATTGAACAGGAGGATCCAAGGACTGATCCCTGAGGCACCCCACTAATGACCCTCCTTGGGGATGAGACTATCCCACCAACCACGACCCCCTGGGTCCGGTCCTGAAGCCAATTGCACCCAATTCAAAACAAAATGCAAAAGGGAGGAAGACAAGACATGGCAGGAGCAGGAGAGGGACAAGGCATTATAGCAGAGAGTCTGAGGAGCAAGACATTGAAATAATCAATCTATCTGATGTAACTTTAAATGATACTCAAATTAACTTTCTTCAGAAAGGATTATTTTTTGTTCCTCGACCAACTGTTAATGAATTTGATGTTTATATTGACATTAAGAAATTAATCAGGAAAATCTGTTTGAAAAAATTATTTTCACAGCTGCAACATACTCTGGAGTGTCCTAATGGGAATATAAATTCTTCAACTGTGAATTTGGATGAGACATTGACTATCTTAGAACAGCTATGGGATGAGACAAATGAACATAATGGTTCTGAGGGTCTCACTGGTGATAATTTGTGTGTTCAATCATCGGATAAGTCACCATTCAGGCCAAAATCAACGTTTAATCCCCCTTCATCTATTCATGTGCTATTAGTATTTATGAGTCTTTGGTGATGCAGGATTTCACTGCTTTATTTATGTCTAAGTGGCCAGCAACATGGAATAATTTAACAAGCAGCGAGCAATCTGCACTACAGGAATTAAGGAATTTAAAGAACATTGAAATGAAAGAGGCAGATAAAGGACTTCCGGTGACATCATCAACGAGATGGCTGGTTGATAGAGGAGCTCCCTTGTTGCAGAAACCAAAACGCCTCTCCACACACTACAAGCTGCAATAAAAATATAACAAATGACATAGAGAAACAGTGGAGTTTCACATAAGAACAGATCCAGCTCGAAACAGCGGAAATCTAAAACGGATGGACAAGGATATGGCTTAACAGATACGGCAGCACCAGGCCGAAACCCCTCACCCATCAGCATGAATGGAACAGATACAGATATGGAGGCAGAGCAGGAGAGATTGACAAGGTCCAGATTTGAAACAATCATTACTGAGATTAAAAACTTTAGAACCGAAAACCAGCGGGAGTTCTCCAAATTAACTGCTCAGCTTTCTAAACTTGAAGCGAGGGTTCAATCTACCGAAGAAAGAGTAGCTACCACAGAAAATGGCCTAATTCAACTTACTAAAGCTGTACAATACCTGGTCGAACAGCAGGAACAGACGGCATCCAAATGTTTGGACCTAGAAGCTAGATCTCGAAGAGATAATCTACGAATTTATGGATTACCGGAGTGTACTGAAACAGGAGCTATGGAGGACTTCTTAACAGATATGTTGAGACACATTCTGGAACTGCCGCAATCCTTTACCTTTAAAATAGAGCGAGCCCATCGGGCGTTAATGCCAAAGCCAACGGATCCCAAATCCAGACCCCGATCTATAATAGCTAAATTTTCTAGCTTCAGAGACAAGGAATTTATACTCAGACAAGCGTGGCAACAGAAACAGGTGCTGTATAATGGATCTTGGCTGTACTTTGATCAAGATTATCCTACAGCAATCTTGCAACAGAGACAAGCCTATGCACCGATCTTAAAAACTCTTCAAGCAAAAGGAATTTGCTTTCAAACCCCTTATCCCTCGAAACTAAAGGTTTTTTGGAGTACTGGTGTGGTGACTTACCCGAACCCAGAAAAAGCGAATCAAGCATTATTAGAGAAAGGCTGGGAACCGGAAAACCAGAAGAACGATGATTCCTGAAGGCCGCGACTGTCACAGTGGCTCTCGTCGAATAAGCATAATGCGAGGGCGCAGGGTAAGCATTCAGCAGCAGCAACGCTTTGGGAGGTGCAGAAGCTCCTCCACGACATCACAGCTACACCAAAAACTCTTATGGCCTCAGTAGAAGCAGAAGACTTAACCTGAAAGACGAAAAAGCCCCGTGAACTGAAATTTTATTCATGGAATGGAGAGCCGGGGTGGGGTGGGGACCTTCCCATGTGGAAGAGAAGCGACTCAGCTGAGACTTTTCTTCCATAGCCCTCTTTCCTGGTAATTGTTCAATTTGTTTATATAAAGGGCAGATTGTACAAAGGCCCAAAGGATGACAAGGGCTTTCACTTTGAAATGTATAAGTGAGGTATAGTTCATTATGATTCTAATGTTTACGTCCCTTTTTTCTACTAGACATAGGGGTAAGAATAATGACATGTGCCCCTAAGAGGGAGTGTTGGGCTTGCCTAATATTCTCATAGGAGCTAAAGCCCCACAATGGGGTAAAACTCCCCTGAGGGGGGAGGTGTTGAAACGAAATAAACAATGCTTTTTGTGAATGTTAAGGTGAGAAATATTAAGAGCTGGAACGCAGATCGGAGTAACACTCATTAGAGGACTTATGTCCTCCTCCTAATTTAAGGTTCTGCAAGGGGGAAAGTCATGACTATGGGGAGGAAAGGTTGCTCCTATAGATTTATAATAATGGTGTTAATTTCCACACTCCAACACTACGGTCAGCCACTCCTCGAACAGGGTTAAGCTGATCCAAGAGGCAACTTACGTGATGACACCCCGCAGCCTCCTAGTCAGGTCCCCCACTTGATATGGGGCAATTCCTGGCCCACTAAAGGGCAATGTTATGTGCCCTTCTCCCTTGGGAGTTCACTAATGTATAATAGTTATGGTTTGTCAGTGTTAAAGTTACAGTTAATGTATGTTTTAGATGTAAGGAGGTGTCAAAAGTCAGATAACGCAGACCTGCGGGGACTATGGGAGGGTCCGTTTTTCAGAAGAAGGTTGGGAAAATTATGTGGTACGATTGCAAAGAAGGTGGGAAAAGACTGCAGATATGAAAGGGCAGAGTGGAGATGGAGGATTAAGCAGAATTTATGTGAGATAGATCAGGTAACCTCAGTACAGCCCGAAAATACCCGTAACTGCTTCTATGGGTAAGATTATAATAAGTTCTTGCAACGTGAATGGGTTAAATAACCCGGTTAAAAGATGTAAAACGATAACACTGCTGAAAAGACAGCACCCAACTTTTATTCTGCTGCAGGAAACTCACCTATCACGGACAGAGCATCAAAAATTGTCCCGACAGGGTTATGCCCATGTGATTTCTTCGTCATTTAAACAGGGGAAAAGAAGGGGTACAGCCATTCTGGTGTCAAAAACTAGTCATTTCAAGGTAACTGCAACTTATGCAGATACAGTGGGGCGATTGGCCATAGTGAAGGGTGAACTAGAGGGATTGCCAATAACGGTAGCCAGCCTATACTTTCCTCCAGGTATAGACACACATGAAGCCAGGGCCCTTCTTCAAAACATAACAACATTTCAGGAAGGGACATTGGTCATAGGGGGCGATCACAATATGATACATGAGAATAGAGATACAACAAATACACGCCCACACAGAATTACCCCTACTCAGAGAGCAGTAGCAACCTATATAAAGCAGTATAAATGGACGGATGTATGGCGCTATTTAAATCCCACTCAAAGAAAATATTCTCATTACTCAGCACCTCATAGAATTCATGCCAGAATAGATTATTTTCATATTTCCAATGAACATACACACCTAATCCAGAGGTGTGAAATGCTTCCTTTTCCTCTCTCGGATCATAGTCAGATAGAGTTAACTTTGGATTGGCAGAAGGAGAATAAATCCACACTGTGGAGATTTAATAATTTCTTCTTGAATTTACCAGAGTTCAGGGAGAAAATGGAGGAGCTTATTCCTCAAATCCTAAAAGAAAATGACTCCCAGAAAGTTAAACCAGGCCTTCAGTGGGACACCTTGAAGGCGGTTCTTCAGGGGGAACTAATAAAATATGCAGCACATCACAAGAAAAAACAGGAAGAGACATTACAACACTTACAAACACAATTGGGTGACTTACAGAACCAACACCAGAGAGGAGACCATGCAATATATCCCCTATTAATAACCACTTAACATCGCATACAGGAACATTTGGATCAGAAAACAGAACAAGCCCTACAATTTCTTAAACAGAAATATTATGAGGGAGGCCCTAGGGCCACCCGGATATTAGCTCATAGACTCAGGCAAAGAACTATTCAGACCTTGATTACCCAGATTTTCTTGCAAAAACTGGCTTGTAAAACAAATAACCCTAAGGAGATTAGAACGGCCTTCTGACAGTTTTATTCGGAGCTTTATTCCCCAGAACATAAGGTAGGAGAGAAGGAGATAGCCGCCTTTCTAAACTGTTTACACCTACCCAAAATTACAGAAGCACAGTGGGCAATAATGGAAGCGCCAATTGCAGGGGCTGAACTTGACATGGTAATTCGTAATTTAAAAACAGGGAAAAGTCCAGGCCCAGACGGATACTCTGGGGAATTTTTTAAGCAGTTTAGAGCGTTGCAACAGCCTATCCTCTTAAAAACATGTAACAGCATTATAGAAGGAGACCCCATACCACCCTCATGGCACTTTGCTGTAATTGCCAGTGTCCCCAAACCAGGTAAAGATCAGACACTCTGCGCCTCATACAGGCCAATCTCAATTTTAAACATAGACTACAAGATCTTCATGAAAATATATGCACAAAGATTAGAAGGTATACTGCCTAGTATTATAGATTATGACCAGTGTGGCTTTATTCCCATGAGACAGACCCAGGATAACATTAAAAGGACTCTCCATGTGTTGCACCACGCCGCCGGATCAAAGGCCTCTTTTCTTTTAATGAGTTTGGATGCAGAGAAGGCCTTCGATCGGGTGGTGTGGCCTTTTCTATTTGCCACCATGGAGGCTCTGGGATTTGCGGATTCATTTGTTAAGATAATACAAACCCTGTATGAGGACCCAAAGGCCTATATCCGTGTAAATGGAGATGTGGCGCCACCTGTTAGCCTGTTAAGAGGTACAAGACAGGGGTGCCCCCTCAGCCCATTACTGTTCGCGATGTACCTTGAGCCACTGGCACAGGCCATAAGACAAGAGAAGGATATACAAGGCCTAGAAATAGAGGGATAAATACACAAAATTGCACTTTATGTTGACGACCTACTGGTGTATCTGGTAAATCCGGAGGAGTCTTTGACCCCTCTATGGGAGGTTTTGGAATCTTTCAGTAGGGTTGCGGGATACAAATTAAATATGCATAAAACTGAGGTCCTTCAACTGAACTACTCCCCCTCACAAAGAATAATTTCTCAGTTTCCTTTCAGATGGGGCCTAAATTCCTTAAAATACCTGGGGATCAATCTAACGTCAGATCCTGCAAGACTTTATGATTATAACTATGCCCCCTTTTAGAAACTATTTGCAGGGATATAGAGAGGTGGAAGATACTGCCACTACCACTAATACAAAGGGTAGAAGCTGTAAGAATGAACTTGTTGCCCAGGGTCTTACTGTATATCTGTCACAGACTCTGCCCATAAACCCCCCAGAAAAATTTTTCATATAATTAAATAAAAAAATATCCAGATATATCTGGAACAATGAACGTCCAAGAGTCAGACTAACCACCTTACAGCTATCAAAACAAGAAGAAGGGCTAGCCCTTCCTGACTTTAATAGCTATCGTTTAGCTGCCCAAATAAGAATAATATTCTTATGGCTACACAAATCTTATTATGCAAAATGGAGGGAGTTAGAAGTAAAAGCTGAAGACATAACCAACCCTTAATACATCTTTCTCTCCTCTCCCAGACCCCTATTATCGAGTCTACCTGACAACCCATACACCTCCAATACTCTTAAATGCTGGAATAGGCTACTTGCAATGAAGCAGTTTCAAAAGGTTAAGGACTTGATTTTCTCATTTGCCAGAAATACTCAATTTGAACCAGTTACTATAGATAGTGGCTTAAGGAGGTGGGAGAAACAAGGTATTATCATTCTCTGGCATTTATTAGAGAAGGGTATCCTATATGACTTTGATTCTCTGTCCCGAAAATATGAACTACCCCTGCAAGACAGGTTTAGGTATATGCAAGCAGCCGCTTTTACTAAGAAGCTGTCACGGGAAAATTTAATACAGAATTATGATGCCCCTATTGTAGATCTCATCAGGAAAGCATTAGAAGGTACGGCTCCTTTGACCCATTTGATATCTCGATCTTATAAAACCTTAGTAAGCATCAAGAGAGGCTCAACACAATACATAAAACGGAGATGGGAAACAGATTTGGGAATAGAGATCCCAGAGGACACCTGGTCACGGCATCTCAGGCAAATACATACAGTGACGGCTTCTCCTTATTGGAAAGAATTTAACTGGAAGGTTTCAGTTAGGTTTTTTAAAACACCAGCAATAAAAGGAAAGTATATGCCGGAACTAGGGAACTCCTGCTGGAGAGAATGTGGCACTTCACTTGCCACTTGTGGGCATATATTTTGGTCATGTCCGCAGCTCAGGGCCTTTTACAATAACTTACAGGAGGCCCTAACAGAGGTGCTTTCCTCTCCAGTAGAAATCACAAAGGAGCTATTTCTTTTCACTCAGTCTGTGAACGGGCAAAGAGAATCCAATGCGAGAACAATTATAATAATTGGTATTTTAGCAGCAAAAAAATTGGTAACAAGACATTCCAACAATTAAGGAATGGCAAAACTTGATGAATGAGATTTACAGAATGGAAAAAATTACGGCCTGGGTCCGCCATACTCTAGAACAATTTGAAATAAGGTGGAGACAGTGGGTATTATACATTATGAAACATATTCCTACATTTGTACCTTGAAAATAATGAAGGAGGTAGGGAAATAATAATAAAAAGAAGAAAGGGGGACAGAAGCTACGGGCCATAATACTAGTAATGGAAAAATGAACACGGAACAGTATATGAAACCCATTTACCGAAATATTAATCCACTCCTGACTGAAATTCTGAATAAGATAAGATGTTATGATGAAATGGAATTGCAGGTCTTGTCATATGATTATCTGAATTGTACTTTCAAAGTTATCAAATCTGACACCCATGTATGTAAATATGTCATTTATGTATGTCTTTTTTATGTACTTGGAAAAAGGAAAACAAAAAAGAGAGGAGTGACTTAAATAAAAAGTTACAAAAAAGAAAGAGGCAGATAAAGGAGGGAAAATAGTGATTATGAACAAAGTTCAATAGGAAGAGGAAATTTATAGGCAATTAGACAATCTACAGTGTTATAGACACCTTAAAGAAAACCCTGTGCGGACTACTAAAGCTAAACTGGACAGTTTGTTGGTTGATTCTGTTTCTAAAGGCCATATTTCATTCAAAGAGAAAGAATATATGACTGTGGATTTTCCAGTTACACCTACCATATATATTCTTCCCAAAATTCATAAGGACCAGCAAAAATCCTATCTAAGACATTCAATGGACATCCTATCAAAAATAGAGGGCCTGACCTGGTCCTCAAAATTGATATGGTAAACTATAGATGTAACTAGTTTATATACCTCTATAGGACATAATTTGGGGCTTCAGGCCCTAGAGTACCGTTTGTATTCAAATAGGACTGCTGCCCGCTTTCCTCAAGAGTTTATTATGGAAGCAGTGAAATTCATTTTGTATAACAACTATTTTTTATTTGATAATAAGTACTATTTGCAGACTATGGGGACAGCAATGGAGACCACTATGGCCCCATCCTACGCAAATTTATTTGTGGCCTGGTGGGAGGACACATTGATTTCTGATCCAGTTAAAAATCCTTTTAGTGGACACATTCAGTTTTGGGGTAGATTCATAGATGATTTGCTGGTGGTTTGGAGGTGTGATATAGCTTTTGCTTCGAATTTTGTGGATTTTCTTAATAACAATGATGTGGGGCCCAAGTTTTCTTTTGTTGTACACGTCTCTAAGATATCATTCTTGGACTTATATTTAACAAACTAACATACTAAAATGCCAGCAGAATAGGCCTATCGGTCTTTTGTGTCTGCTCATTTGGTCAGCCTCCACCCTGGGAGCTGACCTTGCTGCCACCCTCATCCTCTCTGGCTTCTCCCTTCCCAGTCCCGGATATTCCCACTTTGCATCCAGAACCCTTCCCTTGTACCTGTCCCACCCCCTCTTGAACTCCTCCTCTATTTCTGCCTCCACCAGCCCCCTGGGCAGTGCATTCCATGGCTCCACAACCCTCTCAGTGAAGTAGCACCACCTCCTTTCTCTCCTGAATCTCCCCCTCCAGCTTCCACCCATGCCCTCTAGTTGCCCCCCCTCTTTCCTTCATAGCACCTTGACTGCTTCTCCCCTAGTTAACCCCTTCATGTACCTGAAGACCTCTATCATGTCCCCCTGTTCCCTTCTCTCTTCTAATATGTACATATTTAGCTCTTCGAGCCTCTCCCTATAGGCCTTGTCCCCCGAGCCCCAGATCATTTTGGTTGCCCTCCTCTGGACCCTCTCCAGGAGTTCAATGTCCCTCTTTAAGTGTGGCCTCCAAAACTGCATGCAGTACTCGAAGTGCGGCCTCACCAAGCAGTTATACAGGGGGAGTATCACTTCCCTCCTTCTGGAGGTGATCCCCCTAGCGATGCATCCCAGCATCCTGTTGGTCTTGGCCGCTGCCCTCCTACAAGTCTCAGAGCTGTTCATCTTGACATCCGCCACCACCCCCAGGTCCCTCTCAGCCATTGAGACTTGTAGCATTCCCCCCCACCCCACCGGGTGTACACTTGGCCTGGGTTTCTGGCTCCCAGATGCAGTAGCTTGCATTTCCCTGCATTAATAGTAGTAATTTGCAGACTATGGGGACAGCGATGTTGACCACTATGGCCCCATCCTACGCAAATTTATTTATGGCCTGGTGGGAGGACACATTGATTTTTGATCCAGTTAAAAATCCTTTTAGTGGACACATTCAATTTTGGGGTAGATTTATTTTTTATTTTTTATTTAGTTTTTGTTGATAGATAATTTGCTGGTGGTTTGGAGGTGTGATATAGCTTCTGCTTTGGAATTTTGTAGATTTTCTTAATAACAATGATGTGGGGCTCAAGTTTACTTTTGATGTACACGTCTCTAAGATATCATTCTTGGACTTATGTTTAGAAGGAGAAGTTGGTGAGAAAGTCTCTAGTACTCTATATAGGAAGCCTACCTCTGGCAATATGTGATTGCATGCTACTAGTGCTCATCCTATGCATGTTAAGTGGGATATTCTGTACGGACAATTTGTCTGCCTTTGACATACTTGTACTCACCTATGTGATTTTGAAAGAGAGAGCGAGCTACTTAAAAACAGATTTTTGGCTAGGGGTTACTCTGAGACACAAATTGAATAAGCATATAGCAAAGCAAGATTGCTTGATAGAAGTACACTTCTACAACCTAAAGTAAAAGTAATGACAATCAACAACCTGTTGTCTTTGTGACTGAATACAATCGTGTTAGTGATCAAATAACTAATATTGTAACTAAACACTGGGGGGGATTGCAGGCAGACCCCGATCTAAGAAATGTGGTAGGGAGTAAACTTCTAGTATCTTTTAAAAGAGGAAGTAACTTATCAGACTTATTGACACAGAGTTTGTAAATCAAACCCCAAAATGCAAGGACCTGGCTTCTTAATACGCCTTTGGGCTGTTTTAAGTGTGGTCACTGTAACATTTGTAAATTCAGTCAACAAGGTGCCTTGTTCCAGCATCCAGTCCTGGAGAATAAGAATATTGAAATTTTTCATTTTATAAATTGTTCTACAACATTTGTGATTTATATCATACAATGCACATGCCCGTGTGTAACCCCCTTGTTACCTGGGGTTACTAGAATCCCAGTAAGACCTAGTGGTAGGCAGGGAAGGCAGCTTGTGAAACTCCAGTTAAATGAGTTTCACACTGTCTCACTCTGTTCTCAGTCTCAGCTGAGACTGAGGGATGACATCACCATAGAACTATCACAGCTGCATGAGCCACAATGGAATCTGCAGCAGGGAGTTGGAATGGAATGTTGGGAGGTTTGAACAGTAGTCTGTGAGTCAGTTAGTGTTGAGAGCTTGCTGTGAAAGCAGCACAGCAGCTCTGTGTAGGCTCTAGGAGCCTCAGCCCTGACAGAGGGCTACATTTAGGTAAAAAGGTGTGTGTCTCCACCAAAAGACAGACACAGAAGCAGTCTGTAAGTGGTGGAGACCGCTGTTTCGGGTGTCAGTGCCCCCTCCTCCGGGGATGGGGGCAGGAAAGGGTTTCCTGCTTATTCCAGGGGCAACCCCCCTGGTTCTGCTACTAGTGGAGAAGCTGCCTATTTGTTCCAGAGTTTTTGGAAAACAAGAAGACTTGTGAATCGCCTATGGGGCACCTGCAACCGGAGGGTGAGTGTCTGCTCTTCCTGAAAGGGCCTATGTTTTTCACCCTGGGACTTGTGGGACATGTGGGGATTGGACTACTGAAATAGAGGGAGGCCTAGAGTAATAGGCTTAGCCAAAAAGTAAAAGTATGTTCAAGTCCAGCGCTTATTGGGAAGTCAAAAGACATGTAGAGGAGATGTGACATACGTCTACCCAGGAATCTATATTGTCAAGCTTTCAGTAAAAGAGTTGTTTAGTTTCCAGAGAAATGGCCGGGTATGGACTGTGGGAGCTGGAGGTGGTAGACCCCCCATCTTTAGTGACCAGGTCCACCTCTACGGATTTGCTCTGTGGATTTCTACTTTGCCTCATGCACTTGGCCAATGATGAGGGAAGTACCCAGACGTGGGATTGGAAGGAAAATTTCCTCTAGGAGTCAAAGGCTCTAATGTGGTTTGGGGAGCCACAACAGGATAACTGGTTCATTTCCCAAAATGGACCGTGGATCAAGTGGCCGGCGGGGGAGCCGGGCCAGTGGGGAAAACCCAAGTAGTGTACAAGTCGGCTGTTTACCCAAAGTTGTGTGCAAGTCCGGGCTGTGTGCCTAGTGGGTTCAGAGCCTGAGGGCTGGAAATAGTGATGAAGTGTTCTGTTGTCTCTAATCTGCATTACCAGGAATGTAGCCCCGTGGGGGTCCATCTATGCTTTGTTTTGTTCAGCTTGGATGTGAATAAAAGCCACACTGTAGAATCCCATTCCTGGTTTTGGACATTACAGTTATTGCTTCCTGTGTTCGGATTTATTTGGGTGCCCCTGTGCAGAGTAGCCAAACCTAGGCCCCCTGTGCCGAGTAACCTCATCCTCCCCGAACCCAGTCCCCACCAGGTACTGCTGTCAGCTTCAACAGCATGACACCTGTCATTTTTGCTAAAAGGCAGGGGTGAGGGGTTACAAAAATGGAGGCACCGCTTTGGATTTTATTCTGGGAGGAAGATGCTCGGGCAGGAGGGCTAGCGTTTTGGCTATCTAGCAGTGGGTAGCCCAAAAGCTGAAGCAAGTTAACTAGTGTGTTGCTGTGTGCTGTGAATCTTATGCTGCTGTTTAAAATGCCAAGTGTTTACCAAGGAGCAGTAAAGCCAAAGAGTGTGCCCTTGTCCTGCATCAAATTGTTTACAGCGTTGTTGCCTTCTTTTAAAATGAACTGTGGTAAAGGAAAGTGTGGAAGACTAGGGGTAGCAACAGGAAAATTGTGCCCTGGACGTTGGAAATGCTTTCTGAATGAACTGAGAGATTTGCAGGTGTAAATGGCTATGTTAAATGGCTGAAATGAGCTCCCGCCGTGGAGTCAGTTGGAAAAAAAAAAAGTTGCATTCTGCAGTTTAAATTTGCCTGCTCGATGATCGCCATGAGGAGAAGAGCCCTCGCGAGGAAGAAGAGGCTCATTTGCATGGCGTCATGTGATTGGTGAGGCTGCAATCAGTTCCGCCCATCAGCCAGCTCTACAGTGACTGCCTGAGCATTCGAGAGGGAGTGTGAGTGGAGTGCATGTTCTCGCTAGTGGAGGAGCATTGCAGAGTGTTAAAATCGCTGTAAACATTCTAAAAATAGACTTTCTTGTTCAAAATTGGGCTCAACCTGCTAATCGATCGTCAGAATTGCAAGTGTGGTGGTTGAGGAGACGATCGGCAGGACTGCCCGCCCGTTTCTGTTCTGAGGCCTCCAAGAACTGGCTGCAGGCCGTTTTTCCCCATCGCAGCAAACTGCTACTGATAACAGCAAGTAACAACATGGAAACTGCTCAAACAGTGATTTTTTGCCCTATGCCATATAAATGTGTGTGCTGCAGTGTAGTCGCTTTGCAAGTAACGACTGTGTCAAGTCCTGCCAGCAAGTGCAAGCCTGTTAAGCCATTGACTGTGTGCATAGTAATGAATTCAGCCTCAGTTTAAAGTTTAAAGCCAGAGAGAGACTGTGAGCTGTAGCCAAATGTGCAGCACTAGTTTTACAGGCAATCCTGTGCTTAAAACCTGAAGCTTTAAGGACTGTGAATCAAAGAAATGTTTCCAGCATGTAGAAAGTCCATGGAAAATCAAGTAAATATGTTTAAAACAAGAACAGAGCAAGTTTGTGCAGTTTTGAACAAAAGTTATCAGTGGTTTAACAAAAGTCGGGTGCATGATAGCTCGGCCAATTTCTGAATGTTGATGCAGGGAGTGCTGCCACGCCATTACAGGGTGGGGTAGTAAAGTAAACACAGCAGCAGAGGAGCCATTTTAAAACTAAAGAAGGTGTTCAATAAAGTGGGACTTTCAGTTACAGTGAAGTTTTGTTTGTTTTTCTGCAGTTATGGCCTCAGGACCAGCTCGCTACCCGGATCATGCCTGGGTTGCAGTAACAGCAGCAGTGAATAGACCGAGGGATATTGAAAAGTGGTGCTATGGAGGACAACTGCCTCCTCATGTGGCGATTCCTGATTTTCCAGTGCATGTGTGTCAAATACTGTATGCTTGAGAGCTGGAAGGAACGTCTTCATGATTCCTCACTGTGCTGGATGCCTAGAAAAATATGGCTTGTATAAAGTGCCTCAAATTCATTTGGCTCCCACATGGTCAAAGGTTCAGGAATCTGCAGTTGGCAGCACACAGCACCAGGCAGAGCCTGTGGAGGAAGGCCCCTCGGGGGAGTGTGGCACAAAGCTAGAGGGTGCAGAGTTAGAGACAGAACCAGAAGTTGAAGTTTTGGATGCTGGATCCCAGAAGGAAAGTTCGGATAAAGCATCAATAGACCCCTGGTGGGGGCCAGCCAAGTCTTTAGGAGAAGATGAGATGCGGGAGGCCTTTGAGTGGGAGGTGTCGAGCCTCCCGCCTAGTGATGAGTGGATAGTCTCAGGAGTGAGAACGACTGCTCACTCCTGGGCTCAGATCCTCAGTGAAGAGGAAGATGAGGGGGAACCTATGTGGCCTTGTGAAAAAGGAACTGGTACACAGCCTCAAGATCTTGCCTCAGAGGAATGCATGGAAGAGAGTGGTGATGCCACTGCCCTGACTATGCAGGAAGAAGAAGTCAGGGATCCATTTTTAATTTCTTTAAGGTTGCGAAGCTGGCAGAACCAGGACTGGCCACCCCCAAGCCAGGCCAGCGGTCTCAGGTTGACCAAAGGTAGTAAAGAGGAGAGACTGGTTCGTAGAAAGGCAAATGAGATCTATGGTATGATCTTTCCTACCTTTCCTCGGAAAGTCTGGGAGGAGATTGAGAACAGCAGGAAATCCTGGATCTGGGACGAAGCAATGAAAGGTGTGCATCCTGGGGCCAACAAGCATGTAAAGAACAGACTGTTTCATGAGAAGTATACCCAGTGGAAGAGAGGCAGGACACTGTTTATGGACAGAGTGCGAATAGAGGACGGAGAGGGACGTGAAATCTCCCACTGCGTGAATTATGTGCGCCCAGACGGGGTAATAATTCAAGCTTCTGACCCCGGTACTATTGGCCTCAGTGCAAGGACCTCCCAGCAAATATGCCCGTGCCTACTAAATGGAAAGCCGAGCAGTGGTAGTCAATACTGCCACACCAGACTGTGAAGTGCCTTTATTGATCCGCCAGTATGAACATCCAGGACTCAGGTGCCCCACATTCATCAGTTCTACAGTGTACTGGCCTTTCCAGAATCCATCGACTGGCCCACCAGATGACTTCAGATCCAGAGAGGACACCAGCCCAGCTGTATCCTGAGCCATCGCCTGGTAATCGGATGACGTCGGACCAGCTGTTTTCTTTTGTTCCTGTTCTAAGGTTCCATCTCCAGATATGACATCAGCTGAGCAGTTCCCAGATGAGCCCTCCTGTGGTTCCCGGAAGATGTCCGCCCAGCTGTATCGGAAGAAATGCTACCAGGGAGAGTCTTCGTCAGAGGTGCAGGTCGGTTTAGAATTTTCCATTCTACAAGGGGCTGGTAAGTCCAAACTTTTCTATCTTTATGACTTTGCAGTACACATCCTACACTAGCAGACTCCAAAATGTGTGAACTGTCCGCAAAGACTCTCCTCTTCGGGACTTTGGCCTGTTAGAACTGTGCTTCACCAGGCTCCGGCCCAGGAGAGACTCTTTATTGGACTAGCCTTTGGGCATTGTGATCACTAGTTGGGACTTTTAGGGCACTCCATCCCCCCCAAATGTGTACTGTAAATAATGTCATTGTTTTCTAAAGTAAATACTGTTTTTCTACCTTTTCTAAAAAAAATATTTTTGGGATTCTTCAGTGTTTTGATGGTAGGGGTTTAGGTAGACTGTGTATGCAGATTAGGAGTGTGTGTTGTCTTTCTTTTTCTTACAGGTGTTCTTGGGGAAGATAGAAGAGAAGACAAGAAGAGGAGGAGGGGCTCATCGGAGTTCCTCATTAGTACTTTAGTGTGTAGTAATTTAAAGTACTGTGGTGTTGTTATTGTTGTTGTTACTGTATTAACCATTTCCTTCCACAGGTGTGGTTGTGGGGGTAGGGAGGAGGCAGTAAAATGGTATAAAATGTGGTATTTTAATGGTGTGTGTTTGTAGGTTGCCCAAGGTCGGGGAGCCCTGGGTTGTTTTTGTTTTTGGGGTATTAAGCAAAGGCAGATAGATTTTCCCTAGAGGGCTAGGGGGGATAGACAGACTGTGGTTCTGAACAGCCCTAGAGACTGCAGTGCTGAGCTATTAGGGCTATGCTCTGGATAGTTCTACCGGAGCCACTAGGCGTCCATAGTAAGTGGATAGAGTAGAGGCTGATATGTCAGCTAAAGGCCTCTAGGCCCTTAGTGTTGCCTGCCTGTGCTTGCACATGGTAGGTGGGGGCCTGATCACCCCCCTTCGCAGGTAGCACAAAGGGTGGGATGGCCTAAAGCGGGGTAAACAATGACTGCGGACAGTCATTTTCCTGGTCAAGGGCGAGTGTAACCCACTTGTTACCTGGGGTTACTAGAATCCCAGTAAGACCTAGTGGTAGGCAGGGAAGGCAGCTTGTGAAACTCCAGTTAAATGGGTTTCACACTGTCTCACTCTGTTCTCAGTCTCAGCTGAGACTGAGGGATGACACCATAGAACTATCGCAGCTGCATGAGCCACAATGGAATCTGCAGCAGGGAGCTGGAATGGAATGTTGGGAGGTTTGAACAGTAGTCTGTGAGTCAGTTGGTGTTGGGAGCTTGCTGTGAAAGCAGCACAGCAGCTCTGTGTAGGCTCTGGGAGCCTCAGCCCTGACAGAGGGCTACATTTAGGTAAAAAGGTGTGTGTGTCTCCACCAAAAGAGAGACACAGAGGCAGTCTGTAAGTGGTGGAGACCGCTGTTTCGGGTGTCAGTGCCCCCTCCCTCCGGGGATGGGGGCAGGAAAGGGTTTCCTGCTTATTCCAGGGGCAACCCCCCTGGTTCTGCTACTAGTGGAGAAGCTGCCTATTTGTTCCAGAGTTTTTGGAAAACAAGAAGACTTGTGAATCGCCTGTGGGGCATCGGCAACCGGAGGATGAGTGTCTGCTCTTCCAGAAAGGGCCTATGTTTTTCACCCTGGGACTTGTGTGACATGTGGGGATTGGACTACTGAAATAGAGGGAGGCCTAGAGTAATAGGCTTAGCCAAAAAGTAAAAGTATGTTCAAGTCCAGCGCTTATTGGGAAGTCAAAAGACATGTAGAGGAGATGTGACATATGTCTAACCAGGAATCTACATTGTCAAGCTTTCAGTAAAAGAGTTGTTTAGTTTCCAGAGAAATGGCCAGGTATGGACTGTGGGAGCTGGAGGTGGGAGACCCCCCATCTTTAGTGACCAGGTCCACCTCTACGGATTTGCTCTGTGGATTTCTACTTTGCCTCATACACTTGGCCAGTGATGAGGGAAGTACCCAGAAATGGGATTGGAAGGAAAATTCCCTCTAGGAGTCAAAGGCTCTAATGTGGTTTGGGGAGCCACAACAGGATAACTGGTTCATTTCCCAAAATGGACCGTGGATCAAGTGGCCGGCGGGGGAGTCGGGCCAGTGGGGAAAACCCAAGTAGTGTACAAGTCGGCTGTTTACCCAAAGCTGCACGCAAGTCCGGGCTGTGTGCCTAGTGGGTTCAGAGCCTGAGGGCTGGAAATAGTGCTGAAGTGTTCTGTATCTCTAATCTGCATTACCAGGAATGTAGCCCCATGGGGGTCCATCTATGCTTTGTTTTGTTCAGCTTGGATGTGAATAAAAGCCACACTGTAGAATCCCATTCCTGGTTTTGGACATTACAGTTATTGCTTCCTGTGTTCGGATTTACTTGGGTGCCCCTGTGCAGAGTAGCCAAACCTAGGCCCCCTGTGCCGAGTAACATCATCCTCCCCGAACCCAGTCCCCACCAGGTATTGCTGTCAGCATCAACAGCATGCCACCTGTCATTTTGCTAAAAGGCAGGGGTGAGGGGTTACACGTGTATTTATGTGGGCAGAACAAAAAGGACATTAAGGGAGCAGATGCAGGAACATGTGCGTGCAATTTTAAAAGATGATCCCAATACTCCTATGGGGTACATTTTGAGACATTCCATCAAAAGAGTCCACAGTGTTTTAAATTTATGGGGGCAGACCATATTAAAAATAATTCTAGAGGAGGAAATAGGCTTAATAAGCTACACAATGTGAGCAAAAATGGATATATACCATGAAAGCCTTATATCCAACTGGCTGAAACAATTGCTTGGACATCACAGTGTTCCTTTAAGTTTTCTCTTCAATTCTCCTCCCCCAAGTACCTCCCACATTATTTCCCTTTTTCTCTTCCTCCTCTTCCGCCTCCCTCCCCCGCTTCCCTTGTCATTTTGGCACTGTCAGTCCTCCTCCCTATATAAGTCATGTTTCCTCTATGGAAATAGAAGCTTAATATTTGAAGTGCAAAATTATGTATTATTTATTGTCTTTATAAGACATCTGCTGTTCTGTCTATTTAGTACATGACATTGCCTGTCTGTAGCTAAGTTGTACCTACACTGATGTGTGCATTATTGCTGTTTTTAAAAAAAGCTTATATGTTTTTCACTATGTTCTTCACTGAGTTTTGAGATTAAAATGTGGATTACTGTACTGTTCCTTTAAATATGATGAAATAAAAGACCGCATGGTTAGCACACAGGCCACGCCCCCTGAGAAAGGGTCACAAGTAGACCCGAAGTGCCGGGGATCCTGTAGCAGTGGGCTCCATGCTTTTGCACTTTATTTGTGTGTGCTGACTTTACTTTCTACATTATGCATCTGTGCTCCTCCCATATGTGCCTTCATACCCCTATAAATAGTTTTAGTTTGAAGCGGTGAATTATTATCACCTCTATGACTTCCATATTTCCTGAAAACAACATTTCAGTCTGACCAGATTACTTTTAACAAATAGTGCACCCCCCCCCATGTGGCCATCAGCATCAGAGTTACTTACTGAAATCTCGGAGTTCATGAGTCTTGTCTCTGAGACCCCTACAACATCATAAGCCTCTCTATACAGCCAATTTTCAAACAAATCTAATTTTCCTGCTAAACCTCTTGCATTATCATGAGCTATTTTTATGTTGTTTGGCTTTTGTACTAGGCCAGGATTTGTATCAATGTCCCTCTCATCAATGCCAACATCAAACAAAATATTAAACTCCTACTTAGATTTATGCTAATTAATTTTAATCCAGAAGACATCCTAGTGAATGTTATCATGGATTCAATGTAACTATTGTTCCAATAACATTGGAATGTATTTCTCATACTTGATGGTCTGTGTACACAGCACTAGGTCATGTCAGCGCCTGTATGGACAGTGCTGTCAAAAGCAGTGCTGTCCATACAGCGTTGACTAGAAAAGTGGCAGGAGACAGTGCCAACAACAAAATTGTTGCCAGTGGTAGATATCGCAAGTGCGGTTCATGATCACTACCTCTAGAAAATGTTTTTTTTTTTTTTGTGGGGAGCTCTGCCCCCGCACCCCTGTAATTAAAATAATCAACTCTGAGTCAGAGTTGGATTACAAGAGGGAAAAGTAAAATTGTGTAGACCAGGATTAAAACCCTGATCTCCACCACCTTTCTTCCTAAGCTGCTCCTGCATTACCACTCCATGCCACGGGAGCAGCTCAGCAACCCACTTCCATTCCTCTGCCCTTGTCTTGTGCTGTAGCACCATAGACAGTGACCAAGGGAAAGCTTACTACATGGCACTGTAATTCCCCTGTCACTGTCCATGGTAGCATGGTATAGACCGCACTGTGTTAGCGACCATCACACCATAAGATTCAGTTTTGGGGCACCCCCTAATAGGCCTGCCCCTACGGAGATGGTCCAGTATCGCCCTTTAAGGGGAGTAAACCCAGAGGGCCTAATTAGCGTACTGGACCTATCGGGTGTTTTGGTTGAGAGCATGAGTCCAGGAGACCTTGTTCTTGCCTTATAATAAGGCAGTGACCAGGGCCTTGGACCAAATTGCTCCTGTTTGTGTTCGCCCACTCACTCTGAGCGCCCAAAGACTCTAGGGTTTGATGAGTCTTTGAAGGAACTGAGGAGAGTAGGCGTAAGGTAGAGAGGGCCTGGCGGAAATCTTGCCTGGATGCTGACAAACTTAGATTGATGGATCATTATGTTATCTATTAATCGGCAATAACCCGTAAGAAGGCAGAATTCCTGTCCAGGGAGATTGCTGCTGCTCGGAACCGACCAGCTCAACTCTTTCGGACCGTTGACAGACTGTGCAATCCACTCTGTCTACAGTCTGGAAGAGATTTTTCACAAATAAAGTGTGATGAGCTTGCTCGGTTTTTCGCTGATAAGATAGCCAGCATTAGGTTGGATATCGGCCAGGCTCATTCTTCAAGGGCTTGCAGTGATCGGCAGGGGGAAACAAACACCTGTGTTGCCTGGTTTGACTTTGGTAGGCCGGAGTTCATGGATATTGTGAGGATTGTCCAGATTGTACGTCCAACCAGCTGTAGTTTGGATCCTGGCCCTATGCCTCTATTATTAAGTTGTGTAGATACTATCTGTCTGATCATTGCTGAAATTGTTTGGAAATCTCTGGAGCTGGGGATCTTTCCTGATCCCCTAAAAGAGGCGGTCGTTTGACCACTCCTAAAAAAACCTTCATTGAACCCGAACTGTCCAGCTAACTACAGACCTGTCTCTAACCTGCCCTTTTTGGGTAAGGTTGTTGAAAAGGTGGTTGCACTGCAACTGGAGGACCATATTACAAATCACAATGTATATGATACTCTCCAATCGGATTTAGGAAAAGACATAGTACTGAGACTGCTCTTGTCCGGTTCTAAATGATCTCCTGATAGCGAGAGATCAAAGGCGTGTACTATTTTAGTCCTTTGATCTCTCGCGGCATTATACTATGGACCATGGTGTGCTTTTGGAACACCTGCGGTTTTACTGCGGACTGTCTGGTACAGTTCTGCAGTGGTTTCAATCTTTTCTCACAGGGCAGAGACAGAGGGTTATCACCGGAATTTATTCCTCTGATGCCTTCTCTCTGCCCTGTGGGGTTCCGCAGGGCTCCATTTTAGCACCCATGTTGTTCGCTGTCTATATGCTACCATTGGGAGACATTATTAGGCAGTACAGCTTGGGTTTTCACTGCCATGCAGATGATACCCAGCTGTATTTGTCTTTAGTCCCGGACAGGAAGATGCAGTTCTACTTAACAGCTGTCTATCCGAGATCAAGGATTGGATGAGTGCCAGCTGGCTAAGGTTAAACCTGGATAAGACTGAGGTGTTGGTGGTGGACCCAGGTCGCCTTGAGGTGGGTTGTGAAGGCTGGGCTTCCTTCGGGCATATGGATCGATGGTGCCCAGCTCTCAACCTCAGACGGGTGCGTAACCTGGGTGTTATTGTGATGGTTTGACCTGAAGTTTCAGGTGTCATCCGTTGTCAAATCTTCCTTTATCATCTTAGGAACATCTGGGTGAACATCTGGTTCTCCTCCGGTTGACCTTCCGGTATCGGGTCCCATGCCTTTGTTACTTCTCGCTCTTGATAACTGCAATGCCCTGTACCTAGGGCTACCAGGGGTTGATATCCGCTGCTTGCAGTTGGTGCAGAATGCAGCAGCGAGGCTTCTGACTGGGACATCTGAGAAGTCATATTACACCTGTGCTGGGCGAACTGCACTGGCTGCGGTTCAGTGGCGGATCCCTTTACGGTCGGGTTACTGACCTATAAAGCCCTACGAACAGGGACCGGTATCTTCAAGATCTTCTTGTTCCCTACTGTCCCTCTCGCTCACTCCGCCTCCACCGAACAGGATTGCTGGAGGTCCCCAGGTTCGGTTTAAAACCTCTGGAGCTCGGGCTTTTATGCTGCCCTACCCTGTGGAACTCTCTACCTCGTCGGATACGAGGCTGCCTGACCGTTGAGAGTTTTAACTTAGAACTGAAAACTTATTTATTTAAACAGGCATATGGAGAGTGATTTTATTGTTTTTATTGTAATCATATTGTTATTGTTGTTGTATGTTATATGTATGTATTTTAATTGTGTATTTGTACAGTGCTTTGGCTTTGAAAAGCGCTTAAAAAATAAATTTTTACTTACTTACTTTACTTTTTTTTTTACTTGTAGCGCTATTCTGGCCGGGTAGGGTGTACCCTTATGGTGTTAAAACTTGCAAGTAAATAAAGTTTTGTGCACAACTTGCTGGGGTTTAAAATGTACAGTAAATCTATACGAGTTTGCCACAATTATAGTTAACACCCCTAGCCAAAAAATGAGTGAATACATCAGTGCTTGCAACCTTTAAAAATAAATCTATAATTTTTCTAACTAAAATAAATAATGAGGTTTTAAAAACCATTAAGATGCCTCCCGGGTTCTGTCTCTACTTTATATACACATTTGCCCCCCCCCCCCCAAATTAAGCAGCCGTCCCAATTTCTTTTAATTAATTCGGTGGACTTTAGCTGACACCTTGGCAATTATAGAGTTATTTCTCTTCCCTAGAAAATGCTTTAGGAAACACCCAAGAATAATCAGTTTGCTCCTACACTAGTCAGAGATATCAGTGGAGCAAAAAAACACCATATATGCAGCTTTTTTTTTTGTTAGTTGTTTAACCAGGACTAGCACACTAAGCTGAAAGCTGCAACCTGGGAGCACAGGGAAGTTAAGTGACTTGCTTAGGGTCATACAATCTGCAAGTGGAAGCTGTGGGATTCAAACCCAGGTCTGGTTTGTTCAATGTCACCAAATTTGCAGTTCAGACCCTTAAACCACTGTGCTATACTGCCTCCCATCTTAACTTTGTTACTTAAAAATAGAAGATCAGGACCTTACATACACTGAGCTGAGTCTTGAAATGTTATATACTCAGATGCCCTGGATATTTTAATGTGTAAACTAAAAAGTGCAAGCTACAAATACACACATTTAATTAGGAATTAATTCCACTTTTCCAACTGTCCCGGTTGAGTTTCTTTCCTGCGAAGCACTTGAGCCACTCACTCACACTACAGCACTCACGCCATGTGTAGCATGAGCTTTTGTAGTTAGCCATCCCTCTTCTTGTGCTGATGCCCCCTCAGCTCCTTCTTCGCCGGTCTGGTGCAACTGGACTCTGTCGGGGCACCGGGGCACACAGTCTCTTTACCAGTGGTGGTTTCTGGCAGAAAAGGGCTATTCTGTGAGGGAGAGGTTCTCTTGAAGGTAGTTACCTTGATGGAGTGTTGTGGCTGCAAATGGGACAGGCATGCTGGATGCAGGTGTGCCGCACAAGCTTTTGTAGTTAGCCGCCCATTCTCTTGTGCTGACGCTTCCTCAGCTCCTCCTCCACCGGTCTGGTGCCGCTGGACTCTATCAGTACACTGGGGTACAGTCTCTTTACCGGTGGTGGTTGCTCACAGAAATGAGCTGCTCTGTGAGGGAGAGGTTCTCTTGCAGGCAGCTACCTTGCTGGAGTGTTGTGGATGCAAACGGGACAGGCACGGTGAATGCAGGTGTACGGCAGGAGCTTTTTTATAACCACCCCTCCACTTGTGTTGACACCCCCTCAGCTCCTTCTCCGCCGGTCCGGTGCAGCTGGACCCTGTCGGGACAACTTGTCGGGATATTTTGAATGCTGGCAGATAAGCTTACAAAAAGTTAAATATTGCCGACATACTGGGTTCTGTTAAAGTCGTTTTCCATTTTTCTATTACATTATTTCTGCATCAGCATGTGGATGGTGCTGGAAAGGCTTTATATGCCTGTATTTATAAGTTATATCAGAGAAGTATAGCGCAGAAAAGGAGGAATATTAGAGTTGGGCGCAGAGAAAGAAAGCAAGAGCTTATTAAGGCAGTAAAAGAATAATAACTGTTTCAACCACTGCTTGACTTAAAACATTATGTATGTTCTTTTTCTGCTGTATTTTGTCACTTTAACTTTGTAACTCCCTACCCCCAGGGCGCATCTGGAATCGAGCAGTACTCTGCTCAGCATGCCTTCCTGGTAAATCTCTTAAATAAATAAATAAATAAAAGAAAGAAGCTGGTTGGGGGGAGAGAGGAAAGGGCTGACTTAACCCCATGGGACAAAGTCTGGGTATTTGTCTAATTGATGCGGGACCCATTTACACCAGCAGATTTCAAATAATGCAAGCCAATCCTTAATCAAATACGTCATTCTCTTCAATGTGCAAAGTGCCAATGTGATTCCCTCCCACACACTCTTTCTGTACGCCACAGTCTTGTAATGGATTTCTTAGCCACCGGAATCAGTAATAGTGCTAACTTTAAGAAGTTTTTACTCGGTGAGCTGCCCTCCGGTGGTATTGCTGCTAATACTAGGGAAGGCATGATTTCACTCGGGCAGTCAAACATTTCTTCAGTCTCTTGTGTTCCAGTTTGCCAAAAGGACTGAAGGTGGAGGCAGGCCCATAACACATGTATTTGGTCAGCTTGTGATTGCCCACAGTTCCACCAGCACTTTCCTTTGTTTGGCCCTGCATATTTTGCTACCACCACCGAGGTGTGAAAGTACCTATACCAACACTTCAAGGAGTATTCTCTCCAGTAAGTGGTGGCAGTTAATTTATGAGCTGTGTTGGCAAACATGTACCAAATTTGCAGTGTGGTTGATGGTCAGCTCTGAGTTCCACCTTTATTCAGTAGTAGTGGAGGACTCAACCGAGGTCTCTGACGTACTATTTTTTTGATGTTGATAAAAGCTTTACTTTCCGCATACAGACTTTACACTGAACTGAAAGATTTTTACCCTTCTCAGATTTCACAGTAAAAAATCTCTCCAACATAAAGTAAAACCCCATTTATCCGAATGTCTTGGGGTACATTCGGGTACATGGGGGAAAACATTTGGATAAATGGGGTTTTGGATAAATGAGATTCCTATTGTTTGTGTGCCTCTTGGTGCATGCATGTTCTGGTGGGTCCGGGGTACTGTGGATGGCAGAGTTGCTGAAATACAGTACAGTACTGTTTTGGCTTCTGCAACTGTGTGGTCCGATTTGGTGTGCAGCATAAACTCCCTTGCAAAGGGATGAGGATCGATGCCACGCTGCCCCCACAGGCCACTGATAACCAGCTTTGCAGTTTGCAGCTGCAGTTGAGATGCCATCTCATTCTCTGGTAGTGGTGCAGTAACAGAAATCTCTGGGGTAGCGATCAGGGCTGAAACAAAATGTGTTGAAGTTAGTGGAGCAGTGGTCCCTTGTACAGGGGTAGCATGTAGCGGAGCAGCTGATGGTGGTCGCATACCTCCCCCCCGAACTTTGTATGACAGTAGTAGTCTCAGGGACAGCAGTCTCTGTTTCCCCTGATGCAGTCGAGTGGCTAGTTTTGGTGGTTCTGTCCTTAAATTTGCTGGAGTGGCTTCAAAAGGTGCACTGTCTAGTTCTTGGGAATACATACAATTTGGGACTTTTTCCTTTTCATGTCCATCGATGTGTGCAGTATGGCTGTACTCCACTCCTGAGTTCTAGAAACTTTCAGTGCCACCAATGATCCAGGTGACATTGAACTCTGGGCCAACACACTTTCTAGGGTCCCAGTTTGGATCTCTGATCCAGTCCCTAGTCTCAGTCTGTGTCCAACCAGCATTTTTCAAGGCTCTTTTGGGAGACCATGGCTCATTTATTAAAAGCTCACTGTGACAAAAATACCACCCTAAAAGCTTCTTCAGGTGTGCTGTAAAAAGTGAGAACAAGGAAAAGCAAAGAATTCCAGCACTACCATTGCACAGTAATTCAGACAAACAGTGCAATGTAAATCAAATTTGGAGTTATATTAACAGTAGTGCACAGCACACCTCTCTCAGGAGAACAGAGAGCACCAATCACCTCCTACTGGTTTCGCCGTTAAAGCGTCATCACTCCCTGATGACGCTTTAATGGCAAAACTGGTAGGAGGTGGTTGGTGCTCTCTGCTGTCTGCTCTCCTGAGAGAGGTGTGCTATGCACTACTGGTAATAAATCTCTACATTTGATTTACATTGTACTGTTTGTCTGAATTACTGTGCAGTGGTAGTGCTGGAATTTTTTGCTTTTCCTCGTTTATTAAAAGCCATGAGGAGATGCCACCTGGCTGTCATGGCTTCACTTTTGATGTATGCCACTGGATTTCCCTGTCGGACCTGGTGGTGGCGGCCATCCAGAGCCCTCTCCCTGTGGACTGCCGCAGGCTCTTGCTTGCACCTTTTTTCAGATTTGATTTTCTTTCGATGTCACCCCATGCATCTGCGGTACGATCCATCAGCGGATAAAAGCTGTAAGCTGTAAGAGTCCCAAGTGTTAACAGGTGGCAATCAGCCATAAACATCCTTTTGAAAAATGCTGATTGCCAGCTGTTGACACCTATTTACTGCACATAATACACAGCAGCCGAACTGTGTTTCAGTGTTAAAAGACACTAATGGTTGCTAGCTGCCCATGTGTGAATGACTGCACGTACTGTACAGGAGATATGACCAAGTTTTGGATAACTGAGGTTTTCGGCTATTCAGTGTTCAGATAAACGGGGTTGTACTGTACCATTTTTGAAAAACTGACACAATCTCGCTCTGTGATGATGATGACTCAGTAGCAGTAGTAGAAGTCAATGAGGAGGATGAAGAAGAAGAGGAGGACAAACCCAACTTGGGATGTTTCAGGTTAACAGCTTCAGTGTCTGTTTTTCAGCCATGTTAGGTTATAGCATGCCAGTGAGTTGAAAACAAAAAATGTTCTATAGTCTGTGTTGGACTGCTGATTAAATTTGTACAGTTTACAGCCTGTTTCAACTTTCCAGTTTATGTTTTGTTTGTTTTCCTGTTACTTGTTAATTTAACAACTCCAGACAAAGACCCGGATGTGTATTATCTACAGCAATCGGCAAATGTCATATGAGAAAAGATATCAATAAACATTGAAGAAGTCTAAATTATTTGTACCTGTACTGTACAAGCTGCAGTTATTCGGATGCAATGCTTCTGCTTCCTTTAAACAAAATGCATTTAATGTGGGTGATGCAGGAGATGGTACTGAACTGAATGACCAGAGACGCACACTGACACAGGAAAATAGTATAGTCCTAACAAACCATTGTCCACTGTTAACAGTATAGGTATTGTTTCTTAAAGAGCAGCTGATGTCTTCAGGAGAACTTTAACAAGACATAATATTTAGACACTGTCCAACTTGTATTTCACATTAGTTCTGTATTTCTCCTGCCCATAATTTTTTACTGAGGTTATTTGCATGAAAACAGGATATGTACTCCTGAAAAGTTTATCTATTCCTGCTGCTTTCTCCCTACCTGAGGTCATAATGCACTGCTTGTGACATCACAGTTACTTCCAAGGCAACAGATTGTGATGGTCACAACACAGGATTATGACTTGAAGTAGGGAGTAAGCTATACGAACATACGAACATAGGAACATACAAAATTTGCCAGCAGATAAAGGCCTAGAAGTCTATCATGTCTGCTCGAATGTGCAGCTAACATAGAAACATAGACTTTGACGGCAGATAAGGACCGCTTGGCCCATCTAGTCTGCCCATTTCACTACCTACAGGATAGACCGCAGATCCTAGTTAACCAACAGCCTATTTCTTCCTACCCCCCACAAGAATTGCCTTATGTCTGTCCCATGGATTCTTGAATTCTCCCACAGTTTTAGACCCCACAACCCCTCAGGAAGGCTGTTTCATGCATCCACTACCCTGTCTGTGAAATAATACTTCCTCACATTGCCCTGAACCGCCCCTCTATCTTTAAGTTGTGTCTTCTTGTTCTTGCCCATCTCTTTTTCTGAAAGATGCTACCTTCTGGCCTTTGTTGATTCCACTGAGGCTCTAAAAGTTTCTATCAGGTGCCCCTCTCCTGCTCCTACAGTATACATGTTAAGCTCCTTATCTCTCCTCGATACGGCTTCTCTTGCAGACCCTGCACCATTTTAGTTGCCCTCCTCTGACTGCCTCTATCCTGTCTATGTCCTTGCGGAGATGGGGTCTCCAGAACTGGACACAGTACTCCAGATGGGTCCACCAACTGTCTGTACAGAGGATAACAATCCCTGTTTTCTGCTGCTGATGCCTCTCCCTATGCATCCCAGTATATCCCCGCCATCCCTACTGCCTTCTCACATTGCTTGCTAACCTTAAGGTCATCTCATATGATTATCCCCAGGTCCTTTCCTTTTTGTTGTTGTTACTACCTCCCCATTGTGTATTTTTCCCTGGTTCTTGTTTCCCAGGTGCATTATTTTGCACTTCTTGCATTGAATCCTAGCTGCCATACTTCTGACCATTCCTCCAACCCTTGCCAAGTCCCTTCTCATCCTTTCCACACCTCCTGTGTATCAACCCTATTTGCAGATCTTTGTGTCATCTGCAAAGGGCATACTTTTCCTTCTAGTCCCTCTGCAGTGTCACTTATGAAGACATTAAAAGGACTGGACCCAATACTGAACCCTCGCGGTACCCCACTAGTAACCCTCTTTCTTCAGAGTGGACTCCATTTACAATTACTTTCGTGTCCTGTTGTCCAGCCAATGTTTTGCAGGCTGCCACCCTGGGACCCCTCCCAGGCTGGTTAATTTGACTATTAATCTTTGTGTGGGACTGTGTCAAATGCCTTGCTAAAGTCTAGGTAGGCCATGTCCACAGCCCCTCCCTGGTCTACTACTTTGGTCACCCAGTTAAAGAAATCTATTAGATCTGCCTGACATGACCTTCCCACTGTGAACCCATGCTGCCTGGGTCCCATGCCCCACTGGCCTCTAGGTACTTAACTATTCTTTCCTTCAAAGTGACTCCATCACTTTCCTACCACAGAGGTAAAACTGACAGGTCTGTAGTTTCCTGCCTCTGTCTTGCTCCCACTTTGTGAAGGGAATCATCACCGCCTTCTTCCAGTCCTCAGGTACCACACCATCCTCCCATGATTTATTAAAAGCTAGCACCCTATTCTGCAGCTGCCCTCCTTTCACCCTTCCTGCATTGACCTCCTCCCCTTGTTCTGTCCCATCCCCTTTGAAGCAGTCTACTGTTCACTGGATACCACTTCTGCAGGTAACGATTCACCCAGCCACGACCCTCTCTGTAAAAGTGTCTCCTCATCTCCCTCCTGAACCTTCTTCCTCCAGTCTCATATCATGGCCACTGGTGTCCTCCCTCCTTTACTTTGAACAGCCCCTCTGTACCCGTCTTGTTTATTCCATTCATGTACTTAAGGGTTTCAATCATGTCCCCCCTGTCCCTCCTCACCTCCAGCGAGTACATGTTCAATTCCCTCAGCCTCCTCTCGTATGATAAGTCCTCCAGCCCCTTGATCATCTTTGTCACCCTGCACTGCACCCCCTCCAGTAACTTAATGTACCTCTTCAGATACGGGCACCAGTACTGCATGCAGTACTCCAGGTGTGGTCTAACCAATGACCTATACAGTGACAGAATCACCTCCTTCCTCCTCGAGGATATACCCCTTGCAATGCAACCTAGCATTTTGTTGGCTTTTGCAGATGCCTTCCTACATTGTGCCGAGTTGTTCATTGACCCTGTAATGAGCACCCCCAGATCCTTCTCCTCCTCTGTCTAGGCTAGCTGCACTCCCCCCGTTGGTAACTCCTTCTCCTTGGGTTCTTCATCCCAAAATGCAGCACCTTGTACTTTTTGGCATTAAAGCCCAGTTGCCAGGTGTCTGACCAGGTTTCAAGCTTTGCCAGATCATCCTGCAACCCCTGCTATCCCCCTAGGTCGTCCACCACTGCTCCAACCTTGGTATCATCAGCAAACAGACTGATCTTGCTCTTGATGTCCAATGATATGTCTGCAGTGAATATCCCAAACAACACTGGTCCCAACACTGAGCCCTGTGGAACACCGCTCGTCACTACCCTTGGGTGTGAGCGTTCCCCACCCACCACCACCCTCTGTTGCCTTCCCTGAAGCCAGTTCCCTACCCATCTCACTAGCTTTGCACCTGCCCCTGTGCCTTCTAACTTACTTCCCAGTCTTCCATGCGGCACTGAGTCGATTCCTTACTGAAGTCCAGATACAGGACATCTACTGCATGGCCCCTGTCCAGTTGCCTAGTTACCCAGTCATAGAACTCCACCAGGTTGGTTTGGCAGGATCTGCCATGTATGAAACCATGCTGTCTGCTGTCCTGTAGTCCTCTGGCCTCTAGGAGGGTCACCAGCCTCTCCTTTAGGATAGTCTCCATTAGCTTGCCCATGATGGATGTGAGGATCACCAGTCTGTAGTTCCCCAGTTCATCCTTGGGCCCATTCTTGTGGAGGGGCACCACATGAGCCATTCTCCAGTCCTGAGGCACACACCCCGAGTGTAGTGAGGCATTAAATAGGTCTACCAAAGGTCTTGCAAGGACCTCTGCCAGTTCCTTGAGTACCCTGGTGTGGATGCCATCCGGGCCTGGCACCTTGTCCACCCTCAGTGCCTTCAAATCCTCCAGACTCTGCCCTCTATGATTTCCCCATATGTCACCCCTCCCCCGGTTTCTGCCATTTCTCCTTGGGTGTCACCCCCTCTTCACCTTAGTAAATGCCGAGCAAGTAAGCATTTGGTGCTTCTGCCTTATCGCACCCTGCTTCCACTCAACCCCCCTTCTTCCTAATCTTTACTATGTGGTCCTTACAGCTCTTTTCCTCCCTGATGTACCTAAAGAAGTCCTTTTCCCCCTTCTTAATGCCTTATGCATCTCTAACTCCTGCACTACCAATGCCAATGCCAGCAAGTCAACATTCAGCGTTGACAAATGCTTGTTTGGAACTGTGTTTGCAACCATGGCATTGGTATTCCAACAGCACTTTACTTTATTACGTGGCAGTCCTGCACCCAGGCCTGGCACTACAGTGACTCTATGGCAGATGAACTCTAAGAGCTAAAGATCATGTATTCATGCGCATTTCCTCAGTAATAAATAATTGGGAGGAGAAACCTATAGAATATATACAGAATGCAAGCTGAATTGTACCTAATTATTATATTTTTCAAAGTTTTCTTTGAGGCATCAGCAGCTTCAGCTCTTTGAGTGTAGAACTATTACAACAATTGCACGTAGAAATTATGACGTAATACTATGCCTATTTGCATAGGATGGCACCATGTGCCACACTGCCTACACACTGATGGACTGATGGCAGATCTTTAAATTAGGAAAGTCACACAGACATGTGACATGGCACACTATTTAATCTGCAACTCCAACAGACGCGGCTGGCAGCTGACTTATATACCGACCATTTAGAATTAGCTACAAGAAAACTAATAGAACAAAAAGCGCACAACTGCACAGTAATAGGCTATTGGTTAACTGGGATCTGCAGCTTATCTAGTAGGTAGGGGAATGGGCAGACTAGGTTGGCCAATTGGTCCTTATCTGCTGTCAAAGTCTATGTTTCTAAGTAACAATACTGATGCTCGGATTACCTAGATATCACATCTGTTGGCAAGACAGCTAGTGTGTAACGCTGACTTGACATTGTCTGTATAGACATATATCCCACTGTGCACTATCTGTCAGTCTTAATTCTTAAGTCAACATAGAGTCACTGTAGTGCCAGGCCTGGGTGCAGGACTACCATAGTAATGAAGTAAAGTACTGCTTGAATACCAATGCCATGTTTGCAGACACAGTACCAAACAAGCATTTGTCAATGCTGAATGTTGTCTTGCTGGCATTGGCATTGGTAGTGCAGGAGTTAGAGATGCATAATAGGAATGGCAGTGAAGTGTTGAACTGACGCCAACCTCACCCCCACCCTGCAGAAACACATTTTCAACATAAGCATTTTGGGACCTCCACTCATGAACAGTGGCACTGTTATTTTGTTAATCTGTCCCAAAAGTTGATTTCCCACAGCGATCATGCCATTGTGCGCCACAGGTGGGAAAACACATTTTAGGCAGGATGTAAAAAATGACATCTGCTCTGTTCATGGGGAGGTGTGAAAAAATGTGTGTGTTGAAAATCTGGCATGAAAATATTGCAAATTTGCGAAGTTACAAGGGTGCGTGGAAACTACACAATGCACACTTGTAACACAGTCATTTTATGGACTTTCATCACCAGATTTTCAACATAGCATTTTAGAACCTCTGCTCATGAACAGTGTCACTGTCATTTTCTCAATCTTTCCCTAAAACTGATTTCCCACAGCGACCGCGTTATTCTGCACTGGAAGTGCGAAAACACATTTCGGCCAGGATATGTAAAATGACAGCTATACTGTTCATAAGGTGGTGTGGAAAAATGCCAATGTTGAAAATCTGGAGTGAAAATATTACAATTCACGAAGTTACGAGTGTGCGTGGAAACTGCGTAACGCATGCTCATAACAGTCATGTTTTGGATTTTTTCTACCAAATTTGAAACATAGGCTTTTTGAGAGCCCACCTCATGAACAGTGGCACTGTTATTTCATTACTCGGTCTCGAAAGATGATTCCGCGCAGGGACCGCAAAATCAACTTTAGGGGCCGAATAATGCCATGACAGTGGCTGAATTCATGAGGAGGGGTCCCAGTAACCCCATGTTGAAAATTTGGTGCCAAAATTCCAAAAACGCCCAAGATATGCACCAAAGTTGAAAACTATTTATGCCATTATACAGCTTACCGGCATTTCCTCAGTTTGTGGTTGGCTTCAAGAGTGCAGATGTGTTCCTGGTCCATCAAGATCATCGCCATGCCCGGAGGTAAGTATGGGGTGAGGGGGTGGGGAGGTGGGTGCGCAGAGGGTGGGCGCGGGTTGGGGGAGGGGCCACCAGACTCGACGAGGGACCGTTTTCTGTTTTACAGGGGGTAAAAAAACAAAAAAAAAATTACAGGACTGTTTTTTTTTTTTTTAGGGACATTTGGCACCCTGGGGTGGGCTCCCAGCATGCCACTTGAGTGTTTTGGGGGGCTGTAGCTGACGGGGGATTGGACACCCCCATTGGCAAATACCAATGGGGTGGGATAGCTGAGGGATTGGGCACTCCCTTGGCACACAACAAATGGGACACATTATGCCGACAGAGTGGGCTCCCTGTTGGCAGATTGAACTGGGAACAGGGGACTGAAGCCAATGGGGATTGGGTGCCCCGTAGGCATAGAAAGACTGTTTGGGGGGGCGCATGATGCCAAGGGGGATTGGGCACTCCCTTGGCACACAGCTGAAATGGGAGGGAGGACATTATGCCGATGGGGAGTGTGCTCCCCCATCAGCACATGAACTAGGTCGGGGCATGCTGACAGGAGGATTGGGCACCCCTGAAGTCGGCATTGTGGCAAGCGGTGGCGGCAGTCACTACCGCCATGTTTCTTATAATGCTTCACCAGGAAGGGCACGTGGGAGGTGTGTTCCTGTGCTGCTACATGACGAGCTTGCCTCTCATTGCAGCAGCACTTTTGTTAGATCTGGTGGCCACTTTACATATTGCCTGCATGCTGGCTTATTGGGGAATGAGGGACGCACCTACTGATGCGTGCCCTGCATTCGCCCACAGTGACCGCACCTTCAAATCTGCTACTACTGCAATATGTTGCGTGCCAGCCAACATAAAAATTAGGTTGTACACTTAGACAGTGATACTGACTCTGACTCATCCCTCCTCAGTGTTAAAATCTTCAAGTATGCAACATTAAACAAATGAACAGCTCATGCAGTCTGAAGACTGGTTTTCAACAAGTTGCATGATTTGAAAATACCATAATGCTCTTCAGTATACTGAAAACATTAAGAGATAGTGTCACTGTCTGAATTTTTTTACTGGCCAACTTCTCCTGGCATGTGGATGGTCGGCGAAGGTGACTAAATTTACATGCTCCTTCCTTTCTGCTGACTTGCCGATGCTGCTGACAAACAAGTTACTGCATGCTGCTGCCACGAGATGGATGCTAGTGCTGTGATTGTACATTCATCTAGGGGTTAAAATCCCTTTTGCGTTCTTCCTCCTGGGTCCTGGCTTTAAACTTTGTCTTCTTGTCTTACTCACCTAAAATGATTCCCTCTTCCTTCTTCTGTCTCTCTGTGTCTGTCTCTCTCTTTTAAAAAAAAAGCAGAAATGCTACTGTATGCTGTCTCAGCTGCACACTGCACCAGATCTGCTCTATCAACTATTAAAATAATAATATGTGTTTACAACACAGAAGAGGTGTCAGGTGTGTTCGATTACTGGTCACCTTTAAATCATCCAGTGCCTGTGTCAAACAGACTCTACTCATTAAATATTAACAGATTAAACCCCCAAATATATATTTTTGCTTTTATTAACATTTGAAAACATTTTATTTCACTATAAGTGCAAAAACAGTAGTCCAGGGTGTGTGTATGTGTTTGTGTGTGGTAATGACATGAATAACTGACCGCACAGCATGTCTCAGTGGTTGAAGGGCAAGGCACTTGGCTGTCCTTTCTCACTGTGCCTCGACTTTTAGTCACAACCCATAGCCTGTAAACCCACCTCGACCAACCTTGGCTCAGCTGTGCCTCATCCCAGATTATTTCACCAAGGCGGTTTGACAGAAAATCTGCTGACCAGCTTTACAGTGAGGGTACAATGTCGACTGCAATCGTGATCTGCATTGTACCATTGGGAAAACAATTGTGTTTTTTGCTGGGGCTATGCCCCCTGTATCCCCCATGCTGGGGGCTTCACCCCTCACACCCCCTAGATTTTATTATAATCACCTCCACGGCAGATGTGTTTCTGGGAGGGGGCACAAGACCCAGAGAACCTGTGTCTGGGTCCTGCACGACCATTACAGCAACCGACCATTTTGTCTGTTTCATCGCTGTAAATGACCAGTCGCTGTAATATTTTCAACAAAGTTACGTACTATGGTCCTGGACCCTACTACTCTTCACAATCCATGGAGTATTACTGCAACTGCACTCATCATGACTGAATGTGTTAATGAATTTGCTTAGTTGTGAAAATGTTCTCAATCATCACATAAAGGACAATGACAAGTAAATTGTGCCCCCAAATATTCAATGGGGATGGGGGGCCCTGCACAGCTGCACTCCACACAATGCCACCATGTAGTCATGTGCAGCATGTCAGGACCAAACCCATAATGGGTATGCAAATGAACCCTTGAACACCTCTGATGCCATTAGTGCTTTATCAGCACCGCATGGCAGGGCTGAATATGTCTGGTGGGAGTGCTGGTGACACCATCCCGTGTGAGTGTGTGATTCCCAACATCCGGCTGTGATTTGAGAGGAAGGATGTTGCTGAGATGCATTAAAGGGATTTATCTGAATTAAAGCACACTGGCTACATCAAATGATGTTGCAAAAGTCACGTGAGGTACGGAGCAGTTGGCTGAGTATGTGAGGCCATTCAGACAATTAACACGCTCTGACTTGATGGCACCAATTATCTGAATATGGGGCTGTGTTAGTGGCGGTGCAGAAGAATATAGGGCTACGCACTGACCTGACTCAGCCTCCTACTGCAATATATAGCCACAAAAAACACAACTGCTATGTGTGTCTCGTGTAACCTAAGTAAATAGTAAGTAAGTAAATTTTGGGGTGGAGCTAGCAGCCCAGAAGGAAAGTTGCCTCGTCACAAGCTCCTCAACAATGAGTTTAAAATCATTCTACATGAGTGCTTTAACTGATTTTATTGCAACTCGCAGTGGATCTGCATATTAATAGTACAACACTGCTCGGCAACTATAACTTTTTTTGAAAGCTGGGCTGACCCAAAAACGCGCAAAAACAAGATTCCTCACGAGAGGGTCCATTGTAAGCTCAGGGGCCTAAACTTCTGTTGATTTGTTCCAGATGGATCACCCACATCTCTCAAGTCACTAGTTAGCAGTGAATGCACTGACAAACTCAATCTGCATGTTAGATAAAAAGTCTGACTCATACTCCAAAAGGCTGATTTTAATGGAAACTACAGTGGAGGCTATGGGTCTGTCTGTGGAGGACTCGCATCGAAATGTGGGAAAAACCCTAACAGCGGTGGCAACCTTGTTGAAGGAGCAGTGCCTGCTGAAAGCCTGAACTGAACAACTAGAGAACTTGTTCTGTACTCAAAATATCAGGCTGTTGGGCATGCTGGGGGGGGGGGGTATAAACGGATGACCGCAGGAGTTTTCTGGAGCGGTGGATGCCAGAGGTGCTCGGGCTGGGCTTTGCTCCAGTAATCATTAAAGCCTATAGGATCACACCAAGATGGGCTCGTTATGTGGAGGAAGGCCCCCACACCATCTTGATGGTCACACAATCTTCTTTTATGTGGGACAGGATATTAAGAGTGGCGAGGGACCAGGGGAGGATCCAGCACAAGGGGGCCAGACTTCTGTTTTTCCCAGACTATTCATTTGCCACAAGAAACCACCATAAGGCCTTCAAAGGAGTTACCCAGAAGCTGCATGCCTTAAATGTTCAATATAGACTGAGCTTCCCAGCTAGGCTTCGGTTCACCCTGCAAGACAAGATGTACGCCTTCACGGATCCAAAAGCAGCTGAGGCATGAATGGTGACGGTTCAAGTCCACAACGAAGAACCTAACAGAGAAGACCTTGACTCCGAAAATGAAGCCAACTGAGTCATGATCTGAACTGTAAGTACAATTCAAAGCAGTTATAGGGTATCCAGTGATGATGGCAACTGAAAATGAGTGACTGTAACAACAGTCACTCATTTTCAGCGCTATCATGTTGTGCTACCCTTCAAGGGAAGCAACAGAACAGCAAGGGACGGTGACTGGAAGGGCAGGTATAGGGAAGAGAAGGGGAGGGATATGGAAGAGGGTTTTGACATGGGAGTGTGCCTGCTGAAGCCGATACAGATGTGTGATGTGGTGGTGAGGGTGTCTGGCTCCGGCGCAATAGGTACTGGGTTTGGGGCTGGACGGGGAAGACATTTTTGCCACTGCTTGCTGCTGTTGTCCTTTTTTGCCACATTCTCGAGTGTTGCCACCTCCCCAACATGCACCCCCCTGGAGTTGGTAATCCAAAATCAGGAGGATGCGGGGGGCAAAGCCCTCCATGGGGGGGGCACAGCCCCCCATAAACACTTCATTCATTGGCCATATGTATATTCGCCAGCGTGTGTATATCACCGATTTGCTTTTCGGTGATATACACTTACCATAATAGTGATCGTTGTTTTGTGATCACTATTATGACAAGGAATCCAGTTATAGAGCTTGGGAAAGGGGCGGGGGGAGACATAACATTTCACATCATTCCCTGCCTGAGAAAAAGAAGCAACTACTTGGTGGCTGCAATGTGATTGAGGTGGGGGAAATGGACACCTCACTGAGGGGTCAGCACTGATAATGCATATTCCGGGACTGAAATTGTTGATGTGAAATGTGGTTTTTGGTTTTCTTTTCCGGCTCCTAAAGCTTAAGGTTTAAAGGGTTTGATCAACTGTACTTGCAAATACAGTTAAATGTTTTGAGGGTTAATCATAAGTTGTGATGTGAGTGGGGATTAATTAGATTAAGAAAAGTAGACAAGCAGGGTGTTTCATACCTAAACTGTACTGCGCCATTAAGATGGCACCTGGTGAGTGATTTTGGAGTGTGATTGCTTCGTGGAGTTGGTCAGGGAGATCCAGGCAAGACTCATGAAGAATTTGAGGCCACAGTGAGTAGTCAAAGCTGGGTTTAAGGTATTCTGCTCAATAGTTTTTCACTGATAACCTTTCTGATATCAGTGGTTTGGGATAGGAAATGACTGAAGATGATCTGGCTGCCGAGGGTTTAAATAAAACCAGGAGTACAGGGAAGGGGATCCCAAACAGGAGTAACACCAATTAAGAGCTTGTGAAAGGCGAACAAGTTTAAGTTCACTATATAGTACAAAGTTAAAGGATAGGCTATAGTTAGCCTGGTTAAGAATCCTAGATAGTAAGTTATGTTATAGAGTTTTTGCATTGGCTGCTATGAAAGGCTCACTGAGATAAAAAAAAAAAACACACCGTGTTAGACTTAAGTGCATAGTCCCCACAGTGTTAAACTGTTAAAAAGGTGTCAGCGTGGCTCAGTTGGTAGCACATCCACCTCTGCACCAGAGGGTCGTAGGTTCTCATCCCACACTGGGATTGAACTTGCATCTAAAACACTGGCATCTGAGTGCAGTATTAGGGGGGTGCTGTACTGCTGGGGTGTGCCGTCCTTTGGATGAGATGTTAAACTGAGGTCTCTTCTACCCATCCTGGTGCGTGTCCAGGAGGAAGAAAAAGAATCCAGGGCACTCTTCGCAAAGAGTAGCGGACATTCCTGATGTCCTGGCCAACATTCCCCTTCCCATAAACCAGTTCATGCAATCATCCAGGCTATGTGTGAGTGATGATGTGTGATTTGGCCATCACTACGTATTCAGTTGCTTCACTACCAGTCTAGCATTGCTTGTAAAGCGCTTTGAGATACACTGTGTATGAAAATCACTATAGAAATGCTGATTCTTCTTCTTCTAAAATAAAGAATAGCACAGCGACAATCCTGTATTAAATAAGTGTCTGAAATATGTATTATTTGGAATCTGCTTATCCTTAGGTAGAATTTTATCTGTACAAATGATGAAAAAAAAATCAATAAAAAAAGTAAGTCAATTTTATTTCTGAAATGCCCAATCCCAGAGGTTCTAGGCACTGTACAATATAAAATACATAATAAATTAAAACACAACAGACATAGACTGTATTACATAAAACCAAATCACCAACAGAATTTAAGATAACCGAAAATGAATGAATTGATAAATAATAAAATCCATCTAAATTTATTATTTGAGGACCAACAGCGAGTCATAATAACTAAACACCTCCTTAAAGACATGTGATTTCAGACCCCTCTTAAAGCCTTCCAATGACTGGGCCTCCTTCAAGGAACTTGGGAGCAAGTTGCACGGGGACGGGCCTGCTACCTCAAAGGCCCTGTTGCCAGATGACTTCAACCAAGCCCTGGGAACTGAGGAACGAAGAGGGCGGTAGGTTTGGTGAGGAGTCAAGAGGTCACACAGGTAGCTAAGGCCCAGTCTGTGCAGGACCTTATAGGTCAGCAAGCTGACCTTGAAAGAGATCTGCCACCTTATCGGCAGCCAATGCAAGTCTCACAGGACAAGGGTCACATGACAGGACTCGGGAGGTCCATGAGCAACCTGGTCGCAGCATTCTGCGCTAGCTACAGGTGACACAGGGTCCCTCCATTCTGCTCAAGGTAGAGAGCATTGTAATAATCGTAATCAAGTCAATGTCACAAAGGCATGTACCAATGAGGGCAAATCATCAGGTGGGATAAAAGGTGTGATCCGGGTGATATTCCTAAGATAGTAAAAAAATATTTCAGACAATGGACAACGCAAGTTTCTAGTGTCAGTTCGTTATCCAGGATAATGCCAAGATTATTCACCTTAGTGGAGGTTCTTCACCTTAGTGGAGGTGGCAAGAGGAAGAACCAAGCACTAGTCCAGTTTCTTCTCCTGCCATCCCAGCTCCCCAACGATGACCAGGCTTGACCACCAGTACCTCCATCTTGTCTGGGTTAAGCCTTATCCAGTTGGAGGACATCCAGTCTTGGACCTCAGCCAGACTGGAATTCAATACAGAGACTGCATCCTATGTCCCCGGTGCAAATGACATATACAGTATAGCTGGGCATCTTCTGCATAGCAGTGAAATCCCACCCAGTAAACATCTAATAATGTCACCCAGGGGTAGCATATAAACTGTGAAGAGCATGGATGAGAGGACTGAACCCTGGAGAACTACACAAGACAGGGGCTTCGGAGGGAGGAGTAAGTCCCTATAACCATTCTCTGCATCCTGTCTGTAAGAAAGGAAAGGACTTAAACCATCTGATGACAGTACCAGTGAGTCCACAGAGTTCTCCAAGGTAATCCAAGAATACACCACAGTCCATGGTGTTGAATGCTGAGGAGAGGTCAGGCAGAATGAGAATTAACCATTCACCTCTATCTCTCATCCTGATGAGATCATTTTGCACCCTGACTAGTGCAGTCTCCGTGCTGTGCCCAGCCCTGAATCCAGACTGGAGTGGCTCATATATGTCAAAGGCAGTGAGATGTGCCTTGCATTGCATGGCCGCCACTTTCTCAATAACCTTACCCAAGAAGGGGAGGTTAGAGACAGGTCTATAGATTGCCAAGCAATCCAGGTCCAAGGATGGTTTCTTCAACCCTTATGGTGCTCAGAGTGCCGGCATTACAGCACCGGGCAATCAGGGCACCAAATGCAGGATTCTCTGCCCCCTCCTTGAGGTCTGCCCCCCCAGAGTAGGAATCTGTAAGTAGGGATGGTGTTGGGGCCACAGCCCCCCACAAGTGGGGGTGCAGGGGCAGAACCTCCTGCAAAAAAAGTGATCAGCGACATTGCCGATTGGCTCCCTAATTGCCCGGCACCGGAACGCTGGCACGTTCTGAGGATGGAACCTTTCTTCAAAAGGGGTTTCACCAGTGTCACTTTCAGGGCATCGCTGAACACCTCCTTTGAGATGGAACACTGGATTATTTTAGTGAAAACTGGACCAACAGATTCCACACAGCCCACCATGAGATGTGTCAGGCCTGGGTCCAGATCACAAAATGTGGGCCACAGTTTACAGATTATCTCACTCACCTCTTCCACCTCCACTGGTCTAAACTCACTCCAGACTTGGAAGTTACCTCTGTTAACTCCAACCCCACCACTGCACGTCAACTATAGACCTCTCACCGCCCCCCCACCGAGAAACACCAGCCCTGACAGAGGACACCTTGTAAGTGAAGAACAGAGTGAACTCTTTGCATTTGGCAGTAGACAAAGCTCTAAGCGGCTGGAGACAGACAGCATGAAGTAACCTGCCTACAGTCCAGAAGCTGGGCTGGTCTGTTTTTCCCTGCTGCAATCTCCCTTTTCCGGAACTCTGCCTTTTTATAGGAGATTGCCCTTTGATACTCATTGTAATCAGTTTTTAAAGCTAACCTGTCCTCCTCAGTCTGGGATCTCTGCCAGCATGCTGCAACCTCTGACCCTAGGCCTTCAACTCCCTGAGAGCAATCCCTAGGTTACTTGCTCTATTTTTAATTAGAATTTTTCCCTCTCTTTTCTCTTAACCCTTCTATCTTGTCCTCCTCACTGCTTCCATGCCTCTTTTTCCCTTCTAAGCTCTTTCCAAGTATTTTTCGCCTTCTCCTGTGTATTTTTACATTTTGTTTAGACTTGCTGTTAATACTGTAGCTGTTGTACATAAGCCGTTTTGTACGTAATTGAAATTCCTGTATACATTTTTGTCTTTGTATTTTTTGAACCATGTGTCTGTATAAAGTGTCTATATCCACCACTGTAAAAACCCTAAAACTGGATGCTTGTGAAAATGGGCATGAATAGGGGTTGTGAGATAACAGACAGACCAGATGCAGAACTTCAGGTTCAACACACAATCTTTGTGTGATGTTTATTCAAAATACAGGAGATAACCTTCAGAAATGGCATATCCCTTCTTCAATGTATCAGTTTGCAGCAACAGACTATGCATGTCCTTCCTCTGAGCTTAGTCAGCACTTACTCAACCACTGATCTACTGATCTAACTTTTCAGTTGAGATTCAGCTTCCCCTATGTGGGTCTTGTTTGCTTGGCTCGTGTGGGATCAATGAAAAAAAAAAAAAAAGCTAACGACAAAAAACCTCAGTGTAGAAGCACTGAAGCAAGGTTATGCCAAAGGGCATTAGCAATAAAGTCAAGTTTCAAAGAAACGCAACATCACACATACCCCAATAATGCAAAGCATCAAGGGATGTATATGCAAATCACCATGAAATTTCAGACTGGCTCAGTTTACAGCAGGAATGCATGGTACCGAGGGGGCTCTCAAACAATCTGCAATTTACATGCATTTAACAACACAACTGTTTTTTTTCTGATATCTCTACCCGGTAACTTAATTTCTATAATACATTCACCTAGTACTTTTTATTTTTATCAAAAACACCTTGTGCCATGGTATTTTCAACATTTACAGGTTTCAAACACATAAGTTATATACATCAAGGAATTTTATGACATAGTGCCATTACATAGTAAATCCAACAATGAGGAACACAACCTGTTGTTTTACATCAGCTCAGTGGTCACAACATACGAACATACGAAATTTGCCAGCAGATAAAGGCCTAGAGGTCTATCAAGTCTGCTCGAATGTGCAGCTAGCACCCCTTATTCTGCAGCTGCCCCTCCCTTCCACACTTCCCCTTCATTAACCCTCCCCCTTGTCCTGTCCCATCCTCGCTTGAAGCAGTCCACTGTTCTACTGCATACCACTTCAGCAGGTAACGATTCCACCCAGCCACCACCCTCTCTGTAAAAGTGTCTCCTCATCTCCCTCCTGAACCTTCCTCGCTCCAGTCTCATATCATTGCCCCGGTGGCCCTCCCTCCTTACTATGAACAGCCCCTCTGTACTCATCTTGTTTATTCCTTTCATGTATTTAAAGGTTTCAATCATGTCACCTCTGTCTCTCCTCTCCTCCAGTAAGTACATGTTCAACTCCTTCACCCTCCTCTCGTATGATAAGTCCCCCAGCCCCTTGATCATCTTTGTCGCTCTGCACTGCACCCCCTCCAGTAACTTAATGTCCCTCTTCAGATACGGACGCCAGTACTGCACGCAGTACTCCAGGTGTGGTCTAACTAATGACCTATACAGTGGCAGAATCAACTCCTCCCTCCTCGAGGATATACCCCTTGCAATACAACCCAGCATTTTGTTGGCCTTTGTAGCTGCCTTCCTACATTGTGCCAAGTTGTTCATTGACCCTGTAATGAGCTCACCCAGATCCTTCTCCTCCTCTGTCTGGGCTAGCTGCACTCCCCCTAGCTGGTAACTCCTCCTTGGGTTCTTCATCCCAAAATGCAGCACCTTGCACTTTTTGGCATTAAAGCCCAGTTGCCAGGTGTCTGACCAGGTTTCAAGCAACAATAACCTCCCTGTATGAGGAACTGAAAGGGAAAAGGATTATTAAAGAGGACACTATAGCATAGTCAAGAAAGGGGAGGGGGGTGCCCATGGGAGGCCAACCTTATGGACTGAAATTGTAATGGATAGAGTAGGCTAAGAAATAGAAGAACTGTTGCAACAGATTTAAGAAAACGTCAGCCCTCAGGAGTGGCAGGATCTCCCTGTCACATATCCCCCACCTTAAGAGGGAAGCAGTTATTTCAGACTGCTTACTACCTTCCTGTCCCAGGAAGGAATGGAGCTTCCACCCATCCATCTTCAGAAGCTCTGTCTCAGGGTCCCTATTAACAATAAACATTGCATCATAAACATAGTGAATATCATAATTCTTTACCCTGAAGCATTAACACATTTCTCAACAGAGGTTAATGGTACCTTCCCTGCACTCTCCTTTTTGGGAAAGTACGTCATATTTCATTGACATAAATTCCTGCACCATATCTAGACATGAAATCAGCATTTACATGTTTTGTCCCTGCCCTGCCCTGTGGGACACAGTAAATCAATAAGGCTGAAGAGCTAAGTACCACCGCATTGTATGGGGATTATTTTTCTCTCATTTGGTGCAACCAGCAGAGGGGGTTGTGATCAGTTACAACCTTAAATTCAGCCCCACACAAGTAATATTTCAACCTGGCCCAGTGGCACTGAGGGTTGAGGCACTGGATGCCACACCTTGCGACACGCCGGCGACCCGGGTTAGGGAATGAGCCAGGGTCGTCGGGGGTCAGCAGGGGAGGGCTAAGATTGAGCATCTGTAGGCAGCTCTCTTAGTCCTGGGGTGGGTTCGGGGCTCTCCCGTGGTGCTGGCATCCCCTAGTGGAGGCTGGGGGCACTGCAGTGCATGGCGCAAGAAGAATGGGGATTGGAGCAGCGGTGGATGTCCTCCAGGTGTGTACGGGAGTGTGTGCATGCCGGGCGGGACATCATTGCATGTCCGTGCCTCAGGGGAAGAAACCCTCGGGTGAGGCAAAGGCGATCTCTGGCAAGCCAACCCACCACACATCCAACACTGGCTGACTCTCCGGTTCTCCTTGGGGTCTGGGTGTCTCTCCGTGGGGCAGGGAGAGTCCCAGACCCTGCACCCCGATGTAGCTTCTGGAGTGGCCAGTTCAGGTGGGCAGTTGAGTGTGGCGGCTGTCAGTGAGACCCTGAGAGATGCCGTGTGAGTAGGGTGCAGAAATAGACCCTACAAAAAACAAAACAAAAAAAAAACAAGTAATATTTCAGAGACTCAGTAGCCCACTTCAGAGCTAAGCATTCTTTTTTTATGGTAGCATATCTTCTGTCCCTTACATGTAGCTTCCTGCTGATATACATGATCAGATGTTCTTCCTCATCTATTTTCTGAGATAAGATTGTCCCAATACCATTCTCTGATGCATCAGTTTGATCCTCATATGCTTGGTTGAAGTCAGGGATTTTTAATACAGGATCTGTACATAGAATTGCCTTGATAGTCCTAAATACCTTATCACAAATAGGGGTCCACCGAACCTTATTCGGGCACCTGCTTTTAGTGAGATCAGTCAAAGGACTAGCAGTGGCTAGGAAATTAGGAATAAATCTCTGGTAATAACCAGCCAAGCCTAGAAAAGTGCTCACATGTTTTTTTGTGGTAGGTATTGGGTTGTTTGCTACTACTGTAACATTCTCTACCTCGGGCTTCACTTGTCCGTTGCCTAAAATGAACCCTAGGTATCTTGTCTCGGCCTTCGTTAGGGCACATTTAGCAGGGTTAATGGTCACTCCTGACTCCTTTATTGCTTGCAATACCTGGGACAAGTATCTAACATGGGTTTCCCAGTCAGGGCTGAACATGACCACATTGTCCAAATAAACCACACAGTACTCAGTGTGGTCTTAGTATACGGTCCACAAAATACTGAAAAGTGGCTGGGGCCCCATGTAGTCCAAATGGCATTGTGACAAACTGATATGAACCAATTGGGGTGCTAAATGCGGTTTTATCTTGTGAATCAGGTGACAAGGGGATTTGCCAATATCCCTTAGTAAGGTCAAGGGTGGAGATATACTGTGCATTGCCTAGCCTGTCAATGATGTCATCTATTTGGGGCATTGGGTAGTCATCAAATAGTGACATGTTGTTAAGCTTTCTAAAATCTAGGCATAGACATATCCCACCCTCTTTCTTGTCCACTATGACCATGGGTGAAAACCATGCACTCTTTGAGGGCACAATTATGCCTAATTCCTCCATTTTTTTGACTTCCTGAATCACCTCATCCCTCACCTTCATGGGCAATCTGTAGGGCTTTTGGTGTATGGGCTGTCTTGCATGGCAGTTATGGCATGCACAATTCCTTTGGCCCTTCCCAGGAAGTTTGTGAATATGGGTTCAAATTCTTGCAATACCCTGTGCACATCTTTTTGTTGCTGAGGCTCCAGTTCAGGGTTTATCTGGATCTCCCCCAACTGTTCTGACTGCTCTAGCCTTTTATGGGCAACCTCCAGCTCTGACTCCCTAACTTCAGGATGGATATAAAGGGAGGGGTTAGGCTTCTCACGCCATTTCCTAAGGAGGTTCACATGGTACATTTTCTGGGCGAGTCTCTTCCCAGGCATGCTAAGCTCTTAGTTCACTGCTCCTGTTTGCCTCAAAATAGTGAAGGGGCCCTGCCATTTCATGACTAGTTTGTTCTCTGTGGAGGGAAGGAGTAACAACACTTTGTCCCCTGTCTGAAATGTTTTAGTCTTCAAACCCTGTCATATCTTTCTTTCTGCAAGTCTTGTTTCTGTTCTAAGCTCTGGTGTGCCAAGTTGATATACCTCACCAGGCATTTGTGTAACTGAGTCATGTACTCTACAACATTAAGATATCTCACCTCCTTCCCTTCTTCCCAGTATTCTTTAACCACATCCAATGACCCCCTCGGGTTCCTCCCATACAACAATGAAAAAGAAGAGAAACCAGTGGCTGCTTGAGGGATTTCTCTGTAAGCGAAAAGTAAATAGGGGAGGTACCTATCCCAATCTTTACCTACTTCTTTTACATACTTCCTCAACATTCTCTGATTAAACCTCTCTACGAGGCCGTCAATCTGTGGGTGGTATTGGGAAGTACGCACTGCCACCACGCCCGGCAGACGGTACAATTCTTTTAGCAGGTATGCATTAAAATTACTCCCCTGATCAGTATGTATTTCTTGGGGGATTCCCATGCAGCTAAATACCTTTGCTAGTTCCTCTGCTATCCTTGGGGCAATGACAGCTCCTCTCATGAGGATAGCTTCTGGGTAGCGAGTAGCGTAATCACATATGACCAGTACAAATCTGTTACTCTTGGAGTTCTTTTCCAGGGGGCCCACTACATCCATGGCTATCCTGTTAAAGTGGTTAGTCACAATGGGGATGGGTTCTAGTGGTACTCTATCCCTTTTTCTGCCTGAGCTACCTTCTGACACTCAGCACATGCTTTACCATACTTAGCTATGTTCTCGTAAATAGAGGGCCAATAAAACCTGGGCAATATCCTATTCAGGATGATATCTCTGCCTGCATGGCCTGCTAAAGGGATGTCATGCACCAGATACTTGATTTGGGAGCGGAATTGTTCTGGAACCATTAGTTGATCTACTACTTCTCCAGTTCTGGGGTTAGTGTATTCTCTATACAGTATTCCCTGTTTTACAGCAAACTGAGGAGCACCTTTTTCCACTCCCTTCCCCACCTGTGAAAAAAAAGTTTAGTGAAGGGTCTGCTTTTTTCTTACGCTGCAAATCACATTTAAAAGTCTGTCCCAAGTCTGGCTGTACACCAGTATGAGTATCAATCCAATTCCTCTTTAGCTTTCTCTTCTCCACCTTAGTTTTACTGTCCTTGCCAGGATCCTTAAAAACATAATCATCAAATGGGAACACAGATGGTAAATGTCCCTTCTTCACTTGAGCTCTGGTAGTTACAGCAACTACAGCAGAGTCCTGTGCGGTATGACAATGTATAAATGAAGCAAAGTATGGGTGGGCATGCCCGATAACAACTGCCACTGGTAGGTGCGGTACCAACCCCACTTCTATCGCATGTGTCTTTTCTTGAGCAGTCATTTGTATGGTGGCTGTAGGGTAGCAATGGGTATCACCGTGCACACAGATGACTACTGTATCTTGCCCTTTATTATTCCCAGTCACCAGATCTGCTCACACAAGAGTCTGGCGGCTCCCAGAATCAATCAATCCCATCATCTACTGTGATCCAGTCTGCACAGTAGCCATAAAGTGACACCAGTTCATTAAGGCTACGTGAGCTGTCCCTTTGTATTAGGACAGTTTCTTACATAATGTCCCTTCTACTGGCACCCATGACATACAATCTCTGCTACCAGAATTTATCCCCCTCTCTCTGCTCTCCAGTCTTGTTTCACGGAGGCTGGATCTGATAGTTTATAAGTAAAAGGGTTCCTTATTGGATTGCTGGTGGTCGCAGGTCCTGATGTCCCTTGGAACCCTCTGGGTCTTGATGGTTGGGCTGCCAGGAAGTCTTCCACCAACGTGATGGTTTTATCCGTGAGATCAGGCTTATGCTCCTGAACCCAAAGTTGTACATCCTGGGGTAAAACTTTAATAAACTGTTCAATAATCACTGCCTCCAGAAGTTGGTCCTTGCTGTTGTTATCTGGATGTAACCAGCAGAGCTCCTTGAGGTGGGCATAAGTCTCTCGGGGGGCATCCAGTGACTGCATTTTAAGAAACCTAACCTCTGGCGATAGGTTTCAGTATTTATGTCATAGTGCCTGAGGATGTCCTGCTTCACATGGTCATAGTCCTCTGCCTTGCAGAAGTCCATGAGGCTATAAACCAGCCGGGCACTGCCTGTCAGGTGTGGTGGCAGTCAAACAACTTACTGTTCCCTTAGTCTTGTGCATGTTTGAGCGATCCTCTCAAACGTTGTGAGGTAGGCTTCAATGTCATCACTGTCTGAAAGTTTAGACAGTTTAATGTCTTTTGGGCTACTGGCTCTTTCTGTTTGCCCTGCACTGATGGCATGCAAGACTGTCATGGTACCTGCCCATTTGGTATCTTGATTTCTCCACTCAATGTCTCTTTCTCTCTGCTCAATGTCTCTATCTCTTTCCATCTGCACCTGTTTTATGCAGATCCATTTCAACAACTCCCCTACATCCTGAGGTGGAGTGTCTTCAAGAGGAGCCAGTTATCTCAATTCTTCCTCGTCCCTCTTGCATCTCTTCATTGTCTTCAGGCTTGGTCTTCCTCTGACCTCCCAGGTCCAGTTCAGGCAGCAGCTTCTCTCCCAGACTGCCGGCCATAGTTCTGGTCAGAACTTCACGGACTTTCTTCTCTGGGTCTCATCTAGCAACTCCTGGTGCATCGGTCCACCTGGGATATCTGGGCGATAGGCACCGGAAAACGTTACTCTTAGGCAAGTACAGACATTTCCAGCAAGTTATTCCACTTCTGACACCAAGTCTGTGGAGGGTTTTTGGGATGACAGATGGACCAGACGTAGAACTTCAGGTTCAACAAACAATCTCTGTGTGGTGTTTATTCAAAATACAGAAGATAACCTTCAGCAATGGCATATTCTTTCTTCAATATATCGGTTTTCAGCAACAGACTATGCACGTCTTTCCTCTGCACTTAGTCAGGACCTACTGACCCACTGATCTGCTGATCTAACTTTTCAGTTGACATTCAGCTTCCCCTATGTGGGCCTTGTTTGCTTGGGTGGTGAGGTCTCAAATAAAAAAAAAAAAACAAGCTAAAGTTAAAGAACCTCAGTGCAGAAGCACTGAAGCAAGGGTTACCCCCAAAGGGCATTGGCAATAAAGCCAAATTTCAAAGAAACACAACATCACACATACCCCAATAATGCAAAGCATCATGGGATGTATATACAAATCACCATGAAATTGTAGACTGGCTCAGTTTACAGCAGGAATGCACAGTACCAAGGGGGCTCTCAAACATTATGCAATTTTATTTATTTATTTTATTTATAACTTTGTTAACCGGGTAGGTGCACTGATCTCAGGGACTGTTTTCAGGCATGACTTGGGCCACATAAGGTGGCACAGAGTAGAAACATTAAAAAATAACAAGAGCATAACAAGAGCAGGTAATACATAGTGAAAGGTTACAGTTGTTACATTTGGCAATACATGGTGGCAGTAGTTAAGGGACAACAAATAACAAAGCAAAGTAAGGCTCATGGTGGTACAGGTTCAGTAAATAAGAGAACCTATCTGACCCTACCCCTGGAACCTATGGGGGGGGCTAGTCCTTAAAGCAGTGGCAGGTGGATGCCAACAGGAGCCAGTATTTGAGGCGAGTCTTGAACAGCGTGTTCCATAGTGTGGGGGCTGCTACAGACAGGGCTCTAGGGCCCATGTTCATGGCTACCATGGGGATTTTCAGGTAGGGGATACTGGAGGAGTGTAGGCAGCGGTGTGAGGTTTGGACAGTGAGAAAGGCAGCAAGAGGGGATTTCTGGCCAATATGGATGGCAAAATCAATACAACTGTACAGTGCAAGGTCAAAGTGGGTTTGTAGTGGGAGCCACCCCAGTGTAGTGTAGAGTGTACAGTGGTGTGTGGGGAAAGGGACCAGCAGGGAGAAGTAGCAGGCATTGTTGTATGCTACTGATAGTTTTGCCATGGTGGATGTGGAGGTCCTGGAGTAGATGGGAGAGCAGTAGTCCAGGATATGTCACAGGTTTCCCTAGATGATGGCATGGTGAGCCTCAGGGGTGAGGTATTGCCGGTATCTGTAGGCAGACCCTAGTTTTTGGTGAAATCTTAGAACCAGGGAGTTTATGTGCTCTGTAAAGGAAAGGGAGGGATCAAGCACAACTCCTAGATATTTGAAATGTTTGATGTCCTCTAGGGCATGGCCACAGGGGATGTGATGATTAGGGGTAGGGTAGATTTGCATTTAGTTAGGAAGGGCTTAGATCCGAACAACATTGTTTTTGGTTTTTGGCATTGACCAGAAGGAGGTTGTCAGAGAACCAGTTGAGGGCAGTGGTGTAGTTTTGTGAGAGGGCTGCAGAGATGAGGATAGGACACTTTCTTCTGGAGAAGAGCACGAGGTCATCAGCATAAAAGATTGAGTGACAGTTGAGACTATCCACTGGAAGGGAGTCAATGAATAAGGAGAAAAGGAGGGGTCCCAGGATACAGCCTTGGGAGACCCCAGTAGAGACAGGCAGGGTGAGCGAGTGGGCCAGGCCAATGCACACAAACTGGGAGCACCCTGTAAAGTAGCTTCGAACCAGATGGTGACCTCCAGAGAGCAGCCAAGATGATGCAATTTGGAGAGGAGGAGTGAGTGACTGACGAGGTTGAAGGCTTTGGAGAGGTCAACGAAGACTATGCCAGTTGCATTTCCATGGTCCATGCTTGTGAGGATGTGGTAGAAACATAGAATTTGATGGTAGATAAGGACCGCTTGGCCCACCTAGTCTGCCCATTTCCCTACCGAATGGATAAGGCGATAGTTGTTTGGATGACCAGAAAAAGTACATAGGGGAGTGATCGCTAATGGAGTCAGTCATGGTACCAGCATGCAGGACACAGTCCTCCTGGTTAGTTACAATCTAATCCTGGAGTGTCTGTGTGCCCTTGTGAGAGTTCTGCCTTGTGGGAAGGTAAATATGCATTTAACATGATAGCACTACCCTGGTAACTTAATTTCTGTAATATATTCACCTAGTACATTTCACCTTTATCAAAACACCTAGTGCCATGGTATTTTCAACATTTACAGGTTTCATAAACATAAGTATATACTGTGATGCTTGGCCAGCTGGTTATAATTATTGTATGATATTAGTAGTATAAATAAATGGTCAGTGTATGAAATGTCAGTCTGTGAGCTTTGGCCCTTTTAAATTACAATGTGTCAGCAGCTGAAATCACAGGATGTATTACCTTGACCAGGACATCTCTGTAATGTAATTAACTTCCTTGAGAAATTGCATTTTATGGCCTTTTTATGACCTCATGCTTTTGATATTGGAAACTAAATATACGTTTTATTACTTCAGGAAAGGATGTCATTTAGCAGATTCCTGTTGGCTATCTCACACCTGGGTGATGGACTGCAGGGTTATAAACCTCAAAGGAACTGGTTGATCAAAGACTCATAATTTGGGAAATGGGTTTTTGCTGATGTCACATTATTAACTTACCTCCTGGTAGGAAATACTGTTTTGTAATTTTATATTCTAAAAGGAGGAGCTAGATTACTCACAGAAGGGGTGTGGAGACACATATTTTAAACTGGTACTTGTGTCTGAAATGTAGGTCATATCATCTTGGGACTCTAGAGAGTCACAGCTCTCTGATCTAACTTTAAAACACACTTCCAGAGGTGATACCTTAGGTAGCAAATATCTAAACGTATTGTGGTAGAAGTTTTGCTTTGTAATTTTTCTTTGTTCTTTTGTGCGATTGTGAGCTCTTTGGTGTATTGTTCTGTGATTACATTTTTCATATTTTCATCATCTTTTAGTAAAGAATCTTTTCTTTGAAAGACTACCTGGGTGTCTGTCAGTTCTTTCTGCATGTGACATATAGGTGGTTAAGTCTGACAAAACTGTTAAACAGCTTGATAGTGTTGCTAAGCTTGGTAAAAGGTAAGAATATACCTAAGGTCTCTTACAGAGTTAAAAGGGTTCATTTTGGATACCTGGTTAGGTGCCCTTAGGTGAAAGATATATTGCATCCCCCAAATGAATATTATCTGAGCCTGTACATTTGGGTACACTAGCATAAGGTTCACAGTTTGAATCCCCCCAGAACTTGAGACTAAAGGTGATTTGGACCCAAAAGCAGACAGAAGGGTTACCCTGTCTGTTGCCTGTTCACACTATTGTGCTCTGAAGTTGGCACTGTGGGAGTAGAGGGCCTGACCTGCGGAGTGCGTTTGTGACAGATTTGGTTGGCAGCAGTGCGATAAATTTGGTAACACAAGCTTTAACTGTTCAGTGTGTCAGCATAATACTGTACAGCTCACTTGCAAAATAAGGCAGTGATTTATTTTTAAAAGAGGAAACAGAACAATATCATTTTGCTTACAGTCAAAGTTCCTACCTGTTTTATTTTTTTCAAAATGCAAGTTAGAGTAGCCATAGTTAGGGAAGAAGATGACTTCCAACTACAGTGAGCACACTGCAGACTACCTGAAGCAGTTGTGCAAGGAGAGAGGAGTCGTGCACGAGGGGAGAGCCACCAAGCAGAACCTCGTGGACGCTCTGATGGCACTGATGCCCAGAGTGTCGAGTCACAAACTGTGACTGTAAAGGAGCAAACCTGGGGTGTGGAGGGGCCAGCAGCCAGTGCAGTGTCCAGATCTGGTGAGGAGGACAGCAGGGTCAGTGCAAGCCAAAGACCACAGCAGCAGGGGAAGGTCACCAGTATTCTAAAGCCAGAAGCCATCAGGCTGCAGATGGGAGTTGTGGAGGAAGGAGCTGGAGTTCCAGAGAGAAAAGAAGTGAGAGCAGCGAGCCACAGAGGAGAAGAAGAGGGAGTGAGAACAGCAAGAAGCTGACCATGAAGAGCGTGAGCACCAGCGAGCCACAGAGGAGAAGAGTGAGTGAGAACAGCAAGAAGCTGAACGTGAACAGCGAGAGGTGAACTGTGAAGAGCATGAGCACCAGAGACGACATGAACTGGAGAAGCTATGACTCCAACCACCAGCACCAGAGTCGGTAAGTGGCTTGGGTTTAACTGAAACTACAGGGCTGGGTTACAAATTAAATTCCAAATTGATAGCTGAATTTAAAGAGGGGGAGGATATGGGTGCCTTTTTAAATTCCTTTGAAAAAGTTTGTATTCAGGCAAAGATTTCTAGAGGGTCCTGGAGCTTCCATCTATCCCTGCTACTTACCAGGAAAACTCAGGATGCACTGGGTCAAAAGGACAATGAGGACAGTAATGATTACAGCAAACTTAAAGCTGCACTTTTAAAAAAGTTTGATTTAACTGCAGAAGCATACAGAGCTAAATTCCGTAAGCTCAGGAGAAGCCCTGACATGAGCTACGAGGAGCTAGCCACGAAACAACATCAGTGTTTAAAACGTTGGTGGGAAGGAATTGAAGCAAACTCTGTAGATAAAACTGAAAATGCTATATTGTTAGAACAGTTTTTTGGAGGCATGCCCAGAAGAGCTGAAACCTGGTTGGAGGACTGAGATCCCAAAACAGTGCAAGAGGCTGCTGAACTCTCGGACTGCTATGCCAAGAGCAGACCTGCTCTGAGACCGAATGGGACGGGCGTGGCAGTGCAGAAAGGGAAATGCGCACCTTCAGGGCAGCTAAAACCCTCACTGCCTCTACCGAGACCAGTTAGCCCCAGGTTTCAAAGAAAATATTTTTCTGAGAAAAGAAACGATTGTTGGGTTTGTAAAGAAACTGGGCATATTGCCAAACAGTGTCCCAAAAGAACGAGCAATACGCAGAATGGGGCTATGAAAGAGGTGGGTTGTTTGTGTGTCCCTGGAAGCATGCCTGTGAACATGAGGGAACACATGCACCCAGTCACTTTGAATGGTGTACAGACACAAGGGTTAACAGACACGGGGCATCCCTGACGTTGGTAAAAGGGGATCTGGTAGAGCCTGGTCAGCTTATACCCAATAGATCTGTAACTGTACAAGGCTTCACTGGGGAGGAGAAAACATTGCCACTTGCTAGTGTTCTCCTAGACTGGGAAGAAACAGGGGGAACTGTGCAACAGGTGGCTGTAGCCAAAACGTTAGCAGTTGACGTCATCCTTGGCAACAATCTCAAACAGGGGATGGTGTGTGCAGTTACCCATAGCCAAGTGGCAAGGGAAAATTGGAGTTCCCTGGACCCCATAGAAGCCACTGTGGAAACCAGTATGTTGTATTATGTGGCCTCTGAGTACCGCCTTTATTGTGTCCCAGTGTATGGCTGGGGATGTATCATCTGGGGGGTTAAACTCCCATGTCTCACTTATTTTATCTGAGACAAACTCTTGAAACTGCTTAGAACATAAGTAGTACGGGTTGAGTCTTCATCTAGTATTTTTAGATTGCAGGCCCATCTCCCATGTTGATACTAGGGGGGCATGGTTGGAGAGGGAGATATCACCCAGTCGGGCATCCTTAAGCCAGCCTATGTTTTCCTGCTGTGTGTAGGTTTGGTCTATGCATGAGTATGTCCTATGTACCGTGGAGTAGTGTGAGTAGTTCCTAGTAGCGGATGTAAATGTCTCCAGACATCAATCCATCCAACCTCAGCCGTGAATCTCCTGAAAAAATTTTGTGCTGGTGATTGCCTCGGCGTTCTCAGGCTAGAAGAGTCCAGAGAGGTGTCCTGTGCCAAGTTGAAGTCTCCTGCTAATAGGAGAGTTCCCTTTGTGTTCTGTATAATTCTATCCAGGAGCGCCGTCAGCTGGGGGACGGGTAGTGCAGGTGGGAAGTACACATTGGCTAGGGCGACTTCCACCTCATTTAGTGTGCCCTGGACCAGAACCAATCTACCCTCTGGATCCTCCAGTGTGTGCTCGTGTTGGAAGGGTGTTCCTGAAGGTATAATTATAGCCACTCCCCGTCGTCTACCCCTCCCACTGGAAGAGCTGTACAGTGTTCCCTGGCTTAGCTTAGCCAGCTTGAGATGCTCCGCAGCATTTAGATGTCTCTTGGAGGTAAATTAAATCTGCTCTACTCTTGCGTAGGTATGACATCACTCATGACCGCTTAATAGGGGAGGTAATTCCATTAATATTTTGGGAGAGCAGCTTTATGCAGGGATTAGCCATATATATCCCCAAATAATTTCGCTTTTCGGGGGGACACCCCATACATACATAGTAGATTCATACTGAAATCCTTTTGAGATGTACCTGTCACTTTTAACAAACAACAACAACATTGCGAGTTACAGCAATAAACATTTAAACAGAGTGTAAACAAACACAAACATGGCCTGATCTGTGGCGAGTCCAACTGGGTACTCAGCACAGGTGACGGTGAATCAGCACTTCCAATTATGAGAATCTGATCCAGATTCGGCAGTAAGGAAAAAAACTTACTTTGAGGCTTCATCTCACAGTAAGTAGCCTTGAGACACTTATAGTATCTATTAGGGAAAGGGGAAAAGGGGTAGATGAGATGTCTAAGTTGGCCCGTCGAGACCATCCACATTAATGCTGTGCTTTGACCTTATGTAATAAGCACTGTGCAACTGTCAGTTATGCCTAAGTGTTGACTGTTGGTGCTACTCCAAGGGGGGGCAAAGCACAGAGGGGGAAGTCAAAGGGCACCAGGTGAGGGAAAGGGCGAGGGCAGGGACAGCTGCAGTCTAATCCATGCTTTCAGTTCCTTTCCTCAGGATCACGTCAGGTCCTGGACCCCTCCAACCCAAGGGTACTGATCACTGCGTCCGGGAGGTCCTGGCCTGCGCAGTGCTGAGGTACAGACCGAGAGGGCAAGGGCAGCAGCCGCCATCTCAGTACCCATGCACCCGGTGCCACAAGGGCCAGCCAGCTACACCAGGAGACAGGAGAAAAAGGCCTCATAAATGCTCTGGAAGCAGCCCACACCACAGCGCAGGCCCGCTCTAACTACAAGGCACAGGCCCTGTGACTCAAGTCCCCGCAACCCGGCTGCTCGATACAGTATCTCCCCCCCCCCCCGGGCAAAGGAGCGGTCCCTCCAGCGCAGCCCATCCCGTTGGTTGGCTTACACCAAGATCAGGAGAGAGGCCTGCCCTGGATTTAATCTAAGGGGGGCTGCCACCAGGAAGGAGTTTGGCAGTATCACCCCATTCCCCGAGTCCCAATCCCGAATCCCATGCCCTCCCAGAGCAAAGGTAACAGCGATGGCTATCCACAGTTTATCCTCATGAGGCCTACCACATTCTCCAGACTGGGAATGAACCCAGGTGGGTGTCTAACATCAGTGAGGGAGAGATGGAGGTAAATGAACCATTACCCTGCAGTCCTATGCCAGCACCAGCAAGGCGCCAGTGTTACTGTGCACCGAGCTCTCGTTAAATTCTCCCCCCCCCAGAGCATCAGGTATTCAATGTTGTGCATAGATGAGACAAATTACCCCCCAATCAACAGCATTATTACCTATCCCAGCTCTGATCGTGTCACTCCACTGTACCCCAGAGTCTCTCCTTTCAAATAAGGAACAGCCGAAAAATACAACAGAGTTCTAATTGCAGTCTTTAGCCTTCTGCTCCACCTTCCTCAGCATGGCCTGTTCCCGACTGCGGCTGTTTGGCCTTCAATTCTTCCATGATATTTTGGATCGCCTCTGCTCCCTGGTGTCGTCTGGCCTCTCTTTGCTCATTGTTCCATACTTTTTGGGAGAGTCTAGAAGCAATGGATGTTTCAGGGGTGGGTCGCTGTTGCTGCACCTCGATCTTCCTGCCCCTCAGCTCCTGCAGTGCCGCAGCTGGATTTTCAAGGGTGAGGGGACCTTCCTTGAAAAAGACAGTCAGCTTTGCTGGGTAGGGGGTTCTAAGTCGGATCCCCTTCGCTTTTAAGGCATGTAGGATTGGGATATAAGCCTTTCGTCTAGCCATTATTTCTGGGGAATAGTCGTTTTCGAAGTATAGTCTGTCTTCCGAGAAAATTAATACATTTTAGTAGTATGATGCAGAAGTACTATGGCCCGCTCAGTCTCCGTTACCCTTTGGTCTGTCTCCTGGGCCTGAGATTCAGTTAGTTCCTTTTCAATCTTATTTATGTCAGTGCATAGTGCTGTTGCAGTGGACCGCATTTCCTTGCGGAAATCTCTGAGCTCAGTTAACATTTCAGTCATTTGTCTCTGTAGGATGTTAGTGGGGATTTGGTCGCTTGTCGTGGTGCCCTGATGGGAGCTAGTTGAGGCCTGTGAGCCCTCACTTTCCGATCCATCCTCCCGTAATCCCTCTGCATCTGATAAGTCTGGTGGTCTGTTTTTCCCTCGGTCATTCTTTTTAGGCATTTCCTACCTCCTGGATTTCTTTTCATTAAAGTTTTTGGTGTAATAGTAGTTTTAGGAGGATATTTAGTTGGGGTCTCAATGGAGCCTCCTGATTCAGGCTGCAGTCAGGAGCATGATGTCACCGGAAGTCAATCCATCCATGAGTTTAGAGCACCCACGTCCCCCAAGGTCCCCCTAGAGCACCCAGAACCACCCTCCCGAGCACCCAGCCCTCCCCAGTACCTAGGCACCCCCTCGAATACCCTGCCCCCCCCGAGCACCCAGGCTCCCCCCACACACACATACACGCACACAAGAAAACTCAGTTGTATTTGCAACTAACTCTCGCAGTCAGCATTCTTCCTAGAGCCCAAACTGCAGAGGTCTGGACTCCAAGAACAAGTATAAGAAAAGACTAGCAACATTTAACAAACATTTCTTTGATTTACATTACTTAACTTAGGTGTACAGAAAAATAAAGCTGAGTGAACTCCTAGTCCTAGTCAGCTAAAGCAAAAGTTATGGTAATGAATAAAATAAGTTCACAAGAACTATTTTTTTGTTGTTGTTAATAAAGTGGGCTGAGGAGGGGGCTACGCACATTCAAGTTGAAAAAGTAAAGATTACTAGTACTAGATTATATATACCGTGGCCTGTAGAGCAAAATCGTGGTCCTAACCCAATGACATCGACTTGACGATCCCTGCTCAGCCCAGAGCTCTCAGTCCAGCCACACTGTAAACTCCCTGACCTGGTGACTCACAGAGACTGAAGATTAAATAAAATCTGAAGTGTTCTATTATTGAAACTTAAAACTTTCTTAGTTTCTTGACTTTTACTTACTGTACTGTTCTCACTCTGGTTGTGGCCTCAGTGCTGCTCGGGTTTGTGCCTTCCACCGGACCGTGGCTGGGCTGTCCTGGGCACTGGAGGGCTGATGACAAGCATGACTTCAGTTTGGTTCTTGCTGTGGTGGGTCATGGAGAGATCAGTGGTGGATGGCGCGCAGATCAGGCAGTGCTGGCGGTGGATAGATACTGGTCTGCTTCTGTGTGGGGTTGGCAATGGGCCTTGGCTGCTCAGCCGGCTGCAGATTTAAAAATGTTCTTTTCTTTTTTTTCATGTGGGGCTGGCCACCTAAATATTCGACTGATGACAAGTCAACAACCTCCTTGCTCCCCCCAGTGATGGATTCAACAGAGTAGAGCTGCTCGATTTGGAAGTCGGACTTGGGACACGTGTCTCTCTGCTCTCCTCTTCCAAAACAGTGAATGGTGCCAGCTTGTGTAGTGTGCATTGTGTGCCATCTCCTTCTGACTCCTCCTCCTCCCGACCTCCACTCACAGACTTCAACACCACATAGCCGCCCACCTCTCATAGGTCCTTTGGCCAATAGCAGCAGCACAAGCTGCACGAGCAGCTTGTGACACCTAACACAACACCCTCCAGAGGACACAGAAAGAATCTCTCTTGCTGCCAGCCTACCACACATCATCCCTGAGACCCCTTGTTCATTGTCACATGTCCCTGGGGCACTTCAGGAAAAAAAGCTGGATTTTTAGTGATCCTCCCTGCAGGTTTTCATTCCCGCTCACTCAGCCACAACCACTGCAGAGTAACACAGTACATAAAGTAAGTAACGTCAAAGTAATGTGTTAGGAATACAGAAATATACTCAGTAACTTCCTCCATTACATTTTTGTGTAAGTAATCCATTTCCAGTACATATTACTAAGTGTAACTCCCCTACAGATGGGGGTTCTCAAAAGTCTTCCTTAGGTGTGCCATGCCAAAATGCTCACTGTCAGGCTGGTATCCTGTGTCTTAGCATTTTAAAAGTGTTTATGAGAGTGCCTTAATGCCTCTGTGCTCTGTCTCTTTAACAGCTGCCTATAACGTAGTGCTTATTTAATCTGGGATGGGGCTAAGTGTTTCTATGCTCGAGTCCCACCCAGGCTGCCAGATAATCCCTCCGTTCTGCCATTGCTATTTCTGCAGAGGGAGCTCTGTTAGAAGCTGTACTTATTTGCTGATTATCTATTAGAGTAGTAATGATATTGTAGTTTGTCTAACCGGCCTTCTTTGCAGCATAGACAGCTCTGTTTATCTCCACCGTTTTGGTTTTGGACTGCCGGTCAGCACCAATCGGTACCTTTGGGGACTCTAAAATGGAGCCTGTCCCCAGGGGTCTTGTGGGAGCAAATTTGTGTGGGAATTGTAGTTTTCACATTTTGGCACCAAAACAGACCTGGAGGGGGAGCCCTTGCTTTGACAGACAGATGGATCAACCAGCCAGAACCTGTTGGACCGAAGGGGAATTCCCAAGCTGCCTGTTGCAGTGAGTCAGTCTGGAGTTAGAGTTTGAAGAGACAGCTTGAGTGATTCAAGTGTAACCCCTAGATGGCGCTATCCCAGGGGCTACTACCCCTGTCTGATTTGCCACTAACAGGTTGAGGGGCCTGGATCCAATGGCGGGTGCCTCCACCCAGAGGTCAGGGTTTGCAATAGTTAAACTAACTTGGTCACAGCCCTCTGGGACACTGCAACCCCCCTTTCTTCCCACTAGTGGCCCACAATATATCAGAATTACCTTCACAGTATACACTTACCCCAGGTCTGGTTCCGGCACTGGGACCTCCTGTGAAATGAGATACAGTGCAACAATCACAGTACAGTACTTTAACATAGACAAATACCCTAGGCAGTATAACTTTGCTGAAACAAGCAGCTCTGATTTATTTAGGGGATATAACAAGGACGGGGAAATCAGGTTAATTAGCTTATCACTCTAATAATCTACCTATGGCTCTGTGCACAGGCCTATCCCTATCAGTTACTGTCCCTAGGTACCCAAGCCCTAGTAGCTAGTCCAAACTGTGGCAGCTGGTAGGGGCCCTTTCACAGAGAAAGGAGAATTAAACAGTCAGCAGTACAGTAATTCCATTTGGATTTAATGTGGCAATTCAACAGGGAGCGACCCTGAATTAGTACTCACGACCTCCAAATAAGATAGGGTCCTTCAATGTCAGCAGGGCTCACTTGAGGTACACAAACCTCTTCACACATCCATATAAAAGAAAGCACTATACCAGGCAGGCTGCATCTGTATCCCGATCGCAATTACTGCACAATACCCGGAGAACACACAGCAGATTCAGTTCCTGACAGACCGAGTGCAATTTTCAGCAATTCCTCCAGTCTTCTACAGGGTGAGCCTGGTTTCTACTCTTCAGAGATCCTTTGATTCTTTTCACAGGACGGATTCAGTCCTAACAAGCTGTTACACAAGCTGCAGACCGAACTCTGGGTCTTACACACGTTTTTGACTAAAACTGCACACTGAAAAAGCACAGGGCTCCTTCCTTCTTCACTGCCAAAGCTCAACTGAAACTCCAACCGACAAAACGGGCACTTCCTTTGAGTTCCTCCCAGTTCTTGACTGGATTGGCTGTCACTCACAATAGACTGCTGCTGTTGGTCCAAAAAGGTGCTGAAGTCTAAACTACATCTCCCAGAGTCACTGCCCATACAATCCTCTTGTGGCTGGCTCAGATTATGAGTCCAAGTTCTGATTCAGTCAAGGTACCATTTTAGAGCTAGCTTACCCCACACTGATTGGTCCAGTTCAGCAGTTCAAAACCAGAATGGAGAACTAGGCAGACACAGTTCTGACTGCAAAGAAAGCAGGTTAGACAAACTGTAATTTCATTATTACTGTAAATGATTTCTGGCAAACAGTTACATCTTTCAGATAGGTTCCCTTTGCACTCCTAGTGACTGCAAAATGGAGTGAATTGGCAGCAGTTCAGTGGTACTCAGAGAAGCACACAGTCCCCCATACAAACTAATTATGTCTGCAAGCAGACAGCTCTTAAAGAGACAGTACCAGAGGCTCTAAAACACTCACTGATAAATGGCTTAAATGCCAAACACCATTCAGGCTTGGAGCATTCAAGCAAGCTCCTGAAGTCTTTGGGAACCCCATTTGCAGGGGTTACACCTTCCTGGCCTGGGAAAGCTTGGACGTCCAGCGTCAAGCATAAGTCCTATAAGTTTCAACTGCAACCATATACATTTGCATTAGGCTGCATGTAATCATCCAGTCAATATATCATTTTACCAAGAACACATTTCTGAAACATTGCAGTACATCACTCTTTACACAGTATTACATACATTGTACCATAACTCAAGTTATTACCTCTTGTACATGAAACCTGAAGAGAGGCCCTTCCTATCAGTTACCTTGGGGCTGGATGGGGCAAGGGCACCATACTTAGAGGGCAACACAAGTAACTTGGAGTTAGCACTGATGCTCAGTTTGGGCAATGAGCTCGGGGACACATACACTCCTTTATGGACAACATTGAGAGGCAAGTCCACAGGCCTCCCAAGTGAATCATAACTGAGGTGCACCACAGGCTTTACAGCTCCGACCAGTCTTTCTAGGGGAACTGTTATAGTCTCTGCACTCTGAGCCTCATTTTCAGCATTGTCCTCACTTGTCGGGAGTCTCCATGGGGTAGAGAGGCTAGAACTTGGGGCACTTTCAGCTCCAGGAGTTACAGTTTCTGAGTCCACAACATTTGGCTCGCATGGAGACTTTCGGACACTGGCAGTGGACTGTCAGGGCACTCAAAATACTCTTCTTATTCGGTGTATCACCAGTCTGCCCCAATCTATCATTTTCCTCCTGAAAGCCTCAAACAGTTCAACCATGCACAATGATTCCATTTCATCTGATCTGATGCTTTGCACTTCACTTTCTGGGAGCATTGGCTCCAGGGATGAAGCTGGGGGCTTAGACAGTCCAGAAGGCCCAGCTTTGTCTCCAGTATTGACTAGGATTGCCCAGAACAATTGACTCAGTTCGTAAGAAGGATAGTATTCAAAGTCACTCTCACTTTCTTCTGATATGGACTGACAGTCATGCTCAACTGGGACTTGTGGAGGGAACACTTTAACTTTGCTTCTGTAGGTGCAGACTTTCTTGATCTTTTCTTAGCAGCAGCTCTAGTCACTGGTCCAGAGGGCATCTTCTAGGGCTCAGACTCAATTAAGATTTGTCCAATGGGCAGTAAATGATTTCTATGCATTGTTTTACATCTTTTGAATTATTCTCAGGCCTTACTTTGTACACTGGCAGATCATCTAGTTTGCCCACTACAATGTGAGGGAGATGCCATCTGTCAGCAATCTTGTGCTTGCCATGCAGTCCCAGATTTCTTAGCAATACCCGATCCCCTCCTGGAGTTCCTGTGCTTTCACCTTTTATCATACCTTTCTTTGTTGGCCAGATTTCTTTTGGCAGCCATGGTTTGAGCCAGTTGAGTACGCATGAGTTAGCTGGGCCTTTAACTTTGCACATACTGTAAATAGTTGTCAGCTTGAACCCCATCAGGAGACCCCAAAACACACATCTACTGGTAGTCGAGCTTCTCTTCCAAACATCAAGGCGGTAGGGGAGAATCCAGTGGCATCACTTTTGGTGCAGTTATAAGCATGTACCAGGGTGCTAATTTGTTGGCTCCATCTAAGCATGTCCTTTGGGTGCAGGTGCCTAGCATATCTAGCAAAGTCTGGTTGAAGCGTTCAGGCTGTGGGTCCCCTGGGGTAGTGAGGTGGTTCTGGACTTTCGCACTCCACAGAGAAAGCATCTCTTTGATCAGACGACTCTCAAAGTCTCCCTTGATCAGAATGGATTCTTTGTGGAGCCCATAGTGAACAAAAAGTTTTCTACAAGTACTTTGGCCTGATGGATGCTTCTGGTCTTTGGTGGGGAAAGCTTGGGCATATCTCATGAAATGGTCAGTGACCACCAGCACATTACTGATATTTCTTTGATCTGACTCCAAACTCAGAAAATCAATACAGACCAGCTCCATGGGTGCACTGGTGGTGATGTTAACAAGGGGCAGCCCTCTGGGGCAAAGCTTTCCTCTGTAAGCAGCGACTCTAGTTCAGATATGTTGCTCCACATCAGCCCCATCTTAGGCCAATAGAATCTGGATCTCACCAAGTCAAGTGTTCTGTCTATACCAAGGTGCCCCATGTGGTTGTGCAAGGACCTCAGTACTGAGTCTCAGAAGGCAGTGGGCAGCACTAGTTGTTGTTTGTCTACTTGTCCCCTCTGTCTACTGTTTCTCTGTATAACAGTTTATTGATCAGTTTCAACTTAGGACCTTCTTTGTATAACAGTGCAGTTCTCAAATCAGTGGAGCGTAATTTGGACACATCTTTTCCTGCATAGAGGGCTTCTAAAGCTGCTTTGATCATGGGATCGGGATTGAGCCATACGAATACTGTCATTGTCCAGCTGAGGCAGTGCACCAATGTCTATTGCAGAAAAGTGGCAATAAGCAGCAGGTATGCAATTCTCAGAGGGTCCCAAGCAATCCACCATGCAGTCCACTCGTCCGTGGACATTTGTTCCTCCTGTCAAACTTCCGGCAGAGTGCCCGAATGTCAGGTTCTGCAATCGGACCCAATCATTCTAGGGAACAGGCCTCGGGAGAGAGCATCAGCATCTATGTGGTTCAGACCTGCTCGGTATTCGAGAGCATAGTCATATGTAGATATGCAGAAAGCCACCTATGGCCAGTGGCATCCAACTTAGCTGAGGTCTGCACATAGGTCAAAGGATTATTGTCAGTTTTACTAGTATTTTAGCCCATACAAGTACTCATGGAATTGGTCAACAATAGCCCACTTCAAAGCTAGGAACTCTAACTTATGTACAGGATAGTTCTTTTCGGATGGGGTCAGGCTTCTACTGGCAAGGCCACTGGTCTCAGGCCATTCTCGTGCTCTTAGTTCAACACTGACCCCCAACCCTTGCAAGCTAGCATCAGTGTGCAGGACGTAAGGTTTTCTTGGATCGGCATAGGCCAGCACTGGAGCATGGGTAAGTTGATATATGATCTCATGAAAAGCAGTCTCACAATCAGGAGTCAAGCGGGCCCCAAATACTTCACTCGGATGAAATACACTCTTTCAGTCTTGAGGACGCTGACTTTTGGTATTTTTGTGGGTTGGGGATACCCTTGAGTAAGGTTAAGTAAAGGCGGATCACTCTTGAATAGTCCTTGATGAAGCGCCGATAATAACCACAGAATCCAGGAATCTTTGCAGTTCTTTCAGATTTTGGGCTGTGGCCAGGTGGTCAAGGCCTCAACTTTTCTTGGGTCGGTCTCTATTCCCTCAGTGGATACTATATGTCTCCCATACTTTACTGATGTTTGGAAGAATTGACACTTATCAATGGACAGTTTAAGGCAAAGTCCTCCAGTCGGTCCAATACCTTAAATAATCTGCTCTCATGTTCCTCCAGTGAGCTGCCAAACACAATAACATCATCTAGGTATACCAGGCACTCTAGTAAGTTCATGTCCCCACTGCACGCTCCATCAATCGTTGAAAAGTGGCTGGAGCACCTGAAATCCTTGAGCATCCTCATGAATTCATAAAGCCAAGCGGACAGATAAAGGCCGTCTTCTCCACGGTCCTCTGGGGCCATCGGGATCTGGTAGTACCCACTACGGAGATCCAGCACAGAGAACCACTTGCTCCCGTTTAGGCAGTCCAAAGCATCCTGAATGCGGGGCATTGTGTACTGATCAGGGATAGTCCGCGGTTTAAGGTGCGATAATCCACACACATCCTTACTGTTCCATTCTTTTCCTCACTACCACAATGGGGAAGCATAAGGGCTTCTAGTTCTTGTATTACACCAGCAGCTAACATCTCTTGCAGATGCTGTCTCACATCATCTATGTCAGCAGGTGCCAGGCGTCGAGACCCTCACGAAATGGTTCTGTCATGCAGCCGGATATTGTGCTCAGCTCCTTGCACGCATCCTACATCCATTCCTTTAAAGAAAACACCTGGTCTCTCTGCAAGCTTCTCACTGATCCTCACTTTCCATTCAGCTGGCAGCGAAGTCGCGAAATCAAACAAGTCAGGCGTTATCTGTCATTCTTCCTTGAACTCTTGCTGCCGGGTAGCACTGCAGTGTCTGCACAATGCATGCCAGGATGCAACCTCTGTTTACTTGAATGTCTCTTTCAGACACATTATGAACTTGGACCATTACCCTTCTGGCATAAGCATGGGCTCTAGCGGGCAAGATACTAGAAGCTTCATTAGCAGTCCCTCTAGCAATTTTCATCGCCTGGTGCATCCAACATTAATATTTTATTCTTAACATCCTTTCCTGATACGGACCTCTCCTGTAAGGTACACTGGGCATTTGGCGCCAGGATCAAAGACTCAGGATCCTTCTTCCATACAATTCCGACCGGTTCCTCTGGTTCTGTTTTTCAGCATCTCTCTGTGCCTCATAGGCCTTCTTAATAAAGCCGGAACTCTTAAAGCTCTACTAGTCTTTGACCCCTGTTTTCATAACACAACTGTGCCAGCCTTCCGAACATATGAGCATTTGTTCCAATCAACAAGGGACACCATCATACAGTCCAGTGGGGGGACACACTAAGAGCTAGAGGTCTCTCATTTATCGGCCACTCCAGCCACGGAGGTGGGGAAAGACAGCCAAATTCAGATATACCCGGAATAGGGGTAGGCCTTCTCACTTAACCCCATACATGCAGTCCTTCTAATGGTTGTAAAGTGACGTCTGACAAATGCTTCTGATACCAATCCTGGAACATAATTGTCACTTGGGGGCCACTGTCTAATACAGCTCTTGTAGACACTCCATTCACCTTTACAGTAGTCTCCATGGAGGACCACTATTCTGGACCAGTCTGGAGGCGGTAGTGGGGCCTGGGCAACAGACCTTGCCACAAAGGACGTGAATTAGCATTTTGGTGCCCTCACTGGGATCATGTCGTGCACCTCTTAACCACTGATTTCTTCTCCGAGCTCTCCTTGTAGCCTATATGCAACTTTGTCAGTGTCTTTTGGGGACTGGCATTCCCTTTTCATGTGCCCATCTTTCTAATTCCATAAAAGTATACTTTCTGGAGTTTGAGCTGGCGGGCGCCACACTGCGGAGCCAGGGGAGGTGTACTAACTGGAAACCTTGGTGCCATCATCTCTGTCTGCGGCGTGATAAGCATTTGGAGACATCTCGTCAGTTTGTCCACTTCCATGGTCAAGGAATTGAGTTTGGAGCTGTTATCAGCAGGAGATACATGGGTGGTACCCCCACCCCCATAGCAGATGCAGTCGGATATAGGTCAGAGGCCTGACTTGCAGGCGTGGCCTTCATAAAGGGACTGTTTTTGAATTCCCGGATCCTCTCACTCAGTTCGCCCCATTGTGGCATATCTTTTCCTTGTCAGAGCACTCATTGACTGTCTAACCTCTGCCCTGAACTTCACTTGATGGGTCACCCTCAGTCACTGGGTCGTGAGCCACAGCTGTTGGTGCAGGTACCTCCCGAGGTCGCCTTTTCTCAACTCCCCAATTTCTTATTAACTCATCATAGGAGGGTGGGATTCAGTCGATTTGCCAGGCGTAACTGAAGCAACAGCAGTTCTGAGAAGGGGCAGACTTAAGGATTCTGTCCAGTCTAGTTCGGTCCAGTTCAATCGCTGGCAAACTACACCTTTCTGAGGCATTCTTGCAATAATTTTTCCAGCCGAGACATACACAGACAACAACTCCCTTGGTACTGTTGTGCATTTCTTACTCTCCATCAGGTCCTCACTCAGAATCTGGGCTCCCATACACATTCTCCAAGGCCTCAAGATAGGCTGTGCATTAGCTTCAGGGTTACTGGCCCGTTTAGCATGGATGGTAGCCAGGGCAGGACCTCAGAGAGCCTCACTAACCCTCTTTCGCTTTTAGCCTTCGACATTGCCATTCCAGCACTTAGGGGGGCAACATCGGTCTATCCAGGTCTCCCAGTCATCCTCCCTTGGGGGTGGGAGGTGCCAGAGAAGATCCTCAACCCGGTAAGAGTCGTGACTAATGGCAGGTGCAGAAATAGGAGTCTGCATTGGTTCAGCCACCATTACGGGCACTGGAGCAGGAGAGGGTGTTGGGGAGGAACACCCCAGGTGCAAGAATAGTTTCTTCAAGTCCTCCAGTTTTCCCTCTCCAGCAAACATTCAACAAATTTCTCCTCAAAAGTTTTCAGATAGTGGTGGGGGCTGATTCCCCAGTCTTTACCGTCCATAGTTATCACTCTCCAAGCAGTGAGGGCTCCCTCTGGGGTAATGGTCTGTGGCACTTTGGAGCTATCTATGGGATCCTTAAACTCTACTAGGGCCAGGAAAGTGTGGGTGAGCAGATTAGCATGCCGACCCACCACCACAGGAGTTTTGTAAACCTTCCACCTTGGAAAGTACTCCCTGCACAGTGTCCCAGTATTGATACCCAGGGGGATGTCCAGGATAAGCACAGCATTTGGGGTCGATCTCCTCCCAGTACACCACCCACCAGCCGGGTTTGGCACCTCTGTCGGGTACCCATTTTTTCTTAACAGTAGTTCGTAAATATGGCCACTAGAGGACACACAATCCCAGCGGTGAGCCTCCAAGATGCATAACCCCTAGATGGCTATCCCGGGGCTACTACCCCTGCCTGATTTGCCACTAACAGGTTGAGGGGCCTGGATCCAATGGCGGGTGCCTCCACCCAGAGGTCAGGGTTGCAATAGTTAAACTAACTTGGTCACAGCCCTCTGGGACACTGCAACCCCTTTCTTCCCACTAGTGGCCCACACAATATATCAGAATTACCTTCACAGTATACACTTACCCCAGGTCTGGTTCCGGCACTGGGACCTCCTGTGAAATGAGATACAGTGCAACAATCCTGTACAGTACTTTAACATAGACAAATACACTCAGGCAGTATAACTTTGCTGAAACAAGCAGCTCTGATTTATTTAGAGGATATAACAAGGACAGGGGAAATCAGGTTAATTGACTTATCACTCTAATAATCTACCATGGCTCTGTGCAGGCCTATCCCATCAGATTACTGTCCCTGGTGCCTTGCCCCAAGCCTAATTGGCTGGTCCAAACCGTGGCAGCTGGTAGGGCCCTTTCACACAGAGAAAGGAGAATTAAACAGTCAACAGTACAGTAATTCCATTTGGATTTAATGTGGCAATTCAACAGGAAGCGACCTGAATTAGTACTCCCGACCTCCAAATAAGATAGGGTCCTTCAATGTCAGGTGGGCTCACTTGAGGTACAGACCTCTTCCACATCCATATAAAAGAAAGCACTATACCGGCAGGCTGCATCTGTATCCCGATCGCAATTACTGCACAATACCCGGAGAACACACAGAGATTCAGTTCCTGACTAGACCGAGTGCAATTTTCAGCAATTCCTCAGTCTTCTACAGGGTGAGCCTGTTTTCTACTCTTCAGGAGATCCTTTGATTCTTTTCACGGACTGATTCAGTCCTAACAAGCTATTACACAAGCTGCAGACCGGAACTCTGGGCACTTACGTTTTGACTCACAACTGCACACTGAAAAAGCTACAGGGCTCCTTCCTTCTTCACTGCAAAATATCACCTGAAACTCCAACCCGACAAAACGGGCACTTCCTTTGAGTTCCTCCAGTTCTGACTGGATTGGCTGTCACTCACAATAGACTGCTGCTGCTGGTCCAAAATTTTTTATGATCTAGCTTCATCTCCCAAGTCACTGCCCATGTACAATCCTCTTGTGGCTGGCTCAGATTATGAGTCAAGTTCTGATTCGTCAAGGCACCATTTTAGAGCTAGCTTACACACATGATTGGTCCAGTTCAGCAGTTCAAAACCAGAATGGAGAACTAAGGCAGACACAGGTTCTGACTCCAAAGAAAGCAGATTAGACAAACTGTAATTTCATTATTACCATAAATGACTACTGGCAAGCAGTTACATCTTTTAGATAGGTTCACTTTGCACTCCTAGTGACTGCAAAAATGGGAGTGAATTGGCAGCAGTTCAGGTGGTACTCAGAAGCACACAGTCCCCCCATACAAACTAATTATGTCTGCAAGCAGACAGCTCTTAAAGAGACAGTACCCGAGGCTCTAAAAACACTCACTGATAAATGGCTTAAATGCCAAACACCATTCAGGCTTGGAGCATTCAAGCAAGCTCCTGGAAGTCTTTTGGGAACCCCCATTTGCAGGGGGGTTACACAAGCAGCTGCTTTTCTGGCCTGTCTGCCTGCAGTCCCTTGAAAGGGAATCCTTTGTGTAACCCCCCTGCAAATGGGGGTTCCCAAAAGACTTCCAGGAGCTTGCTTGAATGCTCCAAGCCTGAATGGTGTTTGGCGTTTAAGCCATTTATCAGTGAGTGTTTTTAGAGCCTCTGGTACTGTCTCTTTAAGAGCTGTCTGCTTGCAGACATAATTAGTTTGTATGGGGGACTGTGTGTTTCTACTTGAGTACCACTCGAACTGCTTCCAATTCACTCCATTTTGCAGTCACTAGGAGTGCAAAGGGAACCTATCTGAAAGATGTAACTGTTTGCCAGAAATCATTTAGAGTAATAATGAAAATACAGTTTGTCTAACCTGCTTTCTTTGAGTCAGAACTGTGTTTGCCTAGTTCCCATTCTAGTTTTGAACTGCTGAACTGGACCAATCAGTGTGGCATAAGGTAGCTCTAAAATGGTGCCTTGGACTAAATCAGAACTTGACTCGTAATCTGAGCCAGCCACAAGAGGATTGTATGGGCAGTGACTCTGGGAGATGTAGTTAGACTCCGCCTTTTGGACCAACAGAGCAGTCTATTGTGAGTGACAGCCAATCCAGCCAAGAACTGGGAGGAACTCAAAGGAAGTGCCCAGTTTTGTCTGCTGGAGTTTCAGTTGAGCTTTGGCAGTGAAGAAGGAAGGAGCCCTGTGCTTTTCAGTGTGCAGTTTTAGTCGGGAAATGTGTAAGGCCCAGAGTTCCGGTCTGCAGCTTGTGTAACTGCTTGTTAGACTGAATCCATCCTGTGAAAAGAATCAAAGGATATCTGAAGAGTAGAAACCAGGCTCACCCTGTAGAAGACTGGAGAAATTGCTGAATTGCACTGGTCTGTCAGGAACTGAATCTGCTGTGTGTTCTCCCGGTATTGTGCAGTAATTGCAGTCGGGATAGAGAAGCAGCCTGCCTGTTTGCCATATAAATGTGTGAGGAGTCTTGTGGAGCTCAAGAGTAGCCCTGCTGACATTGAAGGACCCTATCTTGTTTGGAGGTCGTGGGTACTAATTCAGGGTCGCTCCCTGTTGAATTGCCTTATTAAATCCAAATGGAATCACTGTACTGCTGACTGTTTAAACTAATTTTTCTTTTCTCTGTGGGAAAGGGCCCCTACCAGCTGCCACGGTTTGGACTAGCCACTAGGGCTTGGGTACCCAGGGACAGTAACTGGTAGGGATAGACCTGTGCACAGAGCCATAGGTAGATGAGTACAGTGATAAGCTAATTAACCTGATTTCCCCCTGTCCTTGTTATATTCCCCCTAAATAAATCAGAGCTGCTTGTTTCAGCAAAGTTATACTGCCTGAGGTATTTGTCTATGTTAAAGTATTGTACTGTGATTGTTGCACTGTATCTTATTTCACAGGAGGTCCCAGTGCCTGAACCAGCCCTGGGGTAAGTGTATACTGTGAAGGTAATTTGATATATTGTGGGCCACTAGTGGGAAGAAAGGGGTTGCAGTGTCCCAGAGGGCTGTGACCAAGTTAGTTTAACTATTGCAAACCCTGACCTCTGGGTGGAGGCACCCGCCATCGGATCCAGGCCCCTCAACCTGTTAGTGGCAAATCAGGCAGGGGTAGTAGCCCTTGGGATAGCGCCATGTAGGGGTTACATCTGAAAGGCTTAGCAATCGGACTGTATCCGAACTGGAGTATGACAAAGCCACTGAAGAGTGACCAGATTTGAACCTGAAGAAGACTGAAGATTTGCTATATGCGATCGGCCTGTCAGGACATCCATTTACCACAGAATTCCCGATCTTGCTCAGAAGCACTGATATTGCGGCCAGACTGCCTTCCGCATTGTGGTATGGTGATTGCTTTACTATAAATGTACTGTGTACTGTTAGTGGGTCGCGATTTGGTTCTCCACTGTGTAAATGTGCCTCGCTTGCTGGAAGCTCCATCCAGCACTACTGGACTCAAAATCCGAACTGTTCCAACCGGCCTAGGCCTTGCCATCTGGCCCAGCCTGCTTCTTCAGGCACAGAAACCATCATCGATGAGAGACTCACCCGGGGATCAGCCCCCTGCTCAACCGTCTCAAACAGGAATGACCCCTCGGTGATTCGTGTGGGCCCTGCTTCTCCTGGCAAACTAGTCATCAACCTGCAGTCTCCATTTCGTCTAGCATGTGACTCATATTGGGTAGCGTGAGTAACAATCAGGGTAGCGCCCTGCAACAACAGCTAAATCTCAAGTGTTGTCATCTAATTACATTGTTGTTTTTCCTTTCACAAACTGAGCCTTCAGGCGCTGGATTACAAATTGTGTGTGGTTGTGCATGCTTTTTCTTTTCATCACAGGGCCTCAACCAGCTGCCACGCCGGCCTACACCGGGCAACATTCCAGGCTAGTCCACCTTACTTCCAACTGGGTACCCAGAGCGTGTGACTGTGTAGGAACTAAAAGTGCATGCATAATTGCCTGACTAGATCAGTTTTCAAATCAGTCAACCTGATTACGCCCCTTTCTTGTTCAATTCCCCTGAATAAATCAGATCTAACTTTTTTTTTTAATTTAATTTGACTGTAGTTCCAGTTTGTACCAAAAGCACTGCACTATTGTTATTTGCTGTGCCTAACCTTGTTTTACATGGGGGGCTCCAGGGTCGAACTGGTGGAACCAGCCCTGGTGGTAAGTGCAAACAGTGTGGGGAATTGTATGCTGAATAGGGGTTACTGTGAAAGTGTTTGTTGCATATTGTCTATGCCAATAGAGGAGAAAAAGGGGTGTTACAGTGTCCCGGAGGGCTGCACCCAGGTTAGTCTTGTTACTAGCAACCCTGTCCTCCTGCTGGAGGCACCCATTTCAGTACCCATGCCCCTTAACCTGCAACAAGCCACGCAGGCAGGGGTAGTAGCCCTTGGGATACTGCCACCTAGAGGTTACATAAGCAATGTAATTAAACTACTGTAACGTGTTACTACCCAACACTGGGTATTGAAGCCCTGTTGGAGAATACCAGGACATCTGGTCAGAGTTTTAGGCAGTTATCAGTTTTCACTTTAGCCTTACTCCTATCATCTCCTAGTACTGCATTTCCTGACTAGGATTGTTGTGAGGTTAGCTGACAGTGACTTTATCTCTGTAAGAAGGAAAAGCTGGAAGTGCTGTCCTGACCCTTTAAGGGGGGTAAGGCACTCAGTACACTGGCTCCTCCCCCTACTGAACACCTAATGAATATTAATAAGTTTATTTAACTAGTGTAGGAATATATTTCAGAGGCAGACAGGAAGTGCTCATTAGTCTCTCAGAGCTGCTGAAGACAGGACAGAGGTGGATTGAACAGGCAGGGAGGCTGCAGAGAAAATGTTTTCCTCAGATATCAATTGTTCTCCTGACCTGCAGAGTATAACACTTGCAAGCTACTCAGTGTTACCTGCAACATATCTGGTGTGAATTTTTCCTGCATCATTGACTACTAACCCGGTTGGTCAGCTACCACATTTCTTTGTGTCCCTCAGTCCCAGACTGAATAGCAGCTGTTCGTGTTACTAAACTGCACTTTGGCAGGAATTGTACGGAGGTTGGTGGTTGAAACAGAGGATCATGAAGTTGGAGGTAAGAAAGGCTGGCACGTATTAAATGAACAAAGAAAGATGCTGAAATAGGGCAAAAACAGGGTGGTATATTTTCTAACCAAAATGAATTATGAACATATATAAAATTAGACGGTCCTATTAGAAGGACCCCACACTCATCCAGAGAAGTATAGCCTATGGTTTTGTGTGATTGTGCTGTGTGATGAGATGTGTACTCTCCAAAGGATTCAGTGACCTAATCAGGCCTTGCCACCCTAATAACTCCCAGCTGCAAAAAAAAAAAAAAATCACCACCACGCCAGATGCTTCATTAGATAGACTTCCTCTGTCTTCCTTAAGGCGAAATGGATGGGAGGGTCGGCCCAATGATATGGAGGGCCGAAGGGCTGGGCGCCTCACCTGCCACTGCACTTGTGACCCAGGTTTGGAACTGGGAGCAGTGTCGTTCATGGGCTGGCTGGGGTGAAGGAGAAATGAACATCCATTGACTGCTTTCCCCCTTCAGGGAGGGCCAAGGGGGAACGTGCTAGTCACTGCTTGGCCGCCACCTAGTAGAGGTTGGGTGGAGTGGCAGTGACAGTCTTCTGATTGACTTGGGGCAGGCACTGTATGCGTGCGGTGTTTATTTTATTTATTAGATCACCGGTTTACAGACCTTTGAGTCATATACTCATTTACAAAGGCACCTCGTCAAGAGAGCAATACATCACAGTAAACAAACAGTACAGTACATAACGCTTAGATTTAAAAATCAGCCAGTGTTACAGGCATTCACTGGTGGTACACACTTGGTAATAGGTAGATCACAGTAGTCATAATATAGGTACACAAGTACCACATCAGGTAGCAACCAGAGATATTTTATTACATTAGTCAGCAGATGTTGCATGAGACCCCAGGTATATACAGCAAAAGTAGACAGGGCAGACCCAGCTTAGGGGGTGAAGGTAAGGAGCAGTTGGAGGATTATGTGTAGTTGCAGCAGCGAGTGCTTGTCAGATGGCTTCAGAGGGAAACCTTGAAAGGACCAAGCTTAGTGGAGTCAGCTATATTGACTGGGAGGGAACTGAACCAGGAGGGAGCCTGATAGCAAAAGCATCTCTGGGCCATAGAGGTCCTTACCCTGGGGACAATAAGGGAGGTTTTGACAGTGCTGCAGGTGGAGACTGAGGGGGAGGCATGCTGCAGGGAGGTGGCGACCCCAGAGGAGGAGAGCCCTAGCAGGGTCTTTTTTACAAGAAGGCAGGTTTAGAAGTGGAGTCTTTCTTCAAGGTTGAGCAAGTTGGTGGTGGAGTACAGCAGGCACGTATGGGTGCGTCTAGGGGCTCCCAGCATTAGCCTGCAGGCCTTGTTTATAGAGAGCTGGATTCTTGCAAGCGTAATGTTGTCGGCTGCAGCATAGATGGGTAGCCCATAGTCGATTAGTGACAGGACAGAGGAGGTGATTGCTAATCTAAGGGCCTCTTGTGGTAAGCAGTCCCTATGGTGGTATAACAGTCCAATCCTGACATTGGTGGCAGCAGAAAGGGCATTGATATGGGAATGGAAGGAGAGTGCTGAATCAAAGGTAATGCCCAGATACTTGTAGGAGGAAACCTGCTCAATGGGGTTTAGTGTGCTAGACAGTATCACGAGAGGGGCACCACTGGCTGTGCTTTGGCAATGCGAGAAGAGCATAGCTTTGGTCTTTTTTAGGTTCAGGACTAGCCTTCGTGATGTGAACCAATGCTCAGCTCTATCAAAAGCTTGTTGGAGGGTGGCCCGGAGTGTGTTGGGGTTGGGGTCAGCGGCGAAGAGCACAGTGCCACCCGTGTAGAGGAGGATCTTACTTGGGCAGACCAAGGGAAGGGAGTTGAAGTAGAGACTGAAGAGGAGAGGGCCTAAAATGGAGCCCTGGGAACCCCAGAGCAGACAGGTCGTGTGTCAGATAGGGTGCTATTGATTTTTACACACTGAGTTCTGGCAGAGAGGTAGCTGGTGAACCATGCAAGGGGGCCAGGGGAGAAACCAAGGCATCTGAGGGAGTCAAGCAGGAGAGGATGGCAAACCGTGTCAAATGCCTTGGAGAGGTCAATGAACACGGCACCGGCAGGACTTCCGGCATCAGGAGCAGAGTGCAGGAAGTTGGAGAATTCAAGTAGCGCAGTTGTGGTGCTGTGACCCACACGAAAGCCATGCTGTTCAGGGCACAGGATATTGTGCGTGGCCAGGTATTCGGCAAGCTGGTTGACAACTACTTTTTCAAGGGCCTTAGCAGGTGGGGGGAGGATGGAGATAGGTCGATAGTTATCCGGGGTCACTCGATCGCCGCTCTTTAGGATGGGAGTGATGATGGCAGTTTTTCATGTGCTGGGGAACTGTCCCAGGCACAGAAGTGGTTGGGCAGCTCGTGTAAATGGGATAGCATCCAACATCAGACGAAGTAGCCTAGTGTCCAGTAGATCAGTGCCAGGGTTGTTACTACTAACGGCTTTTTGCAGAAGGGGTCTAGCCTCCAACAGGGAGATGGTACATAGGTAGAAAGGATGTCTCTGGAGAGTAGGCAGGGGTGCTACTGGGATGGGGTCAAAGAAGTTACTGGGCAGGACTGAACACAGGTCTGAGAAAGTGTGGTTTAGGCAGTCTGCAATGCCAAGGGGGTCAGAGCAGACAGTTCCATTAAAGGAGAGCTGAGAGGGGGTGGGGAGCGGGATTTCCCATTCAGCTCCTTTACATTATCCCAAAAGTTTCTAGCCAACCCCCAGGAGGAGACAAGAGCGGATTGGTAGTACTGGGCTTTGGCCTGTCGAATGGCCCAAGTACACTTATTGTGCTCAGCGCTGTACACGTGCCTATTAGCTGGTTTGCCAGATTCCATGGCAATGTGCCATAGGCTGTCTCTCATTTTAAGTTTGTGAAGGAGGGAGGGGGTAACCCAGGGCATGTTTTGCTTTTTGGTGCGATTTCTAACGAAGGGGGCATAGAGATCACAGGCAGTGTTAAAAGTGCGAGTGAAAAAATCCAATGCCTCGTCTATGGACGGTGCAAGCCTGATTGGGGACCAATCCAGTTGTGAGAGGTACAGTTTAAGGAGACACAGGCCACCTGGGAGTAGGCAACGTCGCTGGGTGGTTTGTGGTGCAGGTTTGCTGTTGGCAGCAGACCAAGAGAATACGACCGGGGAGTGGTTGCTAAGTGAGTTGGGAAGTACAGGGATATTGAGCACCCTCTGGGGGCGCTTGGTAATGGTGATATCCAGGAGGGTGCTGAAGCCAGTAGAGGGGTTGAATCTAGTTGGGGTGGTGACAAGCTGAGACATGTCAAGGGCGGCAAAGATATCTCTGGTTTGGGAGGCCGTGGCAGAGAGCCAGTTGATATTCAGGTCACCAACAATTATCTGGGCCATTTTGGGCGGTAGGCCAGAGAGGTAGTCAGCAAGTGTCTGAATGGCGAGGTCTTGCTTTCTGTGGGGAATATAGGCAACGGTGAGAAAAAGTGGGCCCTTACCAGGGTTGGGGGAGATTTTTAGTGTGAGAGCTTGTGCCCCGTTATCAAACTTGGGTGGTGGAAGTGCATGTCCAAGGAGGGAGTCACACATATAGACAGCACAACCACCTCCACGCTTACCCACCCGATCTTCCCTGAAAAGGGTGTAACCAGGGAAGGAGATGAAGGACTCAGGGGTGGATTTGGATAACCAGGTTTCACGAAAGGGCAATAACCGTTGGTGCTGAGTAACCCAGCATTAGAATGCAGCAGCCTTCTTAAGGAGGCTGCAAATATTCATAGAAGCTATGCGGAGTCCTTGAGCCTGGGCAGACTTGTTCATAAGGTTGGGCACGGGGCCAGGGTTTGGATGAATGTTACCTGATAGAAGCAACAGGAGGGTGATTAGGTGCACCAGAGCGTGGTAGTTATTGTGGCATCTCCCCTTGCGACTGGACATGGGGCCGGGTGCTGGGTGCAAGGGTTGGGTAGAGTACGAAGGGTGGGAAAGGCATTGAGTAGAAGAGACCAAGGTATGAGTGGGAAGTAAGAGGTAGCAGGGGTGGAAGTGTGGGGGGTACCAAGGGGAGGTGATCGAGCCATGGGGGTCTGGTAGAGGTGTTGCAGATAAGAGGGGGTACTATGTTTAGAGGATGATGGTTCTAAATAAGGTGGGGCTGGTGTAGGAAGTAAGAGGAGGACCATAGTCCGTGTCAATGCACTTGTTTCCAGATGCATTGAGGATGATAAGTTATTTGAGCACGAGAGAGGATCACCCCTTTAAGAAGTTACAGAAAGGAGAGCCCCTTTAAAGAGTTGCAGTTTTGATGGTGCACGCGGCGCAGCGACACACTTGCTGCTTGCCACCCTAGGTACAGGGGAGACGAGGAGAGTAATGTGCCCCACTTGCCATATATAATATTATCACCAGCTGGTGTGACTGTGGGGAGAGTGGCAGTTGGGAGCACTGGGAATGCCCGCAGAAGGCATAGGTGGCAAATGGAGCCTAAAACGCTAGATGGGAAAAAAAAAAGAAATGGATGTTTGTTTTTACAGTTTGTGAACCCAGGAAACTGAGATGCAGCATCTCATTTTCAATGGGCTATTGTATGGACCCAATTTTACAGCTGGAGAAGAACTTGGACATTAGGTGACTTGAAGGATGCATAGGGAGTAAGGAGTAAGTGGCTGTGGTGGGATTTGAACCTGAGCCTCATGATTTCCAAGCCTGGGCCCTTAACTACAAGATCACAAGGCTAATACAGAGAGGATTAATTAAAAGAGCAGTTCATGTGGCAGTGAAAGTTTTCTATTTATACTTTTTTGCACTCCTTCCCTTGCCCCACAGTACACCATACCACTCCTTTCGACCCCTCCCAGCCTCACAGTTTGGAGGACTTGCCCTTCACTGCCATTCATGGTCTCCAGGCTCCCCTAGCACCCTGAGGTCTGGTATAACCCTTTTTTAGGGACCTCACCAGTGGATGTCATAAGGGAGGAGCTTGCCTTGGGTTTGGGGCACAGGTTGGTGGGAGCACAGTTGTATGCTGGGAATTGAACGATATGATGGAACACATATGGGACATCATTCTGCAGGCCCAGGTGGCATGACTGCTGTTTCTGGTCCCTCCTTCCATCCACCTCCCACACAAGCATGTCTGTGTTGTCATCCGGGGGGGGGGGGGATAAGCTGGCGAGTGGTCAATCATGCCAGCCATGGCACCAGCACCATGCCCCCACCAAGAGCTGCACTGCTTCACCATCACTCAGGAGGAGAAAATCCTTGTGGATACTCTGTAACCCTCTTTGTTGGCCCTCCAAGTCCACTCCTTTTGTCGCAGGCTCTGGGTGTGAATCTGTGCTACCAGCAGTGCACCATCAAACTTGTACGTATCTTCACTTTTTTATTGTTTTATATTATCCTTTTTCTCTTGTCTTGTAAGATGCTCCTTTCCCCAATTCTAAGTCTGCTTTGGCATTGTTTAAAGATTTGAGATTATTAAAAGGACTGAGCCCCCCCTTCCCCTTCGATTCTGGAGGAAGTTTGCTACTTGTCAGTAGGGCAGACTGCTCAACCAACTTTTTTCTTCTCAGTATCACTCCACTCCTCCTTATAACCACATCACCTATGCTGCTGCTCTTGGTGGATCCCAATTAGCGTTGCAGATTTTCTCTGAGCTTAGTGGGCCAGCCGCCCTCAATCTGTGCCATAGAGGGTCGGCTCGTTAAATGAAACCATCAGGACTGTTGAGTTGGCCTTGTATAATTACTGCAGTGTTCCCCATTCATTGTTTTAGCGCGGTGGGCCACCACCCTATATTTTTTTACCACCGCTCTGTATTTTTTACCACCACCCTATATTTTTTGCCACCACCCTATATTTTTATCCATTATTGTTTTTGTTTTTTATAAAATCCTTCAAAATTGTCTTTTATTGACATCTTTTATTGCACTACTACCCATTTAATACCACCACACTATACGTTTCTTAAAATCTACGTATGCACATGTACAGTGCATATAGGAGGTCCAGAAAAATAACGCACCTTTTGACCCGATCACCACTGCCACCGCCCTATATTTTCAAAGAGTGGGGAACCCTGTACTGTGATGTATACTTGTATTTATTTATTTATTTATTAGCTTTTGGTAACTGGGTAAGTGCGCTAGGCAACAGACCTGCCTATTTTCAGACACGACCCGGGAGAGCACAGAACATTGGTTACAATATGCAGAAATGCACAGACATAATATAGGTGTACAGGAGCAAAACAAGATATACATTGGGTAGCACAGTAATAGTTACATAAGGGTACATTTTAGGCACAGATCATAATAAGGATGTAAAATAAAGCAATTAGGGTAACCATAAGACAGCTGAGGACAGTAAAGACATCAAGGTTCATAGCCACCTAGACAAACGTATTGCATGGGAGAACATTAGTGTAGTACTCAGGGTCAGACCCGACAGCCTTTAGTGGGACAAAGCAAATTAAGAGCATTTGCATTGGCCAGAGGCTAGGAGGTGGGTGAACAGCGAGTTTTTGAATTCTCAATGGGAGGCTGAAGTTTTCACCATAAGGGGGAGTGAGTTCCAGAATTTGGGAGCAAAATGGGCAAATGCCTGTTCACCCATTTTTGTCATGCAAGGTCTAGTGGAGAGCATAGGGACAGAGGAAGACCTGAGGGTATGGGTGTATGAGGCAGGAGTCAGGAGGTTGGCAAGATAGACAGGGCTGAGAGGTCTAGACAGGGAGTCGATAAAGCAGCCCAGGGAGTAGGCTCGAATATCCTTAGGTGACAGCCAATTTAAGCCAGCGTAAAGGAGACAATGATGGGTAAGACATGGGGCAGTTAAGGCGAATCTACAGATGTTGTTGTAGACAGTGTCCCATTTGTGGAGTGTAGCAGAGTTTGCAGCAAAGAGGAGGGGCAGAGCATATTGGAGCTGGGGTAAGAGAATACCTCTCGCAACAGAAAATCTAGCGGAAGGAGGAGGGAGTGGCGACGATAAGCTCCGCCTAATTTAGCACTGGACGGCACGGCACACAATATTGACATGTTGAGACAGGTCATGTGGGATCCAAAGTGACCCCAAGGTACTTGAAGGACTCAGTGTTTGAGATGAGGGAGCCATCAAGGCATTGAACCCGGAGCCTGTCTGCAGGGGCAGACAGTTTCTTAGAGGATCCGAATAGCATAGCACAGGTTTTTCTAGGTTCAGGACTTGGTGGTTGCTAGAAGCCAGGTCTGCAGGAATTGGAAGTCATTAGTGAGAGTGGAGTTGATGGCAGCAACCGATTTTGACCCAGAGTAGAGAACAAGGTCATCTCATACATAAGAGTGCAGCTATGCCGGGACATGGTGGGAATATCATTTAGGAAGAGGGAAAAGAGTAGAAGTCAAGAGTGGATCCCTGGGGAACTCCACGAGATGTTTAGGGGAGGAAAGGGCCTTGTGAAATGCTACCGCCTGAGTCCGATTGTCAAGATAGCTATGGAACCAGGAGAGGTTTGGTCAGATGCTCCAATGGATTGGAGCTTCTTTGCTATGAGAAGGATGGTGTACCATGTCGAAGGCTTTAGACAGGTCGATAAAAACGGCCCCAGTGAGTAGGGCCACGTCCATATTATTTCTGATGTCATTTGTGTGTAAGTGCAGAGGTGGTACTGTGACCGGCTGGAAACCATGTTGTACGGGGTTTGAAGATTAAACATGTCAAGGTGAGCAGCAAGCTGGCGGTGGACTATTTTTTCAAGCAGCTTACTGAGAGTGGGCAGAAGAGATATAGCGGTAGTTGGACATGAGTTTGACATCGCCTTTTTGTGTATAGGGATGGTTCTGGCAGTTTTCAGGTGGATGGGACAGTAGACGTGCGAATCGAGAGGTTAAAAAGCCAGGTGATAGGTCTGGTCAGCCAAGGTGCATACTGCTTAAGTATGCAAGGATGGATGCCCTCAGGCCCTTGACCCCCGCGTGCCGGAAGGGAGTTAAGTAGCTTGCGAACTTCAAGGTATGTGGTTGGAGCCAGAACAGTATAAACAAACTGTACTAATATTTACCAAACTGTATTAATATTTGCTAAACTGTACTAATATTTTGGAACTGTATTTATTATTGCAGACCATTGAAAACTTCAATAAGAATGCACTCTTTTTGATGGTGCTCTCCCCATTTTCACCTATAGTGCCCGGTGTTTTTGAGCACTCCTTGTTCATCATCACTTTCTTTGTCACTAAGGTGAACTAGCATGCAACAGATACTGCTCTGATCTCATGGGGTAATGGGTTTCAAAGCCAGCTGATTCTACAAATAATGAAAACCATATTAAGAGGAACCATTTCTAAAAGTAGACAAAATGGGGACGAAATATATCTGAGTAGACAGGAGAAAATGGGCAGTCTAAGGGAGATAATAAAAAGTTATCGACTGGTAGAGACTTCTCACCATAATATGCACTGTTGCTTTAAATGCTGTGACAGGTGCTGGTTGTAAGTAATTATGTTACTAGTCAAACCGTTAAATTTAGTTATATTTAAACAAGAATGCCTACTTACTTGATTGAATGGGGGAGGTTGCTCCTAGCCTAGAGTGGGAAAGAGCAGCCAACTGTAAAAGAAATAAGTAGAAAGAGCCAAGGAACCTGAAAACCACATGAAATATAGATATTGCATTCACACCATTGAGAATAATACTTGATTGAAAAACTATGGGAGTTCATTAGGTTAACAAATGGAATCTGTGTTTGAAGTCAAGCCTTAGTACGGTGGCCCTGAAATTGCAAAACACATACCAAAAAAAGTGAAATGTAATCTAATAAGTAGATCAATAACCAAAAGAATGAAATGCAAACAAAAAATAAAGCAATAAAACCAAGTGTGAAGTGTCATGCCACAAAAAAATTAAATAACAAAACAAAAAGAAATGTAAAGAATTTAAGAGTGAATGCAAACAAAAAGCACAACACAACTAAACAGCAAATGCAAACAAAAAAAACACAACTAAAAAGTGAATGCAAACAAGAAAATGTAACATAATGAAAAAGTGAATGCAAGCAAAAAACCACAACACAATGAAAAAGTGAATGCAAACAAAAAAACAACACAACAAAAAAGTGACTGCAAACAAAAAGCACAACACAACAAAAACTGAATGCAAACAAAAAACCACAGGACAACAAAAATGCACAACAAAACTAAAAGTGAATGCAAACAAAAAAAACACAGCACAACAAAAAAGCACAACACAACTAAAAAGTGAATGCAAACAAAAAACCACAGCACAACAAAAAAGCACAACGCAACTAAAAAGTGAATGCAAACAAAAAAGAACAACACAACAAAAAAAACACACAACACAATGTAAACATGATAGAGATAGTGAGATAGAAAAATCAGCTGTTTACTGTACCCACAATGCCTCACTATGTAAATTAGTATACAGGTTATTATGTTTGGGTACTCACTACAGAACTAGGAGAATACATCTCTCAGTAAAGAAATCTTGACAGCTATATACTGTCTGCACAATGCCTCATTTTGAAAATAAACATTTGAGAGCTTATATTGTTGTAATCCGTACAAAAATAGAAGACTGCACCTCTCAGTAAGGAAAATGGAAGATGGCTTCATATTATACCCACAATGCCTTGCTATGTGCATTTACATATTATGTGTTATAATGTAGTCATCACCACAAAAATAGGAGACTGCACCTCTGAGTAAGGAAAATGTAAGTCAACTTTATAATCTACCAAGAATTCCTTGTTGCTGTATTTAAATCAGCCCATTAGCTATTATACTGCTGTAACCATAACCAGAATAAGAGTTAGCTGATATAACAAAAAGGGACTACTTCATGTCTCAATGCAGTTACAATACTAAATTAAAATATTTTGCAAGCAGTACTGTCATTGTTTCATCTAATGTTACATAGTGGATTCCCTGCGGGGGCGGGGGCTCGAACAACTGGTACGACATCCACAAGAGACAGGGCTGTCTTACATCTAGTACTGACTAATGGGGAAAGGATCACAGATCTTCAAGTAGAAGGTCACCTGGGGGCCAGTGACCATCACATGATATCAGGGCTTTAGTTAACTCTATTTTGGGAGTATCTGACTTTCAAAAAATAAGGCAAAAACTTCCAAAATAAAATGGGATGAAGTCATTGACTTCTAAATGTAAAACCAAAAATTAGATGGCTTCCAAAATTGCAGGCATGGAAGTCAGAAACAATAGATTTTTCTGCTAGAAATTGTATTTTACCACTAATTTATTATGTTAACATCCATAAATGTGTCCATCCTAGAATACTGACTTTCAAAAGTGGGATTCTGGAAGTATTTTGACTTCTAAAAAATTGGAATGACTTCCAGATTTGAACTCCTGGAAGTTTTAAACTTCAGTTGAAAATAAATTAACAACCCCTGCATGATATGGTTCAATTTGGCCACTAGAACTAAATCATCCCATTCCAAGGCAAAAATATGGGACTTCAGAGTAACTAACTTTGATAAGATAGCCAACAGAGTTAAGCTAGCCCTGGCAAGAAAAAATACAGGTGAGGGGGTACAGGTAAAGTGTGCAAGTATTAAGGATGTAATACTTGAAGCAACATCCCATTGTGTTAGAGAGAAAAGGAAGTGCAAAAGAAAAAGGAAACCACTTTGGTTCTCAAAACAGTAGCAGATAAGGTCAGAGCAAAAAGGCTGGCCTTCAGGAAATATAAGGGAATGCAGCGAGACGAAGATAGGGAGGCATGCCAAACTTCCCTAAGGGAAGCAGGGAAGGCAGTAAGGGAGGCAAAGGCCCAAACCGAGGAAACACAAACATGAACAGTAAAAGAAGTTGACAAGACTTTCTATAGATACATTAGTGAAAGGAGAAAGTCCAGAGGAGGTATTGCTAAGATCAAAGGGGATAAGGGGGCGTGTGAGGAGGAGGTCCATGTAAAAGCGTCTATCCTAAATAGATACTTCTGCTCCGTATTTACTGAGGAGAAGGTAGGGGAAGGCCCACAGCTCAGCATTATGGACACGGGGGGAGGGAAGTATGTACTAGTCCCTTCACAAAAGAAAGGGTCCTACAAGAGCTCGATAAGCTCAGAGTGGACAAGGCAATGGGACCTGATGGCATACATCCCAGGGTACTGAAGGAGCTAAGGGTGGAACTAGCAGAGCCATTATCAGAACTGTTTTGTGAGTCTCCGAGCACAGGAGAGGTCCCAGAAGACTGGAGAAGGGCTCATGTGATCCCGCTCCACAAGAGTGGTAGCAGGGAGGAGGCCGGGAACTGCAGACCAGTCAGTCTTACCTCAGTAGTGGGCAAGATTATGGAGGCACTCCTTAAGGAAAGGATAGTGCAACACCTGGAATCTGTAGGAGCACAGGATCCAAGACAGCATGGGTTTACAACAGGAAGGTCTTGTCAAACTAATTTCATAGATTTCTTTGACTGGGTAACCAGAGTGGTGGACCAAGGGGGAGCAGTTGATGTCGCCTACCTTGACTTCAGCAAAGCTTTCAATACTGTTCCACATAAAAGATTGATTAGTAAGCTGGGTAGGCTCGGGGTGGGTCAGAAGTTGGTCAAATAGGTGGCAAACTGGTTGATGGGCAGAAAACAGAGAATGGTGGTAAACACTATACAGTCAAGAGAGATGCAAGTCACAAGAGGGGTACCTCAGGGATCAGTCCTGGGACCAGTCCTCTTCAATATCTTCATTAGTAACATTGCAGATGGACTGGAGGGTAAGGTTTGTCTGTTTGCAGACGACACCAAGATCTGCAACAGAGTAGATGATCCAGATGGGGTGGGCAGAATGAGAAGAGATCTGGATAAATTGGCAAAATAGTCAGAAGAGTGACAACTGGGGTTTAACGCAAAGAAGTGCAAGATCATGCACATAGGGAAGAGAAACCCTGAAGTCGCCTATAGATTGGGAAGGGAATTGCTGGGAGTCACAAGGGAAGAAAGAGAATTGAGCATCATCATCACAAATGTCCTGAAATCATCCAAGCAGATCACTAAAGCAGTAGGTAAGGCTAGGGGGATGTTGGGGTGTATTAGTAGGGGTGTCACAAGTCATAAAAGGGAGGCAATAATCCCCTCTTTACAAGACACTGGTTAGGCCACATCTGGAGTACTGCATGCAGTTCTGGAGGCCACACCTTCACAAGGACATTAACCAAACTGAGGCAGTCCAGAGAAGGGCAACCAAAATGGTACAGGGATTCCATCAGAAAACATATGAGGACAGATTAGCGGAACTCAATATGTATACCCTAGAGCAAAAGAGGGAGAGAGGTGATATGATTGAAACATTCAAGCACCTTACGGGCTTTAACAAGGTGAAAGAGTCTAACATGTTTCAATATAAGAAAAATAGCAGGACAGAGGACACAGCATGAGATTAGAGGGAGGCCGATTAAGGGATAATGTGAGGAAGTTCTTTTTCACAGAAAGGGCAGTGGATGCATGGAATGGCCTACCACAGGAAGTGGTGGATATGAATACAGTGCAGGACTTCAAACAGGCGTGGGATAAGCATAAGGGAGCAATACAGGTAAGTATGAATAGATAGGCCATTGACAGAGCAAATGCCGATGGCACATTCATAAGGTAGAAAAAGAAATGGGCAGACTGGATGGGCCTTGCGTTCCTTTTCTGATGTCAGCTTCTATGTTTCTATGTTACAGCTTTAACAATATTTCTACACATGGTGGTGGTGTGAAAAGACATTTCAGGGATGTCTAATTATGCTGTAATAATTGTACTTCACTCTTGGGTGTTTAAAGGTACTTTTCGCAAGTGCTTTGTGCCTAACAATGCCCTAGAGCTGTTAAATTATTACAGCATAATTACACACCCTGGAGTGTCTTATTGCATACGTAACATACAACAGGGTATGTGGTCACACTGATATGCACACATGCCTTGGGTGTGTTGTGAGGTACAAACCAAAGCAGAGTACTTTCCTCCATCCGAGAAGTACACGTATCAGATGCAACTGCACACCCTGAAATGTGTTACTGCACTTTTAAAATGGGCACAAAATTAATATCTGTGGAAATACATGAAAAAGGAGCAGGTGTGCAGCTGTTATAGAGTAATGCACAATCATGTGGTGGGTTTGCACCACTGATAGTAAAGGATTTTTCTTATCCATTTTATTAATATTTATGTGGGAAAGTGTGTAATGGTTGAAATTACAATGGGGGCTATGCATAAAAGTGACCAATGTATGTGCAATGCATGTGTACATTGCCTGCACGCCTATGTGGCGGCAAACAGGTGCAGGGCATGCAGAGTCACAACTCGAAGCACTCACAGGGCACCTGTCTGTGGCTCTGCCCCCTGGTATGAAGGTCTGCAGGGTGGGGGATGGGTGCTGAGCAGTGGACCCAGGCAAGCATCCAATCAGATGCTGTCCTGGGTCCCAGACTGCATCCCTTGCACCACATGTGCAGGGGAGTTTGTGAAGGCGAGGGACCAGGATGTCAAAAAGTACAGGCATTTGCCCAAATGTGTGCCCCCAACCCAACCTGGCAGCCCAGTGGGCTGGGGCAGCAGTGTGCAGGGGATCCCGTTACTGTTGTGCCCTGTCGGTAGCCATTGGGGGGGGGAGTGTACACACGGCAGGGTCCCTAGTGGTGTAAAATTTCCTGGCCCAGCACTCTGTGCCTTAGTGAATCGTGCGAAGTGTGGCCATGCCCCCTGACACACCCTCGCATTGCCCGTGATCCATAGCTGCTCAGGCTGCCTGGAGATCTGGTGCCAGCTGGCTGGTGCACCAATACTGAATGCCACCGGAGGTACACAGATAAGTGGTGCGTAGGCTTCCTTTGTGCATAGAGTCCACTATGTGGTTTATCTTCATGTGTAAGGGGACAGGACCATATCACATGTGGCAGAGCCACAAGTGAGTTATTAAAGTCCTGCCTCCTCATAAGTGATGATAAACTGTATAGTTTGAATCAGATCATTGCATACCCCATAAATAGATATTGCCTTCCCCTTCTAAATTCTAAACTGGTCTGTCAAATGATTGTTCAAGGTGGGTAGCATGATGTTATTTGTCCCATTTCCTTGGAAAGGGGGAAAAGTGTTGCTCATACTGGACCTGGGCAGGCAATTGGAAGGCTGTCCCTACAAAATATGAGTTGAGTGAACCTTGCCAGGGTAGATGGCCACAGAACAGCTCTGTAATCTGGGTGAGCTATTGGAAACCCCTCCGCATTCTCTCTTACCTTGTTCCATGCCATGAACACCCTGGTGTCTGGTGCAGCCCCCTTCCTCATTCAAGGAAAACAGGCATAGAATGTGCTCACTGTGGTGAAGAACCCGGGTACAGTGACACAGGGTTGCTTGCCAATCCAGAACACAGAAGAATCAAGTAGTCACTGCATTACAAACTCAAACAATCTCTGGTTCCTTCAGGATAAAGCAGAATCCCCTGAGACAGCAATACTTCCCAATGAAAATTAATTTGTATATTTCTGCTAGCATGTAGAAATCAAACATCACTGTGAGTACATAGTAAACAGGCAGGTACAATGGGAACAGAAATACAGCAACACGAACATCAGGTACCCCAAGAGCTTCATTCAAATGTCGCTTCATTAGGGTGCTCTCCCTAACCCTATCCTGAACCAAGTGGTTCCGGGCATCCAGCACCCTTTCCCTCACACTGCCCCTTGCTATGAAGCCTCTGGTGCCTGGTGGGAACATATTCTTCACCCCATCCAGTGTGTAGCACTTCCAGGTATCCAATGGTACCCCTTGCTTAGTCTGTCCCATGCCAGACACTCCCTAGTTCCCAGGATCACCTCTCCCGCACCCCATTCCAGGTACTCCCTAGTGTCCAGTAGCACCCCCCCACCTTTGTCCATCCCATGCCAAATCCTCCTGGATATCCAGTGGCACCTTCTTACTCTGACCCATGCCAAACTTTCCTGTGTAACCACTGGCACCACTTGCTCACCATGCCCCATGCCAAACTCTTTCTTGTGTCCAGGGTCACCCCTCCCTTAGCCCATTCCAAGCATTCCCTGCATTGTCCAGTATCACTCCCTATCTTTTCCTACAGTATCCAATGGCCCACCTTGTTCACCCTGTCCCATGCCAAGCAATTCCTATGTCCAGTGGCACCTGTCTCTCATCCACAGGTGTTGCTTGGCATGTCCTTCCCTCACCACAAGCACATCTCCTGAGGCTCCCTTCCTCTTACACACAATATACTGGCACAGATGATATACAAACACAATTAGCATATGATTCTGTCTCACTCTTGAACATCTCATACACAAGACAGCTACTAAACCAGTAATTACGATTAGTCATTCAAAAAATACCATAGAAAATAACACTGGAAAGATTTTAACTTTATTATAGCATAGGCCAGAAGTGGCAGCCACCATCATTTTTATGTTGTCTTGCGCACGCACAAGCAACATATTGGGGTAGCTTGGAATAGCAGGTTTTGGAGGTGGGTTGTGTTGTGGCAAATGGCTTTTTCGGGCTGGGCTCTGTGGCACGAGTTTGCCGATGGGGGAGCCCAGTTCCCCTCGGCATCATGCACCCCCCCAAACACAGACACATTTTGAGTGCCAACGGGGGGCCCAATCCCTGTTGGCTTCAGTCCCCCTCGCAAAGAAACACAGGTGGCACACTGGGAGCCCACTCCAGTATGCCAAGACACACCTGTGGGGAAAGAAAAAAAACTTTCCTGTGAAGTTTTTATTTCTTTAAACCTGTAAAACAGAAAACAGTCCTCATTGTCTCGTGCCCCTCCCCAGCCCACACACCCTCTGTGCCCACCTCCTTACACCCCTCACCCCCTACTTACCACAGTAGCCGGTAGCGATGATCTTCAGTGGACCAGGAACACATCTGCACTCTCCAAAGTCGACCACGAACTGAAGAAATGCCAGTAAGATGTATAATGGCATAAACTGGGTTTTTTCAACTTTGGTGCATATCTCGGCCATTTTTGCTAATTTTAGCACCAAATTTTTACATGGGGTTCATGGGATCCCACCTCATGAACTCAGTCACTGCCATTTCATTAATCAGCCCTGAAAGGTGATTTCACAGTCATTGCACAGAATCACCTTTCAGGACTGAGTCAGGAAACGACAGTGTCACAGTTCATGGGGTTGGCTCCCAAAAAGGCTATGCTGCAAATTTGGTGAAAAAATTCCTCAAAATGACTGTGTTACATACATAGCACAGTTCCCACGCATGCTCGTAAGTTTGAGAAATTTTAATATTTTCACTCCAGATTTTCAGCATTGCCATTTTTCCCACACCTTGGGAAGGTCGTGTCAGACGAATCTAATAGATTTCTTTGACTGGGTAACCAAAGTAGTAGACCAGGAAGGGGCTGTGAACATTGCCTACCTAGATTTTAGCAAGGCATTTGATACAGTCCCACACAAAAGATTAATACACGGGTTAGCCATCCTTGGAGTGGGTCCCAAGGTGGTAGTCTGGATAAAAAATTGGCTAGACAACAGGACGCAAAGGGTAGTAGTAAATGGAGTCTACAGTGAAGAAAGGAGGGTTATTAGTGGGGTACCGCAGGGTTCAGTACTGGGGCCGGTCCTTTTTAATGTCTTTATAAGTGACATTGTAGAGGAACTGGAAGGAAACATATGTCTCTTTGCAGACGACACAAAGATCTGCAACAGGGTTGATACACAAGATGGAGTGGAAAGGATGAGAAGGGACTTGGCAAGGTTGGAGGAATGGTCAAATGTATGGCAGCTCAGATTCAATGCAAAGAAGTGCAAGGTAATGCACCTGGGAAACAAAAACCCAGGGCAAGAGTACACAATGGGGGGTGAGATACTGACAACAGTAAAAATGGAAAGGGACCTGGGGTAATTATATCAGATGACCTAAAGGTGGGCATGCAATGTGAGAAGGCAGTAAGGAAGGCTGGGGGGATACTGGGATGCATAGGGAGAGGCATCAATAGTAGAAAACAGGAAGTTGTTATCCCTCTGTACAGACAGTTGGTGAGACCCCATCTGGAGTACTGTGTGCAGTTCTGGAGACCCCATCTCCGCAGAAGACATAGATAAAGGGAAGCTGTCCAGAGGAGGGCAACCAAAATGGTGCAGGGTCTGCACCAGAAGATATATGAAGAAAGACTAAAGGAGCTTAATATGTTTACCCTTGAGGAAAGAAGGGAGAGAGGGAACATGATATAAACTTTCAAGTACCTCAAGGGAATCAACGAAGTCCAAGAGGGTAGCATCTTTCAGAAAAAGAGATGTGCAAGAACAAGGGGGCACAATTTGAAGATAGAGGGGGGATAGCTCAGAGGTAATGTGAGGAAGTATTTTTTCACAGAGAGGGTTGTGGATGCATGGAACAGCCTCCCTGAGGAGGTCATGGAGTCAAGGACAGTGGGGGGAATTTAAGAATGCATGGGAAAGACATAAGGCAGTCCTAGTGGAGGGTAGGAGGAAGTAAGCTGTTGGTTATCTAGGATCTGCAGCTACCACTGCAATATCCAGTATGGGTTTATGGCCATCTCGGGAGACGGGTGTTGATGTGGGGGTGATTCGTGTCTGCCCTGGTACCTGCATGCTGGTCCTGTTCCAGAAGGATGAAAGATCGCCATCTGCAGCCAAGAGGCAGAGGATCGAATCCTGCTCCAGGACAATTCAGCCTGACTGCACAACCCACTCAAGAGGTCACGGTACCGTGAGTAATTTCAGAGCCTGTCCCTGCAGCCAATATTAAAGTTGTTTTGTCAAGCTGGTGCAACCCCCCTACAAATGGAGGTTCCCGAAAAGTCTTCCTTGAGCTTGCCTAAATGCTCACTGCCAGGCTAGTGTCTGTACAACCTCTGTGTGCTGTCTTTTTAAGAGCTGCCTGGATTGCAGTCATAAGTAATCTGAGAGGGAACTCTGTTGAAAGATGTAACTATTTGCTGAAAATCATTTAGAGTGATAATGATAATGTACTTTGTCTAACCTGTCTTCTTTGCAGCAAGGACTATTTTGTTTATCTCCACTATTTTGGCCTGGGACTGCAAATTGGACCAATCAGTACTGGTGGGACCTAAAATGGAGCCTGACTACAGGAGCTATCTGGAGTCAGAATCTGTAGGAATTGTAGTTTTGGACTTTTGGTGCCTTTTTGCACCTGAAGGGGGGAGCCTTTGTTGTGACTGACAGATCAGCCAACCAATCCTTTTGGATTCTGGGGAAAGTCCCTGGCTTGCTGGCAGCTGAATCAGATCTAAGTTGGGAGCTGAAGAAGCAACAGCTTGAAACAGTCAAGCAGCCATCTGAGTAGTTTTGCGTGGAAGAACTATGGAAAGGCCTGAGTTGTGGCCTGCATGTCTGCCTGCTGCCTCTGAGAGGGAGAGAAGAGAATTATTTCGGACTAAATCCAAGTTTGTGAGAACAAAGTAAGCCACTGATTTATTTTTTTTTTTTTACCAGGCTCATACCTGAAGATGACTGAAGATTTTGCTGAATGCGATCAGTGTGTCAGGATTTCCAGCTGCTTTTGAATCCCCGGTTTGTGCAGAGACTTTGCAATCGTGACCGGAGAGCGGTTTGCCTAATAAAGTAGCATTTCCTTACATGTAAATGTGCTGTGTATTGAAAGTGGGTCGTAATTTGGTTCCCCACTGTGTGAACTGTGTTCTGCTTGCTGGTACCGTATAATCCTTTACATGTAAATGTGCTGTGTATTGAAAGTGGGTCGTGATTTGGTTCCCCACTGTATGAACTGTGTTCTGCTTGCTGGTACCGTAGAATCCTTTACATGTAAATGTGCTGCATATTGAAAGTTTATTTATTTTTATTTTAGTCTTTGGCAACCGGGTAAGACCCACTAGGCACAGGTGCCTGTTTTTAGGGGCGACCTAGGAGCACTGGGCGGTTAAGTGACTTGCTCAGAGCCGCACAGTATGCAAGTGGAGGTTGTGAGAATCAAACTCAGGTCTGGTCTGCTGGATGTACCAAGCTTGTTCACACTGCGTTCCTCTAACCTCTAGGCTATACTGCCAGCCTAAGTGGGTTGTGATTTGGTTCCCCACTGTGTGAACTGTGTTCTGCTTGCTGGAAGCTTTATCCAGACTGAATCCATGTTCATCTCCATTTGGCCAGGGCCATGCCATGCTGGCCCTGCCAGACTACCCCATTGCACAGAGAAAGCCACTGACGAGAGACCTGCCTGGGGATCAGCCCCCTGCTCCACACTTGAACAGGAATGATGCCTCGGTGATTCATGTGGGCCCTGATTCTCCTGGCACTCCAGATTAACCACCTGTTGTCTCGATTTTCGTCCAGTCTGTGTTCAGTCTGTGGTATCTTGAGTAATCATCAGGGTAGCTCCCTGCAACAACAGCCTAATCTAAAAGTGTCGTCTGATTGTCTTGATGTTTTCTTTTCATGAACTGAGCCCTCCGACTCCAGATTACAAGTAGTGTGTGTTGTACATGTTGTTTTTCTTCCATCACAGGGCCTCAACCAGCTGCAAAATTCCTGGCTAGCCCACCGTCCTCCATCTGGGTAGCCAGGGTGTGTGAGTGTTTATGGACCCTGAAGTGCATGTATAACTGTTTGATTGATACAGCCTTTAAGCAAATTAACCTGATTATGCCCCTTCCTTGTTCAAGTCCCTTAAATAAATCAGCTCTAACTCTTTTTTTGCATTTACCCTGACTGTGGTTCCAGTTTGTGCAAGAGTACTGTACTGCTGTTGTTTGCTGTGTATAACCTTGTTTTACAAGGGGTCCCCATGGCCAGGCCAGAGGAAAGCCCTGGTGGTAAGTGCAAACAGTGTGGGTACTTGTGTGGTGCATCAGGAGTATTGTGAAAGTGATTATTGTGTATTGTTCCGGCCACTAGTAAGGAAAGAGGGGGGGTTACAGTGTCCTGGAGGGCTGTGCCCAGGTTAGCTTGACCACTACCAACCCTGACCTCCGGGTGGAGGCACCCGTTTCAGAACTTAGGCTCCTTAACCTGCTACTAGCCTAGCAGGCAGGGGTAGTAGTCCTTGGGATAGCGCCACCTAGGGGTTACACTTGTTTTGTTCTTCAGTGGCCAGTCTGCTGTTTAACTGTTGTGCAGGCCATCAGGCCTGGGAATTACAAATTGCTTGTGGTTTAAAAGATTGCTTTTGCTTGTACAAAAGGGTTAAACAGTTAAGCTAGCATCTATTTGTTTAAGGGCCCCAACGCCGGCCAACCAGCTGCAATGCGCCAGGCCTGCAACTGTTAGATTCTGGGTACCAGTGACTTTAACTGGACTGTCCAGGGGGACTTAATGTGTTATTTGAGTATTTTACCAACCCTAAAGAGTGTCTTTAAATCTGTTTCTGGTTTACATCCCCTTCCCCTTTGTTCAAATCCCAAATAAATGAGGTTTATTGTTAATGTTAACACTGTCCATGGGCATATTATTACCAAGTGCCAGTTTACTGTGTCTAACTGTAAAATGCACTGTTATTACTGCTAACTATTGCTTGCAGGTACTCAGGGTGTATAGCAGAGGCAGAACCCTGTTGGTAACTGTGGTCACCGTGAGCATATTATTAGCACTCACCATAAATTTTACTATTGAATGCAAGGTAAACTGTTTTATGTGAATCCATGTTTGGGACCACTGGTTGGGGCAGTGGGTAGGTACAGCATCCCAGAGGGTTGTACTAGTTTGTCTTCAGACCTACTTAAAAAGCTACTCTGGGTGGAGGCACCGTGCAAATAGTTCTACTGTTGGTACTGAGCCTGTTTTTGACATCCAAACCAGAACCCAGGCCCCTCCGCCTGTAGTATGGCCATGGGCAGGGGTAGTAGCCTGTTGGGACATGGCACCAGGGCTGCAGTATCTATATCCCATAGTAGTAAAGGGGGCCAAAAGGACTGGAATCTATGTTCCTTAACCCATATGAGAAAATGTGTTAATTGAGGTCTCTTCTGCCTATCTCTGGTCAGTGCTTAGGTGGAAGTAAAAGATCCTAGGGCAAACCGTTTAGGCTGGTGGGGGTGGTGGAGGTCGCTGAGGTAATCTCAAAATTGCGGCCCACTTTTTGTGAATTGGACCCAGGCCCAACTCGTCACTTAATGGGATGTGTTGAGTCTGTTGGTTCAGTGTTCACCAAGATCATCCAGTGCTTATTTTCGGAGGTTTTTTTCCTGACGCCCTGAAAGAGGCATTGGTGAAACCCCTCCTGAAGAAACCATCACTCGACCCTGACGTCTTGGTGAATTATTGATCAATCACCAACCTCCCGTTTCTGGGGAAAGTTGTTGAGAAAATGTTGGCTCTGCAGCCTGAGGCGCACCTTGCCATCTATGTTATCTACAAGCCATTCCAGTCTGGATTTTGGTCAACCCACAGCACCAAAACGGCATTAAGCAGGGTGCAAAATTATCTCCTCCAGGCAAGAGATAGAGGAGACCGGTCCATTCTCATTCTCCTTGATCGCTCCTCAGCGTTTGATACTGTGGACCATGTAGTGCTGTTGTGTTGCCTTAGGGAGCTCAGTGGACTCACCGGTACTGTCATCAGCTAGTTCGAGTCCTTCCTCACAGGCAGGATGCAATCGGTAGTGATAGGGAATTTTCCTCCTGTCTGAAACCCCTGCCTTGCATAGTTCCTCATGATTTGAGCCTGTCGCCTGTGTTGTTTGTAGTGTACATGCTCCCCCTGGGTGAGATTATTAGACATTACAGCTTGGGTTTTCACTGTTATGCAGATGATACCCAGCTGTGTATGTCCTTTCTTCTCAGGACGAGTGACACTGTGGTGGTTGTGCTAAGCAGGTGTCTGGCCGAGATCCAAGACTGGATATCCTCTAACTGGCAGAGACTCAACCCCAACAAGACAGAGATGCTAGTGATTCAGCTTGGTCACCGACATGATGTGGTTGCTGCTGGATTGGGAATGGGTCTGTGTTTGGGTCCCATCCAGTTGGTAGCTTCCACTAAAGTGAAAAATCTGGGTGTCTTACTTGATGAGGGATTAACACTTGAAGCTCAGAACGGAATGTCTCACAGATTAAAGCCTTAATGACAGCGGTCACCAGATGTGTTCTGAGTGCACTCTGCCTAGTTGGGGGGGAGTTTAGGCCAGTGGAGGTTCGTGAGGTTATTGAGGTGGCGGTCAATTTGAAGCATACCTTTTGTGAGCTGGACCCAGTGCCAACGCGTTTCTTAATGAGATGTATTGACTCTGTTGGCCTGGTGTTTGCCTCGATTGTATTGTGTTCCTTGCTTCAGGGAGTCTTTCCAGATGCCTTGAAGGAGGCTCTGGTGAGACCCCTCTTAAAGAAACCTTCCTTGGACCCGGAGATCAAGGCAAATTACCGTCCTATCACCACTCTTCCATTTTTGGGGAAGATTGTTGAGAAGATGGTTTCGCTTCAATTGGAAGAACACCTCAGGACTCACGAGTTGTATGATCCCTTCCAGTCGGCTTTTTGGGCTAGACATAGCACGGAAACTGCACTTGTTTGGGTGCAGAATGATCTCCTCAGGGCTAGAGATCGGAGGGACAGGACAATTCTTGTTCTCCTTGATCTCTCTTCAGCATTTGACACTGTGGACCATTGTGTGTTGCTCGTCCGCCTTAGGGAGCTGTGTGGACTCACCGGTACCGTCATCAACTGGTTTGAGTCCTTTCTTACCAACAGGAGGCAACGGGTTGTGATGGGAAACTTCTCATCTACACCCTGTCTCCTTTCGTGCGGAGTCCCTCAGGGTTCGGTACTGGCCCCAATGTTGTTCGCAGTGTACATGCTGCCCCTGAGGGGATCAATAGGAAGTATGGTCTGAGTTTTCATTGCTATGCCGATGATACTCAGCTATACCTGTCCTTTGCCCCAGGAACACTCAATGCAGTGGATGTGTTAAATATCTGTCTGGCCGAGATTAACGACTGGATGGCCTCCAGCTGGCTGCGACTGAACCCTGACAAGAGTGAGGTATTGGTAGTGGAGTCGAACAGAGTTTGTGATAGGATGGCCTCTGACTCTGCAACTGGACTTGTGCTGGGAGCTGCGTCATTGAAGGCCTCCTCTTGGGTGTGAAATCTTGGAGTGATTCTGGACAGGAACCTGACCATGGAGGCTCAAATATCTTCCGTGGTCCGTACCTGTTTTTTCCATCTCAGAAACATTGCCAGGATTAAGCCCCTTGTTCCGCCTCTGGACCGCCCTACCTTGATACATGCCTTAGTCACATCTAGGCATGACTACTGTAATGCCTCTATCTCAGGGTCTCTGGGGATTCTCTTCATAGACTGCAGCTGGTGCAAAACGCTGCTGCCCGGCTTCTGATTGGGCAAAACAAATTTTGTCATATTACACCTGTATTGTGCGAATTGCACTGGCTGCCTGTCAGGTGGAGAATCCACTTTAAGGTGGGTCTTCTCATCTACAAGGCTCTACATGGCCAGGGCCCTGGTTACCTGTCAGTGCTCCTGGTACCTACTTCCTCTACCCACCATCGCCGATCTTCTAGCGGTGGTTTCCTTACTGTCCCTAGAGTGAGGTTAAAATCGGCAGGCGACCGAGCTTTTAGTGTTGCTGCCCCCGCTCTTTGGAACTCATTACCAACTGCAGTCAGGGAGGCCCCCCACCATAGCTATTTTTAAAGTCCGACCGAAGACACTCCTATTTTTGCAAGCGTTTGGTGTTTAGTGTTGATTATTTATAGGATGTTTTATTATTTTAATTTTAATAGCTTATGTTGTGTGTAAATGTTATAAGATTTTGTATGGCGCCCAGAGCCTCTGGGATTGAGCATCTTTTAAATAAATTTGCCTTTGCCTTAATTCTGCCTGATGACCTGCCCTCTTATGCATGCCTTTGTTACGTCAAGGCTAGGCTACTGTAATGCTCTATACTTCAGGGTCAGTGGGGAGATTCTGGATTGCCTGCAGTTGGTGCAAAATGCAGCATCCAGGTTGCTAACAGGCCTCCCGTGGTCCTGCCATGTGACCCTGGTCTTGCATGACATGTACTGGCTGCCACTGAGGTGGAGGATTGCCTTCAAGGTGAGCTCTCTCACCTATAAGGCCCTATATGGTTCAGGCCCTACTTGAGTGACCTCCTGTCCCCTGTCTGCCCTGTGCACCCGCTCTGCTTCTCCACCGAGAACCTCCTGGTGGTTCCCAGGGCCTGGCTGAAGACCTCGGGAGGTTGCACATTTGAAGTGGCCAGCCCAGCCCTCTGGAACTCGCTGTCAAGATCCTTGAGGGAGGCTCCATCAGTGGAGGCTTTCAAGCAGAGCCTGAAGGCCTATTCATTTAGAGAAGCTTTCAAGAGCCAGCAGTGGTTACTTACTACTGACATACTGTTTTTACTGATCTTTATTGGTTGATTTTATTGACTGTCATGCCCTGTGTATTGCCATTGTTGATACTGTGTTTGTTTTCTGCATCTCTTTTTTTTGTAAAGCGCCCAGAGCCTCTGAGGAATGGATGCTCAAGAAGTAAACATTTTACTTACTGGATGGACCTACCGATCCTTTTCTGCCAACAAATTCTATGTTTCTAATTATACATTTCTGTGTTTCTTTGAGCAGCGGACAAAGTCAGTAATTGCAGTGGTACCTCCTCCCCTGGCTGGCAAGATCGTGCAATCCATTTTGTAAAAAGCGTACTGGTGCCACTACAGTCCAGCTCCATTCTCTCATTTGTCATAACCAAATACCTGTCCCAGCAGCCCCCAGATCTGCCTGAGTGACCTGGGAGGTGGGTGACTTACAGAAACCCCTGAAGGTAGCCACCACCAGACACCTTACCATAAATGTCTGGCAGAGCATGCTCCCATGGCGGAAGAGCACAAATGCTAATTTACCAGTTCTCATGCTGCCTTAGGCTTTGCCTCTCCGAGAATGTGCTTCACAAATAAAAATGCCTGCTTTTCATTCGTGTTGGCTCTGACCATGTACCTCTGAGGAGGTTATAGTAACACCTTGAGGCACTGTGATCCAGAGGATATTTCTGTACTGCTGTCTGTTTCAGTAATTATTTTCCTCCCGTACATGTATGACTTTTTCCTTTGCTCACTGCTGATTGCCAGTTGAAATCCTGTACGTCTTTTGCATGTTGAAAAGCTGCAATTTTCTAAATGTGTACAGTAAAACCAAGAATGATCACATTTACTTTGTGTCCTTTCAGGTACCAGAAACCTTTGAAGATGTTGCTGTCACTTTTTCTGATGAGGAGTGGAAGATGTTAAGTAAGCAGGAGAAGGAGCTGTACAAGGAAGTGATGGTGCAGAATTATGAAACTATGATTTCTGTAGGTAAGGGTGGACGTAGGCATGGAGGTGAGGTGCTCAGTTCCAGGGGGCACTCTGTTCTCGGGGATATGGGGCCTGGTGCCCAAGAACCCCGTGTTGTCTGGCCATTGAGCAGTAATGACATCAGTTGAGAATGCAGGGAATAATATATTGGGAGAACGGGGTCCCCAAAAGCAAAGAATAGACACAGATGTATAACAAGTTACTACATATCTGAATTAAGAGCTGAGTGTGCAGGCACAATAAACAACTAGAATGGGGTGAAGAGCGCCATATGTTCATGCTTTGTTTCACCTAGCATTAGCCTCCCATGATGCCATATGGCATACCTATCAATGCATGGAATCGCATTCAGACCCCCGGGTTCTCTAGGGCACTTCAGTGCTATGTTCTGTAGCAGATCCCCTTGTTCTCTGCAGCATTTCATGCTATGTTTCGTAGCAGGGCCCCCTGTGCTGTATGAACCATGCCCTATGTTTTCTGCGATTCTGGGGTTGCAGCAACTGCTGCAAAAACAAGCTTCTGCTGCAGAAACAGCATTTTGTGGCACAGTAAAAATGGCTGTTACCACTGAAACCCCCAAACAAATGGCTAAAATGATTGTGAGTAAGCTTAAAATGGCATTAGTGTGAGTTACTGGCAACTCCATTATATATCCATCTTCTCTGGGCTGCAGTAGCCAGTGGGGTCACCCCTTTCCAATCTCATGGTACTCAGCATTGAAGCTTATGACCAGTATGGACTTCTAGAAACACTGAGGGAACTCCAGGAAGTCTATTTCATGAGAAAGAATTGTGGTTCTCTTTGCCAGCTGCAGAGCTGTGGAATGAAAAAGTATTAGTAATTATTGCAGGCAAAAAATGGGAAGCGTTTTGGATCTTTTTATAATTTAAAATGGTCCAGCAACTCTCTAGCCTCACAGTAAATCATTGCAGAGTAGGAAAGAAGATGATGACATGGAAGCCAAGTAGCACTGACACAAATGGTAACACCAGTGTTAAACTGCATGAGCAGCGAGGAAGCAACTAGAGCAGCGTTGCAGCACAAACCATAACCACCGGGCTTCAAGCAAGTGGGTGGGAGGGAGCCTTTGGAGCAGCACTGTTTTGAAACCAGGCAATTTTGGTCTTTTTTTTTTTTTTTTAACTTGCTGTGGTTTATCCTCCAGTGGCATCCCCTTCTCAGCCGCTCTGCCTCCACTGACTGACCCAGCATCTTCCCGGATGCAGTGCCCCCTAGATTACCCCCCATGGCAGAGTCTTTGGAACCCTCCCTCAGTGTGGCTGTTTCGATGCTTGGTAACGGATGCGCTGGGAGACCCTAGATCCACTAGGGGGTGGGAGGCATCACTGTGCATGCCAGAGGCAATTGTTCTCTTTTGGGGGGGGGGCGCGTGTCACAGTGGACGCCATGACGCAACTGCATCATGCGCCTGACACCCCCCCCAATGAGCAAGGCTTGTGGGTGCTCTGGTCCAGTCACAGCACATCCCGTGGTTACCTGGGAGCACTGGACAGGTGTCGCTCTGCCCCCCCCAGAGGAGGAGAGCGTGCTGTGGCCACTCAATCTACCCCTGACCCCAGCTGGCCATTGGGTGTCTTGAGCCCATTCCCGAACCCAGGTCGCCCACATCACAGCAGCGAATCTTTCCGCTGCACTGGTGGGCTACCACAATACTGGTCTTCAAGCAACTGGGCAGGCGGGGGGGGGGGATTCTCAGGAACATAGCTGTGGTAAACCAGCACTAGGCATGTGTGAGGGAGCCATGGGACAATAAAACAGACTGCAGTAAAAAAATAAATTAACCCTTTAATTCCCCCATGCCCTACATCCAATCCAAATCATGATGCCAGAATTGTTTTGCATTGCCTTGCCTGTGCACCTTCCAAACTGCCCCAGGCTACCTTTTCCTGAGCATTCTTTCTGGGTAACTAGCTTTTAGTTTGGGGCTCATTTGAGTTGCCAGAGAATGTAAAGGCCATCACAGAACTGCTGCAGAATCACCATAGAATTGCTCATAGTCAGAGCACAGCAAGCATGAGGTCCTGCTGCAGAATGTAGGTCCAGTTTACTGCAGTGAACACGGGGGCCCTATCTATGGCAGTTCAGTGCTATACTCTGCAGCAGGGTCCCTAGTTCTCTATGGCACTTAGGTGGTGTGTTCTGTAGCAGGACCCCTAGTTCTCTACGGCACTTTGTGCTATGTTCTGTAACAAGGCAGCTAGTTCTCTATGGCAGTTCAGTGCTATGTTCTGTGGCAGGGCCCCTAGTTCTCTATGGCACTTTGTGCTATGTTCTGTAGCAGGGCCCCTAGTTCTCTATGGCACTTTGTGCTGTGTTCTGTAGCAGGGCCCCTAGTTCTCTATGGCAGTTCAGTGCTATGTTCTGTGGCAGGGCCCCTAGTTCTCTATGGCACTTTGTGCTATGTTCTGTAGCAGGGCCCCTAGTTCTCTATGGCACTTTGTGCTATGTTCTGTAGCAGGATCTCTAGTTCTCTATGGCAGTTCAGTGCTATGCTCTGCAGCAGAAACCCTAGTTCTCTATGGCACTTTGTGCTATGATCTGTAGCAGGGCCTCTAGTTCTCTACAGCACTTTGTGCTATGTTCTGTAGCAGGGCCCCTAGGTCTCTATGGCAGTTCAGTGCTATGTTCTGTAGCAGGGACCTCTAGTTCTCTACAGCACTTTGTGCTATGTTCCGTAGCAGGGCCCCTAGTTCTCTATGGCACTTTGTGCTATGTTCTGTAGCAGGGCCCCTAGTTCTCTATGGCACTTTGTGCTATGTTCTGTAGCAGGGCCCCTAGTTCTCTATGGCAGTTCAGTGCTATGTTCTGCAGCAGAAGCCCTAGTTCTCTATGGCACTTTGTGCTATGTTCTGTAGCAGGGCCTCTAGTTCTCTACAGCACTTTGTGCTATGTTCTGTAGCAGGGCCCCTAGTTCTCTATGGCACTTTGTGCTATGTTCTGTAGCAGGGCCCCTAGTTCTCTATGGCAGTTCAGTGCTATGTTCTGTGGCAGGGCCCCTAGTTCTCTACAGCACTTTTTGCTATGTTCTGCAGCAGAAGCCCTAGTTCTCTATGGCACTTTGTGCTATGTTCTGTAGCAGGGCCTCTAGTTCTCTACAGCACTTTGTGCTATGTTCTGTAGCAAGGCCCCTAGGTCTCTATGGCAGTTCAGTGCTATGTTCTGTGGCAGGGCCCCTAGTTCTCTACAGCACTTTGTGCTATGTTCTGTAGCAGGGCCCCTAGTTCTCTATGACAGTTCAGTGCTATGTTCTGTAGCAGGGCCCCTAGTTCTCTATGGCAGTTCAGTGCTATGTTCTGTGGCAGGGCCCCTAGTTCTCTACAGCACTTTGTGCTATGTTCTGTAGCAGGGCCCCTAGTTCTCTAAGGCACTTTGTGCTACGTTCTGTAGCAGGGCCCCTAGTTCTCTATGGCAGTTCAGTGCTATGTTCTGTAGCAGGGCCCCTAGGTCTTTATGGCAGTTCAGTGCTATGTTCTGTGGCAGGGCCCCTAGTTCTCTATGGCACTTTGTGCTATGTTCTGTAGCAGGGCCCCTAGGTCTCTATGGCAGTTCAGTGCTATGTTCTGTAGCAGGGACCTCTAGTTCTCTACAGCACTTTGTGCTATGTTCTGTAGCAGAGCCCCTAGTTCTCTATGGCACTTTGTGCTATGTTCTGTAGCAGGGCCTCTAGTTCTCTACAGCACTTTGTGCTATGTTCTGTAGCAGGGCCCCTAGTTCTCTATGGCACTTTGTGCTATGTTCTGTAGCAGGGTCCCTAGTTCTCTATGGCAGTTCAGTGCTATGTTCTGCAGCAGAAGCCCTAGATCTTACTTCGAGAGGGCTCTTGCAGTAGGTAATTACATATAGGACTGACTCCGCCCGGCCGCAGGACCCCACAGAAAAATTTCTAGCTAGCAGTCCCTGGCGAGGGATCGCCCCCACGTCAGGTGACCGGCATCATGCGACATCGGTATAAAGGGGCGGTCCCAGACACCCGCCTTCCAGTTCTTTCCCGCCGTTAGCTCGTGCAGTACCTTGCGGTAAAGTTCGTGCTTCGTCAGCTCCTGCTCTTTCATCAGTTTTACCAAAAATTAAAATATTTTTTCCTTCTATCGTCGGGTCATCATCGGTGTATGTCATCCCCTACACCCTCCGAGCACAAAAACAAGTGCGACTCGTGCGGCGCCCAACTGCCACACAAGGACGGCCATTCCCTCTACCTCTTCTGCCTAGGCCCCGACCACCCGGTCGACAAGTGCCCGCATTGCCTTCACTTCAACGCGGCTACCCGCAGACGACGCCAACAGTTCCTGGAAGCCCATCTTCTCAAGAAAAAGATGTCTTCGATGGAGAAAGAATTGAAGAAGCTCAGGCAGGCATCTACTTCTCTGGAAGGACATTGCAAAAAGCGGGACACGGAGAGGCACCGGGAGAAGGCCTCTTCGTCCACAACTCCGGCCAGGTAACAGCCCCTCCGGGGGACTGTCCGATGGCAGCCTCCAGGGGTTTGGAGGAGGCGTCGGCCTGCCCGTCTGGCTCACGCTCGGGCCTTGCGGGCACCTCCGGGCAAAAGGAGGCCTCCGCCCCCGGTTCGGCCGCAGGCTTGCGGCCTACTGCTGCGGGCGACTCCCATAAGTCGGACGTCGGCTCCTCCGACGTCCGCCGGGAAGGTCATCAGGCGCCCTGACCCTTCAAGTGGCTGCGACCTCATCCCCTCGGACCAGGCTGCTCCTCCTCCTCGGCCCGCCTCCGAAGAGGGACCCCATAAGACGGATGCCGGCTCCTCCGGCGCCCACCGGGAACTAGCCCCTAAGCCGCACGTCGGCTCCCCCAACGTGCGCCGGGCGACGGAACCTACGACGGACCCTCCAACACCCATTGTACCTGGTTCCCTGCAGCCTTCACTGCCGTTCGGGGACCCCGAGTCACCCCAGCCTGACCCCGGGGATTTTCCCCCCATCCCCGGGAGATGCGGGGGATGTTCCACCTCCGTCAGACCCTCCTCCTAAGGAACTGGATCTGGCGCCGCCCGGACACCGCCCCGGACACCGGGCCCTGACACTGCCCTCGCCAGCGCCGCCCGATGCCGGTCCTGCTGACGCTGCCCCACCGACGCCGCCGGGATCTTCCCTTCCGTCGAGCCCTGCTCCCCCCGGGCCTCTCAATGTTGACCCACCCGTGGGGCCACCTTCTGGGCCATCTGCTCTGGCAGCTCCTTTGGCACCCGGCTACCCACCGTCTTATCCGGAGCCGTCGTACCCAGGACCACAGTATCCAGCTCTGCAGTACCCGACGCTGGTCCCTCCGACGCCGCAGTACCCGATGCCACAATACCTGGCGCCGGTTTTCCCGCAGCCGGGTTTCGGATACTCACCTTACGGATACAATCCGTATTCCTTTCCCCCTCCTCCTCCTCCACCTCCACTGCCCCCTCGGCTGCCGGTGGATCTGCAGGAGATTCTGGCTTCCTGGTGGGCTGAGGCCAAGGCTTAGCTCACCAAGGAAGTAGAGAGCCACCTTACGGTGATGGTGCCACCCCCGGCTCCTGTACTCCTGAGACGGCACACTCCCTCACCGCCTCCGGACTCCAGGGCCCTTCCCTATGGATCCCGAGAGGGTCAGGACACGCGTCCAGGGATCTCCCCCAAGGAACCCGTTCTGGCCCCCAGTCGTGTTAGGGAGTCTTATTCTGCTTCCAATTCTTCTTCCCTCTCGGATTCCTCGGATTCTTCTGACAGATGCTCCGAGAGAGATGACGAGCCTCGCTCTCCGTCCAAGCCCCGGCCGAAGACCCCTTCGAAGTCTCCTCTGGAGGATCCTTCCTTTACGGAGTTGCTCAGAAAAATCCAGAAAGTACATCAGTGGCGCTCCTTGGAATCAGATCATCAGCGGGTTAAACTCGGCGAACATCTGGACCTGCCCCTGATAGCTCCAACTTTAGTGCCACCCTGGATCGAGCCTCACGCCCACCTTGTTTCCACTATTTGGAAACAACCGTCGGCGTTAGCCCCACTTCCTAGGAAGTCTAACAGGCTATACCAGACTCCAGAGGGTGTAGACTATTTGGACTCCCACCCTCATGCAGATTCGGTCGTGATTAGTGCCGCTCACGGCCGGTCAGCGCATCCCAAACATCTAAGCTCGTCTCCTCTGGATAAGGAATCTTGCATCCTGGACCAGTATGGAAGAAAAATTTACACCTCTTCCACACTGGGAATTCGGGCCCTGAATTATGTAGCTCATATGGGGGATTACCAGAAGGCCATCCTTACCCAGGCGGAATCTAAGATTGACTCCTTACCTGACTCTCAAGTCAAGCAGGAGTTAGCCGATTTAGTCCGTTCTGCTCATTCGGCCAGTCACCACATTCTGTGGACGACATACGATGCAGTGGATACTGCGGGGCGGAGCTCCACTTTCGCCGTGAGTCTTCGGCATCATGCCTGGCTCCGCGTGTCAGGTTTGGTCCCGGAGGTGCAGTCCGCGATCCAGGAAGCACCTTTCAGGGATTCGGTGCTTTTTGGTGGTGATGTCAAGGACATCATCACCGACTTGCAGGAGAAGGGGACGGCTCTGAAATCCGTGGATTCCATGTACCATCCCCATCACCCGCAGCACCATCCTTTTCGCAGACACAGTCGGCCACAAGCGAAACCCCAAGGAAGGCAGGCCACTAAACGTCAGGCCCCCGCAGCTGCCAGGCCCCCCAGCCCAAAAAAGCAGCGGGTGCCCCAGCTGCAGCGCTGCCCCACACCACCTGACTCCTCTCCTCTCCCACCGCCTCCGGACACACCAGAGGAACCGGTAGGAGGGAGGTTCTCCCTCCACCTTCCGGGTTGGGAGAGGATAACAACGGATTCATGGGTGCTCCAGATTATAGCGGAAGGGCACTCTATAGAGTTTCTACAAAACCACCCCGCCACCCACCTCTGAAGTCGTCCTACGGAAGGGACCATCTTCCTTTGGTCCGGGAAGAAATCTCTGCCCTTCTCGTGAAGCAGGCCATAGAACCCGTTCCCCTTCACCTTCAAGGGACGGGTTACTATTCTCATTTCTTCCTGGTCCCAAAGAAGACGGGAGATCTCAGACCCATTCTGGATCTCAGCTCCTTGAACCTTTACGTGGAATACAAAAGGTTCAGGATGCTTTCCCTACAGACCCTTCTGCCCCTCCTTCGGCCAGGTCAATGGCTTTGTGCGCTGGATATGCAGGATGCATATCTGCACATCCCCATTCGCCCTTCTCACCGCAAGTATCTTCGGTTTGCTTTTCAGGGGGACCATTACCAATTCCGGGTGCTCCCGTTTGGTCTTTCCTCGGCACCCCAAGTATTTACCAAATGCCTGGCTGTGGTAGCGGCCCACCTGTGTATGATGGGAGTTCAGGTGTTCCCTTACCTGGACGACTGGCTCCTGGTGGCCTCGTCCAGGGAGGAGCTCCTGCATTTTCTCTCCCTCACCCAGCAGGTTTTCACTTGCCTGGGTATTACCATCAACCATTCCAAGTCTCATCTGGATCCCTCCCAGAGACTACAGTTCATCGGGGCTATCCTCGTCGACCGGTGAAGCAAAGGCCTTCCTGCCTCGGACAGGGCGGCCTCTCTTCAGTCTGAGATTTCCCTGCTATCAGAACGCAGGAGGGTTCCAGTGAGGTCAGTCCTCCGTCTCCTGGGGCTCATGGTGGCCGCTATTCCGACAGTTCCCCGGGCTCAGCTCCACATGAGGATCTCTCAGTGGACTCTTCGCTCCCAGTGGGATCAACTTGTAGACGACCTAGATCATCTAGTTCTGATCTCCTCACCGATGGCACGAGACTTGCAATGGTGGATGGTTCAAGAGAACCTGTTTCGGGGGGTCCCCTTCTGTCATCCTCCCCCCTCCCAGACTCTGACCACAAACGCATCAGGCGAAGGTTGGGGAGCCCATCTGAGTCCTCACCGAACCCAAGGATTATGGTCCAGATTGGAACTAGCTCTCCACATCAGTGTGCTCGAGCTTCGAGCAGTACTATATGCTCTCCAAGCCCTTCCCAATACATTCATCCCGGTCACCTAGCCGTCCAGACGGAAAACATGTGTGTAGTGTGGTACATCAACAAGCAGGGAGGGACTCGATCCTACCCTTTATACAAGGAAGCAATGAGGGTTTGGTACTGAGCAACTCAACACAACCTTCACCTCACTGCAGTTCATGTTCCAGGAGTCGACAATACCCTGGCAGACAAGCTAAGCCGCTCCTCTGCCCTACCACATGAGTGGGAATTGGACCAAAAGGTGCTGGACGATATCTTCCATCTTTGGGGGACTCCGCAGGTAGACCTGTTCGCCTCTCCCCAAAGCAAAAAACTTCCCACCTTTTGCTCGCTCGTTCCAGAGTGAGGCACTTTCTGGAGCGACGCTCTGTCTCTAGACTGGAAGGACAGATTCGTCTATGCTTTTCCCCCAATTCCTCTGGTCCCTCATGTATTACAGAAACTAACCACAGAAGGAGCTAGAATGAGTCTGATCGCTCCTTTCTGGCCCAGGCAAATCTGGTTCTCTCTTCTACAACAACTCTCAAAGGTTCCTCCTCTTCCTCTTCCTTTATCTCGAGGTTTGCTGACCTAGGATCAGGGTACCCTGGTCCATCCGGGCCTCAAGTCCCTGCAACTTCATGCATGGCCCCTGCAGACCTAGCTCAATCTCGTTTTGGTGTCTCTCCAAAAGTGGCGGAGATTCTGGTGGAGGCTAGAAAACCCTCCACTAGGTCCACTTATGCCATGAAATGGAAGAGATTTTCTATGTGGGCTGCCTCTAGGAACGTGGAGCCTTTCTCCTGTTCAGTGGCCATTCTGCTGGAATATTTACATCATCTCTTCGACCTGGGTCTCAGTCATTCCTCCTTGAAAGTGCACATGGCCGCTATTTCAGTGTACCATGTTCCTTTCGCAGATAAAGCCTTTGCCCAATTAGAGGTCTCTAAGACCTTTCTTAGAGGGGTCCTTCATCTGAGGCCCCCGTTGGACTCCTGCTCCCCTTGGGACTTGAACTTTGTTCTCGAGAAACTTACCCTTCCTCCTTGAACCTCAGCATCCATGAATCTGAAGATTTCTTTAGTGGAAGACACCTCTTCTTGGTGGCCATTACTTCTGCTCGAAGAATTTCCAAGCTCCAGGCCCTTATGTGTAAAATCCCCTATTTGATTTTTCACAAAGAACGAGTGGCTCTTCGCACGAACCCTAAGTTTCTACCTAAAGTGGCAGCAGAGTCTACCTTAAATCAGTCTATAGAGTTACCTGCCTTTTTTACGCAGCAGTCCAACCAAGGAGAATACCTGCTCCATACCATGGATGTTCACCAGATTCTGAGATACTACACCAATAGGACAAAGGATCTCAGAAAGACTGATCAGTTGTTTGTCTCTTTTGCTCCCAAAAGGGAAGGCAATGCTGTTTCCAAGCAATGCCTGTCGAAGTGGTTGGCTCATTGCATCACTTTTTGTTATGACAAGTACAACAAGACCCTTCCGGGTCAAGTCAGAGGTCACTCCACTCGTGCAGTAGCGGCTTCTGTGGCTTTTTTCAAGAATGTGTCTGCGGCAGACATCTGTGCTGCCGCCACTTGGACTTCTGTCCATACCTTTATGAAACACTACAGTTTGGACATTGCCTCTCACCATAGAGCAGGCTTCGTGCTAGCTGTTTTGCAAGGCCTCCTATCTTGAGGTTTGCAAGTCATCTAATATTTTCTGGAGTAGTTCCTCCTCCCGGTGCCTTTTATTTGTTCCAGACTGCTTGGGATTCAGTCCTATATGTAATTACCTACTGCAAGAGCCCTCTCGAAGTAAGACAGTACAGTTACGTAAGAACTTACCATAACAGTAGATCTTCGAGAGAGGCTCTTGCAGTAGGTAATACCCTCCCGCCCTCCATCCCCCTAGGCTTTTTCAGCTGTTTTGCCAGGAATGGAAACATCTGCTTCTCTCTCATCCAGGTCTTCCGGGCCTGTGGCAGGAAAGAACTGGAAGGCGGGCATCTGGGACCGCCCCTTTATACCGACGTCACATGATGCCGGTCACCTGACGTTGGGGCGGTCCCTCGCCAGGGACTGCTAGCTAGAAATTTTTCCGTGGGGTCCTGCCGCTGGCCGGCATCAGTCCTATATGTAATTACCTACTGCAAGAGCCTCTCTCAAAGATCTACTGTTACGGTAAGTTCTTATGTAACTGTACTTTCTCTATGGCACTTTGTGCTATGTTCTGTAGCAGGGCCTCTAGTTCTCTACAGCACTTTGTGCTATGTTCTGTAGCAGGGCCCCTAGTTCTCTATGGCAGTTCAGTGCTATGTTCTGTGGCAGGGCCCCTAGTTCTCTACAGCACTTTGTGCTATGTTCTGTAGCAGGGCCCCTAGTTCTCTATGGGACTTCAGGGATGTGATCCATAGAAAGGGCCCCTAATTCTCTACAGCAGTTCAGCACCATGTTATGTAGCAGGGCCCTAGTTCAGTCAATCAATCAATCAATCAAAATCTTTATTTATCCAGGCGGGCACCATTGAGCAGGGCTGATTTGCAAGATGGACCTGGTTATACAAAAATCATAGTACAGTAACATGGTAAAACATAATGCAATATTATACAAAGAAGAAAAATATACATATGTACATCAACATTTGAGTGAGAAGGCCTTTACAACAGATAGGCTCATAACTGGGTACAGCTGGAATGTTCACTTAAAAGGAGAGTGAAAGGCAAGAAGAGGGATAAAAGCTTAGGAAGAAATGACTGGGTTGGAGTAGTTAACTTGCATGCTTCAGGGAAGGGGGTGGAACTTGGCCATGGCTAAAGAGAGGCAGAGAAGCCGGTATTTTGGTAGGGAGAGAGAGGCAGGGCGGGAGGCAGGATGGGCAGGAGGGAAACTGGAAAATAGGTGAGCTAGCGATGTGGGAAACATTTGCAGGATTCCTTCACGGAGCGGTCCTAGAGTTCTCTATGGCACTTCAGTGATGTGATCCATAGAAAGGGACCCTAATTCTCTACAGAACTTCAGCATTATTATTCTGTAGCAGGTCTCCTAGTTCTCTATGGCACTTCAGTGATGTGATCCATAGAAAAGGACCCTAATTCTCTACAGAACTTCAGCATTATTATTCTGTAGCAGGGCTCCTAGTTCTCTATGGCACTTCAGTGATGTGATCCATAGAAAGGGACCCTAATTTTCTACAGAACTTCAGCATTATTTCTGTAGCAGGGCTCCTAATTGTCTGTGACACTTTAGCACTACTATATGTCATGTAGGAGGACTCCTCGCTTTCTGAGGTACTTCAGCCCTACATTTTGTCACAGGGACCCTAGTTCTTTGTGGTACTTCATTCCTAAGTTCTGTTTCAGGGTTTCTAACTCTATGTAGCATTCAAGCCTAGGTTCTCTTTCAGGGCTCCTACTTATCTGTGGTCCTCAGCCCTAAGTTCTGTGGCAGGGCACTAGTTCTCTACAGCACTTCAACCTTTAAGTTCTGTGACAGGGTCTCTAGTTATCTGCGCACTTCAGCCCTAAGTTCTGTGGCAGGGACCCTCATTCTCTTCAGTACTTCAGCCCTACATTCTGTGAAAGGGCCCCTAGTTCTCTATGGCACTAAGCCCTAAATTCTATGGCAGGACCCCTAGTACTCCAGTACGTCAACCTATGTTCTGTGGCAGGAACCCTAGTTCTCTGTGGCACTTCAGCCCCAAGTTTTGTTGCAGATCACCTATTTCTCTGCTGCATTTTAGCCCTGTGTTCTGTGGCAGGGCCCAAGTTTTCTACACCACTTCAGCCCTATGTTCTGTGACTGTGGGCCCTAGTTCTTCTCTATGGCAATTCAGCCCTAAGGTCTGTGGCAGGATTTCAAATTATCTATAGTACTGCAGCCCTAAGTTCTTTGGCAGGGCCCATAGTTCTCTACAGCATTTCAGCCCTAAGGTCTGTGGCAGGATCCCTCGATCAGGGGCAAGGCCACAAATTCTCATATGGCACTTAGTACTAAGTTCTGTGGGGGAGGGGGGCTGTCTCTTCTTCTGTAGTTCAAACCTGTGTTTTATGGTGGGGCCCCTCTTTCTATGTTGCACTACAGCCCTAATATCTGTGTCAGGATCCGTAGTTCTCTGACATTTCAGCCTGACGTTCTATAGCAGGGACCCTAGTTCTCTGTGGCACTTTAGCCCCAAGTTCTGTGGCAGGGCCCCTAGTTCTCTGTGGCATTAAAGTTCTGTGGCAGCCCCCCCCCGTTCTTTGTGGAAGTTCAACCCTAAGTTCTGTGGCAAGGCCCCATGTCTTCTGCTGTAATTCAGTCCCACATTTTGCGGCAGGTCCCCTAGTTCTCTGGGGCACTACAGCTCTGTATTATGTGGCAGGGATTCTAGGTCTCTGTGGCACTTAGCCCTAAGTCCCGTGTCAGGACCCCTTGTTCTCTGTGGCACTCAGACTTATGTTCTTGGTCAGGACTCTTAAGGTTTTGCGGATTTATTTTCCTGCTGTGGCACAAATTATTCACTTCTGTAGCAGGTTTATGGCCATCCATTTATTTATTGTGATATCACTGATGATGTCAGTGCATGGGGGAGGGGTTTAAGAACACACAAAGATGAGAAAAGAGCCTTGCATTGTAGAAAGTAGTATTCTTTTAAATCACTAAAAATTATTAATTATGTGGCAACCCGCAAATTCTAAGGCCAAGTATGTAGCCACAAAACCACTAAATTCGAGATGTCTTGTTCGCTGTACCAAGAAGGATCATTTTGGTTCCTACCTTATTTCCTAAGAAGAAATGTTTCTAAATTTTCTTACCGTATAGCTCTGTATATTGTTTTATCTTATCTTTGATAATTTTATTTGTAGTGGTCTTCTTGGTCATTATCAGTTATTGCTTTCATAGCCACACACTACATACTAGCACTTGTACTCTTACGGAGCTCCTTGACATGTACCGCAATTGGTGAGTTGCTCCATGGACAATGTATTATTATGTTAAGCTCAAATGGAAACACAAATGCTAGGGGTAATAGCCTAAGGCTGGTGGGGAAGGTTCCGGAAGGAGATAAATAGGCCCTTTTTCACTGAGAGGGTGGTAGTCAGTTGGAATGAGTTGCCAGAGAGGGTGGCATCCCCAGAAACGGTGGACAGCTTCAAGGGAGGTTGGAACAGGGTGAGGAGGAAATTGCAAATGAGGGGGAGAGAATGGCGGAGGTGGTATTTGATAGGGGTGAGGGGGGAGTTCTGTAAACACAGCGGGAACTGCACACTCAAGCAGAATAGATAGACTCGTAAGGCCTTTATCTGCTGGCACATTCATAGAATCATATGTCACATATTGGGTTTCTTTTATTGTATTGTGTTATGTTGGATTGCTGTGTACAGACATGCAGAAGCAGTCTGCTTAAAGGAGAACTACGCTGAGCCTGTAAGTCATTTTTCCCAATAGAAACTGTTTTTTAAGTACTGGTTAGAATTCTGTTATTGTTCCATCCAATGAGGCCTTTTAGTAACCTCAGTGGGAGTTTCTGCCTTACAGTATGGTAGTAAGTACCATTTTAGAAGTGTATGATGTAGTTTATGTCCCACACAACCTTAGAGTTCTGTAAAAGAACGTTAACACTTTGTGCCAACAATAGAAGCGTAGAACAGGGACATAAATTACATCACACAGTTCTGAAATGGTTCTTACCAGCAGTATGTAAATAAGAAACACTCCCTAGGATAACTAAAAAGCCTGGATAGCTAGAGTGACAACAGAATTTCTACCAGTATTTAAAAAAAAATTGCTTCTACTGGGAATAATGACTTATAGATTCAGCATAGTTCTCCTTTATAAAAATTTTACTTGGCTTGGTCCCTGTTGAGGTGTTGTTATAATTTTCATCTATATTGTCTTGTTTCTGTTTTTTTGGTTTTGTTTTTGTTTTTGATAATTGTGCAGGATATGATATCCCAGTGATACACTTGTTATCACTGACAGAGAGGGATGAGGAGCTCTCTAGTGATACAAAGGGAAAAGACGCTGAACAGTTACATGGTAAGGCCTATTTCCTCATAGTAAAACTGCATGTTTACCAGCCATAATGCATAATAATTAAATCTGAAATGCAGACTAATTAATCAATTGTGACATTATCAATAAATAAAATAGACATATTATTGTTTAGTGCACTTACCAGTAATCAAAAAACGAAATAAGTACACCCGTCAATTATGACTTCCTCAGTTGACCACTTTTTAAAATTTCATGCTCGGTGGAAATGGGTGAAAAGTCAGTAAGGTAAGACCACTTTGTGGCTTGCTAAAACAGCAGGGTAAAATAGTGTTTTTACTGAAGGTACCCTAATCCCTGTCTGAGCTGAGGCTTTGTTTCAGTCTGAGTGAGGCATAGTACCTTTTTTGTATGGCCACAAATCCATAGCTGAGGTGGGGCTTTGTTGCTGTCGGAGCAGTGTTTTCTGTCTTTCTGTCTTTGGTTACTGGGTAAGTGCACTGATCCAAAGGACCATTTTCAGCACTACTCGGGCCACAACATGGCACAGAAAAGAATACAATACCAGTGACATAAGATATAGAACACAGTTATGAATGAAATGCATAGCATCATGGCCAGAAAATACCCTACGTAAATGGGTACAACAAGAAGGGTTACCCAGATATTCCATTATCCAGGTGAGCAAGAGCATCCGGCTTCCACCACCAACCAGGCTTTGAGATGGGATTTGAAATTGTGCGAGTCAGATGACCGGAGGGATGTGGGGAATCCATTCCACAGTGAGGGGGCAGTGACAGGTAAGGCTTTACCTCCCATGTTGGTGGAGACTCTAGGGACCTCATGCATAAATACTTAAAAAAGTTTCTGTGCATAAATATCTTAGATTGTTTCTTTGTATATAAAACTTGTTCAAGCACCTTTTTGTGTGCAAAATGTTTAAATATTCCTTTTGTATAGATTAAAAACACATAGTCTACTATTTGAGAAATTATTTTTCTCATGCAACCACCATTCTTAGGCTACGTTATACTAAAATGCTATAAAATATTAAAGTAAATAGACATCTGGTTCATTGCAAAATTTGGGTTTTCCTTCTTCATTTCAGAATATTGGCGAGAGTCCTTCTTGTTCAATGGCAAATGTCCCTTTTTTTGATTCTGCTGGTCTCTGGCTCACCTTCCACACAGTCACTGGAAGTTCATCTGGTTGAGATGCATGGAAGTAGAGCAGTCTCTTGTTGCGAATGCAGAAAGGGAGACTTGGGGATGGATTTTCAAACATTGGTGCAGGGCTTGTGTCCAGCCTTGTGCCATGGGACTTAGGTTTTGGTGGTGCGCCAAACTCCTTTGCCGCAACTGCACCTGAATTTCCAATCCCAGGCGCAGTTGCGACAGTTGCCATGCTTCATGGAAGCTTACGCCAAATGTCCAGTGCAAGCCTCATGTGTTAGGCTCCCAGGAGTGGTGCAGGCTAGACCATAAAACTGTGGTCTAAGATCTTGCATTTGCTGCAAGGGATGTAAAATCCTGATCACCCCCTGGAGAGTGCCACGAGCCCCATAAGCCATATGTTCTGTGCACCGTGGGGGCCTGCGGCATTCCTGAAGCATTGAAAATCTGGCCCTTGGTCTCATCTAGCAAACACAGAAAGACAGTCCAAAGTTTTGGTGGGAATTTAGTTCTTGGCCATAAAATACAGGCCCATCCAACACAGGTCCTTTTAGCATCAAGTTTAGGAGGCTATGCATTCCACAAAATGGCCAAATCTTTAATACCATTGTGCCAGCGCATCATCATGACATCGTTCCGTCAGTCCTGATTGGTTCATGCAAATGAGGTAAGGGTGGCTAGTCCCGTCTCCTTAGGACACACCTCTTCCTGTACATGTTCACTTTTTAAGTTCAAAGTTAGTTATCTGCTAGCATCAGAATGCAATAAGATATAATCAAGACAAACATTTTTGAACTTAAGCTCATTAATTGCCACATTTTTAAGTGTTTTTCATATCTCTAATGCAAATGGTTCATGAGATAAGTTGATGGTTAGAAACATTGCTTTCCAGCAAATATCTTTAAAATAAAATAATCCACTCACTTCCCATGTCTTGAGCTTCAAAATTAGCTATTTTATATTTGGATTCACCTTCAGGAAATAGTTAAAAAGGACCTTTAATTTAGGGTAAAAAAATATATTAACAAACAAAACAAAAAAAAGTGTGTGTTTGTCTGAGTTAACTGAACAGAATGGTTATCTGAACAGTTATCTAGGTGTAAATCTCAGGTGACTGAAAGGACTTGATAGCTGTGCAGTTTAAATTACTTGTAGAAAGATCTAGTAAGTAGGGGGAGTGACTTAGCTAGAAGGAAGTTACATTTAAAGACTGCCTTAGAAAGATTCTGCTAGTAGCTTGGCAGAAGACACCAGGAGAAAGGACTGCTGTGTGACAGGACTTCTGTACTGGGACTAAAGAAGTAGAACTCTTGTACTTGGACCATTAATTTAGGGTAAAATAAAAACTAACAAACAAAACAAAAAAAAGTGTGTGTGTGTGTGTGTGTCTGAGTTAACTGAACTGAATGGTTATCTGAACAATCATCTAGGTGTAAATCTCAGGTGATTGAAAGGACTTGATAGCTGTGGGGTTTAAATTACTTGTAGAAAGACCTAGTAAGTAGGGGGAGTGGCTTAGCTAGAAGGAAGCTACATTTAAAGACTGCCTTAGAAAGATTCTGCTAGTAGCTTGGCAGAAGACACCTGGAGAAATGACTGCTGTGTGACTGGACTTCTCTACTGGGACTATATTGCCCTCATTCCCTCCCACCCAAAGCTAGTTCTACTTTTATAGGCACAGGATTTGACTGACAACAGGAACATCCTGTTTGGGAGCAGGAAGTGAGTGATCACAGAGCCACCAGAGACCCACCATCCTAGAAGGGCAAGAGAAGCTCTCGGGCCCCCTCTAGCTGCTGGAGGTCTGCCTCTGAGCAAGTAAGGAGTCTACTGAGAAATACAGGATATTCTTGTCTCAGAACAGGACAATCAGGAGCTTAAAGGGCACACAGGCAGAAAGTAGGAGAGAGAGAGAAAAAAACAGAGGAAAGAGTAAGGATTGCAAACAGTTAAAGGGGCCAGAAATAAGACATGATGGGAGTGGTGCAGTGCAGTGGCTGTGGAGCAGCAGTCTTCTGGGAGACGTTCTGGAGGATGCAGTGTTGTCCCATCTGCAGGCACCTCTCTGGGCTGAGGGAAGAGGTTGCTCATCTCCAGGCTGAGTTGGCCAGGATTTGTGGGACCTCCTCTTCCATCCAGGGACCACCAGTGCCACTGCTGCTGCCTCAGAGGTTGCCAAGAAAGAGGAGCGGTTGGACTACAGTGGGCTCAGGGAGGGCGAAGGTGGTGGAACAGAGGTGCATCCCTCCAGTTGTACCTCTCCACAATTCCTATGCCATTCTGGCAAAGTGTGGTTCCTCTATGGAGGCACCCGAAGTGGAGACCAAGGAGGATGCTGGGAACCTCCACAAAGGAGACCCACAGGAGGGTGTCAGGGGACCCTGCAGGGGAAAGAAACAACTCCTGGTGGGGGACTCCATTGTTAGGAAGGTAGAACTGGGGGGGGGAAGGTGAGAGGGAGGTAAGGTGGCTGCCTGGCGCCATGGCTTGGAGGGACAGGGAGCGAATGCTCAGGATTGCCGGAGCAGCTGCACAGGGGAGGGAGCTGAATGTCATTGTCCACCTAGGGACAAATGACCTGGCTAAGAAAGGGATTAGAGAAGTGCACGAAGAGTTTGTGGAATTGGGGAGGGGCCTTAGACAAGTAGCACACATGATAACCTTCTTGGAGGTGCTGCCCATCTATGGCGTAGTAGAGGCTCGGGTGTTCCGCACCATGATATTCAATCAGTGGTTGAAAAACTGGTGTGGAGCTCAGGGATTTGGCTTCATTGGGGACCGGGGGTCCACCTGGAGTGATGCAAGCCTATACTGGCATCCAGGAGGGGAACCAGGATTCTAGGTGATAGGTTTAAATACTTCATTGGCAAGCAGTTAAACTAGTCAAGGGGGGAGGCACTGGAAAGGAGCAGGGAAATCCTAGCCCCCCCCAAAAAAAATCACAGTAGTAAGTGCAGTAAACACCAACATAGAGTTGTCAACAGGGAGAAGGGCAGGGGTAAATGGAGAAAGTGACAACGGCAAGAAGGACAGGGATGGGGCAAAAAGGAGTAAGGCCATCAGGAAATGGAGGGTAATGAGTACCAATGCCCGTAGTCTGGGCAGCAAGCTTCCTGAGCTGGTGGCCTTGATGGAAGAGGGATGCCTGGATATCGTAGCAGTCACAGAAACATGGTACACAGAGAACCAGGACTGGGATGTTAACATACCAGGGTACATAACCTACAGAAGAGACAGGCAGGGGAGAAGAGGGGGAGGAGTAGCTCTCTATGTAAAGGAAGGGATAAAAGCAACTGAACAAAAGAGTAAACAGGGAGGACAGGAGGCACTGTGGGTCACCTTGGAGATGGGAAAGGGCACGACAATCCGCATAGGGGTTGTGTACAGACCCCCATGTCAGGGGGAAGGAATGGACAAGGATATGATGGAAGGCATTCTTAGAATGGCAGAGAAAGGGGAGATACTGTTGATGGGACACCTGAATATGCCAGATGTTAACTGGAACACATTTGCTGCAGCCACATCCAAGAGCAGGGCCATTCTTGATGCCCTACAGGTGGCAGGCCTCAGAGAGCTAGTTTCGGAACCCACTCATGAGGGATCAATCTTAGACCTCATTCTCTCAAATGGGGGCAGTGAGAGGATCTCAGATGTAGAAGTGGGTTGTTATCTGGGAACAAGTGACCATCAGACAGTGTGGTTCACGTTAAACTCAGCTACAGAGTCAAGCCACACAAAAGTGAGGGTACTGGACTTCAGGAGGGCTGACTTTGGCAAGATGGGAGAGTGCCTCAGAAAGCACCTAAACAGGCTAGAAGGAGGTGTGGAGCAACAATGGGGAATCATCAAAACTGCCATCACAGAGGCAACAAGGCTTTGTGTGAAACAAATAAACAAATCAAAATGAAAGAAAAAGCCACTGTGGTTCTCAAAAGAGGTGGCTGTGAAAGTCAGGAGGAAAAGATAGCATTCGGAAGTATAAGGAAACACAGAAGGCAGCAGACAGAGCTGTACCAGTTAAGGCAGAAGGAAGCAGGAGAAGTCAGAATAGCAAAGGCCCAAACTGAGGAAAAGATAGCCAACTCGGTTAAGAAGGGTGATAAAACATTTTATAGGTACATCAGCGAGTATAGAAAGACAAAGGGAGGGATAGTGAGGCTGAATAGAATGAACAGTGGGTGGGCAGAGGGGGACAGTGAAAAAGCAGGGATACTGAATGAATATTTCCGCTCTGTATTCACAAAAGAGGAGGGGGAAGTGCCTAATCCAATTAACAGAAGCACTCTTGATAGGGAGATCGATCCCAGTCCTTTCACAGAAGAAAGGGTTCTGCAAGAACTCCTAAAACTTAAGGTGGACAAAGCAGTGGGGCCTGATGGAATTCACCCCAGAATTCTAAAAGAATTAAGGGTGGAACTAGTGAAACCACTAGCTACTCTTTTTAATAAATCATGGGAGGATGGTGTGGTACCTGAGGACTGGAGGAAGGCGGATGTGATTCCCCTTCACAAAAGTAGGACCAAGACAGAGACAGAAAACTACAGACCTGTCAGTTTGACCTCTGTGGTAGGGAAAGTGATGGAGTCACTTCTGAAGGAAAGAATAGTTGAGTACCTAGAGGCCAGTGGGGCATGGGACCCAAGGCAGCATGGGTTCTGGCGGGAAGGTCATGTCAGACGAATCTAATAGATTTCTTTGATTGGGTGACCAAAGTAGTAGACCAGGGAGGGCTGTGGACATGGCCTACCTAGACTTTAGCAAAGCATTTGACACAGCCCACACAAAGATTAATAGTCAAATTAACCAGCCTGGGAGTGGGTTCAGGGTGGTAGCCAGAGGTAAAACATTGGCTGGACAACAGGACACAGAAGGTAATTGTAAATGGATTCCTCTGAAGAAGAGGGGTTACTAGTGGGGTACCACAGGGTTCAGTATAGGGTCCAGTCTTTTTAATGTCTTCATAAGTGACATTGCAGAGGGACTGGAAGGAAAAGTATGCCTCTTTGCAGATGACACAAAGATCTGCAACAGGGTTGATACACAAGGAGGCGTGGAAAGGATGAGAAGGGACTTGGCAAGGTTGGAGGAATGGTCAGAAGTATGGCAGCTAGGATTCAATGCAAAGAAGTGCAAAATAATGCACCTAGGAAATAAGAACCAAGGAAGAATACACAATGGGGGGGGGGAGTAGTAACAACAGCAAAAAGGAAAGGGACCTGGGGGTAATCATATCAGATTACCTTAAGGTTAGCAAGCAATGTGAGAAGGCAGTAAGGAGGGCTGGGGGATACTGGGATGCATAGGGAGAGGCATCAGCAGCAGAAAACAGGAAGTTGTTCCCTCTGTACAGACAGCTGGTGAGACCCCATCTCAGAGTACTATGTCCAGTTCTGGAGACCCCATCTCCGCAAGGACATAGACAGGATGAGAGCAGTCCAGAGGAGGCAACTAAAATGGTGCAGGGTCTGCAAGAGAAGCCGTATGAGGAGAGACTAAAGGAGCTTAATATCTATACCCTTGAGGAAAGAAGGAGAGGGGAGACATGATAGAAACTTTAAGTATCTCAGTGGAATCAACAAAGTCCAAGAGGGTAGCATCTTTCAGAAAAGAGGCGTGCCGAACAAGGGACACAATTTAAAGATGGGGGCGGTTCAGGGGCAATGTGAGGATATTTCACCGAGAGGGTAGTGGATACATGGAACAGCCTTCCTGAGGAGGCTGTGGGGTCTAAAACTGTGGGAGAATTCAAGAATGCATGGGACAGACATATGGCAATTTTTGTGGGGGGTAGGAAGAAATAGTCTGTTGGTTAACTAGGATCTGCAGCCTATCCTGTAGGTAGGGAAATGGGCAGACTAGATGGGCCAAGCGGTCCTTATCTGCCATCAAAATCTATGTTTCTGTGTTTCTAAGATCCATCCTGGTTAATCAGCTCTTTGTTCCAAAGCATGGTTGATAAATCATCCGTTGACAACTTGTTTACCGCAGATTTTTAAAAATAGCATGTCTGTGTCCTGTAGTCACTCTCACATCCAAAAACCACAATTCTGGATGCCTCAGGATGTGTGTTTTCAGATGTGTAAGGTATGATGTTCTTATCTCCAAAACTCTTGGCACAAGACATACTTGTAAATAACTTGTTGATCTCCCCAGTAGCATCCATGAATTGTTATCCCCTGATAGGTAAAACCATGTTCTAGGGACATGGATATGTTGTTCATCCACACTTTCTGGCAGGTATCCTTGCCACTTTAAATCTTGCCGGAAGGCCTTCAAGCTGGCTCCTACCACCGACCGGGGTGGTAAAACTCTCGGCTCCGTCCCATGGCGCCAGATCTTCCTTACAGCAGAGCTCAGGTTCCCTCTGTATGCTCTGCATTATAAGACTGGATCCTATTTCTTCAGTTTACCGAAATAACTTTACGGTTTTCAAGACTTGGTCATTTATTTCCCTCGCGCTGCGATGGACAAATCGACTCGGCTTCGGAGGTGCCCATGCAGGCAGAAGATGTCTCGGATGGATCCGCACTCCCGTCGCGTCTACTGTAGGCCTTGAGCACGACCGCGAGCCTGCGACCTGTGCTCTTCCTTCTCGGTCTCGTCTTGGAAGACCGTGCCACCCGTTACAACTTGAAGCCCGAGACGTTACACCGCTGGTTAAGTCGAAGGGAGGCCGTTTGGTGGTTTCAGCGGCTGGCTCAGCGGAACAGCTCAAGCAGATGATACGCCCTCGAGGAGGAGGCGCAGGCGCGCCCATCTTCCTCGGCCTCGGCCTTTATCCCGCTCTCCTTGGGATCCTCCTATTCAGCTTCTTTTAAGGAGCTCTGTCAGTCCCCTTCCACCAAGGAGAGGGACCAACAACTTCAGGACTTTCCTCTCGGTCCAAAGAAGGACTCCAAGGTAAGTCCCTCCGTCGGCGCTCTTGGGAGGCGGGAGAGTCCCCCTCCCAGTAGTCGACCGTCGACTTGATCGACCCTTAACCGACCACTAGCCTCCACGGTGTCCCGTCAGGTCAGTTGACCGAGACACCGCCCGGCGCAGTCAAGATTTTCTCGACCCGTCGGACGGGTTGTCGACTAGTGAAGCCGAAACCCTCACTCCCGGTTCCCCAGGCGAATCGAGGTTACTGTGGGCTTGCCTGTACTCCGGTTCCTGGAGTCACGGTTAATACTTCGAGCCTGAGGGAGAGTGGGTTTCCCGCCCTGCCCCAGAACCCTCTCGGGCTACCCGAGGTTCACCGGTCTCGGACATCTTCTCCAGTCAGCCAATCCGCCCGACATGAAGGCATGCCGGTCTGTTACGTGGTAAAGCGGCGTCGCCCGCTCATCCTCATCTTCCTCCTCGGACCGAGGAAACCCCGGCATAAGTTGCACCGGCCTACGGAGGACCTCATGTGGCAACAGCTCCTTCTGTCCGGGGAGTAAGCGGCGTCGGTCGCCTTCCCGGCCATCAAAGTGGCTGTCACCGGAGCGGCCGAAGCAACCCCTCGCCCTAGCCGAGGTGCCTGCCCCCGCCTGTTGCTCAACCGAAACTGGCTGCCCCACTGATTTTGGTGGAACCTCCACCTCCACAGCTGAAAGTTGGGGCCCTGACCAAGAATTCTCGGTCAGCCCAGGGCCTGCCCCATAGGCTGTCGGTCACCCTCACTCCTGACTGCCCTTGGCAGGTGGAGGGTGGCTTAGGCCCAAGGCAGCTCTTTGCGGACTCGTCAGAGTCCAACGATGATTCCTCCCTGTTCTCCAGGCAGGTCGACTTGGAGTCCTCTGGAGGTCAGTCGCTGGACGATAGCCCATCGTCCTTCATGGGTTTGCTTAGGCTCATCTCGGTCCACCAGGATGCAGCTCGAGCCCATATCTCAGCGGGCCAAGTATCCCCTAATGGAGATATTGGACCGAGGGGATTCTCCCACGGAGGCCTTTCCGGTGGCCGAGGCCATTGTCGGCCCGGCCTTGGGGCTCTGGCAGCGTCCTGCTTCCTGCCCTGTGCCTTTGGCCAGGATGGCGAGGAAGTACGCCGTCCCTACTGGTTCCCTGTCCGGGTTTTCGGAACACCCCTCAGCCGAGGGGTTGGTTACTGACAGCGTCTTCCGGCGTGCTGGAAGCACCAAGGACATGGACCAGCCTCCCGACAAGGAGTCCAAGAAGTTGGACTATGCCGGGCGCAAAGTCTACGCTGCTTCCTCCCTTGGCCTTCGTCAGGCCAGCTCGGCCGTGCTGATGGCACACTTTTCTCACGCCCTGTTGGGCTCCCTGGACGAAGTACTCCCTCATCTCCCGGCTGACCTGCAGACCACGGTCAAGCAGGTGCGGGACCAGGGCAGGGCAGTGGCCAAGCAGCAACTTCAGACTGCTCTGGACATCGGCGACTCATGTGCCAAGTCAGTCGCGGCCGCAGTGGCTATGCGCCGTCGGGCATGGCTGAGGATATCCACCTTCATAGCGGATACCCAGTACAAGTTGGCGGATGTCCCCGTCTTGGGGACCGACCTCTTCGGCCCTGGAGTGGAAGGTCACCTCCAGAGGATCGAAAAGTCCAATGCAACTCTGGACTTGGTCTCCTCCACCCAGAGGGACAAGGGCCGCAGACCGCAACCCAAGCCCTTTCGTCCGTCTGCACCCACGGCACGTCCGGCCCAGCAGCACCAGGGCCAGCAGGCTCGCGCTTGGCATCCCAAACCCAAGCCTGTGGCTTCCTCTTCCAGGAAGCAGGGAGGTAAAGGCCCAGGAGGTCCCTTGGCTGGTCCCTCCTCCAAGCCTGCCCAGTGACGGGTTGAGGGGTGTCGCCCCCAACCTCGTCACTCCACCCCAGGTTCCCCCTGTGGGGGGACAGCTCCGACACTTCCTTTCCACCTGGTCCGCTATCACCACAGACTGGTGGGTGCTGGAAGTGGTAGGAAAGGGCCTGCCTCTGGAGTTCGATCAGGCCCCGCCCTTCCGAGCTGTCGCCCCAGGAGACTCCAAAGTCACGCAACCTCAGCCAGCCGGCTCGCCGAGCCGACATTGCTCTGCTCCCCGAGAAGAGGTGATCAGAGAGGTGGCGGACCTCCCTCAGACCAGGGTTTGTGTCCAGGTACTTCCTGGTCCCAAAACGGATGGGGGGCTGGCGCCCCATTCTCGACCTGCACGACCTAAACAAGTTCCTAAGGTCTCGGACCTTCAGGATGGTCACTCTGGCTCAGATAATACCATCCCTGGAACGAGGCTTGTGGTTCTGTTCTCTGGACTTACAGGACGCGTTCTTTCACTTCCCTATCCGACCGTCTCACCAGAGATTCCTTCGCTTTCGAGTGGAGGGATCCCTTTATGAGTTCCGAGCCATGCCCTTCGGCCTTTCTCTTGCTCCCAGGGTCTTCACCAAATGCATGGCAGTGGTGACAGCATTCCTCACGGTGCCGAGGGTCGGGTGTACCCTGACCTGGGCGATTGGCTGATAGCAGCCCTAGAGACGGGAGGTGGAGGCGGTCCAGAGATCTGGCCCTCCAGGTTTGCTCTCAGATTGGCCTTCTCATCCACGAGGCCAAGTCGAACTTCGGACCGAAGCAGGTGATTCTTTTCATCGGGGCAGAGCTCGACTCTCTTCGAGCCAGAGCACGGCTCCTGGCGGACAGGGCCGAGGTTCTTTCCTCCTTTGCCCAATTATTTCTGGTTGGACAATCGTGCCCTGCCCGGGACTTCCTGCGCCTCCTTGGTCTCATGGTGGCCTGCACCAGTGTGGTCCATTGGGCCCGCTGGCACATGCGTCCTCTTCAGTGGGGATTGGCCAGCCAGTGGTCACAATGCTTCGATCCATTGAACCAGCTAGTGACGGTGACACAGGAGATGTGGAACGCTCTCCAGTGGTGGACCGTTCCAGCTCATTTGCAGGAGGGCATCCCGTTTGTCCACCCCGAGCCGATGGTCTCTCTATCGACCGATGCCTCTCTGATGGGTTGGGGTGCCCACTTGGTGGAGCACAGAGCGCACGGCCTCTGGTCCCCTCGGGAGTTCCGATGCCATATCAACCTGCTGGAGCTTTGGGCGGTTCGTCTAGCCCTCACCGCCTTTGCTCCATTTCTAGGGGGTCAAGTGGTTCAGGTCCAGATGGACAATACCACGACCATGTGCTACCTAAACCGCCAGGGCGGAACGCGCTCTATGCCTCTGTTCAAGGAAGCTCTCCGCGTTTGGTCACTCATGCGCAGCCTGGAGGCGGATCTCCTAGCCATCCATGTGGCAGGAGCCTCCAACACACTGGCCGATGCCCTAAGCCAGATAGGGGCTGTGTCCCACGAGTGGTCTCTCCTGCCGGAGGTAGTACAAGATCTGTTCTCCCACTGGGGCACACCTCAGGTGGACCTGTTTGCCTCCAGGGAGAATGCAAAGCTGAGGCTGTTTCATGCCCACCCCCTCAGCAGGGCTCGCTGCAGGGGGATGCCTTCTCAAGGCCGTGGATCCCAGGCCTCTTCTACACCTTTCCCCCATTTCCCTTGATCCACAAGGTGCTTCTCAAGGTGAGGAGGGACAAGGCGCAGGTGATTCTGGTAGCCCCAGACTGGCCCCGCCAATGCTGGTATCCAGATCTCCTCAGCCTCAGCTCCAGGCCCCCGAGGCAGCTCCCAGCTCACCCGGACCTGTTATCAGTCAGTCAGGGGAAGGTGTTCCATCCGGACCTTCAGTCCCTGCACCTGACGGCCTGGTTCCTGAGCGGCTAGAGTTCCAGGCCTTGGGTCTTTCCAACGAGGTCCCCAGCGTAGTTGAGGCGTCCCTCAGGAGTCTACCAGAAAATGCTATGCCTTCAAATGGAAGAGATTCTCCATTTGGTGTCAGGGCAAGGGCCTGGACCCTTCCTCCTGTTCTTTGGCAAGCATTCTGGACTACCTATGTTCCCTTTCTCAGCAAGTGCTTAGGTCGACGACCCTAAAGGTGCACCTGGCAGCCATCTCTGCTTACCAGGCACGGGCCGGGAAGCAGTCGGTGGTCAGGAGAGGTGGTCTGGCGCTTTTCAAGGCCTTGATCACATTTCCCTCGATCGAGAACCTCCACCTCCCGTGGGATCTACTGCTGGTATTGGAAAAGCTCATGGGCAAGCCATTTGAACCAATGCACGGTGTGACATCTCTACTTGTCGTGGAAGACCACCTTCTTGGTGGCTATCACGTCCAGCCAGAAGGATGGGAGAGCTCCAGGCGCTTTCCATTGAGTCTCCTTACCTGGTCTTCCACAGGGACATGGTTGTCCTGCGCCCCACCAAATTCCTTCCGAAGGTGGTGTCGGAGTTTCACCTTAACCAGGTGTTGACTCTGCCGGTGTTCTACCCCAATCACACCTCGGAGGCCGAATACAGGCTCCATACTCTGGACCCTAGAAGGGCGCTCTCTTACTATAAGGAGCACACGGCTGAAGTTCGGGGAGAGGTTCGCCAGCTGTTTGTCACCTACGCTGAAGCCGCACCTGGCAGACCTGCAGCCAAGCGGACGATAAGCAGGTGGGTCACCTCCTGCATAGATCTCTGCTATAGGTTGGCGGGCATGGAGCCTCCCAGAGGGGATAAGAGCTCATTCTACCCGCCATAATGCTGCATTGGTAGCTGCTTCCAGGGACGTCCCTATCCAGGATATCTGCAGGGCTGCTACCTGGAAGTCGGTACATACCTTCATAACCCACTACCACATCGACCTTGAGTCACGCCGGCATGCTGGTTTTGGGGCCTCGGTTCTCCAGTCTCTATTCCCTAAGTAGGGGGTGTGGCGCCTTGCCTCCCTCCTCCCGGAGAACTGCTAGGAGTCTGCCAGAAAGTGTGGATGAACAACATATCCATGTCCCTAGAAATACAGGTTACTCACCTGTAACAGGAGTTCTAGGAATGGTATATGTTGTTCATCCACACGACCCACCCGACCTCCCCGGCTTCGACGCACAACCTGAGCTTCCAGCGGGCCAGATTTGGCGTCATGGGGCGGAGCCGAGAGTTTTACCACCTGGGTGGGTGGGAGGAGCCAGCTTGAAGTCCTTCCGGCAAGATTTAAAGTGGCAAGGATACCTGCCTGAAAGTGTGAATGAACAACATATACCATTCCTAGAACTCCTGTTACAGATGAGTAACCTGTATTTTTATACAGTGGTGTAGTTTTTATGCCGGCAGCCTCATGGATTGTCTTACAATAAACAAAAGTCTCTGTTTAATATGAAAAGTAGTAGGCTTCCCCCTTTTTTTGTTTCTTGGAGTATGAAAAGGTTGCCTCATCTCTTATCTACTTCCCTGGGTTGCTGTGCAGGGTGTCATAGAAACCCCTCCAGTGCTTGCTTGATATCTCAACTTGACCTTTGTACTCAGTCTGCTAGAGATTCAATGGGGCCCATTTAGAGGAAGCAGCATTTTAGTTTGAAATCCCATTTTTTTTCTGAAGTCCATCCGAGCCACTTTTGAAGTCAGTTGAAAGTTTTGTGGGTTTTTTTACCTTTGATTTCATATGTCCTTTAAGATGAACCAAACCATGTGGTGTTTTTGAACCAATTGTTTTCGTGTTACATCACTCCAAATAACCACATAATATTAACTAGACATTATAACTAAATATTATAAAATATTTTTGAAAATTACATTTTTGTTCCTGCAACATAGTAGCATGCAGCTCTTGCCTCTCTTCTCCAGTCACTCTCTCTTCCTCCCCAAGAAACCAACAGAAGTGCCAGTACAGCCGTTTTTATTGTCCGGTCCAGGTGCATCTCAATTGGCTGAAATGCTGTGTCAGTCTTGCTGCTGAGACCCTGATTGGCTGAAAAAATGTGCCAAATCTGCAAGCTATTGATTGGTGGAATGGGGTGGGGGGGGTTGAAGGTTACTGTCATAGCTACCTTCAGACTGCTAGGGTAAACTCTGGTCCAAAAACACCAGTGGCGGCCCACAGGTCCTCCTGAAACACTGTAGAAGTAAGTCCCAAATTAACGGGGAGGGGTTACATATAGATGAATAACTAGGCAATGTTGTCATTTGGCATACATTATGGGAGTTTGATAGCGATAACATTTAGGATAAGTAAATCAGTATGACATAGCGTCCCAGGCCACCCAGTATCCCTGATATGCAAAATTACTTGTAGTACTCACAAGTTTCTCCCACAAGACAGAGTCATAAAAAAGACATTGTAAGATATTTTGTAAGATACGCTACTTTTAACAGGAATAATGCAAAGCAAAGCAATCTTTGTTTCTATAGCGCCTTTCTTAAAACCAAGACGCTTCACAAACAGCAGTAAAAACACATCAATAAATACAGATATATAACTATAAATTAATTAAAATCATCTGGGAAAGCTTTTTGAAAGAGGTAGGTCTTAAACTCTGACTTAAACCTCTCGATGGTCAGGCATTCTCTCAACCGACGAGGTAGAAAGTTCCACAGGGTAGAGGCCACAAACGAAAAGGCACGTGCACCAGATATCTTCAAACGTACCCTGGGAACCTCTAGCAATCCCTCGTCAGTGGATCAGAGAGGACAGAGGGGGTGGTAGGGAGTCAGGAGTTCTCGCATGTAGCCAGGTCTGAGTTCGTGTAGGGCTTTAAAGGTCAAAAGATTGACCTTAAAGGTGATCTGCCACTGAAAAGGCAGCCAGTGCAGTCCGCGCAGCACAGGCGTAATATAACTGGACCTAGAAGTCCCGGTCAAAAGCCTGGCCGCCATGTTCTGCACTAGCTGCAAGCAGCGGATATCAACCCCTGGAAGCCCTAGGTAGAGGGCATTGCAGTAGTCAAGGCGGGAGGTGATGAAGGCATGGACCAATGTTGGAAGGTCATCTGAAGGAACCGGGTGTCTCACTCTGGTGATGTTCCTCAGATGGTAAAAAGAAGATTTGACAATGGCAGACACCTGAAATTTCAGGGTCAAATGGTCATCAAAAACAACACCCAAGTTACGCACCTGGTCGGAGGTTATGAGCTGGACACCATTGAGCCATATGCCCGACGTGTGCCCAGCCCCAAAACCCGACCCAGGATGACCAGGATCCACGACCATCACCTTAGTCTTGTCCGGGTTCAGTCTCAGCCAGCTGGTGTTCATCCAGTCCTTGATCTTGGTGAGACAGTTGTTAAATACAGAGGCCACATCCCTCTGTTCGGGTAGAAAGGACAGATACAGTTGAGTATCATCTGCATAGCAGTGAAAACTCAAACCATATCACCTAATGACATCTCCTAATGGCAGCATATACACTGCAAACAACATGGGTACCACTATGGAGCCCTGAGGCCGCCACAGGACAGGGGAAGGGAGTCAGAGGAATAAATTCCAGTGACTACCCTCTGAGACCTGCCCATGAGGAAAGATTGAACCCACTCTAGGACTGTCCCTGACAGTCCACAGAGACACTGCAGGTGCTCCAGAAACACCCCATGGTCCACAGTGTCAAATGCTGCAGAGAGATCGAGAAGGACCAAGATGGTAAGTGCCTTTTGATCCCTCACTATTAGGAGGCTATTCAATACCCGAACAAGTGTGGTCTCATTACTATGTCTCTTCTGAAATCCGGACTGGAGAGCATCAAAGACATTGTGGGTCACAAGGTGATCATCCAATTGCGTCACAACCACCTTCTCAATAACCTTCCTGATGAAAGGAAGGTTGGAGACAGGTCTGTAGTTAGCTAGAGAGTCTGGGTCCAAAGAAGATTTTTTTCAGGAGTGGTCGTACGATCGCCTCCTTAAGGTGATCTGGAAAGACACCCCTCTCCAGGGACCCCCAAACAATTTTAGCTAGGATCAGGCAGATAGCAGCTACACAACCCACTAATAGGGGTGTAGGGCCCGAATCCAAACTACAACTGGTTGGGCACAACATTTCGATGATCAGCACAATGTCCATGAGTTCCGGCTGGCTAAAGTCTGCCCAGACAGACTGGGTGGTCATCACCTCCCACCAACATCTGCAATCCCTCACTGTGACAGCAGGGCCGATACTAGCCCAGATGCCGGCAACCTTATCTGCAAAGAATCGAGCAAACTTCTTGCATTTTGCCTGAGAAAAAGCCCTTTTGGGCTGGAAACAGACTGGATTGCACAGTCTGTCAACAGTCCGGAAGAAATGAACCGGTCGATTCCTTGCCTCAGAAATCTCCCTGGACAGGAATTCTGTCTTCTTACGGGTGATTTCTGATTGATAGCCTTTATTTTTTTTTTTTAAACTTTCTTTATTTAAAAATTTTTTTCAGCAACAACTGACACAACCATAAACAGTACATATAAACAAACATAGCCACATGTTCTACTTGATTTTACCTTATAACATGCAAACTAATACAAAATACATTAATCAGAGTGATCCTTACATTTAAAACAGTGGTAAAAAAGAAACTTTGTTTCCAGAGCCTGAAATTGATCATTGGGAAGAAATTGGGGGACACAAATCAGTAGTTTCAGTCTGAAATCTCACAGGCATAATCCGTTATAACAAATATTGCTAAGGAGATTAATGTCATTAATATCCATATAGGGAATTCTCTGTAAGGGAGTCAATTCCATACCTTTTATAAGTCAGTGGGGAAGGGATCAAGGTCTCCAATCCCGATAGCCATCACCCAGATGAAACAAGATTGATCCGACACTGGCATTTAAGGCACAAAATCCGGTCTTTGTGTATCAATGTACAAGGACCATCTCCGCCATAGCAGCTCAGACTGAGTTTGTCTCTTGTTCAGAACCGCTGTCATGGCCTCCATTCTATAGACTGCTGTCATTAAGTCATGCCAGTGCTTGTAATGCTATGTTTAGACAACCATTTTTTGGTGATGGCTTTCTGAGCAGTCAAAAGGATTATTTTTATTAATTTACTTGTAAGGGGATCCCTATAACCCTTTGGTAGATCCAAGAAAAAATAAAGCATAGGGGTCAGGAGGAGATCAAGGCCAAAAACAGTGTGGAATGCTCCCTGAAGTTCTTGGAAGAAAGAGACAGTGCAGGGCATCCCCACATTATATGCATTAAAGCTGCAAGGGAGGTTCCGCAATCACGCCAACAGGCCGGGGTCCTATGTCTTTGAAATTTTGCTTGTACTGCAGGAGTTCTAAAAAATTTTATAAACAACTTTCAGGAAAATTCTTTCCAACTCACTGCAGACAGTCCCCAGTGAGCCGTCCCCAGAGCCCTACTCCAGGTATCATCTGGTATGTGAACTCCTAGATCCCTTGTCCATGCCTGTCTAATAGACTGGGAGATATCTCCCCGCCAGGAGAGGAAAGCTGTGTATAAGCCTGAGATTATATGGGTGGCCAGTGCCCTACCCTCCACCGCAGCCGTAATCAGGTCAGCTATCTGGGGAGGGTCTTCCTCTTCCTGGTCTGGGAGGAGGGACCTGATATAATCCCTAATCTGGAAATATATAAACCTGTCCTGCCATGGGACTCCATATGTTTCCACCAAGTTCTGAAATGCAACGATTTCATTGTGTAACCCCTAGGTGGCGCTGTCCTCAGGGCTACTACCCCTGCTTGCTCGGCTAGTAACAGGTTAAGGGGCCTGAGTTCCGAAACAGGTGCCCCCACCTGGAGGTCAGGTTTGGTAGTGGTTAAGCTAACCTGGGCACAGCCCTCTGGGACACTGTAACCCCCCTCTTTCCCCTCTAGTGGCCTGAACACTGTATAGTAATCGCTTTCACCATACCCCTGGTACACCACACAAGTACCCACACTGTTTCCACTTACCACCAGGGCTGGTTCCTCTGGCTCAACCCTGGGGACCCCTTGTAAAACAAGGTTATGCACAACAAATAGCAACAGTACAGTACTTTGAGCACAAACTGGAACCACAGTCAGATTACATGCAGAAAAAGATAGATCTGATTTATTGAGGGCACTTAAACAAGGGAGGGGCAAAATCAGGTTAATTAGCTTAAAGGTTATATCAGTCAAGCAGTTATGCATGCGCTTTGTCCCCCCACACAGTCCACCTCTGGGTACCCAGGTGGAGAAGAGATGGGCTAGCCAGGACCGTTGCCCGGGGTTGCAGCTGGTTGGGGCCCTGTGATGGAAAACACAACATGCACAGTACACAATATTTGTAATCCGGAGCCAGAGGGCTCAGTTCGTAAAGGAAATGAAACAACAAGACAATCAGATGACACACTCAGATTAAGCTGCTGTTGCAGGGAGCTACCCTGGTATTTACTCACGATAACCAAGACTGGACACAGGCTGGACGAAAATTGAGACTGCAGATGGTTGATCTGGAATGCCAGGAGAAGCAGGGCCCACACAAGTCGCATAGGCGTCGTTCCTGTTCAAGCGTGGAGCAGGGGGCTGATCCCCAAGCAGGTTTCTCGTCGATGGCTTCTCTGTGCAGCGGGTAGTCTGGCTGGGCCAGTCTGGCAAGGCCCAGACTGCTTGGAGACAAATTCGGATGCAGTTCATTTTGGGCTGGATACAGCTTCCAGCAAGCAGACCACAGTTCACACAGTGGGGAACTAACTCATGACCCACTAGCAACCAAATAACACATTTACATGTAAGGGAATTCTACTGTACCAGGCAAAGTGCTCCCTGGTCACAATCACAAAGTCTCTGCACACACCGGGAGCTTAGGGGTAGCTGTAACTCCTGACAGGCCAATCGCATTCAGCAAAAACTTCGGTCTTCTTCAGGTTGAGCGTGGCCCACTTCAGTAGCTTACTTTAGTAACACAAACTTGGATTTAGTCCAAAATAATTCTCTTCTCTCCCTCTCAGGAGCAGCAGGCAGACATGCAAGCCTAAAAATCAGCCTTTTCACAGTTCTCCCATGCGAATCCACTCAGAATTGCTCACAAAAAACACTTGAGCTCTTCTCATTTCACTTCCCAGCTCAGAACTAACTGAAAATTGCAAGCAGTCTGGGATTTCCCCAAGATCCAAAAGGTTTGGTTGGCTGATTTGCCTGTCAGTCAAAGCAAGAGCTCCCCCTTCAGTTGCAAAAAAGGCGCAAAAAAACCCAAACTACAGTTCCTACAGATTTTGAATTCAGACAGCTCCTGTAGTCCGGCTACATTTTAGGTCCCATTAGAACTGATTGGTCCAATTTGCAGACCAGGACCAAGATAGTGGAGACAAACAAAACAGTCCTTGCTACAAAGAAAGCAGGCTACACAAACTACGTTATCATTATCACTCTAAATGATTTTCAGCAGATAGTTACATCTTTCAACACAGCTCCATCTGAGATTACTTATGCTGCAATCAGGCAGCTCTTAAAGAGACAGTACACAGAGGCTATACAGGCTCTGGTAATCACATTTAAACTGCTAAAACGTAGAACACCAGCCTGGCAGTGAGCATTTAGGCAAGCTCAAGGAAGACTTTTTGGGAACCCCCATTTGTAGGGAGGTTACAGTTGCCATTTAGAAAATGCCAAATCAGATGCAGGCCTCTCCTCTCCCAGCGCCAGAAGCCCATATCCAACTTTGCCAGAATAAATGAGTCCAGGTATAGAATCGAGGTCAGATAGACACGCCATCTTCCGAACTTCCTGCTATTTAGTACCTCGTACCAGGCCCGGGGAGAGGCGATTGTATATGGATTTCCTTCTCCATGGGGAGAATAAGTTTCCTTCCTTGTTAGAAGGATTTTGTTTAAATTAACAAGGCCCTCCTCCCTGGATTCTAGAGTTTTCCATTTTGCTATATAATTTGCATTCAACCAATAGAGAACTGTCCTCAGCTGTGTGGCCCGATGATATAATTTCATCTTTGGGAGAGATAATCCTCCCTTCTGTTTGGGCATTTGGAGAACTGTTAGCCTAACCCTGGGCCTGGAGGGACCCCATATAAAACGGGCTATCTTCCTATGTAAGCCAAAGAAAAAGTTCTCAGGTATGTGAATAGGGATGGTCTGAGATAGATATAAGAGTCTGGGAAGCAATACCATTTTGACAGCCTCTACTCGTTGAAGCAGAGGGAGCAAAATTACTGCCCATCTCTCAAGATCTGTTTTTAATTTGTCTAGTAGGGGTACAAAGTTAAGAGCAAACAGCAGGGAGCTGTCAAGACTCAGATGGACTCCCAAGATATTTTAGACTTTTTAAATTCCCTTTAAAGGGGAAGCTTTTCCTTATTGTCTCAGAGGGGTCATAATACAGTTGTAAAACTTCTGTTTTGGCTGTGTTTATTTTGTAGCCCGCTACAGAACTAAATTCCGACAGGCAGGCCCACAAGGGATTCAGGGATTGTTCCGGGTCTCTTAGATATATTAAGAGATTGTCTGCGTATAGCGCAAGCTTGTGGGTTTCTCCCCCTGCCTCCACACCCCCCCATCTCCGCCCTTTGCCACAGAGCCTGCACCAAAGGCTCCAGGTATAAGGTGAAAAGAAGGAATGGCAGAGGGCACCCTGGTCTCATGCCCTGGAATAGGGAGATCAGTGCTGAGATACCGCCATTCACCTTGATATATGCCCTGGGCCTGGTATAAATATTATTTATAAGTTTGCAGAATGCCTCCAAGAATCCAAAACTCCTAAGTGTTGCCCCCAGGAAGCCCCATGCCACCTGGTTGAAGACCTTCTCCGCATCCAAACTTAAAAGTAGGAATGGGGAACCCGACCGGGTGGCATGATGCATAAGGTGCAGGGTTCTTTTAATGTTATCTTGGGTTTGCCTTCCTGGGACAAAACTGGTTTGGTCATTAACAATCAGCCTAGGCAGAATCCCCTCCAGGCGCTTAGCCATTATTGTTGCATACAGCTTGTAGTTGATATTTAGAACTGGGTGGGGTGGTATGCAGCACAGTGGGTGGTGTTCTGACCCGGTTTTGGTACGCTAGAGATAACTGCACAATTCCAAGACTCTGGTAATTGCTCCCCTACTTGTGTCTCTCTGCAGGCCTCCAGTAGGGGCCGTTCTATGTCCTCTTTAAAGAATTTAAAAATCTCTGCTGTGTACCCATTGGGGCCAGGGGATTTGTTAGTCTTCAGGTTCCAGACCACATTCTCCATTTCTGAATGAGTTACAGAGTGATCCAGTGATTGTCGGAGTTCCTGCGTAAGCCTTGGAAGATGTAGCCTGCTCAGAAAAGCCTCCACCTGGGGAACACTCTGCAACTGTTCAGAGTTATATCAATTTTGATAAAACTCCCTAAAGGTGTCCAATATTTGTCCAGGGGTTCTTACCACCCGCCCACTCACTGATCTGAGTAATAGACGTCTGCGCAGTTTGCTGCCTCAGCTTATGGGCTAGTAGGTGAGTTGCCCCATGTCCACTTTCACAATATTTCTGTCGGAGGCATTGGAAGGCCTGCTCTATTTTGATATCTAATAAGTTCTGTATTTGTTGCTTTGTGGCCTGCAACAAAGGATATACCGTCCCATGTCCCCACTTGCATACTGCGCTTGGAGTTCCCGCAGTTGCTGCTGCAGTTTCTCCAATCGCAGATTTTGTTGTGTCTTAAAGTGAGCTGCATATTTAATAATGTCCCCCCATAACACAAGTTTCACAGAATCCCAGAGAGTGGCTCTGAAGGTTTCTGGGGATTTGTTTTCTTGTAAAATTTGGGGAATTCTGGACTTAACCATATCTGTAAAGTCCTTACAAGTCAAGAGGTAGTTATTAAATTTCCAGAGGGTTTGACCTTTCTCCAATCTCCATTCCAGCATTAATGTTAACTGGGAGTGGTCAGAGAGGACCGAAGGGGTGTGGTGACATTCCTTAACCTGGTATTGGTGCTCCTTGGATATCAAAAAGTAATCAATTTGGACGTATGAGCCATGTGGAGGGGAAAATTTTTTATATTTTCTCCTCCCGGGGTGCAGTAATTGCCATGCATCGACCCAAAATGCTCCCTTAAGGTAGTTTCTAAGAGCTTTAAGTGCGGTTGATCTCCTCATAGATCTGGTATTGGTAGTGTCTGTTTGTTCCCAAGCTTGATTTAAGTCCCCCTTCCCCCACCACTAGGGTTCCTGACTGAAACTCCGTAATTTTTTGCAGTAAGCCACGTATCACTGGGGCAGTGGTACCTGGAGGAATATAAACGGAAGCTAATGTGATGGGAGAGCTCTCCAAATGGCCTGTCAGGATAGCCAGGTGACTCTTAGGTTCCTCATAAGAAGCTGATGCCTGGGACTGGGCACCTCTAGAAACCAATATTGCAGGGCCCCTTCTTTTCCCTTTTTTGTGTGATGAAGCCAGATTTCCCCCGTTTTGTGTGCTCTGATTGATTTATTTAAGTGCATTTCTTGTAAAAGAGTGAAGGCCGGTCTCTGCTTCTTAAGAGCAGAGAGCACCTTGTGCCTCTTAACAGGGTTGTTCAGGCTGCTAACAATATGGGAAATCACTGTAAGGTTTTGTCTACTGTCCATTTAAGTTTGGAGGTAGGGGATCTGTCTGAAGCAGCCCTGGATTTCTTGCTATCTCTGACTCCCATTCCCATACTTTGTCAACCTGAGGGACCCCGCGTCCACTCTGCTGTCTGCTGCGGGAAAACCTCCTTATTGTTCTCATTCTCCATCCCAAAATAGTGTGCCAGTATCAGGCAGGACATATCCAAAGAAGTGGCATTATACATGTAAACCCCCTGCAAATAGGGGTTCCCAAAAGTCTTCCAGGAGCTTGCCTGAATGCTCCAAGTCTGGGCAGTGTTCGGCGTCTGAGCTGTTTAAATGTGGTTCCAAGTGAGTGCTATTTGAGCCTCCACGTACTGTCTCTTTAAGAGCTGTCTGCTTGCAGACTTAATTAGTTTGTATGGGGGGACTGTGTATTTAATTCTCGAATCCTGCCTGAGCTACGGAGAAATTGCTCCGTTTCTGCAGTCGCTAAGGAGTGCAGGGGGAGCCTAAATGAAAGATGTAACTGTTTGCCTGAAACCAGTTAGAGTGTTAAGTAAAATGCAGTTTGTCTAACCTGCCTTTCTTGCAGCTGGGACTCTGTGTGTGTTACCCCTCCATTTTGGACCTAAACTGCTGTGCTGGGCCAATTGGGTTAAAGGTTCCCTAAAATGGAGCCTGTGGACAAATCAGAACTTGGACTCTTAATTTTGAGCCAGCCACAAGGGGATTGTATGGGCAGTGACTCTGGGAAATGTAGTTTTGACCTTGGCGCCTTTTTCTACCAACAGAGGGAGTCTTATTGTGAGTGACAGCTGAATCAGCCAACAGAATAGTGTGGAGCTAAAGGAAATGCCCTGCTCTGTGACTGGAAAGATCAGATCAGTTGTGGCAGTGAAGAGGGAAGGAGCTGTGTGCTTCTGCGGTGTATAGTTTCACGCGGGAAGCGCTTGGAGGCCCCGAGTTTCGGTCTGCAGCCTTTGTGAGTGCCAGTTTGGACTAAATCTGAGTTATGAGGAGAAAGAAGCACTAGAAGTGTGGAAACCAGGCTCACCCTGTAGAAGACTGGAGAAATTGCTGAATCGCGCTTGGTCTGTCAGGAACTGAAGCTGCTGTGTGTGCTCCCCGGGTATTTTGCAGTAATTGCGATCGGGATCGAGGAGCAGCCTGCCTGGTATAGTACTTTCCTTTTACATATAAATGTGCGTAGTGCTTGTGGGGAATCGCTATTTCAAATCCCCTGTACAGAGAATTGTGTGCTGAAGCTGAAAGTAAACCCCCAGCTTAATTCGGACTACATCCATTTGCTATCAACTGCAGTGGGGTCCAGTCACAAGGACCTTGTCCTCATGCCCTGCTCTTCTGGCAATCCAGAGGGGACATTCTCCATCTGATTCTCAGCTTGGGTGTTGTGAGTACAAATCATGGTATTCCCCTGTAGCTTGTTTTCAATCACAAGTGTGTCACCTAATTCTTGTTGTTTCACTGTTTCATGAACTGAGCCCTCCGGCTCCGGATTACAATTGGGTGTTGTGCATATATTTTCTTCTACAGGGCCCTATCCATCTGCACCTGCCGGCCAACCCCGGGCAACGGACCTGGCTAGCCCCCCCCCCAACCTGGGTACCCAGAGTGTGACTTTTCAGACCCTGTATGTGTGCACAGTACTGTGATTTGAATATTTCCAAACCAAATCAACCTGATTGCCCCCCTCCTTGTTACTGTCCCCTAAATAAATCAGATTTGTTGTTATACTATATACTGTCTGTGGTGTTGGTACTTATGGAAACAGTATTGTGTTTTGCTGTGTATGTTGTTTAACCTTACTTTACAGGGGGTCCTCAGAGATGTGCTGCAGAATCAGTCTCGAGGGTAAGTGGTATCTATGAGTGAACAGTGTGTATACATTGGGTATTGGGGCTGTAACTCCGGTGTACTGTGTGAGCCACTAGAGGGAATAAAAGGGGGTCTCAGTGTCCCAGAGGGCTGTGACCAGGCTAGTCTAACCACTACAAACCCTGACCTCTGGGTGGAGGCACCCACCATAGGATCTAGGCCCCTCAACCCGTCCGTAATCAAACAGGCAGGGGTAGTAGCCTTTGGGATAGCGCCACCTAAGGGTTACATACATAAAAACAATTAAACAAAACAGTAACAACAACCAACAAACAGATAACAGTTCACCCTGCAGAAGAGGCCTAGAACCAAACAATGGCCTTCCTCTGCTTCTAAACCTATAATACACTGTGACTCCCAAGGTAGGGGAACAAGCGAAGATGTTCCTTAAGCACCTGAGTGATTTGGGGCACTCTGGTAGGAGGGAAAGGAGCCTCTGTGTTGGCTCGGCCCCCCTGGGCCCTTGGAAAACCAGGTCCTGGCCAGATGATACGGCCTATCAACGTCATCTCATGTAAGCGGGGAGTGCATGTTAAGGGCTTGCGAAGGCATTATCCTGCTCTGCCCTCAAGCGCTGGGAGGGTAGGCCCTCCACAATCAGCCCAAAGCCCCAAAATGTCTGGAATGCTAGCTCAACCCATAAACATATTAACCAGTCAGTATGCAGAGTCTAACAAATAGCTGTTAAGGCCCCCCCCCCCACGCCAGTGTGATATACACATATATGATCCAAATTTTCCTAGTTCTACAGAATAGGTCCCTTTTTGGAGTAGACTTCTGTTCCAAGTTTCCCCTCCCCCATCATCTGCCTCAATCCCCTTCCCTTCCCCATACCACGAGTTATAAAGATTTGTCTTACAACAGATATGCAGCATAGTCTGGTTCTAGTCCAGTTCAAAGCAAGAGTTCTTGTTTCGTGTTAGCTGCATTAAAGAAAGGACCCACGTGAGAGAGGGAGGGGAAAAAGAAAACACTGGGCTCAGATTAAAGAGCCTGAAGGCACCTTTAGAAACCATTGTAGAAATTTAAATGTAGGGATGTTTAATATCACTGTGGGACCCTCTGCTAAAAGTCCAAGGGGTTTGGTGTGTGTTGCGAGTTCTGCTTGCGGGATTAGGGGTTCTCTTTCTGGATCCCGGCCAGCAGACAGAAAAAACTCTGCCAGCAACGTGAGCACTGTGGGGGAAGAACAAGTAAACTACTCACAGGAATTGGTGTCTCTCAGGTATTTCCCAGCCCTGATGTTGCTCATTGCACTGTTCAGTTGGAGCGTGAAAAACTCTGTAGTAGCGTCTTTATGTCCTGCAGGGTTGCTGGTGCTGATCGTTGTCCCACTTTCCTGGAGTTCTGCAGGGTTGCTGGTTGCCACGCAGGTTGCACGCTAGAGGGCTGATCTTTCCGGTTCTCCTCTGTCGGTTTGGAATGCCCTTTCCCCTCAAAAGTTTTAACTGTCTCCTCCATTGTGTGGTAGCGCTCCACTCCTGTATGCCAATGTACTTGCAAGCAAGAGGGCTAGGGAGTCTGAAATTTCACCCACATGGCGCGAAGAAGAGGTGCATAGGCCATACGTTGCTGCTGTATAGATGGGGGTTAATCCTGGTTGAATAGAAGTCGGGCCCCATTGTAATCAATTATTTTTTGCTGTCAAGCTGTATGCAGGATCAGCTCTTTATCCCTGAAACTTGCAAACTTAGCCACTATTGATCAGGATCTTGCTGTCTCAGAGGTCGGCTTAGGTACGAGAGCACTGTGCACTCGCTTGATCTTAAAAGTGAAAGCCAGCGGCAAGTCCAACACATGCCTCAGCAGGACTGCAAGAAACTCAGTCATATCCCATCTCAGTGCCTTCTGGAAGGGTAGATCCAGAAACAAATGATGTGATACCTTTTATTGGACCAACATGGATGTTACAGAAAAGAACAAAGTGCTCTAGCTTTCGAACCAACCTGGTCCTTCTTCAGAAGCTTTGTCATTCTGGAAGGGTATAAATTCTTAAATTCTCCCATCGGGAGCGAGCCGCCAGTTGCTCTTGATGTTGCACAAGGGTCTCAACTGCCTGAGAGAGGTGAATGATGTCTTCGGCAGTTGAAATTCTCTCTTCTGTAGATCCCACTCTTGTCTCCAGATTCAGTAAGTTGGTGTGCAATTTATTAAATTCCTGTTTGGTTTCTGAACGGAATTGCTTTATTTCAGAAAGAAGAGTCTCAAAACTGTATCTGTCCGCCATGCTCGGGGGAGGAGTCCCTGCCACTGGCTGCAGAGCTCGCAGGACTCAATCCTCGTTGATCCTTTTGTGTTTTAACCTGTTTGAATCTGGATCGTCTGCTAGGTTTACCTCCACTGTTCAGTGCTGACATTTCTAAAGTTTTTGCTGGATTCTGGGTTATGTGGAGTAGATATTTAGCGCGGTTGAGGGGAACGCTCCGCGTCTAAGCAGCCATTAAGCCAATGACATCACTGGAAATCCTCAATTTATAGCTTTTATAATACTCTATCCATCTAAGTCTGCCGGGATCCAGGTCAGACTTCCGCCATGCTCTCTCTAGCCTTCGACCAACTCTCCTCGACTCCTTCAAGGAACCATCAAACCACGGGGTCCTTGGGTGATGTGTGAGTGGTCAAACACAAACTGGAGCAATCTTGTGCAGGGTCTCTCCCACTGATCTGTTATAGGCCAGTACGAGGTCCCCTGGACTCATGCACCCACTCGACAAACCCGATAGGTCCAGCACCACCATCAGACCTTTTGGGGTAACATCCCTTAAAGGGCGGTACCGGACCATATATTCAGGGGGGCCGTGAAACTGAACCCTATGGTGTGATGGACAGACCAACTAACTGGTTCCACCCCCAAGTCGGTTATCTCCAATCCCAGGAGGAACACCAAGTCCAATGAGTGACCCCCTATATGGGTTGAGGAGGTAACCACCTGTGTAAGGCCCGGCGTAGTCATTAGCCAGAGGAGATTCTGACCAAATTGCAAGAGTTCATTGTCGACCCAGGCATTGAAGTCGCCTAGAATTAACCACCTGGGGACTCCAGTGCCATGTCGACGATGAAGTCCGCTATCTCCTGCAGGAATTCTCCACCATCACTGGGTGGACGGTAGATAAGGAGTATCCCTCAACCTACACCCTTAACCAGGATACTCTCAAAGGACCTGGTGGGCCCCACTGGCATATCCACAAGGCCCAGTTCTGTCTTAAACATGATGACAACACCCCCGCCCCTATGATCCAGCCTCGGGCGGTGTATCACTGAGTACCTGGCTGGAACTGCTGAGGCCAATATAGGGCCTGCATTCTCATCCAGCCAGGTCTCGGTGATGCAAGCCAGAGCCACCGTTTCAACAAGGTCAGCTATAATAGCTGTCTTGTTTTTAATGGACCTGGTATTGCATAACACCGCCCGAGTAGGATGGGCTGTCGAGGGAGACCTCAGCTCCTGCCCATTTATTATGAAACCCTTGGGTATGGGAACAAGACAAGAGATACCTCTGTCCTGTCTCTTATTTCGCTCCCGGGTGCCTCCTGGTCCCCACCACCTCAATCCGTCCCCCCTTCCCCTCCCCCACCAGGCCCCGTTCTACCTCTTCTCCTTCGCCTAGCTATCCCCAAGGCTTGACACCTTACATAAACATCTGCTAACAACGGGGGATGCTCAAAGGGGCACATTTCCCTGAGCCTGGTGGGGGCATCATCAGGAATGAGGAATATTTTCTTACTTTAAACAAAAATATTGTGTTTCTTCCATTACACCACCAGAGACATTGGGGGGGCTATAACACCAGAGTAAATGAAATGTATACAGTAAGGCTGGTTGGTTCTTCATACTGTTACCTGGAGCCACCCTTTTATGTGAGGGAGGGGGTATTAACTGAGCCCAGGTCAGATTCACCATCTTGAATGACACACTGAGGAGAGAAAGAGCTGGAAAACCTGCCACATTCCCACTAGCACAGTGCCAACCATACTTATAAAAACATGTTTATTTCACTGTAGGAACAAAAATGGCCACTCGCAGAGAAAGGCAGCCAGAGGAGTCGTTGGGTCAAATCTTTTTTGTGGGGAACAGTAATTTTACCAACCAACTTATCGATTTTTACCGACTGACTTACTGATTTTTACCGACCAACTGAATGAACAGTGTGACGTGTCATTGTCTCCCGTTGGTTTTACCGCATTGCTACCAACCATTTGACACCATTTACCTTGGGTTACCGGGGGTTGATATCCACCACCTGCAGCTTGTGCAGAATGCGGTAGCCAGGCTATTGACTGGTTCATCTAGGACCAGTCATATAATGCCTGTGCTTCGTGGACTGCACTGGCTGCCAGTACAGTGGTGGATCACTTTCAAGGTCGGTTTGCTGACCTATAAGGCCCTACACGACCAGGGACCTGGTTACCTGCAAGATCTCCTTCATCCCTACTGTCCCTCCTGCTCTCTCTGATCCACTGATGAGGGATTGCTAGAGATCCCTAGGGTTCGTTTAAAGACATCTGGGGCCAGGTCTTTCAGTTTTATGGCCCCAACCCTGTGGAATTCTCTACCTGGTCAGGTGCGAGATTGCCCGACCGTCCAAAGTTTTAAAGCAGCGTTGAAGGCATTTCTTTTTAGTCTGGCATATACTGATTTTTAATGCTGTAACCATGAGTTTTAACTCATTTATTCTGGTTTTAATAAATTGTTTGACTTACTTTAATGAATTATGTACAAGTGCCTTGGTTTTGGAAAGGCACTTTTTTATAAATAAAGTTATTTTATCTTTCAAGGACATCTTATAAACTAAAGTGGGTGAGGGGAAGGAATGAAAATATTAGATTATGAAAAAATGTCACAAGCCCATACCTTGGCAACATGTTTTTGTCCTTCAACAAAATGGTTCAGTCACAAAACACTATAATTCTTTAATCCCAACTAGTCAGTGTCAGTGGCTCAGTAGGTAGCACACTCGCCTCTGAGGCCGGGAGATCAGAGGGTTGTGGGTTCAGTTTCCACATCTGGCACTTAGGTTAATATCCCAGTACTGACACTGTAGTGTAGCATGAGAGGGGTGCTGCACTTCTGAGGTGCCGTCTTTCGGATGAGACGTTAAACTGAGGTCCCATCTGCCTGGATTGGTGGTAGTTCAGGTGGATGTTAAAGATCCCATGGCACTTATCGGAAAGAGTAGGGGAATTTCCCTGGTGTCCTGGCCAAATTTCCCTCATTCACTGAAAAATACCACCAACAGCTTAATCTGGTTCAAGGTCAGTTGGCATTCATCTGTATTCCCCCTTCCCCGGGTCATGCCTGAAAATAGGCAGGATTTGTCTAGTGCACTTACCCAGTCAACAAAAACTAAATAATAATAATAAATAAAATAAAGATTCAGCAGGCTACTTGGCTCTCATTTCGGTATTCAGTATTAACAAATTGAATAACAGTGCCATTTATTTATAAAGGGGGTGTTCAGTTTTAACAGACCCAGCTGCTCAGTTAAACTTAAGTCAGGTTAAGTTGCTGTGGTCAGTGGTTCGACCTACACCTATTACCATCCAGAATGCCTGACTCCATACAGTACAGGTAACGTTCGCATGAGCAGCAAACGGAAGACTTCTTAAAAAAGGAAAATAAGTAACAAAGATGGAACTGTCCACAAACAGTAATTTAAGAAAGGAAAAAGGAATCCAAAATATCACTAACAAAACCCAAAATAATCACGAAAAAATAGAATCGTAAACGATGGCAGAAAACGACCAATGATCAGACCAGACCACTGAGTTTCCTATGTAACCATGGTACTTACTGTCCATCCAGAGTCTTAGCCCTCAAGATGGTTTGTGGATGGGGAAAAAAGAAGTGGGGGGGGCTAGTAGTTGCACATGTTGGATATTAAATTCAGACCAGGGTGCACTATTTAGCTGCAGTGCAGAATAAACGTAGCCCGCCCCCCCCCAGCCTCAGACAAAATAAGTGACTGGATATGTATTTTATTAGGGTAATCTTCTAGATGTTTGCGGTACCATGTGAGAGGGCTGGGTGAACTGATTTGCCAACGCAAGTCAACAATCATTCATTTGTACTGAGGCAGCACTGAGCAGGGGCATTTTTTTCATATTATTCCCTTCCTTATTTCCTTCATCTGAGTCGAGACCTTCAAATATAGATTTTTTTTTTTTCAGTTAATTTATTTTCCTCCCGGTCCCTTGGCAGCAGTTCCTCCTGTCTGTCTCCCAGCTCTGTCCCCTGCTCGCAGCCCAACCTCCAACTGCCCCACGGCTTGTCCTCCCCCCCCCCCCATGGTGGGGTGGCGGGAGATCCTCTACCGCCTCTACAGGATTAGGTGCTGGAGGAGGTTGCTGTAATCAGAATTGGCGCCTCGCGGACCGACCGCCATGAAGCGCTTGTGACCTTTTTCCACCTTATTTGCCTCAAGCTGAGGACGGCAACACCCAAGGAGCGAACGTGCATGCTCCCAAACGCGTTCCTCCGAACGTCTGCCTCGGCCTCCCCTGCTGTAGCCTCAGTGTCCTAGCCCCCAGCCTCCTCTAGGAGCCAGCAGTGCACCGAGTGCTGGTGTCCCCCTCCCCAGAAAAGGAGAGCAGTCCAATGGATGCTTGATCCTTCTCCTTCCCGTCGACCCCCAGCGGCCCATGCTCATTTCCGAAAATGGGTTGCCGGTGTGGCATGAGGTAAGGCATCCAGCACCTCAGCCCTCAGCACCACTGGGCTGGCCAGAGACCTTCAAATACTTAACTTCTTACTAAAGTTCTTTTTCAGCACCTGCAGAGTAATAGACAAATCCTGAAATCCATACTATATATCTGTTAAACATACTCAAATGCTTCAATTAATTATTTCTCCCTGATACTTCAATTAACTATCGCACAGGAACCAGTACCTTACTGGACTGGCTGCAAACTAACCTCCCTGTACGAATTTTCAGCACCGACATTCTCCCAGACAGTATAAGTGACCACTCCCCCACACTCTGCACCTGATCTAATAGGTTGCCGAAATCTTCTGCAATTAGAGTCACTACTCGTGTCCTATGAAAAGGGCAACTAGGTCCACCAAAAGACTACCTAAGGCAGCTAAATTGGTCCACAATTTACTCTGTTACAGATGTCGATAATGTGCTATATTGCTTCATGCAGAAATTTAATGCTGCCTGCGATATCTTCACCCCCTTCTCCACAAGAAAGATCAGTGATTCCCAGAAGTCCTGGATAACCCCCACCCTTCTTGCCCAGCTACGGGTAAGGGATAACCTCTGGCATAAGGCAAAGAGCAGAGACTCCCCTATAGATCTCCAGAAGTACAGATCAGACACAAACAAATGCATGGAGGCTATTCAGCAGGCCAAAACCAACCACTTCAAGTCCGAATTTGACAACTCAGGGTGTGATAGCCGTAAATTCTGGGCTAACGTTAAGGCACTTACAGGGAGACTTAATAAATCACCACCTACTATGCTGAATATAAACGGACTATAACACAGGATCCTACGCTTATAGCCAACATCTTCAATAAGGCCTACACTGACCTCAGTGGCGTACTCCCCCCTGAATACCTAAACTCAGTTTCTAGTGGACATTGCAATACTTTTTTTGTAATACCTAGGATGAAGACCTCTGTGGGACAAAAATCACTATTGTATGTTCTCCCTTACTACTTTAATTTCTTGTTACCCATTTTGGATAGCCAGAAAGGATCACTGATGTTTTTTTAGGAAGAGACTTAAAAACTATCTTTTGCTAGAAAGTGAACGAAAATGTTTTACTTGATATATTTGTAATGTCTATCATTGATTATATGTGATCTTACGTTAATGATATTATTGTATTATTGTATGTTTTTTGTATGCATAACTGGTTGACCATGAAAACGGGTCTGTGGCCCATGGACTTACTAGTATAAATAAATAAAAAGAAAAAAAAAACTGAGTCCTGGACCTTCCAACTAAGCCCCCCCCCCCACCTTAAGACCATCTCAAACCCTGACGCAAAAAGATACCTGCAATGAGTCCTAGGCAAAACCAGGCATAATGGTTATGGCTTAGATCTAAAAATAATCTCTCTCACCCTAGATGTTGTCCTGGCCCCACTGATGAGTATATTGAACCTCTCACTCATAACTGGGCAGCTCCCAACACCCTGGAAACAGTAGTGTAGCAAATTCCCAGAGGGCCTGGGTGCAAGGCGATGTTACAGGGCCCCTCCCCAGTTTTAAATAAACATCAAAATTATGATTTGGGCCCCTCAAACCTCATGGGCCCAGGTGCCACTGCACCCTTGTAGCTACGCCCCTGCCTGGAAAGCTGCTGTAGTAAACCCGGTTTTTAAAAACGGTGACAGGACACTACACACTAAGTACCAGCCTATCTCCATCTTGCCACCAATCTCTAAAGTCCTTGAAAGCATAGTCTATGATCAACTTGTTGATTACCTTGCCAAATACAGCTTACTTTGCAAAGGACAACACGGCCTCAGAAAACTACATATCATTACTACAGCCCTAGTTGAATTCATGGGTTTTTTCCACAAAGCCTTTGACTGGGGGCACTTAGTGGGGTCTACCTTCATTGACCTCAATAAGGCCTTTGATACAGTCAATCACGAAGTTCTACTTAATCAACTAAGGGTGTCTACCATATCCTTCACTTCTTTAAGCTGGTTCAGGAGCTACCTCACCGGGAGAAGTCTGCAAGTAAAAATCAGTAGCACCCTCTTTAACCATCAAAGTGTTAACATTGGGGGTCCTCAAGGGTCCATTTTAGGCCCGCTGCTTTTTAGCATTTTCCTAAACCATCTCCCACATGTGTGTCCATACAAGGTTCTTCTATGTGCAGGCAACGTCATCCTTTACTGCAGCCATTCAGACCCAGTCACCCTCAAACAGCATCAGCGGTGTAATTTCAAATTTGGCGAAGACTGATTCACTAATTTCCATCTGTTATTGAGCTACAACAACAAAAATCAGTGCTGTTCAACCCTGCACATAACAAACATAAATCCTTCAAATTATACATCCACAACAAACAACATGAAATACTTGAGATAGTTTCCTCATTCAAATACCTTGGGATAACCCTGGATACCTCCCTGTCCTACTCCATACACATGGAACAGGTCTCTAAGTCGGCACACAGGAAAATTGGTCAACTCTTCTGGCACAGACATTGCCTCACTGTGGAAGCAATTAAACTTGCCATAAATAGTTCAGTCTTCTCGATTTTAGACTATGGCCCAGTAGTCTACATTTCAGCCAGTGATTCAACCCTAAAAAAAATAACCCTTACTCTAAGTAAAGCCTGCAGGCTGTTGCTCAGTACTCCACGCCTAACCCACACCTGCGACCTTTATATCCACATGGGGTGGCTGGACTTAGAGCATCGTACCCACTACCAAATTTGTCTTCTCGCCAAGAAGGCAGCCCTTGACTTTACTTCTCCTGGGGTCCAAGCCTTCCTAAGCCTAGCTGTTCCTTCTAGGCTGACTCGAGGGACTCGCAACAACCCACTCAAGGTCCCATTCCACCACACCACCCAAGGCCAATGTTTCTTTGCTTACCATGCCCCAAACTGGCTTAATTCCCTACCAGAAGCCCTTCTTGCTGAACCTAAAATAGGACCTTTCAAATCCAAACTCCGTGCTCTCCTCGCGAGTCAAATGTCGTGCTCATGCTCCCTATAATATCTGCCGCTGCCTAGGCCTGGCAAGTTTCTTCTTGCACTTAATCTCCCTTCAGAGTTGACTATTGCTACCACAGCTCTTCATATCCCCTACAGTCTCCCCCTATAGTCCCCCATATCCCTCACCTAAGTCCTCCCCTCCTCCCTTTGTATATTCCCTCCTCATCAGTCTGCCTTTACCCCCTTCTGCCCCTGACCATCTTCCCCATCTACTGCTCATCATACTGCCCCCCTCTTCTCTGTCTCGTTCCTTCCCAGACCCCTTCCATTCACCACCACATCCCTTTACCCCCTCCCTCCCTCATCCCTCTGCCATCCCAACACTTACCTAACACTCTTCCTGCACCTTCTCCCCTCCTCTTCCTCCCACCCGGACAAAGGGACAGGGCCTCTCCCTGCACTGTCCCCTCACCCTCACCCTTCCTCTCCCCCTCTTCCTCATCTCTTTACCTGGATCTTGATCCCCTATGTAGATACTGACTTTAGTGTGTTCTAGTTATATTTCTGTTACCTTATGTCATATGCATTGCTTGGTTCCTTATGTAGATACTGAGTTTTATTTATTTATTTTATTTTTATTTAATTGCTCAGAAAAAACCTATGCGTGAAAGCTCTTTTGCAAAAGTTCCATGACAAGAATTGAATGTGTTCTAGAGGGTTCTATGTCATAACGGCGTTCACCCTATTACGGCAAAGTCAAAGTGCTGAAAATCATTTTTGACGCTGTGTCTCCCTGACACCCCCCACTAAAGGATTCTCAACTCCAGGGGATGCAGTCGGGGCGGGGCAAAACTTAAAAAAAAAAATAAAATAAAATTTGCACTGGGCGCAGCAAAAACGAACCTGCGCCCAGACCCAAACCCAGCACCCTAGCTACCAATGCCGTGAGCTGACCCACAACACCATGGGGCTGGCTCAGCAGCCTACCACAGCACCACTCCTCAAATCCCCTCCCAACCCTGCCATGCGTGCTCGCTCCCCCCGCGTGTGTACCTGTAGCGACTTCCTGTTGCTGCAGTCGCCCACCACCCCCCATCTGGTCACTGTCCCTCACCGGTAGCCCCTGTGACAGGCGCCACAATTGAGTCGCCCTTTCACGGGTCACTCAATTGCGGTTGCCCACATCACGGGCTACCATTATAGCTTAGATCTGTTACCCTATGTATTATGCTTTTTACTCGGTATAACTGTCTATGTTTCTCTCCAACTGAACTTTCTTGACGTGGCGCCTTTATAAATGAGCTTCTAGTTCAAAGGTTTTTAATCCAAAATCTGAATAAATAAATTTTATGCAGTACTGCTGACTAATAAATTGCAGCACAGCGGTAACAATAACCAAACCAGCCATGTCAATTTTTATCAGCCAAGTCTTATGCACACCACAAAATAAAACCTCTCTTGCAGTGCCACATAAGGACACTACTACACATGCACTTCAAGTTCTCACAGATCTTAAAGTTAACTTTTTAAGTTGTAATCAGTTAAAACTATCAAGTCTGAATTTGTTCATCATTTTATTCTTCACTCCCTTGGACATAGCCACTCACTTTAGTACTAGTCCATGCTGGTGGTCCTCCTAGTCTTCCCAAGTCCTCTTGCCAACTTGCTGCTGCTCACCTCTACTGCTCTGGCTGCCCCTCAGGAGCAGCAGAACAAAGACTGCCACAAGTCCAAGTCCAGGACCTCCAGGTTACGCACTCAGTAGAGGCCGCATGATGACCTCGACTCCAACAGAACAGCAGACTGAGTTATGCTCTTGCTTTTTTCTATTTTTCTAGTTTTCTCTTTCTCTGTTCTGAGCCTGCTGGGATGAAAATCTCATCTTCTGGGATTTTGTTTGGGGGAGATGGGCTGCCACAGCCGGTCTCCTCGACACAACCTTATCTGGCTGTTCTTGTTGCTGCCTGAGCCTGCTCTGCTTAACTGCATCTACAACTGCTCCCTCTCCCTAGCTGGCTGGCTGCTGCTCACTCTCTCTGGCTGGCTCTACAGACTAGTCTGCAGTCACTTCATTGGCCTACCACAGGCCCTGTTCAAATAGCCTGGCCTGGCCCTGGGTGCTGCTGCTGAGTGCACTTTTACTTTCTTTTCTTTTATCCCTCTCCAGTTCTTCCTGAGGGTTCTCAACCTTTCCAACCTTGCATGACCATGTTTTTCCACTGACCCAACTCCCAGCCCTGAGGCCTCTCACTGGAATTGCTGCTGCTGCTGCTGCAAGCCTGCACAGTCGGGCAGCCCACAGCCCCCATGGTGATGAGAAATTAAACCCACTCCTACTGGCCCTTTTGGACCTAATTGTCCTCCTCATGACCTCCGCCTCGGCCCTGCAGTCCTTTCTGACTCTCTGAGACCTCTCTGCATGTCTTGACTCCACTGGACCTGGATGCTGCTGACTCCCGTGACATCCCTCTGATGTCAGCTTCAACACCCCTTAACAGCACACAGCACCCCTGTGCCCTCCTCCTTGTAGCATCTGCTGCCTGCACACCAACCTTCTCCACTCCAGTCTGGTTAAACTCCAAGGCTCAGTCTTCTGACTCCCCAGTTTTCACTGCTCACTTTGCGCTCACTAAATTCAGCCGTTCTGCTCAGTCCCAAGTTGCTGCCACCAAAACGTAGTTACTTAAGAACTTACTGTAACAGTAGATCTTCGAGAGGAGCTCTTACAGCAGGTAACACAAGTAGGACTGAAGCCGGCAGGCAGCAGGGCCCCACAGAAAACTTATAGCTAGCAGTATACAGCGGTGGACCGCCCCCGATGGCCCACCCCCCGATGTCCCATATGGTATAAAAGGGGTGGTCCACCAGCGTCCCTCAGTTCTCCCACCAGAGATTCCGGCACAGATTAAAATTTGGATGGAGAAACCGAGGATCCCCCCTTGTAACCTAGAAGGCCAGCAAACCAGAAGCATACAATACAGCAGGATAGTATATTTTAAATAATTGAGTGAAGGAAGTAAGAGCTATTGGGAGGGGGCATAACGTCAGCCACTGAAAGTATTAGGCATGGAGACACAATGAATTATTGCTTAACGTGTAATACGTTTGCAGTAGGAGACAAGGTTACTGACTTTACTTGTGACAAATGCCCTCACTTGCATACTGTGTGACCCTGAGCAAGTCACTTAACTTCCTTGTGCTCCCAGGTAGCACCAGTAAACAAGCTTTCAGTTTAGCGTGTCTTTCCTGGTAAAAAAAAAATTCACTTTGATAATGGTTTTACAAAGAGAAATTGAAGCTTTACAGCACAGAGTTCACCTACACAATGAGATCACTGTACTTGAACAATTTATAGATAGTGCAGCAGGGCAAGAGAAGCCAGGCTCTGCCTTAAAGCAACAGGATGATACGGGGCTCCAAACCTGACGTAGAAGCCCTCATTAGTGATTTACCTCAGGAGAATGTTATGGATGACTGGTGGAAGGTGCACAAAACATCTAAAAAGGGGAGAAGAAATATAGGAGGATCAGGCAATATGCACACCTAAAATAGGTTTAGTGCCCTTGAGAAGAGTGAAACTCTCGACAGTAAGAACATGAGTACAGGATCAGGAGAGCAGCAGCTTGAAAATGACATAGTTATGAATAATCAGGAGATCCTGGAATGGGCATTCAGGAGGAACATGCTAACAACCTACCTAAAGTAACATAGACTGCTCCCCGGGACGTTCTAGTGATAGGTGATTCTGTGTTACGATACACTGACCAAACACTGTGTAAAAACAGAAATGAATACACAACAGTCGGTGTACTCCCCCGTGCAGGAATAGGTGAGATAAAGAAACTTCCTTCAGGGCTACTACAGCATACATTTAAGGCAGTTACTGTGTTACATGTGGGGGTGAATGATGTAGGACATCGGAAAAATGTTGACATACATCCAGAGAGACTATGAGGGGGTAGGGATGGCACTAAAAGGTAATGGCTGTGATATATTAATTTCCGAGAGCCTTCCGGTCCCAAAGGCAGGTGCAACAAGGAACAGTGACATCAAACAGTTAAATGGCTGGCTAAAAAGATGGTGTTACAGGGAGGGGCATACATTCATAAATCATTGGGAACATTTTCAGGGCTCCAGCTTATTTGCTGCGGACTGGTTACATACAAATAGGAAGGGAAAGACAATACTGGCGCACAAACTGAGGGAAGAAAATGACAAACATTTAAACTTGAATTAAGGGGGAAAGGGGGAGAAAAAAAATTCTGATGGGGGCATAACCATCAAGGAGTCATCTGGTAGGCCCAAGGAAAATTCACACTGGAAGTGTTTATTGCTGAACGTCAGAAGTCTGGTTAAAAAATCTGACGAACTTGTTTATATACTACTGGAGGAGAATATTGAGATCTGTGCCATTATGGAAACTTGGCGGAGCCCGGAGGATTCTTGGGACAGGCAAATCCCAGGGTTCAACATGTATTGCAGGGATAGGCCAAAAGGAAGGGGGGGTGGGGTTGCATTGCATGTATCAGAATGTATACCATCAGAGCAGGTAGACACAGTAGCCTGGGAGGCACAGGAATTAGTATAGATTAAATTCACATGCCCCCATAGTGCCAAAATCAACATTTGCATAGTATACAGACCACCTTCAAGTTCCCATTCAGACGACATAGCACTCTTAGACTTTATCGATAAGTTGAAATCGCCTGATAATGTCTTATTGCTTGGGGATTTCAACCTGCCAGGCATAAATTGGGTGAACCAGGGGTTGAACACTGCAGCCGAGCTACGGTTTGTAGAGGCCTTAAATCTGGTCGGGCTGGATCAGTATGTTGAGGAGAACACCAGGGGCGATCATTTGTTGGATTTAGTACTGAGTAATATGTCTGATAGGATACAAGCGTGTAAGGTGCTAGCACCCCTGAGTTCCAGTGATCATGCCATGGTGCGATTCGGTATTTCTTGGTAGAGTGGAGTGATTAATGTGAACACTGTAGTTAACAGTTCTGGAAAGGCTGATTTTATCAGCATGAGGAAAGAAATGGCAGACTGGAAATGGGAAAATGAGTTCGAGCAGCAGCCACTTAGCCAGATGTGGGAAATACTGGAGCATGAAATTACTACCTTAGTCAAGCAATATGTTCCAACCAAAAGGAAATATATAGTAATAGGGCAGGCAGAATACCTGTATGGCTGACAGCCTAGGTTGAGATGTATTAACAAAAAGGAAAAAAGCTTATGCAACGGCCGAGAATAGTGGGCGCCAGACTAGTTGGGAAAGGTATAAAAAAAAATCCTGAAGGAAACAAAGAATGCTATTAATCAAGCTAGAAGAAGATACGAACTGAGGTTAGCTAGCAAGGTAAAGGATAACTATAAATCCTTTTACACCTGCATCAATACTATAAAGAGGGGAGTAAAAACAATAGGCCCGCTAAAGAACCAGGATGGGCATCTAATAGTGGATAACAATCAGAAGGCAGAATCTTACAATGAGTATTTTTCTTCTGTATATAACATCAAAACTCTGGAGACTAAAACTCATTTAGACAGCTTAAACATAGGCGGACTGATTTTACAGCCTGTTGATGTTAGGAAAAGCTTACTAAAACTTAACCAAAATCAAGCTCAGGGTCCTGGCAGTCTGCATCCCAGGGTTATTAAGGAACTGGCAGTGGAAATGGCGGGTCCAATAACCACAATCTTTCAGAAATCATTGGACCAAGGAGAGGTGTTAGAGGTGTGGAGGCGAGCAGATGTGGTGCCCATTTACAAAAAAGGTTCCAAACAAGATGTGGGTAACTGTAGGCCTGTCAGCCTGACAGCAGTGTTGGGCAACTTCCTAGTAGGGATAATTAAGGACCATATTATCAATTACATGTTATTGGCTGGGGACATCGATTACACCCAGCACGGCTTCATCAAAGGCCGCTTATGTCAGACTAACTTGCTGGAGTTTTATGGCAAAGTCAGTAGGGCACTGGATGGTGGGCACTCGGTGGATGTAATTTTCCTGGATTTCTCAAAAGCGTTTGATAGGGTCCCCCATGGTGAGCTAGTGGATGCTCTTATTGAGCACAAAATTCAGAGGAACATATCCCACTGGATAGCCTCATGACTGAGTGGCAGAAAACAATGCGTGTGCATCAGAGGGTCTTATTCAGGGTGGCCAGAGGTGACAAGTGGACTGCCCCAGGGATCTGTGCTGGGCCCCTGTTTATTTAACATCTATATACATTCTATGACAAGCGAGCTGAATGTTTAGGGATTGAAATTCGCTGATGATACCAGGTTAGGGATGAAGGTAAATAGCATAGAGGAGGCTAGAATATTACAGACAGCACTTCGTGAGTTGGAGAAAAGGGCAGTGAAATATATGCTAGCATTTAATACAGATATATGCACCGTAATGCATTTTGGCAATAAAAATATTAAAGCAATATACACTCTAAACAGGAAAACACGAAGGGAAGTTACAGACGAGGGGGGCCTGGATATCAGAAAATCAAATGACCTAAATTTTAAAATGTATTGCTTCCAGGTGGTAAAAAAATCCAGTGGTGTACTAAATCATATTGCAAGACATAGCAGCAGCAGAAAGGGGGAGGTGCTGGTCCCGTTGCATACATCACTGTTGAGACCGCACGTGGAGTTACTGTGCCCAGTTCTGGGCTCCAGGACATATGAGGGAGGTAAAGACTATCGAGAGGTTACAAAGGAGGGCAACCCAGCTGGGTTCAGATGTCAAAGACATGGAGTATAATGAGAGGCTGGCAGAACTGGGTTTGTATTCCTTGGAGTTCCACAGGCTAAGGGGCATATGTGTTTGGTTTATAGGGCTGTGTCTGCTGAGGGTTTATGGGAACAGCTGGGACAGGATATTAGGGAGCAAAGTTACCACACTAGAGCCCACCCACTGTAATTATCCGGGGAAAGGTACTGGACCATAAGAAGAAAAAAATGGTTTAATTTAAGGGTGGTGCCGATCTGGAATGAACTTCCAGTGGATTTGGTAGCCAGTAAAAATATGCAGCAGTTTAAAACTAATTTAGACCGACACTTAATATCAAATGGGATTCAGGAATATAGTTAGTACAGGGGTGATCTATATGGTCTTCAGTCTTCTATGCTCTGTATGAACCTATGAATGCAGAAGGAACCCCTTGAGGGGAAGGCAAGTGGGAAACAGCACCTGCTGCAAGAGCTCCTCTTGAAGAGCTACGGTTACGGTAAGTTCTTACATAACTTACCTTACCGATCGGCGGGTCTGGGGAGAAGGCGAGGCATCACTGGCAGGAGGGGGGAGGGCTAAGCAGGGAGAAGAGGTACTGGAAGTGGAAATCACAGCAGAGAGAGTGAGGGAAGACCTCAGCTCCCTTAAGACGGAGAAAGCACCGGGGCCGGATAAATTACATCCCAGAGTGCTGAAGGAATTTGCGTATGTCCTGGCGGAGCTTTTCACCATCTCTCTGAGGACAGGGTGGGTGCCCCAGGACTGGAAGGTGGCGCATATAGTGCCTGTCCACAAGGGGGGATCAAGGGAGGTGGTAGGGAACTACAGGCCTGTCAGCCTGACATCAGTGGTGGGCAAGGTGATGGAGGGCATTGTCAAGGAGAGGCTAGGGGGGGACCTGGAAAAGTCAGGGTGCCTGGACGATAGACAGCATGGATTCGTCCCGGGGAAATCGTGTCTGACAAACCTTGTAGAGTTCTATGACTGGGTGACGAGTGCCTTGGACCTGGTTAGACCAGTGGACGTCCTTTTTCTAGACTTCAGCAAGGCATTTGACTCTGTTCCTCACGTGGGCCTGTTGGATAAGCTGGGAGAAATGGGGGTGGGGAACCAGATGATCAGATGGATAGGCAATTGGCTCCAGGACCGGACCCAGAGGGTCGTAGTTGGCGGGATAGTCTCATCCCCAAAGAGGGTCATTAATGGGGTCCCACAAGGATCAGTCATTGGGCCCCTCCTGTTCAATGCTTACGTCTCTGACATAAGGACAGGAATCAGGAGTGAGATGAGTCTCTTTGTGGATGACTCAAAACTGGGGGCGGTGGTGGACGGGAAGGAGGGGAGGGTGGCCCTACAGGGGGACCTGGAGGCACTGGAAAGATGGTCTAGAAGTGAAGCTGAGGTTTAATGCAGGAAATGCAGGTACTCCACCTGGGGCAGAAACCGGGCCAAGTGTACACCCTGGGAATGCTACAAGTCTCAATGGCTGAGAGGGACCTGGGGTGGTGGTGGATGTCAACATGAACAACTCGGAGACTTGTAGGAGGGCAGCAGCCAAGGCCAACAGGATGCTGGGATGCATCGCTAGGGGATCACCTCCAGAAGGAGAAGTGATACTCCCTCCTATAACTGCTTGGTGAGGCCACACCTGAGTACTGCATGCAGTTTGGAGGCCACACTAAAGAGGGACATTAAACTCCTGGAGAGGGTCCAGAGGAGGGCAACCAAAATGATTTGGGGCTTGGGGACAGGACCTATGAGGAGAGGCTCAAGAGCTAAATATACACATTGGAAGAGAGAAGGGACGGGGGTCATGATAGAGGTCTTCAAGTACATGAAGAGGGTAAATAGGGGTGGAACAGTCAGGGTGCTTCAAGGAAGGAGGAGGGGCCACTAGAGGGCATGGGTGGAAGCTGGAGGGGGGAATATTCAGGGGAGAAAGGAGAAGGTGCTACTTCACTGAGAGGGTGGTGGAGCCATGGAATGCACTGCCTAGGGGGCTGGTGGAGGCAGAGATGGTGCAGGGGTTAAAGAGGGGCTGGGAGAGGTACAGGGGAAGGGTTCTGGAAGCAAAATCCAATGCAGCAAGAATATCTGGAACGGGAAAGAGAGAAACCAGAGAAGGCGAGGGGGGCAGCCAGGTCAGCACCCAGGGTGGGATCTGACCAATCGAGCAGACTCGAAAGACCGTTAGGCCTATTCTGCTGGCATTTTAGTATGTTAGTATGTAACTGTACTGTCTTACTTTGAGATGGAGCTCTTGCAACAAGTAATACAAGTAGGACTGAGTCCCAAGCAGTACATAGTCCCATGCATACATGGTAGAGGTAACAGAGTGATAAAGACTGAGTCACTCATGAAATAAGGCCCTGCAGGACCGCAAGGCCAAAGCCGGTCCTGCATCTAGAAGCGATGTCCAGATAATGGTTAATGAAGGTGTGACCTGAACTCCAAGTGGCTGCCGCGCATATGTCTGCTGCAGACACATTACTGAAGGAAGCAAAGGAGGCTGCAAATCCTCTGGTGGAGTGATCCTTTACCGGTCCCGGTAAGTGTTTGTCTTACTTCTGATAACAGAACACAATACAATTAACCAACGATTTAGAAAGGGTTTGTTTTGTAACAGGTGCCCCTAACATTTGGGGGGCAAAAGAGATGAAAAATTGATCAGATTGTCTGGATCCACGAGTTCAGGTTAGGTAATACTGTACAATCCGGTGAATATCCAGTGTATGTAACAGAGCTTCTCCTCGATTTCAAGTACTCTGGATAATAAACAGGCAGGTTGATGCCTTGATTAAAGGTAAATTCAGACACCACCATTGGCAGAAACTTAGGATTTGTTTGCAGAGACACCCTGTCCCCTGTGGAAAATTAAATATGACTCTTTACACATCAGAGCGTGAAGCTCAGAGATCCTCCGAGCAGAAGTGACTGCAACCAAAAATAAGTCTTTCCAAGAGGGACAGTATAGCTCACAATCTGTAGCTGGTTCAAATGGAGGTAATGTAAGTTTTTCCAGAACAAAAAGAATGCCCCATCGAGGGATGGGGTCCTTGATGGGTGGCTTCATATGAAGGATACCATGCAGGAATGTGCGTGAAAGATCTGACTGTGCCAGGGTTTTTCCCTGCATAGGTGTGTGATAAGCTGACACCGCAGAGAGGTGCACCGTTATGGAAAAGTAGCTAAGGCCCGAGTCATATAGGGAAAGGAGGTACTCAAGAACTGAGTCCACTGGGCAAGCAAATGGATCTATGCGATGGCTGAAAGCCCAAAGACTTAAACGTTTCCACTTCATGGTGTATGTGGCCCTGGTGGTGGGTTTCCTGGTGGCCACCGAAAATGTCAGCTACTCTGGTTGAGACTCCAAAGCAGGAAATGGCTAGGTCCGTAGGAGCCATGCATGGAGGTGTAAGGATCTCTGGTCTAGGTGGACTAGCATCCCGTTGTCCTGAGAGAGCAAGCAAGAAGTCAGCGGTAGTGGTAGAGGTGGTTCCCTTGCCAGTTATTGGAGAAGAGGGAACTAAATCTGTCAAGGCCTAAAAAGCGCCACCAGAATCATGTCTGCCCCTTCTGACTGCAGTTTGAGAAGAACCTTCTGTTTCGGGGAAAGGGAAGGAAGGCATAGAGGAATCTCCCTGTCCAGCAGAGGGACAACGCGTCTCGCCAGAAAACACAAGGCCCAGGATCTACAGTAGTGAGCAGAAACTGGGCAGTTTTGCATTGTGTAGGGATGCAAAGAGATCCAACTCTGGTAGACCACAGCTGTTGAACAGGTCTTCTACGACCAATTGCTGGAGTTCCCACTCGTGGGTTCTGGACCTTGACCGGCTTAGAATGTCTGCCATGGTGTATTACACTCCTGGGACGTGAACTGCCGAGATCACCATATGGTGAGCTATGGCCCATTCCCAAACTCCTATGGCCTCACAGCAGAGTTCGTATGAGTGGGTTCCTCCCTGTTTGTTGCTGTAGAACACCACCAACCTGTTGTCCGTCTGGACCAGGTGGTGTCCTGGGAGCAGGTCAGTTTGCAAAGCTTGCAAGGCGTATAGGATGGCCCTTATTTCCAATACAGTGATAAGCAGGGACTCCTCTATTTGGGATAATGACCCTTGAGTCCTGTGATCATGCAGATGTGCTCCTCAGCCTGTGCTGGAAGCATCTGTTGTCAAGATCTGTGTAGGCGGTATCCTCTGGAAGGTTGTTCCCGCTGAAAGGTGAGACGGTACCAGCCACCATTGGGGGGCTTGTTGGACTGATCCTGAGATCGAGACAGGTTGATCGAGATCATCGCAATGTTGATCGCACTGGACCCTCTGCGTCCACTGGGTTGTCCTCATATGCAGTCGGGCCAGTGGTACAGTGGCAATGGCTGCCACCATGTGGCCGAGTAGTCTGAGTACTGTCATGGCTGGGATCTGTCGTGAAGACTGGATGTGATGAGCGAGACTCCATAGGTGGTCCACTCTGTTCTCTGGGATGAAGGCCTTCCCCCTGAGAGGTGTCGTGAAGTGCTCCGATGAACTGAAGCCTCTGAGTCAGCCAGGGTGAGGATTTCAGCATGTTTACTGATTCCCAGTGCCACAAAGAGTGAAAAAGTGTCTTCAGTGGCTTGCAGAAATGCTTTCCTGGATGGGGTTGTGAGGTAAGGGAAGACGTAATGGCCTCTCCTTCCGAAGGGCTGCTGCCACTACTGCTAGGCACTTGGTGAAAACTCTTGGTGCCTAAGATAGACCAAAGGGCAGTGCCCTGAATTGGTAATGCTGGCCCTGAAATTTGGGAGACCTGAGACCCATCCTAGACCTCAGCCACCTCAACAAATACATGGAATACAGACACTTTCAGATGGTCACCCTGCAAGGGCTACTACCCATGATTCACACAGGAGATTGGCTTTCATCCCTGGACATGCAGGATGCATATTTGCACATCCTTATAGCTGTTTTCTTTGGTACTAGAAAGAAGTGAGAATAGTACCCTTTTCCTTTCTGAGAGGCTGGTACAGGCTCTATTGTTCTCTTGTCCATCAGAGCTTGAATTTCATCCTGGATGACAGCAGTGTGGAATTGGGAATAATGGGAGAATAGGGGTGGACTGTTCGGTGGTATCTTTTTTTTTTTTTTGCTATCCTCCTCGCTGCATCAGGTTCCTCTCTTCTGGGATCCCTAGGTCGTATGTTCCCGTAGTCCCGCCCCAGGTACCTCCCTCCGGATACTGGCCAGCCTGTCCCCATCCTGCCTTGGTTTACCGCCCGGGTGGGGCTGGGGACCGACAATCCTCCATGGTCCTTAAGTCTGCGTCGGAAGGCTTGCCAGCTCCTTCTATGGAGCCTGGTTATGGGTGTTCTCGGGTCGACTGGTTCCCATCTACGGGAATCCGGTGCAGGTTTTTCCGTTTTTCTTCCCAGCCCACAGGACGTCCGCGCGTTAGGGAAGCCAAGGGGTGGAGCACGTCACGATGTGCTTGACGCTCCAGCTCCCGACGGACGTCCTCCCACCCTTCAGTGTGCAGTCTCGCTGCACCTCTACTTGTGGTCACCCAGGTGGCGGTATCGCAGCGGGACTTGCATCCCACCCCACCCGGAGGAGGAGAGCAGCCACTGGGCACTCAATCCTCCTCCCTCCAGCCAGCTCTCCAGCTGCCCGAGTCCGTTTCCTGAACCCGGGTCACTGGCATCGCAAGCGGTAGCCCTACCGCTGCGCCGGCGGGCCGGCCCTGTTCGGTGGTATCTTGATGAATTCTATCGAGTGCCCCCATTGAATCATCTGTAGAACCCATTAGTCGGAAGTGATCTTCCTCCAACCCTCTAGATAGAGGGAAAAACGGCGTCCGACCCCCTCTCCTACTAGATCTGCCTGGAGAGGAGGGTTCGGCCAGAAGTCGGGCATTAGTGGCGGTGGGCAGAGTGGGCTGGTGGGTTTGGCTGAAATTAATGCAAAGAAGTGCAAGATCATGCACATAGGGAAGAGAAACCCTAAAGCCACCAATAGGCTGGGAGGGGAGTTGCTGTCAGTCACAAGGGAAGAAAGAGGCTTGAGCATCATCATCACAGATGACAGGAAATCATCCAAACAGACCACTAAAGCAGTAGGTAAGGCTAGGGAGATGTTGGGGTGTATTAGTAGGGGTATCACAAGTCATAACAGGGAAGTAATAATCCCTCTTTACTAGACACTGGTTAGGCCCCATCTGGAGTACTGCGTGCAGTACTGGAGCCCACACCTTCACAAGAACATTAACCAAATTGAGGCAGTCCAGAGAAGGGCAACCAAAATGGTGTAGGGACTGCATCAGAAGACATATGAGGACAGATTAACGGAGCTCAATATGTACACGCTAGAGCAAAGGAGGGAGAGGGTGATATGATTGAAACATTCAAGCACCTTAAGGGCATTAACAAGGTGAAAGAGTCTAACATGTTTCAGTATAAGAAAAATAGCAGGACAAGAGGACACAGCATGAGATTAGAGGGAGGCCGATTAAGGGGTAATGTGAGGAAATTCTTTTTCACAGAAAGGGTGGTGGATGCATGGAATGGCCTACCTCAGGAAGTGGTGAATATGAATACAGTGCAGGGCTTCAAACAGGCATGGGATAGGCATAAGGGAGCAATATAGATGAGTATGAATAGATAGGTCATTGACGGAGCAAAAGCCGATGGCACATTCATAGGGTAGAAAAAGAAATGGGCAGACTGAATGGGCCTTGCGGTCCTTATTTGCCGTCAACTTCTGTGTTTCTATGTTTGTCCTGAGCCTCTGGAGCCTCCTCCCTGCTGCTGTTGCTGATATCTGGGTTGTTGGCCAGATTTGCCATGAAAACTCTGTTTTCAAAAAGATTTCTGTTTGGGTTTGTACATCGTCTGGACCAAGTGCACAGATTTTCCAGAGTCCTGTATTCCGGTGATGATTTTTTTCAGAGTCTTCTCTGAAAAGGACAGAGCCCTTGAAGGGAGCACCTAAAATACCTGCTTGGACATCTTAGGCAAAGCCAAAGACTCTAAGCCAGGAGTGTCTTCTGAGGCATACCCCCATAGTGGCTGCCCTGACTCCTGTGTCCACCGAATCATAGGCCAATCTGAGAATGTGAGTGCCTATGTCTGAGTCCATCTGCATGAGTTTTTCAAGCTCAGCTTTTGAGGACAATCTGGAAGGTCCCAGACCAAATCTATCCCTTGTTCCCACATGGCATTTTGGAACTGCACCATGTGGGTAAGAAAATTGAGCGCTCTAATGGTGCAGGTGGCCAATGAGTATACCCTCCTGCCCATTTAATGCAGCTGTTTGGACTCTCGGTCCAGTGGCTGTGTACTTAGATGTTTAAGCCTCTGGGACCTGTTGTGAGCTGCCATAATGACAATGGCATCAGCTACCAGTTGTTCGCCTAGAAAGGGTTCCTCTCTAGGTGCCCTATAGAGGCAATCTGCCGTCTTTGGGACAGTCGAATATGTGGATGGGTGTTTCCAATGTTGCCTTGGTTACATCCTCAAAAGTATCCACCAGAGGTGGCACTACTACTGGTTTGGGGTCCTTCTGGCGCAAATATTTGGCCAGGCAATGCCTTTTAGGATCAGGATCCTCAGTGTCTCAGCCCATGTTTGATTGGATGTGGCACATGACCTCCATAAAGGAGGAATCGTCAGGTGGGGACCTTGGGTATCTCTCAGGTCCGGTGATGGAAGATCTCCCCCCAAGGAGGACCTAGATGAGGAAAATGAGGAATGGTCCAAATCTACTGAGAATGAGGACCAAGACCTGGTATGTCAGTGCTTATGTTTGCGTCCTTCTGTGGAGCGAGAAGAGCTCCTGCTCCTTGTTCGTGAGTGCCTTTTGTGGCCTGAACAACCCCTGTCGACTAATGGAGGGGTGGGTTCTTTGGGCTCAGTAGTAGGTTCCCTAGGTGGAGGAGTTGGGTCCCTGGGTATAGGCTCCTCCAGTGGCTTACGCCCAGGTGGGAGGACATCAGCTTTTATAGTCTCCCACCAAGAATTAAACAGGTCCTTGACCTGCGACAGTTGGAGTCTTGGCTCCTGGTCCGGTGTCGGCTGATTTGACAGACCTGGCTCCTGATCCATCATCAGGTCTGGAGTTGGAATTGGCGCCTTGGACATCACCATCGTCTGCCCTGCAGGTGGCGATGGAGCTTTAGGTGGAGGGTGGGGTCATCAGCCGTCTTTTGAGGTGAGGCCTACGCCGGGCTGCCTGACGTCAGGTCATTGCATTCATCATTTGGAACCGGTGGCAGTACCGACGACGTCAGGGCCATGGTAGCTGGGGCCATAGCCTAGGTTAGGGACCTTGCACCAGGCTTCTTGGTCTGGTGATGGCTGTTTTCTGGCAGCCTTCCAGTCACCATCGTACGTTTGTCAGACATCGATGTCTGGTGGCAGAGTTGGTCATCGGCTGGCAGCCGCTTCTCCGTCGCCCATTTCCCTGGTGTCAGCCTAAATGATGTTAGGGCCCTGTGGGGTTGAGAGATGGACCTCCTGGAGGAGTGGCCTGAGCCCCCGCATCTTTCCAGGGAATCAGCTTCTGAAGTAGCGGACTTGGATGATGCTTTCTTTGGTCTATTGCTGGAGGAGGACCTGATGTTGGGTATCTGAACGGCGGCCAGAGGAGTGTGAGTGTGGCCACATTTTCAGAGGTTGCAAGGTGGAAGACCCTTGAATTGAGCCTCCTTTCGCCCTTACCTGGGCGGGTGGTCTCACTACCGTTAGCCTGGTAGGAGAGCATGCCGCCTGGGAGGCTGAGTCTGAACTCCCCCAGGAGGCAGATTGGGAGTCGGACGACCTAGATCTCGACTGGGATCTGTCTTTTTCCCTCTCTCTCTCTCTCTCTCTCTCTCTCTCTCCCTCTCTCCTCTCCTCTTCTCTTCTCCTTGTGGTGATGTTTCCCTGACTTCTTGTAAGAGAGACCCTCCTTAGAAGAAGAATCCTTCTGCATGGCAGCTAATTTTTGTTCCGTTAAGAAGGCCTGGAGGGTTTTCTGGCGGCGTATCCTTGTCCTGCTGTTAGTCGACTGGTGCCCACATTTCATTACCAAGTGGCCATAATAATATTAAAAACTGATCGGACAGCCTCCGCCCATTGACTATAATGGAGCTCCGCCCGGCGCTCTCCCTAGCATCTCGTCATCACATTAGTGAGCGCAGGAATGGAGCATGGGCGGCACTTACAGCCAGGAAGTCCTTGGGACCCGGTTTAATTAATTTAATGAAGGATACAATTTTTAACCTAATGGATTATTTCCTGCCATCTTCACATTACAAGCATGCCATGGAGATAAGGCATCTGTATTTCAGATGCAGGGGGCTGCAATATTTATCTTGGTGGATCTCTTTGATTGAGAATGATATTTTTAATTAAGAGTACTATTTAAGACCACCAGTTGGGAGCACAATTATGTCTCTTGATAAAGAGTATAACTGACACGTGAAACATTGAGTCGGTGTTCGGGGCTTGATGTTCTGTCATGCTGCTTCAGCTGTAGTTGTGAAATAAACAGTAATCTATTCAGTCAGAATAGTGCCTCCAGCAGCTTTTTACTTCACTGTATTAACATAAAGTTCTAGTACTGATATTGCGAAAATAGCTTTTAGGAGTTCAAAAAGAAAGAGTCTCTTCAAAGTCCAGCTCAAGCAAACCCTGTACCCCACCCACAGTGAAAAGTATAAAAGTCATAACAGTTGCTCTGGACCAATAACAGAGCAATGAGACAAGAAAGTGTAAGGTGCCCGAAATAGAGGGGGAGATATTAGAAACTATCTCCCTCTGGTTTATTTGCCATTAAATGCTCTTGTTCAGGAAGTCTCTGCTTCAAGTGTCCACAGGTGCATCTGAATCTTTAGTCGAGTTGGGCCCCATCTCACTTTCGATTTTTTTTGTGCACCGGTTTGTAAGTGGCTTTCAGATCATTATACAGATGTGTGTGCTCTGTCCACAAGACCCACAACTTTGTGGGTAGCAGTAGTTGATGCTGAATCTTGTAGAGACACAAGGACCCTCACACTTGGTTGACTGCCTTTCAGTGGAGGTGCGTGCTGTAAGAAAGGTCTGGGAATAAAGATAAGTCAGCCTCCACATACCACAGAGGCGATCCTTCTTGCAATCACCAGCACTTTATCCCGATCCCAAACTCCTCTACACACTACCATGAACGTACGGGGGAAGGGAGGTGTCAGCCGGTAGGCTTTTTCAGTCGATAAGCTCTGCTTCGAATCCTGAAGCCCCAGAAGTTACGATAAGAAAGCACTGGCAAAGTCCACTGGGTCCTCCCCCTCGGCAGCCTCAGGGAACTCCACCACTCTGATATTTCTTACACAGACTTAGTTCTGATGTTTCAAGCCTCTGTCTCAACAAAGTATTGTCTTTTTTCAGGCCTGCTGCCTTATCTTGCTTTTTCAATACCAATCCCTCTGAGCATTGGCAAAGTCTGCTCCACCTGTGTCTGTGTGGGGTCCCAAGCTTGGCATCTCAGGGGAAAGGTTGTCCAGTTTTTTTATACTACTAAGGTAGACTGAGGAGCAAGGGAGCAGAAAAGCCCATAGGTGCTCCTCTACTAATCAGGTGTTATAGTATGAGAGATTGTATCCTGAAGAAATCGGGTTTTCAAGGCGTCGTTTAAATATGCACTTTGATTTGCTAATAACTACTTCAATGGGCAATTTATTCCATGGATTAGTAGTTCTTAGGGTAAAAAAGAATTTTCTATTTAAATGATTAAAAGGTTTGCCTGACAATTGCAATGGGCGGCCTCTAGTATTATGAGTGTTACATTTAAATTTGAGGCCGAGTTCTGAGATTAAGTAGGGGTCTTGAATGAGATCATATAGAAAACGTAAATCCCCTCTTATGTGTATAGTCATTAAAGACATTAGATTCAGAGACTGTAGTCTAGTATTGTATGTTTTCCGTTGTAACCCCAGGATGTTTTTGGTAAACTTATCCATGTTTTGGACTGCGCAAGAATCAGTTCCCCCAAGAGACTTTGCCACCAGTTTCACTACCCATTCTGGAGCCTGCCTCGTGGGTCTGAGGCCTGGAATCTTTTGCCAATGTCTGCTTAAGCAGTAATCCATGATAGGGTGGTAGTAGTAGTAGTAGTAGTAGTAGTAGTAGAAAATTTTATTTATTTGGGGCGCCCTTCCCCGCAGGCTCAGTGTGCCCTTACAATGAAATTACAAATACTTAAGTGACAGAACAAGAACAGTTACATAAAACATATACATATAAAAACCATCACAGTTAAAACAACTGACCCCATTCTAAATCCTTAAAAACCCTCTCCGGCTCCAAAATTCTGTATAAACAAGACGAATTTTAGATATCGTTTGAATGCTTCAACAGATGGTGCCTCCCAAATGAGTTCCACAGAGCTGGGGCAGCCACTTTGAATGCCCAGTCCCCAGAGCATTCCAGCCTTGCTCTGGGGACCTCCAGGAGAGCACTAGTAGCTGATCTGAGGGGGTGAGATGGGACATAGGCATGCAGAAGCTCTTTCAGGTAACCCAGACCTAACCCATGTAGGACCTTATAAGTCAGAAGACCAGTCAACGTCCGTGCCGCTATGTTCTGTAGCAGCTGCTGACACCACAGCACACCACCTCCGACCCTGGGGTAGAGTGTGTTACAGTAGTCCAGTCTCGAGGTCATGAAAGCATGCACCAGTGTGTTCAGATCATCAGGTGGGACACGGGGCATGATCCAGGTGATGTTCCAGAGATGGTAAAATCTGGTTCGGATAACTGCTGACACCTGAACAGCAAATGTCAGTTTGCTGTCAAAAACAATGCCCAGATTCTTCACCCTTGATGAAAGCTCCAGTTCTGTCAGACTTATAAAAAGGCCCAACCCATCACTGGAGGCTCCAAGCTCAACCCTCCGATCTGCACCTGGTCCATCTGTTATGGAAACCTTAATTAATTAGATCTAGTAGAGTACCTAGATAAGACTGGTCTTCAGGATGACAGATAGTATGGGTTCATAGCAGGTATGTCATGCCAGATGAATCTAATTACATTATTGACTGGGTGACTAGGGAATTAGACGAGGGCCACCCAGTGGACCTCCTCTACTTCAACTTCAGTAAGGCCTTTGACTCAGAGCCACACAACTGCCTGCTGGAAAAATTGAAGGACCTGGGAACAGCAATGAGTATAGTTAGGTGGGTAGGAAATTGGCTAACAGACAGAAAGCAGACAGTGGTAGTCCATGAAGAGAGGTCAGATGAAGGTGAGGTCACTAGTGGTGTACGCCAAGGCTCAGTGTTGGGACCAATCCTGTTTAACGTATTTATCAGTGACATTGACTCAATTGCCCTATCCGCAGACAATACCAGGCTAGTTCCATACAAACAAATAATGAACCATCTCTTTCCTCTAATTCTAGACGCCAAATCTGCTGATTATGAGAAGGATCAGCACGCTGAACATCTGGCACGCCAACAGAGACTCACAGGAAAGAGAAGCTTTAGAAACATAGAATTTATTGGCAGAAAAGGGCTGCTTGGTCCACTCAATCTGCCCAGATGGTCCCTGCCTAGTCTGTCTCTGTAGACCCTAACTGGTCCCTGGCGACCGTCCCTCCTCCCTGCCCATTTCCTAATCTTTCCTTGTGTCTACCCTAGGCATGCTTGATATTCCCGTACTGTGTTCACCTACGCCTTGTTCACTGGCAGTCTGTTGCAGGCATCCACCACTAGTTCAGGGAAGCAGTACTTCCTCACATCCCTCCTAACCCCCCCCAGCTTCATTGCACACCCACTGGTCCTGGTGCTGTTCATCATGGAAACACCATGACAGATAAATAAACCATCCTGTAAGAAATGAACTTACTCTTCGCCTCAGCTGGCCTGGTATTTAAAAGATTCCTGGCTGTCACATACCCAGTAGCTCCACCAGAGGCAGGTAAGTCCTGTCATCCTACAGCTGACCCATTTGTCTTCCAACTCACTACCTTCAAGCAGGTGAAGTAACTCCTGCTAGGACTAGATGCCAATAAATGTGCAGGTACTGATGGCCTGGACCCCTTTTTCCATAGAATGGGCTTCAGGCATCTCAGGGCCCTTATAACCCATCATGTTAATTTGCTACTATCCATGAATGTCTTACCCCTGCCCTGGAAAATGGTGCACATCATCCCCCTTCTAAAATCTGGTGATGGCAGCATTCTCAACAACTGTAGACCCATGTCCATTCTTCCAATACTGGCAAAGCTCCTAGACAAATGTGTTAATGCTCGACTAAAAGATTTCATGGAAAAATCTAATATAACTCCCAACCAGTCTGGTTTTAGACCTAAACTTTGCACCGTCTCTGCCCTACCTAAAGTTACAAATGACTGGTACAGGCTGTTGATCACAAACAAAGCACTGGAACTGTTTTTCTCAATCTCAGGGAAGCCTTCAACAATCTCAATCACAACATTTTGATAAAAAAATCTCTAAACTAGGAATAGGCACTGCTCCATTACATTGGCTTTCTAACTACTTAACAAGCCAGGCACAACAGTTCAAGCCTGGAGATCTTTACTCTGCCTGTACCCCCCCTCCTCAGAGACATCCCCCCGAGGATCAGTATTGGGCCGATTACTGCCCATGTTATACATTAATGACGTGGGAGAGAGCACTACTGATGCCAAATTACACTTTTTCGCAGATGATACTGCCTTGTGCATCTCTAGGCCTTATATGAACACCGTCTGCTTTGATCTACAATCTTCTTTCAACAAGTTACAACTCCACCTCTTCCAGTCTAAGCTGTTACTAAATGCCTCCAAAACAAAGGTCATGTTTTTTAACCCACATAACACAGCTTCAAAAAAGTACATCCGTTCCAACCATCACTGTGGAGTGTTGCTGGCAGAGGACCCGGTCTGAGGAGAATAAACTGGTTTTGAGATTGCCACAGGGAGGAACCGACCAGCTCAGCTCTTTTGGACTGTGGACAGGTTACTTCATCCTGCCAGTCTGAAGCCAAAAATAAAATTTTCAGTCACTTTGTGCAAGGAGTTTCCTCGGCTTTTCTTTGACAGGGTGTCCTCTATTTGGTCTGGTATCTCCCCAGTGGGGCAAGATCAACCCTGCAGTGGTGGACCTTGTGTGGGCAGAGGCACTCCTATTGTCTGGGGGGAATTTCGGCTGGTGGAGATGATTGGAGGTCATTGAGGTAATGATGAAAAAATATTATTGCCAGCACCAGTAAATCCAGCGGAGCACCATAACAGAACTTATGGATCCGAACAATGTGCTAACATTGCACAAAAGGGAAGCCAAAAACCATAATATGTGCTATTTCAGAATTTATTTATGCACATAACACAAGGCTTCCACAATCCATACATGCTGCCCATATCTGTTTCTGAGTCATTTTGGTACAAAGTATTAGATAAACATCTTTTAATATGTACTGTATAAATATCTGATCATATTTTGTCTAATTTTCTTTTATAGACACTACGGCTAAAAAAATTCTCAGTGGATTCCTATGTCTCTCATTGGAGGAGGACACTGGTGTACATAGTGGTAAAATTAAAAATTGAATATATGTAAGGTTAATGGTTAATGATGATATGATATATGTGTAAATGATGTGTTGGTCTTTTCAATTTTAAGAATGATGTTTATTAAAGAAAAAGTTTTTAATGTTTTTTTTAATAATGTGCAGTTGCAGCAGCCACTTCTAAGAGTGGGGTTATTCTAGATGCCCTACAGGGGGCATGCCTTAGACAACTAGTATTGGAGCCCACTCGAGAGGGAGCAATCTTAGACCTGGTTCTCTCAAATGGAGATGAAGAGAGGATCACAGATGTAGAAGTGGGTAGCCATCTGGGAACTAGCGACCATCGAACAGTATGGTTCATAATAAACACAGCAATAGAGTCAAGCCATACAAAGACAAAGGTACTGGATTTAGGAGGCTGACTTTGTCAAAATAAGTGAGTGCCTAAGGATTGCACTAGCAAATGGGCAGGAAGGAGGGTGGAAGAACAATGGGGAATAATAAAACTGCCATCACAGAGGTATCAAGCCTTTGTGTAAAGCAAATAAACAAAAGCGAACGAGGTAAGAAACCACTATGGTTCTCAAAGGAAGTGGCAGTGAAGGTTCAAGAGAAAAAAAGCATTCAGGAAGTACAAGGATCACAGAAGGAACAGGACAGAGAACTGTATCAGTTAAAGCAAAGGAAGCTGGAAGGCAGTCAGAACAGCAAAGGCCCAAACCGAGGAAAAGATAGCCAACTCAGTTAAAAGGGGATAAAACCTTTTATATAGGTACATCAGGCGAAGGAAGACCAAGGGAGGGATAGTGAGGCTTAATAAAGGGAGGGAGGGTGGGCAGAGGGTGACTGTGAAAAGGCAGAGATACTAAACAAATATTTTCTCTCAGTATTTACAAAGGAAGAGGGGGAGGTACCTAAAACAAACAGTAGAAACACTCTGGATACAGAAGTTGATACCAGTCCATTTACAGAAGAAAGGGTTCTGAAAGCACTCTTAAAATTGAAGGTGGACAAAGCAATGGGGCCTGATGGGATTCATCCCAGAGTTCTAAAAGAACTAAGGGTAGAACTAGTGACACCACTGACTACCCTCTTTAACAAATCATGGGAGGATGGGGTGGTACCCGAGGACTGGAGGAGGGCAGATGTGATTCCCCTTCACAAAAGTGGGAGCAAGGCAGAAGCAGGAAACTACAGACCTGTTAGTTTAACCTCAGTGGTAGGAAAATGATGGAATCACTTCTGAAGGAAGAATTGTTAAATATCTAGAGGCCAGAGGGCACAGGACCCAAGGCAGCATGGATTCTACAGGAAGGTCATGCCAGACAAATCTGATAGATTTCTTTGACTGGGTGACCAAAGTAGTTGATCAGGAGAGGCTGTGGACATGGCCTACCTAGACTTTAGCAAGGCATTTGACACAGTCCCACAAAAAGATTAATATACAAGTTAGCCAGCCTGGGAGTGGGTCCCAAGATGACAGCTTGGGTAAAGAATTGGCTGGAGAATAGGACACAGAGGTAATAGTAAATGGGTCACTCTGAAAAAAGAGGGTTAGTAGTGGGGTACCGCAGGGTTCAGTATTAGGACCAGTCCTCTTCAATGTCTTTATAAGTGACATTGCAGAGGGACTGGAAGGAAAAGTATGTCTCTTTGCAGATGACACAAAGATCTGCAACAGAGTTGATGCACAAGGTGGAGTGGAAAGGATGAGAAGGGACCTGGCAAGGTTAGAGGAATGGTCAAATGTATGGCAGCTTAGATTCAGTGCTTAGAAGTGCAAGGTAATGCACCTGGGAAACAAAAACCCAGGGGAAGAGTACACAGTGGGGGGTGAGATACTAACAACAACAAAAATGGAAAGGGACCTGGGGGTAGTCATATCAGATGACCTAAAGGTGGGCAAGCAATGTGAGAGGAGCGCAAGGAGGGCTGGGGATACTGGGATGCATAGGGAGAGGCATCACCAGTAGAAAACAGGAAGTTATTATCCCTCTGTACAGACAGCTAGTGAGACCCCATCTGGAGTACTGCGTGCAGTTCTGGAGACCCAATCTCCACAAAGACATAGACAGGATGGAAGCTGTCCAGAGGAGGGCAACTAAAATGGTGCAGGGTCTGCACCGGAAGACATATGAAGAGAGACTTAAGGAGCTTAATATGTATAGCCTCGAGGAAAGGAGGGAGAGGGGGGACATGATAGAAACTTTCAAGTACCTCAAGGGAATCAACAAAGTCCAAGAGGGTAGCATCTTTTCAAAAAGAGTGTGTAAGAACAAGGGGGCAATTTGAAGATAGAAGGGGGCGGCTCAGAGGTAATTTAAGGAAGTATTTTTCACAAGAGAGGGTGGTGGATGTATGGAACGGCCTTCCAGAGGAGGTTGTGGAGTCACAAACAGTGGTGGAATTCAAGCATGCATGGGACAGTCATAAGGCAATTCTAGGGGGTAGGGGTAGGAAGAAGTAGGCTGCTGGTTAACTAGGATCTGCAGCTTATCCATCAGGTAGGGAAATGGGCAGACTGGGTGGGCCAAGCGGTCCTTATCTGCCGTCAAATTCTATGTTTCAATGTGCAACTGTCACTTTAAATCTAGTATATTTAATGGTGTTGGTATTTTGGTTGTGTTATTCCTATGATTAAGTGCTAGGTGGCGCGAAACGCATTAGGACACTCATTTTGTATTACTGGAGGAGGTGGGCAGCATGTATGGATTGTGGCAGCCTTGTGCTATATGAATAAATAAATTCTGAAATAGCACATATTATGGTTTTTGGCTTCCCTTTTGTGCAGTGTTAGCACATTGTTCGGATCCGTAAGTTCTGTTATGGTGCTCTGCTGGATTTACTGGTGCTGGCAATAATATTTTTTCATCTATACGTGTTGGACGCTGAGCACAGGACCCTGGTGCGGACCTCAACTTTTGCTTATCCAGACATTGAGGTAATCTCGAAGCTGTGGCCTGCATTTTGTGAACTGGACTCTGACCCAACTCATCTCCTAGTGGGATGTGTCGAGTCCGTTGGACCAGTGTTCGCTGAGATAGTCTGGTGCTCGATCTCAGAGGGGTTCTTCCCTGATGCCTTGAAGAGGGCATTGGTGAAGTGACTTCTGAAGAAACCATCTCTCGACCCTGACGTCTTTTGGCGAATTATTGACCTATCTCCAGCCTCCCATTTCCGGGGAAGGTTGTCGAGAAAGTGGTAGTTTTACAGCTTGAGCCTCAGCTTGCTGCCTTTGACATCTATAAGCCATTTCAGTTTGGATTTAGGACTAGGCATGGCACCGAAATGGCATTGGTCAGGGTGCAAAATGACCTCCTCAGGGTGAGAGATGGAGGAGACCGGTCAATTCCTGTTCTCCCAGATCTCTCCTCAGCATTTGACACTGTGGACCACATTATGCTTCTTTTTCTTTTTATATTCACTACTTTTGCCCCTTCTCTCTCCACCTCTGTACCTCTCTCTCTCTCTCTCCCCCTCTCCCTCTCTCTGGATCCCCCAAGGTACCTGGACTGGGCTCTGCCTACTCCCGTGACTTCTGTTGGTACCATTCCTCCATGTTGGCTTGGTTTACCCCCCAGCAGGGAAGGAGAGAGCAGCTCCCCATTCCACTACTCCTTACCTGCAAGTGTCTTCATCAGGTGGCTGGCCAATATCGTCCGGTTTCAGTCATGTGGTACCGGGGTCCATCACCGGGTCAGCTGTGGGCTTTTCCTTGTAACACCCATCCCCTGAGGAGCCAACACATACAGAGGACCAAGGAGTACAAGCACGCATTACATGCAAGCGCTCCGTAACTCGGCCAGCATCTTCCCCTCCCACAGCGTACTCCAGCTGCACCTCCACTCATGGTCACCGAGATGGCAGTATTGCAGTGGGGATGTCACCCTCTCTTCCTAGAGGAGCATCTCCTGGGATGCTCGTCCCCACCCCAGCTGGCCTTGACGACCCGAGTTCTCTCCGAATCTGGGTCAATGGCACCGCAAGCGGTAGTGCTACAGTTGCACCGGCAGGCCAGTCGCACATTGTGCTTCTTGATTGCCTTAGAGAGTATTGTGGACTCACCAGTACTGTTATCAACTGGTTTCAGTCCGATCTCTCGGGCAGGATGCAACAAGTAGTATTGGGGAACTTCTCGTCCTGCCTGAAACCACTCATCAGATGTTACAGTCTGGGTTTTCACTGCTGTGCAGATGATATCCAGCTGTATATGTCTTTTGCCCCGAGGACAAATAACACCATAGAAGTGCTAAATAAATGCCTGGCCTTGAGCCAAGACTGGATATTCCTTAATTGGCCATGACTGAACCTCGGCAAGACAGAGGTACTTATGGCCGAGCCTGATCACCAGTGTGATGTGGCTGCCATAGGTTTAGAAATAGGGTTGTTCCTTGCCCCTACTCTGTTGGTGGCTACTTCTAGGGTGAGAAATCTGGGCATTATCCTTGGTGACAGTTTGATGCTTGAATTTCCGGTGTCAGCCCTCATCCAGAGTGGTTTTTACCACTTAAGGAATATTGCACGGGTTAAGCCCCAAGTTCTGCCTGGTGACTTGCCCGCACTGGTAGATGCCTTTGTCACATCAAGGCTAGACTACTGCAGTGCTCTTTACTTTGGGGTCAGTGGAGGGGACCTCCGTCGGCTGCAGCTGGTGCAGAACACAGTGGCCAGGTTGCTGATGGGTCTTTCTAGACATAATCATATGGCCTTGGTCCTGCATGACCTGCACTGGCTGCTTGTCAGATGGAGGATCATCTTCAAGGCAGGCTTGCTCACCTATAAGGCCTTATACGGACTGGACCCTGGCTAAATGAGTGATCTCCTGACCCCTGCCATCCCAGTGTGCTCACTCCGTTCCTCCACCGAGGGTCTTCTAGTGGTTTCTAGGGCCAGGCTAAAAACCTTGGGAGACTGAGCATTTGAGGTTGACAGCCTGGCCCTCTGGAACTTGCTTCCCAGATCTTTGAGGGAGGCTCCATCGGTGGAGGCTTTTAAAAGGGGTCTTAAGGCACACCTTTTTAATCAAGCATTTTTAATTAATGTATTGATTTTACTGTAATTTATTCTTAATGTTAATTGCTGATAATTATTGACCCTGTTTTTATTTGTAATATGTAATGTTGTATGTCCTTGCTTTACCTTGCAAGGCACCCAGAGCCTCAGGGATTGGGCATGATATAAATAAAATACTTCTTTACTGGGAGACACCCTTGAATTAGTGGTAAAATACAAATACCGTGGAATATGGACTGACAATAAACTGTCCTTCACTACCCATGTAGAGGCATTATGTAAAAAGCTGCAGGTTAGATTTGGTATTTACTTACAGAAATAAGCGCTGCTTCCTGTACAATTTCTGCAAACGCCTGGTCCAGGTCACCCTCCTGCCAAATCTAGACTATGCTGACCTAATGTACAGCCACTGTTCTGTCACCTGTCTGGCCCAGTTAGAGGTGCTCTGTCACAGAGCACTGATGTTTATTACGGATGCAGGGCCTAGGGCTTATTTCTGTGTTATATATGACACAGTCAATTGTCCCTCCTAAACTACTGGGAGACTACTAAATCTGTATATATTCACACACAAGGTCCTTCTAAAAGATCTACCAAGATACATCACCAAACTCTTCCATCTATTTAGCAACAGTTGCTTCCATCGAAACAATAACTACATACTCCTGGACATTCCTAAACATGCTACATCAGTAGGAAAACCTGCAATCAGTTGTCTCATCCCCACAGTATGGAACTCGTTGTAAGTCTCCTTAAAATTCACCTCATTGGTCAGATCCAGCACCTTTAGAGCGCACATGGAAGATTTTTGTACTGAGACCTGTGCCTTTGGCTAGGTTATACACCCTTAGCCCCTTCCAGTCTGGTTACATGCACATCCACTCCATCTTCCCTGCTCCGTTTCACAAACCACATCCACACCACTATGGACAAAGGTCATCTCACCTTGGCAATTTTCGTTGACCTCGCTAAAGCTTTCAATTCAATCTCCCACAGTCTCCTTCTAAATAAACTTACTTTCGATAGTCTCTCCCTCTCCTCCATGGACTGGTTCAGATCTTATCTCTCTGACAGGAACCAATTCGTGCAAGTAGATCAATCCAGGTCCTCCACCCTCCCAATTCATGCAGGTGTCTGCCAAGTTTCTATCCTGGGCCCCACTCTTTTTCTCTTATTTTTGTGAAAGATCTCCCCTCCTCATGTGCACCTACACAAGTACACATGTATGCCGACGACACCATCATATTTGCCTTCGGCTCCTCCCTCTTCACAGTCCAGTCAGCCCTGCAAGCCATCTTTTCAAGTGCCCTCAACTAATTCAAGGCAAACCACCTCAACTGTAACACAAAAAGACAGTTGCTATGGTTTTCGGCTCAGCCCATAGGCTGGCCAAGATCTCATCACCTCCTACTTTCTTCTCCCCTGGACGAGGCAAAGTTAGACACTGTGCAGTCATTTAAATACCTGGGAGTCTGGCTGGACCCTAAGCTTGACTTCTCCCCAAACTTCGATTATATCCACTCCAAACTTCGGGGCAAACTGGGAGCCTTGCACCAAATAAAGGACTGTCTCTCCTGCCCAATCCGCAAAGAGCTCGTATCCAAACTTATCCTCCCCGCAATTGACTACTCTGCATAGTCTACAGCTTGGTTCCTCAATTGTCTCTTGCTAAGTTAGATCCCCTGTTCAATGCTTTCTGTCGGTTTGCCTTTTATCACCCTTTCTGAACCCATCATTGTTCCCTATACTCTGCTCTTGCCCTCCCCTCTCTTGCAAACCAGCATCTGCAAATTGTGCCACCTTCATCGGTAAGTTCTGGTTCTCAGCCCTCCCCCTCATCTCTCCTCCCTCCTTTTCCCCTCATGCACATCAGGCTACTCTCTTAGAACCCATGACTCAATCTCTTTTAATCTCCAATACCCTCACTCACAAGCAGGCAAAGCTGCTTTGTCCTTTAGGCTCACTGATCTCTGGAATCGTCTTCCTCACTCTGTCTGCCAAACACCCTCTCTTGTCACGCTAAAACAACAACTAAAGCTCCTCTCACCCACCCAGCAACTGCTCCCCTACTAGCTCCCCTTGATCCCACCCACCCTCTTTTTTCCCTTCCTGTCTCTCCCTTTCTCTCACTCCTGACACTCTGTGCCTATCTGCCTTGCTCTCCCCAGCATTTTCCCTGTAGACCTTTCTATTTAAAATCTCCCTATTCCCCTAATATCCCCTTACTGTTTACTTGTACCAGTCCATACTTCCTTGAAAATCTCTACTCTCGTTTTGTTATACAAGTTTAACTGCCAGTGTAATACATGTCTGTACTTCAAAATTGCAAATTGTTCTACACGCAGTGTAAACACTGTTTACAAATAGCCACATTGTACTATTGCATTTTGAATATGTTACCTCAACTATGTAACTTCATTGGATGTTTGCCAATATTGTATGTTTTTGCTTTACTGTATCCACGAGTGCTTAAATTATTGCATTTTCTCTGATCATGTTAAATCTCTCTCCCCCCTTCCCTGGGTCACACCTGGAAACCAGCCTCGGCTCGGTGTAACTTTCCTGGTTACCAAATTTTAAATAAATAAATATGGCTGCCAATTGTTACTAATTACATAGTGAGGTCGCCACTCTGATCGCTGCTTGAATTCAATGAACTGATTTATATTTGTATGTTTTGCTTTATCTAGTATTCCTTGCATTCTGTATCATTGCTGCAAATTTGCATATTTATATTTGACAGCAATACGAATTTCAGTGTATCAGTTTTTCTCTTTGTGAATACTGTTCTACGGTTTTTATACTTATGTATCCCATACCATTGCCTTAAACCATGTATGCTGTCCTACCAGGACCTCCTTGTAAATGAGCAGCTCAGCAAAACCTGTTCCTAGTGAAGAAAATAAATACAAATTTGAAAGGGACTCCCCTGCTGTATCCTGTTCACCCCCATGAGGTACTTATAGGTCTCTATCATGTTTCTTCTCGCTCTCCTTTCTTCCAAGGTGCACATGTTGCGATCACTCAGTCTGTCTTTGTAGGGCTTTTGATGCATACCCCATTTTAGTTGCCCTCGTCTGGACTGCCTCCGCCCGGTCTAGATCCTTTCAGAGGTGCAGCCTCCAGAACTGGACACAATACTCCAGATGGGATCTCACAAGTGAGCAATACAGTGACAACACCACCTCCCTTCGACTGCTGGAGATACTTCTCCCTATGCATGCTAGCATCCCACTGGCCCTACCCACTGCTTTGTCACACTGCCCTGCCACTTTGAGGTCATTAGATATGATAACTCCATGGTACCTTTCCTGCTTAGTAACTGTCAGTTCCTCTCTCCATCCTAGACTCAGCTCTTGGATTCCCATACCCAAGGTGCATGATTTTGCACTTTTGGCATTGAACCCCAACTGCCATGTTGTTGACCACTCCTCACATTTCTCAAGGTCCCTATGCATTATCTCCACCCCCTTCAGAGTGTCCACTCTAATACAGATTTTGGTGTCATCTGCAAAAAAAGCATACCTTCCCTTCTGGTTCTTCTGCAATGTCACTTATGAAGATATTGAAGTGGCCCAATCCCAGTACTGAGCTCTGCAGCACCCCACTGGTCATTTTCCCCTCATTAGAGTGAGTGCCGTTAATTACTATCTTCTGCTGCCTGTCCATTAACCAGTTCCTTATCCAGTTCACCACTTTGGATCCCATCCCAAGGTTGCTCAACTTCTTTGTCAGTCTTCTGTGTGGCACAGTTCTGAAGGCCTTGCTAAAGTCCAGATAGGCCATGTCCACTGCCCTACCCTGGTCTGTTTCCCCTGGTCAACCAGTTGAAGAAATCAGTCAGATTTGTCTGGCATTACCTCCTTATGTGAATCCATGGTGCCTTTGGTCTTGTAGCCCATTGGATTCAAAATACTCTACCAACCTTCTTTAACAGGGTTTCTGTTAATTTCCCCACCACTGATGTGAGACTAACAGGCCTATAGTTGCTAGCCTCCTCCCTGCTGCTACTCTTATGCAGAGGGACAATATATGTTCTTCTCAGAAACCACACCCGTTTCCAGTGAACTGTTGAACAAGGCCATCAGTGGGGCAACTAGCACCTCCCTGAGTTCTTTTAGTACCATTGGGTGTATCCTGTCTAGTCCCATAGCCTTGTCCACTTTCAGAGTTGTAAGTCCCTGCAGGACCTTTCCTCTAACAGTGGGCTTGTGTCCATCTCTCCCCCCCCCACTATAAAGACTGAGCAGAAGTACCTTTTTAGGATGTCTGTTTTTTCTTAATCCTCTTCAGCACAGTCTTCCCCTGTAGCCCTCCTTATCCTCACTGTCCCTCCCCTTGCCTTCCTCTTCTCACATGTGTACCTGAAGAAAGTCTTATCCCCTTTAGCTACCCTTTGGCTATCTTCTCCTCTGTCTGCACATTTGCTCCCCTCACAGATGTTCCTTCTTCTCTCTCTCTGTTTTAATTGGTATACCCCCCTGTTTTCCTCTCTGTGTGGTTCCTCATACTTCCCAAATGCCACCCTTTTCTCCTCACCACCTTGGCCACTTGCCTAGAGAACCATAACCGTCAATTTTTCGTTCTGTTGTTACTCACTTCACATGGAGGCTGTTTGCCTTAATTATGCCCTCCCTTGTTTTTTTTCCCACTGTACCTCTACCCCTCCTTGGCAATCCCCCCATGAGGCAGTTTCTGAGGAAGTCTCCCATTTCTTTAAAATCTGCCCTCCTAAAGTCCAGCACTTTTCCTGGACTCATGTGGTTTGCCTCTTTTCCCATTTAATGTTAAATCACACTGTATGATGATCACTAGTATCTCAGAGACTGTCCACTTTGACGTCTGCAATGCCATCCCTGTTTGTAAGCACTAGGTCCTGCACTGCTGCATCCCTAGTGGGTTCATTGACTAGCGGCCTAAGAAAAGCCCCTTGTAGGGAGTCAAGGATGGCCCTGCTCCTTGCTGAAGCTGCAGTTGGAAGACTCTAGTCCACATCTGGAAGATTGAAGTCCCCAACTAGCAGCACTTCCCCCTTACTTGCCATCCTAATGATGGCTTCCCCAAGTGCTTTATCGAACTCCTTTCCATGTGCTGCAGGTCTGCATACCACCCGTGTATGGACAAAAGCCCTAGTTCCTGCCTCCAGGATGACTCACAGCACCTCCTGCCCTTTTTTCCCTCTGTGTGCCCCTGTACTTCCTTGGCCTAAATGTAAATGTACAAAGTGTGTGAAGAGTTTCCCAGACCAACTGATGATTAGTAAACATAAATTTAGAGAACATCAGCAGATTTACAAAACAAAGTGGGCTCATTCAACAATAAAACCTTTTCAATCCACCACCCCTTAGAAAGAGTTTTACTCAGCTGAAAAATCTTTAATGCGGACAGATCCAAGCACAGGAAAAGCCTTTTAAATGTACTGACTATATCCCATATAAATAAATTATAGAACATCTCTTTTTCCTCTATTTCCAGACCTCAGATCTGCCAACTGTGAGAAGGATCAACAATCAGAGTGTCCTTCCCCCCAGCAGAGCCTCACAGGAGAGAGGAGCTTTAAATGTAATGAGTGTGAAAAGAGTTTTCCAGATCAGCTGACATTTATTAAACACAAGTTTGGAGAACATCAGTGGATTCTTAAAACAAGGAGGTCTCACAGAACACAGAAATCTTTTCAGTCTGTCACCCATGGGAAAAGTTTTACTCAATTGGGAAATCTTTCATTACGCGGGCAGATCCAGACAGGACAAAAACCTTTTAATTCTGTTGATTGTGATAAATGTTTTCCATATAAATCAAAATTTACTACACATCAGCTTATTTATGCTAGATTGAAGCTGAAGTATTTTCACTCTAGTAGAAGTTTAAGATGGAATGTTGGAGTGTCAGACCATAAGAAGGTATACACAGGAGAAACTTCTTTTCAGTGCAATGTTTGTGGAAAGCTTTTCTCAAGAAAATCAGAGCTTACTGCACATGAACTGATTCACATGGGAAAGGAATATTGGAAATGTACTGCTTGTGGGAAGAGTTTTACTCTAAAGGAAAGCCTCTTAAGCCATCTTTGCATAGATACTGGTAAGACACCTTTTAGCTGTGCTTATTGTGGTCAGTCTTTCACAAGTACCTCATGCCTTAATAAACATCAGAAGATTCACACTGAGTACAAAGGAGAGAAACCATTTAAATGTACTGATTGTGGGAAGAGTTTCACAAGGAACTCTTGTCTTACTACCCACCGACGGATTCACACAGGAGAGAAACCTTTTAAATGCACAGTCTGTGGGAAGTGTTTTACACAAGCGTCACATCTCTCAGGGCATCAGCAGATTCATCCAGGAGGGAAACCTTTTAAATGTACTGATTGTGGGAAGAGTTTCAACCATAAATCAAATCTTGCTACCCACTTGCGGATTCATACAGGAGAGAAACCATTTCAGTGCTTTGATTGTGATACAAGTTTTAGCCATAAATCAACACTAACTGCTCACTTGCGGATTCATACAGGAGAGAAACCTTTTCAATGCACTGATTGTGGGAAGTGTTTTACACAACGGTCTCATCTCTCATACCATCAATGCATTCATCCAGGAGACAAACCTTTTAAATGTACTGATTGTGGGAAGAGTTTCACAAGGAAATTTTCTCTTACTAGCCACCAACAGATTCACAATGGAGAGAAGCCATTTAAATGTACTGATTGTGGGAAGAGTTTCACAAGGAACTTTTCTCTTACTACCCACCGACTGATTCACACAGGAGAGAAACCTTTTAAATGCACAGTTTGTGGGAAATGTTTTACACAAGCGTCACATCTCGCCGAGCATAAGCAGATTCACCCAGGAGGGAAACCTTTTAAATGTACTGACTGTGGAAAGAGTTTCAGCAATAAATCAAATTTTACTACCCACAGGCAGATTCATACAGGAGAGAAACCATTTCAGTGCTCTGATTGTGGTACAAGTTTTAGCCATAAGTCAACTCTTGCTACCCACCAACGGATTCACACAGGAGAGAAACCTTTTAAATGCACAGTTTGTGGGAAGTGTTTTACACAGTCTTCTCATCTCTCAGAACATCTGCGGATTCACCCAGGAGGGAAAACTTTTAAATGTACTGAATGTGGAAAGAGTTTCAACCATAAATCAAATCTTGTTACCCACTGGCGGATTCATACAGGAAACAAACCATTTTACTGCTCTGATTGTGGAACACATTTCAGCCATAAGTCAACTCTTGTTTCCCACCAGCGGATTCACACAGGAGAGAAACCTTTTAAATGCTCTAATTGTGGGAAAGGTTTTACACAACGATCACATCTCTCATACCATCAATGCATTCATCCAGGAGACAAACCTTTTAAATGTACTGATTGTGGGAAGAGTTTCACAAGGAAATTTTCTCTTACTAGCCACCAACAGACTCACAGTGGAGAGAAACCTTTTAAATGTACTGACTGCGGGAAGAGTTTCACAAGAAAATTTTCTCTTACTACCCACCAACAGAGTCACACTGGTAAGAAACCTTTTAAATGCACGGTTTGTGGGAAGTGTTTTACACAAGCATCACATCTCTCACAGCATCATCAGATTCACCTGGGAGGGAAAACTTTTCAGTCATGAATCAAATCTTCCTTAACAGTCTCAGAAGAGCTCAGCACCTTGGTCTCCACCAAAGCAAAAGCAAACACACTGAATTGCGTCAAGCATAATCACTTTTTATTATTCAAACATGGTAGTAACAGTTAAAAGGACTGCTTCTTCCCTCAGCTAAACTTTTTTTGCCTATCGTCGAAGCACAAGTAAGGAAGCATAGGAAAAACCAGGAGCAGTTGTAAAATTCGCAACAAGTTATTTATTAAGAACAGTAAAATAAAAAAAAATTGTTCAGTATAACTGTTTACAAAGGCAGTATAAACAGAGAAAGTCCATCTGGATTTCTTCTCAATTTGTAGTCTCAGTCTCTCTCTGTTTCTGTGTCTCTCTTGCAAGAAATTACAGCTCTGTTTTTATAAGTCTTTGCAACCCCTGCTCATTAAGAAAACAGCGTGCTTTTCACACAGTGTTCTTGTAAATTTCAACAAGTGTAGCAAAAGAATATTATGACCCAGAACTGACCTCTTGTGTACATCTTCTGCAAGAGGCTTAAGAATTGCATCTCAGGTTAACACCTTGAGTTCCAAATAGCTTTGGAATCATTTCAACAGTGTAACTATATACGGTTTTAGCTTTGCAATTATTTCAACAGTATAACTATATACAATTTCAAACAAATGAAACCCAGTATAAATTACATTTCCACAAAATGATTCACACATATTTTTATACCAGCAGATATGCCAGGGGGAAGAAAAGACCAAACAGAAAGTGAGGGTAGAGAGATAACAAGAGGCAGAGAATTGCAAGACTGTCGGGGTGATCAAGTCCTAGGTCTCACAAGAAGATTTGTTGCGCAACCAGACAGAGAAGAGACAGAAAAGGAGAGAATAGAACATATCCTTGCATTTAAACTCTTTCTCCAGAACAACTGGGACATGGCCCTATTAAACCCTATCACAGTGCCTCACCAAACGCTTTCTCAAAGCCTTAAGAAAGCGCTTGGTGAGGCGCAAAAACATTTAGCTGAAGGAGGGAGTAGTCATTTTACCTGTTACTACCATGTTTGAATAATAAAAAGTGATTATCCTGGATGCAACTCAGTGTGCTTGCCTTTGCTTTGGTGGAGACCAAAGGGCCGAGCTCTTTTGAGACTGTAAGTGAAACATATGTTGCTTTGGCACTGGTCCTTGCTGTTTCGAGCTACCTCATTTTGACTGATAATGAACCAAATCTTGCTACCCACTGACAGATTCATGCAACAGAGAAACCATTTCACTGCTCTAACTGTGGGATGAGCTTTGGCTATTGGTCAACTCATATTACTCACCAGTGGACTTACACAGGACAGAAGCATTTTCAATGCTCTGATTGTGTGAAATGTTTTACAAGTGGTCACATCTTTCACCCAGGAGGGAAACCTTTTAAATGTACTAATTGTAGAAAGAGCTTCAACCATAAAATCAAGCCTTTCTGCCCACTGGCGGATTCATACAAGATAGAGACCATTTCACTGCTCTGATTGTGGAATGAGTTTAAGCCATAAATCAATTGTTACCCATCAATGGTTCCACACAGGAGTGAAACCTTTTTAAATACTCTGTGGGAAGTATTTTACACAATGGCCACATATTTCAGATAACTTGTAACCTGAGTATTGCATGGGTAGACTAGATAAAGATGTTTCATAGTATACCACACTCTTGGATCCTTGAATGCCTAGAAATATACAGAATCTACCACATTCTGATAAACTTCATCAAAATCACCATGAGAACATGGTATACTGCCCTGCAGCTAAACCATTTTAAAGGCCAAAGTATCATTACAAACATCAGAGTTCAGGGAGGAATATTTCAAGAAGACTTGCTGTTCTGTCTTGCCGTCAACCCACTAGTTAGTTTGAAAGTTTATTTGATCAGCACAAGTCATTTCAAAAGACAACAAAACATTACAATACAAAAAGAGACAAAATCCAATAACATTAAATAATCATTCATAACCGTAGCATAGGCACCAACATATGAGCTTCAGAAAAAAATTACTTAAATTGCATTTCATTCATAGAGCGGCATTTACCATTTATAGTTCAGTAGATTCCTGAGTTCTTCTTATTTTAATTGCAGCATTTCAAAAGTGTGCATATTTCATAGTTAGGGCCATATCATTACCAGATAACAATTAATTTGTTGTATTGGAGGGTGCATCGAATTTGCAAAAGATGATCCCAACCATTTTCTGCGAATACCATTGTATACAGGACAAAGCATCATACCATGAACCTTGTCTTCAGGCACACAGATTCTAAAATTACACAAAGCTGCTGCATAGGAAACTGATTTTCAAGCAAACCTTGTTTGGAGAACATTTGAATCCAGCATCTTAAACCTAAACCATGTAAAAGCGTTCCTTAACAATGGACATGCAAGATTAGTACAGTATATCAAATTGGTTTGTAATATGACAGTAAACAGACAAAAAAATACAAAGTGATTGGAGCAAATGCAACACGTGACAAAAGTTGGACACAACATTAATTATTGGTAATGCCCACTTCAACATGGCAATAATCCCCACTACAAACTACAGTACCGCATCTCACCACAAGAAATGCACGATGTAGCAGTGCCACAAAGGCATGACACAAATAAAAGCGCCATAAAGAACCCATGTAAAAACATTATAAAATGCCATTTGAGTATCCCACCCACCTAGTTGTCACTGAGGATTGCAAAAATGTGACTCGGAATAAATATGGACCGTGGAAACCACAAGCCAATGGGTCAGAGAATCACAGCAGCAATCAGGAGAAATGTAAAAGAAAAGGAAATGTTAAAATCAATGAAAAATAATGCATGAAACCAAGATTTAATAAGTTTAGCAAAAGAATTCCAATGTTTACATGTTAAAATTTGTAAAAGTTGTACTTCGGAGCGGTTCTCCTAAGTTCCGTGTGATGTCTGCAGACGTGGAAAGATTCCCAGAATGCACTGGATTTCACAAATGCCATCGATCACAGGAAGCAATCTGTGTCTGCCTGCATCGAATAAGAAAAATGTTTAAGAGCAAAAGGTAAAGAAAACAACAATTTCTGTATTTGTGCACCACAAGAACAATAATTAGCATTTCACAAATGTTAACACATTACTATGTTACTGAAAGTGTAAACCAGAGTTCAAATGACGAGCAGTGTGTGTTTACATGTTTCCCTTCCGTTAGTAAACTGTTACATATATTAAAAACTTAGTCTGTTTTCTGTTTCTGTCCTAGTAAGCACCAATTGTTCCGTGAAACTGTCATGTTACAAGCGCATTAAGCCATTCCAAAGGAGGCTTCTACTGGGGATTTAATGCATGGTTGGGTGGTTGTAAGCACAACCCCCATGCATTAACTCCCCAGTAGAAGCCCCCTTCATTGTGGCTTAATGCTTGCATACTTTGCAACAAAGACTCAATCAACAGCTGGGATGCCTTGCCTGAAAGATGGTAAATGGACAAGTACCAGCTAAACTGAAATTATTGGTAGAAAGACCAACATTGTCAAATATCTAAACTAGATCGATAGATCACTTCTATTTAAAATTACCCAAGTGTTCAAAAAATGTTGGGCAAACAGCTTTTTATTACACAGTTAGTACTTAACTGGAATTCTTTACCCGTGCCTATTAGAAGTCCAGCAAATTATAAATCTTTTGTTATAGCCTTAAGAAATGTTAGCAGTACAGTACTATGGATACTTGTAATGGGCAGTAATTGCTGTACTTTTTTTAAGCATGAAAGTAATGATCTTCAGTCCTCTTTATTTATTATTTGTCTATGTTGTTATATGTTATTGTCTCTCTGTTGTTTGTACCGTGTCCATGGTTGCCTATGAAAATGGGCATTTACTGTCCATAGGCTTTCATTTTAAAATAAAATGAAATTAAATAGTCCTCAAGTTTATGACTTTTTGCTCTCTTGTCTGTCTATAAACCCTAGCCTTGCTGTTATGATTCTACACCCTTTACTGGGTCAACAATTGTTATCCCTGATGATGTTATATCTCAGTGATCTCCTGTACTACTGTATTTACCATGTATTTGTTTGGAAACCGTATTTTGTAAACTGTATGTACTTACCCATTTGTATATTGAACTCTCGTGGGTCGTGCTTGAAAATAGGCAGGATTGTTGCCTAATGCACTTACCCAGTTACCAAAAGCTAATAAATAAATAAATAATACACCATGGACTAAATGTATATACCATGAGATGTTCTAAATCATTTGCTGTTTCCAAATCCTTTAATGATTCCTTGAGTAATTTACAGTAAGCATCATGTATAGAAAAACCCATTTTTTATAGTCCCATAAAATACTGCAGATACATTGGGTTCTGAAAGAATTGCAACCAGATGCTTCAGCCGGCTGTGGTCTATTGATTATTTTGTTAGGTTTTCCATCATTCTTAATACCAAGGCAAGGAGTCGATCTCTATTCATAAGGACTGGAAGGAAAAGTATGTCTCTTTGCAGATGACACAAAGATCTGCAACAGAGTTGATGCACAGGGTGGGGTGGAAAGGATGAGAAGGGACTTGGCAAGGTTAGAGGAATGGTCAAATGTATGGCAGCTTAGATTCAATGCTAAGAAGTGCAAGGTAATGCACCTGGGAAACAAAAACCCAGGGGAAGAGTACACAATGGGGGGGTGAGATACTAACAACAACAAAAATGGAAAGGGACCTGGGGGTAGTCATATCAGATGACCTAAAGGTGGGCAAGCAATGTGAGAGGGCAGCAAGGAGGGCTGGGGGATACTGGGATGCATAGGGAGAGGCATCACCAGTAGAAAACAGGAAGTTATTATCCCTCTGTACAGACAGCTGGTGAGACCCCATCTGGAGTACTGTGTGCAGTTCTGGAGACCCAATCTCCACAAAGACATAGACAGGATGGAAGCTGTCCAGAGGAGGGCAACTAAAATGGTGCAGGGTCTGCACCAGAAGACATATGAAGAGAGACTAAAGCAGCTTAATATGTATAGCCTCGAGGAAAGGAGGGAGAGGGGGGACATGATAGAAACGTTCAAGTACCTCAAGGGAATCAACAAAGTCCAAGAGGGTAGCATCTTTCAAAAAAAGAGGTGTGCAAGAACAAGAGGGCACAATTTGAAGATAGAGGGGTGGCTCAGAGGTAATTTAAGGAAGTATTTTTTCACAGAGAGGGTTGTGGATGCATGGGCGGCCTTCGGAGGAGGTTGTGGAGTCAAAATCAGTGGTGGAATTCAAGCATGCATGGGACAGTCATAAGGCAATTCTAGGGGGTTGGGGTAGGAAGAAGTAGGCTGCTGGTTAACTAGGATCTGCAGCTTATCCAGTTGGTAGGGAAATGGGCAGACTGGGTGGGCCAAGCGGTCCTTATCTGCCATCAAATTCTATGTTTCTATGTTTCTATTTTGCTTATACATAACCAATATGCATCTATACCTGACTTACTGTCTGGGGTTTAAACTAGCCTCCCCTAATTCAGCCCTTATTGAGCAGTCCAGAATACAGTTAGGAAGAGAGAGAATCTGTTGTTAAAATGTAACTCCCTTTCTACTAAATCAACATCATTAAACCCCCAAAGCTCTGCAACATACAGGATTTTTGGTGTCCATCTACTAAGCAGCCTTAACAACTTGGGATCTTAAAATCTCTCCTCCATTGGACCACACCTTTGGAACTTTAAGCTGTCAACATCAGGACACTTAGAAACTTTGCTAGCCAGGGGCCACCCACAATGATGTACAGCATTTGAGACCTATATAATGTGGACAGCCCCAGCACTCCTCTGTTCCTTTTCCAACCATTAATCATCTTCATTGGATCTGCTGAGAAACATCGAAATAGCTGTTGCTGTTTTTATTATTTTCATGTGTTTGTGTATTTATCCTTCATTGTCTCTGCATGTCGCCAAAAACCAGAGAACCTTTTTTCCAATATTGTTCCTGCGGCTGCAAAATCTACAAGGATGACACTCGTCCTATTTTTGTGTGTTGTTTGGATCTGTCTCAAAATGGGAGGGCCTTGTGAGATCTGCCAGAGTTTCATCGAGGCTACAAGGCAATGCTAACCCAAAGCCTTAGATACTGTCCTCACCAAAAAAGCTTTGAAAGACATGGAACAGGCTGTGGGTTGCTTCTCCCTTGCTGTCAACTGAGAAACAGTCATCAAAGTCAAAAGACAAAGAAAAGTCATTGTCAAGGCCCTTCTCTTCTTCTGGCCATAAGTACAAAGATAAGTCTTCACCAGTGAGATTGAGGTCACCATTGAAATCAAGCATGTCCTCATTGGCACCCTCTCTGGTGGTGTTGACTACACCCCCACCCCACTGTTGATGAGACATCAAGGTTGGGGTTTGGCTTAGGCACTACCGTATCTTCTATGAATGGTACGATGCCACTGTTGTTGGGCTCTGACCCCTCAATACAGGTTTTCCTGGACTATTTTTTGAGGTGCTGTTGATTCCCAGGCTGTGCTGTCATCATTTTCAGACATGATATATCGCCATCTACCATTGATAAGTAAGACTGCACCAGGGCCTCAATCAACAGATTCCAGATGCATGCCAATGATTTCTTCTTCTCATCTGCCATCTATGTCGCTGGCTCCTTCTATGGATCCCATCATCGTTCATGATGATGAGGTAGAAAATAATCCTGACCTCATGGACATTGAGGGGGATTTGAAGGACGAATGCAGGGGTGAGAAGTAGTTTGAAGAAGGTAACTTGCCTTCTAGCTGCACCCTGTCATCTTGCAGTAAAGACTCTGTGGTTTATGCACCCAGGTCTCCCCTGGAGGACCCATCTTTTCAAGCTATGCTTCAGCAAATACAGTCTGTCATGGGTTTTGCTGTTGAGGAGGAAGTGTCCACTAAAAGGAATCTCATGGAACTTTTTGAAGATTCCTTCCACACCTTCAGCTATTATTCCTCCTCCTCTATATCCTGCTTTAGAGGATGTTAACTTGCTGCTTGGCATAGTCCCAATACCCTGCCTGTAGTTCCAAGGAAGGCTGTTTAACAGTACCCTGCTACATCTGTTAAGCCTTATTATGCTACATAGCCTGAAACTGACTAGTCATTATGGCTGCGTATGACCATTCTAGGCACATAGAGACATAAATACTTTAGCTCCAGATAAAGAATCCAGAAGGCTGAATATAATGGGCAAACGCACATATACCTCAGCATCCTTAGGCCTGTGGACTGCTAATTACCAGGCCAATATGATAATACTGTATGTCAGAATAGCTTATGGAAATCTGCATGTATTTCAGCATAGGCATTATCTGATGGTCCTACCGAAACTGACTTGCTTAAAACCATGTCAGTTGGTTCCAAAGTTAGTAAATATCTACTGTGTCCAGCATATGATGTGTCGGATGCCTCTGCCAGGGCTGCAGCCTCTGGTATCTGCATTAGACATCATGCCTGGATCAGGGTAGCTGGTTTTCCTACTGTTGTCCAACAGGCTGTTCTGAATGCTCCTTTCAGGGGCTCCAAACTGTTTGGTAATGATGTTGAAAATGCACTTAGTGACCTTCAGTCCTCCAAAATGACTTCAAGGTCTGTGAAGACCCTTTATCCTACACCCACCAGAGGATGTGGTAGAGGATCTTTTCTTAGGCCTGCTGGCATAGGTAACTGTACATACTGTCAGCAGTCCTGTGGTACAGGTGGTGGTACCCTCCCAGGTCCACTCCTCCCTGCCCATGCAAAACCACTCAAAGAGGAACTGGTCCCAGTGGCCCTGCTGACCGTAATACTGCCTGACTGTCTTCTGCCCCCCCCCACCTCAGCTATTGCCTCCAAGAGTGAGAGTGGCGGGGAAGGATCTTCCTACATCTAAAGTAGTGGAGGGAGAGCACTACAGATGAGTGGGTTAGAAATGTGGCATGCTCTGGAACTGATAGAAACTCATCCTGTTCATACCCAGTCCCATTCCTTTTACCCCATGGACCACTTGTCGCTTCTAAAAGGAGAAATCCAGACCCTATTTCAAAAACATGCTATCACAAAAACAGAAGTAGAATTTGATGGCATATAAGGACCATGTGGCCCACTCAGTCTGCCCATTTTTCCCCGTCTCTCCTATCCTGTCACCACAGAACCTACTTGATCTCTATCTCCCTGCCTTGCTTACAGCTAACATTCCCTTGTGCCTATCCCATGCATGCTTAAAGCCTACCACTGTTTTTACCCCCTAGCCTCTGTTGGAAGACTGTCACAGACATCCACCACTCTTTCAGGGAAGAATTACTTCCTCACATCTCTCCTAAATGTTCTGCCTTCCCGCTTCATTGCATGTCCCCTTGTTTTCATGCATCTTTTCCTCTGAAAAGTACTCCTTTCCTGTACTTTGTTTAACCCTGTGAAGTATTTGTTAGTCTCTATAATGTCCACTCTTACTCTTCTCTCTTGCAGGGTGTACATATTCTGGTCCTTAGTCTCTCCTTGTAGGGCTTTTGATGCAGTCCCTGCATCATTGTAGCTGCTGTCCTCTTCATAGCCTTCACCTTGTCTGTCCTTCCTGAGATGTGGTCTCCAGAACTGGACACAGTACTCCAGGTGGGGTATCGCTAGTGATCGATACCATGGCAACGCCACCTCCCTCCTCCTGTTGGTGGCATCTCTCCCTACCTCTGACCCCACCCACTGCCTTGTTGCACTGTCTCACCACCTTGAGATCATCAGAAATGATTACTTCCAGGCCCCTTCCCTGTTTGGTTACCATCGATACTGCTTCTCCCATTTTATACTCTGCCTCTGGGTTTGCACTTTGGGGTGAAGAACCCAAGGAGAGAATACTGACTGGGAGGGGTTAAGCTGGGGATTACTGAGGAGGAGAAGGACCTAGGGGTAATGATAACAGGGACCATGAACAACACTGCCCAGTGCAGGAGAGCAGCTACAAAAGCGAACAAAATGCTGGGGTGCATAGCGAGGGGGTTTTCATCCAGGTGAAGAGAGGTGATCTTGCCCCTCTACAGGTTGCTGAAAAGGCCACACTTAGAGTATTGTGTGCAATTTTGGAGGCCATATCTAAGGCATGATATCAGGCTACTGGAGGGGGTGCAGAGGAGGGCAACAAAGATGATATGTGGAATGGAGGGGAGAGACTGACAGCAGGCTGGGAGACCTGAATATGTACACCCTGGAGGATAGAAGGGATGGGAGACATGATAGAGACATTCAAGTATCTGAGGGGAATCAGTAAGGATGGGGCAGATGGGGTCTTTAAGTTAAGGAGGGGGGAGGGTCACTATGGGGCATGCACTAAGAATAGAGGGGGAAAGATTTAGGAAGGAAATGAGGAGACACTATTTCACAGAGAGGATGGCAGAAAAATGGAATGCCCTACCAGAATGGGTGGTATCATGTAAATCTGTGAACAGCTTCAAAAGGGAATGGGACAGGAAACAGGAGAGAGTAAGGGTGGGGGATGTGGGGGGTGGCAGCGGGATGACAAAGGGGAAGGGGTGGGGCAGCTGCAAACTAGGGGTGCTAGCTGTACACTCGAGCAGGCTTAGATAGACCGGGTGGTCTGTTTCTGCTGGTACATTTGTATGTTTGTATGTTCTGAGCCCAGGTGCATGATTTTGCACTTTTTCACATTGAAACCCAGCTGTGATGTCTTTGACCACTCCAGGAGTTTTTTCAGGTCTCTGTACATTCTTGCCACCTCTTCTGGAGTGTTTACTCTATTTTAGATTTTGGTGTCATCTGTAAAGAGAAATACCTTTCCTTTCAGTTCATCTGCAATGTCACTTATAAAGACCTAAGAGGACTGGTCCAAGTACTGAGCCCTGTGGCACCAGATGGTCACCCTCCCGGACTCTTCGTTCCTTTATGTCCTTACACCTGGAAGCCCTGTATGTTGTCTTCCCATACCTGGATGATTGGCTTCTCTGAATGCTGATCAGGGCTGCAATTCTGCAGACTTTGTACTGGACTTGCCAGTTGTTCGACTAATTGGATCTCCTGGTCAACAAACCCAAAGTGGTTCTAACCCCTCACCAATGCAGTTTAAGAGTGCTGCCTAGGTTCGGGTGAGCCTTCCATACTCTTGTGCTGACTCTAATTGCCCAGGCGATGCTAGTCGCTTCCAACACCATGGTCCTTGTTCGATCCATGCTTTGGCTCCTGAAAGTGGCCCTCTTCTAGGCCAGATTTGATTACTGTCACTGTCAGATTGCAGTGGAACCCCCTATCCCACCCCCTCTATGAGTGGGCCTGCAGTTGCAGGACCAGGGCAGTCTGTTGCAGCTGGATCTCCAGTCCTTCCAGCTACATACATGGCTCCTGAAGACATTATTGCCCTGCTTCAGGGTCTTCCAGGTGGCTTTGGATGTTCTGCTGGCAGTTCGTGAGCAGTCTGTCTGGCACACTTACACTCCGCAATATTCTCTCATTTTCTGGACCCATTTTTGTGTCCAGTGCTGTATGTCTCGGACTACCATCCAGTCTTATCGCAAATTAACCACTACTGGTTGTAAAAGGAAATCAATAAACTTTAGGTATTTTGAGTGTTTCAGCGAGTGACCCTATAACGGCTTGAAAAAACCACAATAGTAATGTTTCTTCTCAGGGGTCCCTCACTATGTTTTCAAGCATCAACTTCTCGTCAGAGAGTAATGCCCCAGAGATAAAGTGCCATGCCAATTATGGAACTTAGAATGAAGGTTCAAACTCTGCACTGGTACCATGCTTCACTACAGCCACCAATGTCAGCTTTGTTTCCATAGCGAGAGGGAGCTGTAACTACTAAAACTAGCTAAAAGGCTACCAGAAATTTCTAACAAATTCAAAATAGAATTTTGAAAAACACCAAACAAAATTAAGACAGACATTGAAAATATTAAGAACTTGTTCCCTAACAAGGCAGAAGCACAGAGTTCTATTCTAGATTCTTCATCGTTCCAAAGTGAACAGGAGATTTATTTATTTATTTAACTTTGATTGCGGGAAAGTACACTGGCAACAAAAGCCTTTTTCAGGCACAACCCAGGTGCAAAAGCACACAGTTGTAGTAGTACGTTAAACATCTACGTCCTGTGCTGGAGCTCAGAGACCTCAATCTGTACACTGAATACAAAAAGTTTCAAATGGTGTCTGCTAGCCCTGATTCCCCTCAGGCAAACAGGTGACTGGTGCTATTCACTGTACATAAGGGATGTATACCTTCATTTCAAGATCAGACAGTACCACAGGCAATACCTCCGCTTTATGCTGGAGTGCAGACACTATCATAGAAACATAGAAGTTGATGGCAGATAAGGACCGCATGGCCCATCCAGTCTGCCCATTTCTTTTTCTACCTTATAAATGTGCCATCGGCCTTTGCTCTGTCAGTGGCCTATCTATTCATACTCATTTGTATTGCTCCCTTATGCCTATCCCATGCCTGTTTGAAGCCCTGCACTGTATTCATAGCCACCACTTCTTGTGGTAAGCCATTCCATGCATCCACCACCCTTTCTGTGAAAAGAATTTCCTCACATTCCCCTTAATTGGCCCCTCTAATCTCATGCTGTGTCCTCTTGTCCTGCTATTTTCTCATATTTAAACATGTTAGACTCTTTCACCTTGTTAATGCCCTTAAGTGTTTGAATACCTCGATCATATCACCTCTCTCCCTCCTTTGCTCAAGGGTATACATATTGAGTTCTGTTAATCTGTCCTCATATGTCTTCTGATGCAGTCCCTGCACCATTTGGTTGCCCTTCTCTGGACTGCCTCAATTTGGTTAATGTCGTTGTGAGTGTGGCCTCCAATGCCCGCAGTACTCCAGGTGGGGCCTAACCAGTGTCTTGTAATGAGGATTATTACCTCCCTCTTATGACTTGTGATACCCCTACTAATACACCTTAACACCCCCCTAGCCTTACCTACTGCTTTAGAGATCTGCTTGGATGATTTCAGGTCATCAGTGATGATGATGCCCAAGTCTCTTTCTTCCTTTGTGACTGCTAGCAACTCCCCTCCCAGCCTATAGTTGGTTTCAGGGTTTCTCTTCCCTATTGCATGATTTTGCACTTCTTTGCATTAAATCCCAGTTGCCACTCTTCTGACCATTTTGCTAGTTTATCCAGATCCCTTCTCATTCTGCCCACCCCATCTGGATCATCTACTCTGTTGCAGATCTTGGTATCATCTGCAAACAGACAAGCCTTACCCTCTAGTCCATCTGCAAGGTCACTAATGAAGATGTTGAAGAGGACTGGCCCCGGGACTGATCCCTGAGGTACCCCACTTGTGACTTGCATCTCTTCTGACAGTATACCATTTACCACCACTCTCTGTTTTCTGCCCGTCAACCAGTTTACCACCCAGTTGGCCAACTTCTGACCCACCCTGAGCCTACCCAGCTTATTTATCAATCTTCTGTGTGGACCAGTATCAAAAGCTTTGCTGAAGTCAAGGTAGGCAACATCAACTGCTCCCCCTTGGTCCACCACTCTGGTTACCCAGTCAAAGAAATCTATGAGATTAGTTTGACAGGACCTTCCTTTTGTAAACCCACGCTGTCTTGGATCCTGTGCCTCTATGGATTCCAGGTGTTGCACTATCCTTTCCTTAAGGATTGCCTCCATAATCTTGCCCACTACTGAGGTAAGACTGACTGGTCTTTAGTCCCCCGCCTCCTCTCTGCTACCACTCTTGTGGAGCAGGATCACATGAGCCCTTCTCCAGTCTTCTGGGACCTCTCCTGTGCTCAGAGACTCACTAAACAGTTCTGCTAATGGCTCTGCTAGTTCCACCTTTAGCTTCTTAAGTACCCTGGGATGTATGCCATCAGGTCCCATTGCCTTATCCACCTGAGCTTAGCAAGCTCTTGTAGGACCTTTCTTTTGTAGAGGGAGTAGTGCTCACCTAGCTCCCCCCGTGTCCATGATGCTGAGCTGTGGGCCCTGCCCTACCTTCTCTTCAGTAAATACTGAGCAAAAGTATCTATTTAGAATAGATACGTTTACAGGTCCTCCTCCTCACATGCTCCCTTTTCTCCATTAAGCTTAGCAATACCCCCTCTGGACTTTCTCCTTTCACTAATGTATCTATAGAAAGTCTTATCACCTTCTTTTACTATTCGTGCTAGTGTTTCCTCAGTTTGGGACTTTGCCTGTCTTACTGCCTTCCTGCTTCCCTTAGGGCAGTTTGGTATGCCTCCTATCTTCATCCCGCTGTGTTCCCTATATATGTCCTGAGGCCAGCCTTTGACTCTGACCTTTTCTGCTACTGTATTTGAGAACCAAAGTGGTTTCCTTCTTCTTTTGTACTTCCTTTTCTGTCTAACACAATGGGATGTTGCTTCAAGTATTGCATCATAATGCTTGCCACTTTGCCTGTACCCCTCACCTGTGTTTCTTTTGCCAGGGCTAGCTTAACTCTGTTGGCCATCTTATCAAAGTCAGCTCCTCTGAAGTCCCATATTTTTGCCTTGGAATGGGATGATTTAGATGTAGTAGCTAAATTGAACCATACCATGTGATGGTCACTGTCCCCAGGTGACCTTCTACCTGGAGATCTGTGATCCTTCCTTGTTAGTCAGTACTAGATCTAGGATAGTCCTGTCTCTTGTGGGTTGCTGTACCAGTTGTTTGAGGCCCTTCCCCCGCAGGGAATCCACTATGTGTCTAGTTCTGGCAGATGTTCCTGCTGGTATTGACCAATCTGTATCCGGCATGTTGAAGTCTCCCATTATCAGAACCTCCTCTTTAGCTTTCATGTTTTGTATATCTTCTAACAGTAATGTGTCTATGTCCTCCCCCTGGTCTGGGGGCCTGTAGACAACCCCAGTTCTTATGGCTGTCCCATTTCCTGTTTCAGGGTGATCTGCAGTTCTTCCTGGCTCCTTATGTGTAATACAATTTCTGTGGCTTTGATATTTTCATTGACATGGGGCGCCTCCCCCCCTTTTTGCACCTCGGTCTCTTCTGAGCAATACATAGCCAGGTACTGAAGTCTCCCAAGTGTGGTTACTGGTAAACCACATCTCACTAATCTACTATGTCCAGTTTAGCCTCTGACATTATTGCCTGCAGGTCTGGGATCTTATTTCCCAGGCTGTGAGCATTGTGTACATGATTTTCCATTGGCCAGATTTTGGTGTGTTAGTTGTTGGGTGAGGTTTGGCATTACCCTGTAGTCTTATGGGGAGACAAACCTTTGTTCTTACCTGGTGATGCAAATGAACTGCAAACATGCTAAATCCCTGTTTGACCACTAGCTGGGGGGGGGGGTTCTTCCCATTCAACGTATGGGGTGCTGCACCCCTCTCCCCATTTGCTAGTTTAAATATTCTGCAAAGACATTAAATGTGTGCCCCAATGCACTGACTGCCTCCTTAGTCAGATGCAGTCCATCAAATTTAAAGAACTTTCGCTCCCAGAACTGTTGCCAGTTCCCTACAAATCTATGTCCTTTTTCCTGGCACCAGCCCTTGAGCACGTGTTTAGCTCCCCTTCTCTGACCTTCTGTCCATCTGCTCCCCTCTCCCAGACTGGCAGGATCTCAGAGAAGGAGATGCCAGACGAAATAGATGATAGTTTATCACCCAGCCTGGTCAGGTGTTCCTTGGTCTCCACAACTGACCGGCTGGCAGATCATTAGTCCCTATGTGTACTAGGACATCAATGTTTTCTCCTGCTTCCTGAACAATTTTAGCAATGTGGTCAGTGTCTCCATGCTGATGTACCTGGGAGACATCTGACCATTACCTGGCTGGAGATGGTATCAACTCCCTGAATCATGGAGTCTCCTATGATCAGAAGTTTTTTGGATTTCCTTTTTGCTTTTTTTGTTTTGGTTCCTGATTTGGGTGTGTTTTGTTGTGCTAGCTCCTGTGCTGCAGTGTCCTGCTCTGCAGTGTCTTCTGCTTCTTTGTTTGATTTCAGAGATAGAGGCAGATCAGTTTAAAGTGTTGCCCTTTGGCTCATCCTCAGTGATGTGGGTATTTACCAAATGCTTAGCGGTGGTTGCAGCAGCCTTTCGAAGAAAAGGGCTTTATGTCTTTCCTTATCTGAACAATTGGCTCCTGAAGACCAATTCCAGGGAAGCTCTTCGGTATACTCTTTCTGAATGACGTAACTGTTCGACGTTTTAGGGATAACTGTGAATGTGCAAAGGTCAGTGCTGATTCTGTGCCAACATTTGCAATACATTGGGGCAGTACTGGACATAAACAAGGGGTGTGCTTTCCTACCACAGGATAGGGCAGATACCCTTATTGCTTAAGTGCACTTGATATGCAGGAGCTACTGTGTCTCTGCCAGGACAGTTTTATGTCTCTTGGGCCTGATGGCTGCTGCCACAATAACTACGCCATTTGCTTGACTCCATATGTGAATCCCACAAGGGACACTCTGGGTACAATGGGATCAACTGTTGGACAAGTTGGAACAAATGATTCTCTTCACATCCCTGCTTTGTCGAGCACTACTGTGGTGGATGGACTGTGATAACTTATTTATTTATGACTTTAATAACTTGGTAAGTGCTCTGCTCCGAGGGACCGTTTACAGGCACGACCAGGCCAAAAAGGCATGAGTAAGAAAAAAATAGAAAGAGTAAAAAAGTACAAAGAGTAATCAAAATATACATACAGATAATAGCAATTGTAAACTGCAATAAGTACAAACAAGGGTGAAAATGCCAAATGTAACAATGACAATAGCAAATGCAGATAAAAACTGCTAAATAGAGCAAGCAAACATGGGTACAAACAAAAAAGCCAAAGACTAAAACAAACTAACCCCCCAACGCTCACATGATAGCATACCCAACCAGGTTAACAACCAACCAAGAGCAGGAAGGAAGAGACGAGTCAGGTCATAAGTAGGAAGGGATGAGAAAACTTGGAGGGGGGATGCTAGCTAGGCAGACAGTTGCAATTGTCTCTGGTGAGGAGCCAGGATTTGAAATTAAGTTTGAAGGTGAGAAGATCTGAGGGGTGTGAGTAGCCCATTCCACAGAGTAGGGACCACTACCAGTAGGACTTTCCCACCCATTTTGGTTGAGGTTCTAGGAACCTCCAGGGGAGGGACAGCAGAGGACTAGAGACATCTTGGTGTGGTGCGATGCTTACAGAGGGTAGAGGGGAAATAGGGCCACATCTAATGATAGTATCTACAAAGCAGCCAAGGGTAAAATCAAAGCAACCTTGCAAGGAGGGTAAACGGTTAGAGCAGTATAGGTTACATTGATGGGTGGAATAAGGGGCGGAGAGGACAAAGCAGCAAGTACTGTTGTAGACAGATGAGAGTCTAGTCCAATGGGTGGCTGAGACTTGAGAGTAAATGGGGGAACAATATTGCAAGATAGGGAGAATGTTTCCTCTGCCTATAGCCAGGGAAACCTTGTTAGACAGGTAGGGTTTGATATGATAAGCAACACAGAGTTTCCGATTAACCCTGTGGACTACAAGGTTAGTGTGGTCAGTGAAGGAGAGTGTGGGCTCAAGTGCTACCCCCAAATACTGCATTTGAAGGAGGAGATGTTTTCGAGAGCAGACTCACCGGGAGAGTGGATTAGAAGAGAAGAGTTAGCTGCAAGGGTTCTGGAAAGGTACGTTTTTTAACCGAACAGCATAGCCTTGTTTTTTTTTGGCATTAACCAGCATCAAGTTGGATGTGAACCAGTTATAGGCAGTGCAGTAGTTCTGGGTAAGAGCATAGGATATGTAAGGAAGGGATTTGTCTCTATGGAAGATGACAAGATCATCCGCATAAAGGAGCGAGTTGCAGTTTAGGCAATCCAAGAAGAGGGTGTTGACAAATATAATGAACAGCAGGGTGGCCCAGAATGGAGCCCTGGGGTACTCCAGTGGTGACCGATGGGGCAGGGACAGTGGCAAAGCCAATACACACTGACTGGGAGCAGTCAGAGAAGTAGCTCTGAATCCAGTTAGTGGTCTCCATGGAACAGTCAACTGAGTGCAGTATAGTGAGGAGGAGGGTGTGGTTTACCAGATCAAAGGCTTTAGATAGGTCCACAAAGACAGCACCAGTGGCACACCCACGATCCATGTTAGTGAGGATGTGATCAGTTAATAGGGCCAGTGCTGTAGTGGTGCTGTGATGCCTATGGAAGCCATGCTGCTGGTCACATAAGATGTATTTAGTGAGGTACTCGGATTGTTGGTGATGCACAGTTTTTCAAGGCGTTTACTTAGGTTGGGGAGAATAGATATTGACTGATGGTTGTCAAATGAGAGGGGATGTTCAGCTTTATGGTTAGGAGCCAACTTGGCAGACTTCCAGGAGTGAGGCATGGAGGAGGTAGACAGGGCAAGACAGAAAATAAAGGTGAGGGGTTTGATGATCAAAGAAGAGATGAGTTTGAGTAGGAAAGGGGAGAGGCCATCAGAACCAGGGCAACCTTGATTGGGTAGACTCTTAAGGAGTTTAAAAGTATCCTTTGGAGAGATGGTCTTGAAATAGAAAGGGGGGTGGCAGAAGGGGGAAGGAGGAGGGCTGGAAGGTAGAGCAAGTTCCTGGGTGAGGGGACTAACTGGTGGGAGGGTGGGCTAGAGCAAGTGGTTGGGGGGATGGGAAGAGGAGGAAGCACTGGACCCCGGGCATAGGGGATTGCATGATGAGAGTTTGCTGAAGAGGTCGACAGGTTGGAGAATTTATTGTTGAATGCCTCAGCAACCTTAGTAGGGTCAGTCAATGGGCCAGAAGGGGAGCTTAGGTGTATATTCGGGCTGTTGGTGTGAGGATTAAGAATAGAGCTAATGGAGTCCCAGAAATTTTCTAGGATTACCAGAGCTCTCCCTCTGCAGTTTAGGATAATAATCCCATTTTAGGGATCTAGGCAGGTGCTTGCATCGATTGTGCAGGTGCCGGTATTCATCCCACAGGGTAGGGGAGGGGGGTTGATTTGTCAGACCACTTACAGTCTTTCTCCTTCATGAGGGTAAGGAGTTCTTGAGTTATTCAGTGTGTACTGGCACCTCTAACTCTCCGAGTTGTAATAGGGAAGTGGCGGTCCTGTATGTCCAGAAGAGCATTAGAGAAGTAGGTAACAGCAAGAGTCATGTACATGAGAGTGTAGAGGCCCTGCCGTTTTATGGCCCTTACATCATCTAGAAGGAGGGACATGTTGGGGCAGTTAAAATTGCTAAAGGATAGATACTTGGGGGGGGGTGACCTTAGAGGATCAGATGTCATAGGTAGGGGAATGATCACTTAAGAAGTCAGTGTGCCAGCCTGTATGACTGTCCCCACTGTTCGTGATCACCCAGTCGATTAGGGAGTGAGTGGAGGTACGAGGGTTGAGTTGGGTAGGGAGGGTGATGATTTGTGCCAGGTTGTGCTGCTTGAGCAGGTTGGCATAGTCAGTTTCTTAGGCACACAACCAGTTGAGGTTATGGTCACTTCTTAAAGGTGTTCCATTCTTTGTACCAGCTCCTGTACAGATACTTACTGCAGATGCCATGGGCTCCTGTTGGGGTGCTCATCTCTGCTCCTTCCAGACATAAGGGTTCTGGAACAAGGTGGAGACCGAAATACACATAAATGTTTGGAAATGACATCTGTCCTATACAGTCTCCAGGCATTTCAGAATCGTCCCTGCCCCAGTCCTCTGTTAATCCAGATGGACAATATCAGTATCATGTACTACAAAAACAAACAAGCTGGCACATTCCTATCTCCTATACAAGGAAGTAAGTAGTGTGGTACTGGGCAATGTCTAACGGCCTTCTGCTGTTGGCCGCATTTCTCCCAGGTCTCCAAAATGTCTTGGTAGACAAGATAAGATGGTCTCAGTCCCTGATTCATGAATAGGAACTGCTGACTTCTGTGCTAAATGAGCTTTTCACAAGGTGGGTCATTTAGAACTGGAACTTTTTGCGTCCCTACATACTACAAAACTGCCACATTTTAGCTCGCTAGCTTCAGGGCCTGGAATTTTTTTGGTGAGATGCGTTGTCCCTCTCTTGGCAAGGGAACTTCATGTATGCATTATCCCTGCTCCATTCCTCCTCTCAACAGAGGGTTCTGCTCACGCTAAGAATGGAGAGTGCGGAACTTCCAGTGACGTCAGGGGGCTAATGGCAGCATAGATTTCTAACTCCGTCTCCCTCCTCGCTACAATCTGCTTCAATCACCTCTAAAGCGTGATGTCCTCGCCAGCAAAAAACCAAAGAAACAGAACAACTAAGCTACCATCGACGCCAATACAAAAATTGAAAGAAATGATGCAGGGTGAGGGAAGATCTGACATCCAGGAGAGGGACGCAAGGGAAGGCCTGCAGCACACTGAAGCGGGGATCGAGGAGATTACACCGAGCCTCCGAGAAACCATATTCCAAACAGCACGGACGGTGGCAAAGATTGATCAAACGCTTAGTGAGCTTAAAACAGACCTAGCCAAAGTAGACCACAAAACAGACAAACTGGAGCTTTGTGCCAGCCAACTGGTCGAACAATCAGACCGCCAAGACAGACTTTTGCTGTACTTACTTGCCAGGGATCGAGAGCTCACATGGAAACTAGACGACTTGGAGGGTCGCAACAGGAGACAAAACATTAGATTGTTTGGAATCCCGGAGGGCTCCGAGGACAAATTTCAAAGTGTGGCCACCTTTTTACAGAAAATGCTCGGACAAATTCTCCCGCTACCCCCGGACGCTGATCTGGCAATGGACCGGGCACACAGGTCTCTCTTTGCCCGCCCCAAAAACCCGGATGCGAGGTCTCGCTCAATAGTCATAAGGTTCACTAACTACCAAACTAAAGAGGAGATCTTAAAGCTGGCTTGGAAGAAAGGAGTGTTGATCTTTGAGGGTCACCGAGTGTTCTTAGACAATGATCATACCACGAAAGTTCAGGAGGCCAGGAGAATGCTCTGGCCAATACTAAAACAGCTCAGAGCCCGTGAATTGAAAGCACAGATACTATATCCAGCGAGGCTGAGAATCCATACAGACAAAGGTGTTAAAACATTTCAGGACCTGCTGGCTGCTACTCCTTATTTAGAATCGCTCGGGCTAACGGTCCCCCCCCTCACGAAGGAAAGGCTGGAAAGAGATCTACTTGCCTCAGCATGGACCGTCTCACAGAAGGGGCCGCCCCGACGAGGAAACTCGCAAGGAGCTCGCAAGCAGAACTTGAGAGCGGACGTCTCAGCCCTTATAACTCAGCTGGGTGACCCTGCAGGCCTCAACAAAAAGGCTCCTCACCTGTTGGCGGAACAGGGAGAATGTGCACCAACTGAAACGACTGAGTCAGACGACGCGACATGAACTAAGGGACGAGATGCTTGAAGGATTCATTACATCCCCCCGGGCCTGCTGGCGGAACCCGTTGTAAGTACCGTGGGTTTCTCTGTCTGGATCTGGACGGGAGTCTCGGTTTGGTCTTCCCTCCCCCCCCCGCTGCCCCCTTCATGTACACGGTGATGGCCACGCTGTTTGGAGCTCTACGGGGAAGACGTTTTTTTGTTTTTGTTTCGTCCCCGAGGGGTGTCTGGACACATACTGGAAGCTGCATTGTGTCTGTCGCTGTGGTTGGCGAGGGGATTGGGGGGGGTCTTCAGATGGTTGTGTCGTTCGCCTTGTGAGCTGGACAGTTTGAGAACCAGATGAATTTTAAATGGGAAATTGAAAAGGATCGTTGAGTCTCGGGACTGTGTACTGCTGAACTTCAGGCTGAGAGGATTTTCAGGACATGCGCTAAGGGTTAATTGTCTTCCTTAATCTGGTCCAGCTTTGGCTATTGGATCCTGAGCCCCAGCGTGAAGCCAGACTGACGATTTAACGTTTTGGCTCAACCAGCCTGTCTGAATATAGACCGTTGAAGGGACTTAAAAGTAGTACACATATACATAGTTGGGGCTACATTCCTTTAAGAATGTTAATTTCTGGAGTTAGTATTTCCCTTTTGTGTCTACTCCCCCTGGTTAATAATATAAGAAAGGTGATTCTTCAGGTTTAAAATGAATCCATAAGGGCCTTGGAGGGAGTCGGAAAATGGCTGCTAAATGCCCAACACTGGCTATGTGGCATCCCCTACAGGGGACTTTCCCCTGGGAAGAAGGGTGCATTCTCCACTAGGAGGGAGCACTTTCCTAAGTGGCGCTTTTGCGCTTGCCCTTTGGGTGGGATTTCTCTCCCACCTTCCCCTAGGAAGTCGAAGGTTAAATCTTTCAGGAGGGTCAGGAAGGCTTCATAAGAGACTTTCTGCCCTAATCCTCTACTTGCCTGGGCTCTCATACCTGTTTGGCCTTAGGCACATGTTTTTGCAAATCGTTCGGATTTTTTTACTCTTGTTGAAAATTTTCTTGTTACTAGTTTTGCTTCAGCTGTACTGGTACTCATGTTTTTTTCTTGTAATTTATAATATTTCAGGCATATTTAGATGTTTCAACAGTCTGCAGTTTGGTAGACAGAGTCTGTCTGAAACATGCCAATGGCACATCATAATGTGAAAATTCTTTCATATAATATTAATGGCTGCTCCAGTCCAGTGAAAAGAAAACAAATTCAGAAATATATTGCTAGGCAGAAATGTGAGGTAAACTTTTTACAAGAGACCCACTTGTCCCCTGCCGAGGTCTTAAAATTGAGAACCAAGGCCTACCCACAGGTGCATCATGCCTCACTGGAGTCGGGGCATAGAAGGGGAGTTGCCATCCTCCTAGTGGAGTCCTTCCCATTTGAGGTCAAAGACACAGTAGCAGACAATGCTGCTAGATACATTATGGTGGTAGGGAGAGTGCAGGACACCCCGGTTACATTAGTCAATGTTTATGCCCCCCCGGGATCCCCTACCTCATTTTATATCTCACTAGCCTGCTTGGTTACAGAGAGGTCTAGGGGCAACATGATTATGGGGGGGGACTGGAATTTGGTTTGGGACAGAAATTTGGATACCACGTCTGTTATACAGAACCCCGAATACCGTAGGGCCCGGGCAGTCAAACAAGCTCTAAATCATATGGGACTGGTAGATGTGTGGAGGGAGAAGTATCCCAGAGCTAAGGACTACACCTGTTATTCGCCCAGGTTTAAGGTCTACTCCAGGTTAGACACCTTTTTTACATTTAAGAACAGTGTCTCTGCACTGCCCTCTATGTGGGTTGGAGTGTCCGCTATGTCGGACCACAGTCCGATATTCCTAGAGGTTGCTATTTCCCTGCCAAAAAAAACAACACACTGGAGGCTGAACACGTCTCTTCTCCAGGATAAGGATGTAGTTGACAAAATCAAGCGCCACATAGCAGACACCATTAAGGAGATCTCTACACCTGGTGTGACGCCTCAACTTATTTGGGACACGCTAAAGACAACAATTAGGCCAGCTAATAAGTATAGCCTCAAAGGAAAAAAAGACCGACTGTTAAAACATTTGGATTTCAATAAAGGTTATTGGAGTTGGAATCCCATCAAAAGCTGAACTGGGACAGGCAGAGGGACCTTGAGCTTAAATCTGAAAGCAGAAATACAAAAGCTACAGAGGGAAGAGGTTGAGAGGAACCTTTTCTTTCTTAAACAGAAATACTTCGAGGGTGGCCCCAGAGGCATCAGACTGTTGGCAACTAGACTGAGACAACTCAGAGCCAAAGCAACAATAACTAAAATATTCTGTCCGACCAATGGCCTTGTCACTCAAAAGCCTGAGCAAATAGCAGAGGCTTTTGTCTCGTATCACCGTAAACTTTATACGCCTCAGTCGTAAACATCAGCTGATGATACCAGGGCCTATCTTGGTTCCTTATGCCTCCCAGCTCTTCACCCAGATAGGGCACAAATTTTAATTAAACCTATTACTCAAACAGAAATCATAAATACCATAAAAGCTCTGAAAGTAGGGAAATGTCCTAGCCCTGACGGATTTGGAGCTGAATTCTATAAAGCATTCACTTCGGATATTACTCCACTATTACAGAATGTTTTCTCTGAGGTCTGGCAGGAAGCGAGCCCAATTCCTCCCTCCTGGCAATATGCTATAATCACGCTTATCCCGAAAGAGAATAAAGACCCGGCCAAATGCGAATCTTACCGACCAATCTCCCTCTTAAATTCGGATTATAAAATCTTTACAGCGGTAATAGCATCTCGACTAAATGCCATCCTTCCAGATTTAATCAACCCCGACCAAGCGGGATTCATACTGGGCAGGCAGGCCCCAGATGGTGTCCGCTCTGCCATTAACATAATAGATGCTATACACTGCGACCGCCAACCTGCGTGCCTTATGAGTTTGGATGCAGAAAAAGCCTTCGATAAAGTCTCTTGGCCATTCTTGTTCTTGGTCCTAGAACGCATGGGCTTTCCGCAGGCTTTCATTGACTGTATTAAGTCTTTGTATACTGGTCCCCAGGCGTACATCAGGGTTAATGGTGGGCTCTCTGGGCGATTCAACTTAGGCAGGGGCACGCGTCAGGGCTGCCCCCTGTCTCCCCTCTTGTTTGCTCTATATATAGAGCCACTGGCGGAGGTGATTCGCGCATCCCCAGTGGTTCATGGTATTGAGGTGGGGGGACAGCAGAGGAAAATATCACTCTATGCAGATGATGTTCTGCTCTGTTTGTCCGACCCGGAGTCCTCCATCCCCAACATCTGGTCCATACTAACAGAGTTCGGTAGGCACTCGGGATATACACTGAATAAGAATAAAATGGAGGTCTTGGCCTTCTATTACTCACCCTCGCATAGAGTCGTGGAATCTTTACCTTTGAACTGGTTGGCGCTCAAAATGTCATACCTGGGCGTATGCCTAACTAAACATAACTCGCGCCTCTTTAAGGCCAACCATATCCGCTTTCGGTCAGGTACAGAGACTTGGATAGGTGGTCGCTTTTGAACCTGCCGTTATATTTAAGAATACAGACGGTAACCATGAACATCCTCCCTAGATATTTATATCTCTTCCAATGTCTCCCGACATATATAACCAAATCACAATTTAATGTTTGGCAAAGAATGATTTTAAAGTTTATTTGGAACAATAAGAAACCAAGAGTCAGCGCCCAAATCCTCCAGCTCGGAAGGGTGAGGGGGGGCAGAGCCCTCCCAGACTTGGAAAACTACTATCTTGCCGCTCAGATTAAAAGGGCGTTACAGTGGTCTGTCCCTACCTATAAAGCTAACTGGAAGGACATGGAAGTAACAGAGGAGGAGGAGAGGGGACCTCCACTGGGTGTCCATATTGTTCATAGGGGGAGCCTCGGGGGATACTCACCCCCTGTCTTGACCACAGTGAGGGACACGATAAGGGCCGCACACAGAGCATGGCAGAAACACAAAATAAAACTTTCCCTCTGGCTGTTTTTCAGGCCATCGTGGGACCCTGCTTTTATCCCAGCCTGATTAGACCATACATTCAGAACCTGGGAGAGAATGGGACTGATCTACGTTAAACAATATATGGCAGATGGGGAGGTCCTGGATTTCGGGACCCTTAGAGATAAGTATGGACTACGTTCCTCTGACTTCTATCGTTACTTACAAGTCAGAGATTACATCTGTAAATGTCGTAGACTGGACCTCCAAGACAGTAGGGCGACCCCTCTGGTGGAAAGCCTCTCTGCAATCCTATTCTCACAGAAAGTCACGGGTTTAATTTCTGTACTATACAAAGCCCTTGCAGGTCTAAAGGGAGACTATCTGGAGAGGGTTAAACACAGATGGAGGGAGGAAGGAGCTGACGACACCAGGGAAATTGACTGGGATAAGGTGTTTGGATTGGCTCCTAGGACCACTAGTTCCCTTACTGGCAGGAGTTTAGCTGGAAAGTAAAGATAAGGTACTTCCTGACTCCTCTCACTCAGTCGGAAGAATCCTGATAGAGATCCCTCGTGTTGGAGAATGTGTGGGAGGGAGGGCAGGTTTTTACATATCATGTGGCTGTGCTACAGCTCAGCCAGTTCTGGAGAGACATTTCCCAGGCTCTTATTAAAATTCTAGACCTGAAACCTCCCCTGGATTGGCCCTGTCTGGTGTTGGGCGAGCCACCTCAGAACTTGACTGGAGCAGACTCATTATATTTATGGACCCTCCTTCTGGCGGCAGCCCACAAGGCGATTACTAAACTGTGGTTAAAAAGGGTTACTCCCACTATGGACTCTTGGATACAAATAGTTCAAGGAATCGCAGATATGGAAGAACTAACATATAAAATAAATCACAGAACAGCGATATACACTCGGAGATGGACCAGATGGACAATCTGGCACCAAATCTCCTCGACCTATTCAGGAACTTAATTACAATTATCTGTTCTGCAATCTAGGAGGGAAATGAAATGGAGGCTCTGCCTGTATCATCCCCTCCCTTTTTTTGTTTCTCACTAATTAAATAAATACTAATGGTGATCTTGCCGACTGGAGGGGGGCATTAAGTGATTTAGTAAAGAAATATAAAAGTAAGTTCATAAAGTTGCCTGATAAACCTGTATCAACTGTACCCGTTGTTTATCAATAAACTTGAATTTAAAAAAAAAAAGAATGGAGAGTGCAACTCTCATCCTCATAGCTCCTCAATGGCTTTACCAGATAAGATTTCCTTTTTTTTTTTTTTGCTCCTTCCTGACTCCCTGGCAGCCACTCCTTTGGCTGCCTAGGGACCCCGTTGGCACACTGCCCCAACACCAACCACCACCACCCCACATTGCAGCCCCCCCTGGGTAACCTGGTGTAACCCTTTGCTGGATAGGTCCCCCTCGTCCAAGGAAGAAAGTGCCGGTAGGGGCCGGCCAGCACACTCAGTTTGGCCTGGGTGCTGCTGAGGTGGTCTTGGGCTGTCCCAGGGCTTCTGTAGCAGTGGGGGCCAGCGATCATCATCCAGCCGACCAGGGAGCATTTTTCTCATTTTTCTTCCCGGGGGCACTGCGTGCCACTTACGGCAAGGTGTATGCCGATGTTCACCATGCCCCCCCAGTCAGCGGGAACTGATGCGTTGCCATTCTCCTGGCCTCTGCCCGGAGTCAGCAAATGTCCGGTCACATCCCCACGACGAGCAGTCATCAGACACTCAAGCCTTCTCCCCCTGACTGGCCCTCCAGTGCCCCGGGTCCATTCCCAAACCCAGGTCACCGGTGTTGCAAGCAGAAATCCAACCGCTGCACCGACGGCCTGGCCCAGATATGGTTTCCACTCCTACAGCATCTAGCAATACAGCATCCTGTTCCTCTACCCCTTTGTCTGTGTCTGTTGTCACAGGACCAGGGTTCTCTGGTCCATCCAGATCTAAAGTCCCTACATCTGCATGCATAGTTCCTTTGGGGTCTCACCTAAGGTTGCTGATGCCTTGCTTGTGGCTAGAAAGCCTTCTACCAGACATACTTATTCCTTCAAATGAAAGTGTTTCACTTTGTGAGCTGCTACTTGGAATACAGACCCTTTTACATTTCCTGTGAATTCTGTTTTGGAATGCTTGCTTTCATTATCTGATTCAGGTCTACAGTATTCCTCTATAAAGGTGCAGTTGGCTGCCATATCACCATTTCATGCCCCGTTAATGGTGTGTGGTTGTACAATTAGAGGTGTCCTGTAATTTCCTGAGAGGTATGCTTGATATGAAACCGCCTATCTGTAATCCAGTCCCCCCTTGGGACTTGAATTTCATACTTGAAAAATTTACCTTGGCTCCTTTGGAGCTTACTGAAAATTGTGACCTATGTTCCCCTTCATGGAAAACATTATTTTGAGTTGCTATGATCTCTGCTTGTAGAATTTCAGAGTTTCAGGCTCTAATAAATGAGTGTCTTTGTTTGATTTTTCACAGAGTCTCTTTACGTACCAATCCTAAAGTTTTTACCATAGGTGGTATCGGGATTTACACTGAACCAAATGCTCCACCTTCCTGTTTATTACCCTGAGCGTGCCAATAAAGGTGAGACATTGAAACACAGACAAATAGAATTTGATGGCAAGTAATGACCTCTTGGCCAGTCCAGTCTGCCCATTTCTCCCTGCCTACACTATTACCACAGACCTTGCCCAATCTACAGCTCTTTCCCATTCCCCCTTCCTTCCCAAACTGATTCGCTTGTGCTTATCCCATGCATTCTTGAACTCCATCACTGTTTTCGCCCCAACCACCTCCACTGGAAGGCTGTTCCAGGAATCCATTACTCTGTCTGTGAAGAAGTACTTCCTCGCATCGCTCCTGGATCTACCCCCACCCCTGACCAGCTTCATAGCATGTCACCTTGTTCCTGAGCACCTTTTCTTCTGAAAAATATTCCCATCCTGTACTTTATTTATCCCCATGAGGTATTTAAAGGTCTCTGTCATATCTTCCCTCTCCCTCGTCTGTTCTAGGGTGTACATATCGAGGTCCTTTAGTCTCTCCTCATAGTACTTCTGATGCAGTCCCTGCACCATTTTAATTGCCCTCCTCTGGATTACTTCCACACTGTCTGTGTCCTTCTGGAGATGTGGTCTCCAGAACTGGACACAACACTCTAGGTGGGGACTTATCAGCAGTCTATACAGGGACAACACCACCTCCCTCTTTCTGCTGGTGGGCTGGCAGTATAGCCCAGAGGTTAGAGTAATGAACTGTGAATGAGCTTGGTACATCCAGCAGGCCAGACCTGAGTTTGATTCTCACAGCCTCCACTTGCATACTGTGTGACTCTGAGCAAGTCACTTAACCACCCAGTGCTCCCAGGTCACCCCTGAAAACAGACACTTGTGCCTAGTGGGCCTTGCCCGGTTACCAAAAGACTAAAATAAAAAGATACCCATCCCAGCATCCCACTCATCCTCCCTACTGCCTTGCTGCAATGCCTGGCCACTTTAGATCTTCCAGTATGATTACCTTGAGGTATCTTTCCTGATTGGTGGTTGTCAGTACAAGTCCACCCATTTTGTACTCAGCCTCTGGGTTTCTGTGCCCCAAGTGCATTATTTTGTACTTTTTGATATTGAAACTCAGCTGCCATACCTTTGACTACTCCTCTAGTTTTCTTAGGTTTCTGCTTATCCTTTCAACACCCCCTGGAGTGTCCACCTTATTGCAGATTTTGGTGTCATCTACAAAGAGGCAGACCTTCCCGTAAAGCTCCTTTGCAATGTCACTTATATAGACATTAAAGTGGAGGACCAGCATTAGCACTGATCTCTGAGGCACCCTGCTGGTCACCCTCCTTTCCTTGGCGTGAACTCTAGTACTACCTTCTGTTGCCTATTCCCCAAACCAATTTCTTATCCAGTTTACCACCTTTAGACCCACTCGTAAACTGCCCAGTTTGCTTACTAGTCTCCTATGTGGAACAGTGTTGAACTCCTTACTGAAATCTAGGTAGGCCACGACGTCAGTCACTCCACGCTGATGTAGTTCCTTGGTCACCCAGTCAAAGAAATGTATCAGATTCATTTGACATGACCTCTCCCCTGTGAAACTATGCTGCTTGGGTCTTGCAACCTACTGGATTTGAGATATTTCACAGTTCTTTCCTTCCTCTGTGATTCCATTAAATTTCCCACCGATGTCAGGTTGACTGTCTTATAATTGCCAGCCTCCTCCCTGCTACCAGTTTTTTGTTTTGGGTCTACATCTGCCCTCCTCCAGTCCCCTGGAACCACTCCTATTTCCAGTGAGCTTTTGAATAGAACTGTCAGAGGTTCAGCCAGTATTTTCCTGTGCTCCCTCAATACCCTTGGATGCATCCCATCTGGCCCCGTTGTTTTGTTCACCTTCAGATTAGCAAGCCTCTTCAGGACTCTTGCCTCCAAAAAAGTACTAGTGTCCACCTCACTCCCTCCAAAGCATTTGTTACTTTTTTATGGTCCCTTCCTTTCTCCTTAACCTGTGAACACTGAACAAAAGTATTTGTTCAGGATGTCTGCCTTTTGCTGGTTCCCCTCTGCACAGTTCAGCCCTTCCCCTTTTTAACCTTACAGTCCCATCTTCAGTCTTCCTCTTTTCATTTAAATACCTAAAAAAAAAGTGTCTTGTCCCCCTCTGTTATCTCCTGGGTTATTCTCTCTTCAGTTTGTACCTTTGCACTCCTTACTGCTTTCCCTACTTCTGTTCTCCCCCGATACACCTCCCTATCCTTCACCCTCTGTGTCTCCTTGTACCTTCTTGCTCCATACCCTTGGTGCACACAGAACACTGAGATACTAGGCTGGATTTGAGAAGCTCCAGGATTGCCACAAGCCCCAGGTGCATCAGTGATATGGTGCACCAGGCTTGCAGTGATCTAATGGGATTGTCCATCCTTTCCAGCAATCGTTGCAAGTTAAAACATCTTGTCACGGTCTAGCCTGCGGCAGTCCCGGGACCACTGTTTACGGAGCTTGCACCATATATTTGACACAAGTTGCCATAAATTGGGTAAACTGTCGCAGCTGCATCCAACGTACTGAAATCTGATGCAGTTGCAGCCAAGTGGTTTGGCACACCGCCAGAACCTAACTGTCACATCGCAGGGCTTGACACCAGCCCTGTACCACACACCGAAAATTCGTCCCACTACGTGAATCACACTCAGAGCTACAAAAAAGGCTTCTCAGCTTTCTGTTTCATCTGACCCTGGGAAAGATGATACATCTGTATCTAAATAGCACCCATCAAAATGGGTGGCTAACTGTATAATTTGTTGTTACAGGAAGTATGGTAAGGAACTTCCTGGTGCTGTTCGTAGTCACTCCACAAGGGGTATGGCCACTTATGCCACTTGCTTCTAGAATGTCCGTACTGCTGAAGTATGTGCTGCAGCCACATGGAGCACTGCACATACTTTCACCAAGCACTACAGTCTGGACATTGTCTCTCATACAGTAGATGTGCTGGCATTGGACTTGCACTACTGCAAGGCCGTCTGTCCTGGTCACATATCTGACTGTACCATCCTCCCTGGGTTCTTTGTACTGCTTGGGAATTGTTCCAAAGGTGTGGCCCAATGGAGGAGATATCCTTGAGGAATATAGAACAGTTACGTAAGAACTTACCATAACAGTAGATCTTCAACAGAATCTCCTCCATTGGGCCATAGGGTACCCTCTCTCCTTCCCCCTTTTCCTATGTGGGATAAATGAGATGCTGTGTCTAAGGCCTCATTCCTTGCATTCTTTTTCCAGATCCATACTTCTCTTTGTTTGCCTGGTACTGTTTTTTGTCTCCTGGTTCCTCACAGTAAGAAACCTTCTGAGGCTTATCTCTGTCAGGGAACGGAGAAGTGCTGGGGCCACCTACGTTACGTAAGTGGCAACTCTGCACATCAACATATAATGCATGATACACTGGGGAGGGGAGGTAGTTACTCATATAGCACCAGGTAGATGCATCTACACAGAGAGGAATTCAAGTTGCATCACCAGTAGGTTCTTTGCCTCCCTTCCCACCCACAACCATTGAATTGGGTACACACAGGAACCATATAACTACATCCCCAATCAAATACCTGAAGGATAAATGTGGGAGAGAGCTGCACTGGATTGACCCAGGAGACCACAGGGATGTGAGACTTGGACAACTTTAAAGCATGACTCTTACACAATTTCAAAGTGAAAATTAAGGTAAGCTTTACTGAACTTATATACCAACTTACAAGCACAGTTAGCATGGAAGAAACAATAGCTTTTAGCAATAACAAGACATTTTCTATGCATAAACTTTACATTTGACAAGTAACTTCAGCAATATTACTTTTATATTTCCACAGATCTGAACCCCCAAATACCTGGAGACTGCAGGCTAAAACACCACCCACCAGTCCCTCAGTTACCTTAAACTTTACCCAGCACTAAACCCCACCTCGGGCTTCAGTAATTGCACATAATGTACAGATTACTTTGCCTTAAGGGCGTGCAATGGCTACTAGGCGCTTACCCGCCTCAGCCAGCCGACTCACTCCTCACTACCAGATACTCTTCCTTGGCATCTAAACTGTCACTTTAAATTTCTTTAATTAAACACTTTAGTCGTTTAAACTCTACACATTTACATTAACATTTGGTTTGCTTCACACAGCATATACACAATAGCATTTGCGGTTCATTTTTCCCCTCACAGTATTTAAGTTTCAGTCCTTCAGTAGTTTAGACAGTAGTCCTTGAAGTTAGAAGGATTCTAGAATTCAAAATTCAATTAAGTCTTCCTCTTGAACTAGTCCCAAGATGAAACTTAAATTTACTGTACCACCTCCCTTACAACTAAAAAAATAGTGTCCTTACCTTCCGGAGTTGACAGCAGGATCTGGTGTTGACAATCCTTGGAGATGACCTGGTCATTTGCAGCAGTCCCACTCTGGTCAGAAGAAGCTGAAGACACTTGTGGGAAAGCAGCTACTTGAAGCAGCAGGCCCCTGTACTCTGTCAGAAAAGAGATATCCAAAAAGAACCTGCGCTCCCAAGCAATGGGGTGCACCAGAGAGTGGGTGGCTAGCCCATAACTCACAGACAACAAATTTCTACAGTTGTAGTGAACTCCAGTAACTGTATTAAAGTAAGGATGTCCTCCAGATGATATTCATATATCCAAAAGTTTTATTGCCAAGAAAAAATAAAGTAACGTTCACGGTGAGCCTCCATTAAATTCACCAGCGTGTTCGCAGCCATAGTGCTTCGGTGTTAGCCTTCTTCAGGGGGTGTGGCCATTGTATAACCTTCTTCCATTTTTATAGGACACAAATGTATGACATATGAACATATGAATTGCCAGCAGAAAGCGGCCACATGGTCTATCAAGTCTGCTCAATTGTGCAGCTATCCCCTCAGCATGCAGCTGCCCCACCCTTCCCTACCCTCCTCACTGGCTTCCCCCCTCACTCTGTCCCATCTCCTCTTAAGGCAGCCCACTGTCCTACAGGAAACCACCTTCTCGAGTAGAGTGTTCCACGTGTCTACCACCTTCTCCATGAAATAATGTCTCCTGATTTCCCTCCTGAATTTACCCACTCCAACCTCAGTTGATGCCCTCCAGTATCCCTCCCTCTCCTGATCCAGAATTTCTCACCTGTATTAGCCTTGCGATTTCCCCTTTAGGTACTTAAAGACCTCAATCATATCTCCCCTGTCCCTCCTCTTCTCCACCAAGTACATGTTAAGCATGTTCAGCCTTTCTTTGTATGAATTCCCCTCTAAACCTTGGATCATCTTTGTCACTCTGCATTGCACCCCCTTCAACAGTCTGATGTCCCTCTTCAGAAATGGGTGCCAGTACTACACACAGTATTCAAGATGGGGTCTGACCAGTGACTTGAACAAGGGAAGGATCACCTCTCTACTTCTAGAGGAGATCCCCCTTGCTATACATCCCAGCATCTTGTTTGCTTTTGCTGCTGCCTTCCTGCACTGAGCCGAGTTGTTCATATTCCGTTATAATCACCCCCAGGTCCTTTTCCTCCTCTGTGCTCCTCAACTGTACCCCTTCCAGCTGATAGTTCCTCCTCTGGTTCTTAGCTCTGAAGTACATTACCTTGCACTTCTTGGCATTGAACCCCAACTGCCATGTTTCCGACCACTCCTGTAGTTTGGTCCGCTCCACCCCTCAATGTCATCCACCACAGCTCCCATCTTGGTATCATCTGCGAACAGACTGATCTTACTCTGGGTCCCATGTGAGATATCTGCTATGACTATCCCAAACAGCACTAGCCCCAGTACTGATCCCTATGGTACCCCACTTGTTACCGCCCTTGGCAATGAGTTTCCCTTCCACCACCACCCTTTGCTGCCTGCCGTTCAGTCAGTTTGTTATCCATCTGACCATCTTTGTACCCAGCCACACATCTTTCAGCTTCCCCCTAGCCTCCCATGTGGCATGAAATCAAAAACCTTGCTGAAGTCCAACTACAGGACATCCACTGCATGGCACTTGTCAAGCTCCCTGGTCACCCAGTCATAGTACTCAGTCAGGTTTGTCTGGCAGAACCTGCCCGAGACAAACCCGTGTTGCTGCCTGTCTTGGAGACCACTGTCCTCCAAAAATGTCACCAGTCTCTCTTTAAGGATTGTCTCCATGAGCTTACCCACAATTGATGCGATACTCACTGGTCTGTAGTTACGTGGATCATTCCTTGGTCCACCTTTGTGAATGGGCACCACATGGGCCAATCTCCAGTCTTGTGGTATGCATCCTGTGCACTGAGAGGTATTGAACAGGTCAGCCAGTAGTCCTGCCTGGCACCCTGCCAGTTCCTTGAATACCCTAGGGTTAATGCCATCTGGTCCCAGTGCCTTGTCCACCTGCAGTGCCCTCAGCCCTTCCAGTACTCTTCACTCTAATTTCTTCCATCTGTCAACCCCTCCCCTCCCATCTCCACTACTCCCATTAGGTATCTGCCCCCCCCTTAACCGTAAATACAGAGCAGAAGTACTCATTCAGTACCTCTGCCTGCTCCTTCCCCTTCTCTACCCACCACTCATCCTTCTTAATTCTCACTATCTGGTCCCTGTTCTTTCTTCTTTCACCAGTGTATCTGAAGAAGTCCTTCTCTCCACCTCTAATGCCCTGTGCCATCCTTAGCTCTATGGCTACCTTGGTGGCTCTGACTAGTCTTGTAACCTCCCTGGACTTCTTTGTACACTCCTCCCTGTCTCCCCCAATCTCTTGAATCTTTGGAAAGTTCTCCTCTTGGCTCTCACTCCCTCCACTACCTCCTTGGTCAGCCAACTGGGCTTCTTTGCCCTTCCCTTCTTACTCTGTGCCCTAGTACATGTCCCAGTAGCCTCTGCCAGCCCTGCCCTAACATATGAACATACAAAATTTACCAGCAGATAAAGGTCTAGAGGTCTATCAAGTCTGCTCGAATGTGCAGCTAGCACCCCTTATTCTGCAGCTGCCCCTTCCTTTCACCCTTCCGCTTCATTAACCCTCCACCTTGTCCTGTCCCATCCCCTTTTGAAGCAGTCCACTGTTCTACTGGATACCATTTCTGCAGGTAACTCATTCCACCCAGCCACCACTCTCTCTGTAAAACAGTGTCTCCTCATCTCCCTCCTGTACCTTCTTCCCTCCAGTCTCATATCATGGCCCCTGGTGTCCCTCCCCTCCCTTACTTTGAACAGCCCCTCTGTGCCTGTCTTGTTTATTCCTTTCATGTACTTCAAGGTTTCAATCATGTCCCCTCGTCTCTCCTCTCCTCCAGTGAGTACATGTTCAACTCCCTCAGCCTCCTCTCGTATGATAAGTCCCCTAGCCCCTTGATCATCTTTGTCACCCTACGCTGCACCCACTCCAGTAACTTAATGTCCTCTTCAGATACAGGCACCAGTACTGCACACAGTACTCCAGGTGTGGTCTAACTAATGACCTATACAGTGGCAGAATCACCTCCTCCCTCCTCGAGGATATACCCCTTGCAATACAACCCAACATTTTGTTGACCTTCGCAGCTGCCTTCCTATATTGTTCTGAGTTGTTCATTGACCCTGTAATGAGCACCCCCAGATCCTTCTCCTCCTCTGCCTGGGTTAGCTGCACTCCCCCCAGCTGGTAACTCCTCCTTGGGTTCTTCATCCCAAAATGCAGCACCTTGCACTTTTTGGCATTAAAGCCCAGTTGCCAGGTGTCTGACCAGGTTTCAAGCTTTGCCAAATCATTCTGCAACCCCTGCCATCCCCCTAGGTCATCCACCACTGCTCCTACCTTGATATCATCAGCAAACAGACTGATCTTGTGCTTGATGTCCCATGATATGACTGCAATGAATATCCCAAACAACACTGGTCCCAAAACCAAGCCCTGTGGAACACCACTCGTCACTACCCTTGGGTGTGAGAGCTCCCCACCCACCACCACCCCCCCGTTGCCTTCCTTGAAGCCAGTTTCCTACCCATCTTACCAGCTTTGCACCCGCCCCTGTGCCTACTAACTTACTTCCCAGCCTTCCATGCTGCACCGAGTCGAATGCCTTTCTGAAGTCCAGAAACAGGACATCCACTGCATGGCCCCTGTCCAGTTGCCTAGTTACCCAGTCATAGAACTCCACCAGGTTGGTTTGGCAGGATCTGCCACGTATGAAACCATGCTGTCTGCTGTCCTGTAGTCCTTTGGCCTCTAGGAGGGCCACCAGCCTCTCCTTCAGGACAGTCTCCATTAGCTTACCCACGATGGATGTGAGGCTTACTGGTCTGTAGTCTCCAGGTTCATCCTTGGGGCCACTCTTGTGGAGGGGCACCACATGAGCCATCCTCCAGTCCTGAGGTACACACCCTGAATGTAGTGAGGCATTAAATAGGTCTGCTAAAGGTCCTGCAAGGACCTCTGTCAGCTCCTTCAGTACCCTGGGGTGGATGCCATCTGGGCCTGGTGCCTTGTCCACCCTCAATGCCTTCAAACCCTCCGACTCTGCCCTCCATGATTTCCCCATCTGTCCACCCCCACGTTTCTGCCATTTCTCCCCCTTGGGTGTCACCCTCTTCTCTTTAGTAAATACTGAGCAGAAGTACTTATTTAGTGCTTCTGCCTTATCACACCCTGTTTCCACCGAACCCCACTCCTTCCTAATCCTTACTATGTGGACCTTATAACTCTTTTTCTCCCTGATGTACCTAAAGAAGTCCTTCTCCCCCTTCCTAATGCCTTGTGCTAGCCTGAGTTCCGTAGATGCTTTGGCTCCCCTTACTGCCCTTGTCATCTCCTTCGATTCTGTCAAGTACTCCTCCCTGTCCTTCCCCCTCCCTGTTTTCTTGTACTTCCTAAAGGCAGCTCTTTTCCTCCTTACCTTTTCCATGACCTCCTTGCTCAATCAGCTCGGTTTCTTAGCCCTAGCCTTCTTGCTCTGGGCCTTGCAGCAGGTTTTGGTTGCCTTCACTATCCCCAGCTTTATGAGCTCCCACCTCTGGTTAGTGTCCATACTAGATTGAATTCTGGCCAGGTACCCTTTTACCACTTCCCCATCCTCCCAAGTCGGCCTCCTGAAGTCCAGTACTCTTGTGCCAGATTCTACTCCTTCCTTGCCCATATCCAATGTGAGCCATACTGAGTGGTGGTCACTCCCTGACAGCGGTTCCTCTACTGTAAGTTCTCTCACAAAGTCCCCATTTGCCAGCACAAGGTCAAGGGTATTCCCTAACCTGGTTGGTTCATTGACCATTTGCAGCAGGAAGTTGTCCTAGAAGGAATCCAGCAGTACCTGGTCCCTTCTGTTCCTGGTTGTTGTGGTACTCCAGTCCACTCCTGGCATGTTGAAGTTCCCCACAATCACCACACTACCCTTCTCGCAGGTCCTCCTGATCTGTCCTGCTAGTTCTCTGTCTAACTCCTCCATCTGAGATGGTGGCCTGTACACCACTCCAATTCTAAGAATCCTATTCTTGGAATCCTGGATTTGCATGACTCCGTACTACCCTCTCCCCTTCCTCCCTTACACACTTCAGTCCTTCCTTCACATATAGTGCCACACCCCCTTCCTCCCTTCCCAATCACCCTGTTCCTATGAAATAACCTGTACCCTGGTACAGACAGGTCCCAGTTATCGTATTGGGTGGCCCATGTTTCTGTGATGGCTGCAATGTCCACCTCTCCCTCTGCCATGAGCACCTGTAACTCTGCAGTTTTCCTCCCAAGGCTCCTAGCATTAAGGCTAACCACCTTCCACCACCCCCATCCTGCCCTCCTTTCCTAACATCACCAATAGTACTTGCCATTTGTCCTTTGTCACTGTTATGGGGGGTAAGCTCATATGGTTTCTCAACCTATGGTCTCTGCATATCTCTTGCCCAGTTGCCTCCCCCCGCTTCTAGTTTAAATTCCCAACTTCCTCTATGTACTCCTCCATCCTCTGTTTCAACATTTTCTTTTCCTCCTCACTAAAGTGTAGTCTGTCTTTGGCATAGAGACTACTGTCCTCCCAGGTCCTTCCCCAACCCCCAACAGCCCATACCCTGTAGCACGACACCAGGTTCTTAGCCATCCGTTAAATTCCTCTATTCTCAGCTTTCTTGTTGTGCTTGCTTTGGGCACTGGAAGTGTCTCTGAAAAAGTTACTGATCTTCCTGCCCCCTCACATAATTTTGCTAGTTCCTCAGACCTACTCTGGGCTATATCTACTGTCTTGTCAGCCAGGTCGTTTGTCCCAAGATGTATAATTAAATGAGGTTTGTCCCTGCCCCTTCTAGCATATTTCAGACAAGACTGTCCCACCCTTTCCGCTGTCATTCCTGGCATGGCATCCACCCAAATGCAACTATGCCTCTCCCCCTTGCTACCCCACCTGACTCCTCTTAGTACTGGGTCCCCTGGCACTAAGATTCCACCACTCTTACTCCCTGCTTGCTTCCATTCATCTCCCTCTCTCATTCCCAGCTCCTCTTCTTCCTCCTGCACATTATTTCCCCCTATTGCCCCTGTTGCAATTCTCCCAGCAGAATTTCTCCCTGCTCCAGTTTGGTCCAGGCATTTATCAATTACTCCTCTAATTTCATCATTTCCCTCCTCCACCTTCTTCCTCTCTAGGTATGCAAAACTATTTTCTGAAGACTCTTCACGACTGCCCACTCCCTCTCTTCATACTAACCTGTTATCTCCTTTCCACTCCATGACTTTTGCCACTTCTTCGCCTCCCCTCACAAGTCCCTATTTCCTCCTTCCATTTGTCTTTTGTCTCCTGACCTGGTTTCCCCAGCAATCGTTCTTCCTGGCCTGGGCCCCTGTGTCCCTGCTTCCCTTCCTCTGACCCTCTCCTCACCACTGTTTGCTTAAATCGCCCTCCCTCATCTCACCTTCTTTCTTCCCTCCAGTATTGGGCTAAACCCACCCCCAGTCTGCCTTGCCTGTCTTAGTTCCTCCTGCAAACCCTCGATCTCCTTTCTAAGTTTCTCTATGTGGTTGCACACTAAACATCCTCCCACACTCCAGGCCATTTTAGAAAGATTGGTGCACCTAGTTGTTTGCAGCCTACCGCCCTACCCATTGCTGTCATTGCCTGGCTGACCCCCACCCTTCCAGATGCAGGATACAAGCACTCCCCAAGTCTCCTTTCTCCCCTCTATCAGTGCAAAACATTATTTTCTTAATTTCACTTACCTCCTTTGTTGTACACATTTAGATAGATTGAGCAACTGCTTTTTATATTCCTATCCTTCCTATCCACACTCAAAAAGAGGCTTTAAGTAGCTATTGCACAACCTTCTTCAAGCTCCTACTCCTCCTTTCCCCAATGCAATAGCAATGCAAGGAAGTAACAATGAAAGCTCCTAGATTTGCAGTTACTTCCCTTCCACTGAGATAGCAGTCACCTCTTCACTCACTGCTGTTCCTTTCCTGGATGTCTGCTTCTGCTATGACAGGTGCATATCCTTTGCCCGTTTGAGAGTGATGTCAGAACCCCCTGGTATAAAAGGAAATAATGGACGGGTGGGTGGGGTGAGGGGTTGGGTGGGTGGGACCAGCCCAAGTCTTCCAGAAACAATCAGGTAGCTGAGGCCCCTGGTCAGACCATTAGCACCCTTCCCCCACTCTGCACTAAACTTTGCAGCTAGTGAAGCCAGCAAAAATGAATCACAGTTCTACTCAAAGCCCCCAAAATAGGTTTGCTACCAAAATAAACAGGACTCCAATTCAAATAGCTTCACCAACAACGCATCAAAATAGGCTTGAAATTAGAAGATACAGGTCTCCAATTCAAAGAAACAGCGCCAGTTAAATCACACCAAATAGGTTTTAAATCAGAAGAAATAGGCCTCTGCAAATGAAGCCTACTACACAGTGAACATCAAACAAATGAGCCCACATATAGCTACCGAAACAGGTTTCAAAATTCTAACAGCCCCAAACAATACCCTGCTAGCCCCTTAGAAGTAGTAAGAAAGAAAAGAAATAACCTTCTACCAAGTAGAATCCACAAGAAACAATGTAAAAACAACAAGAAGAAGCTACTGTACTGTAACAGATCTGATCCTGTCCCCTTCTAGTTCCTTCTCTATTTTTTATAATACAAAGTTTATTAATTTTTAATTATAAAGGATACATACATAAGAAAAATAAAATGAAATAGTGACATACTTAGCAATGAGACACTTAATGCTACTACATTAACAAAGAAGATTATGAAACACTTTAAACAATACTCCATTTTTGATTGCCATCCATGGTGGGTTGGATTCAATCTCATCCATCTCAGACGGAGGAGTTAGACAGGGAACTAGTGGGACAGATCAGGAGGACCTGCGAGAAGGGTAGTGTGGTGATTGTGGGGGACTTCAACATGCCAGGAGTGGACTGGAGCACCCCAACAACCAGGAACAGAAGGGAGCAGGTACTGCTGGATGCCTTCCAGGACAGCTTCCTGCTGCAAATGGTCAGTGAACCAACCAGGTTAGGGAATACCCTTGACCTTGTGCTGGCAAATGGGGACTTTGTGAGAGAACTTACAGTAGAGGAACCTGTCCAGGGAGTGACCACCACTCAGCATGGCCTCAAATTGATATGGGCAGCAAGAGGGAATTCACAACAGTGCTGGACTTTAGTGAGGGCCGACTTTTGGGGGATGGGGAAGTGGAAAGGGCACCTGGCCAGAATTCAATCTAGTATGGACACTAACCAGAGGTGGGAGCTCATAAAAGCTGGGGATAGTGGAGGCAACCAAACCTGCTGCAAGGCCCAGAGCAAGAAGGCTAGGGCTAAGAAACCGAGCTGGTTGAGCAAGAAGGGCATGGAAAAGGTAAGGAGGAAAAGAGCTGCCTTTAGGAAGTACAAGAAAACAGGGAGGGGGGAGGACAGGGAGGAGAACTTGACAGAATTGAAGGAGGTGACAAGGGCAGTAAGGGGAGCCAAAGCATCTACTGAACTCAGGCTGGCACAAGGCATTAAGAAGGGGGAGAAGGACTTCTCTAAGTACATCAGGGAGAAAAGAAGATGTAAGGACCACATAGTAAAGATTAGGGAGGAGGGGGGTTGGGTGGAAGCAGGGTGAGATAAGGCGGAAGCACTAAATGAGTACTTCTCCTCAGTATTTACTAAAGAGGGGTGACACCCAAGGTGGGAGAAATTGCAGAAGCAGTGGGGGAAGTGGTGACAGATGGGGAAATCATGGAGAGCAGAGTTCGAGAGGGTTTGAAGGCACTGAGGGTAGACAAGGCACCAGGCCCAGATGGCATCCACCCCAGGGTACTGAAGGAGCTGGCAGAGGTCATTGCAGAACCTTTGGCAGACCTATTTAATGCCTCACTACATTTGGGGTGTGTACCTCAGGACTGGAGGATGGCTCATGTGGTGCCCCTCCACAAGAGTGGCCCCAAGGATGAACCGAAACCACAGACCAGTGAGCCTCACATCCATCGTGGGTAGCTAATGGAGACTATCCTGAAGGAGGGCTGGTGGCCTCCTAGAGGCCAAGGACTACAGGACAGCAGACAGCATGGCTTCATCGTGGCAGATCCTGCCAAACCAACCTGGTCGAGTTCTATGACTGGGTAACTAGGCAACTGGACAGGGACCATGCAGTGGATGTCCTGTGTCTGGACTTCAGTAAGGCATTTGACTCAGTGCCACATGGAAGGCTGGGAAGGAAGTTAGTAGGCACAGGGGCAGGTGCAAAGCTGGTAAGATGGGTAGGAAACTGGATACAGGGAAGGCAACAGAGGGTGGTGGTGGTAGAGCTCTCACACCCAAGGGCAGTGACGAGCGGTGTTCACAGGGCTCGGTGTTGGGACCAGTGTTGTTTGGGATATTCATTGCAGACATATCATGGGACATCAAGAGCAAGATCAGTCTGTTTGCTGATGATACCAAGGTAGGCGGGTGGTGGATGACCTAGGGGTATGGCAGGGGTTGCAGGATGATCTGGCAAATCTGGTCAGGCACCTGGCAACTGGGCCTTAATGCCAAAAGTGCAAGGTGCTGCATTTTGGGATGAAGAACCCAAGGAGGAGTTACCAGCTAGGGGAAGTGCAGCTAGCCCAGACAGAGGAGGAGAAGAATCTGGGTGTGCTCATTACAGAGTCAATGAACAACTCGGCACAATGTAGGAAGGCAGCTGCAAAGGTCAACAAAATGCTGGGTTGTATTGCAAGGGGTATATCCTTGAGGAGGGAGGAGGTGATTCTGCCACTGTATAGGTCATTCGTTAGACCACACCTGGAGTACTGAGTGCAGTACTGGCGTCCGTATCTGAAGAGGGACATTAAGTTATTGGAGGGGGTGCAGCACAGAGTAACAAAGATGATCAAGGGGCTGGGGGACTTATCATACGAGAGGAGGTTGAAGGAGTTGAACATGTACTCACTGGAGGAGAGGAGAGACAGGGTGACATGAATGAAACCTTTAAATACATGAAAGGAATAAACAAGATGGGTACAGGGGCTGTTCAAAGTAAGGAGAGGGCCACCAGGGGCCATGATATGAGACTGGGCGAGGAAGGTTCAGGAGGAGATGAGGAGACACTTTTACAGAGGTGGATGGCTGGGTGGAATCGTTACCTGCTGAAGTGGTGTGCAGTAGAACAGTGGACTGCTTCAAGCGAGGATAGGACAGGACAAGGGGGAGGGTTAATGAAGGGGAAGGGTGGAAGGGAAGGGCAGCTGCAGAATAAGGGGTGCTAGCTGCACATTCGAGCAGACATGATAGACCTCTAGGCCTTTATCTGCTGGCAAATTTCATATGTTCGTATGTTCGTAATCCAGATGTCTTATCAGGATTTCCCCCATCTTGTTGAAGTCTGCCCCCCTGAAGTCAACCACCCTGGTACCCGAACCACCAGTTTGCTTCCCCATTCTGAGTGTGAACCACACTGGGTGGTGATCACTCCCAGCCAGAGGATCCTCCACCTCCAGCTCCCTTATGGCTTCCCCATTTGATAGTACAAGGTTTAGAGTTCTTCCCAGCCTAGTTGACTTGTGCACCAACTACACCAGGAAGCTATCCTGGTATGCCCCCAGTATTACCTGCTCCCTAGAACATGTAGTGGTTGGTGTGCTCCAGTCCACCCCAGGTAGGTTGAAGTCCCCCACCACCACTGTGTTTCCCTTCCTGTATACCCTCCTAATTTGATCTGTCAACTCCCTCTCCAGCTCCTCCCCCCTGAGTTGGTGCCCTATTCACCACCCCCATCCTCAGTACCCTGCCCTTTGGATCCTGAAACTGCATCCACAGGGCCTCTGTCCCGCCTTCCTCCCCCTCTTCCCTTATGCACCTTATTCTTTCCCTTACATAGATTGCCATCCCCCCACTTTTCCTGTTTGCCCTGTCCTTTCTGAACAGCATATATCCAGGGATCATCATATCCCAGTCCTGGTAGTGTGTGGCCCAAGCTTCTGTTACGGCCACAATGTCCACCTGCCCCACTGTCAAGAGAGCCTGCAATCCAGCAGATTTGTTTCCCAGGTTCCTCGCATTTAGGAACACTACCCTCCACCCTGCTCCTATCTCTTCTCCACCCCAATGAGCCCCCCTGTCACTCCTACCCTGATACCCTCCCCTATAGCTTGGAGGGTAGGGTCATCTGGTTCCCTTTTTTCAAAACCCTGCCTAACAGCTTTCCACTTGCCACCCCATTCCTAGTTTAAAGCTACTCTTGTTGCTATGTACCCCTCCATCCCCTGCTTCAATTCTCCCTTCCTCTTCCCGCTCAAGTGTGGTCTGTCCCCTGCAATGCATACAGGTCATTATTGTCACAAGTTCTGCCCCAGCCCCCAACTAACCCATACCCCTTGGTATGACACCATCCTCACAACCAGATGTTGAACTCCCCTATCCTACCCTTCCTCGCAGTACTTGCACAGGATACTGGAAGCACCTCCGAGAAGCCACTGATTCCCCCATCTCCTTGCACAGCTTTCCCAGTTCCTCAGATCTCCCCTTTACTACCTCCACTGTCTCACCCGACAGGTCACTTGTGCCTATGTGCATCACAACATGCAGTTTCTTCCATCTCCAAACTGTGCACTTGAGAATGACCTGCCCTGCCTGGCCTGCCATCATTCCAGGAATAGACTCGACCCATATTAGACCATGTCTTTCCCCCTTACTGCCCCCATCTGATCCCTTTCAGCATGGAGTCCCTCAACACTAGCACACACCCCTTCCCCACCCTGTTTCACCCCTCCCCCTTTTACCTCCCTGTCCATTACTAACGCCTGCCCTTCCTCGCCCCTTTATGTCACTTCTCTTCTCCCCTATGACTCCCTACCCTCCCCTTCTGACCTGTGTTCTCCCATTCCCCTTGGTCCCATGCTATCATCAACCTTCCCTCTTCCCCTTGGGCCCCATCCCCTATTCGCTATGAACCCTTTGTCTGACCTATCAGCACTGCCCCTCTCCCCTACACCCCTGCTGTCAACATTTTCCTTTTCAGCTGTGTCCCTCTCCGCCTGCCCCCTGCTACCCTCCTCCAACTGCCTGATCCCTGTACACTCCATTCCCCTTCCCCTACCTCCCTCTCCTGGTGCTCCCCTAGCTCTCCCTCTTCCACCATTGTTGCCAGCACTGCAAAGCTACTGTCTGCCACCCCTGTATTGTTCTGCGTTGGCTTCTTCCCCTTGTCCCTTGCCTTGCCTTCATCGCTTGACCTCCTATCAGATGTGAACCTGCACTCCCTCCCTGTCCCCTCCCCCAACCTAATGTCCTTCTCCTGATGCACCCTACTGTTACCCCCTGGGAGAGACCCTCCTGCCCCCTTTCTCATCCTCTCCACCCACACACTCTCCAGCTCTCTACCAAGTCACTGCACTCTTTCCTCCAGCCTTCTTAGCCTGTGGCAGATTGGACACCCTCCTAGTCTCTGTAATATGTCCATCCCAATAGCTGCTTCCCACCCATTGCAGCCCACTATTCTACTCATGGTGCACCCTCTCGTTCCCTGCTTCCCCCTGTTCCACCCTCCACCCCCCATTACAGCTGTTCCACACCTAGTGTATTTCACGCTGTACTGCTGCATTCCCCACTTCTATGTTACTCTATCCCTTGTATACCAGCGAGGGTTAATGATGCCCTCAACACCTCCTACAAGTGTGCCTCACCCAAACTGCAGTACACCCCTCCTCTGATTTATGGGATTCCTATGCCTTAATACACTCCCAGGTACTCACCGACCTGATTGCTGAGCCTCTGCCTTTAATAGCCTCCTTTTGCCAGTGCCTGCCTTGCACAACCCCAAGTAAAGGTACAATGAAAATGATATCTCCGCAATCCCTGCTACTGTCCTATAGACTTGATTGCCATTCTAAGTAAATATGTGATCTTAAAGTTAGCATTTTAGAAAAGTAATTTTATATTCTACTCTTACACAAAAAATAATAAAAATAAATAAATGAAAAATACCTAATGAAATTACTACCCTAAAATACCCAATATACACCAAAAAGTGAAAAATCACAATATTTTAATCTTCTTTCTTTTTATACCATTTTCTAGAAACAGTGTTTCCAACTTGATCTTACAGTCCTAAGGTTTATACAGATCATGTCACTATTTTCTGAAGGAATATGTCATAAACTTCAAAGAAAGCAAAATTAGATCTGTTTAATGTATGATAAAGTAAACTGTGACACATTTGATGAAAGTATTAAACTCACATCAATTACAAAGTTCAAGTTTCATAATATACATTTAAAAATACTGGGCCCAATTCCAGAATGGTTGCGCATGTCGCAAAGTGACTTGCTCCAATAAAAATAGTGCAGGTAACACTTTGTGCCATGTGTAATGACATTCGGTATTCCGAAAGGCTGCCTGCGCTGAAGTGGTCCTATGCTACTAGTTACACCATAAATCCCCTGCAACATGACGCAAGGGGGTTTATGCCAGCAGTTGCACCCTATTCTGGGAGGGTGGCTGCCAGAATAGCACATTTGCAATTCCAAGACAACCCTTGGAAGACATTGGTCTAGATACAGTTAGACCAGCTATTGGCTGGTCTAAGTGTGTGTTGCATCCACTGGAGGTTGCTGAACTATACCACAGCCACTCTACAGCCCCCCCCCCAACTGATACAAGCTCCCCACCATCCCCCACTGTGTTATAGAAGCCCTTTGCAGGCTGCGGTCACCCCAAGCCCCCAGAGATACAGTTAATGCTCCGCAGGGCTATCCTCCCCCGTGCCTCAATACACCAACCAACCTGAAGGGCAATACAACCCCCATGCCCTGAACTCCCCAAATGGCCAGCAATAGTCCCTGCAGGGATAGTGACCCCCCCCAAAGACAAGCCCAATCCTGGTCCTGTGCCGCACTGTGCACAGTCAGTACAGTAAACAACACAGACCTCCTCCGATCCCTGGTAGTCTGGTGGCCCCCACCCCAGCGGTGCCAGTGCCTCCACCCCCAGCCCCAATCGGCGACTGGCAAAACCCACCTCTCACCTCCATGGCCAGCCTTGGGCTGAGGCTCCCTCCAGAGTGTGTACTGCATTATGCAGTACATGCTCAATGACTGATTGAGGCGCATACTGTATACAGTAGTATGCACTCGGGAGGAAACTCCAGTCAGGTGGCTGGCCATGGAGGAAATGAAGGATGAGTGTATCAGTCACTGACTGGGGCTGGGGTGAGGAAGCCTAGCACTGCTGGGTGAGGGACCACTGGACTACCAGGGAACACGGGTACATGTCACTAGGTGGCTGGCATCAGGACTGTGGGGGATGAGTGCCTGTATAGCCCTGCGAGGCAGTACAATTGTTTTGGGGAGTGGGGCTTTGGGGGGGCTGTGCCTTCAGGGCTACAAGGGGGGGACCTGTGCCCTGTCAGAGGGCATTGCTGTGGCTTGTGGCACCCTGTTGAGGTGTGCTCTCCCTTTGGCGCACTGCCTGGGATGCCACAAGTTGCAGGACGTAGACACTGGGGACCCTGCCTGTTCTGCTTGGCAACAAAACTTTTGGATATATGAATATCGTTTGGAGGACATCCTTATTTTAATTTCAATACAGTTATTGAAGTTCACTAAATCTGTTGAAATTTGTAATATACACTGCCCCTGCTCTCACTTACTGCCCTGCCATTCCTAACATAGAAACAAACATAGATGCAGGACACTGGGATGAAGGTGATCATCTACGGACTGCTCTCTTAATTGGGGGGCTAGTCCCCCAGGCCCTAACAAACTGGTATGCCTCAACAGGTTGGACTCCCTCTGGACAGGTCTCATTCCTTCAGGTCACTTTCCCTGCTTGAACTCCTGAGAATGAGCTGTGCAGCTCCCTTTATACCTGTTTAACATTCTGTTTCTCAAAATCGTGGTCACTGAGTTGACAAAACCCTGTTCCAACCCTCAGCGCCAATCAAATTGAATTCTAGCTTGGAATTCTTCAGCAGCATAAGCCACAACTGTATCTTAATTTTTGAACCTCAACTGCCTTCCTGAAAACTCTGAGGCTGCTCTGCACTGCTCTGTCAGCCTGGATGTCAATGTAATTAATATATAACATTTAGCATAAATAAATGATTGTAAATTAATGTTTAAGCATGTTCACGCTTTTCTCAACTAAAGCTCCCTTTCCTAGCTTTCTCCAGTATATTTTTCTAAGAAATTGCATAATGAGAAGATGGAGTCACAAAGAACGTCTTGCAGTGACTTTCCCACACTGATAAGAACTAAATTACTTCAAAAATAAGCAATTTCCCCTTTAAATTACTTCTTTCTTTAAGTTTGGAGCCCAGCAAGTTTAAATATTTTTTTTTTGTTAAACTTCTCCCTGGGGCTGTCCCACAGACGTTTGTGACACCTCCTACCCGAGTGTACACACCCTCTCCTGGCTCCTCCTCCACCCTGCCTCCCTGCAGGGTGGATTCTGTGCTACAGTCACTCCAGCTTTCCAGGTTAGTGACATCTCCTTTTTAAAACGTTATTTTAATTAAACTATTTTCCCTTAGCATTGCACACCTTACTGTACATCCCTGCCAAGTTTGGTGCAAATCAGATATTACTTACCTTGGCAGTGCAAATTAGAAGAAAGTTATACATTTACTGCAGTTTAAATTAGGCTGATTCGTTTCCCACTGCACTATGCGTGCTTCAAGCAGCTCCATTTTTGTAGCATACAATGTACATGCTTGTGTTCTCTGGACTAATATTAACCCCCCTGTGGCTTTTATTTATTAACTTTATCAGCTTTTTTCTGTACTTCCTTGAGAGATTCCAACTTAGTTTTCCCTCACCAAACAGCCTTCCTGCCACTCTAACATGGTGCCTTGCTTGTGCTTATGTGACGTGGGAGCCCATCCCCATTCCATTATGTTTGCCCCTTTTATTTTATTTACAAAGTTAGTAGTAGCCAGTTCGTAAGGGTAAACTACTGACGCTTGCCACCTTCCAACTACTTTAATTTTTTTTTTTTAAATATCTGGCCTCCTGCAAGCAAGAGGAGCACTCCTACCACATCTCCCACTTGAATTCAACGGCTTCAGCAGACTGTAGCCTGCTTTGTGACCGAAGTCGCAGTTTCACACAGCCACTCCTTAGCTGTTGCATGGGGATTTCCTTCCTAGTGCACTAGTTCTATGCGATGGAGCCGGCTTGGCTCTGTCACTTACTTGCTCTTGGTTCTAGGCACTGCACAGCTGCCGCTCCGCATCACATTAACTCAGTGGCAGACTGACATTAATTTAAACACAGGCACAAGCTTACTTTAAATAAAAAAATACAACATGTTGCTGATTTTGACCCCGGTTGGCAGCAAATACACTAGACCACCAGACCAATCCCTCTAGCCAGGGCAACCAGTTTATTAGCCCTTGGCTACCACTCCTGCACCCATTATTGCCATTGCAGTTGGGTGACAGGCTACTTCAACTAATGTCACTGCATATGGGTGGGATTGCGTGCAAGGGGGTAGGCAATCACTCTCTCTCGCTTAGCTTTCATCTACAGTACTAATAATATGATCTCTGCTTTCCGTTTACTTATTTGACATGTTTTGCGGCTTCTCCTGGAAAATCCCCAGCTCCAAACCTCCCACCAGGTGACCTCCTAGCAAATAAGGTACGCAGTTTAGCTTTTTTATGGACTAGTTGAACTGCATTTGTACAATGCACATTCGCCTATAGGGCCCCCCCATGGCTTAACGAAATCCCTGTGCCCATTGGAATCTCCACTAGCCTATCCCACTTCAGAACTGGCCTAAGGCGTCATGTTAACACAAGCACAGCGTGTGACTGCTTTCCGAAGGCGTGACTCTTCCCCTCCCCAGTCCTCCCGAGTTGTCATATGGCAGCCCAACTGTACCCCTCTCCCCTAGCACAGCGTGTGACTGCTTTCTGAAGGTGTGACTCTTTCTTTCCCCTTCCTAAGCCTACACCATAGTCCTCAGTGCCGCAACCTGAGCTGACATAAGGCAGCCCTACTGTACCCCACTCCCCCTAGCAGCCCCTCACCCCATCCCCCCTCTTGGTCCCTCCTGCCCCCGCCCTCCCACTACTGACTTAGTCTGGGACCTACCTCCTCCCCTACCCTGTGGCCTACTCAGCATAACCATCCCCTTGCTGTCAGCCAAACCCCATCAATTAAACCGCCTGTCACACCTTATACTCTTCCCATACCATCCCATCCCCTTTCCCCTGTGACCTTTCAGCCCTACACCACCCCATCACCTAACCGATGCTACCTTTCCCCTCCCCAAATCCCCCCCTTAGCACTCCCTAGCCACAGTCTCCCCCTTTTTTCGACAAAGCCTCCCTCTGAGGCAGCATTTTCTACATGCCCCTCCCTGGGTGGACTCCCCTGCCCTTTGATTTCCTTAAGTCTCCCATCCACTAAAGAGGGGTCTCTCTCTCTCCTTTCTTTCCTAAGTTCACCATTGCTATTATTTTTTTTTTTGCTTGACACTGTACTAATTTCTAGTACTAGAAATGATTCTATAATGATGTAATCTAATTTATGCTGTCCACTTATCCTGAATTTGTGCTGTTACATGTCTGTTAGCCTGTTAACCCGACATGGAATCTTTGTAAAAGAGCCTGTGCTCAAAGGTCATTTCTGAATCCTTAAATAAAAAAAAAACAGTCATTCCACAACTGTTACAAGCAGTGTCAGTGGCTCAGTGGGTTGCACCCTTGCCTCTGAGGCCAGAAGATTGGAAGGTTGTGGGTTCAAGCCCACCCCCCTCCCGAACGAGGCTGAAAATAGACAGAATTGCCTAGCCCTCCGTTCCCAGTCAACAAAAACTAAGTAAACTGTGGGTGATCCCTAGCTATCCAAGTTTCTGAGTGGTCATGACACTGACTGTCTACAGTTCCAATGGAGGAGATTCTGTCGAAGATCTACTGTTACGGTAAGTTCTTTCATAACTGTTCTTTACTGATGAAACTTAAACTTCAGAAATAAGGATACACACAAAAAAAGTATTTTCACTTATTTGCAGAGGACTTGAAGCTGAATAGCCCATGTGATAAACATCTAAGAGTAGTTACATGTGGCCAAGACCATCTCTGATGACATCAAGGTGGCATTTGGGGTTGCCATTGTGCTAAAGCAGCCTTTCTTAAAAGAAAGCTATCCCACAATGAAAATGTAGACTTGAAAGAGGACTACACCATACAATAACTCAAGCATGAAAGCACATGAGGAAAAGGACATAAGATCCTTGGAGCTCCAGGAATAATTAAAAAGGACTTTCAGGCACACCTGAATATGCTACCAGTATTTGTGACACCATACGGACTACAAAAAGGATACCATCTGAGAAACGCTGCCTATATTGAGAAAAGCACTTTAATATGGCAGTGTGAACATATTTTGGTAACATTAGATATCGAAGCACTCTACTCAAATATACCACATAATGGGGATCAGGCTGCACTACAGTGTTATCTGGAACAAACAGAACAAAACGCATTGCAATAATTTTTGTTTCAAAAATGGTAATTATGCACACATTCTTCAAAAAAGCAAAGGGGGTGACATTTGCCTCCAATTTTGTGAATTTGCTTTTGGGCAGATGGGAGCATGACATCATCTGTGATAAAGAAATGAATCAATTTTTCAACATCTGGTGCTTTGGAAACATTTTGTAGATAACATCTGTGATGCTCTGCCCCCTTGCTTATGATTATTGTATAATATCTGTAAAATAAATAACTGGTCTGTGGATGAAATTGTCCCACGCAAGTTGGCAGATTTGGCCTGTAACTTTAAAAGTCAGTAGCTGGAACTACATAATGTAATGAAACAGACCAGGAGAACCATTAATTAAGACATTCTTCTAGAGAGACAATTTATGGCCCTCATGACCTGTGCTGCCTTTGAAGTGTCCCACATATATGACTTTTATAACGTAGCAGGAAGAAGCCATCACTGGACTGACTCTTAATGGTTTTCTCATGTATCTGAGAATAAGGGACATGAGTGTGGGATTAAGTTCAAAGAGAAATGCTTAATTAAAGACTGTCATATTTGGGAAATGGCTAGTTACAGATTTTTTTAAAAGCATATGACTGACATCCTCAGAGACACTGATGTAAGAATATTAAAACTGGGGAGGTTCTAGCTCATCTCATCAAAGAGGGTGGGAACTGACAGAGTTAAGAATGAAACATAGTATGGAATGGACACATATGAAATAGACTCTGACTGGGAGAGCACTTAGACAGGTAATAGTTAGAAAGCAATTAATTTTTTGTGGTAGGAGTGTTGTTATGAAACTTCCTTTTTGTTTAAAGAAAATACAAAATCACACATGCCCACACAATGCAAAGCATCATGGGCTGCATATGCAAATCACTACAGAATGTTATGCTGGTTCAACTTTAAGCAGAATTCTACGGTGCCAAAAGGCCTCTCACACAGTTTGCAAAGGGTGCTAACAGATGACATAGACACATGTTTCATCCTACCAGGACTCATCAGTATGCCTCGTCTGTTTGACACCCCAGTGGAATGAACCAGCTACCCTAAGATGGTCTGTCTGGGTTATGTTGTGGTGAACCCATTAAAATAAAAAACTATTTAAAAGACAAAGAACCTCTGTGTGCAAACACTGAGGCAAGGGTTACCACAAAGGGCATTTGGCTGGGAAGCCAAGTTTCAAGAAAATACAAAATCACACATGCCTACACAATGCAAAGCATCATGGGCTGCATATGCAAATGACCACAGAATGTTATGCTGGTTCAACTTTAAGCAGAATTGTATGGTGCCGAAAGGCCTCTCACACAGTTTGCAAAGGGTGCTAACAGATGACATAGACACGTGTTTCGTCCTACCAGGACTGATCAGTATGCCTCATCTGTTTTACACCCAAGTGGAATGAACCAGCTACCCTAAGACAGTCTGTCTGGGTTATGTTGTGGTGACCCCATTAAAATAAAAAAAAATATTTAAAAGACAAAGAACCTCTGTGTGCAAACACTGAGGCAAGAGTTACCCCAAAGGGCATTTGGCTGGGAAGCCAAGTTTCAAGAAAATACAAAATCACACATGCCCACACAATACCAAGCATCATGGGCTGCATATGCAAATCACCACAGAATGTTATGTTGGTTTAACTTTAAGCAGAACTGAATGGTGCCGAAAGGCCTCTCACACAGTTTGCAAAGTTTTTTCCTTTTTGTTTTATAAGATTGTAAGCTGTATGGTATATTGTTCTGTGTTTAATTTTACCTTTTTATCATATTTTAAGTAAACAACAATTTCTTTGAAATACTGCCTGGGTGTCTTCTCAGTTTCTCTTTGCATGTGATGCATATGTGGTTAAGTCTAATGGCTATTTGAAAGACTTGATGGTGTTACTAAGCTTGGAAAAGGTAAGAATATGCTTAAGGTCTTTTATAAAGTTTTAAGGGTTCATTTTGGAGATCTGGACGGGTGCCCCTGGTGAAAGATTGTACTGCAGTCCCGAAGAGAGTACATATCTGAGCCTGTAAATTGGGTATGCTAACATAAGGTTCACAGTTTGAATCCCTCCAGAAGTTGAGGCTAACAGGTGATTTTGACCCAAAGCTGACAGGAGGGTTGCCCTGTCTGTTACCTGTTCACACAAGTTGCCACTGTGGGAACAGAGGGCCTGACCTGCGGAGTGCACGTGTGACAACGTCATGCTCACGTGGAAGAGTAGTCATAGTGAACTAGATGGCTTTGTGACCTTTTTGCATTCCAAAAATGAACATTTTAGGTTTTGTATGAAAAGCAGCATGGAAGAGATTGATTTCTCAGATGCTACTATCAGTAGCGATGACAGCAGTAACCTACAGAGTAATCTATTTAGGAACTCTACAGACAGCAATATGGTCCTTTTTGCTAGCAATAGCAACCCAGAACAATTGGTGGCCAGTATTCCAGAAGGCCAATTTTTGCACGCAAAATGCAACTGTACTACAGAAAATATGTTTAACGAGCAAAGTGTGGACCTCATTAGACATTTTAAAGAGAGTGGTTGCAGCAGTGAGGTAATAGAAAGTGTAAAAGAAAATGACAGAAATAAGCCAAGAGATGAATTGTTATATATAGACATGAACATTATAAGGGCTGTCAATAATGCTCCGTCAGAATACTGTGAAGTTTATCATTGCATACTCTCCTTTGACATTACGTGTTAGAAATGTTATTTGGGACAACTGGAACATTTTACATGCAGATTCAGGATTGAGTGATTTGGACAACACATAAACTGTTTTTAAAAGAGGTAAAAATGTACATGATAGCCTTATGCACAGTGCACAACCAATTAGAGGCCAACCGAGGCTATTATTGACTGCTCCAGTGGGTCCTGTACCTTGCGGACATCGTAAAACTTGTCCTAGTGTACCTAGAATGAAAGCGTTTTTAAATGCAAAAACTGGTCAGCATGTTAAAATTAATTTATCACATGTGACAATATGGGGTTATTTACATGGCAATGTGCAACTTTTTCTATGCTGGAAAAATGGTAAGTCAGTTCCTTGTGAAGGTGGATGAGAACTTATATGCAATTAGGAACCAGAAGAAGGATTATGCTACTGCTGCACGTTATATGACAGTCGGTCCCAACACTGGTGCTCATACCTTTCATTTTGTAGGGTTGGAGAAAGTGGAACCTGATGTGAGAGGGGATGATTTTAACAGAAAAGAGGGAGAGTTACTGGAGTTTTTCTACAGGGCGTAGTCCTAACAAGGATTTTAAGATGTTGCCATTTTTGAAGAATTTAATTGCTGTAGTGTAACACCTGTAAACATGGATCGTTGTCTTTAAACATTACTATTTTTGTTATAGAGGATAATGCATGGTCTTGGGTTAATAACCACACTGTAAACACTTTGAGAGGTTGCCATGACATCATTGTAAACCTCGAAAGCGCAGCTCAAGAGGTTTACAGATGTCAAGGCAACCTCAAGAAGTGTTTTCAGCATGTTTGTTAACCAAAGACCATACATTATAATTTATAGTGTATGGGCTACCAAGATTGTGTAATCACAGATTGAATTACTTTATGGAACATTGATTGTTGTGAGAATTCCGTTTTGTTATACCATTGATATGACATATTCAAGAAGGGTTAACAACAGAGTAATGTCATAACGATGGCATAAGAAGGCTGTGATCTGCTTGATTTCAGTTCATAATAAGGACTCCCTATACACTGTACAGAGGATGATGTATGGGCATCGATGAACAACCACTCTATGCTCACTTCAAGTGGTTTCCATGACAACCTAACTAAACCTCAAAGGCGCAGCTCGAGAGGTTTACCCAGGTTGTCATGGAAACCAGGAGAAGGGAGCTTAGAGTGGTTGTTCATGTTCAGTAACTGTATGATACTGCGAGCACCATTGGTAACAGAACAGTCAGTGGTGTTGATTGGACATTGGAGCTGCCAGAAACTGTGATCCTGCTAGGGCCATTGAGCATTGCAATGTGTGGTAAACGTATGCTAATTTCTGCTGAGAACCTGCAAAGATTTTGTTTTTTATTCTCTTCTGTGTCTCTGCAGATTTCCAGTGGAAATTAGCATACGTTTACCACACACTGCAACGTTCAGTAGCACTAGCAGGATCAGAGACAGATGTTGCCATGATATTAAACTGCCTTTTTTTATCTTTATTTATCTATTTCACCAGTTCTATGGGTAAACTGTCACTTGGTTCAGAAAACTGAAAGTGCTGGAGCGAGCACTCAGTTGTGTTGTCATGGTGATTGCAGCACGTGGGGATTCTAGTTTGTTATGCCATTGATGTGACGTACCATCAACGGGTGAACAACAAAGTAATGCACATCGGTGGTACAATAACCCTAGTAAAAGATAGATTTAGGTACAGTATTCTACCATACATTTTATATATATATATATATATATATATATATATATATATATATATATATATAGTCTGTTAGCACCCTTTGCAAACTGTGTGAGAGGCCTTCGGCACCATGCAATTCTGCTTAAAGTTGGACCAGCATAACATTCTGTGGTGATTTGCATATGCAGCCCATGATGCTTTGCATTGTGGGGGCATGTGTGATTTTGTATTTTCTTGAAACTTGGCTTCCCAGCCAAATGCCCTTTGGGGTAACCCTTGCCTCAGTGTTTACGCACAGAGGTTCTTTGTCTTTTATATATATAATATGCTGCATTATGACTTCTGTCCTTGGAATGTATTGACATGCTTTGTGGTTACATAAAACTAATGTACTGTACCTCTGAATTTTACCTGTATAAAAGGTGGTTTGAATCTGCAGCCCTTGACAAAGCGACCATAGTGTCACATGAAATGTTGGTCCACAAGGGGGCACCTTCCTCCTGTGTTCCTAACATTGCCAGTGTTTGTTGTTTTTAATAAATGTGATTCCCTTTTAAATGGTTATTTGAGGAATCTTTGTGAACAACAACAGCATCTACCAGCAAGCGACTGAGCCCCTAGTTTTCCTTTCTAATGCTTGCGTTTTTCACCAGAGCACCCACGCCCCTTGGTATCAGTTTTCCCTGCTGATTACTTGGGCAAGAGATCATCAGGATGGCAAATAAGAGGCAGATGCTGGACGCGAGTGTGCCAGATGTAGATTGTTGCCATCGAGCTGCAGCTTCCGCAAGGAGCAAGGCCATCCTTGACTCTGTACAAAGGGCTTTCTTCATATAGCTAGTCAACGTGCTCACTAGGGATGGGGTAGTGCTGAACCTAGTGCTTACAAACAGGGAAAGAACTGCAAACATCACAGTGTGTATCCCATGTGCACCAGTGATCACCATACAGTGTGGTTTAACATTAAGACAGGAGCAGAGACAAACCCCGTGAGGACGAGGGTCCTGAACTTTAGGAGGGCAGAGCTGAAAGAAATGGTAGACTGACTCAGAAACTGCCTAGTAGGGGGGATTGCCAGTAACAAGTAAAGGAACAGTGGGGAAAAATAAGTGAGGGCATAATTAAAATAACCAGCCTCTCTGCATGAAAGAAGTGAGTAAAAGCAAAAGATAGTAAGAGACAGTTATGGTACTCTAGGGAACTGGCCGCAGTGGTGAAGGAAAAAAGAGTACCATTCAGGAGGTGTAAGAAATGCAGAGGGAGGAAGACAGGGAGGTGTACCAGGGAAGGAGACAGGGAGGTGTACCAGAGAGGAAGACAGGGAGGTGTACCAGGGAGGGAGACAGGGAGGTGTACCAGGGAGGAAGACAGGGAGGTGTACCAGGTAAAACAGGGAAGCAGGTAATGCAGCAAGGAGGACAAAAGTGCAGGCAAAGGAAAGGAAAGTCAGAGGAGACAGAGGGTGGTGGTTAGGTCAATGGCCAACAAGACTGCCATTATGGCTGACTGTGGGGTCAGTCGATCTGGCTTGCATTATGGAGACCTGGCTGCGCAATATCTTGGGTCCTGTGCTTGAGGCGTCTGTCCTGGCTGGATACTCTGTTGTTCATTGCCTGAGGAAGGGCGGCAGGGGAAGGGGGTTGCAATCTATTTTAGATCAGAGCTGGGCCTGACGGTGCACTCAATCGGGGATACCAGCTTTTCTGAGTGTGTGGCAGTGTGGGGGGGGGCTGGCATGGAATTTAGAGTACACAGCAAAGACAAGCAAAAAGGTGCGTACTAGATGTGTGGCGGTGCAGGAAATAAAGCAGCCAGCTTAATGAATACTTGAGAAAAAATCTGCACATAAACTCCGTTTTCAAAGTGCTCTAATGCAAGTTTATTTTGGCAAGTTTGAGGAACCACAACAACAGTCCTGCACTTCAACCCTCAAGCAGGTCTTCCTTAGGGGTAGATCTTCCAGGTCTGGAATTTACAGTGCTCCGGATCTTCCATCCACCTGGGTGTGATCGGGGCTTCCTGTAGGAGGTGATGTCCTCTGTCACCGAGAGGATATTGAAGTCTCTGAGATGGATTATTCTCAGTGACTTCAACACCTGGGTGGATGATGTGATGTCACCTGGGGCCAGAGATCTCCTGCTAAGTATGGACGCTCTGGGCCTGACCCTGCTTTCCACTTCTGGGACCCACCAATCTGGCCATGCTCTCTCTCTGGTGTTCTCGATGGGGCTTGAGATTTATATTTTCAAGACTGATCGGGTAGTTTGGTCCGATCATTGCACCGAGTTCAGCTTTACAGTCCCACTAAAGATCCCATCCCCTGTGGAAAGGGTCCAGTACAGCTCTTTGAGAGGTGTTTAACCAGAGGGACTACTAGTGGAAGAGAACATTTCGTCTGTGTTGGAGGCTTGCACCAGCAGCTCAGAGGATGTAGTCATGGTCTATAATAGTGCTGTTGCTGAGGCTCTGGAACATCTGGTGCCGATCCGTGTATGTCCCCTTGCCTCACACCTTGGCTCCCCCTGGTTTGATGGGGAGCTAAGGAAGTTGAAGACAATGGGGCAGAGGTTGGAGAGGTGTTGGAGGAGGACTGGATCTCTCAAGGACAAATAAATAAATAAATAAATAGTTCTGATATCTCATTATCATGAATATCAGAAGTCAATCATCCAAAAAAAGGCAGCCTTTACATCTAGGATAATTGCAACCGGGAAGAATCAACCAACTCATCTGTTCCGAGTTGTGGACAGGCTGTTACATCCATCCTGTCTGAAACCTGTTACAGTTTTTTCAACTCACAAATGTGAGGAGTTTGCTTGATTCTTCTCAGACAGAGTGTCCTCTGTGAGATCCAGGATCACTTCTAGTGGAATTCAAGCCTCCAACAGTGGTATCTCTCAGATGAGAGATCGCACTAGGCCGCCTTGGGGTGAGTTCTGGCCAGTGATGGCACAGGAGGTCTGTGGGATCATTCGAGGGTTAAAACCAATGTTCTGCAACCTGGACCCAGGCCTGACGCAGCTACTAGTTGGCTGTGTCATGGCCCTTAGACTGGTCTTTGCCAGGATAGTCCGGAGCTCCTTATCAACCGGAGTCTTTCCGGAGGCTTTAAAGCAGGCTCTGGTTAGGTCTCTGCTGAAAAAAACATAGTTGAATCCCCATGTCCTGGCAAATTACCAACCTATCTCAAACCTTCCTTTTCTAGCGAAGATTCTTAAGAAGGTGGTAGCAGAACAGCTTGAAGAGCATCTAGCAGACTTCCAGATTTATGAACCTCTCCTGTCCAGATTTTGGGCCATGCACAGTACAGAGACAGCGCTAGTCAAGGTGTTGAATGACCTGCTCAGGGTGAGAGATCGGGGAGTGCGTACAACTGTTATCCTCTCTGATCTCTCCTCAGCTTTTGATACTGTGGATCATGGGGTGATGCTGGACAAGCTGAGAGAGTATGTAGGACTCACCGGCAAGGTCATTAGCTGGTTTGAGTCCTTTCTCTGGGGCAGGTCTCAGAGGGTAGTTTTGGAAAATTGTTCCTCTGATCCTAGGGACCTGCCCTGTGGAGTCCCCCAAGGTTCTGTCCTCTCTGCCATGTTGTTCACAGTATATACAAGCTACCCCTGGGCAAGGTGATAAGATGGTATGGGCTGAGTTTTCATTGTTATGCTGATGATACTCAGCTCCACCTGTCTTTCTCACCTGATAGACCTGACACTGTTGACGTACTGAATAAATGCTTGGCCAGGCTCCAAGCCTGGATGGTGTTGAACTGGCTGGGACTAAACCCTGGGAAGACTGAGGTACAGGTAACAGAGCCTGGTCGAAGGGTGGGTTTGGGATCCTCCGGTGATAGACTGGGCCCTTTTATTGGTCCAACAGCACTGGAGGTCTCATTAAGGGTGAAAAATCTGTGTGTTGTGTTTGACAACAAGCTGCCATTTGATGCTTCAGTGTCTGCTGTTCTCCAGACTGGTTTTTACCATCTCCAGAACATCACCTGGATTAAGCCCTTTATCCCACCTGAAGACTTGGCCATGCTGGTACATGCATTCGTGACTTCGAGACTTGACTACTGTAATGCCGTCTACCTCTGGGTTGGGGGTGGTACATTGTGTCACCTGCAGCTTCTGCAGAACACAGCAGCATGAGTGCTGACTGGTTACTCTTGATTTACTCATGTCACCCCTGTGCTGCACTGCCTGCCGGTGCACTGGCGCATCACCTTCAAGATAGGTTTTTTGACCTATAAGGCCCTATACAGTTTGGTCCAAGCTATCTGAAGGATCTCCTGCCCCCCTACGTCCCGTCTCAGTCTCTGAGATCAGCCTCTGATGCTCTCCTGGAGATTCCCAGAGTGAGGTTGAAAAGCTCTGGGGACCAGGCATTTGAGGTTGCTGCTCCAGCTCTCTGGAACTCTCTGCTCGGTCATCTCTGGGAGGCACCGTCATTGGAGATATTTAAACTTAACTGAAACTTTTTTATTTAGACAGGCCTTTTTTGGGTCTGATGTACAGTAGACGTTTTAAGTGCATCAGTTGGTTAACTGCTTTAGTTGTTTTAGGTGGTGATTTTAATTTTTGTTATTTTCTAGTGTTATTTCTTAGTTTTATTGTCTTTGTCTTCTTATGTTTGTATTTTAATTGCTTTGTAAGGGTGCCCTAAATAACTAAAATCTGCTACTACTACATAATGGCACTGACTCCAAGGATGGAAAAGTGACCAGTGGGGTGCTGCACGACTCAGTACTTGGATCCGTCCTCTTCAGTGTCCTTATAATTTATGTTGGAGATGAACTGGAAGGGAAGGTATGCCTCTTTGCAGATGATACCAAAATCTGTAAACGTCAATCAGGAGGTGGAGGAGTCAGTCACGGTCAATCAGGAGGTGGTGGAGAGAATGTGTAGGGATCTTGGGAAACTCGAGGAGTGGTCAAAAATATGGCAGCTGGGGTTCAAAGTCAAAAAGTGCAAATTTATGCACCTAGGACATAGGAACCCAGAGACTGAGTATAGGATGGGGAGAGTACTGTCAGTCACTAAGCAGCAAAGAGGCCTTGGGGATATCATATCTGAAGACCTCAAAGTGGCAGGACAGTATGACGAAGCAGCGGGTAGGGCCAGTACGATGCTGGGATGTGTTGGGAGAGGTATCTTCAGCAGGAGGAGGGAGCTTATGTTGCCACTACATCACTCTCTGTTGAGACCCCACCTGGAGTACTGTGTCTAGTTCTTGAGGTCGCATTTCAGAAAGGACATGGACAGGGTGAAGGCAGTCCAGTGGAGGGCAGCTAAAATGGCACAGGTATTGCACCAAAAACCCTAAAAGGAGAGACTGCGGGATCTCAGCATGTACTGTACACCCTGAAAGAGAGGAGAGCATGAATAGATAAGACAGAGACCTACAAGTACCTGATGGGGGTGAACAGGGTGCAGGATGGGAGTCTTTTTCAAAGGAGAGAGTACTAGGACCAGAACCAGAGGACATGTGATGAAGCTAGAAGTGAGGAAGTTAAAGAGGGATGTGAGGAAGTACTACTTCACTGAAAGAGTTGCAGACACCTGGAATAGACTGCCAGTGGAAGTGGGGGAGACAAAAATGGTAGAACTGGAGGATTTCAGGTCATCTGTGATGATGATGCTCAAGTCTCTTTTTTCCCTTGTGATTGCCAGCAACTCCCCTCCCAACCTATAGGTGGCTTCAGGGTTTCTCTTCCCTATGTACATTCTGCTTCTCCCTGGGACTACCATCTATCATCGTCCAGCCTCCTGATCCTAGATTGTCAGCATTTACCAGCAAGTGGAATATAATTTTACTAACATCATAGCTCAACTCTGGTAAATTATTTTCTCTGTATCATAACTCTATAGCTATATTTTTTCTGCATTTATACTGCTTCTCTGTGAAGGCCTACTACAATGGCTGAGCAATTCCTGCAAAACATCTCCCTCAGCAGAGTGGAAACTATGTTTCAACAGCTCATCTGTGAAATTAATGACTTAAAAATAACATCTCAACAAAACATACAAGTGTTAGACCAAAAAATCAATGATGCTGGAGTTAAAGTTGCTCAAAATGAAAATTCCATTAACATCCTGCAAGCTACCATCAGAGAGCAAGACAGAGTTATCAGAAGCCTACAAGATAAAATCGATGACATTGAAAACAGAAACAGACGTAATAGCCTGAGATTTTTGGGTTTTCCTGAAGGTGCAGAACTCGGAGACACTAGTGCGTTTCTATTACATGTACTGCCAGCCCTGCTCAAACTCTCACCTGGTCAAGACCTTACTATTGAGAGATCACACCGTACTTTAAGCCGGAGGCCTGGTCCAGATCAGAAACCTAGGCCTATCATTGCAAGATTCTTAAACTATGCCCACACTGAACTGATTATCAATAGAGCAAAATAAGTGGGAACCTTGCTCGGCAAGATCATAGAATTTCTATTTTTTGAGACTTCTCTAACGAACTCTCTAATAAATGCAGAGCTTTCAATCCTATTAAAACTACCCTACACCAACGAGGGATCAAATTTGCTCTGTGCTATCCTGCCATCATGTGTCTATTTCTGGATGACTCAACCAAAGATTTCAACGGTCCCGAAGCCTTGGCTGCATTTCTTGGTGAGCCCCAGCCTCCAACTGCCCCGTTTGGAAATACTGATGTGACCCCTTCTCCCACTGTCTCTGCAACTTCCCAGTCAGACTGGCACACCCACATTATGCCTTCAAATCATGAACGCACTGAGAAACTCATATCTCTCCAGGCTGATGCAGCACCTCCTGTCCAAATCTCAGCTCGCTTGCTAGACAAAAAGAACTTGAATCCACCTTCTTCTAAACATGCCTTCCAGGCCTACCTCTCAACACTAGCAACATGTTGGCTTCACTACACCCCTAATCCTCTCCAATAAGTTTTCTTTACTACAAGAGGACTTAAATTCGTCTCAGGAAGACCTCCCAGAATCAGCTGTGGATCCTGTCGGCAATGACCTCGGAGATGCTTTACAGGGCGGCAGGTCTCCCGATTCCTCTTGGGCTGAATTGATGACCAGTTCCCCTTTCAAATCGGCCGAGCCTCCTAAAAAGAAACAGAAGGGGAAGCTCAAAACAAATCAAACCTATAAATGATGCCTGGGCATGTGTTTATGTTAGTACCTCTCAAGGTTAGTGCCTAATTAACCTCAACTCTCTGATCACTATCAGAATTTGTCTGCCCTGCAACTGCACATCGCATTCCTTGTGTGCGTATACTATCGCACCCAGCTGGTTTGGAAAGCGATAAGCTGTACATTGCGGTTACAGGCTTTTGGCTTAATAGCATGTCATATTATTTAGGCATCTCATTGTGACAGTCTTGGAGTTTTCTATCTCAATGTAATGTCTGCTATATTATACATCCAGTTATTTCTGCATATATTACTCATAAAGTCAGTTTTTGAGTATCCCTAATGTTGGGCTATGTTCTTCTTTTAAAGGGACAGTTCTTATATAATGTTAGACTAATTCATATTTGCTGAATGATTTTCTGTATTCCTTTAGTGGTGTCTACCATCTTTTTTATCAGTATATCCTTTTCACATAACCATTAAGGGAGGTTGCCTGCTTAACTAATTTGTGATCCAACATCACCCCACACATTTGTTACCATATATAAACATTATAAATTTACAGTATCTTGGGGTTATATTACTGAGGTCCTCAACTAGTTAATCTCTTCATCCACTACTACATCCCAGACTAACATTTAACAGTTTAATATTTTTCTCTAGTCTCCTTCCCACTCCAACCCGCCTTTATCTAACTTTTAAATCCCCTTTTCTTTAACCATGATATACCAACTTCTTGTACTGTTTTATTTATCTATCACTTAGTCTTCAGTTTTACCCTACAATTAGGCGTTGCAGGCTATTTTCGAGGTGTCTCATCTTTATTATTTTACTCAATATGCTGCAATCAATAATAGATAGCACAGTCTGCCTCGAAGCCGTTATGATATGGCTTTTTAAGCCTGTGTTGTAATCTTATAGCTGAACTCGCTCGACCCTCTCCAGGTCTTGAAATCTCTCTATGTTAAAGCAACTCCTTCCCTAGGGGCGAGTATTGGATCTGTGCTACTATTAAATACCTAGTACTTATCAATAATATATGCAGTCCCTCGAAGTGTGAACAAACTCAACTCTTATAAATGTCATATTACCAGAATGACTACGTATTCCTGTTCTATACAAGACTTTCACCAGATAGCCCCCATAACATTTGGATCTTGTAATGCCTCGACACCCCATAAATCCTTATACTATTTGGACCCTACTCACTCCCTTTTACCTGAACACTCCTCCTACATAAACACTTCTGTGTCTAAGCATTATGATTATGTGAGTAAGTACATAGTAGATGGCACAAGTACAGCTGTTCTTATAATTTTAGGACTTAGCCAACCATGATGGCATACTGTTTGTATTGCCGTAATAGTGTTTCAGCTCAGTTCTTTCCAGTCTAACTTAGGTTTAAGATGTATTATTATGTCTGGGATTGCATATACTTTCTGTAATCCCCTTTTCATATATGGTAAGATGTTCATGGTCCCCCCCCAGGGAATTAATTATGTTCACTTTAGTTCTAGTCACAGTTATAACTTGATAGAAATAATTGTTTACAGTTTGTATCGTGGGTTTAAGATCACTTTCTCCCAAGATTTACTTACTATTTACATGCTCTGTAGTATAGCGAGAGAGTCTTGGCGATTTCACCAACTCATATCTTGCTATATTACCTAAAGACTTCACAGTGTTTTAGTATAACATGCATAGGTATATATATACCATATGTCTTCTGTATTCTCTTTACTACCTCTCTTCCTTGTGAGACCCAATGGAAACATTCACCCAAGATTTAAGTATTTCCGCAAATTAAATATCCTGCACACATTTGACTGTGCTAGCCCTCTCCCTTCTGAGTCTGTAACATCCTCTAGCCCTTTAAGTATGAGTCTCTTACTTCCTATTTGTGTTTTCACACTAATCTCCCCATTAACATGAGTGATCTAATTCTACGTTCATGGAACGTTAAGGGACTCAACTCACCTTGTAAATGAAAGCAAATACTTTCTTACCTCAAAAAGCATAAAACTCATATTACTTTCTTGCAAGAAACAAAACTTTTAATAGAGGATGTCAACAGACTCAGAAGAGATTGGGTCGGTCAAGTATATGCATCCCCCTCTACTTCTAAAAAATGGGGGGGTTGATATTCTATTACATAAATACCTTAACTGGACCCTTATTAAATCCATCTCTGATTCAGATGACAGATGGATTATAGCCCACTTAAATACCCCTGCAGGCCCCCTTATGTTAGTCAACGTTTATGCCCCTAACTCTGATTCACCTGAATTCTTTCATAATATAGCCCAACAAATTATGAACAGTAACTTTAACAATTCTCCTGTACTTGTAGGTGGGGATTTCAATTTAGCTTTGGAAGCACATTTAGACAGAAGTAACTCTTCATGTGATTCCCACCCCAGAAGTATTTCTGCACTCTCAATGCTAATAAAAGACTTCAGTCTCACTGACATTTGGAGACTACACCATCCAAGACAGCGCGACTATACTTTTTACTCATCGCTTCATAACTCTTATAGCAGAATTGACTACTGGCTTTCTTCCCCATTTATCACTGAAAACATTATCGACATAACTATCCTCCCTATTACTGTATCAGACCATTCTCCTATAAAATTACATCTTATTTGGAGCCCACCCCCATCTAAATCCCCCTCCTGGTGTTTAGACCCACTTTTATTGAAAGATCTCGATTTCGTACCTTGGATTAGATCCCAAATCCAAAAATTTCTTTCCTTTAACAACACTCCTGATATATCTCAAGGTACCATCTGGGAAGCACTTAAAGCTACAGTTAGAGGGAAAATTATAAGCTATGCTGTACACAAGAAAAAAATTAAGGGAACAGCAATTGGCTGAGTTAGAAAAATCTCTTAAAGAAAAAGAAACCCAATATTATAAAACAAAAAATCCAGATAATAACTCACAACTTCACCTTGAAATTCTTCAACTTAGAATTAAAATCAACAAATTAATATCCAGGAAAGCTGAACTCACCCTCCTTAGACTTAAACACCGTTATTGGGAACAAGGGGATAAATGTGGGAAGCTGCTTGCTTATCAACTCAAGAACCAACAGATGGAGAGACATATTGTCGGTTTGAAGATCCTTCAGGCAAAATCCATACAGATAATCCCTCAATTAACCATATTATGCAATCCTTCTACCAAAAATTATACTCTCACCCCACTCCCCCACAACCTGAATATATATACAACAATTTCTGGACAATTTACAGTTACCACACCTCTCCCAACAAGATATGGCTTTGCTAGATGAACCCTTTTTCCTAAAAGAGATACAAGCAGTGCTAAATTCCCTTAAATCTGGTAAAGCTCCTGGGAGTGACATTTTTTCTGTAGACTTCTATAAACCCCTAGCTGACATCTTATGCCCTTTATTGTTTAAGGTCTTCAAAGAGGCATCTTCACAAGGTAAACTTCCCTATTCGATGACAGAAGCCATTATAACCGTCCTACCAAAAAAAGATAAAGACCCTTCTCTCCCATCCAGTTACAGACCAATATCATTACTTAATACGGACGGGAACATTTTTGCCAAAATATTAAATACTCATTTAGAATCAATAATTTCGAAACTTGTCCATACCTCCCAAGCTGGATGTATCAAAAATAGAACTGGTTTTGATCATCTCTGATTATTATTTAATTTAATCTACAAAGCTAAATCTCTTAAATCACCTGCCGCAGCTATAGCCAATGACTTTGAAAAGGCATTTGATTCTCTCAACTGGACTTATTTGTATCGTGTTCTATTCCACTTTGGTGTCACTAATACATTTTGTACATGGATTCAATTACTATACACCCTTCCCTCTGCCTGGGTTCTTACTAACTCTACTCTGTCCTCATCCTTTCATCTGGCAAGAGGTACAAGACAAGGGTGCCCTTTATCCCCCACTCTTTTTATTCTAGCTATGGAACCCCTATCAGCTGCTCTTCATCAATCCTCCATGATCCAAGGTATCCCTATCAGTAATTCCCGCTATACTTCACTATCCTACACTGATGACCTCCTCATTCTACTCGAAAATCTTGAAATTTCAGGACCACCCTTAATTAAGTTACCGTGCAACTTTACTTCACTTTCTGGGCTAGCTCTGAATCTAAACAAATCAGAAACAATGTCATTGAACAATTTTTGTAAACCTTCTATGAATACAATATTAGGTTTTCGTTGGGCACCTCAAGGTATGTCTTACCTTGGAAAACAGATCACCTCTAAATTAGACAAGATATGGGACGCCAATCTTTCCCCATTATTAGCAAATATTAAAAAACACTCACAACAGATGGAAACTGCTTAACCTCTCTTTTAATGGGAAAATCTCCTCTATCAAGATGTCAATCGCTCCCAAAATACTTTATCTATTTTCTAACATCTCTTTAACCGTCCCTACTTTCTTTTTTGTCAGAATTGATGATATAATTGGAAATTTTTTATGGAAAGGCAAAACTCCCAGATTTAGTTGTAACAAACTGCGTTCCCACTGGTCCAAAGGGGGCTTCAGACTCCCCTGGTTCCAAACATATTTTTGGGCCTTCCGGCACTGCCCAAACTGTCAAATGGTTTAATAAACCCAGCAATAAATCACCGTTGTGGGTCAATATGGAAACATCTCTATAGCTGGGCAATGTCACCACTTCCTTCATTTATAGCCCTCTCCCCCAATTTAAAATCTCACCCTACTATAGCATCATCCATATACTACTGGAAAATAATTCATAAATACCTTAAATTCAACCCAACCCCTCTCATATATGCCCCCGTTTGGGGGAACCGCAACATCACTCTTGATAATCACCTAATTTTTTGTTGTAATTTGAAAAACAGGGGCATTTTTTTCTTGGAAGATATACTTATACCTCAGACTCTCAAATTAAAATCCTTTACTGACCTGGGCAAACAATGGAATCTTCCCCAGCATGATTTCTGGAAATATTTACAGTTACGCACGGCATGGAATCTTTATCTTCCTACTATTCCTCATCAATCTATATATGATACTTTTATTTCTAAATGGATCAAAACAAACTCTAAATTAAATAGTATAATTTACAATCATATCAGAAAAACAATTCCAGATCAATCTATCATTGCAAAATATAAATTGAGTACCCTTTTAAATTATAACATAACCAATTCACAATGGCATAAATGCTGGCTATCCTGCCATAAATCTTTCAAGGATAATCGCAGTTTACTCATACAAACCGAAATTCTACATCTATGGTACAGCACTCCTGAGATTTTGACAAAAATGGGCTTAATGAACAACAATAAATGTTGGCGTTGTAACTCCCCCAATGGCAATTTGCTACATATTTTATGGCATTGTCCTCCCATACACAATCTTTCGCATCATGTTCATTTCTTTGCAATGAAAGTGATTGGTCTGTCCTTTGCATTAGATCCAAAACATTACATACTTGGTATTTTCAATGCTCATTTATACAAAATATCCCATTTGCAGAATAGGTGGTTATCCCTCCTATTCCTTCAAGTTAAACGCCTTATACTAATGCATTGGAGATCCAACATCATTCCCACCCTCCCGGATATTCTCAAACAACTATCTCAATACGCCATCCTTGATCGTATGTCAGACTTAGCCTCTGACCGACTTAATTTATATAATAAATGCTGGGAGGACTATTTTAAATATTTAAACACGTCTACACATATCATCACTTAATCCATGGGTTGTTCTATGTTCACATTGGAATCTCGCTTCTAGCTCTTTGGTTCCTTTTTCATCTCCTCTCTTTCTATCTTTTTATCTCCTTTTCCTCTCCCCTTTCCTTCTTCATTCTTGTTCACTTTCTTAGATATTTTCTCTTTTTTATGTTCTCCCTTTATACAGTCTTACACATACTTGTATTAAATTACAGCATAATAGAAGTACAATCATGACTGTTCATATTTCTTGTTTGTATCTACTCCTTTTACACCTTGAACCATAAATTGCCATATTTTCCCTCTAGCATACAGATTGTACTTCTACATATTGTTTTCTCAATATTTGTTTTCCCCTTTAATATCATTGTATAATACTTTAGACAACATGTTTTTCCTTCTCCCATTAAGAATTTATGTAAGTGTATATTGTAGAATGTAATGTATTTGTATGTATAATCACAATAACTACAATAAAAAGATTAACTGCAAAAAGAGGACTGGCCCCAGAACTGATACCTGAGGTACCTCATGTGTGACTTGTATCTCTTCTGACTGTATGCCATTTCCCACCACTCTTTGTTTTCTGCCTGCCAACCAGTTTGCCACCCAGTTGACCAACTTCTGTCCCACTCCGAGCCTACACAGCTTATTAATAAATCTTCTATGTGGAATAGTATTGAAAGCTTTGCTGAAGTCAAGGTAGGCGACATCAACTGCACCCCTTTGGTCCACCACTCTGGTTACTCAATCAAAGAAAGCTATGCGATTAGTTTGACAGGACCTTTCTGTTGTAAACCCATGCTTTCTTGGATCATGTGCTCCTATGGATTCCAGGTGTTGCACTATCCTTTCCTTAAGGAGTGCCTCCATAATCTTGCCCACTACTGAGATAAGATTGACTGGCCTGTAGTTCCCTGCCTCCTCCCTGCCACCGCTGTTGTGGAGTGGGATCACATGAGCCCTTCTCAAGTCTTCTGGGACCTCTCCTGTGCTCAGAGGCTCACTAAAGAGTTCTGATAATGGCTCTTCTAATTCTACCCTTAGCTCCTTTAGTACCCTGGGATGTATGCCATCCGGTCCCATTGCCTTGTCCACCCTGAGCTTAGTGAGCTCTTGTAGGACTCTTTCTTTTGTGAAGGGGCTAGTGCACACCTCCCTCTCCCATGTGTCCATGGTGCTGAGCTGTGGGCCTTGCCCTACCTTCTCCTCAGTAAATACTGAGCAGAAGTATCTATTTAGGATAAATGCTTTTCCTTGGTCCTCCTCCACACACTCCCCCTTATCCCCTTTGATCTTAGTGTAACCCCCCCCTACAAATAGGGGTTCCTGAAAAGTCTTCCTCGAGCTTGCCTAAATGCTCACTGCCAGGCTGGTGTCCTGCATTTTAGCAGTTTAAATGTGATTGCCAGAGAGTGCCTGTATAGCCTCTGTGTACTGTCTCTTTAAGGGCTTCCTGGATTGCAGTCATAAGTAATCTGTGAGGAGCTCTGTTGAAAGATGTAACCATTTGTTGAAAATCATTTAGAGTGATAATGATAATGTCATTTGTCTAACCTGCCTTCTTTAAAGCAAGGGATATTTTGTTCATCTCCACTATCTTGGTCCTGGACTGTGAATTGGACCAATCAGTCCTGGTGGGAAATGGAGCCAGACAACAGGAGCTGTCTGGAGTCAAAATCTGTAGGAATTGTAGTTTTGGGCTTCTGGTACCTTTTTGCAGCTGAAGGGGGAGCTTTTGTTGTGACTGACAGACAGATCAGCCAACCAAACCGTTTGGATTCAGAGGAAAGTCACTGACTTGCTGGCAGTTGAATCAGATCTAAGCTGGGAGCTGAAGAAGCAACAGCTGAATACAGTCGCTGTGGACAGGCCTGATTTGTGGCCTGCATGTCTGCCTGCTGTCCCTGAGAGGGAGAGAAGAGAATTATTTCAGACTAAATCCCAGTCTGTGAGAACGAAGTAAGCCACTGATTTTTTTACCAGGCTCATACCTGAAGAAGACCAAAGATTTTGCTGAATGTGATCGGCTTGTCAGGATTTCCAGCTGCTTTTGAATCCCTGGTTTGTGCAGAGACTTTGCAATCGTGACCAGAGAGCAGTTTGCATGGTACAGTAGCATTTCCTTACATGTAAATGTGCTGGGTATTGAAAGTGGGTCGTGTTTTGGTTCCCCACTGTGTGAACTGTGTTCTGCTTGCCCCTTTGTCTGTCCTGGAAGAAGGCACATTTCTGGGCAAGGGCAGTCTGTTTACATTGGTTCCGTAGACACCTGTAGTCATTCCAATGGGCAGGGGAAGGGGTCTTTTTGTAGGCTGACCAGAGTTTATCCCTCTCCTTCATGATGGCCAGGGATCTTTAGTAAACCAGTGGGTACAGCCTCCCCTAATCCTATGAGTGGTCAGGGGGAAGCGCTGGCTTTGGAGACGGAGGAGTGCTGCGATAAAGAATTTCTCTGCTTCTGACACATTGGAGAGAGTGTGTAAGGTTGACCAATTGATCATCCAGGAGAGAGAGAGAATGTCTGGATGGCTGAAATTTTGGAAGAAGAGAAGTCTGGAGGGGGGTGCTTGACCTTCGTGGCCCAAACCATGTAGGTGAGGGGAGTGATCACTTAGTAAGATTTTTTACTCCCTTCAAAAAACTGAGGGTCTTTGGGGTGGAAGAAAGATTAACAGCATGGGTGGAGAGCTGACTGAGCAGGAGGAATTCAGAAGGTAGTGGTGAATGGCAAAATCTCGGATGATAAAAAGTTTACAAGTGGGGAGTCACAAGGCTCAGTTATGGGTCCCATCCTCTTGAACACAAAAACATAGAAGCATAGACAATGACAACAGAAAAAGTCCAAAGATTTATCCAGTCTTTGCAAGTTCCATATGTAGTCCAGGGCCTACTGTTCCTCCAGGGTCCTAGCCCTCCTCACCCACCCCCTCCATTCTCCTCCCTGGTTCTGACACCCTGAGCAACCACTATACCCTTCATTCTTTCCCAGCTGTGGTTAAAACTACTAGCATTTTTTGCATCAACCACCTGATTTGGGAGCATGTTCCATGGCTCTACCACCCTTTCTGTAAAATAGTATTTCCTCATGTCCCTCCTGAACCTCCTCCTTTTAACTTCCACTCATCATCATGTGACCACAAGCAAGCAAACAAGTTATATAGTTCCCTGCAGTTCACTCTGTTAAGTCTTTTTAGGAACTTGAAGGTCTGTTGCATATCTCACCCTCTCCCTTCTGGTCTCCAGGGAGTACATTTTCAGTGCCTTGAGGCATTCCTCATAGAACATGCTTTGCTGGCACTGAGCCTCGAGCCTATTCCAATCCTTCCTGATGTGAGGACCCCAGAACTAAACACAGTATTCCACACCTGGAATACTGAGCACAGTATTCCAGGTGTAGCCTTACCAAAGATCTAAACAGGGGAAGTACTGCTTCCCTTTTTCTGCTATCAGTACCCCTCCTGATACGTCCAAGCATCCTATTTGCTTTGCTATGAGCCTTGTTGTACCAACTTGACTGCTTTAGGAAGTTGCTGATGATGACTCCAAGTCTCATTCCTCAGCTCTGGCACTGAGTCTTACCCCTCCCATCCAGTACTTTGTCCTGAGGTTCTTCTTCCCTAGGTGCATCACCTTGCACTTTTGGGATTGAACTTTAACTGCCAAACCCTTGGCCACCCCTCCAGCTTTTGCAAGTCTGTCTGCATCTCCTTTATTCCCTCATCACTATCCACCCTCCAACAGAGCTTAGTGTTATTTGTGAAGAGACACAGCCTTCCTTGGATCCCTGCACCAAGGTCGCTGATGGGCATGTTGAAGAGTACCAGACACAGGACAGATCCCTGTGGAACCCTGCTCATGACCTCCCTCCTCTCTAATTTAATCCTGTTCACCACTATGCTCTGCTGCTTCCCCTTTAGTAAGTTATCTACCCCAGTTTACTATGACCTTAGCCACACTCAGATCCTCCATCTTCTTCAGCAAGCATGTGTGTGTGTGTGTGCGTGTGTGTGTGTGTGTCTGGGGGGGACTGAATTGAAAGCCTTGAGAAGTCAAAGAAAGGCAAATCCACAGCATGGCCCCAATCCAATTCCCTCATCACTCAGTCAAAGAAAACTGTTTGGTTAGTCTAACAAGACCTCCCTGCCATGAATCTGTGCAGCTTACTATCCTGGAGATTGTTGCTCTCCAAGTAGTCCACAAGATCCTCTTTGACCAGTGGCTTCAGCAGTTTTCCTATCATAGAGGTAAGACTAATAAGTTTGTAGTTCCCTTCTTATTCCTTGTTTCCAACCCCCTTTATGCAGCAGAACAATGTCAGCTGTCCTCCAATCCTTTGGAACCAGCCCTGTCCTTAGAGAGCCTGTTGAATATACCTACCAGGGGATTGGCCAGTTCTGCTGCCAATTCCCTGAGTATCCTTGGATGCAACCCATCCAGTCCTGGAACCTTATCAGTCTTTAGGATTGCCAGCCCTTTCAGGACCTTTTCACCAGTAAATACTGGCTGCTTCCTCTCCAGGAGCCCCTTAATGGCCACTTTGATGCCACTCTGTCAAGGGTCCATCATGCCCCCTACTGAAAACTGAGCAAATCCTCACCCTATCCCTCTCTGTTAGTCCAACAATTTCCTCCTCCTTTCATCCTTTTTTCACTAGTATACCTGAAAAACTATTTTTCTCCACTCTTGACCCCTCCACAGTACGTAGCACTGTGACTGCTTTTGCCTTACTAACTGTCCTATTTGTCTCCCTGTTTTTCAGCAAATATTCCTCCTCCCCCTGCTTTTCTTTAAATTTGTAGAAGGTCTTTTTCTTGGCCTTCACTGCCTCCTTGACCCTTGCCAAGAGTCATAGGGGTCCTCTTGAACCTATTCTTTTTGGTTACTGTTCTAACATGTACCTTAAAGGCCCCAAGAATGACCCCATTAATTCCCCTCATCTTTCTTACACCCCATCTATGTTGTCCACCCCTACTAACTGATCTGTGACCATGTCCTTTGGCCTACTGAAGTCTGCCCTTTTAAAATAAAGGACTTCTGCTCTCAGTTGTGGTTTACCAGACCCAAGGGCCAGTTCAAACCAAATGGAGTTATGGTCACTGTTCCCTAATGGCTCCTTTACTGCCAAAGCTGCTACCACCTCCTTTAACATATTCGTACGCAACATAGGGGTGGACATACAGAGACAGATCTGCCTCTTCACAGATGACGTTAAGGTCTGCGCATGGGTGGACATGGAAGAGGAGAGGAAGGCAGTATGGGAGGACCTGGCCAGATAGAATGATCAAAATTCTGGCAAATGAGCTTCTGGGTGTAACTCGCCTGCAAATGGGGGTTCCCAAAAGTCTTCCAGGAGCTTGCCTAAATGCTCCCAGTCTGGGTGGTGTTCGGCATCTGAGCTGTTTAAATGTGGTTCCAAGTGAGTGCTATTTGAGCCTCCATGTACTGTCTCTTTAAGAGCTGTTTGCTTGCAGACTTAATTAGTTTGTATGGGGGGACTGTGTGTTCTAATGCCTGAATCCTGCCCGGGCTGCTGTCAATTCACTCTGTTTCTGCCGTTGCTACATGTGCAGAGACAGCCTTGTTGAAAGATATAACTGTTTGCCAGAAATCATTTAGAATGACTGAAAAAATGTAGTTTGTCTAACCTGTCTTCATTTCAGCACGAACAGTTTCAGTGTAGCTCTTTCATTTTGGTCCTGAATAGCTGACTTGGACCAATCAGGATGATAGGGAGACCCTAAAATGGAGCCCGTGGACGAACCGGAACTTGGACTCTGAATTTTGGGCCAGCCACAAGGGCATTGCATGGGCAGTGACTCTGGAAAATGTAGTTTTAACCTTGGCACCTTTTTTCCACCAACAGAGGGAGTCTTATTGTGAGTGACAGCCGAACCAGCCAACAGAATGGTGTGGAGCTAAAGGAAATGCCCTGCTCTGTGACTGAAAAAGGGAGATCAGTTGTGACTGTGAAGACAGAAGGAGCTCTGTGCTTCTGTGGTGTGTAGTTTCACACAGGAAGCGCATGTGAGGCCCTGAGTTTCGGTCTGCAGTCTTTGTGAGTGCCAGTTTGGACTGAATCTGAGTTGTGAGGAGAAAGAAGCATCAGAAGTGTGGAAACCAGGCTCACCCTATAGAAGACTGGAGAAATTGCTGAATCACACTTGATCTGTCAGGAACTGAAGCTGCTGTGTGTGCTCCCGGGTATTTTACAGTAATTGCGATTGGGATCGAGGAGCAGCCTGCCTGGTATAGTACTTTCCTTTTACATATGAATGTGCGTAGTGCTTGTGGAGAATCGCTATTTCCAATCCCCAGTGCTGTGTGCTGTGTGTTGAAGCTGGAAGCAAACCCCAGCTTGTCTCAGACTAAATCCATTTGCTATCAACTGCAGTGGGGTCCAGTCACAAGGACTTTGTCTCCATGCCTTGCTGTTCTGGCAATCCAAAAGAACATCCACCATCTGGTTCTCAGCTTGGGTATTGTGAGCACAAGTCAGGGTATTCCCCTGCAGCCTGTTTTCAATCACAAGTGTGTCATCTAATTCTTGTTGTTTCACTACTTCATGGGCTGAGCCATCCAGCTCCGGATTACAATTGGGTGTTGTGCATATATTTTCTTCTACAGGGCCCTATCCACCTGCACCTGCTGGCCAACCCTGGGCAATGGACCTGGCTAGCCCCCCCAACCTGGGTACCCAGAGTGTGACTTTTCAGACCCTGTATGTGTGCACAGTACTGTGATTTAATGCCACCAATTAACCTGACTCCCCCCTCCCGTGTTACTGTCCCCTAAATAAATCAGATTTGTTGTTGTTATACTATATACTGTCTGTGGTGTTGGTGCTTATGGAAACAGTATTGTGTTTTGCTGTGCATGTTGTTTAACCTTATTTTACAGGGGGGGTCCTCAGAGATGTGCTGCAGAATCAGTCTCGAGGGTAAGTGGTTCTATATGAGTGAACAGGGTGTATACGTGGGTTATTGGAGCTGTAACTTCTGTGTACAGAGTGAGCCACTAGAGAGAGAGAACCAAAGGGGGTCATGGTGTCCCAGAGGGCTGTGATCAAGCTAGTCTAACCACTACAAACCCTGACCTCTGGGTGGAGGCACCCGCCATAGAACCTAAGCCCCTTAACCAGTCAGTAGTCAAGCAGGCAGGGGAAGTAGCCCTTGGGATGGCACCACCTGGGGGTTACATCTTGGAGGCACCGCTGGGATTAGCATCCTCTAGTGGCCAAGTGAGGAAAAATATCTCGATATGTTTAATTTAAGGGAAAAAATGGAAGGGAGTACCACACCCAATTAAAAATTGACCCCCATAAGTTGATGGTGCGCAAAATGATGAGGTGGAGTGAAGCTGAGGGGATAGACCCCCCAAAAGGATATTCTGTTGCTGGATGTCCCCTTAGGGACCAGTGATACTGACATTGTATCCACTGTGGAACAAATTAAGGGCGTGGGCAAAGTTGAAGTAAGGGGACGAGGTACTGATTTATCTGAGCAGACTATGATAGTACTGATCTCGTGTAACTCCCCAGTGGACCCCGAGAAGGTACCCCTTGTCATGATGCCCGAAGGTGCCCAGACGGGATGGAGGGTCATTCATTTACATAGTGGTCTGGCCACTGGTGGGTCTCCTAGTATAGATGGGTTCAAAGAGAAATTACTCAAACTTCTAGCCTCTGAAGGGCGCACTGCTCAGGAAATGGTAAAGGTGTTAAACCTCTCAGGTGACCACACGCCCCTGCATTCCCCAGGTACGTCCCCAGTTCCCCAAAAGAGCTCTCCAGTAGCCCCCTTCCCTGTCATAATTCCCCCAATCCAGTTGGACTCTTACAGCCAGCTCAGACTTTTCTCTGGCACAGTCCCATTGCCCTCGGGGGAGGATGAGTGGGAGACCTGAATAGATTGTGTTGCCCCTTTGGTATCTGAGTGGCAGTGTGCAGAGGCTGAGAAATGGAAAAGAATTCTAGAGAGTTTGACAGGTCCCACTCTGGAAGCCATTAAGTCTTTGAGGTCCACACACCCAGATGCATCTTCCCGGAAGTAACTATCCGCACTCAAAGACAATTTTGGGAGCATTGAGTCAGGGGAGAGAATGATGTGGAAGTTTCAGGGTACGAAACAATGGCCAGGGGAAAGTTTGTCTGCATATGTCACTCATCTAGAAAGAGTGCTATAGAAAGCTTACTGAAAAGGTGGGATAGCCACCAGTGACTTAAATTGTGTGAGTTTGGGGCACATACTGCAGCAAGCAAAGTATTCTAAATTGCAGCTCCTTCAATTAAGGCTCCAAGAGAGCAGGGGTAATCCACCGGACTATTGTGACTTGATAAAAGAACTCCAGGAAGTGGAAGATGAAGAGGGAGATTGTATTTCTAGGGTGACTGCAGCCAAAGTGATTATGGCACCGGAAGGCCCTTCCAAAGTGGGGACCAGTGAGGGTGTGCCGTCATGGGATGAACTGCTGAAGGAGTTCAGGGAAATAAAAAACAGTCTCTTTATGAAGGCCTCTCCTGCGAGCACAGGCCCTGACCCTTATTTGACTGCATATGCTATGGGGGTGCGGGGGCATCCTCAGGCCTCCTATGATGAGGCTAGCCCCCTGGTTGAGCTCAAAAAATTGGCTGCCGCTCTAAGGGAGCTGTTGAGACACATTATGCCCCTCTTACTGCTGCCAGCAGATATGGGACCCCAACCCCTTGCTACTACTTCAGTTCCTCATGCAATGTTTTCCCCAAGGATGCCCCATGAGCCTGTCATCTGTCACAATTGTGGGGAGGATGGCCATATGAAAAGAGAGTGCTGGTCTGAGACGGACTTGGAGAAAGTGGTGAGCCGGCTTCGAGGAGAGCTCTGAAAAGCAAATCGATGGACGAGGAGTGCCCACAATGTTCACAGTGAGAGTCCCAGGAATGCTAACTCAAGTCCTGTTGTGACTAGGTCATCTACTCAAGCCCTTGCTACAGCCTTTCCTGATTGGTCCAGAAAAGTGGGCCCTTCAATGGAGACAATGGTAAGAGTGAATAGAGTGTCTACTAGGGTTGCTGCAAGACCCAGACAGAGAAGGCATGCTCCTGTGGTTTCTGACTCAAGGTTTCCTCCACAGCAACCCTCAATTGAGCAGGATTGTCAGTCTACTTCAGAGGAAAGTGAGTGCAACTTTGGGTACTACCCCTCTTATGAACTGAGTCAATTGTTTCAGGGCAACCCCCTAATCAATTATGGAGAGGAAGCTGGGCCCTCTGAACTGTCTGACTCCCCAGCTTTGTCCCTGGAGCCAATGCTCTCAGAAAGTGAAGTGCAGTGTGTCACGTCTGATGATCTTGAGTCGCTCTGTATGGTGGAACTGTACGATTTGCCTGAGAGAGGGAGTGTTGATACAAGTCTGCCAGAACTTGAAGAATTCGTGGAATGTGATGATAGTTTCCTGCCAGTGCTGGAGTGCTCTATGAATGAGTTAAGTACTATGGAACCAGAAGTTGCCTATCCAGAGGTTGACAGTACCCCAAATCTGGATTTTTATACCCCAGTGGAAACCCTCCTGGAAAGTCACGACAGTGCCGAAAGTGAAGCTAAAAGTGCAGAGACTGTACCAGTTCCCCCTAGAAAGGCTGGGCGAGCTGTAAGGCCTGTGATGCGCTTAAACTATGATTCCCCTGGGAGGCCTGTGGACTTATCTCTCAGTGTTGTCCATAAAGGAGAGTATGTGTCCCCGAGCTCATTGCCCAAACTGAGCATAAGTGCTACCTCCAAGTTAATTGTGTTGCCCTCTAGGTATGGTGCCCCTGCCCCATCCAGCCCCAAGGTAGCTGATAGGAAAGGGCCCCCTCTCTTCAGGTTTCATGTAGAGGGGGTAATAACCTGAGTTATTGTACAATGAGTGTATAATACTGTGTAAAAAGTGATGTACTGAAAAGTTTCAGAAATGTGTTTCTGGTAAGGTGATATGTTGACTGATGATTACATGTATAAGCCTAATGTGATACTGATGTAAATGTATATGGTTGTATTGAAATTTATGGGGGTACTTACTTGATCCAGATGCCGAGTTTTTCCAGGCCATGAAGGGAGTAACCCCCCTGCAAATGGGGGTTCCCAAAAGTCTTCTGGCAACTTGCCTGAATGCTCCATGTCTGGGCGGTGTTCGGCATCTGAGCTGTTTAAATGTGGTTCCAAGTGAGTGCTATTTGAGACTCCATGTACTATCTCTTTAAGAGCTGTCTGCTTGCAGACTTAATTAGCTTGTATGGGGTGACTGTGTGTTCTAATGCCCAAATCCCACCCGGGCTGCTGTCAATTCGCTCCGTTTCTTCCATTGCTACATGTGCAGAGGGAGCCTTGTTGAAAGATATAACTGTTTGCCAGAAATCATTTAGAGTGACTGAAAAAATGTAGTTTGTCTAACCTGTCTTCATTTCAGCATGAACTGTTTCAGTGTAGCTCTTTCATTTTGGTCCTGAATAGCTGACTTGGACCAATCAGGATGACAGGGAGACACTAAAATAGAGACTGTGGACGAACTGGAACTTGGACTCTCAATTTTGAGCCAGTCACAAAGGGATTGCATGGGCAGTGACTCTGGGAAATGTAGTTTTAACCTTGGCGCCTTTTCTTCCACAAACAGAGGGAGTCTTATTGTGAGTGACAGCTGAACCAGCCAACAGAATGGTGTGGAGCTAAAGGAAATGCCCTGCTCTGTGACTGGAAAGGGGAGATCATTTGTGACTGTGAAGAGAGAAGGAGCTTTGTGCTTCTGCGGTGTGTAGTTTCACGCGGGAAGCGCGTGTGAGTCCCTGAGTTTCGGTCTGCAGTCTTTGTGAGTGCCAGTTTGGACTGACTCCGAGTTGTGAGGAGAAAGAAGCACCAGAAGTGTGGAAACCAGGCTCACCCTGTAGAAGACAGGAGAAATTGCTGAATTGTGCTCGGTCTGTCAGGAACTGAAGCTGCTGTGTGTGCTCCCAGGTATTTTGCATTAATTGCGATCGGGACGGAGGAGCAGCCTGCCTGGTATAGTACTTTCCTTTTACATATGAATGTGCATAATGCTTGTGGGAAATCACTATTTCCAATCCCCAGTGCTGTGTGCTGTGTGTTGAAGCTGGAAGCAAACCCCAGCTTGTCTCGGACTAAATCCGTTTGCTATGAACTGCAGTGGGGTCCAGTCACAAGGACTTTGTCTCCATGCCTTGTTGTTCTGGCAATCCAGAAGAACATCCACCATCTGGTTCTCGGCTTGGGTATTGTGAGTACAAGTCAGGGTCTTCCTCTGCAGCCTGTTTTCAATCACAAGTGTGTCATCTAATTCTTGTTGTTTCACTGCTTCATGGACTAAGCCAACCGGCTCCGGATTACAATCGGGTGTTGTGCATTTATTTTCTTCTACAGGGCCCTATCCATCTGCACCTGCCGGCCAACCCCAGGCAATGGACCTGGCTAGCCCCCCCCCCCAACCTGGGTACCCATAGTGTGACTTTTCAGATCCTGTATGTGTGCACGGTACTGTGATTTAATGCCACCAATTAACCTGATTCCTCCCTCCCGTGGTACTGTCCCCTAAATAAATCAGATTTGTTGTTGTTATACTATATACTGTCTGTGGTGTTGGTGCTTATGGAAACAGTATTGTATTTTGCTGTGCATGTCGTTTAACCTTATTTTACAGTGGGTCCTCAGAGACATGCTGCAGAATCAGTCTCGAGGGTAAATGGTACTTTATGAGTGAACAGTGTGTATACGTGGGGTATTGGAGCTGTAACTCCTGTGTACTGAGTGAGCCACTAGAGGGAACCAAAGGGGGTCACGGTGTCCCAGAGGGCTGTGATCAAGCTAGTCTAACCACTACAAACCCAGACCTCTGGGTGGAGGCACCCGACATAGAACCTCAACCGGTCAGTAGTCACGCAGGCAAGGGTAGTAGCCCTTGGGATAGTGCCACCTGGGGGTTACATGAGCTTGAAAAAATGTAATGCATATTGGGGAAAGAACCTGATAATGTAATACTTTGGGGGGGGTGGGTAGTACTGGAAAGCACAGTGGAAGAAAAAGACCTTGGGGTCATTATAATATTGTAAAGCCTGATATTCATAGCACACAGTGCCAAAGCCATGGGCAATGCAAACAGGAAGCTGGGGAGCATAGGGAGGGGAATCAGCAGTAGAAGCCAGGAGGTGATCCTTCCATGAGGCAGATCATAGGTGCGACTGCACCTGGAGTACTGCACAAGGCTCTGGAGTCCATATCTGCGTCACAGGCAAACGGCCATAGTAGCAGGAAGGACAAATTTTACCTGGAAAGAATCAGGCATAAAAATGACAAGAAAGAACTAAGATTCTAACAAACAAAAAGTTAATAGCCTGAAAAATATTACAGAGTAACAAGGAAATGATTAAGAAGTGCAGAACCTTACAAAAGATGTAACATGTGTGAGGTTCAGGAGACTTCACAAAACTGAAAAGAAAAACAAAAATAGCCCATGAACAAGCTCCGTGGGAGGAGTGAAACGTAGAGGAAAATAAAGAAAAACATTTAAACACCACTATACAGTGTGGAAATTATTTTAAAGGGCTCCTCACAACAGAAGTAACCTTGAAATGTGAGTTGGTGGAGTCAGTACAGTGAAAGGAGACTGAAAGGATCCGTAGTATGGGTGAATGGCATCCACAGAGAGGTTGTAAGACCTCGACATGTACACCCTAGGGACTAGAAGGGAGAGGGGACATGACAGAAACTTACAAGTTTGTTTGTTTTGTTTATTTCAAATCTGGTGAATTCCCTAAGCCAATGACCCGTTTTCATGGGTGACTAGAACATATAACATTAGAATATACAAAAATAATACAATCTGAACAATAATCAAAATGAATCTACATTTAAGCAAAGGCTAAATTCTAACTATGAAAACATTTTACATAGACAGTTTGCAAGAAGATAAGTTTTTAGTGCAAGTCTAAAACAGGATGTAGACATACTAGCTGGTTAGTGAAACTGGTAATGAATTGCACAATGAAGGTAGTTTGTAAAAATAGTGTTTTTTATCAGTAGTAGTTCTCATTCTAAGTAAAGAACAATGACAATTCATAGATGACCAGACTGAAACAGAATTAATATGATTTTCAATCAATCAATCAATCAATCTTTATTTAACCAGGCGTTCATCGTTGAGCAGAAGCTCATTTGCAAGATGGACCTGGGTGGAGCATGAACAATTGTATATACAGGTCAACACAGGTATTTACAAGGCAATACAGATAATACTCTTTACAGAGAGGAAGAAAAAGAAGTTCATATGTACATAGAATTATACAGATATTGTACAGATTACATGGTATTTACATACATAGAAGTGTCTATAGGAAGATAAAGCAGGTTATCTAAGGTTGCAGGAGGAAGTAACGGAAGAAGAAAATAAAAATAAAAATATACACCAGGTAGAGGTGAAGGTAGGGGGGAAGAGAGGGAGGGAAGTAGGGGGAGAAAGGCTAGGAGGGCACGGTGCACAGAAAGGAGTTGGTAAAGCTGGATGTAGAGAAGGTGGATGGAGAAAAGGAGTATGTGTGAGCCCCGGGATTGAATGCTATAAAGTACGGGGCATGGTAGGATGTCACAACCCAGGGTAGTGAGCTCCTATCCAGGTTGGGAAAGGAAGAATAAGGGATGGAAGGGCCTAGTGTTGATAAGACAGGGGGATAAGAGAGAGAACAATTAGGCTGGTGAGGAGCAAGCTGGGAGGGTCAGTACTCAAAATTGGGTCTAGGCGTGGCTATATACCAGTGCAGACACCGGTACTGGGTCTGAGTGGGTGAAGCAGTTACATACTTCTCTGATTGTACGGAAATAAAGCATCTTGAAAGCATTTACACCGATTAGAGTGCTTAATTTGAGGGTTTTTTGTAGATCGTTCCATAAGGTAGGTAGCACGGCTTATGGCTGCCCTGTCGGGCTGATTTTGCTTGGGTACTTTAAGTGTAATAGCTGAGTAACTTCTAACGCTTATTTCCCAATTATACTCAGGGAAGACAGCAGGAGATATAGTAAGGCAGCTTATTAGAGATGGCTCTATAGGTCAGAGCAGAAGGCGTTTCTGTGGCGCCTGAACTTTAGTGATGTCCATCCCACTGCCGCATATAGGGTACAGTGATGTGTGTCGAAGGGGAGTCCCATTATAAACCTCAGTGCTTGATGGTAGAGTGTGTCCAGTTTAGCCATGTAAGAGTTGGGGCACTGGCTGTAGAGGAAGTCAGCATAATCAACCAATGATAGGAAAATGGATTGGACCAGTTGTTTCTTGGCATCTCTGGTGAGAAATTGGCTGATTCTAAAAAACAGTCCAAGCCTTTGCCGAAGTCGTTTTAGCAAGTCCTCGATATGTTCAATGAAGGAGAGTCTTTGGTCTATCCAAACTCCCAGATACTTGAATTTTGTAACAAATTCTAGTTTTTCACCTAGAACTGTGGTAATTTGGGGAACTGTCCCACTGGACACAGGGTTATCTGTACGGATAAAAGGAGAGAGGACCATCGCTTTAGTTTTTTGGCATTAAGGAGTAGCTTTTTTTGGAGGAGTTGGCTTTGCAAAAGGTTGAACTCTGACTGTAGGTCATTGCAGGCAGCTTCAGGTGTTGGGCAACTCACGTAGAGAACTGTATCATCTGCAAACAGATGGATGTTGGCTTCTTTTATACAGTAGTCGATGTTATTAATGTAGATTGCAAAAAGTAAGGGCCCTAATATAGAACTTTGAGGTACCCCTCTTTGCAGAGTTTTTAAGGGGGACAGGCCTCCTTCGGCTTTAACTTGTTGAAGGTGCCCTGTAAGATAGTCAGTGAACCAACGCAGAGAGGAGGGGTCCACACCTATGGTTTGAAGGGTGGAGAGGAGCAGACTATGGTCGACGGTGTCGAAAGCCTTGCTTAGATCAAGGAAAACAGCACAAATAAAGTTTTTGCTCTCAAGATTACGCTGCCAGTCGTTAGTAACTTTGGCGAGGGCTGAGATAGTGCTATGTTTAGCTCTGAATCGGACTGCGAGGATTTAGCAGTTCCTAGACTCAAGGTGAGTCCTCAGCTGTGCATTTGCAATTTTCTAGGAGCTTGGACAGGACCGGAAGGAGGGAAATTGGCCTGTAGTTATTGAGATCGCCACGGTCACCTGATTTGAACAGTGGTATGACATGTGCTGTCTTCCATATAGGTGGTAAGGTGCCCTGAGACAGGGATAAGTTAAAAGGTGGGTGTGGGTATTGCTAGTACATGGTAGGCAATTTTAGGAAGTAAGGGTCAAGGAGTCAGCCCCAGCACCTTTTCTAGTATCCAACTGAAGCAAGAGGTCCTCTACCTCTTTCAGTGTGGCAGGCTGAAGTGAGAAAGGCGATGAAGCTATCAGAGTTTCGTGCAGTTGGCTGGCAGTCTGGGGAGCGAAGTATGTTTGCAGGGAGTTATCAAATGCCATGCCTGCAGTAGCAAAGTGGTTATTGAATGCGTCAAGTATATCCATCTTTTCGGTTATAGTCAAGTTGCCAGAGGTAATCTTGGTCGGGAGTGAATTTCCTGGGAGTGGCCTAGCAGATCACTGATTGTGTTCCAGAGCTTGATTGGGCTCTTTGTGGCAAAGTCGAGTTTGAATTTGAAAAGGTGGCCTTGATTCTCTGATTGTTTTGGTACATAAATTCGTAGTCTCTCGAACTGGTTCCAATTCTCTGCAGTGTTCAGTCTAGTGCTTTTTCCAGAGCTTATCTCTTTCTAGAAGCAAGGACTTGATCTGAGGGTGAACCATTTACAGGTTTTGGTCCTAGTTCGAACTTTAATAAGGGGAGCATACTTATTAAGGGCCCTTGATAGAATGTTGTGGAAGATATTGTAAGCTGACGTAGTCGTTTTGGCCAGGTAGAAATCTTGCCACTCAGGGGAGTACTTAAGCTCGTTTAGGTAGGCATGTTCATTGAAGTTGCGCCTGGATCTCTTCATAGAGAACTTGCTGATGGGTGCTGGGTTGTTGGTGGATCTTACTCCCGCAATAAAACAATGGTCGCTGGCGTCTGAGAAGAAGACATCAGCGTTTTAGATTTTAGAAAATAGAATGAAATAAGATGGGCACACATCCCTTGATCACCTTCTTAACGAGCATCTTTGTCTGTAATAGGTATCTCTGGTCCAACAGAAGCTCATTTAACTGTAAAGTAAGCAATGGTGGGTGTGACATGGTAATACTGTTACCACTCTTGCCACCTGATTATATGAGCATACAAAGAAGGCAGCAAAAGAAGGCCATTTGTTCTATCTGGTCTGCTTGTGTTGCAGGGTCCACAGCTTGAGCTACTGTCCCTGTCCCCCACTCCTTCCATCCTCCCCAGCCATGATCCTTACCTTCCCTTCCCCCATGCCTGTCCCAGCCTTTCTTGAAGCTGCTCACTGTCTTCAATGAGACCACCTCTTCTGGCAGCACAAGTTATCACCACCCTCTCTGTGAAGAAATGCTCCCTGACATCTCTCCTAACCCCCCCCAGCTTAAGACTGTGCCCCCTTGTAAGGCCGGCCCTCCAGTGCAGTGGTTAGATTTTTGCTTGCGATGCTGGTGACCCAGGTTTGGGAATGGACCCAGAGAGTTGAAGAGCTGGCCAGGGGAAAAGGATTGAGCATCCCTGGGACTGCTCTCCTTCTTTGGGGGAGGAAGGGGTTGCGTGTCTGGTGCTTAACGGACCCCTGGTGGAGGCCAGGGGCACCACAGCGCTCGGTGCAAATACATTGAGGGGCGGACGCTGGTTGTCATTGCACATCCCTTCCCCCAGGGCAGCAAGTAGTAAAAATGCCGGTCTCCTGGCATGTAGGCCCATTTGGTCCCACCACCCACTGCCTCAGATGCCTGTCAGGGAAGGGGTGCCGCTGTCATGGCCCCAACCCGGGGGTAATCCGGGGCTTGCCCACAATGTCCAGTTAGGAGTGAAGAGCCCCTCAGAGCCCCACTCAGGGGGGTAAGCCTGGGCATGGGGGCAGATGGAGCCTGAGGAACAGGGGAATACGGCCCCAAAAATAGAAAAAAATAAAATACTGTGCCCCTTTATGTTATGGTTGCCTCTCAGCATGAAGAGACCCTCCTTATCCACCTTATTTATCCCTTTCAAGTACTTGAAGGTCCCAATCATATCCCCTCTCTCTCCTTTCCTCCATGGAGTATATTCTCAGTGCCCTCAACCTCTCCTCATATGCCTTACCCTGCTGACCCGCTATCATCTTTGTAGCCCTCCTCTGGTCCTTCTCCAGCAATTTAATGCCCTTTTTGAGGTCTGGGCACCAGTACTGAACTCCATACTGTAGATGAGGTCTCACCAGTGACCTGTACAAAGATAGTACAACCTCTTCTCTCCTACTACTGATCCCCCAGGCTATGCATCTCAGCATCTTGTTTGCCCTTGCTTCTGCTTTCTTGCACTGCCAATTTTCTCAGCCCTCCATATCTGAAAGGGCACGGCAGTAGCTGCCACAACTCAGAAGTGATTCTCTTAGCAGGAGACTTTCTCAGTCCAAATACTGCCAGAGCCACTGCTCACACAGTACAGTGTTCCTCTGGCTATGGGCAATGGCCTTCTCTTGTTACTCACTCATGAGATAACACTTCTCTACTTAGAATATGGTAGCTGTGGCCTTCTGTTCACCCCTCAGAGACATACTGTAGATTTGTCAATACCAACAGTTTATTCCCCAAAAATATTCAGTCACAGGGGCATGAAATATAGAAAAATAGTATTTACTTTACAATATTTACACAATCTGCAGGATATCAAAATACACAGTGCCTATGGGAATTTTATTTTTATTATATTTATTTGGTTTTTGGTAATGGGTAGTTACATTAGACAACCAAGTGTCTATTTTGAGGTACGACCTGGGAGATTACAATACACAAGAGAACATCAATAGTTGTAGTGCAGTACAACAAATAGGGACAAGCAATATACAAGCAATAGTACAGCAATGTCAGGCAGGATATACAGTAATCATAGAGAGCTAACATATTCTGAGTACAAGGTCTAGAGTCACGTTGTCAAGAATATATACATGCAAGACACTTAAAAGCAAGCAATAGCAAATCCTAGTAATAAGAAACAGTGCTATATTAACAATCAACAAGAGGATTAGAAACCTTGGTTAGGTAGCAAGGTTGGGAGAGAAGGAGGTAGACTTTCGACTGGGGATAAGATACAGTGACTAATAGGAGAGCATGGTCGGGGGGTTGGAAGCAGTTACAGGTCATGGATTGGATGAGGTGTGTTTTAAAGGCAGATTTGAAAGAGATGGTGGGGGAGGAGCAATGGATGGTTTGTGGGAGCGTTCCAGTACTTGGGCACAAAAGAGGAAAACGCCTACTCACCCATCTTAGTTGTCCATTTGGGTGTGGCAAGCAGGGTAGAGTTCTGGGACCTGAGGGAGTAGGTGAGGTGGGCTCTGGGAGGAGCCAGTATGAGTATGGTGGAGGTGGGAGACTGTAGCTGCCAAGGGCAAAGGATCATAAAGCAGAGGGGGATAGCCACTATTTGGAGTTGTAGAGTGCACAATGGTGAGTGAGGCGAGGGGGTGGGAGGCAAGTGGCATATGTTGCTATGTGTGATGTCCCACTTGTGCTGGGAAGGGGGGTTAGTGATGGGTAGGGGCCCATATTGCAGGCAGACCCCATCCAATGCACTTACTCTTGCTAGCACCCATTAACCTCACAAAGTGTACCGAATACATCTTGTTTTTACCTTTAAATTTTCTTAGCCTTACTCCCCAATTGTGTGTACCTGCGTCTCTCAACCTCAAGTTCTAATGATGCATTGCTTCCTTTTTCTTTTCAGGTAATGTTCGTTGTTTTTTCCTGATTACCATACTTGCACTTTTCTGCTTGCTTATTCTGTCAATCCCATTGTTTGCCTCTATTGTATGAAACTGACTCAGGTTTACCACCAACTGTATGTAACTGTTTCCTGTATGCCTCCACCACTGTAACCTTCCCGGGTCGCACCTGAAAATAGGCACTTGGTGTCTAGTGTGTCCTACCCGGTTAACAAAAGCAAATAAATAAAATAAATAAATGCTCTGAGCGATAATCTGTCATGCCAGTGGGGTGAGCAGTTGTTTGAGGCAGTATACTAGTCCAGTATGAGAGTAAGCAGCTTTGCACTGGTTAGTAATGTTGAGGTGAAAGTCTAAGCCAGAGTTGAGCTGAGGGCGATGGCTAGATATCTGAATTCCTCTACCTGAGAGAGAGGGGAGCCATTGGTGCACCTAATATCTAGGGGAAGAGGGCAGGATGATCTGTGTGCTCAAGATCTGAATAACATTGCTTGAGTTTTAGTTCTGTTGAAAACCAAGTTATTGGCCTCTAGCCAAATTTGAATATACGCAAAGTCCTTAGTAAGCTGTGAGTTGATATGTTAGGTGCTTTGAGTGCTGTGATAGATGGCTATGTCATCTGCATACATAATGACTGAGCAGGAGGTGGAGACAGATGGGATGTGGTTTATGAAGACTAAGAATAGGAGTGGGCCAAGGATTGATCCCTGGGGGACACTATGAGTGATGGGCAGCTGGTGTGAGGGTGCAGAGCCAAATTTGACAAACTGACTTCAGCTGCACAGATAGAGAATCAGGAGGTAGCATGGGGGGAATACCCACAGGGCAGCTAGCTTTTGTGTTAGGAGGGAGTGGTCTATGAGTTCAAAGGCCTTGGATAGGTCTATAAAGATAGCCCCAGTGAGGGAGGCCTTATCCATGGCAGTTTTGATGTCGTCAGAAAATGTAACTAGGATGGTGGTGGTACTACGACCCTTGCGGAAGCCATGTTGGCAAGGGGTGAGGAGGAATTACAGGATTACTACAAAATTAAAAAGAAGTGGTATGCACACAGCAGAACAACCACATATGAAAACCTTAGTATAACTTCTTAACTCTTAGCAAAGTAGAATGATTTCTTACCACGGAATCTTAGTCAATCATTGCAGATTTGAACCTTAGATGGTAACTGCTCGGAGTCCCAAACTAACTATGCAGTTTCTCACAAAACTCAAGTTTAAGAAGGTTCCCAAAAAACAGTCTCTACCCACCATCTGCACATGTGTCCCATGACATTACTTCCAGGCCAGTTCTTTATATCTGTAGGGATAGGTCATCTTGGGAAACCAGTCTGATCTGGTTCAGGAGTCTGGGTATTCAAAGGACACCTCACCTCCTTTGTACTACCTCCTGTCTCACACAGTGGGGGTGTCTGCTCCAGTCTTTAGCCAGATCCTCTTCCCATGACACGAAAAGGCTGTTTTGACTTTGAAGCTCTTGCATTAATTTACCCATGGGGTCTTGTTGTTGCAGGACAAGAAGATTGTAATCATACTCCAGAACTGGCTGGCTTGCCTCTGGCAATTAATTTAATCTAATTTTCCTCTCATATATCCATTCAAACTTACCAATACAGCTCATGAAATAATAAAAAAAACTACAGTGCAAAATTATATAACAAGTTGTTAAAATGGCATGCAGGGTTGACTGAACTTCATAGCAGCTCCATGTGTCTGCAGCTCATCCACAAGACCATCAGAGGATACAAAAGCAGTCTGTATTCAGATGCTGGCAGCATGGATGTGTTAATGTGCCCTACTACTGCCAAATACACTAATGTTGGACTACATCACTAGGCATAAGGTGCTAAGGGACAATGCATGGCTGTGCCCAGGACTGGTACTGAAACAAAGTACAAGAGGGACAACTTTGGTAATCAAGAGGGAGGGGGTGAGAGACTTGTATGTTGGTGACTCTGCAGGCCACTACCACTATGTTTTAGACAAGTACAGCAACACTAAGTGCAGTGCTATATCTAATGTCAATATGTTTCTTTTGATTACATATTTTATAGCAGGCCAAATGTCCAGCTTAACATTGGAGGGTGGGAGGATCTGGTCCTCCTTGCTTGGTATATATGAACATATGAAATTGCCAGCAGAAACAGACCTCACAGCCTATCGAGTCTGCTCGAGTGTGCAGCTAGCACCTCATCTCGCAGCTGCCCCCTCTTCCCAGTATCCCTTCCTCTTATCACCTTATGAAAATATGCAAAGACACGTGTGTGTTTGTGCCATAGAAGGTGCACTTGCCACAGCTGTCACCACCCCTCATGCTGCCCAGTGTGCAAGCAGGCTCAAAGGGGGCCAAGACATGGTGAAGCACAGCATGGATCTGATAGAGGCTTCATGCCTTCTCCCCAGTTTGCCCCATTGCTGTTAAATGGAGTGCAGTCATCAGGGCCAGGGAATCATGCTCATCACTGCATGACTGCGTAGTTATAATTACCTCTCAGAGGGTAATGTTGTATGTTCCTTGTTAAATGTTAGCTACTGTTCATACTGTTATGGCATTTCAATGTTGTGTTTGTTGGAGGGGAGGGATGTAGGGGATTACAACTGCAAGATTGATTTGACAATACCTATGTAACCCCCCTACAAATGGGAGTTCCCGAAAGTCTTCCTTGGGTGTGCCTAAATGCCCACCGCCAGGTTGGTATCCTATGTCTTAGTGTTTTAAATGTGTTTGTATGAGGGTGCCTTAATGCCTCTGTGCTTGGTCTCTTAAGAGCTGCCTATTTTGTAGTGTATAATTAATCTGGGTAGGGGCCGAGTAGTTTCAGGCTCGAGTCCTGCCCAGGCTGCAGTGTTATCGCTCCATTCTGCCATCGCTAATTGTGCAGAGGGAGCCCTACAAGGATCTGTAACTATTTGCTGATTATCTGCTTTAATAGTAAAGATATTGTAGTTTATCTAACCTGCCTTATTTGCAGCATGGCCAGTTCTGTTTATCACCACCATCTTGGTCCTGGACTGCCAGAATGGGCCAATCAGTACCTTTGGGGACCCTAAAATGGAGTCTGTCCCCAAGGGTCTTGTGGGAGGAGTTTCTGTAGGAATTGTAGTTTTGAGAGTTTGGCGCCTAAATGCATCTGGAGGGGGAGCTCTTGCTTTGACAGACTGATGGATCAACCAACCAGAACCTTTTGGACCGAAGGGAAATTCCCAAGCTGACTGCTGCAGTCAGTCAGTCTGGAGTTAGAGTTTGAAGAGTAAATAGCTTGAGTGATTCGAACAGCAGCTCCTACGTAGTTCATGCGGGAGAACTGCGGAAGGGCTGAATTTTGACCTGCCTGTCTGCTGTCCCTTGTAGGGAGCTTTTCAAAGAATTGGACTGCATCCGAAGTTGTGAAAGAGACTTAAGCCGCTGGATTGGTGACCAGGCTTGAAACCTGAAGAACACCGAAGATTTGTTGAACGCGATTGGCCTATCAGGATCTTCATTTACCATTGAACTCCCAGTTTTGCACAGAGACTCTGTGATTGCGGCCGGACTGTCATCTGCCTAGTATAGTAGTGATTGCTTTACTGTAAATGTGTTGCATGCTGCTAGTGGGTCGCGATTTGGTTCCCCACTGTGTGTTTAACTGTGTCTTGCTTGCTGCAGGCTGCATCCAGCTTTCTCGGACTCACATCCGAACTGTTCCTTGGTCTGGGCCTTGTAACACTGGCCCAGCCAGATTACTCATGCCACAGAGAAAACCATCGACGAGAGACCTGCCTGGGGATCAGCTCTCTGCTCAATGCCTTGAACAGGAATGATGCCTCGGTGATTCGTGTGGGCCCTGCTTCTCCTGGCACTCCAGCTCATCAACCTGTAGTCTCAATTTCATCCCTCCTGTGTCCTATACTGGGTACAGTGAGTAAACACCAGGGTAGCTCCCTGTAATATCAGCCAAATCAAAAGTGTTGTCATCTAATTCACTTGTTGTTTTCTTGTCACGAACTGAGCCATCCGGCTCTGGATTACAAATTGTGTGTGGTTGTTTATTTACTTATTTTTTTTATTTATTTTTATTTATCAAGTCTAGGATTCCAAATACCTTTGAGCCATGGCTCTTTTACAAAGGTTCCATGTCAGAGAAATACAAATTATGGGGAACATCAAGACAGGCATTACAACAATGTGGACTTTGCAAACAGAGTACAGATTAATACAGTTCAAGGGTAGCATTGTAACAAGGCAGCCAGTGGCATTTGTCAGAGAAAACAGACAACAGATAAGAAGTGCCAGAGTCATAGGGAGAAGGAAGAGGGTAGTGGGGAGAAGGAATGTAGGAAGGGTGGCAAGAGGGTGAAAAGTGCAGCATTGGGTATACCAAGATGTGAGGGTAGAATCCAGTGAGAGGGGGGGGGGGCAACTAGAGCAGAAAGGGAAATGGAGAAACAAGGTTAAGTTGGGCAGTCACAGGAGCTGTTGGTAGTGAGATAGTCCCGGAGCCTAGTTTTAAACATACCAATAGTTGGGGCAGAGGAGATGGTTGGGCTGAGGCCATTGAACCAGAGTGGTGCTCGATAAGCAAAAGAGCATTGTCCCTGTGAAGTGTGACGGTGGGGCACTTTCAGTAGCTGTAGCGTGGATCTCCTAAGGCACCATTTGTTAATTCGGTGTTGTAATAGAGTTGAGACCCCAGAAGGTGCAAGGCCAAGGTAGATTTTTTTGACCATGGAGCAGGTGAGAAACTTTATGCGGTTTGATAGTTGGAGCCAGCCGGTCTGAGTGTACAGGTCACATGTGTGGGTGAGACAGTGAGCACCTGTGATGAGCCGACATGCTTTATTTAAGGGAGTTGAGAGGCGTCTAAGGGTTGTGGTTGTGGCCGAGCCATAAATGATAAGACCATAGTCTATTACAGAGATCACAGAGCTCAGGACTGCAACCTTCAAAGCTTCTGGCGTGAGGTGTGGTCTGTGTTTGTAGAGGAGACCAAGCCGTATTAGCAGCTCTAGCTACATTATCTACATGAAGTCCATAGGGAGATTAGGGTCAAGCTGTATCCCTAAGTATTTGAAGGACCCCACCTGATCTAGAATGTTGCCCTGGGTGGTGGAGATAGCCAAGTGGTGTAGCTTGTGTGGGTTATGAGAGCTGCAGAAGAGCATAGATTTGGTTTTCTTGTCATTGAGGACCAGTTTATGATTAAGAAACCATGTCTCTACAGAACTGAAACCAAGTTGAAGGTTGTGTTGAAGAGCTGCAGGATCTTTGTGAGTGGAGAATACAACAGCATCATCGGCATATAGTATGATCTGCTCAGAGCAGTGGTAAGGGAGGGAGTTTAAGAAAAGGCTAAAAAGGAGGGGTCCCAGTATGGATCCCTGTGGGACACCCGAGCGAACAGGCAGGGTGTTAGAAAGAGCATCCGCAATTTTTACTCTCTGTGACCGGCTTTCTAAGTAGCTTTTTAAACCAGAGAGAAGAGTCAGGTGATAGCCCGGCATTCAGCAGTTGGTGTATTAGTAGTCCATGGTGTACTGTATCGAAGGCCTTGGAGAGGTCAATGAAAATGGCCCTTGTGAGAAGGCCGTTGTCAAGGGATTTGTGCAAAGCTCCAGTGAACTCAAGAAGGGCTGTGGTGGTGCTGTGACCTTTCCAGAAGCCGTGTTGTTGTGGACAAGGTATATTGCACATTTCTTTCCTCCATCACAGGGCCCCAAGCAGCTGCAATGCCGGTCTACCACAGGCAATGTTCCAGGCTAGCCCACCTTACTCCCACCTGAGTACCCAGAGTGTATGACTGTGTAGAGACTCTGAAGTGCATGCATGACTGCCTGATTGATTTAGCCTTTAAGCCAATCAACCTGATCACACCCCTCCCTTGTTCATGTCCCCTGAATAAATCAGATCTAACTCTTTTTGCATTTAATCTAACTGTGGTTCCAGTTTGGTACTGTACTGTTGTTATTTTCTATGCCTAACCTTGTTTTACAGGGGGTCTCCAGGGTTGAACTGGTGGAACCAGCCCTGGTGGTAAGTGCAAACAGTGTGGGGATTTGTATGCTGAATAGGGGCTACTGTGAAGGTGTTTGTTATATATTGTCTAGGCCACTAGAGGGGAAAAAGGGGAGTTACAGTGTCCCAGAAGGCTGTACCCAGGTTAGCCTTGTTACTAACAACCCTGTTCTCTGGGTGGAGGTGCCCATTTCAGTACCCAGGCCCTTTAACCCGCAACTAGCCATGCAGGCAGGGGTAGTAGCCCTTGGGATAGCGCCACCTAGGGATTACACCTATTTGGGTGAGAACAGCAGGAGCACAATATGGTGAGCTGAAACCACAACATCCAGTGTATAATGGGTAGCAATATACAGTATATCACGAGCAATGTTAAGGGTGCAAGATCTAAAACTGAAAAATACCAGATCCTCAAATATCTCAAAAAACCCACTGCATAAATAGTTATGCTGCAGGAGACACATCTCCTGAACGTTGAAATTCTGCAGTTCCGGAAAGAATGGGTGGGTCAATCTGACGGGGCAAATGATTGCACAAGACAGAGAGGGGTTGTCACTTTATTTACCAAAAAATGTGTCGTCACAATCTGTGGCTGACCCACAAGGCAGGTATCTCCTGTTAATTGGAACCCTAGAAAATACAGAAGTCCTCATCAGAAATGTCTATGGGCCAAATATAGACAGGCCTGGGTTCTTCATCCTGCTCCTCACAGCCACTACACCTTATGTACACCCCCTCATGATATATAGGCAGATGGCTGGAATCTGGGGGTCAGGTCACAAATGTTCTGGGAATGCCGAAGGCCCCGGGTACGCTGAACATGTGGAGCACAGGGCTTGCAGCATTCGTTGGCCGGTGATTGGTATTCTTGATCCTGTGTGCCGATTGCTATTAGTTAAACCAGCTTTTTCTGGACTAACTTGTGGCAATCTTGCGTACCCTTTTTATGGGGCTTGTGCCAAATATTTGGTGCAAGTTGCTGTGAATTGGGAAGAGTGTCGAACATGCACCCAATGTTCTTTAATTGCGCACATGTTGCGGCGAACTCTTTGGTGCAGCTGCACCAAAACACAGGTTTGAAGCAGTGCCTCATGCAATCCCTGTGTCCCCATTTGTGAATCAGGCCCCTGGTCCCTAATGCTGAGCTAGACAAGTCTGGGAATAGACGCAATGGCCTTTCACCAGCTCAGAGGGCGGTTAGAGAGATATCCTCAGCCTGGTTGACCCCTGAAGGATCTTGTCCCTAGATAACAGGGATTATACTTTCTACTCAGCCCCGCACAACTCCTTCTCCCAACTGGATTACTTCCTTATTACCACCCCACTTCCACATGGCACTCATCAGTGACAGATCTTGGTCTGAGTCAGTTCTGATCACTCGCCTGGCCAGCCACAGCTTGCATTCACTCAGGGATCCAGCAAAGGCCTGACATGGAAACTTATCAACCAGTTTCTCGAAGACATTGTAAGCAAAGTGTAGACAGTCACTACCGATTTCTCAGCCAAAAATGAAGGTGCCATAAATAACTTAGAATCTCTCTGGGCTGCCCTTGAATATACTGTTAGAGACAAACTCATCTGGTTAGTCTCTACGCACAACAAAGGCAGAAAATCCAAGGCCAATGATATGATTAAAAGTATCAGACAGACTGAATCTAAATTAAGTCCCACCACCCCTGAGGCTTCATGGATTGCCCTCTATACCCTGAGGGCATAATATGAGGAACTACTTAGAGAACAGGCAGAACATGCCATCTTAAGCACACATTCTAGATATGCAGACCAGAGGGAGAAGGTGGGGAAACTCATGGCATTATGACTTAAAAAACAAAGAAGCCTCCAGGCTAATCAAAGCTATAAACTCAGAGGCAGACAACTTCCTCAATACCCCTCCAACAGTGATAACTGAAGAATTTGGGGTCTTCCACCAAAACCTTTACCAAGACCAGAAAATCCCTTTCACCCCAAGATATTGCACAATACCTAGATCCCTTCCCTCTACCAAACCTCACACTTGAACAACAGGAGCCGTTGCCCTAGCCCATATCCACCATGGAAGTATCCATGGCAATTAAGTATCCCCAAATTGAGCACCTGGTCCAGATGGCTTTTTAGCCAACTTCTACAAATGTTTTGAGCTAGAGCTGACCCCTGTTTCAGCATGTACACTCACATACCTTCATGAGCATGGAATAAAGAATTAGACTGTAAGACCCCCAATTGGGCTTACTTGTATAGGGCTATGGCCCTGACACTGCTCCAAAGCATCCCAGCAGTAGTCCTGGGTGGGATCAGAGCCCTGTTGCCTAGGTGTTCTTTGCTGCCACCACCGCTTAATTTTTGGTACCTAGGCCCATGGTTCAAAAGGGACCGAGGTCCGACTTGTGTTTCTGTGCCTCCGGGGTTCTGTGGGTCAGTGCTAGGTCTGCGAATCAGAAAAATGGACCAAGCCAAATGTAAATAAAAAACATGGTGGCGTGCACCCTCTGAGCATGCACGTCCACCCAAGTGTAACATTTAAAGGAGTCCCAGCTCCATCTATGTGATTCGGCTGCGGCAGCAATTTTTATAACATCCCTGGCTCCAGGGCAGGCAGCAGAGGTGGAGGATCAGCTGTATTATGCCTCTGGGTGTAAAGGAGAAGTTCCTCTGTCCTTGCAAGGGATTAATAATAAAAATAAAACTGGATTGCTTTATTGGGCTGATTGTAAACAAATATGGCAGCCCCCAGGGTCTTAAGCAGCAAGGGGGCTGCTGGCTAAAAAGTTTAAAGGACACTAAAATGCCCAGGAAACGCTGTAGCCAAACAAAGGTGGGCTTGGCAAAAGTAATTATTTGAATTTTGGTAACCGCGTAGGCCCACTGAGACAGAATGTCCCTTTTTCGGTGGGGGGGGGGGCAACCCAAGGATAGGGTACAAAGGGAGGAACACTGATACAATAAATAACATATGGCAAGTGCTCACAGACACTTTTACAAAACATACGAAAGAAGTAAAGAAAAAAGTAACAACATAGGGGCTGCAAGCCCGCCAAACAGGGATTCATTTTGAGATTCAGGGAGTGAGGAGTGCAGGTGAGACTGATGTGGGATACCCAGTCTGTTACCTACACCCAGACATCAACAGCCTGCTCAGCCCTAGCTGGTTTCAGATAAGCAGAGTGCCTGAGAAGCCAGCACTGCTGATAGAGGAAGGGAGAGATTTTGGAGCCTGCTGCTGAAAGAGGATTTGGGAGTTTTGCAGCTGAGACAGAGAAGAGTGTCTGGAGCTGCAGCATGAGGGCAGAGACTGTAAGTGGGCAGCTTGCTGGAAGAGCGCTGCCACCTTGTGCAAATACTGAGCCACTGTGTTTCCCCCTTGGTGAGTAAGTTTGGAGACTGCTAATTGCTAAAAGCTGAGGGATTGTGTGTGCTGAGGCTAGAGACTGAGTAAAAGCCCAGCCCCAATTTGGGCATAGACAAGTCGACGTTTGAGTGCTGGGGCTACAGACTGAGCCAAAGCCCAGCTGTTAATTGCGATTTCGAAAGGGTATGCAGTAGAGGAGTCTAGGGGACCACACCTGCCCTGTCCCTAGATCCAGAAGAAGATCTGCAGAGGAAGATGACAAGAGGCCTACCTGGTGAACACTGACTAGAAAGGCCTCTGAGGCGAAGTTGGCAAGGCCAGGTGGATGAAGGTCAGCATCCTTCAACTCTTCATGCTGTTCCTTGTTGCTGTGGTGCATCAACACCCAGATACATCCATGGTACAGTCAAAGCCAGTTTGCTGAACCCCCTTTGAACTGCTGAACTGTAAGTGCTCCCTAGCTGCAGCTTTGGGGAGCCTTTATTACCTAGTTAGATTAGATTTAGGGGGTTAGGTCCTGGATGGGACTCTGCTAGAAAACTGTGCCCAGATCAGAAGTTTCATTGTTTATAATGTTTACAGTTATTTGGGCCCCAATGAAGGATCACAGTGATGTCTACACTGCAGTGTGGTACCCACCAAAAGGACTTGAGAGACATTTTGTGCAGCTGCCAGTGGGAAGCCGGATGCACCCTTAGGTGGAAGGTAGGGACTGTGTGGGGGAAATTGTTTTAGCCAGTTGGTTATGATATTGAGTTGTTTACCTCCCTTTTTTCCCCTTCCCCAAAATAAATACTGTTAATTGTTTATGTTATATTCTGATACTGTGAATCATTACACGAGGGGGAGTTGTTATTCTGTGGGGGAGGGTCTTTGGGGGGAAGCTATTGTGTACTTCCCAAGGGGTGGTAACCTGCAATCTGTCCACAGGTATTCCCTGCCATTACCCCAGGTGGGGGCACCGCTCCATCTTTTCACTACTGAACCCAGGACGGCCCCCTCGGGGGTATGTTTAGGTGAGACCCGAAGGCCCTGAAAACAGCCAAGGTGAGTCTAGGGGCTGTTACAGGACCATCACTGGGGTCATGATTACCTTACTTCCTAATGTAAGGAGGACTCCTCAAATGTTGATTTCTATGCTACGTATACCATAGAAAATGCCAGTGCTTATATTAAACGAGGTATGTCGGCTGTCCACTTGGTGGGCCCTAAGAATGGTCAAGTGCACCAGGAGTTAAATGTAGTTTAAAGTGTCTAAATGAACTAGATATTAAAGACAGTTTTTACAGTACAGTAATATTAAACGATGAGCTTTAGTGTATTCATGGACAGTGTGCGGGCCTTTACAATACAGATAAATGAAAACTGTCTCTTTCCAGAGTTTAATCACAGTTAGGTTTGAGAAAGTTGAAAAAGTTATTTCTGAACTAAGACGTGAACACCTGGAGTGAAATGTGCTATAGTTCATCAGATGAACTACTATATTAGTAAGCCCTGACGTCACTGATCTTCCTATATCAACTGCTCCTGGATATGTGGAATGGAGATGGTGCAATACATCTTCCCCCAGCTAGAAGGGGTTAAAAATAGGCGGGGGGGGGGTCACTTTGGAGCAGCACAGTGATGAACGTCTTTCTATTTTGTCTCCAGAATCTGTCTTACAAAAATTCGGATTTAAACTTAAGTATTTAGATTACTGCCTCAAATTTGCTGTAAATAGCAATCGGAAGTAGGGTAGTATGAAATGGGACCCAAGAAAGATGGGAAACATGGGTCCCGTAGTCTGGATTTGTTCCTTTCATCAACGAGGCACTACGACAACCTCAGGGTCTGGCCCATCGAGTGGTACTATGAGCATGGAGTTGCCAGCGGCTCAAGTAATGGCCCTACTTTCCAAAATACAAGCTAATGGAGAGGAAACCCTTAAGTGGCTGACTGCAGTCAAAGCTAACCTCAATGAGATCGACAATACGATTAAAGAGCACTCAACAGCGATCAGTGACCTATCGGAAGCAAAAATGAAACAATCAGAGTACAACGTTTCCTTTGTCCAGGACTTACACTTTTTAAAGAACAAGTTGGAGTTTCTAGAGAACTCTCAGCGACAGGCTAATGTGCGGGTGGTAGGATTTCCACTATGACTTGCGGGCCGGGCCGACCTTCTAAATAACCTGAAGAAAATGATCTTTGTGGACCTAAAACTACTGCCATCAGACTCTGGGATCTCCATAATTAAGGCTTTCACCATCCCGAAAAGATTGCGACCTCAGGGAGAAACATCCCAAAAGCCTGTAACAGTGATCGCTACGCTGTTGTCCGAAGAGGCAAGAATCCCTCTCCTGCAGGTGGCTAGGGCCAGGGGAGATATAGTCTGGGAGGACTGTCATTTGGCTCTATTCCCAGACCTGTCAGCACAGACCCAGATCCGTAAGAAGGAATTGCAACTCATAAAGAAGGACCTTTTACAGAATGGAATCCAGGCCTAGTTGATATACCCTGCGAGGCTACAGGTGCGCCATGAATCCAAGATACACATTTTTGTGGATCCACTGCAAGCGACAGAATTTGTGGGGAAATTAATCCAGAAGATGAATCCAGATCCAGTGGCCTACGACGAAGATGAGGAAGGCTGAAAGGGACTATAATTGGGAATTCCAAGTAACATTCTTAGTACCCCATAAGTCCCCATTTAGGATGGGATGGTGGGGTTACAATAGTTAAGGCCCTTCTTATGTTGTTTTAATAGGGGTACTTCAGTAGTTGAAAACGTAATGGTGACTCTAATCCTGGGAGATAAATTACATCTCTTTATCTTATTAACTGTATCTTTAATATGTACATCCAGCTGCTGCTCTAGCATGTTGTTATTGTTCAATAGAGGTAACAGTTTAGGAGAGGTGGGTGGGGAATTGATGGTGCGTTCTGCACTACTCAGTTAGTGAACTTAAAGATAGCCTGTTATTCTAAAATCTGAAAACCTGCAAGGTGTCTATATCACAAACTAGCGCAGGTTTGAAAATGCAGCTTAATTGAGTCCAGGTCCTCTATACAGTTATTGTCCACCATTTCCTGGACGTCATAGTCTCCCCTCTAAGACTTTATTTCTGCGAGAAGGAGGATAATATGGTGATACAGCTTTGTAAAGTGAATCGATGAGGTGAGAGTAACATTAATCTACATATTAATCCCACCTGGACTTTACTCCTTAAGTTAAACCATGAAGCTCACCTACGCTGCATGAATAAGTGTACTCATTGGTACTGCTAATTGTTAAAAATGCACATTACATGCTGTGTAGGGGTCTGGCGTACCCAATACTCTTTAATATGTACAATTACAGCTTGCTCTGTATGTCCATAAATCTAAAATAAAAATAAAATATATATATATAAAAATAAGAAAATAGGCCTGATGGGTATGAAAATTGAATTCTAATATTCAAGGGTTCTGAACAGATTCAAAAGGGGATTGAAACCCAGATTTCCCAGAGGGCTTATGAACTGTGGTGAACCAGGAGATATCTGATCAAACCTGAGACAGAAGCATTTTGGTGGCTTATGATAGCCAGAGTAAGCTGTGACAAAGAAGCCAAACCCGAGGAGAGCCAGCTGTTAAGCAGTCTGCCAGCCAAGTGTGCACTGCACCTGTTTCCAGGGTAGGCATAGGGAAGCTGGCAGAGCAGTCCCCAAGATCCACATGCAGCAACAGTGCAAAGACTTGGGGTTACCAAAGTTCAAGTCATTGCCTGAGCTGTATTTCTTGAGCCAGTGTGACCTGCCGGCTGAGGGAACAAGCCATTGTGGAAGCAGAACCTGAACTGATTTATTACAGTGGATGGGCAAGATTTGAAGCTGCAACTTTGGACTAATCAGAGACTTCGTGATTGTGTAGATGCCTTAACCCTGATCTGGACTTTTGCTTGCCAACCAAGGAGAAGAAAGGAGGAAGGGAAGATTCAGAATTACTTCTTACAACAATATAGACTGGGACAGAGATTTTGAATTCCCACTCTTTTTCCCCTCTCCAGGATCGAGCCAGCATCAGGACGGGTATGACTGTAGGACTCTTTGTGTTAATCAATTGTAATGCCATGTGGTAACCTCCAATTTCTATCTTTTGCTTGCCAATATCGATGAAGTGTGCATGTTTAACCACGTGGGGAGTTATTGTCACGTCTTTGTAAGTTTCTGCCGTAAAAACTAGCCTTATAACTGCAAAAAGGAGCAATGTTCCCAACAGTTCACCATGACTGAAATCCATAAGACCACATTATGAAATGGGTATTAGGAATCTAGGCTACTGATTGGTTGAAAGATGCTTTCTGCCAAGCCGTTATCCTGGCACAACGGCCTGGGTGAAAGTAGCTCCTGGTAAAACAGACTCTGAACGTCACAAAAACCCCTATGCTCGGCTGGCCACAAAAAGCACAACACATACCAAGGGAAGGACCGACATGCGAGTGGCCGGTGAGCCGTTACTTCTAAGCCACATTTTGCCATAGTTCTGAGAGTGTGCTGTTCGGCGCCTACAGAGGTCATCACAGGAAGATTTAAACACCTTCTCCTCTTCAAGCTGATGCAACAGACTTATCGGAAACCAGTGCCAAGCAACATCTTTTTATATCCCCCTGTGATGACCTCTGCAGCTGCTGAACAGCACGCTCTCAGAACTATGGCAAAACGCAGCTTAGAAGTAACCACTCACCAGCTGCTCGCACATCGGTTCCTCTCTCACTGGCAGCTCGCATTTCACCCTCTCTCTCTTCTAGTCAAATAAACAGTGCTCACTGACAAGTGGTAAACATGCCACTGTAATTTAAAAGCAAAAAACAAAACAAAAACCTGAAACATCAGAAGTAACAGCTCACGGGCCACTCGCACTTTGGTCCCAACCTCTTTCGCCGGCTGCTCGCACATCACCTTCTCTTTCCTGGTCACTCATGAGCAGTAAACCCGCCACAATAATTTAAAAGGATAAAAAACCCTGAAACCTCAATAACGGACAAACGAGAGCTGGGGGGTGGGTTGTCACTTTTCACCTTACAGCTCACAACACTGCCCTTACTCTATCCTCAGTGCTGCTATCTATACATTATCATACTTCTATCATATCACACCATATAGTATCATGTAACCTTAAGGTGGGGAACCAATGCAGCAGGACAATGGGGAAGGCCAATGGAATGATGGCATGCAATGGCAGGGGCATTACCAGCAGAAGGGAGGAGGTACTGATGCCCCTCTATAAAGCCATGGTAAGACCACACCTGGAGTACGGAGTCCAAATTTGGAGGCAACATCTATGAAAAAACAGACAGGATTGAGAGAGTTCAGAGAAGAGCAACCAGGATGATGCAGGGTATGCAGGGGAAGACTTAAGAGCAGAGATGTAAGGAACTGGATCTGTACATGTTGGAGACCAGAAGAGAGAGAGGGGACTTGATAGAAACTTTTAAATATGTCAAAGGGATCAACAAAGTAAAGGAGGGGTGTTTGCTTAAAAAGAAGGAAGGGGCTGTCAAGAGGATCAGCAAAGTAAAGGAAGGGTTTTACTTAAAAGGAAGGGGCTGTAACTAGAAGGCATAGTCTAAGACTGCACGAGGGGAAGATATACAGGCACTGTGAGGGGGCAATTCTTTATGGAGAAGGTGGTGGAAGCATGGAACAGGCTTCCAGAGGATGTAGTAGGGGTTAAAACGGTGAAAGGATTCAAGACAGCATAGGACAGGCATATGGAGCTGAATAGCAGAGGGAGGGGGGCTTCCAGACGGGGGAAGGACGAACAATGGGATATTAGGGACAGAGGACCCTTAGATAGAGATGTTGATGCTAAGGAGAAAGCGTACGGGGTGAACATTCCGAATACAAAGAGAGTGGAGGGGGAAGAGTCAGGAGGGGCTGTTGTGGGGAAGCCTAAAACAGCAGACTGTGGGAAGGGAGCTCCTAAGGAGAACAGAGCAACAGGGGAGGAAGATGGGCAGTTTAGAGGTGCAGTCAGGGGAAACTCGGGTTACTTGATGGAGGCTGACATAGAGTGTCACAATAAATTTGAGCTACTAAGCAACCTGGAGGGGGAGGAAGGGGTTGGTGGAAATGAGGAAACTGATACAGAGGCCAGGGGGAGGGAGTCGGATACCCATAGGGCATCATAGACCGGCAATGGAAAGTATAGAAATAGTCCCAGAGGGAGAAGGGGAAACATAAATGTTAAGCAGATGGGGGAGATGCAACATATTGCAGACATGAGGGAGGAGAGCATGACTGGAGAGAAACTGGGAGACAAGGAGCTGGGAGAGGAGCCCCCCTTCAGCAAGGGGGTTAGTACCAAGGATGAGGCCCTAGGTAAAGGGGACACACAGAGGTCCTCTGGAGGCAGGGCTACTATTACAAGGGGGGAGGATGGCAGTGTGAGGGAAGGGGAAACCAGCAGGGCCAGGATAAATGGTTTGGATAAAAGAGGGTTAAAGGGGACACCTATTCAGAGGGGGTCTGAGTTAAAGTGGGCAAAATAACGAGGGAGGCAGAAAGGGGAGGGTGACAAGGGGGTCTCTAATAAGGCAGGAAGACTCCCATGGAATTGAGATCACGAATAGGTGGGGGATGGGGGACTGAGAGTGCATAGCAGAGGTAACCATAAGGATGATGGCGGTGTTAAGGTTCGGTTATTGGGACACTCGATGACTAAGGGTATCTAGTGGGAGGGACAGGGGGATGGATGCCATAGCCAGGTGAAGGTAGTGAGTATCTCTGGGCTGACAGTGCACAGAGCAAAGTTCATGGTGTACGAACTGGTTAGGGATTGTGAAGGGAAACCAGATTTCCTGGTGCATTTGGGAACTAACAATCTAGAGGGAAATAGCATTTTGGAAATCCAAGCAAGGTTCCAAGAACTTGCCAGAGTCTGTCAGGATAATGGATGCAACATTTCCTTTTCGGAGATATTGCCAGTCCCAAAGGCCTCAGTGGAGAAAAAAATGAAGATCACAAAGGTTAATGATTGGCTCAGGAAGTGGGGTGAAGAGAGCGGGTTGGGGGTGTTAGGGAACTGGAAAGGAGTTTGGGAGGATAAGGGACTGTATGCCAAGGACAGGCTTCATCTTGCCCCATTAGGAAGGAAGTCCTTAAACAGGGGATGGCTGACTACATTCAAGAAAGGTGGGTTTGAACTTGTGAGGGGAGGGATAAGGGAGGGCTGACCAAAGCCCTCTCCAGATGAAGAAGTAGCCTTCAAACCCAAGGGGGAAACAGACTGGGGTGGAGGTTTCAGGAGGAGCAGAGGAAGATGGAAGTATAAGGAACCTGGGTGGGGTTTGACAAAGGGGATCAGGGATAAGGGGTTGGGGTTGGTGTTAGTAAATGCCAGGAGCTTGGGAAACAAGTTGCCAGAGTTCCAGGCCATGCTGTTCGGGGGGGGGGGGTGGATGTGGCGGCAGTCACGGAGACGTGGGCCAACAAAAACCATGACTGGGACCTAAACGTGCGGGGGTACACTATTCTTAGGAAGGATAGAAAGGAGGGCAGAGGGGGTGGAGTGGCTATGTTCATTAGAGATGACATAGAAATTGCTAGGGTAGAAGAGGCAGAGGAAAATGTGGAGGCCTTATGGGTCACCTTACGATCCCCAGCATGAGATAAGGTCAAGCTGGGTGTAGTATATAGGCCCCCAGGGATGGGTGATGTTCTGGAGGATGGTTTGCTGGACAACATCATCGCCCAGTGTGGACAAAAGGGGAAGGAGTGGTGTTGATGGGGACCTTAATATGCCAGGTACAAACTGGGGAACCATGTCTCTAAGGTGGCCAAGGAGCAGAGGCTCGGACAGCTTCCAGGATGTGTTCTTAACACAGCATGTGATGGAGCCCACAAGGGAGGGGCATGTCCTGGACGTGGTTCTGGCAGATGGGGATCTGGTAAGGGACCTGGTTATAGAGGATCCCCTGACTGGGAGCGACCACAATACTGTCTGGTTTCAAATAAGCATGGGGGGAGGAGGGGAGATCTAGGACACTGGCAGCGGACTTTAGGGGGGCAGACTTTGTGGGCATGGGAAATATTCTCAAGAATCACTTGAAGGGGATTACATCAATGACAAATGTGGAAAGGAGATGGGAGGTCATAAAACGGGGGCTTCATGGGGCAGTCAGGACCTGCGCTGGGTGAAAGCGATAAGGAGACAAGGTCACATAAACCATGCTGGTGGTCCAGTGAGGTTCAGGTAGTAGTCAGAGAAGAAGTAGGCGGCCTACAAAAATATAAAACAACAAGAGGGATAGGGATAAGGAAATGTACCATCTTGCATCTAGAAAAGTCACCCAGATGGTGAGAGGGCAAAGTCCAGTAAAGAGCAGGCTGGCACAGGGTTATGGAGGAGGGAAAAGGGTTCTTCCAGTACATTGGGGAGTGGAGAAAAACTAAGGACCATCTCAGCAGATTGAGAACAGAAGGAGGGTGGGTGGAAGAGGCGAGGGACCAGGCAGAGGTATTTAACGAGTACTTTGCCTCTGTGTTCACTAGGGAGGAGGATGGGATATCTACAAAGCAAGGCACGATGGGGATAGAAGCGGCAGTGAGTGAGATCAGGGGAGCAACAGAAATGGAGCAAGAGGGAGGGAAAGGTACCCCAGGGGTGTCACATCAGGATAAGGATAAAAACACCAGTAAGGTGGAGGGGACAGATGATGCTGTCTCTGCCAAAAGGGTGTGGTTAGCCCTCAAGGCCCTAAAGAAAGGCAAATCTTCTGGGCTGGATGGCATTCATCCGAGAGTACTATGGGAATTGGCGGACATACTGGCTGCACCCCTGGTGGCACTCTTCAACAGGTCACTTGAGACAGGGAGGGTACCTAGGGATTGGCGAGAGGCACATGTGGTGCCAATCCATAAAGGGGGGTCGAGGGAAGTACCAGGTAACTATAGACCCATCAGTTTTACCTCGGTGGTGGGAAAATTAATGGAGAGTATACTAAAGGAACAATTGGGGGTGTACTTGGAGGAGGTGGGAGGTCTGGATAGTCGGCAACATGGGTTTGTGCCAGGTAGATCATGTCAAACCAATCTTGTGGAGTTCTACATGGGTAACATCAGAACTGGACAGGAGAAGCCTGTGAATGTATTATTCTTGGACTTCAGCAAGGCGTTTGACTCTGTCCCCCACAATGGTCTGGTGGAGAAACTGATGGGGTTGGGAGTAGGCCCTTTGATGGTCAGATGGATTGAAAACTGGCTAGCTGGACACACCCAGAGAGTAGTGGTCTATGGGGAGCTCTCGAACCCTAGAGAGATTGGTAGGGGCACCACAGGTTCGGTCCTGGGTCCGATCCTGTTTAATGCATATATCGGACATCAGGGAGGGTATAGGGTGTGAAATTAGTCTCTTCGCTGATGACTCCAAGATGGGAGCAGTAGTTAAGGGAGAAGAGGGGAGGTTGGCCCTGCAAGGGGACCTGGACACCCTGGAAAGCTGGGCTCACACATGGTAATTAGATTTCAATATCACCAAGTGCAAGGTGTTACATCTTGGGTGGGAAAACCCTAAACACAGGTACACCCTAGGAGGGGAGGCGCTGGAGGCCTCAATAGGGGAAAAAGACCTAGGGGTCATGGTGGATGCATGTATGAATAACTCTGAGCAGTGCAGGAGAGTGGCTAGCAAGGCAAACAGGATGTTGGGATGCATCGTAAGGGGGATCACCTCTAGGAGCAAGGAAGTGATTCTGCCGCTGTACAATGGACTGGTTAGACCACACCTTGAGTACTGTGTACAGTACTGGAACCACACTTGAAGAGGAACATATAGCTCCTGGAGAGGGTACAGAGGAGCAACCAAGACGATATGAGGGCTAGAGGATTTGACGACGAGGACAGACTTGAGGACTTGCCTGTTTTCATTGGAGGAGAGGAGAGACAGGGGGACATGATTGAGGTCTTCAAGTACCTCAAGGAATAAATAGGGTAAACATGGAGGGATCTTTAGACTAAAGCAGGGAGGTATCACCAGAGGGCATGGTTTGAAGTTGGAAGGTGGAAGGGTGAGGGGAAAGAGGAGGAGGTTTTTCACTGAGAGGGTGGTGGACCCTTGGAATGGCGACCCTGGTGAGTTGGTTCAGAGATCCACAGTGGAGGCTTCAAGAGAGGGTGGGACAGACACAGAAAGTGGATGTATCAGATGATGGCCTGTCCCGGGGGGGTGGGGATGGATGATAGGGGTTTCTGGAACACAAGGGGGGGGAGGGCCTCGGCACCCAACTAGGGATCTGAGGTTTGAGCAGATTCGATAGACCGTAAGACCTAATCTGCTGGCAAATAGTATGTTAGTATGTAAAAGAAAGAAAACATATAAAAATGAATGGATAAAAAAAAAAAACATCAGAACCTAGCTAAACAGGATTCATTTAGTTACATTCTGATGTTTGTTTTTTAAAGTTATGCCAACAAACACGTTTTCTGGACACCTAAAATCCAGGGTGCCCAGCTTAACGAGAGGAGCACTTTCCCATGTTCTCTGTATGAGAACAGCAGGATTTTCTTGACTTCTGCAGCCGGAGCTAGAACTCAAGCTGCTGGCTGCAGTCTGTGCTGTGAGCCACTCTTTTTTCTGGTGTCTACTGGCAGCCCCCACCTGCCAATTGCTGTCTGCCACTCACCTTTATTAATAATGACATATGTTCCTAGGTGTCTAATGGCACCCCCCACCCATTGATTGCCCTTCTGTTTAATATCCTGGTAGTCTACTTGGTCCTTCCCCATCCCCCTGATGTCCAATCACCCCATCCTCATATACAACAAAACGATCCTGGTAGTCTAGTGGTCCCTCCTCCCTCCACCTGATGTTTGATCGACCCATCCCATATACATCAAAATGGCCCTGGTTGTCTAGTGGTCTCTCCTCCCCCCTTCCCCAACATCCAATCCCATCCCCGTATAAAAGAAAATAAATTACCTGGTAGCCTCGTGTTCCCTCCCCCCTCTGCTCTCCCCTATCCTGAAAATACATTTATTTCCTGGTGGTCTAGTGGCCCTTCACCCTGTCAGGTAATGATCCACCACCTCACTCCCCCTGATCCAGATTCTACATCTGCGGCCAGCACAGCCCTCCTCTCACCTCCATAGCTGGCTGGCTACAGACTGTGATAAGAATGACTGGTGCCACAGAATGTGCTATGAATAAGCCTACTCAGGCATAGTGCATTCTGCGGCACTAGTCATTCTTATCGCAGTCTGCGGCCAGCCGTGGAGGTGAGAGGAGGACTGTGCTGGGCTCAGATGTAGAATCAGGATGGCATGAAGTCTGTGAGACTGCCCCTCTGCAGTCACCCCTTGATTTGTCCCAGCCTTTCAGTCCAAGAGCCCAGCAAGTCTGCTATGGGAGCCACAGCTTAAGTGATATGCTCAGGGTCACACAGTGATAGCCCAGCTAAGAGGCAAGATGTTGTTTTCATTGGGGATCCTGCTGTTGCTAATTTGTGGAGCACCGAGAGGTTAAAGGACTTTCTCAGGGTCACAGGGTAATAGCCCAGTTGAGATGCAGTATCTCAGTTTCAGTGTGGTCTTGCTTTTAACAGTTTTTACAGCTGTGTGGGAAACCATGAACTTGAACAGGCAGAGGTTAAGTGACTTGAACAGCGACAGTCAGTGATACCCCACCTGAGAGGCAAAATTAAATTTTCAGTGGGGTCCTGCTTTTAACCATTTCCTAAACTGTGTGACAGCCTGGACTGGAGCATATGGAGATTAAGTGACTTAGGGTCATAGTGATTGTCAGCAGCCCTAACACTCACCTCATTCCATAAGTAAATAAGCTGGGATGGGCGCAGTATAAGAGAATGGGGTGAGCATTAGAGCCGATGACCCCAAGGCACACCCCAATGCCTGTCAGTGTCTGCAGGATGGGGGTGGTGGGTGAGCGTTAGGGCAGATGACTCCAAGGCAGACCCCTGATGCCTGCCAGTGTCTGCAGGTTGGGGGGGTGTGGTGTTAGGGTTGGAAACCCTAACGCCACATTTTCCTACTTTTGTTGCTTTAGTACCACCCCTAACTGATGTGTTAATGAAGTCTTTTGCAATATATACATATATATATATATATATATATATATATATATATATACACACACACACACACACACACATTAATTATGGTAGCACGGTAGTGCTACCATGGTTAGGGTTGAGTAGCACTTTTAAGGTTCAAGGGTCAAATTTTGCACCTTAATAACTTTGCCACCGTTTAATGGATTTGCCTGAAATTTGGAAGGCATGATCAAGAACCATACTTTTTGGGATCTGTCAACTTTCGTACCGGTCGGATATACAGCTGCGGAGTTATTAAGTGTGATCTGCGCATTTGTTTATGGTTTCTAGTGAATTCTTTGCTCTCGCCTACAGGTCGCTTGTTTTTCACGACCAGTCCAAAAACATCAGGGAACATGTGGCCGGGGTCCCCTATGTGCATTTCGAAGATTTCTTGAAAAATATTAAATGGTTCAAAAGTTATTCAAAAAACAAGTTCTCATTATAAGTCAATGGGAAAAGTTGACAAAAAGTTTGACAGCGTCGCAAATGCACTTTTTAGTGTCACAAATGGCCCTAGTAGTGTCGCCATTTTGTTTTCAGTTAGTGATCAGAAATATGCTTGCCATTTAAATTTGGGACCCTCTAGCAACACAATTATTTTTGTGTTCACCTAGTCGGACCCTGAGGATGCTAGCCATGTCTTTATTTTGGGTGAAACATCCTAGAAATATGTTTTTCAAATTTCTGGAAAAAGTTGTGTCACAAAGTAGTGTTGCACTCACAACACTTTCACAAATGCTTGCGAAAGCTTTTGCAAATCACGACACTACTTTTTCAGACTATGGCCAAAATGACAGCAGTTCTTTGCCACCCTGCTGCAAAAGAATGGTTTGGTCTTTTGAGCTGAAATTTGGAAGGGACGTAGCCAACATCTCACAGATGTGCCTTTTGGTGGTTTGGTGAAAAAATATTGCATGGCTGCAAAGTTACAGTATTCCGAAGTTGGCGTTTTTTCCCATAGACTAACATGGTGGCGTACACCGTGCCTTTCGGGGCTTGTATCTCAAAAACGATGCGAGATACAGATTTTTTGTTGCGAGCCCCACAGGGCTATATAAGAGCAAAAACCTTACCAAGAAAGTCATGATTTTTGTGAAATTTACATTTTTTTCCTATGTTGTGCAGTTGCTGAGATATTAGCAATTAAGTACTTCCAATGCTCGTTTTAAGCTTCCATGCCCATTACAATGCATACATTCTTTGTGTTTCTCTATGCACGTGTTCGGCAAAAACAGGGTATGCACTTCTGTTACTGTTACAGTTACTATTTCCACTTGTGTTTATGTCCCTGTTCCCATGTATGCCACCGTGTGCGTTACCCTTTGCGTTGTCATTTGCCCTTCCGTTTTCGTTACTGTTACCATTTGCGTTTCCACTACTGTTTCTGTTTGCATCACCATGAGCATTGCCATTTGCGTTTCTGGCAGCCCTTTCATTTGCATTTCCATTTCTCTTTCATTTTGCATCTTCCTTGCTGTTACTGTTACTGTTATCATTTGTATTTGCAATTGCGTTATTGTGCCCGTGCGCATTACGGTTTGCGTTTCCTTATGCGTTTGCATTTCCTTTTGCATATCTGTTTCCTTTGCTGTTATTGTTGCTGTTACCATTACCATTTGCATTTACAACTGTGGTACTGTGCCCGTGTGCATTTTGGTTTGTGTTTCTGTACGCACTTCTGTTCCCCTTTCCATTTCTGTTTCCTTTGGCGTTATTCTTCATGTTAACTTCACCATTTGCATTTACAATTGCGGTACCGTGCCTGTGCGCATTACGGTTTGCATTTACGTATGCATTTCCATTTCTGTTCTGTTTCATGTTCTTTTTGCTGTGACACTTAACATTTCCATTTAAAATACCACTGCCATCACTGTTCGCATTACCAGTTGCATTTTCGTATGCATTTCAATGTCCGTTTGCGCCACTGTTCGCTTCGGCGTCACTTTGCGCTTGCATTTCTATTAACATTTCCTTTACCATTTATGTTTCCATTACCATGTGCGCCACTGTTGGCAGTTCTGTTTGCGTTGCTGTTCCTGGGCCCCGCGCTTCCGCCGCTGCATTGCTTTCACTATTTCTTGTCATCATTCTCAAAAAGAAAGGAAATTAGAGGCAAAAAGCTCTGTTTAATGCATCAGTTAGGGTTGTTCCACAGCAACAAAAGTGAGGAAATTCGGTGTTAGGGTTGAAACCCCCCTTGGACCCCTCCAGCCCACCTCCCCAACTGGCATCAGGGTGCGCGTTGGGGTCATCAGTCCTAACTCTCAACCCATTCTCCTATTCCTCAGCTTCTTTTCACATGTGATGGGGTGAGAGTTAGGGCTGATGAGATGACCTCAACCGCACCCCGATGCCAGTTGGGGGTGGGCTGAGGGGTCCGGGGGTGTTCAACCTAACACTGAATTTCCTTGCTTTTGTTGCTGTGGAACAACCCTAACTAATGCATTAAATGGAGTTTTTATATATATATATATATATATATATATATATATATATATACATACATATACACGCACACACACACACACACACATATATATAGTTTCTATGCATACTTAAAACAACAGTGTAAGTAAGTAGGAAAGAGATACTTCCAGTTTAGCCATCGGCCTGAATGGAAGCTTGAGCTACTAGCTCTGATCTGCTCCTCTTACAGTCCACCGCAGTTGATAAGTACATCAGCAGCAAACTGTCCTCAAAAGCAAAAATCACAGCTATTGGATACTGGCGAGACAGCGGACTAAAGATTGTCAGTCTGGCATGCCCGGGAAAAACGCAAAAAGCCATCAAGACTTGGCACCTCTGAATGTAGCCTGTCAGGATCCCTTGCAGCAGCTCACAGCATGGCCCGATGAGTAGATAACCGACAAAGATTGCACCATAACATTGAAGCAGCTATGTGAAACACTTCAACAAATGAATGCTACTCTGAAGAGATTAGAGGCTTGGACCACAGAAGATCATACAGCAATAAAAGATTTAGAGCAGGAAACAGAGCAAAACCTGACAGAGTGCAATATGGTAACGGACACCCACAATGCGGCACTCTTAGACCTGCATCACAGGGCGATATTCTTTGAACAAAAACTGGAGGAACTAGAGATTAGGAATCGCCGCAATAACATAAAAATATATGGGGTACTGGAGGAAAATGAAACAGGCAGTATGCTAGCCTTCCTAGACTCATTCCTGAAGGAAATCTTAAATCTGTTAAAAGAAAAGGAGCTCAACAGTATCAGGGCACACAGATCATTACTACCTCTGCCAAGGGATCCGAAGGCTCACCCACGCTCGATAGTGGCTGCATTTCTAGACTTCAGAACTAAAGAGGAAATATTAAGCTTAGCGTGGTCCAAAAAATTATACACTTCGGAGACGTTAGAATTTATTTTGACCAATATTATGCCCCGCAATTGTTAAGTCACAGAAGGCAAGTACTTACAATCATTAAACAACTCCAACAGAAAGGGACTAAGTCCTTCCTGGAAAACCCTGCCAGACTAAGAATAACTACAGAGAAAGGTACCCAGAGATTTCAAGACTTGGAAGCCGCAGAAGATTACTTAAAGGTGATGGGCATCACTATACAAAGGGACAATTTGAATAAGAGGGAGGCGGAACTTGAAGGGACACTGTCAACCCCCTTAGGTCTCAAAATGTCCCTAGTTTAAAAAACATATTTTATGATGGCCAACATTCTGTAAAGATTGTTGATGTAGCTGGTAGTTCGGTTTAAACTCATATTTTCTTTACAAAAGTAAAAAACAGACTGCCCAACATACTGGTGTTTTCACACCAAAACAGGTTTCTTTACATTCCTTAATCAGCACCAAATACATCTTTCCTGGACTTGGGAACAGCTACAAAACATTCTAGCACTTCATGATGCTGTGGGAGTTTAGGAGGGTACTGCCTTATGAGTGACTGAACTGTTTGGGTGTGTCTCTAATGACCAGGAAGTATGCAGTAAGAACAGAACTAGGATTGTAAACAAAAACAAGGTTGTTTATAAATATACACTGCCATGCATTTCAGTTCTTCTAAGCAAGGAGACAGACAAAACAAACAGCAACATCAGTGAATTTTAGAGAGGGTAAGCAATCATAAAATGTGAGGTTCCAACTAGAAATAATATGATGAAAAACAGGTTGATAGTGTCCCTTTAAAAACAGATCTTGGCAGTCAACGGGGACCAAAAGGAGAGGGACGCATAAAGAAAGGGGAATGTCCGGTATGTGGAGAAAAGTCTAAGAGAAGCAACGGGAAGGATTAACTTTGGGGAGGTGCCCAGACAGACAGAAGAGTGACAAACAACAAAGTATGGCAATCGGGATGGAGGGCACGGACAATAATAACAACTGAGGACAATCCAAGGGCTATAGACTTTGGCAAGTAAATTAAGCTCTAAGACTAGGAGAGACTGGGGACACTACAGAAGCCAATCAGCCCTGAACTTTTTACCCATGCTGGAAAATGGCAAGGTGGGAGGAAAACAAAACCCAATGAATATAAAGAAACGAATGCTGTGGATGTAAATAATTAAACTCTGTCTGCTTGAGGGGAGGGGGAAGGGGGACAACCTGTGGGGCTGGGGAGAGGAGCATTTGGCATACTCCTGACCACTTTGGGGAATGTCTTGAACTCACATGGGGGCACGGGCATTGGAGTGATTGAGCAGAATTGGATGTGTCTGGCTGCTTAAATGGTTGCTCAGGACCACCATGTAGGGGAGACCTGCACATAAGCTCAACCTAATGAAGCACACAAAGCTGAAAGGGAGAGAGGTGGATTCATGCGGCTGTCACAGGGAAATTACACTCCCTGGGGGCTAGATTCCTACCTCGATATAATCCCCATAAGGTTGTTGGCGAGGTATAAGGTGTGCAGTAATATTTAATGATTTATAGTGCAGCCTGGTGGTGCAGGAGAAAAGATCAGAAGGTTGAGACTGAGTGGAGAAGCGGGCGCACCCTGGTGGTAGTCGGGAGTGACATGCAGATTATTGAGAAACAATTTAAAAGTGGTATATAGCACATTTAAAAGATGAAATAATGAAGGTTTTTGGGTTAAGGCTCACTCTGGTGCACATGCTGGCCTCTGGGGGTCTGCGGGTGGGCCTCAGGGTGGGGGGAGCACTCCCAGGTGCTGTGGGGATACCTGAACTCTCTGGCAGGCAGAAGGAGGGAACAAGTAAAGGCAGACGCCAACAGTCTGACTACTGGAGGAGGGGCAGAGGAGGAGGAGGGGGGGTGCGGATCAGTTCAATACCCATCTTTTGGTGAAGGCACTGATGGCTTTTTCACACACGCAGAGTTACTCAGATCACAGGATGATTTAAACACCTTAACCATCCTGAGGAACCAGACACAGGGATCTGGTTATAGAGAGGTGTTCCTATAGGTAGGGACAGGATACATAACCTCTCTTTTACCTTCCATAGTCCTAGAAAGGAGGGTAATAAGAATCCTAGGTTAAGGATTCCCCACCTTGGAAGTCAAGGTTATTTATTAATTGAATGTTGAAAGCCAAGTTGGCTGAAATTTTATGGTTTCAATTAACAAAATGGGTACATGACAGGCTCTTAAACCACGGAGGTCTCTTAAGATACAGGAGGATGATATTAGGGTCTCTGAGAATGGGTGGGGGGAGCTGGCTGTGGCCACATGGACCCCTATAAATGAACAATCATACAATGGGTAGTCAGTGTGACGTAGACAGCCAGTTCTGAGTGCTGTATAATATTTTTTTTAAATAAAATGTATTAATGACTATCTCTGCTGAAAAAATCTAATGCTCTAGGAGTGACCTCAAACCCCCCAGTTTTCAGCTGACAGATGCAAGCTAAGAGAAATGCTGACAGCATGTGTATCACACACACTCAGTTTTTAGATGCAGTGTTACATGGCAGACCAGAAGCTAATTACAGAGTTGTTTAAGTTAACTTTGTTAAGAGAGAAATCATAAAAAAGGTTTATGATGTTGAAGAAAAAAAACCAGGTTATTACACAGAGATGCGAGGTTGTAAATGCTCATATGAAGCCTGTGTGAGGAAGATGCAGCATGGATCAAAAGAGATGTCATTTGAAACATGAGTCAAGCTGAAGGACTGCAAAATTGATACTGTGAAAAGACTACTTTTTTTATTAGATATATTTTTAAATATAATCTGACAGAGGAGGAGCTAGCTGACCTCACCAAAAAGGGGTTGGCCAATATGGTTGTTTAAGGAATAATTCTGTTTAACAGAGACACATTTTTACCTAGACTCTGACCAAGCAAGATCGGTGCGCACTTAAGCAAATATTTAGAGACTAAGTACTGAAGTAGGAATTTGCACTGTTTAAACCTTGTTTCTTTTAAAAGATTTGTATGTCTTTTAATATAAGAGTTCTGTATTTTGTGTTTTACATATTCTTAACTATTTTTAGTAAAATTCTTTTTAGAACTTACTTGGTCTGTCTTTGACTTCTTTTTTTTTTATTTGTAAGAAAAGTACATGGTTATAGCAGATAATAGACATAAGCTTGAATGGTGGCACCAAACTGGAAAGAGAAGCGTTAAATCTGAGGTCTTTATTAAAGTTTTAAAGGGTTCATCTCTGTACACCTGGTTAGGTGTCTGTAGGCAAAGATATCTGACCCCCTGAAGACAGATATATCTGAGCCTGTGCATTGGGTATGCTAACAAGAGGTTAACAGTTTGAATCCCTCCAGAACTGGAGGCCAAAGATTGATCCAAACTCACAAAAACAGACAAGAGGATTACCTTGTCTGTTACACTGTTCACAAGACTGCGCTCAGAGGTTGGCACTTTGGGAGCAGAGGGCCTGACCTGCTGAGTGGGTTTGTGACAGTCAGAACATATGCATCTGTTCCTATAATGTACAAGGCCTTACCAGCCCAGTCAAAAGGAGTAAAATAATCTATTTTATTAAGAGATCAAAAGTAGACGTGGCATTCCTACAAGAGACACATGTCTAAAACAGAACATGAAAAATTAACTAAGTTTGGGTTCCTTGAGGTGACAGCCACTTCATATAAGAAGGGACGAAGAAGGAGAGTAGCCATACTAATACCTGCAAGAGTCCAATTTGAGAAAGAAGATGTACTACGAGACAAGGAGGAAGATTTATTCTAGTGAAGGGTTGATTGCTGGGAAGCAGGGTGACAATAGCATCAGTGTACTTTCCACTGAGCTCTAAGTATGCAGAGTATAGATAGTTTTTAACCACCTTACATGAATGGAGTGACGGCACAATCACGGGGGGGGGGAGAGACCCGAACCTGACCCTCAACCCACAAATAGACACCACATCTAGAATTCCTAGACAGAAGCACAGAGTAGCCAGGGAAGTGGCTAAACTTATAGGGGAACTGGGCAGGATAGACGTCTAGAGACAGATGAATGGGGGAAGATGGGATTACACCTACCACTCCACTACTTACCAAATGTACTCCAGATTGGACCATTTCCTGCTAGTTAGGGAAGAGATGACTAAGGTACATGAGATCTGGATAGGAGACTTTGTCCACTAGATCACAACCCTTTATTTATGAAAATAGAATTAGGAACCACAAAGAAAAATACTTTCTGGAGGCTAAATGTCTCGCTCCTTAGGAATCAGGAAGTACAGGATAGCATCAGAGATACATATAGGCAATTCTTGTAGGATAATAACTCCATGGAGACATTACCAGTGGTCCTTTGGGACACAGCTAAAGCTGTGCTAAGGGGCAAATTTACAGAAATGTCCACCTGGGGAAAGAGAATCTAGAAAACAGAAGTTAACAGAACAAATACAAGCCTTGGAGACACGATAGAAAGAACAAATAAACAGGGAATGCAGCAAGAAATTAGGGGTACTCAAGAGAGAGCTTGGGAGCATATTAGACTATCAAGTGGAAAAAAACTCCTATTCCTGAGCCAAAAATATTATGAGGGAGAACCCAGGGCTTAAAGATGCTAGCTGCTTGGCTATGGGCACAACGAGCTAGAGCATGTATTAACTCAATCCAATACCCTCGCACGGCTAAATACAAAACACAAATACCTGAAATAGCAGAGGCCTTTAAAGATTCTATGCCCAGTTGTATAGGTCAGAACCAGAACCAGATTAGGTTAAGGTAGGGGAGTTGCTAGACAACCTAACCCTTCTGAAGATATCACAGGAACAGGGAGCAAAACTGATAGCACCCATTAGCGAGGGAGAAATAAAAGAGGTAATTGGTAAACTCAAAACAGGGAAATGCCCGGGAACTGATGGGCTGCCCCCAGAATTTTACAAAACTTTTAGGGAATTGATACAACCCTTAACACAAAAAGTCTTTACTGGGATCCTGGAGGAGGAGAGTCAGGCCCCACCTTCGTGGTCAAGGGCAGTTATTTCCGTGTTGTCCAAGCTGGGGAAGGACCATACTAAATGTGCCTCGTATCGTCCTATCTCATTATTAAATAATGACTAGAAGATCCTGACAGCCATTTGGGCCAAGAGACTCCAACAAATACTCCCGGGCCTCATACAGTTGGATCAGACTGGGTTTGTGCCAGGATGACACGCACAGGACAATCTCAGGATGACAATTCACATCATTGACTATATTACCAAAACAAAGACACCCTCCTTGTTACTGAGTTTAGATGCAGAAAAGGCGTTTGACAAGATGTCATGGGGTTTTCTGGGGGTGGTCCTTTCCCAGCTTGGGTTACCTGCAGAATTTCAAAAAGGGGTGTTCAACCTTTATTCAGGAGCTAATGCATATATCAGGGCTAATAGGCATTTCTCCTCCAACACTGGACTGGGAAGAGGGACGCGGCAGGGGTGTTCCCTTTCACCATTTCTGTTTGCTTTCTACATAGAACCTTTGGCCCAAACCATAAGGCAAAGCAATCTGGTAACTGGCATCAGGGTGGGGGGGGGTGGAACATAAATTGGCCCTATATGCAGATGATATTCTGCTATATATTTCGAATCCAGATACAACCATAGAAGGTATATTCAATATAATTGAAGACTTCTCTGTCTTAGCAGGGTATACCTTAAACAAAACAAAGATGGAAGTACTTAGCTTTAATTATACTAGTTCACCCCACCTGAGGGCAAAATACCTGATGGGGTGGGACCTGTCCTCTATAAAACATTTAGGCATAAGGCTGGGAACATCTAACCAGCACCTCTATACCCTGAACTACCCTGCCTTGATAAATCAGTTAAAAGCAGATTTTAAAAAATGGGTCCTTTTACCCCTGCTTTTGCATGCTAGGGTCCAGTCCCTCAAAATAAATGCCGTACCCAGACTTCTCTACTTATTCCAATGTGTAGAAGACTTGGTTTGCTGGCCAAGGCACCTAGCTTCACCTGAGCTCTTTCCTTCTAAGACTGCTTGAAAGGCAGAGTAGAGAAACTTACCAGAGCAAGGAAAAAGGATTAAGACTTCTTTTGGCTAAGCAGATTTACTGTGTGGTGTTGTTTTAATTTTTTACTCACAGGGATTGCTACTGTTTGTTGCTAACATTTCATTGCTTTATTTTTCTCTGATTCAAATTGTTGTTGCTGGTATACCTTCTTCTGCATTATTACAAGGTGTGTGCTAACAGATTACTGCTGTAATCTTCTGATTCAAATTGTCTTTTGCAAGGTATATCTTCTGTTACTGCTTTATTTTTCTCTGTAGCAAAGTGTTTCTTACAGGGTATATCTTTGAAATTATTACAGGTGGAGCTTACATTTTTGGGACTTTTTTATCATTGGGCTAAGCAAAATTACTGTTTGACATTGTTTTATTTTATTCTTGTTTTTTTTTGTTGAAAAAGTTTGTTGTCTCAGAGGTGTTTCGGTCTCCTTCTCATATTGAAGGAACTAATTGCTTCCTCCACAGCTCTTCCAAAGGATTAGGTGTGTATGTGGAGAGTGGAGCTGGCAAACTGTCAGTAATTTCCAACAGAAAGAAGGTTAAAAGGTCAGGTTAGTTGATATCTTGGAGGTAGAAGACTTGGTTTGCTGGCCAAGGCACCTAGCTTCACCTGAGCTCTTTCCTTCTAAGACTGCTTGAAAGGCAGAGTAGAGAAACTTATCAGAGCAAGGGAAAAGGATTAAGACTTCTTTTGGCTAAGCAGATTTACTGTTTGGTGTTGTTTTTATTTTTTACTCACAGGGATTGCTACTGTTTGTTGCTAACATTTCATTGTTTTATTTTTCTCTGTAGCAAAGTGTTTCTTACAGCGTATATCTTCTCTGAAATTATTACAGGTGGTGCTTTACAGGTTTTACAGTTTTATCTAACATTAGGATAAGCTTTCAGGGTTACTGCATTTGTTGTTGACTGATTGTTTCTGCTCTTACCTCCTTGTTCTTTCGTCAGTGGTTCTTCTTTTCGGCGGGGAAGGGCCCAGCCACCCACCCATCCCCAACCACCCCACTACACTCATTTATAGGTACCACAGTTGTGACATTTCCTGTGGCAGAGCAGGAAGGGGTGGATCAGTGGGGCATCCACAAGGTGAGCTCATTTACAGGGGCACTAGTAATTTAACTTGTTATAACAAGTTAAACAAAAACAAAATACAATCAAACCATTAATTGCATTTTTTCCTTCTAATTACTCTGACTAGGTTATAAATCCAGCAGCTTATCTGGAATGGATATCATTAACTGCAGGTACTGTGGAACAATTTTCAGAAGGACAGTCTTACAGGATTTAGGACACTGTCCTACATGCTGGGCCTTTGGAGATCTTAGGGTTCAGCTCCAGGCAGCATGGGTAGAGATTGCACGCCTCAAATTTCATATTCAAGAAGAAATACATTATAAGAACCACCTGCCATTTCCCCAGCATCCAACAGAAAAACCTCGACCGCAGAGGGTAGTTTGTCCAGAAGGTTGGCAGGTGGTTAGGAGGGGCAAATCGAGTGCCCCATCACTCTCTGCTCTCCAACATACTACCTACAAAAACCATATAAACACTACAAACAGGTATCTGCCTCTATCTCTGAAATCAAACAAAGAGGCAGAAGACACTGCAGAGCAGGACACTGTGGCACAGGAGATAGCACAACAAAACTCACTCAAATCAGGAACCAAAACAAAAAAAGCAAAAAGGAAATCTAAAAAACTTCTGATCATAGGAGACTCCATGATTTGGGGAGTTGATACCCATTTCCAGCCAGGGGTAATGGTCAGATGTCTCCCAGGTAAATCAGCATGGAGAGACACTGACCGCATTGCTAAAATTGTTCACAAAGCAGGAGAAAACATTGATGTCCTAGTACACATAGGGACTAATGTTCACGCCGGTCAGTTGTGGAGACCAAGGAACACCTGACCAGGCTGGGTGACAAACTATCGTCCATTTCATCGGCATCTCCTTCTCTGAGATCCTGCCAGTCTGGGAGGGGAGCAGATGGACGGAAGGTCAGAGAAGGGGAGATAGGGGATCTAAACATGTGGCTCAAGGGCTGGTGCCAGGAAAAAGGACACAGATTTGTAGGGAACTGGTAACAGTTCTGGGAGCGAAAGTTCTTTAAATTTGATGGACTGCATCTGACTAAGGAGGGAGTCAGTGCATTGGGGCAGAAGTTTGACGTCTTTGCAGAATATTTAAACTAGCAAATGGGGAGAGGGGTGCAGCACCCCATATGTCGAATGGGAAGAACACCCCTCCCCTCAGCTGAGTGGTCAAACAGGGATTCAGCATGTTTGCAGTTCATTTGCATCACCAGGTAAGAAAAAGTTTGTCTCCCCACACGGCATTGGAATAATGCCAAACCTCACCCAACAACTAACACTGAAATCTGGCCAAAGGAAAATCATGTACACAAATGCTCACAGCCTGGGAAATAAGATCCCAGACCTGCAGGCAATAATGTCAGAGGCTAAACTGGACATAGTAGCAATTAGTGAGAGCGTGGTTTACCAGTAACCACACTTGGGAGACTTCAGTACCTGGCTATGTATTGTTCAGAAGAGACCGAGGTACAAAGGGGAGGAGTGGCCCTGTATGTCAATGAAAATATCAAAGCTACAGAAATTCAGAATACACATAAGGAGCCAGAAGAACTGTGGTCACCCTGGAAACAGAAATGGGACAGCCATAAGAACTGGGGTTGTCTACAGGCCCCAGACCAGGGAGGACACAGACACATTACTGTTAGAAGATATACAAAACATGACAGCTAAAGGGGAGGTTCTGATAATGGGAGAATTCAACATGCCGGATACAGATTGGTCAATACCAGCAGGAACATCTGCCAGAACTAGACACATAGTGGATTCCCTGCAGGGTGATGGCCTCAAACAACTGGTACAACAACCCACAAGAGACAGGGCTATCCTAGATCTAGTACTGACTAACAGGGAAGGGATCATAGATCTCAAGGTAGAAGGTCACCTGGGGGCCAGTGACCATCACATGGTATGGTTCAATTTGGCTACTACATCTAAATTATCCCATTACAAGGCAAAAATATGGGACTTCAGAGGAGCTGACTTTGATAAGATGGCCAACAGAGTTAAACTAGCCCTGGCAAAAAGAAACACAGGTGAGGGGTGCAGGCAAAGTGGGCAAGCATTAAGGATGCAATACTTGAAGCAACATCCCATTGTGTTAGACAGAAAAGGAAGTGCAAAAGAAGAAGGAAACCACTTTGGTTCTCAAATACAGTAGCAGAAAAGTCAGAGCCAAAAGGCTGGCCTACAGGAAATATAAAGGAACACAGTGGGATGAAGATAGGGAGGCATACCAAACTGCCCTAAGGGAAGCAGGGAAGGCAGTAAGGCAGGCAAAGTCCCAAACTGAGGAAACACTAGCACGAACAGTAAAGAAGGTGACAAGACTTTCTACAGATACGTTAGTGAAAGAGAGAAAGTCCAGAGAGGTATGCTAAGCTAATGGAGAAAAGGAGCATGTGAGGAGGAGGACCTTGTAAAGCATCTATCCTAAATAGATACTTTTGCTCAGTATTACTGAAAAAGAAGGTATGGCAGGGCCCACAGCTCAGCACCATGGACACGGGAGGGAGGGAGGTGAGCACTACTCCCTTCACAAAAGAAAGGGTCCTACAAGAGCTGCTAAGCTCAGGGTGGATAAGGCAATGGGACCTGATGGCATACATCCCAGGGTACTTAAGGAACTAAAGGTGGAACTAGCAGAGCCATTAGCAGAACTGTTTAGTGAGTCTCTGAGCACAGAAGAGGTCCCAGAAGACTGGAGAAGGGCTCATGTGATCCCGCTCCATAAGAGCGGTAGCAGGGAGGAGGCAGGGAACTACAGACCAGTCAGTCTTACCTCAGTAGTGGGCAAGATTATGGAGGCACTCCTCAAGGAAATGATAGTGCAACACCTGGAATCCATAGGGGCACAGAATCCAAGACAGCATGGGTTTACAAAGGAAGGTCCTGTCAAACTAATCTCATAGATTTCTTTGGGTAACCAGAGTGGTGGACCAAGGGGAGCAGCTGATGTCACCTACCTTGACTTCAGCAAAGCTTTTGACACTGTTCCACATAGAAGATTGATAAATAAGCTGGGTAGGCTCGGGTGGGTCAGAAGTTGGTCAACTGGGTGGCAAACTGGTTGTGGGCAGAAAACAGAGGTGGTGGTAAATGGTATACAGTCAGAAGAGATGCAAGTCACAAGTGGGGTACCTCAGGGATCAGTCCTGGGCCAGTCCTCTTCAACATCTTCATTAGTGACCTTGCAGATGGACTAGAAGGTAAGGCTTGCCTGTTTGCAGATGACACCAAGATCTGCAACAAGTAGATGATCCGGATGGGGTGGGCAGAATGAGAAGAGATCTGGATAAACTAGCAAAATGGTCAGAAGAGTGGCAACTTGGATTTAATGCAAAGAGTACAAGATCATGCACATAGGGAAGAGAAACCCTGAAGCCACCTATAGGTTTGAAGGGAGTTGCTAGCAGTCACAAAGGAAGAAAGAGACTTGGGCATCATCATCACTGATGACCTGAAATCATCAAGCAGACCTCTAAAGCAGTAGGTAAGGCTAGGTGGGTGTTGGGTGTATTAGTAGGGTATCTGAGTCGTAGAGGGAGGTAATAATCCCTCTTTACAAGACACTGGTTAGAGCCCCATCTGGAGTACTCGTGCAGTATTGGAGGCCACAGCTTCACAAGGACATTAACCAAATTGAGGCAGTCCAGAGAAGGGCAACTAAAATGATGCAGGGACTGCATCAGAAGACATATGAGGACAGATTAACAGAGCTCAATATGTATACCCTTGAGCAAAGGAGGAGAGAGGTGATATGATCGAGGCATTCAAGCACCTTAAGGGCATTAACAAGGTGAAAGAGTCTAACATGTTTAAATATAAGAAAAATAGCAGGACAAGAGACACAGCATGAAGAGATTAGAGGGGGCCAATTAAGGGGGAATGTGAGGAAATTCTTTTTCACAGAAAGGGTGGTGGATGCATGGAATGGCTTACCTCAAGAAGTGGTGGCTATGAATACAGTGCAGGGCTTCCAACATGCATGAGATAGGCATAAGGGAGCAATACAAATGAGTATGAACTGATAGGCCACTGACAGAGCAAAGGCCGATGGCACATTTATAAGGTAGAAAAAGAAATGGGCAGACTGGATGGACCTTGCGGTCCTTATCTGCCGTCAACGTCAACTTCTATGTGTTCCATGCAGGGTGCCATGGAAGGAATTAGAGAGTTGGCAGAATATGTTCTTGGATTTTATTTGGGGTAAGGGACGTTCCAGGACCAGGAGAAGCCTGTTATACCTCCCTAAGCTGGGGGGGGGGGCTGACACTACCAAATCTTCAAGGTTACTGGTGTGCTGCTCAGATGAGAGTGGCCCTGTTATGGGTTAATTCACAATATAAGGCTTTATGGAAAAGGACAGACATAGCTGAACACACGGACCCTCCACTGAGAGTGGCCTTGTTTATGGGAAAAGACAGGGGGATCTTAGAATCCAAGTATACTGGTACAAGGGCGGTCCTGGATGGCTGGTGTAAAGGAACCAGGTGAGGACCCACCTCAAAACAAATGTGGAAACAAGTAGTTTATATATGATACCCAAAAATAGTCTGTACCTATTTCCAAAAAAAAAAGGCTTCACATTAATATCCAATAATATCTAATGTCTCTGGGAACTGGAGATGGACTGCCACACACTAGCAGGTTGTGGAGAAGTCTGCAGAGCAGAAGCTGTTTTTAAGTGAATTTTTTTATCCAGGAAAGGTATGCCACCTAAGTACTACTTAATACCTGCCTGAGGAACAGCTTTTTCCAGGCCGTCTTGTGCAGCCGTCTCTGGGTTTTCCATATGTTGCCGTCTCTTCTTTCTATTGCAGACCTAGAGTGGGGGCAGCTAAGCTGGCAAGGGATTAAAAAGAAAGCACTGCGGGGTGCTGGACGGTGCAGAAAGAGAACAGAAGGAGAAAATCAGAAATTAGAAAGTTAGAAAGAATCAGAGAATTGAAGAGATTGGACGAGTCTTCTTGGTTTTCAAAAGGAAGTGTTGAATTAAATTTCTACGGAGCTGCAAAACGTTTACTGTCCATATGTTTTGTTTGTCAGTTAACATACGTATGCAGTCAGTCAGATATAGTCATCAGTTGATAATTTATTAACCTGACCATAATCTGTTTGTAAATTTGTTAATCTCAACTAATCTATTTAGATATTGAGTTTTTAGATATTGACTTTTTAGATATTTAGTTTCCCTTCCTTTTGAGTTTTGCATGTTTAGGTCAGGTGGAGTGGCTATTTAATACGCATGTGTGGCGTTCTGCTACTCAGAATTGCCATTCCAGGAGAGTCCATGAGCTGAGAGCTGTGAGCTACAAGCAGCGAGGATGGAGTAACATTTTAACTTTGTAGCCTATTACTGCCTAGTACCGAGATAAAGAAAGCGTATTGTGTTGGTATAAGCTGATAAAAACTGACGAGGAGATGATAAGAATGCTCTTTTTTAACCAAGTAAAGATTAACGGGAGATAACATGAAACTTAAGTAAGCATTTTATACTATTCTAAACCATTTGGTTTTATATAACCACTCATATTATTGCTATTGTAAATGCTATTCTCAGGTTACTGTTCTTTTAATATTGTTGAGATAATTGTTGATATTATGAATTAGGTAGTGGGGTAGTAGAGATAGACTGGTATATTAATTTTAGTCACTACTCATATAAGATTCATTTAAGATTTACTTAAACCTTGTATGAATATAGAGTGAAGTTTTCCAGGATAGAATATATATATATCCACTGATACCACTGATCACTATCCCTTATATTTCTTTTAAGATCTGCTCCTGGGAAAAACTCTATTGAATTAAATCAGGAGTTCCTGTGGAGGTAGAGGAAAATATTTTCCAAGGGACTGTGTGGTCGGCCTATAGCAAAGGAATAGTGAATGATCTAAATAAGGGAAGATTTGTGAATATCCTTGTACATACCTCTCAACCTCCTGCCTCATAAATCAGGGACAGGGCTTAAAATAATCAGGGACAAAGGACCAAAATCAGGGACACATCTTCAAAATTGATGATATCCACTCACAAATCTGGTAGAATAAAGGGCTTAGTGTAAAATGCATTTTCTAGGGAAGAACAAGTCTCTAACTTTAATGTTTGACATTATTTTGTGCTTACAACCCCCACTGTTTGGTCATGGAAACACAGTTTTTAGAAGGGACAGAGCAAAATTCTGAGGCAAAATCAGGGACGTCCCTGAAAATCAGGGACAGTTGAGAGGTATGTCCTTGTATGCTCTGAAGAATTAAAAAGGAAGAAGTCTAGTACAACACAGAAGAAATGTAACAAACTTTTTAACAACTTACAGGGGACTATGCGTGGATCAAGTATGGATTGAGTGGATATACGAATGGATGACCTTGGATATATTGAACTGCTGTCCCTTTAAATCCTTAAGTATTATCTGAGTTGTACTCCTGGTAGAAATTGGGTTACCTTGATTGATATGACTCGGCAAAATAAATTCCTACTTAAAGACTGTGACAGACATTCAGTGTCCCATCGGGAGAACATTAGTTGATTTTCTTGTTAGATACATTTAATTGGTATACTTAAATTTTGTCTGTTAGTAATTTAAATTGTCTTTTAGTGTATGGTTAGTGTTATTAAAGGGTTGTTAAAGTAGAGAAAACAAGAAAACTAAAAATGCAGGATACACAAACTACCCCCTTTGATAAACCAATGTTGAATGAGCCTATTTTAAAACAAAGAAGTTACATACAATCCAAAATAATGGCGCACACAGATATAGTAATATATAAGATAAATGCCAGTGTAAGTAACACTTCAACCCCACTTGCTGGAAACAACAAATTAGTCATAATGGACATATAGGGGCAAGTGCAAATAAAGGAAATAATGCACAAGGTGCACATGGAGGGAAAATATGAGCTTTAGATCAAGCCCGCACAGAGTTGGACACAGATTGTCTGATTATTGAAAATTATGGTGAGACCTTGAACTTCTATGATAGTTGGAATGAAGATTCTACACCGATGGGCCTAAGTGGTGAGATACTGTCAGATAATGGGATTAATTCTATTTATTTGGCAAAAAGTAAAATGGCAATAGAAGAAGTATCTTGAGATTTGAGAGGCATTGTTACAGGACTTAAACAGATTAACTATGAGCCTCATTATGACCGAAAAGAGGATCAAGAACTTATGGAGAATGTAACAGTGGGAAACAATAAGAAATATCAAACAAGTGTTTTAAGTGAAAAACTGGAAAACCTGCTTGCTAAGCAGCATACAGCCAACATTCTAATTATGGAACAACTGCTTATTAGTAGGGACATGTTGGATATTATGAAGCATAATATAGATAGGCAGGGTACAATCTTGATTGAACTTATGCAGAACCAGAAGTTTCAAATAATGAAGGGAGGGACATATAATGAGAAGACAGAACAAGAGACTTCCCAAGAAGGGAAGATTAGACCAGACTTTAGTAGTATGGGGTTTCCAGAGGTATCAAAAGAGGGAAAGAATACTAAGGAGCAGGAGAGAAAAAAAAAGAAAGAAACAAAAGAAAGTAGGAAGGAGTTTGAGTAATCGAAGGCAAAATCAACTAAAGGTTGGGACAGTGAATAGAGTAAATGGGAAAAAAGAGAAAGAAAAGTATAGAAGGAAAGAGCAAAAGGGGGGGAAAAGGTTGAAAAAGAAAGCTGTCATGGTCTAGATCCAAATGTTAAAGAAATCCAAGGAAAAATACAGAGTAAAAACAACATGATAAATAAGGGAAAAGATTTACAGACTGACAATGCAAGTCTAAATTGCCATTTGAAGCTACTGGAGAGGGAAATATTGGACTTAAACAACCAAATTAAAAATAGAGTAAGACGTGGGGGAATTCCTTCACAAAATAGCACAGTAATAGATGATCAAAAAGAAGGAAGCGAAATGGATGGGAAGGCCAACTATGAGGAGACAAATTTGTCAAAAAAAAGAGCTAAATCAAATAGTGATTTAAACAGTAGTGAAAGGGAAAGGGAAAGAATTTGTGCGCCAATGATAAGGATTGGGAGCCCTCAGGATTGGATATTGAAAGAAAGTGCAAATGTACCATATTTAGTAGTAGAAAGACTAAATACTGAACTAGACATAGGAATAAGCGATAAGGATATTCTTGAGATCAGGAACACGCAGGTTGACCTGGCAACTATTATTATTGATATATATTTTAACTCACCCAGAACTGCTAATTATGTATGGTTGAATGCAGTACAAATGAAAGGTGAAGATGTTACTATAATGTTCCCAAACAGACAGCAATTCACAAAGTTGGATGAAGGGAAATGTGATTCAGTGGATAAGAAAGTTGAGCTAGCCTTATTTAGGATGAAACAGTTATATAGAGAAACAAGTGCTAAATTAACAAGGGAAATCTATAATCTGTTAAGAAATTTCTTGAACATCCAATTAGGATGGAATGAAATAGAAGTAGTGGAGCGATTTGGGAAAAAACAGGATACACAGATTAATATTGTGGCAAAAAAACAGAACAGTGGCCAATCGAATTTTGGAAAAAACTATGGTCCTAGATGCAATGGGACTAAATTTGGTAGAATTAGAGGAAATAACTGGAATGACTAGAAATCCTAAGGGTACTTGCGATGTAAATGATGAAGAAAGTCAAATTTCGCTTAGAAATAAATTCCAATTATTGGCTGGCTATGATGAATGACAATCAGAAAATATAGAGGTAAGCCTTAATAGTACATCAATTGCTGTTGAAATCCCAGATGGTGCTAGCTCTAAATGTAAGGGGTTACAGATTGTTTCTTGGAATATTGCGGGACTGAGAGAACAACAAGTTGTGAAATGAGTCTCTTCGCGGATGACTCTAAGATGGGAGCAGTAGTTGAGGGAGAAGAGGGGAGGTTGGCCCTGCAAGGGGACCTGGACACCCTGGAAAGCTGGGCTCACACATGGAAATTAAATTTCAATATCACCAAGTGCAAGGTGTTGCATCTTGGTCGGGGAAACCCTAAACACAGGTACACCCTGGGAGGGGAGGTGCTGGAGGCCTCAATAGGGGAAAAAGACCTAGGGGTCATGGTGGATGCATGGATGAATAACTCTGAGCAGTGCAGGAGAGCAGCTAGCAAGGCAAACAGGATGTTGGGATGCATCATAAGGGGGATCACCTCTAGAAGCAAGGAAGTGATTCTGCCGCTGTACAATGGACTGGTTAGACCACACCTTGAGTACTGTGTACAGTACTGGAGACCACACTTGAAGAGGGACATACAGCTCCTGGAGAGGGTACAGAGGAGGGCAACAAAGATGATACAAGGGCTAGGGGATTTGACGTATGAGGACAGACTTGAGGAGCTTTGCCTGTTTTCATTGGAGAGGAGAGGAGAGACAGGGGGGACATGATTGAGGTCTTCAAGTACCTCAAGGGAATAAATAGGGTAAACATGGAGGGGATCTTTAGACTAAAGCAGGGAGGTATCACCAGAGGGCATGGTTTGAAGTTGGAAGGTGGAAGGGTGAGGGGGGAAAAAGAGGAGGAGGTTTTTCACTGAGAGGATGGTGGACCCTTGGAATGCACTGCCTGGTGAGCTGGTTCAGAGATCCACAGTGGAGGGCTTCAAGAGAGGGTGGGACAGACACAGAAAGTGGATGTATCAGATGATGGCCTGTCCCAGGGGGGTGGGGATGGATGATAGGGTTTCTGGAGCACAAGGGATGGGAGGGTCTCGGCACCCAACTAAGGATCTAAGGTTCGAGCAGACTCGATAGACCGTAAGGCCTAATCTGCAGGCAAATAGTATGTTAGTATGTTAAGAATGGATGAAATACATATCAAGTTTTGATGTAATATGTTTGCAAGAGACGTGGCATGGTGAAGAAGATTCTATTGAAATTAATGGGTATGAGTGTTTTCATCAGATAGGTAGTAAGGATAAGGTTAAGGGTAGGAAATCTGATGGAGTAGTGATTTTTATTAGAATAGGTAGCTTTGCACAGGTGTTACTAATTAAGAGAATAGAGAACTGTAACTGTGTCTCAATTAAAAATGAAGGTCAGTGTTTTACAGTAATAAATGGATATATTCCTCCTGCGAGCTCAAAATTTTATAAGGAGTCAGTGTGGGAGCAACTTAATACAATACTTATCGAAATTATGTCTCTATACCCAGAACAAGATATTCTAATAGTGGGGGATTTTAACGCACACATTGGTAAATATGATGGTTTAGGAGATTACTCATTTTTTACAAGTGCAATTAGCCCATATACATGGAAAGAAAGAGAAACAAAGGATCACAAGATAAATAAGGTGGGTGAGCAATTGATCTCGATTATGAAAGAGTGCAATTGATATGCATTAAATGGATATCTAAATGGAGACATAATGGGGGAGTGTACATTTATTTACACCAAAGGATCCTCGGTAATAGATCTAGTATTATGGTCTGGTATTCTAGAAGAATGGGAAAAAATGGAAATTATGCCTCGTTCAGAGAGTGATCATTTCCCTATAGTGTTGATACAGAGTAAGAAGAGTGGTGTTGAGAAGCCAAGGATAATACAACCCTTGGAGATGGAAATTACATCTAATAAAAAAATTATGTGGCGACCTGAATTGGATAGTTGCTTAACTAATCTTTTAATTAGTGAAATTACTAAAGAGAGTCAAATACATTTTCTAAATCTTAATAGTGATCAAATGATTGAAACTTTATATGCAATTTTTCAACAAATTAGGTAAAAACACAGTAAAAAAGGGTAAAATGGAAAGGAGGATGGTTTGACGATGAATGTAAAAGGCAAAAAAAAAATTCCTAAGGAAAAGATATAAGCAGTATATGAAGTACAAAAATAGATCCCTCCCTCGACTTTTCTATACATGTCAACGCGGTTTGTCGTACTGTTAACGCAAAAATTGGTGGTGCCTACCGAGTGCGCCACTCCCTCACACCATCTGCCAGATTATCTGTAGAAAGGGGGGGGTGCTTCTCCCTCAGCTCCAATATGGACTACCTCTTCTTTACTCTGCCAACTCCAGTGTGCTCAGCAAATGGGACACTTCCTATAATAATATCTGCAGATTCGCCTTAACTGCCCCACGCCTTACTCATCACTGCCTCCTCTACTCTGGGTTAAACTGGCTGTCACCCAAGGATCTCCGGGCCTACTCCCTGGGATGCTTTATTGACTCCCTAACTAGACCTCCTAGACCGGACTCCCTGGCCTACTTGCTGACCCCCGCTTCCCATACTCGCACACTCAGGTCCTCCTCTGTCCCTTTGCTCTCAAGTAGACCTTGTGCCACAAAAATGGGTGAACAGGCTTTTTCTTACTTTGCCCCTAAGTTCTAGAACTCACTGCCCCTACAGGTTAAAAATGCTACCTCCCACTGGGTTTTTAAAAACTCACTGTTTTCTCACCTACACACCCCTTGGTCACTGCTGTTGCTCATAACACAACCTCACTTGACCACCGGCCTGTGGCCCGGACCTACTCCCATTTCTTGTGACATTAATGCTTTTAATGTGTTTGTATCCTGGAGTACCAATTTTGTTGTTCTTATCCACTGTGTGTGCTGTTAAATTATTGCTTGCTACCTAATGTTTTCTTTAATGTAAGATGTACCACTGTAATATGTGTACCTTTGTCCTGTGCTCTGCCGGGTCCTGCCTGAAAATAGGCAGGATTGTTGCCTAGTGCACTGACCTGGTTACCAAAAGTTAATAAATAAATAAATAATACCAATTCATAAAAAAGGAAGTTTAACAAACCCAGCCATGTACCACTCTATTAGTCTATCAGATATAAATGTAAACATTTTTTTCCAAGATTATATTAAATAGACATAAGGAAGAAATAGACAAACTGGGGGGCTTATCTCCATACCAAGCAGGTTTCCGAAGAAATTATTCGACTCTTGACGTGTTTATTTTGGACCACATAATTGAGAAATATGTAATGATAAGAGGTCAAAGAATATATGTAACTTTTGTGGACTATTCTACAGCTTTTGACACTATTTCTAGGAAACTTTTATGGGAAATCTTGTTAAAGAAGGGAGTAGATGAGGCACTGGTAAAAATGATGGCCAATGTGGTAGTTGACCCCCCATGTGAATAGTGCTTAGCTGAACCTGACATTTTCTTCTTCTCTGAGACATCTGTTCCAAAGACTGTTGCGCAACAGCACTTTACTCCTTCATTTTATGTCTTCCTGTCTCTTTCTAGCCCCCCCCTTCTGTGTAAAACAGTCTGAATATGCTGCAGTCAGACTGGCCATCTGGCACTGTGTATTACAATTTAAACTATTTTTCATCCCCTTCCTATTTCTGCTCTTCTACATCATGGTCCAGTTAAATATAAGCACTTTTTCCCCTGTATTGCCCTTAAATGAGCTGTGCAGGCTTAAGAAATGAAAGTAACTAAAGGTCTGTAAACAGACTTGGTAGACAAAGGTTCTTTCACAATGTAAAAAGCAAGCTGGGATTGACAGTCAAACTTAAGAAATTACCAATGCCAGTTTAAATGTTGTTTTCTTTAGGACATGTACAGTTGCAGATTGGGATATCCTGTTCTTGGAAAGGATAAACAGATAGCAAATTAACTAAAATACAGGATAATACAGAAGAACTAAAATGTGGTCTACCTTCACAACTCCCAGGAGTATCATGTCTCCAATCAGTGCTGGTGTCCTTGCAAGGTGCTGTCTCCTATAGAAAGTCAGCAGCACCTGTCTCCCTTCTTTTATATGCTGCAGCTCCTAGGTTACCTTTAGAAAAGGGAAGGAGTTGTCTATAATGCAGCCCACTCTGCAAGAAATGTGCAATAATATCTGATAGAGCATTAGGGTGTTTATGTTGATGTCATAATAATGGATTATTTGTTATACCTTTCATATATGTGTATTCTATGTAATTGATTGTACAAAGAAATAAGATTTCCTGTAAATAGCTTAATAATTAGGTGGGGCTTTGAGCTAAGGAGGTGGAGTTCCACTCTTTAAAAGAAGCCAGCCTAGATCCTCAGGTTAGATGCTGTTAGGGAGAGTTTATGTGAGGACCTCCTGCTCTCTGTTATACTGCACAAGATTATGTTCCACTGCTAGACCCTTGGCAGGGAAGCTGTGCTGTTTTCAAGTTTTATTTTGTTTGTTTATTATCGTAAGTTCGCTGCTGTAAGCTGTTTTTTTTTTTTTTGTATTTAATTTTTTTTGTTTGTTTGTTTAATAAAAATCATACCATTTAGGTATGTTGTACCAAATTTGTTGATTCCTGTGTGACCTGATTTGTTCAACCCATGACAGCCAACTTGTACCAGGATACTTGGGCTCGGGTCAGAATGGGAAAAGAAGGTCAGATGACTAACGATTTTGAAGTGAAGAGAGGTGTACAACAAAGTTGTGTCCTTGCACCTACTCTTTTCTCCTTGTATATTGATGGCCTATTAAATGAACTTGGAAATTCTGATCTCGATTCCCCAAAAATAAATGAGCAAAGGTGGGCTGTGATGGCATATGCCAATGATTTGGTTTTATTTTCCTTGACAAGGAAAGGTTTACACAATATGCTAAATAAGCTGGATAGTGGTTCAAAAGAACTACAGTTAAAAATTAATTTGACTAAAACCAAAGTGGTAATATTTGGACCCAAAGGATGTAATAGGAGTGGAACTTGGAGAATTGCTAAAGGAAAAGTAGAGAGTTAAAACGTATGTCTACCTTGCAGTAGAATTTAATGAAAATAGAAATTGGAATACACAGTTCCAAAGAACCCTTCAAACCATGAAAAAAACAGTTTTGGCATTGTCAAAATTTAGCTACAGATTTGGTGGGCAAGCATTAAATTGATGTAATAAAAGTAAAAGTAGAATCTCAACTCTCATATGGAGTAAAAATATGGGATGTGAAGCATAGAGAAAAGTTAGTTGTTCCATTATTTAAAATGTTGAGAAAAATAATGGGAATAGGATATTTGTTCCCCTCCACATGTATAAGATCTGAATTGGGAATTACAAATATAAATGCACTTTTTGAATGTAAACAACTAGACTTTTGGTTAAGATTAACAAGGCTCTCACAAACTCGAATGTCCTCTCAGTGTCTAAAGGAGAAACAGAATTGGCACAAATTAGGATATAGAAAGAATCTGTGGTATTCAAAAATATACTCAATAATAAATAAATATAAATGTAATGTGCTAATAAAATACACGGAGAGGAAAACTCAACTGAGCCACAAGTATAATAAGTATTTGTTCTCAAAAATTAAAGCTTTTTGGCAAAACCAAGATTTAAAAGAAATAAAAACTTCCCGGTATTCAAGATGATTTGCTAAGAACAATGACAAATTTGGCTACAAAAGCTATTTGGACTTTCTCAGTGATCCAGAAGTTCAAAAATATTTGTAAAGTACAAATTTGAACAGTTTGATGGTAATTTGTTGAGATTTAGATATAAAAAATCAGTTGATGAAAAATGTAGTTGTACAAGGGGAGAATGTGAGGACTTGTTACATATTATGTGTCACTGTACCTGGTATTTAAATGAATGGAAGTACTGGATAGCACTCTTTATGGATACTAATTATGAACTTGATTTAGAAACACTGACCTCTATTATATTGCATGCTGAGGATAGATGGTCCATACAAAGAGTGGCAAATTATTTTAAGGCAATTAGTAAAAAAGAAACAAAGAATTAATAGTACAATTATATAGAGCTTCAGTGTTATGTTATTGTTATATTTATTAAGTATCAAATTGTAATACTCTGGCTAGAAGTGCAATAGATTATCTGTATTAGGAAACAAGGATGCAAAAATATACGAAAGTAAGGAATTTCATAAAATATTGTCTATTCTGATGTACCATATATGTTTTACATGTGATGTAAATGTTGTATGTATTTATTCTAACTTGAAGGTATTTTAAATTGTATTTGTTGATGGCTCTTTGAGTCAGACAATAAATATGTACACAGATATATGATACCCAGTTTAGGCCAGTGACACAAGATGAATGGTTCAAAAAACAGGCCCGGGGGAGGAGTGGCATCCCCCAACCAGCTATTTGCAGGATCAACTATGCTCTCATTTGAAGCAGTAAAACAAAAATTTGGATGGGAAGAGAGGGACCGCCTTAGATATTACCAAATCAGGGACTATATACAAGCTAGACAGATGGAGTTGGGTCCAGAAGGGTTAAAAATGGAAGATGGTGCACCTTTCTCAAATATATGGTCTTCACCTAATGGCAAAAGAGCCATCACAATTCTTTATTCAAACTATATAACAGACTTGCAAACAACCTCAACATATCTCAAAGCAAAATGACCTTGTTGTAGCTCTCTCAGGGGAACAATGGGATACAGTTTGGAAAAACACCTAGCACACAACATCCTCTCCCTCCTGGAGGGAATTTGGATGGAAACTCTGAACTAGATACTGCCTTGTGCCTCTACAAGCAGCTCATGGAACCTTGGGGGCCAGAGAGAATGCTGGAGAGAATGCGGAGAGTTGTAGGCCATTCAGGCCCACACCTTTCGGCACTAGTCAAAACTAAAAAACTTTTGGAAGGAGGTCAGCACACATCTAGACAGGGTACTAATGATCCCAACACAGCCAGGTCCGGAACACTTACTATTGGGTATACACCCAGGGAGATGAAAGGTAAAGAAGAAAAATATTTATGGACCACACTATCTATCGCGGCACTGAAAGCACTAACAAGAAAATGGCTGAAAAGAGAACCTCCATAACTTTGGAATGGATGGAAATAGTTAATGATATCCAGAAAAAGGAGATTACCGCAGACCTCAAGCAGAGGTCACAGATATTCCAGAATAGTTGGACAAGGTGGATCCTCTATGAGAGACAGCTAGATCATCTATTACCCAAAGCCAAAACAGGAGGGAACATAACATAGGGGATGGAAGTTAAAGGACTTTTATAGGATAAAGGAGGCTGGTAGCACAAATAAGAACATGGAAGTAGCCATTACCCAGAAGTTGGCTTTATAACAGAATGCACATAAAAGATAGGGGAGGGGAAAAGAGACAGAAAATAAGACACAGAGACCAAATGAGATAAAGATGATTGCTTTATTTAGAGACCTAATGCACTGCCAATGTGTTTTCAGTTTTGATTTTTTTTCTTCTAACATATTTATACTTTTATTCTTGAAGTTAAGACTAAGTGTTGTAGCAGTGAAATATCTGTAATGGATATGTAAAATGATATATAAGATAATGTTATACCAAATAATAATTTGCAATCATAGAGAACATATTCTTATTAAACATAGAAACATAGAATTTGACAGCAGATAAGGACCGCTTGGCCCAACCAGTCTGCCCATTTCCCTGCCTACTGGATAAGCTGCAGATCCTAGTTAACCAGCAGCCTACTTCTTTCTACCCCCACCCCCTAGAATTGCCTTATGACTGTCCCATGCATGCTTGAATTCCACCACTGTTTTTGACTCCACGACCTCCTCCAGAAGGGCGTTCCATGCATCCACAACCCTCTCTGTGAAAAAATACTTCCTTAAATTACCTCTGAGCCGCCTCCCCTCTATCTTCAAATTGTGCCCCCTTGTTATTGACAGATACCGATATGTCAGAGCTGTTGGAAAGTGTATGATCTAACTCTATGATGCTATTGAAGTAATACGCACTAAATAAAAGAAGTATAAAAAAAAGGTAGGAAAGAGATTTGTAGTCAGTGTTTGGGGCTCCTTCAGACTTGTCTTTAAATCTGTAACAGGTAGTTTGGGGAACCTAACTCAGGAAATTCATCTTGGGATGAGAAGATTAAGAACGCCCTGTGAATCAGGTGTGTAATTGGGGTGGAGCTCCCAGTGGATGTATTATTTCTAGAATTCTCTAAGGCTTCTGACAGCATGCCCCATGCTCTTTTAATCAAGGAATTACAGGACATGAAAGTTTCCAACAATATAAACAGTTGGGTACACTCATGGCTGCAAGGCAGAAAATAGAGGGTCTGCTTGGCAGGGTACTTGTCCTCATGGGCTGAAGTCACAAGTGGTGTGCCCCAGGGTTAAGTCCTGGGACCAACACTTTTTGGAATATCTATCTCATCCCTACAAACATCCAGTAGTTTCTGGAATTAAAAATTTGCAGATGACGTTAAAGTAGGAGCTATAGTGGAGAGTGAGGAGGTGATTAAAATGTTCCAAGAAGAGATAGATAAAATTGAAGAGTGGGGCAGGACTCACAAACACACATTTAACAGAGAGAAGTGCAAACTAATGCACATGGGAAGTAGGAACAGAAGGGCAGTGTACTATATGTATGGGAAGGAGATAAAGAAACACAGTGACAGAGACCTGGGAGTTATTCCAATGAACAGAATGTCACAAGATTAGCAATGTAGAGAGGAAGTCAGTAGGAGCAACAGGGTAATGGTCTGCATTCTTAGGAATATAGCAAGTAAAGACAAAGAGGTGCTGGGTCCCCTGTATAGTTTGTTGGCACGCCCTCACCTGGAGTACTATGTGCAGTACTGGGCACCAAAAACAAAACAAAAAATGTGAAACCATTGTAAAGTGCGCAGAGGAAAGCCACTAAAAAAATTAGAAACTTATCTACAAGACCCTATTGGGGGGGGGGACGGTTGAGGGCGCCGAACCTCTACTCACTGGAGTATAGGAGAATCAGGGGGGACCCATGTATGATCTACAGAGCTATAAAAAACAAAGACATACTGGAATGTATTAGACTGTTACTAAGGACAGCAGTAAAACAAAATAGAGTGCACTGTTTACAACTCAAAGGGGCATTGTATAAAACAAAAAATTGCGGGAATTGGTTTAGTCAGAGGTTGGTGAAGGCATGGAACAGCTTGCCAATGAACGTAGTAATGTGTGAAACAACAGAGGCCTTCAAGAATTCCCTGGACAGATTTATGGGGGACAGAAAGTTTATTTATCATTATTGAGTATATGCGAGTCACATGGCCTATGGTTAATGACTTGTACAACACTATGATACCATGAAGGAAGGAGAGGACACTGTACTGTGTATGGATATACTGGAATAGGCAGCCTAAAGTTAAGCAGGTATAAGTAATGTGGTAACAGCGGGGGAGGGGGTAGGAAGTAGTAGACATCAGGCAGGTACCAACTGCCAAAAGGGTTGAAAAGGGAAAGTAGGAGACACTCTATCTAGGGTAGGGTAACAAATACAGTTCAGATAAAGGAAGAGGTAGATTTAAAATGTTTATTGGTTTTAAAAGACAAGATAAACAAAGACATTGCATATAATCAATAATCATTTACATTCAAGGGTATAGCAGAAGGTTCATTGCTAAGAGATATGATTAAGCCAAATGGTTAACTTCCATTTTACAATGAGAATTTCTACATACAAGGCTTTAGAGTTTCAGCAAAAACTTTACGTCCTATGTCTACAGTTAGGACAGTGCATTTTGGTCTGCGAAACAGTAACAGTAACATATCTGACCCATTACCTAATGATTTTAGAGTTTCAGGAAGGGGCCCCATACATGTTCAAACAGATCTAATTTTCCTTGAAGCATATAACAGATTCTTTCATTATTGGCTGTTTTACCCATATATTATTGCTACTGTAGTTTTGAAGGAATTTTATCTGATAAAGGAAAAGACAGAAAATGAAAGGATGCTGGAAGATACAGAAGAGGTTTAACAGATACAAAGGTTAAGAAAGGAAAGAACATGGGAGTGGTTCAGTGTAATGGGTGTGGAGAAGCAGTCTTTTGGGACACATTCTGGAGACAGACGTGCAGTCCAATTTGCACTCACCTCTCTGGGTAGAGGGCAGAGGTTGCTGGACTCCAGACTGAACTGGCAAGGGTGAAAAGAACCTTCTGTCCCACCACGGGGTCACCAAGTCTGCCACCACTCCCCCAGAGGATGCCTAGGCTGAGGCAGAGTGGTTGGACCTTGGGAGACTCTATAAGGGTGGGGATGGTGGAAAGGGAACACACCCCTCAGCCTGTACAATGCTACGATTCTTTCACTGTCAGCCCCAAGGAGGGGGGAGAAAGAGGCCCCCAGCCATGGAGTAAGCAGCTGCTGGGGATGGGGGGACTGTATCATTAGGGGGACAGACTTGGGAGTGGTGGAAGAAGGGAGAAGTGCCTCCCTGGTGCTTCTGCTAGGAGAGAATGAGATCAGATCCAGAGGATTGCTAGGGCAGCAGGACAGGATAGAAACATCACTGTTCTCCTAGGGACAAATGACCTGGCAAGGGATTGTATACAGACCCCCTTCTCAGGGGGAGGAAATGGACAAGGAAATGATAGAAAGTATACTTAGAATGGCAGAAAAAGGGGAGATATTGCTGATGGGTGATCTGAATATGCCACATGTTAACTGGAGTGCAGTTGCAGCAGCCACTTCGAAGAGTGGAGTTATTCTAGATGCCCTACAGGGGGCATGCCTAAGACAACTAGTATTGGACCCACTGAGGGAGCAATCTTAGGCCTGGTTCTCTCAAATGGAGATGAAGAGAGGATCACAGATGTAGAAGTGGGTAGCCATCTGGGAACTAGCGACCATCGAACAGTATGGTTCACAATAAACACAGCAATAGAGTCAAGCCATACAAAGGCAAAAGTACTGGACTTTAGGAGGGCTGACTTTGCCAAAATGGGTGAGTGCCTAAGGAATGCACTAGCAAATGGGCAGGAATGAGGGGTGGAAGAACAATGGGGAATAATAAAAACTGCCATCACAGAGGTAACAAGCCTTTGTGTGAAGCAAATAAACAAAATGAAACTATGTAAGAAACCACTATGGTTCTCAAAGGAAGTGGCAGTGAAGGATCAAGAGAAAAGAAAGCATTCAGAAGTACAGGAATCACAGAAGGAGCAGGACAGAGAACTGTATCAGTTAAAGCAAAAGGAAGCTGGGAAGGCAGTCAGAACATCAAAGGCCCAAACCGAGGAAAAGATAGCCAACTCAGTTAAGAAGAGGATAAAACCTTTTATAGGTACATCAGTGAGCAAAGGAAGACCAAGGGAGGGATAGTGAGGCTTAATAAAGGGGAGGGAGGGTGGGCAGAGGTGACTGTGAAAGGCAGAGATACTAAACAAATATTTTGCTCAGTATTTACAAAGGAAGAGGAAGTACCTAAAACAAACAGTAGAAACACTCTGGATACAGAAGTTGATACCAGCCCATTTACAGAAGAAAGGGTTCTGAAAGAACTCTTAAAACTGAAGGTGGACAAAGCAATGGGGCCTGATGAGATTCATCCCAGAATTCTAAAAGGACTAAGGGTAGAACTAGTGACACCACTGACTACCCTCTTTAACAAATCATGGGAGGATGGGGTGGTACCCTAGGACTGGAGGAGGGCAGATGTGATTCCCCTTCAGAAAAGTGGGAGCAAGGTAAAAGCAGGAAACTACAGACCTGTTAGTTTAACCTCAGTGGTAGGGAAAATGATGGAATCACTTCTGAAGGAAAGAATTGTTGAGTATCTAGAGGCCAGAGGGGCACAGGACCCAAGGCAGCATGGATTCACAGTGGGAAGGTCATGCCATGACACAGTCCCACACAAAAGATTAATATACAAGTTAGCCAGCCTGGGAGTGGGTCCCAAGATGACAGCCTGGGTAAAGAATTGGCTGGAGAATAGGACACAGAGAGTAATAGTAAATGGAGTCCACTCTGAAGAAAGGGGGGGTTACTAGTGGGTACCGCAGGGTTCAGTATTAGGACCGGTCCTCTTCAATGTCTTTATAAGTGACATTGCAGAGGGACTGGAAGGAAAAGTATGTCTCTTTGCAGATGACACAAAGATCTGCAACAGAGTTGATGCACAAGGTGGGGGAAAGGATGAGAAGGGACTTGGCAAGGTTAGAGGAATGGTCAAATGTATGGCAGCTTAGATTCAATGCTAAGAAGTGCAAGGTAATGCACCTGGGAAACAAAAACCCAGGGGAAGAGTACACAATGGAGGATGAGATACTAACAACAACACAAATGAAAAGGGACCTGGGGGTAGTCATATCAGATGACCTAAAGGTGGGCAAGCAATGTGAGAGGGCAGCAAGGAGGGCTGGGGGGATACTGGGATGCATAGGGAGAGGCATCACTAGTAGAAAACCCGGAAGTTATTATCCCTCTGTACAGACAGCTGGTGAGACGCCATCTGGAGTACTGCATGCAGTTTTGGAGACCCAATCTCCACAAAGACAGACAGGATGGAAGCTGTCCAGAGGAGGGCAACTAAAATGGTGCAGGGTCTGCACCGAAAGACATATGAAGAGAGACTTAAGGAGCTTAATATGTATAGCCTCGAGGAAAGGAGGGAGAGGGGGGACATGATAGAAACGTTCAAGTACCTCAAGGGAATCAACAAAGTCCAAGAGGGTAGCATCTTTCAAAAAAAAGAGGTGTGGAAGAACAAGGGGGCACAATTTGAAGATGGGGGCAGCTCAGAGGTAATTTAAGGAAGTATTTTTTCACAGAGAGGGTTGTGGATGCATGGAATGGCCTTCCGGAGGTCGTGGAGTCAAAAACAGTGGTGGAATTCAAGCCTGCATGGGACAGTCATAAGGCAATTCTAGGGGGTGGGGGTAGGAAGAAGTAGGCTGCTGGTTAACTAGGATCTGCAGCTTATACATTAGGTAGGGAAATGGGCAGACTGGGTGGGCCAAGCGGTCCTTATCTGCCGTCAAATTCTATGTTTCTATTGGGTAGCAGTAGTGCAGGGTAATTTCAGGTGTCTGGGGAAGGGCCTGAAACAGGTAGCACACATGGTGGCATTTGCTGAGGTGTTACCTGTGTACTGAAGAGGAGAGAAAAGGCACTCCACACATTGGCCTTCAATAATTTGTTGAAGGCATGGTGCACAAAGCAGTGCTTTGTCTACACTGGGGGCAAGCCTGGGAGGATATGGGATAGACTGCCAAAATCTTCCAGGAGGGGGACCACAGTCCTTACTTGGAGATTTAAATGCTACTTGGATGAGCATTTAAACTAGCTTGTGGGGGGGCTGTTAATACTAAAGGAGGCAAAGACTGCATCCTCCAAGATGATGAAGCAACAAGGAGGGAGGGCCCAAGGGGAGGAAGCTCCCCCATCACTGGAAGACAAGAGGTTCAAACAAGGTGCAGGGCAAGGGGGTATAAATCAGGGTAGCAAGAAGTGAGGAGTAAAGGGGAAAGGTAACAGAGATGGTAATAACTGATGAAGGGGGTCAGAGGAGCTCCATGAAATGGCACAGGTGGGGGGGGGAGCAGGGAGGCAGGCATGGGGGAGTAAGGTATGGAGAGTTGTGCAGCAATGCAAGGAGTCTGGGAAACACAATTTCAGACCTAGAGGCCATCACGGAGGAGGTTAGCCTGGATTTTGGTGGCTATAATGGAGTAATGGTGCACTGACAGCCATGACTGGGATGTGGCCATACCAGGCTACTCCCTGTCCAGGACAGACAGGGAAGGGAGGAAGGCCTGTACTATATATGTGAGGGGCACAATCAAGACATTGGAAGTGCAAGGGTACCTGGAGGAACAGGAAAGGCTGGAGGTGCTGTGGGTCATCCTGGAGATGGGTACTGGGGCCGCTCTCCGCATAGGGGTGGTATATAGACCTCCAGTACAGGGGGTGGAGTTGGATAAGGCACCTGGGGAGGACATCATCAGGATGGCAAATATGGGGGAGGTGCTGCTAGTTGGTGACTTCAATCTGTCGGATATGGAGTGGAGCCTTCCAGCTGCAGCTTCAGTAAGGAACAGGGACATTCTTGACTCCCTACATGGGGCCTTTCCTAGGCAAGTAGTCAACTAACCCACTAGAGACAGACCAGTGCTAGACCTGATGCTTACAAACAGGGCCAGCATTGCAGACATCACAGTGGGCAGTCGCTTAGATACCAGTGATCACTGTATAGTGTGGTTTAACCATAAGAGGGGAGCTGAGGCAAACCACATGAGGACGAGAGGCCCAGACTTTGAGAGGGTGGATTTAAAGGAAATGGGAAACTGCCTTATGTGGGGAATGCCAGTGAGGTGTGAAAGAACAGTGAGGAAAAATAAGGGAGGGCATAATTAAGGAAACCAGCCTCTGCATGAAATAAGTGAGTAAAACCAGAAGTAAATAGGGACTGTTATGGTACTCTAGGGAAGTGGCCATGGTAGTGAAGGTGAAGGAAAAGGGGTGGCATTCAGGAGTTATAAGGAAACTCAGAGGGAGGAAGACAGGGAGGTGAACCAGGTAAAATGATGGGAAGCAGATAAGGCAGTGAGGGGAGCAAAGGCACAAATAGTGGAAAGGATAACCAAAGGATAAGCAACTGGGGATTAGACTTTCTTCAGAGAAATATAGAATCTGACGTCAGATAAGGACCACTTGGCCCAACCAGTCATCCCATTTCTCCCTACCTAGACTATTACTGCAGACCATGCTTGATCTACAGCTCTTTTTCCCTCCCTCTTCCTTTCCACTATGATTCTCCAGTACTTATTCCTTGCATTCTTGAACCCCACCAGTTTTTGCCCCACTGAACAGAAGAGGACCAAGAAAAAGCAGACACCCTGAACAGGTATTTCTGCTCAGTTTTCACATGGGGGGGGGTGGACCACCAGTGATTATCAGGTACAAGGGGGGAGGAGAGACAGACTAAAATCCATTTTCAGAGGCAAGAGTCCTGAATGGACTTGCAGCTCTGAAAGCAGACAAGGCTACTGTACTGGACAGGACACACCCAAGGGTGCTAAACAAAATCAGTCAGGTTCTGACTGTCCTGCCGACAACCTTATTCAATGGCTCACTGGAATCAGGCATGGTTCTGGAGGACTGCAGGAGAACAGACATAGTCCCTCTGCATAAGGGCAGCAACACAGATGAGGCTAGTAACTATAGGCTGGTGAGCCTCACCTCACCTCAGTGTTGGGGAAATTAATGGAAACACTGTTAAAGGAAAGGCTGGTTAGTGTATCTTGAATCCTACAGGCTTCAAGACCAAATGTGGCATGGATTAATGGGGGTGGGGGTGGGGTGTCATGCCAGACAAATTGAGTTTTCTAACTGGGTGGCCAGGGAAATAGATTACGTTTCATAGTTGGGAAACAAGTCAGAGGTTGAGGACCTATTAGGACTCGCCACTATATCAGTGGTAATGTCTACTCTTACTGTCACTATATTATTTATCAAAGATATAGTTGCCTTCTCCACATTATGATCTTGGGCCCAAAGTAGAACTATCTTGAACATATATGCCAAATTATATTTTCCTATATCTGGACATGCCAGGCCACCCTTTATAATGGGGCAGCAAAGCTTGTCCCATGAGATTCTAGGTTGCTTTTTGTTCCAAATAAACAGTTTCAACTGTTTGGTTACTTTTTTGAACCAGTTTTATGGGACTGGAGTCAGGCTCCTGGGGTTGGTGCATAGTGACGCAATGCACTGGCTACTGAGCTAGACAGCATGGCGATGCGGTTCTCCTCTTCCAGACAAGATGTTTGCTTTCCCAAGAACAGTGTGAATAAGGATATTTTATTCAGCTGCCATTTATAATCCCTAGCGTGGTTAATATCAAAAAGATCTTCAGATCCGTTACACCGGTGCCGATTCAAACAGTGAGGCAGGCGAGGGTGCGACGTCCGACTACCGAATCAACGGTTTCGACTTTAGAACATGGAAATAGCGACATGGTTTTTGATCAAGAACTGGGATTTGGTCCAGCAACGGATGCAAAAGTAATTTGCAGATGCTTATGTTTAATGCATTTCCACACGACAAGATGATTGAGATGATCGAGAAATTGAGCTGTTTTCGGGAACATCCAGAAGAATTGTGGCTTAAAGTTTGGCATTAATACCCATATGGCAACAGTACAGGAATTTCACCCAGGAAAGAAAGGCCTCTTTTTCACAGTGAGTTCAATTATTGACTTTGAACATTGGAATAGTCACTTAACTTTCAGAGCAGAGGAAGTCGGGGTAAAAACCTGCTTCTATATCTTGAGAGTAAAACAGTTAGAAATTGAAGGGACTTTCTAGATGAGTATAAACTTAATTATTCTCATACATGGAAGATGCCCAACACAAGGTAAAATTAAGAGAAAAAAGACTATCCAAGCTCTTTTGCATGTCTGGGGAGAACTTGAAAAAACAGACAACTGGCTGCATCATCGTCACGACTCAATTCTTGGCCAGTAAGAAAACCAAGGAGTCTGAGACAGTTAAAGCTTCCTTTTAAAAACTGCTGTAACTTGGCTGGTACTAAATTTATAGCTATGGCCCCAAAGGTGGACGGTGACAGGAAAAAGAAAAGGAAAAAGTCCAGCAGTAAATGTTAAGCCAGCATTGATCTCTGGCATAGGTGAAGGCTCATCCTCTAAGGGGGAAAAAAGGGGAACCTCTGGGCCTACTGGAGGAAGTAGCGCTGAATTCCGATGCTGAAACTGCTACAGCAGATCGTTTGAATACAGATACTTCCAATGGTGCCTCTACTTCAACTTCGGGCAACAAGGGAACAGGCCCCGGTGCTACATCCGACAACCCTCCTGACTGGGTTGTACAGCTAATTAAAATATGTTGGTTCTTCAGTCAGCAATGGATAAATTAAAAATCCTACCAGATTCAATCAATACTTTAGCTGACAGTATACAAAAAATGGACTGTAAATTGGAACAGAATATACAGTAAATTGCCTGTAGGGCTTGGAGAAAAGACATTCCGATTTAGAAGATACTGTGCTTCCTATTACACAAGATGTGCAGACTCTTAAAAATCAACTGGCCCTGTGTGAGGCAAAGATAGATGAACAAGAAAATCGAGCAAGAAGGACAAACATTAGAGTATTTGGAATTTTGGTGGAATGGGAAAAAGAACTTTCATTAAAGAGCATTATGTCTGATATTTTTCAAAACTTGTTATCTACAGAAATGGATGGTCCTGTGATATAGCGCACTGGCTGGGGGCGGGAAAAGAGGGGAGGAAATCCAGGCCTGCCATTGTGAAGTTGTTAACTTCTGAGGGAAAAGATGCCATCATGCAAGCTTTTCATGGCAAGAATAATTTTTCCTATAGGGATCAACCCATATACTTTAAAAATGATTTTTCAAAATCTTTATGGGAAAAAAGGAAAACATTTGTGGGATTACAACAGAAATTGTGGGATAACAGCATTAAGGCCTATGTGATTTTCCCAGCTAAGCTACAGGTTCTCTTCAATAATCAAAGTTTGATTTATAATACACCAACTGAGGCTTTCCTTGATTTGAAATTATGTTTGCCCACAATATTTGCTAGTTATGAAAATGGATAGAAATCTAGCATTTGTCCTTACAGGACTCGCTGTACTGGGAGGCAGTTAGATATGGGAATAAGTTATTAGTCACAGAAAAAATGGATTTGGGGCAGGGGACTAGTCACGTTCCAGCTCTTGTCACCAAGAGTTAGAGAGAGTATGTCAGACAAATGTCTTAAGCATACAAACAGGGGGCAGTAGAGAGCAAAGATTAACAAGGCAACAGGTATTAAGAGGAATGGTCACTAGGTTTATAAAAAGGTCTTTTATGTTAGCTTTTCATAAAAGTTATGATGGGGTGGCTTAGGGGTAGTACATGGAACATAAATGGTATTAATTCTCTGGTTAAAAGTGTGACGCTTGGCCAGCTGGTTATGATTGCTTTATGAATTTTGTAATGTAGAATATAGCGTATGATTGTTAGTGCTTCCATGAATGCTCTCCCCCAAGGTTTCAGAGAGGCAACAGGATATGTTAACCTGAAACCAAGAGATAATTAAAGACTAGAGAGACATAATTAAGGGTCTTCTGTTTATCTGACTTAATTGGAGCTGGCCAGCTGCCAGGATATACGGCTTGTAAACGTTTATGACGTCTTAGAGGAAAAACATGTTCCCATCATGGTGCTAAAGTCATATAAAATCCTTGCGGAAAGAGGATCTGCTCGAGATCAAGTGTGTGATGCTTGGCCAGCTGGTTATGATTGCTCTATGAATTTTGTAATATAGAATATAGTGTGTGATTGTCAGTGCTTCCATGAATGCCGCCCCCCAGGTTTCAGAGAGGCAGCAGGAGGTAATTAAAGACTAGAGAGACATAATTAAGGGTCTCCTGTTTATCTGACTTATTTGGAGCTGACCAGCTGCCAGGATATAGAGCTTGTAAACGTTTATGACATCTTAGAGGATAAACATGTTCCCATCATGGTGCTAAAGTCATATAAAATCCTGTGATCCTTGAGAAAAGAGGATCTGCTCGAGATCAAAAAGGGGGATGTTAATTAAGGAGTCATACTGTGAGTTTTTGCTGATGTCACCTTATTTAACATACTTCCTGATAGGACATCCTGTTTGTATATTTTTTATATTTAACAAGGAGGAGCTAGGTGACATCATGAAAGAGGTGTGTTTGAGAGACAGTTTAAGCTATTCTGCATCTGATCTTTACACACATTTTTCTTTGTGGGCTCTTAGAAACAAGAACTAACTATAAGCACTGTAAGAAGGAAATACATTAGATAGGAAAGTCTAATTGTATTGTGGTAGGAGTTTATGTTTGTACTTTTCCTTGTTTTCTTTTAAGTGATTGTATGCTTTGGGATATAGTGTTCTGTGTTTACATTTTACATATTTTTTTATCCATTTTTAAGTAAACCTCTTATTTTAAAGAGGCTGCCTGGGTCTTTGAAGTTCTTTCTTTTGCCTGTGAAGTACAGACGGTTAAGACAGACTAACTGTTCAAAGCTTGATGGTGTACTAAACTGGGGAAGGCTAAGAATATACCTAAGGTCTTTTATAAAGTTTTAAGGGTTTATTTTGGAGACCTGGTTAGGTGCCCTTAGGTGAAAGATATCTGGCATCCCCTGAAGAGCAGATTATCTGAGCCTGTACATTTGGGTATGCTAGCATAAGGTTCACAGTTTGACTCCCCCCAGAACTTGAGACTAAAGGTGATTCGGACCCACAAGCAGACAGGAGGGTTACCCTGTTCTGTTACCTATTCACAATACTGTGCTCGGAGGTTGGCACTGTGGGAGCAGAGGGCCTGACCTGCTGAGTTTGTGATAGATTGGTTGGCAGTGGTGTGCATAAATTTGGTAACACAAGTTTTAAATTGTTCAGTGTGTCAGCCTGATACTGTACAGCTCACTTGCAAAATAAGGCAGTGATTTATTTTTAAAAAGGAAACAGAATTATATCATTTTGCTTAGTTAACTTCCTACCTGTTTTATATTTTTTTTCTAAAGTGCAAGTTAGAGTAGCCATAGTTAGGGAAGAAGATGGCTTCCAACTACAGTGGGCACACTGTAGACTATTTGAGGCAGTTGTTCAAGGACAGAGGAGTCCTATACAAGGTGAGAGCCACAAAGAAGAACCTCGTGGATGCCCTGATGGCAGCAGATACCCAGAGCATCGAGTCACAGACTGTGACTGTAAAAAAACAAACCTTGAGAGTGGAAGGGCTAGTGGCCAGTGCAGTGTCCAGATCCGATGAGGATGACAGCATGGCTAGTGCCAGCGAAGGGCCACAGCAGCAGGGGAAGGTCACCAGCACTCTGCAGCCAGAAGTACTCAGGCTGCAGATTGAGTTGCGCAAGATGGAGCTGGAGTTCCAGGAGAAGAGGGAGCGAGAACAGCGAGCTGCAGAGGAGAAAAGGAGCAAGAATGGCAAGAGGCAGACCGTGAACAGCGAGAGGTGGACTGTCAACAGCGAGAGGTGGACCATGCACGCCAGAGGTGACATGACATCTTTTTCAAGATCACGGTGACTCTAGTGTGGTCTGATATGGAGACAGAGCAAGATGGCGGCCATGCTGGGCTAGTCCACAACAAGCTATAATACCAGTCTTGTTTCTAGTTTATTTTGTTTTTGTAATAAGTTGTTTTTTAGTTTCCTTTTGTTTTTAGTTAGCATAATTAACTTTGGCAGTAAGTTAGGCAAAATTAAGTGAGTTAGTGAGGTTTGAGTGGCGCACTCAGGCTTAGAGAGGGTTTTTCTGGGAGCTGAAATGGAGTCAGGAAACCTCTTTTATGTATACTTTTTTCTGTTTTATCTAGTGCCACAAGATATTGCACTGGATGCTTACAGTAAAATTTGGAGGTCTGATCAATTTGTCGTCTCTCTTACCTGCCTGGAGTGTTGGTGTACGATTAGAAGGAGACCCGAGGAGCAAAGGAGGAGGCTCAGAGCAGAGAGTTAACGTCCTGGAGGAAGGAACTACAGCAGCAGGCTCACAAAGAATCAGACTTTGCACAAGCTGTTTTGGTGGTAGAACTGAAACAGAGTGGTACCAACCTCTGCTACGGAAGAGCTGTGAGTGGAGGAAGTCCCCTAGTCCCCTAGTTTGGAGAAGTAGGTCTTCTGGAATATCTGGGGATTTCACGGAGAGTCGGGGTATCCCTGTGGCTGAATCTGAGTAGGAACAGCATCGGTTTTGTGGAAACTGTGAGTAGCGAGGATTGTGAGCAGGGATTCCCTTGCCCTACCCGGGGAGGATGGCTTTCGAGTTTCTGCTGAGTCGGGCAGGAAGCTTGGGCTCGTGGTCTGCTGGAAGGTGGGCAGGGGCTGATTTGTTTCCTAAGCGGCCCCAGAAGGTCAACTAATTGGCTGGCTTAGCCTGGGGGCTGTAGTCGCAGGCTCAGCAGGTGAGGAGATGGCTACCCCTCGGGTTTGGGCTGGGGGGCCTTTTGTTTAAATCAATCCTATCTGGCACTCCAGTCACTGTCTGTGCCTGCCCCAATAGCTGTGGAGGCAGCTGTGGGGGGGCTAGGTACATGTCAGTGTGGTGTGGAATCAGTTTTTAACTTGAAGTTCCTAAAAAGATCTATATATTGGACTTGGATTTATAAAGGATCCTCTGTGGAATCGTGGGCCGGTTTGGGTGAGCTGAACTTGTTTTGACTTCATGTTATGCATTAAAAGATGGGATTCTTGCTTTAAAAAACTGAGAACTGGAACTAACTGACCTTACAAATTATTGGATATACATTGGCAGTGAGCGTGCCTTACAAAAAAGTTTTTTCCTTTTCATCAAGCTCTGGCTGGCAGGTCAGATTTAAAGTGAGAGTTGAATCTGGCCATCCTCTCTGGTCATGCCTTAAGAGGTGGGAGCTCTTCAGACCAAAATAACTCAAAAACTGTGAGACCTATTTGACTGTGATTGTTTCCTAACTTGGACATTCATACTGTGCTGCTAAATTTTTTATATATGGTATTGTATTTGTTTAGTTTTTGTGGACGTTTGATAGAGTATTTGAGTATTGTATGTTTGGGTGTGGGTTAAATTTGTATTTTGGGGTTGTTTACTTGCTGATATTTGCTTAGTGTGGTGAAGATGTGTTGGGAAGGCATAAGGACGGTCGGGTATTATTCCCCCTCTAGGCTCAGGGACCTCTGTCCTTTTTTTTTGTCCTCCCCTATCACCAGAGGTGTACAGACGGTGTAGGGCTCTGGGGATTGTTAGAAAGAGGAGGAGGATGAGGGTTGGGCCTGGAGAGGGAATGGAAAGGAGTACGCAGATAGGGATAGTGGGGACAAGGAGACGCCCTGGGGTGAAATGGGTCCAGGAAAGGGGTCCTCCCTGTCTGGTTGCCATACCCAAGGGTTCTGCTTGTAGTCGGCAGGTAGCACGGTCATCCTCGGATTCTCATCCTACTCGGGTGGTGTTATGTAACGCCAGGTCTATTAAAAACAAAACCGCTATTATAGCGGATTTTGTTGGATCATCTGACCTAGCGTGCATCACCGAGACCTGGCTGGATGAGAATGCTGGCCCAGTTTTGGCATCAGCAATTCCGGCCGGGTACTTGGTGATACACCACCCTAGGATGGATTGTAGGGGCGGGGGTGTTGCTATCTGTTTTAGATTTGGAACTGGGCCTAATGGAGGTACCAGTGGGAACTACCAACTCCTTTGAATGTATCATGGGTGAGGGTGTGGGGTGCAGGATACTTCTAGTCTACCATCCACCAGGTGATGGGAATGTTTTCCTGCATGAAGTCACAGACTTCATTGTCGACCTGACATTGGGATCCCCCAGATGATTGATTCTGGGGGATTTCAATGCATGGGTCAATGATGAACTCTTGCAGTTTGGTCAGGACTTCTGCTAGTTAATGATTTCACTGGGTTTCACACAGGTTATTTCCTCCTTGACCCATATTGGTGGTCACTCATTGAACTTGGTGTTCCTACTGGGGATGGAGATATCCGATTTGGTGGTGGAACTAGTCGGGTGGCCTGACCATCATACCATTGGGTTCAGTTTCGAGGCCACCCCTAGTAGGCCAGCCCCTATGGAGATGGTCCGGTACTGCCCTTTGAGGGGTGTTTTCCCAGATGGCCTGATTGCAGTACTGGACCTATCGGGTTTACCGAGTGATTGCATGGATCCAGGGGACCTGGTACTTGCCTATAATAAAGGTGGTAATAGGGGCCCTGGATTCCATTGCTCCTGTTTGTGTTCATCCCCTCACTCTTCACCCCAGGTCTCCCTGGTTTGATGAGACTCTGGGGGAGTTGAGGAGAGTTGGACGAAGGTTAGAAAGGTGCTGGCAGAAGTCAGGCCTAGATTGTGACAAACTTAGTTTGATGGACCATTATGTGGTCTATCAATCAGCAATTTCTCATAAGAAGGCAGAATTCCTGTCCAGAGAGATTGCTGCTGCACAGAATCGACCAGCTCAGCTTTTCCGGACTGTGGACAGATTGTGCAATCCAATCTGTCTTCAGCCCAGAAGTGCTTTTTCTCAAGCACGGTGTGAGGAGTTTGCTCAATTCTTTTCAGATAAGGTTGCCACAATCAGGTCTGACATCCGCTTGACCCTCCCTAATGGGAGCTGTGATGGCTGGCAGGAGACGTCAGACACCCAGTTTGTGTAGCTTGACTTCAGCCTTCCCACAATCAGTGACATTGTGATGGTCATCCAGTCATTGCATCCGACCAACTGTGGTTTGGACCCGGGCCCCATATGTCTCTTAGTGGGCTGTGTGGATAAAATTGGTCCGGTCCTTGCTGAGATAGTCTGGAGGTCTTTGGAGAGGGGGATCTTTCCAAATCCTCTGAGGGAGGCCGTGGTTCAGCCCCTTCTTAAGGAATCCTCCTTGGACCCGGATTGTCTGGCTAACTACAGGCCTGTCTCTAACCTGCCCTTTGTGGGTAAGGTTATTAAGAAGGTGGTCACGTCACAGCTGGATGATCATTTGACCAGCCACAATGCCTATGATTCTCTCCAGTCCTGATTTAGTAAGAGACATAGTACTGAGACAGCTCTTGTCCAGGTACTAAATGACCTCCTAATAGCAAGAGATCAAAGGACCCATTCCATTTTGGTCCTTCTTGATCTCTCTGCAGCATTTGACACCATGGACCATGGTGTGCTATTGGAGCACTTGCGGTTTATCTGTGGGCTGTCTGGTACAGTCCTCAGTTGCGTTCAATCTTTCCTCGAGGGTAGGACTCAGAGGGTGGTGTCTGGGATTTTTTCCTCGGCATCATTCCCCCATCCTGTGGGGTGCCACAAGGCTCCATTTTGGTGCCCATGTTGTTTGCAGTGTACATGCTGCTGTTGGGAGCGATTATTAGGCGGTACAGTTTGGGTTTTCACTGTTATGCAAACGATACTGAACTGTACATGTCCTTTGTGCTCGGCCAAGATGCTGCCGTTTTGGTCTTTAACAACTGCCTCATCGAAATCCAGGATTGGATGAATGTGAGTTGGCTGCGGTTGAATCTAGAGAAAACTGAGGTGTTGGTTGTGGACCCAGGTCACTGGGAAGCGGGTTTGTTGGTGGGATCACCTTCAGGTTTATGGCTTGGGGGTGTTCAGCTAACTACCTCAGACCAGGTGCGGAACCTGGGTGTTGTGTTTGATGACTGTTTGACACTTAAATCTCAGGTGTCGGTAGCTGTCAAAGCCTCTTTTTATCATCTGAGGAATATCGCCCGGGTGAAGCACCTGGTTCCTCCCGATGATCTTCCTACTTTGGTCCACGCCTTCGTTTCTTCCTGCCTTGACTACTGCAACGCCCTTTACCTTGGGCTACCGGGGGTTGATATTCGCTGCTTGCAGCTAGTGCAGAATGCGGCAGCCAGGCTATTGACTGGTTCTTCTAGGGCCAGTCACATAACGCCTGTGTTCTGCGGACTGCACTGGCTGCCAATATGCTGGCAAATCACTTTTAAGGTCAGTTTGCTGACCTATAAGACCCTACATGATCAGGGACCTGGTTACCTGAAAGATCTCCTTTGTCCCTACTGTCCCTCCCGCTCTCTCTGATCCACTGACGAGGGATTGCTGGAGATTCCCAGGGCTCGTTTAAAGACATCTGGGGCCAGATCTTTTAGTTTTATGGCCCCAACCCTGTGGAATTCTCTACCTTGTCAGGTGCGAGATTGCCCGACCGTCCAAAGCTTTAAAGGGGCATTAAAAACATTTCTTTTTAGCCTTGCATGTAATGATTTTTAATGTTGCTGCCTTGGATTAATTTTATTTACTGTTTTAATTATTTATTGATTTATTTTACTATGTTATGTACAGGCGCCTTGGTTTTGGAAAGGCGCCTTTTACAAATAAAGTTTGATTTGATTTGATTTGATGAACTGGAGAAGCTACGACTCCAACCACCAGCACCAGAGCAGGTAAGTGGCTTGGGTTTAACTGGAACTACAGGACTGGGTTAAAAATTGAAAGCTGAATTTAAAGAGGGGGAGGATATGGACGTATTTTTAAATTCCTTTGAAAAAGGTTGTATTCAGGCTGAAATTCCTAGAAGGTCCTGGAGCTTCCAGCTACCCCCACTACTTACTGGGAAGCTCGGGATGCATTGGGTCAAATGGACAATGAGGGCAGTAATGATTACAGCAAACTTAAAGGTGCACTTTTAAAAAAGTTTGATTTAACTGCTGAAACATACAGAGCTAAATTCCGTAAGCTCAGGAGAAGCCTCAATATGAGCTACGAGGAGCTAGCCACGAAACAATGTCAGTTTTTAAAACGTTGGAGGGAAGGAATTGAAGCAAACTCTGTAGATAAAATTGAAATTGCAATTTTGCTAGATCAGTATTTTTGGGCATGCTCAGCAGAGCTGAAAACCTGGCTCACAAGGGCATCCCTGACATTGGTAAAAGGGGACCTGGTAGAGCCTGGTCAGCTTATACCCAATAAATATGTCACTGTACAAGGGTTCACTGGTGAGGAGAAAACATTGCTACTCACTAGTGTTCTCCTAGACTGGGGTGAAACGGGAGAACTGTGCAACAGGTGGCTGTAGCCAAAATGTTAGCAGTTGATGTCATCCTTGGCAACAATCTCAAACAGGGGATGATGTGTGCAGTTACCCATAGCCAAGTGACCAGGGAAAACTGTAGTTCCCTGGACCCCAGAGAAGCCATTGTGGAAACCACTGGGAGGCTGGTTCCCAAGCCTGTCTCCTGATATGAAGACTAATGAAAAGGGGGTAGAAATTTCCCCAGTAGCAGTTAACCACACAGCTACGGAGGGTTACTCCGAAGAGGGGGATGACCCATTGTCAGAGGGTTAGAGATGAGAGTGTTACTGAATTCCCTGATGTTAGTGATAGGGACCCTAGTTTAGAGACTGAAGAGGACCTATCTCATGCCTTGGGAATGTGTAAGAAGTTTGCAGCTGCTCAGAAAAGTGACCCTAGTCTAGAGAAGCCAAGGGCAGACTTGGACAGTGCACAGGGAGGTGACGGTAAACATAAGGTTTATTGGGAAAATGGACTGATGTATACTCAGACTGTGCAGACAGAGGGAGGGGTGATAGGCAGGCAGCATGTCATTCCCCAGAGGGATCATGAGCAGTTGCTCAAGATTGCACATGATATTCCCTTATCTGATCATCTAGGAATCGTACGCACTACGCAGCGGTTGGCTCAGAATTTCTATTGGCCCAACTTCACCCAACAGGTGAAGGAGTATTGCAGGTCTTGTCATCGGTGCCAAGAAATAGGGAAGGCAGGTAAGAAAACCCAAGCTGCCCTAATTCCATTGCCCATAGGGAAGGAGCCATTCCAGAGGGTGGGAATGGATATTGTGGGGCCTTTAAATACCCCCAGCTCCTCCAGGAAGAGGTTCATCCTGACTGTGATGGATTATGCCACCCGGTATCCAGAGGCAGTTTCCCTATCCTCACTGAGGACAGACAAAGTGGCAGATGCCTTACTTGGGATTTTCTCCCGTGTTAGGTTTCCGCAGGAGGTTATCACCGATAGAGGGGGTTCCTTAATGTTGGACCTGGTGAAATGTTTGTAGGAGAAGTGTGGGGTGGTGCAGAGATGCACGACACCGGATCACCCACAAGCCAATGGGCTTGTGGAAAGATTTAATGGTACCCTGAAGTCAATGCTCCAAGCATTTGCTGAACAGCATGGGAAGGACTGGGAGAAATACCTTCCCCACCTGTTATTTGCATACAGAGAAGTGCCCCAAGAGACAACAGGATTTTCCCCCTTCGAGCTCTTATATGGATGCTGGGTATGTGAGCCCCTAGACTTGATCTGGGAGGACTAGGAAGGCAAGCATGCCACCCAGGGAACTCCCATAGTGGATTACATCCTTAGGTTTAGGGAAAGGCTGAAGGAGCTTATGCAGACAGCCCAGAGCAACCTGGCAGCTGCCCAACAGAAACAAAAAGTGTGGTACAACCGCAGAGCCAGAGCTCGCTTGTACATGGTGGGTCAGGAAGTCACAGTCCTTATTCTGGTCTGGAAAGACAAGCTGCAGGCTGAGTGGGCAGGACCGTACAAAACAGTTAGGAAGGTAAATGACATGAACTATATCATAGAGTTACCTGACAGAAGGCAGACAGAAAGAATGTACCATGTCAACATGATGAAGCCATATGCTAATAGGGCTGACATGGTGTTTGCAGTGTGTAGTCCTGGGGAGGGGACGGGTGAAGGAGACCCCCTTCAGGACTTGCTGGAAGAAAATGAGCAGGAGTCCTCTGTGGAGGCAGTTAAATTGTCTCCCCAGCTGGCCCCGGACAAGATCCAGGAAGTAAGGGAGGTTTTAGCAGACTTTGCCCCCGTTTAGTGCCAAGCCTGGATTAACCCCCTTAGCAACATACAATGTGGAGACAGGGACACAGATGCCCATATGGCGGACAGCATATTGGGTGTCAGGGGCTGTCCAAAAGGACATTAGGAGGGAAGTGGAGGAGATGCTGGATTTAGGGGTAATCCCGAGATCCCACAGCCCCTGGGCCTTACCTGTAGTCCTTGTGCCCAAGCCAGATGGCTCTACTTGTTTCTGAGTCGACTATCATCAACTGAATGCAGTCACAAAGTCAGACGCCCACCTGATGCCCCAGACGGATGAACTCCTGGACAAGTTGAGAGGGGCAGCCTACCTTACGACTACTGACCTGACCAAGGGGTATTGGCAGGTAGAGTTAATGGACAGAGCTAGGGAGAGGTCGGCCTTCATCACTCTGATAGGCTTATTTGAATTTAAAGTAATGCCTTTCAGAATGAAGAACGTCCCGGCCACTTTCCAAAGGTTGGTGAACCAGGTGTTAAATGGTGCTGAGAGTATGCCGTGGTGTACCTGGATGATACTGCCATCTTTAATGCCAGCTGGGAGGAACACCTGTCCCACCTTAGGGAAGTGCTGGACAGGATACAGAGGGCCGGGCTCACTGTCAAAGCTGAGAAGTGCCTGGTGGCCATGGGGGAAGTGGCATACCTCGGGCATGTTGTAGGCCGGGGACAGCTCTGTCCTAACCAAGCAAAAATAGAGGTGATCAAGGCGTGGCCCAAACCAGAAATGCAGAAGCAGGGCAGGAGTTTCCTCAGGACAGCAGGGTACTATAGGAAATTAGTACCCAATTACAGTGCCCTGGCTGCTCCCCTATCTGACCTGGTAAAGAAAAGGATCCCTAAGAAAATTACCTGGAAACCAGCCTGTGAAAAAGCCTTTACCAGACAGAAGGAGGCACTGTGCAGTGCTCCTGTGTTGACAAGTCCTGACTATAGCAGACCCTTTATAGTTCAGACTGATGCCTCAGATGTGGGTATTGGGGCCATACTGAGTCAGACATCCAACCAAGGGAAAGATCACCCGGTAGTGTAGCCGAGTAAAAAGTTACTTCCTAGGGAGCAGGCATACTCTACTGTGGAAAAAGAGTGTCTTGCCATAGTGTGGGCCCTAAAGAAGTTAGAGCCATACTTATATGGGCAGCATCTTATGGTACAAACTGACCACAACCCCCTGGTTTGGCTGACGCAAATGGGAAAAACTAATGGTAGACTGTTAAGATAGAGTCTTGCCTTACAAGGGTATGACATGACAATCTTACATAGAGCTGGAGTGACCAATCAGAATAGTGATGGCCTTTTGCGCATTTATGAGGAGTGAACCAATTTGGGAAACTCATCCCATGCAGGGGATAGAGCCCCCAAATTCAGTCTAGGTGGGGAGGATTGTCACATTTGGCCAGCTGGTTATGATTGCTCTATGATTTTTGTAATATAGAATATAGTGTGTGATTGTCAGTGCTTCCATGAATTCTCTCCCCCAAGGTTTCAGAGAGGCAACAGGATATGTTAACCTGAAACCAAGAGATAATTAATGACTAGAGAGACATAATTAAGGGTCTTCTGTTTATCTGACTTAATTGGAGCTGTAAACGTTTATGACGTCTTAGAGGAAAAACATGTCCCCATCATGGTGCTAAAGTCATATAAAATCCTTTGATCCTTGAGAAAAGAGGATCTGCTCGAGATCAAAGAGGGGGATGTTAATTAAGGAGTCATATTGGGAAATGAGTTTTTGCTGATGTCACTTTATTTAATATACCTCCTGATAGGACATCCTGTTTGTATATTTATTATATTTAACAAGGAGGAGCTAAGTGACATCATGAAAGGAGTGTGTTTGAGAGACAGTTTAAGCTATTCTGCATCTGATCTTTACACACATTTTTCATTGTGGGCTCTTAGAAACAAGAACTATAAGCACTGTAAGAAGGAAATACATTAGATAAGAAAGTCTAATTGTATTGTGGTAGGAGTTTATGTTTGTACTTTTCCTTGTTTTCTTTTAAGTGATTGTATGCTTTGGGATATAGTGTTCTGTGTTTACATTTTACATATTTTTTATCCATTTTTAAGTAAACCTCTTATTTTAAAGAGGCTGCCTGGGTCTTTGAAGTTCTTTCTTTTGCCTGTGAAGTACAGACGGTTAAGACAGACTAACTGTTCAAAGCTTGATGGTGTACTAAACTGGGAAAGGCTAAGAATATACCTAAGGTCTTTTATAAAGTTTTAAGGGTTCATTTTGGAGGCCTGGTTAGGTGCCCTTAGGTGAAATATATCTGGCATCCCCTGAAGAGCAGATTATCTGAGCCTGTACATTTGGGTATGCTAGCATAAGGTTCACAGTTTGACTCCCCCAGAACTTGAGACTAAAGGTGATTTGGACCCACAAGCAGACAGGAGGGTTACCCTGTTTTGTTACCTGTTCACAATACTGCACTCGGAGGTTGGCACTGTGGGAGCAGAGGGCCTGACCTGCTGAGTGGGTTTGTGACAGAGAGATCCAAAGTATTGGCAAGATTAAGGAAATTAAATTCCAGAGCAACTTTACTCCAGGAAACTTTTTTAGATGAAAGGGATTGGAATATGCTTAAAAAAGTGTTCAGGAAATATTTTTTTCTCCCCTGGATTGTCAAAGAAAAGTACTCGGATAGATAGTAATTATATTTGATAAAAATTTTAAGGGGGAAATTTTGGATTTGGCTTCTGATAAACAGCGGAGAATTGTATTAGAACAAAGATTAACCATAAAATCATAGTTTTTGGTTCATTATATGGACCCTCCAAGGGATACAACAATTTTTTGGCTGACGTGAATAAGCCCATGCTTTCATGAGATGACTTCTATTATATATTAGGAGGAGATCTGAATTGCATCCTGAATGCGGAGTTAGATAAAACCACAAAAAGTTCCAGCTGGGATAAATATAAATCTAAGCTGCTGCACACTTTTTTAGACTTAAATAACTTAGTGGCTGTCTGGAGAGATATAAATGGGGACTTGAAGGATTATACACATTTTTCTCCAAGATTTGCAACTCATTCAAGACTTGACTATATTTTTATTACTAGAAATTTCATGATTGATAGTTCAAGCACCTTGTCCAAGATTGAGCCCAGATTCTTTTCTGACTATAGCCCTGTATCCTTTGACCTCTTCTTAAAATTTGGAGGGTACAGGGGAATTCGGTCTTGGTGTATAAACAATGAGCTTTTGCAAGATACCTGTAAATCCTTTGTAGGAAACATTTCAGAAAATATACATCATTTTATGAAGGAGAACCTGATCACAGAGGATAATATAATAGATTCATGGGATGCTTTTAAGGCAGCAATACGGAGGGTGATAATTTCAGACGCTTCATGGAGGAGCAAAGAAAGAAAGAACCGAAGGAAATAGAGGGCAAATTATTACAACTAGAACTAGCAGTAAAAGGAGGACACAGTTCTAAAATGGAACAATGAAAACATCTCAGAAGACTGATTGAATCAAAAGAATATTTTAATCTGAAAAAAGTTGGGCCTGGCATAATAAAAACTGGAAAACAAACAGCAAAGTAGTGGGCAAGACTTTAGTGAACAGGCTGCAGGCTTTGGAGAGGGGAAAAAAGGGAGATTACCTCAATGATTTCAGATGAAGGTCAGGTGGTAAATTATCAATCTGAGATCACGGAGGTCTTCGCCCAATTTTATTCTAGGTTGTATACCTCAGAATGTTCTCCGACTCAGGATGAACTATTATATTATGAAAAGTTTGTGGGCTCAAAGTTGAATCAAAGTGAGCAAAGGGCACTTATTAGAGAATTTTCAGTGTCAGAGATTAAAGTAACAATTCATTCTATGTCAAAATCCAAATCACCAGGTTTGGATGGCTTTTCATTAGAGTTTTTTATTTCCATGGAAAACATATTATTACAGTTTCTTCAAATGTTATATAATCAAATAATAACAAAGAAAAATATCCCTCATTCCTTCTCACAAGCCTACATAACAGTATTACTCAAACAAGGGAAGCCAATTAATAACCCAGAGTTATAGACCAATAGCAATCTTGAATGTGGATTATAACATTTTTGCTAAATTAATAAATAATAGACCTGCATTTTTGTTGGGTTCCCTGATCCATATTAATCAGACAGGATTCATTCCTACCAGGACTATTCAATCAGAACTATTTAAAATCCAATTTCTTATTAAACATTTAGAAAATTCAGCTACACCCGTAATATTTATGGCTTTGGATGCAATCAAGGCTTTTGATAGGCTGGAGTGGCTTTATCTCTTTAATATTCTTAAAGCATTTGGATTCCCCCAGGAATTTGTTGACATAATCCAAACTGTATGCTAAACCTATAGCCCAAATTAAAATAAATGGAACTCTATCCAAAATTATAGTGTTACATAGGGGAGTCCATCAGGTATGTCCTCTTTCCCCTTCACTTTTTATTCTGGGATTGGAGCCACTATAAATTAGACCAGATTAAATACTAAGATAAAAGGAATCAAGATAGTAGCAGAAGAAATTAAATGCTTTCACTGACGATGTTCTGCTATTACTTCAAGATACGGTAAATAGCATACAAGAAGTGTGTACAATTATTAAAAGATTTTCTAACATAGCTGGATATAAAATTAATGAGGCAAAAATGGAAATGATTATGTTTCATGTACAAAATCCAGATCAAATTCAACAATACTTAAATGCAGAAGTAAAACATCACGGCATGAGACATTTGGGTATAAATATTCAAAATAAGATAAATTCATTATATAAACTTAACTTTCAAGAGCTTTTAGATTCAATAAAGAATAGGCTGCATTGCTGGGGTAAAATCCCTATGTCCCTATGGGGAAAATACAAATAATAAAAATGATGGTGATACCATATTTATCCTTTAGATTACAAATGATGTCAAATAAGTACCTATCCACATTTGCTGAAATCGGTTATGTCGACTGTACTTTGGGGAAAAGAATTCCATAACCTACAAGCCGGAATGCTGAAGTATCCATTGCTATTGTTGGTTGATGACCATTGTATGTGCAGTTGTTTATTGTGGGAACTAAGTTAGGCAGTTTGGGGGCTATGGAAATATTACATTCCCTACTCAGGTTGATGTCATGTATGATGTTAAATAACATTAAAAGGTCCACCGCTATGCCCATTCTTTTGCAAATCATACATGTTCAGAACTTGTAGCCTATCCAGATACAGTAGCCCTTTTAATCTCGGAATCATCTTTGTGACCCTTCTCTGGATGTTATCCAATAGGTTCCTATCTCTGATAAGGTGTGGGGCTGGAATAAGTTACAAGCCTCACTCAGACTGATCTTGTTGGTCAGCCTCCACTTGTTCAAACTGTTATTAGAAACTCACTGCACTGATAAATGCACATGCATTAGCCTTTTTTGTCTTTACTGTAATCCGTTTGCTGCATTCTGTAGCTTCTTTTTTATTCAGGCTATTTCAATTATTTACATTTACTTGTTTTTGTTGTACATCATCCATTCACATTCTAGTGTACCTTGTGTTTCTCTACATTCATCTCTGTAATTGATTTATTATGTAATGCTGTGGACTTATATACTGTTTAACTGTCCTAACCAGGGCCTTCTTGCAAATGAGCACTACTCAATGGAGCTTTTTCCCTGGTAAAATAAACTGCGAAATAAAACAAAAGGGAACTGGTCTGCTATGCAGACCATCCCCCCAAAAAACTTTCTGTAAGACAACACAACCCTCCAATACACCAGTAGTCCCTGCAGACCCCGGCACCAGAGGAGGATCCACTCAGTCAGTTACCAAACAATATTAAACTGGGTGGTGGGGAGCCACACTGTCAGATGCTGGAGGGAGGGAAAGAAGGGAAAAAGAAAATACACCATCAAGCTACCTGACAAAACTCCACTCACAAAACAAAAACTTACTTACCTGAGGCATCAGGCTAAAATCCTTACTTACTAGAGGCATCAGTCTAGAAGTTTTAGTGGACCTTGGAAGCTGAAAAACACCCCTAAGGCAAAAGGTCCTCATTCAGGCACTGCTCACGCTATAATGAGTCAGCACTAGCAGTTTAGCCAGTTCAAAAGTCACAGCTTAACATGCACACATTTCTAAATGCTGGGGTGCCCCCTGTAACAACATAGCTCCCCAACCTGCTTCAGATTCACACGTTTAGACAAAACAGCAAACTGGGGAACTTGTATTAGCACCACCCATGCAGCCACGACTTTCTGTGTCTGTTGCTTACGTTATTATAAACACTGTACACTTACAGTTACAATATGTTTTTGTATTATGTAATTCTGTTGTACCTGACCTGTGTAAGTTTGCTGTGCCCGACTCAAAACCCTTTGAAAACAGGCACTGCCGAAAGAGCTTTATGTGAAATAAAATGAAATGAAAAACGCGACACCACCACAGAGCTCCCTCTATGTTGCAGTCACCTCAAGAAGTACAGCAAAACTGGAGTAACTGATATCTTTGAAATGTTCATGTCCCTAAGGGGTCTATGCTGAGGTAACAGCTTTGAGTTGTACCACTATCTCCAGTAGGGAAGCATATGACCCTTATTTTTTATTTAGTTAGTTAGTTCTAGCTGATAACTGAGAGAGGAAGAGAGAGATGCAACTGCATGTTGGAGAGAAACACTACTCCCTAGCAGGAACCTAGAAATGTGACTGCTCAAGGTTTCTAAATGGTATGCCACCATTGCCAGTGTTTTTCTTAAAGCTCTAGGTTCTTACCAGAGCATCCTGTGCTGCATGTCCATTTCTGGTGTTACTGATCCTTGTTCCCATTTGTTACCTTCAGGTGCCCGGAGTCCTGTGGTGGAGGAGCTGCTCTGGGGAGGAAGAATCAGGAGAGGTTCTGCAGAGAACTGTGCAAGAAGTCGGTGTGAACACCAGTTGGAGCGTCGAGGAGAAAACTGGATTGAGCGCTACATTTGCCAAACTCTGTGTTAGACCCTGCAAGCTTTCTGAGTGCATGCTAACTTTTGAATATCGGACAATGAATGGAGCCAGACAGTGCTAAGATGAGCCAAAAACAGTGAAAATCGAATGCTGAAACCCAAACTGAATTTTTCCCTTGGTTTTACCTTGAGGGTTGTGCTAAAAGAACAGTGTGTTCGCAATGTTCATTTTCCGCAGAATAACTTAAAAAGATAATATAAGCCCATACTGGCAGTATTTTACTGTGTTAAATGACATAGGGTCCAGCTTTTTGAGATTGTTTTTTGCAAACATAGCATCCTACCACCCCAGTTTGATTTAAATCCCTTTTTCCTCTCTCTGCCTCTATTTAGTGATTTTTGTGTGATTAACTACCTTGAGTAGTTAAGGATAAGGTTCTTATTATACTGTAGTTTCATGGATTTTTGATTTTAAGTTCAGTTTTGTTTTTATATTTCGTGCCACTTGGGTCACATGACCAACTGCTTAGAGTATTTATTGAGCATGCACTGGCATTTTTGAAGTGTGGTCTTCATTCTTCAGGTAGCAAGCAAGGCGCTGGTACTGTGACCTCGTTAAAGAGAACTGGCTGCTCTTTTTTAGAGTTTTTTTTTTTGTGAGTTTCTCCAGCATTTGTCATTGCTGCTGCCACTGTTGCTGTTTATAGCTTGGTACTGTAGCTTTTTGTATCCTGTGGTTATGGCTGTACCAGAGCACATGCTGTTCTATAACTACGTTAACTTGGCCTGTCGTTTAGCATTTGTGCCAGGGGACCAAGTTGCTGTAAGTTTCTCTAATCTTTTTTAGAAGTGTTTTCTTGGTGGTTTTATATCAGTTTATGCTATTAGACTGATAACTGTTTTCCATATTGTATTTATTATTTACATTATTTATATTATTTTTATATATCACTTCTTTTTTAGTGAACATTTTGATGCTGGATGGTACCTTCCTATGCATTGTTTGAGTCTGGAAACTAAGTAGCTGGAAGAAAGCAAGAAGATTTAAGTAAAGAGAATTTATATATGGATTGTTAAAAACTTATGAGGAGTATAGCAGTGTGGTAAGAATCATACTCTGAATTCCAGCCTTTCATGTTACATTAAGAAGAATATATATTTTCTGAAGAAGAGCCTGATTGTTCCATTTTTCTTCCATTTGGACCCAAAATATTTGGGGATACTACTGACTCATTTTGTCTACAACAAGGAAAATACTGGGCTTGACTTATATTACTGGACTGGACTGGTTTATAGTACAAGTATTTTAATTACATTAATTGCACTAATTACATTATAGTGTTGTATGATCTTTGGGTTGCTGTTTTTCTATTGTTGGTGTTAATTGATACTGATAGGTACTACTGTTAACACTGAGATAATTATGGAGGCAACTACAAATGTAGATACAATGAAACTTAGAAATGATAAACTGATTAAGTCTGCGGTCAAACCAAAAAAGAATACTACTAAAAAAATTATGGATTTTGTGAATAAGGTGAATAAGGCTGAAATAACCCCCATAACATACTCACCAAAATATAATACAACAAAAGACCCCGTGAGGACAGATGATAGTCATCCAGGGGAGTATATTTTAAAAACAATTAAAGCACTTGAGACTCAAAATCAGACAGTAAGAAATGAGAATACCAAGTTGGAAGGCGTGATATCCAAACAACAAGGTGAAAATCAAACCAATCAGGAGAATGATGTTAGGAAAGATGACTATATTGCAGATTTAGAAAACTTTATCACCCCTTTTATGAACAGAGGGAAGAATGAGATAATGAGTGACAATAACACAACACCTGTAATTAGTCATACACTGGATGAGAACTCTACACGTTAGTCAGAATGTAGATCCATTAGAAGATTATAATGTTCAAGCTAACATTCTAATTAGTAAGCAATTATCTGAAACAAAGACAGTTTTGGTCTGTACAAATTTAGCAATGGGATCTATAATGAGAGAGTTTGAAGAACAGAAAAAATTAGATGAAATTAAGTTGACAAACTAATAATGGAAAAACAAGGAAAAGTACTAGAGAACAAAGAAAAAAGAGTGAAAGAGAAAACTATTATATAGGATAATGTATGGTCAGCGGTGTGTAACAACGATAGGTTTGCCTTCGAGTGGTTCCCTTGGTGACGCTGTTAAACCTCGAGAGCGAGGCGAAGGACATAGAAGACTATTACAGAAACTGGGGAATATGGGTGTGGGCAGGATAGTAGTGTGGTGGGTAGGTAACTGGCTGGGTGGCAGGGCACAGAGGGTGGTGGTAAATGGCTGTCACTCCACAGAGGGAAGAGTGACCAGTGGGGTACCACAGGGATCAGTGCTGGGACCGGTCCTATTCAACATCTTCATCAGTGACATGGGCAGGGACCTAGAAGGCAGAATTTCACTGTTAGCTGATGACACAAAGCTCTGTAACAGAGTAGACAGACCAGAGGTGTAGACAGAATGAGAAGTGACCTGCAGAAACTTGAAGAATGGTCAGGGGTTTGGCAGTTGAAATTCAATGCAAAAAGTGCAAGATAATGCATATGGGACACAAAAACCCTGGCACAATATATCAGTTGGGGGTGAGGATATAGCATGCACAAGCAGGAAGGGATCTTGGGGTTATCATCTCTGATGACCTCAAGGTAGAAACAGTGTGACAAGGCAGCAGGTAAAGCAAATAGGATGCTGGGATGTGTAGGCAGGGGCATTACCAGCAGGAAAAGGAGGTCATAATTCCGCTATATACAAGACACTAGTGAAGGGCCCACCTGGGTACAGTGTACAGTTCTGGAGACCATACCTACATAAGGACATAGGGTAGAGAAGGTTCAGAGGAGGGCAACAAAGATGGTGCATGGATTGCATCACAAGTCCTATGAAGACAGGTTGAAGGAACTGAACATGTACTCCCTGGAGGAGAGGAGGGAGAGAGGGGATATGATAGAGACATACAAGTATCTTACAGGGAGGAACAGGGTGCAGGAAAACACTATTTTTAAGTGAAAAAGATGTTCCAGGACTAGAGGGCATGGGATGAAGTTGGAGGGAGGACGATTCAGAGGAAACATGAGAAAGAATTTCTTCACAGAATGGGTGGTGGACAAGTGGAACACCCTACCAGAGGAAGTGGTAGGGGCTGAAACAATCACGGGATTTAAGAATGCATGGGATAGACATAAAGGAATTCTGGAGGTCAGGGGTAAGGTGCAACAGACTTCTAGGAAAACAAACTGAACTTACAAGCTCAAATAGGCAGACTGGGTGGGCCATAGGCCCTTATCTGCCGACACTGTCTATGTATCTATGTATCTATGACAATGCAAATGGCAATACTGTACATGAAAATAATGCACAAGAATTCTGGAAACTAGTTACACATACAGAACAAGGTTATAACAGAAATACAGATGGGAATATTCCTGAAAATGAACACATTTTAAAAATTATATAACTCTGAACAAATTTGTGTTGAGAAATGTACTGCAGAAACTAGTGTACAAGAAAAAAGGGAACCTGTAAGTGAATATAAATTATCAAACATAGCAATAAATAAAGTAATCTGTGCACAAAAAAGAATAAAGCTGTGGGCACAGATTGCATTCCTGCTGAGTTTTATCAGAATAATATGGAATGTTGGCTAGAAATAGTTAGTAAATTGTTTAAATATATTACAGAAACAGAAGAGATCCCACAATCATGGAAAATAGCAGAACTGGTTCCACTTCATAAAAAAGATAATAAATATTCCCCTAGTAACTATCGCTCAGTAACACTACAGAACATCTCAGCTAAGATATTTGCATGAATCCTTCTGCAGGAGCTTAATGTCTGGGTGGATGAAAATAATATTTTGAGTAATCGACAATTTGGTTTCAGAGAAAGGTACTCATTGTCACAATCTCGCTCAGCCGGTCAAACCTCTACTCCCAAAGTGCCAACCTCTGAGTGTATGATTTGTGTACAGTGAACAGACAAGGTAACCCTCTTGTCTGTTTTGTGGGTTCAAGTCACCTTAGTCTCAAACTCTGGAGGGATTCAAACTGATAACCTCTTGTTAGTGTACCCACTTATCAGGCTCAGATAATTCTGTCTTCAGGGGGCCAGATATCTTTGCCTACGGGCACCCAACTAGGTCTTTCAAATGAACCCTTAGAATTCTATGCAAGACTATAGAGAACTCTATCCATTTCCCAGTTTGGTGTACAATAAGCTCATACACAGTGTACGTATAACCTTTAAAAGCTCCACTTAAAATAAAAAAAAATGTCAAGGCACTCCAGCAGTTTCGTTTGTAAAAAAATATCTTTACTTTAAAAATATCAAAACAGAACAATAATTACAGAACAAATATATATCCCAACACATACAGCCTTAAAACAAACAGGTAAAAAAAGTACAGTCCCTACAATTTATAACTTCAGACTGGTATAATTTAATGTTTACTTTCTTTCAGTGCTTTGAGGATCTCTCTTCTCTCAGTCAGAAATATTTTCTTGTGTGTCTCTGTCATGTTCTCTCAGCAGTTAAACACACTTCTGAGCCGGCCTTCTCATGAGGTCACTAACTCCGCCTTGGTGTATCAAACTCTATATTTTACAATACAGGGTCTCCCAATAAAATATTTAAAAAAACGTATGAGATGACCTCACTGACTTTCCTCTCCACAGGTTAACTGGTCAGAAAGTACAGTTACGTAAGAACTTACCGTAACAGTAGATCTTTGAGAACAGCTCTTGCAGCAGGTTACACCATTAGGACTGAAGCCGGCAGGTGCCAGGACCCCACGGACATTTTCTAGCTAGCTATCTTCAGCGGGGACTGCCTCTGACGTCGATCCCGCCCCCGACGTTGGGCATAGTCCCCCCATAATCCACAGTTCTCCCGCCGGAGACTCCCGGCCGCTGGCTGACATCAGAAGAGGAGACCGAGGATCCGCCACCAGGTGGCAAAACAAGTAAATAGGAATGTCCCATCTAATGAGATAGGTTCATGTCTCCGACCTACCTCCAGCGGGGATGGTGGGAGGGAAAGTACCTGCTGCAAGAGCTGTTCTTGAAGATCTACTGTTACGGTAAGTTCTTACGTAACTGTACTATCTTACCTCGAGATACAGCTCTTGCAGCAGGTTACACTATTAGGACTGATTTCCAAGCAGTAGTGGCAATCATGCACCATCGGGAGGAGGAAAGGTAGAGACCTCGAGGTAACTCGAGCCTAGGACAGAAGTCCCTGAAGAACAGCTAGACCGAACCCCACTCTTTGCCTCGATGCAATGTCCAGACTGTAATGCCTGATAAAGGTATGCACAGAGCTCCAAGTAGCTGCAGCGCAAATAGCTGAGGTGGAGACGTTCTTTAACGCCACAAAGAAAGTAGCCACCCCTCTAGTGGAATGACCCTTGACCGCGCCCGGTAAGGGTTTATTGCGCTTCTCATAACAGTAGGTAATGCACTGGATGACCCACCTAGAAAGTGACTGTTTAGAGACGGGAGCTCCCTTCATCCTGTGGGCAAAGGAGACAAAAAGTTGGTCCGACTTTCGGTGCTGTTTGGTTCTGGTCAGGTAGTATCTGAGGCACCTGTGCACATCTAGGGTGTGCAGAAGAGCTTCTCCTCGATTAACGTACTTTGGAAAATACACTGGTAGATCGATATCCTGATTAAGGGTGAGAGCTGAGACCACCTTAGGCAAAAACTTTGGGTTTGTCCTGAGGGATACCCTGTCCTGGTGGAAAACCAAATAAGGTTCTTTGCACATAAGAGCGTGCATTTCTGAAATCCTTCTGGCAGAAGTAACTGCAACTAAAAATAACGTTTTCCAAGACAGAAAACGTAGCTTGCAATCCGCGGCTGGTTCAAAGGGTGGCAGCGTAAGTTGCTCCAAGACAAAAGGTAAGTCCCATGGAGGGATTGGATCTTTAATGGCAGGCCTAAGGTGGACACCCCTTAAAAAGGCACGAGTAATGTCCAGCTGGGCTACCGTCTGATGGCCTACAGGGGCGTGGTAAGCTGAAATGGCACAAAGGTGCACTTTAGTCGAGGAGTAAGCCAGTCCGGAGTGGAAAAGGGAAAGCAGGTAGTCCAGCACCAGCTTTTCTGGACAGTCTAACGGCGGAAAGCCGCACGCTTGAGCCCACAAACAGAATCTACGCTATTTCATGGTGTAAGTTGTGTGGGTAGCCGGTTTTCTGGTGGCAGAGAGCACGTCTGCCACTTCTCGCGAGACCCCGTATCGCATCATGGCTATGTCTCTAGGAGCCAAGCATGCAGGTTCAATGAACGTAGGTCCGGATGGACTAAGGAACCCGTCTCCTGAGACAGTAGATGGGAGCTGACTGGCAAAGGCACTGGAGGTTCCCGGGATAGCTGGTGCAAGAGAGGGAACCAGATCTGTCTGGGCCAGAAGGGTGCGATCAGAATGAGCGTCGCTTGCTCCCTGCGAAGTTTTAAAAGAACTCTCTGGATCAATGGGAAAGGAGGAAAGGCGTAGAGGAATCTGCCCGCCCAGAAGAGGGACAATGCGTCTCACCAGAAAACACCAGGCCCTGGATCTAGCGAGCAAAAACTGGGCAGTTTTGTGTTGGATGGGGACGCAAAAAGGTCTAATTCTGGAGTACCCCATCTGTGAAACAGATCCTCTGCCACCTCCTGCAGAAGTTCCCATTCATGGACTCTGGCCTGAGAGCGGCCCAGGCTGTCTGCGATGATGTTGTCCACTCCGGGAACATGAACTGCAATTAGGTTTGCGCCGTGTTGCAATACCCACTCCCACACTCTCATGGCCTCCCTGCAAAGCGGGTAGGAGTGAGTGCCTCCTTGTTTGTTGAGGTAATACATCACCGCGGAATTGTCTGTTTGTAACAGAAGTGTACCCAGTGGAATCTCCAACTGGAAAGCCTGCAGAGCGTAAAGGACTGCCCTCATTTCTAGGATGTTGATGTGGAGACGAGACTCCTGGGCTGTCCACAGGTCCCGAGACCGAACACCATCGAGGTGTGCTCCCCAGCTGAGCCCTGAGGCGTCTGTGGAGAGAGTCACAGTCAGGGACGGCGCTGTAAAGGGAACTCCCGCAGAGAGGTTCCCTGGATGTAGTCACCACTGCCAATCTCGAATTACAGTTTTCGTGATTCAGATTGGATGCTGCAGATGGTCTTGCTTCTGGTCCCATTGCACCCGTAACATCCACTGGGTTACCCGCATGTGGAGACGGGCTAGCAGGACTGTTGCAATGGCCGCAGCCATGTTTCCGAGCAGGCAAAGGACCAGTCTGGCTAGGACGGTCTTCTTCGCCAACTCCCTGATGAGGGATCTGATGTGTTCCGCTCTGTCCGTGGGAAGGAAAGCTTTCCCTCTGATGGTGTCCAGAACTGCTCCTATAAACTGCAACTTCTGGGATGGAACCAGGTGTGACTTCTCGTAGTTGAGAATACCCAGGGACTGAAAAAGAGACAGGGTGCAGTGAATAGCAGTCATCAAGGCCTCACTGGAGGGTGCCATGAGAAGCCAGTCGTCCAGGTATGGGATGCGGCTACGACCGCCATGCACTTTGTGAATACGCAAGGTGCCGATGACAGCCCAAAGGGTAGAGCTCGGAACTGATAATGGCGGCTCTGAAACTCGAAGCACAGGAACTTCCAGTGCGCTTGAGCAATGGGAATGTGCAGGTAGGCATCCTGCATGTCCAAAGACGCCAGAAAGGTGTCCTGCTTCAGCATGGGAATTAGGCCCGGAAGGGTCATCATGCAGAAGCGTTTGTAAGCGACGGAAAGGTTGAGGTCGCTGAGGTCCAGTACTGGACAGAGGTCCACTGTTTTCTTTGGAACCAGTAAGAAGTGAGAATAGTACCCTAGTCCTCTCTGGTTCTCTGGAACATGCTCTAAGGCTTCTTTTTCCAGAAGCACGAGCACTTCCTGCTGTATGAACAGGGCATGCTGATCTGAATAACGGGAAAGCAGGGGAGGTCTTGTAGGTGGGCTGCCTACAAACTCTATATAATGGCCTTTTTTGACCAGCTGTAGAACCCACCTGTCGGTGGTGATCGACTGCCACCCTGGAAAGTGGCATGCGATGCGACCCCCGACTTTCTTTTCCCATTGATTCTGGGGAGGGGCAGGGGCCGGGAAGGAGTCAGGCTGTGGAAGCGTTTGACCCTGCAGGCTGGGTCGACTTTGAAAAACGTTGGCTTCTGCCTGGGGATGACTTGGCCTGGGCCTTGCGTGAGAAAGTGCCCTTCTGCTGCTGACGAAAACGGCTCTGGTTCCTACGAAAGGAACTAGGCTGAGACCTGCACATAGCTTGTACAGATCGGACTGCCTTCCCTGCATCCTGGAGTTTGGTGATTACTCTTTTGGAGGCTTCACCAAACAGGACCTCGCCATTATAAGGGACATCTAGGATGTTTTTCTGGACGTCCGGGGTAAATCCGGAGACACAGAGCCAAGAGTGTCTCCGGAGACAAACACCTGAGGCTGCAGCTCTGGCTGAAGAGTCCACAGAATCATATGCAGCTCTGAGCTCTTGGGTCCCCACATCTGAACCCGTGCGGAGGAGGTTCAAGAGCTCCTTCTTGTGTTCGCCATCGGGCATATTCTCAACCAGGTCCTGACCCTGTTCCCACAGGGCGTTCTGGAACTGAACCATATGGGTCAGGTAGTTCAGTGACCTGATGGCGCAACTAGCAGCCGCATACGCGCGCCTTCCCAGGATGTCTAATTGCTTGGATTCCTGGTCCGGTGGCTGGGTGCTCAAATGCTGAGGTCTCTGAGACCGGTCATGCGAAGCAGTGATGACCAGGGAATCAGCCAGAGGATGGTTCGCCAAATACTGGTCCTCCCTAGGGGCCTTGTATAGGCGGTCAGCCTTCTTCGGCACTGCAGGAGTGGAATGCGGACGTTTCCAGGCAGCCTTGGTGATGTCCGAGAAGGTATCCTCCAAGGGTGGCACTACCACAGGCTTCGTGTCTTTTTGCTGAAGGTAGTGGGCAGGGCACTGTCGCTCGGGGTCAAGCTCCTCACCATCCCACCCCATGTTTTCCTGGTTGTGCCTCACGATCTCAGCGAAGGAGGGATCATCCGGAGGAGACCTGGGTAGGTCGTGTGGGTCAGGAGAGGGAATGCTGAGAGGAGAAGGTGATCTGGAACACTCTGAAGTGTCCGGCCTGGAATCCTCCGCCGACGGGGTGTGATGGCGTCGTCTGGGTCTCTTGGGGCTGGGTGACCCTGAGGGGAATTTGGGGAGAGGCCTTCTCCTTTCCGAAGATCTACCCCTAGGAGGTGGCATCTGCTCCTTGGGGGATGGAGGTCATCCTACGGGCCCCTTACGTGGAGGAGAGGGCGGAGGCGGTGAAAGAGTGGGTGGAGGCGGAGTAGCAGGTGTAGTAGTAGGAGGAGGACATGCGGGGACCACATCTTTTTTGATGGTGTCCCACCAAAAGGTAAAAAGCTCTTTCACCTCCACAAGATTCATACCTGACGACGGGCCTGTCGCCAGAGGCCTGTCGCCGGGGTCGGGTCCCTGGGGGTCTCCCGCTCCGGGGAAGGTTCCCTGGGGAGCCCGGCATCTCCGGTGTCACCCACCTGGTCCTCGGGCTGTGTGGCGTCCTCCTAGGTGGAGTCCCTCTGACCGGCATCCGCCAGCAACGGGGGTGCAGTCCTCTTCTACAGGGTAGCCGACGTCGGTCCCCTGGCCGATGTCTTCGAAGGTGAACACCTGGCCGGCGACAGGTGTCTGGGTATCATCGGCTCCTGTGAGCGCCGGTGATGTTTGGCCGACGTCGGGTCCGACGTCCATTTGAGGGACGTCAGGTCCTTGGTTTTGCAGGGTGCCGGATCCGAACCTCAGGGTGGCTGGGATACTGACCTGGCGTCGGTGTCCCGGCGATGGGAAGAAGATTTATGGCACTCACCCGACTCCGACGAGGCCTTGGAAGGAGTAGAGGGGGCAGAGGGCCTCGAAGTCTTCAGAGGCTGGAGAGAGGAGGAACCGCTGGATGACCTGACCTGGACCAGGGGAGGTTGCGACCGAGCCCTGGAGGGAGAGCAGTCCAATTTGGAGCCGGAGCTTCAGGAGTTCGAGGCCCTCGCAGGAGACCTGGACCTCTCCTTTTCCCGGTGCTTGTGGGTTTTGCTCGAAGGCTCTCCCCGGGAGGAAGGCTCCTTGTCCATGGTTTTGAGTTTATCTTCCAGGAGAAACGCTTGAAGTGCCTTCTGGTGGCGGATCCCGGTGCGACTGTTGAAGCCCTGGCAGAAGGAGCAGGCCTTGGTGTCGTGGTCCAGGCCTAGGCAGCGCACACAGGCTGAATGGGGATCCTTGAAGGGGATCCATTTGCCACAGGTGCACTTCATATGGTGACCCTCTAAAGAAGTAGTTGGAGAGGACATCAGTTGTTCAAAATTAAGACGAAAAACGTTGTAGTTCTATGGTTGTCGCACGCTAGAAAAGGAGACCGAGAGGCCGATACAGGCGAGTCGATGGGAAAAGAACTGGAGATTATGGGGGGACCGACTCCTTATTACACCCCAGCGATGAGGCGGGACCGCGTCGGGGCGGTCCCGCTGAAGATTGCTAGCTAGAAAATTTGCGTGGGGTCCTGCCACCTGCCAGCTTCAGTCCTAATGGTGTAACCTGCTGCAAGAGCTGTATCTTGAAGTAAGATCTGGTTTGTGCTCTGCTACACATACATCTCAAAAGTTTCTTTGATCTAAGTCACTGTATTCAAAGCAAAAGTGTATTGGCCTCTTTAATCCCGTCTGGACCTTGGAATCTACACCTCAGGTCTTTCTGATGTAATTCAAGGGTTCCCTGGGAAATGTATTTTGGACCTTCCAAATCCATCTGGGTCCTCCCTGGCTCAGACATCAAACCTCTTCAATGCCCATTCTGGACTCTCTCTGACGCCCCTCCCCACAAGTCCTTCCTGGTAACCATACAAGTCAAAGGATCTCCTTGAGGGCGTTATGAATGGCTAATCTTATTTCCTGGGATGAAAGCAAATTGACAAGGTAATTGCACCCCAGATCTCTGCAGTTTAAAATACCGCCTGTCCTTTGAACTTATCCCTGAGGGGTCTTGATGTGTCAGTTCCAGTAAGACAGTTTCCTCAAACTGAGTTTCCCATCACATATTTTATATGTAATAAAAAAAATTAATACAGCAATCGAGCACTCAGAGCTGGCTGTCTATGTCACACTCCTCTCCACCTAGACTGAATTTGGGGGATCCATCCCCTACATGGGATGAGCTTCCCAAATCAGTTCACTCCTCATAGACCCTAGACAGTCCATCTGAGTTCTTATTTTTGGCTCCGGCCCTATGTACGATTTTCAAATCATACCCTTGTTAAGCAAGACTCCATCTGAGCAGTCTGCCATTGTTTTCCCCATCTGTGACAACCAAACCAGGGGTTGTGGTCAGTCTGCACCACAGAAGGCTGCCCATAAAGTAGGCTCCAATTTCTTTAGGGCCCACACTGAGACAAGACACCTCCTTTTCCACTGTGGAGTATGCTTGTTCCCTGGGGAGCAGCTTTCGGCTCAGGTAGGCTATCGGGTGGTCCCTTCCTTCGCTGGATGTCTGGTTTAGTACTGCCCCAATTCCCACATCTGAGGCATCCGTCTGAATTACAAAAGTTTTGCTATAGTCCGGACTTGTCAAAATAGGAGCACTGCACAGTGCCTCCTTCAGTTTGGTAAAGGCTTCCTCACAGGCTGGACTCCAGGTAATTTTCCTTGGCGTTTTTTTCTTTGTCAGGGCAGATAAGGGAGCAGCTAGGGCACTGTATTTAGGTACAAACTTTCTGTAGTACCATGCTGTCCCGAGAAAACTCCTGACCTGCTTCCAAGTTTCTGGTCTGGGCCATGCCTGTATTATCTCTATTTTTATCTGGTTACGACGGAGCTGTCCCCGGCCTACCACATGCCCGAGGTATGCCACTTCTCCCATGGCCACCTGGCACTTCTCGGGTTTGACAGTGAGCCCGGCCCTCTGTATTCTGCCCAGCACTTCCCTAAGGTGTGACAGGTGTTCCTCTCAGCTGGTACTGAAGATGGCAATGTCATCCAGGTACACCATGGCGTACTCCTCAGCACCATTTAACACCTGGGTCACCAACCTTTGGAAAGTGGCCAGGGCGTTCTTCATTCCGGAAGGCATTACTTTGAACTCAAATAAGCCTATCACAGTGATGAAGGCCGACCTCTCCCTAGCTCTGTCCGTCAACTCTACCTGCCAATACCCCTTTGTCAGGTCAATGGTCATAAGATAGGTCGCCCCCCCACCAACTTGTCCAGGAGTTCGTCCGGGGCATCGGGTGGGCATCTGACTTCGTGACTGCATTCAGTCGACAGTCTACACAGAAACGAGTCGAGCCATCTCGCTTGGGTACAAGGACTACGGGTGAGGCCCATGGACTGTGGGATCTCTGGATTACCCTAAATCCAGCATCTCCTCCACTTCCTCTAATGTCCTTTTGGACAGCCTCGACACCAATATGCTGTCCACGTATGGGCATCTGTGTCCCTGTCTCCACATCGTGTGTTGCTAAGGGGGTTAGTCCAGGTTTGGTCCTAAACAAGGGGGCAAAGTCTGCTAAAACCTTCCTCACTTTCTGGATCTGGCCCGGGGTCAGCTGGGGAGACAACTTTACTGCCTCCAGAGAGGACTCCCGTTTACTCTCTTCCAGCAAGTCCAGAAGGGGGTCTCCTTCGTCTGTCCCCTCCCCATGACTACACACTGCGAACACCATGTCAGCCCTATTTTTCATATGGCTTCATCATGTTGACATGGTACATCCTTGCTGTCTGTCTATGGTCAGGTAACTCCACAATGTAGTTTACATAATTTACCTTCCTAACCCCTTTGTATGGTCCTGCCCACTAAGCTTGCAGCTTGTCTTTCTGGACCGGCATAAGGACAATGACTTCCTGACCCACCATGTACGAACGAGCTCTGGCTCTGCGGTCGTACCATACTTTTTGTTTCTGTTCAGCAGCTGCCAGGTTGCTCTGAGCTGTCCCCATAAGCTCCTTCAGCCCTTCCCTAAACCTCAGGACATAATCCACAATGGGAGTTCCCTGGGTGGTGTGCTTGCCTTCCCAGTCCTCCCGGATCAAGTCTAGGGGCCCACGTACCTGGCATCCATACAAGAGTTCGAAGGGGGAAAATCCTGTTGACTCTTGGGGCACCTCCCTGTATGCGAACAACAAGAGGGGAAGGTATTTCTCCCAGTCCCTCCCATGCTGTTTGGTAAACACCCGGAGCATTGACTTTAGGGTACCATTGAAGCGTTCCACAAGCCCATTAGCTTGTGGGTGATACAATGTCGTGCATCTCTGCACCACCCCACACTTCTTCCATAGACATTTCATTAGATCCGACAGGAAGGAACCCCCTCGATCTGTGATTACCTCCTATGGAAACCCAACACGGGACAAAATCCCAAGCAAGGCATCTGCCACTTTGTCTGTCCTCAGTGAAGAAAGGGTGACTGCCTCTGGGTACTGGGTGGCATAATCCACCACAGTCAGGATGAACCTTTTCCCTGAGGAGCTGGGGATATTTAAAGGCCCCACAATATCCATTCCCACCCTCTGGAATGGCTTCTCCACTATGGGCAATGGAATCAGGGCAGCTTGGGTCTTCTGGCCTGCCTTCCCTATTTCTTGGCACCGGTGGCAAGACCTGCAATACTCCTTCACCTGCTGGGTGAAGTTAGGCCAGTAGAAATTCTGGGCCAACCGCTGCATAGTTCATGCAATTCCCAGATGACCAAATAAGGAAATTTCATGGGCAACCTTGAGCAACTGCTCACGATATTCCTGGGGAACGACAAGCTGCCTGCCTAGCATCCCTCCATCTGTACTGCCTGTGTATACATAAGTCCATTTTCCCAATAAACCCTATGCCTTCCGTCACCTCCCTGTGCACTGTTCAAGTCTGTCCAAGCCCTCAGCTTCTCTAAACTAGAGTCACTTCTCTGAGCAGCTGTGAACCCCTCACACCTTCCCAAGGCATGGGACAGGTCCCCTTCAGTCGCTAAACTAGGGTCCCTAGCACTAGCATCAGGGCCCTCAGGATCACTGTCAATCCCTACCCTCTGACAAGGGGTCACCCCTCCCTCTTCAGAGTAACCCTCTGTAGCTGGGTGGTTACTTGCTCCTGGGGAAATTTCTACCCCCTTTTTATCAGTCTCCACCTCTGAAGACACAAGCTGGGGAACCAACCTCTCAGTATCTTCCCCAATAGCTTCTGGGGGGCTCAGGGAACTACAATTTTCCCTGACCGCGTGGCTACGGGTAACTGCACATACCACCCTCTGCTGGAGACTGTTACCCAGGATCACATCCACTGCTAATGTGTTAGCTACAGCCACCTGTTGCACAGTTCCCCCTCTCACCCCAGTCCAGGAGAACACTGGCCAATGGCAATGTTTTCTCTGCACCCGCAAAGTCCTGTACAGTCATGTATTTATTGGGTATAAGCTGACCAGGCTGTACCAGATCCCCTTTTACCAATGTCAGGGGTGACCCTGTATCCCTTAACCCCTGCGTCTGTACGCCATTTACCATGACTGGGTGCATGTGTTGCCTCATGTTCACTGGCATGCTTCCAGGAACACACAAACAACCCACTTCCTTTCTGGTACTACTTTGCGTATTATTGTTTGCCCTTCTTGGACACTGTCTGGCAATGTGCCCAGTTTCTTTACATAACCAACAAACATTTCTTACTTCAGAGAAATCTTTTCTTTGAAACCTGGGGCTAATTGGTTTCGGTGGAGGCAGTGAGGGTTTTAGCTGCCCTGAAGGTGCACTTTTCCCCTTCTGCGCTGCCACACTCGCCCCATTCGCTCTCAGAGCAAGTCTGCTCTTGGCATAGTGGTCCGAGAGTTCAGCAGCCTCTTGCACTGTTTTTGGCTCTTGGTCCTCTAGCCAGGTTTTTAACTCTGTTGGGCATGCCCAATAAAACTGTTCTAATAAAATCACATTTTCAATTGTATCAACAGTGTTTGCCTCAATTTCTTCCCACCATTTTAAAAACTGACGTTGTTTCGTGGCTAGCTCCTCATAGCTCATATCAGGGCTTCTCCTGAGCTTACAGAATTTAGCTCTGTATGATTCAGCAGTTAATTCAAACTTTTTTAGTAGTGCTTTTTTAACTTGCTGTAATCATCACTGTCTTTATTGTCCATGTGACCCAATGCATACGAGCTTTTCCGGTAAGTAGCGGGGATAGCTGAAGCTCCAGGACTCTCCAGGAATTTTAGCCTGAATACAAACTTTTCAAAAGAATTTAAAAGGCGTCTCTATCCTCCCATCCTTAAACTCAGCTATTAATTTAGAGTTCAATTTGTAACCCAGTCCTGCAGTCCCAGTTAAACCCAAGCCACTTACCTGCCCTGGTGCTGCTGGAGTCGTAGCTTCTCCAGTTCGTGTTGCCACTGGCGCTCCTCTCTCCTCTCCAGCTCTGCGTTTTCGCTTTTCTCCGCTGGCTCTCACTGGCGCTCACGTTCCTCATGGTCCACCTCCCTCTGTTGTCGCTCTGCCTCCGGTTCTATCCTCCACAACTCAATTTGCAGCTTGAGTACCTGTGGATTCAGGATACTGGTGACCTTCCCCTGCTGCTGTGGCCCTTCACTGACAGTGGCCCTCCTTGGGACCCCTCACTGGCCACTAGTTTTGCCAGACTCGAGGTCTGGTCCCTTTCAGTCATGGTTGGTGACTCGCTGCTCTGGGTATCTGCTACCATAAGGGCCTCTATGAGGTTCTGCTTACTGCTTTCACCCCAAGCGGGACTCCCTGTCCCTTTAATACTTAAGAAATCTGGTGTGCTTGCTGTGGTAGAAGACATTTTCTTCTTCTCTCACTACTAATACTATACTGACTGGCACTTCAGAAAAAAAAATAAAATGGGTGGAACTTAACTGTAAGTCAAGGGATATAGTTCTGTTTCCTTTTGAAATAAAACACTGCCTTTCTTTTTTTCCCAGTGAGCGAAACGATTTCAAGCTACACACTGAACAATGAAGCTTATACCACCAAACTTTTTATGCCACCACTGCCAACCAATCTGTCACAATCTCGCTCAGCCGGTCAACCCTCTACTCCCAAAGTGCCAACCTCTGAGCGTATGATTTGTGTACAGTGAACAGACAAGGTAACCCTCTTGTCTGTTTTGTGGGTTCAAGTCACCTTAGTCTCAAACTCTGGAGGGATTCAAACTGATAACCTCTTGTTAGCGTACCCAAGTATCAGGCTCAGATAATTCTGTCTTCGGGGGGGCCAGATATCTTTGCCTATGGGCACCCAACCAGGTCTTTCAAATGAACCCTTAGGATTCTATGCAGGACTTTAGAGAACTCTATCCATTTCCCAGTCTGGTATACAATAAGCTCATACACTTATAACCTTTAAAAGCTCCACATAAAATAAAAAGAAATGTCAAGGCACTCCAGCAGTTTCATTTGTAAAAAAAATATCTTTACTTTAAAAATATCAAAACAGAACAATAATTACAAAACAAATATATATCCCAACACATACAGCCTTAAAACAAACAGGTAAAAAAAGTACAGTCCCTACAATTTATAACTTCAGACTGGTATAATCTAATGCTTACTTTCTTTCAGTGCTTTGAGGATCTCCCTTCTCTCAGTCAGAAATATTTTCTTGTGTGTCTCTGTCATGTTCTCTCAGCAGTTAAACACACTTCTGAGCCGGCCTTCTCATGAGGTCACTAACTCCGCCTTGGCATATCAAACTCTATATTTTACAATACAAGGTCTCCCAATAAAACATTAAAAAAAACATATGAAATGACTTCACTGACTTTCCTCTCCACAGGTTAACTGGCCAGAGCTGGTTTGTGCTCTGCTACACATACATCTCAAAAGTTTCTTTGATCTAAGTCACTGTATTCAAAGCAAAAGTGTATTGGCCTCTTTAATCCCATCTGAACCTTGGAATCTATACCTCAAGGTCTTTCTGATGTAATTCAAGGGTTCCCTGGGAAATGTATTTTGGACCTTCCAAATCAGTCTGGGTCCTCCCTGGCTCAGACATCAAACCTCTTCAATGCCCATTCTGGCCTCTCTCCAACGCCCCTCCCCACAAGTCCTTCCTGGTAACCATGCAAGTCAAAGGATCTCCCTGAGGGCATTATGAGTGGCTAATCTTATTTCCTGGGATGAAAGCAAATTGACACGGTAACTGCACCCCAGATCTCTGCAGTTTAAAATACTTCCTGTCCTTTGAACTTATCCATGGGGGGTCTTGATGTGTCAGTTCCAGTAAGACAGTAGTTTCCTCAAACTGAGTTTTCCATCATATATTTTATATGTAATAAAAAAAATTTATACAGCACTCAAGCACTCAGAGCTGGCTGTCTACGTCATACTTATCAGTGAATTGTATATTTATTTTGGATCATTTGAGTAGAAAATTTGATGATGGAAACAACCACTATTTTTGGACTTATCCTCTGCTTTTGATAATGTGACTAGAAAAGTTTTGTGGAATATTCTAGCTGCATGGGGTATAGATAGTAAACTATTGGCTCTAATAATGAAATTGTACACTGATACATTAATTCAAATAAGATATTCAACAGATGGAAAATTGACAGAACCAATAAATGTTAGCAAGGGAGTCCAGCAGGAGTGTTTGTTAGCTCCCCTGCTTTTCAATCTATATATACATCAGACTGTGTACAGGCTGGCTAAATGTAATACTGATGCTCCAAAGATTGCAGACTCCAGTTTAAATATCATGTTATATGCAGATGATATTGTATTCGTGTCAAAAACCATGAGTGGGCTCCAGCGAGCTTTATCAAATGTGGTTGACACATTAACTAGTTTGTAGTTAACTATAAATGTGGATAAGTCAAAGATATGTGTAATAAATAGACCAAAAATTTAAATTATAAGGGGAAAAGTACAGTTATGTAAGAACTTACCGTAACAGTAGATCTTCAAGAACAGCTCTTGCAGCAGGTTACACCATTAGGACTGAAGCCGGCAGGCGCCAGGACCCCACGGAAATTTTCTAGCTAGCAGTCTTCAGCGGGGACCACCTCCAACATCAGGCGTAGTACATAAGGAGGCGGTCCCCCCATAATCCTCAGTTCTCCCGCCGGAGACTCCTGGCCGCTGGATGACATCAAAAGAGGAGACCGAGGATCCGCCACCAGATGGCAAAGACTATAAAACAGGAATGTCCCATCCCATAAGACGGGTGCTTGACTACGACCTACCTCCAGAAAGGGGGCTGGTGGGTGGGAAGGTACCTGCTGCAAGAGCTGTTCTCGAAGATCTACTGTTACGGTAATTTCTTACGTAACTGTACTATCTTACGTCGAGATACAGCTCTTGCAGCAGGTTACACCATTAGGACTGATTTCCAAGCAATAGTGGCAATCATGCGTCACTGGGAGGAGGAAAGGTAGAGATCTCTGTATTACTCGAGCCTAGGACAGAAGTCCCTGAAGGACGGCTAGACCGAACCCTGCTCTTGGCCTCGAGGCAATGTCCAGACTGTAATGCCTGATAAAGGTATGCACAGTGCTCCAAGTAGCTGCAGCGCAAATAGCTGAGGTGGAGACGTTCTTTAACGCCGCAAAGGAAGTAGCCACCCCTCTTGTGGAATGACCCTTAACCGCGCCCGGTAAGGGTTTACTGCGCTTGTCATAACAGAAAGTGATGCACTGAATAAGCCACCTCGAGAGTGACTGTTTGGAGACAGGAGCTCCTTTCATCCTGTGAGCAAAAGAGACGAAAAGTTGGTCCGACTTTTGGAGCTGTTTGGTTCTGGTCAGATAATATCTGAGGCACCGATGCACGTCAAGGGTGTGCAGAAGGGCTTCTCCTCGATTAGTGTACCTTGGGAAATACACTGGCAGATCAATATCCTGGTTAAGGGTGAGAACTGAAACCACCTTAGGCAGAAACTTAGGGTTTGTCCTTAGGGATACCCTGTCCTGATGGAAAACCAAATAAGGCTCTTTGCAGATAAGAGCATTCATTCCGAAATCCTTCTAGCCGAAGTAACTGCAACTAAAAATAACGTTTTCCAAGAGAGAAAACGTAGCTCACAATCTGCGGCTGGCTCAAAAGGTGGCAGCGTAAGCTGCTCCAGAACAAAAAGTAAGTCCCAAGGAGGAACTGGATCCTTGATGGGCGGCCTAAGGTGGAAGACTCCCCTTAAGAAGGCACGAGTAGTGTCCAGCTGGGCCATCGTCCGATGGCCTACTGGGGCATGGTAAGCAGAAATTGTACAAAGGTGCACTTTAATCAAGGAGTAAGTCAGTCCGGAGTGGAAGAGAGAAAGCAGGTAGTCCAGAACCAGCTTTTTGGGACAGTCTAACGGCGAAAAAATGCGCGTTTGAGCCCACAAACAAAATCTGCGCCATTTCATGGCGTACGTTGCGTGGGTTGCCGGTTTTCTGGTGGCAGAGAGTACGTCTGCCACTTCTTGCGAGACCCCGTATCACATCATAGCTATGTCTCTAGGAGCCAAGCGTGCAGGTTCAATGAACGTAAGTCTGGGTGGACCAATGAACCCGCTTCCTGAGACAATAGGTGGGAGCTGATTGGCAAAGGAACTGGAGGTTCCTGGGATAGCTGGTGCAGAACAGGGAACCAAATCTGTCTGGGCCAGAAGGGCGCGATCAAAATGAGCGTCGCTTGCTCCCTGCTAAGTTTCAAGAGAACTCTCTGGATGAACGGGAAAGGAGGAAAAGCATAGAGAAACCTGCCTGCCCAGGAGAGGGACAACGCGTCTCGCCAGAAAACACCAGGCCCTGGATCTAGCGAGCAAAAATTGGGCAGTTTTGCATTGGATGGGGACGCGAAAAGGTCTAACTCTGGAGTGCCCCATCTGAGAAACAGATCCTCTGCCACCTCTTGTAGAAGTTCCCACTCATGAACTCTGGCCTGAGAGCGGCTCAGACTGTCTGCGACACTGTTGTCCACTCCCGGGACGTGAACTGCAATTAGGTTTGCGCCGTGTTGCAATACCCACTCCCACACTCTCATGGCCTCCCTGAAAAGCGGGTAGGAGTGAGTGCCTCCTTGTTTGTTGAGGTAATACATCACCGTGGTATTGTCTGTTTGTAACAGGAGTGTACCTGGAGGAATCTCCGACTGGAAGGCTTGCAGAGTGTAAAGGACTGCCCTCATTTCCAAAATGTTGATGTGGAGATGAGACTCCTGGGCTGTCCAGAGGCCCTGAGACCGAACACCGTCTAGGTGTGCTCCCCACCCGAGCCCTGAGGCGTCTGTGGAGAGTGTCACAGTCGGAGATGGCGCTATGAAGGGGAACCCCGTGGAGAGGTTCCCCGGATTTAGCCACCATTGTCAATCCCGAATTACGGCATTCGTGATACGGATTGGCTGCTGCGGATGGTCTTGCCTTTGGTCCCATTGCACCCTGAGCATCCACTGGGTTATCCGCATGTGGAGATGTGCCAGCACGACTGTTGCAATGGCCACAGCCAAGTGTCCGAGCAGACGAAGGACCGATCTTGCCGGGATGGTCTTCTTCACAGATAAGTCCCTGATGAGGGATCTGATGTGTTCCGCTCTGTCTGAGGGAAGAAAGGCATTCCCTCTGACGGTGTCCAGAACTGCTCCTATAAACTGCAGTTTCTGGGGCGGTACCAGGAGAGACTTCTCGTAGTTGATGAGGATACCCAGTGATTGAAAAAGGGACTGGGTGCAGTGAATGGCCGTCATCAGTGTCTCCATGGAGGGCGCCATGAGAAGCCAGTCGTCCAGGTATGGGAACACGTAGTGGCCTTGTCTCCCAGGGCGCGCTACGACCACCATACGCCGTGAATACCCGAGGTGCCGATGACAGCCCGAAGGGAAGAGCTCGGAACTGATAATAGCGGCTCTGGAACTCGAAGCGTAGGAACCTCCGGTGCGCTTGAGCTATCAGAATATGCAGATAGGAGTCCTGCATGTCCAAAGATGCCAAAAAGGCGTCCTGCTTCAGCATGGGAATTAGACCCGGAAGGGTCACCATGCAAAAGCGTTTGTAAACGACCGACAGGTTGAGGTCGCTGAGGTCCAGTATTGGACGGAAGTCTCCTGTTTTCTTTGGAACCAGGAAGAAGTGGGAATAGTATCCTCATCCTCTCTGGTTCTCTGGAACGTGCTCTAAGGCTTCTTTTCCAGGAGCGTGAGCACCTCCTGCTGTATGAGCAGGGCATGCTGACCCGAATATCGGGAAAGCAGGGGAGGTCTTGTAGGTGGCCTGCCTACAAACTCTATATAGTAGCCTTTTTTGACCAGTTGCAGAACCCACCTGTCGGTGATCGACTGCCACCCTGACAAGTGGTGTGCGATGCGACCACCGACTTTCTTTTCCTGTTGATCCTGGATTGGGGCGGGGGCCGGGAAGGAGTCACGCTGTGGCAGCGTTTGATCCGGCAGGCTGTGCTGACTTTGCAGATCGTTGGCCTCTGCCTGGGGGTGACTTGGCCTGGGCCTTGCGGGTGCAAGTGCCCCTCTGCTGTTGGCCGGAATGTGGCTGTTGACTTTGAAGCCGGCCACGAAAGCGGCTCTGGTTCCTACGAAAGGAACTAGGCTGGTACCTGTACATGGCCTGTACAGATCGGACTGCCTTCCTTGCGTCCTGAAGTTTGGCGATTACTCTCTCAGAGGCTTCACCAAATAGGACCTCGCCATAATAAGGGACGTCTAAGATGTTCTTCTGTACGTCCGGGGTAAAACCAGAGACACGGAGCCAAGAGTGTCTCCGGAGACACACGCCTGAGGCTGCAGCTCTGGCTGAAGAGTCCGCAGAATCATATGCGGCTCTGAGCACCTGGGTCCCCACATCCGAACCGGTGCGGAGGAGGTTCAAGAGCTCCTCCCGCCATTGGGCAACTTCTCTACCAGGTTCTGTCCCTGTTACCACAGTGCGTTCTGGAATTGAACCATGTGGGTGAGGTAGTTTAGTGACCTGATGGCGTAAGTCGCAGCCGCGTACGTGCGCCTACCCAGGACATCCAATTGCTTGGATTCCAGGTCCGGTGGCTGTGTGCTCAAATGCTGAGGTCTCCGAGACCGGTCATGCGAGGCAGTGATGACCAGGGAGTCAGCCAGAGGATGTTTTGCCAGATACTGGTCCTCCCTAGGGGCCTTGTATAGGCAGTCAGCCTTCTTCAGCACTGCTGGAGTGGAATGTGGATGTTTCCAGGCAGCTCTGGTGACGTCTGCAAAGGTATCCACCAAAGGTCGCACTACCACAGGCTTCGGGTCTTTCTGCCGAAGGTAGCGGGCAAGGCGTGGTCTCTCGGGGGTCAAGCTCTTCAGCATCACACCCCATATTCTCCTGGATGTACCTCATGATCTCCACAAAGGAGGGATCATCCGGAGGAGACCTAGGCAGGTCGTGTGGGTCCGGAGAGGGAATGCTGATGGGAAAAGGAGATCTGGAGTGCCCTGAGGTGTCAGATCTAGAATCCCCTCCAAACGGTGTGTACCGGCGTCGTCTGGATCTCTTGGGAATGGGTGACCCAGAGGTGGATCTGGAGAGAGGTCTTCTCCTCTCTGAGAATCTGCCCCAAGAAGGTGGTGTTTGCTCCTTGGGGGTAGGTGACCATCCTACAGGCCCCCTAGGTGGACGAGGGGGCGTAGGCGGTGAAGGAGTGGGAGGAGGCGGAGTCGTCGGAGGACGTGTGGCGACCACATCCTTTCTGATGGTGTCGCACCAGAAGGTAAAGAGCTCCTTTACCTCTGCCAAATTCATGCCCGACTACGGACCTGGCGCCGGTTGCCTGTCGTCGGGTTCGGACGTCGGGTCCCACGCTCCGGGGAAGGTTCCCGTGGGAGCCTGGCATCTCTGGTGTCGCCCGTCTGGTCCTCGGGCTGTGTAGTATCCTCCTCCAATGAGACCTTCTGACCGGCGTCCGCCGGCGACAGTGGTGCGGTCCCCTGGCCGACGTCCTCGAAGGTGAGTGCCTGGCCGGCGACGGGTGTTTTGGTGTCGCCGGCTCCTGGGAGCACCGGTGATGCTTGACCAACATTGGGTGGGCCGACGTCGGGTCCGATGTCCGTTTGAGGGATGTCAGGTCCTTGGTCTTGCGAGGAACTGGATCCGACCCACGCGGATGCTGGTAAACTGACCTGGCGTCGGAGTCCCGCCGGTGGGAAGAAGATTTGTGGCTCTCCCCAGACTTCGATGAGGCCTTAGATGGAGTGGAAGAGGCCGACGGCCTGGAAGTCTTCACAGGCTGTAAAGAAGAGGGACCGCTGGATGATCTGACCTGAACCGGGGGAGGCTGAGACCGAGCCCTGGAAGGTGAGCGGTCCGATCGCGAGCCGGAGCTTCGGGAGTCCGAGGCCCTTGCAGGGGACCTGGGCCTTTCCTTTTCCCAGTGTTTGTCCCGGTGCTTGTTGGTTTTACCCGACGACCCCCCCCCCCCGAGGAAGGTTCCTTATCCATGGTTTTCAGTTTCTCCTCTAAGAGAAACCCTTGAAGGGCCTTATGGCGGCGGATCCTGGTGCGACTGTTGAAGCCCTAGCAGAAGGCACAGGCCTAGGCAGCGCACACAGGCCGAATGAGGATCCTTGAAGGGGATCTGTTTGCCGCAGGCACACTTCGATTGGTGACCCTCAAGAGAAGTGGTTGGCCAGGACATCAGTTGAATGAAGAAGACAAATTCGTCGTAGTTCTATAGGTCGTCACATGCTAGAAAAGAGACTGAGAGGCCGATGCTGGCGATGTCGACGGCGGGAAAAGAACTGGGGATTATGGGGGGACCGCCTCCTTATGTACTACGCCTGACGTCGGGGGTGGGACCGACGTCGGAGGTGGTCCCCGCTGAAGACTGCTAGCTAGAAAATTTCCATGGGGTCCTGGCACCTGACGGCTTCAGTCCTAATGGTGTAACCTGCTGCAAGAGCTGTATCTCGAAGTAAGATCTGAATAATACATATATAGAAGTCAGTTGTTATACATATCTAGGTGTCCAATTACATAATAAACAAATATGAAAACCCCATGTGGTAGAAAATAAAAAAAAAAAAAAACAGGGAAGACACATAGTGCTGGCTATAAACAAGTTTGCAAAGCAATATATTAATAACTCGGGTGCAACCCTATTGGAAATATTTTAAACAAAGGTAGAATCAACTATGATATATGCATCGGAAGTTTGGGGAAAACAAAAAGAAATAAATATGTTGGAACCAATCCAAAACCTGTACATTAGACTAACACTAAACCTCCCACAATTTATTATAGCAGAATTTGGGAGGGCAGAAATGGGGATCCTGTACATAAAGGCAAAAGTGTTGAGTCATCAGGTCAAATTTCTTATAAAAATGCACCAAAATAGAGAATTGAATCAAATTCTGTATAACTGCTGGAAGGATAGTAAAATATGGGCAGTAAATGGAAACACGCAGTTCAAAAACTGGACAAGGACAAAGGAGTTAGACAGTTTGCTTAGGAAAATTGGTTTACCTACTTTTGTACAATTGGATACAGCAGAGAAAATTAGTAATACATGTTTTTTATTTATTTTTAATTTATTCATTTGATTATTGAGTGGGTGCTCTGATCCCAGGGACTGTTTTCAGGCATGACCCGGGCCACTGAGATGGCATATCTGACAACAAGGCACAGGTTAGTTGGAATCACAGAAGAGAAAGAAAAAAAATAAAATGATCACAAGTTTACAATACCAAGTGGGAGAGAGAATCCAGTAGCAAATTGGCAGACACAGATAAGATACTAAAAAGAGTATATGATACAGCTAAACAGCATGATCTTGAGCACAGTTCATCTTCAACTAATTTTAGAAATTATAGGAAAATAAAAAATATACATACAAGACAAGAATATTTAGTAAAATACAAAAATAATATTCATTATAAAACAGTAGCAAATTGGAGATTTGATGTTATATGGAGCTTTCCACTGGATTCATGGAATGGGCTGTCTTTAATGCAGAGACAGAGCGTAAGAGCAAATGCTCAGGAAAGTGGTCAACAAGTTATATTCTACTAGACTGTGAAGATTTTGTAAGGCTAAAGGAAAAGTGGCTTCTGCCCCTTCTGTTAAAGCTAGGAAATATAAACAGGGAAGAAAAATTAAAATTTCTACGTAATACCAAGGATACAGTCATAATGTAAAGTGTAGCAAGATTTGCGAAAGCATCTATTACATTGTTAAAAATTTGAATGCACTTTATATCTTTTCTCCTGTCATAAATTATGTATGCTGCATTTATTCTTTTTTAATCCTGTAGTTTATATGTGTTATTGTGTTTTTGTGATACACCTTGAATAAACTTGACTTGGTTATTTAGTTAGTTTTTAAAGTCCTTTCCCCATTAACAATGTGGAGCGATACAGAAATCCAATACATTTTTCTCCGGTTATAACAAGAGAGAAACTTGGTGTATAGTGGACACTGAACTGTTTATGGGCATTTCTAGTGCTTTGAGTGAGGAAGACCACAGACATGTTGGGAAGAGTTGACAAGTGTAGAATTAAGATGGGGAGCTAAACAAATTTAATTTCTTACAAAATAATTTTCCAGAAACTGTACAAACTTTGTTTTAGTTAATTAAATATTTGAAAGGAAAAGATGTTACATTTCAATGAAACACATTAACAATTACCTTTAGTATTGCTGTACTGGAAATCCACCTGGAAGAGACTGCCAGTGGAAGTGGTGGAGGCGAAAACAGTAGGAACTTCAAGCATGCATAGGACTGACATAGGGGAAATATTAGGAAATGGGCAGGGAGGAGGGACAGTTGCAGGAAACCAGTTAGGGTCTGTAGAGACAGACTAGGAAGGGACCATCTTGGGAGACTGGGTGAGCCAAGCAGTCCTTTTCTGCTGACAAATTATTTGCTTCTGTGTTTCACAGCCAGCATCTAGATGTATTTTCTTTGTACCTTCAGCAGTAAACCTCTGTACAAGAAGTCATTTTCCCAGACAGTAAAATGCCTTAAAAACACACACACATAATACAGAAACATATTTGCTAGTCAGGATTTTGAGTGATCTCCTGTTTTACATTAGATTCTCCTTCACTGTGAGCCCCTGCTCACACACAGACACAACACTTCATATCTGAGCCTCTACATAAAACAGACTTTGGCGATAATAGAGAAAAGATGGATGCACAGATACGTCCATCACGGCAGACTCACACTGTACTACTTCCACTGTCTCTGTATTACTATCGTGTTATATCGTGTTTTATTGTCTTTCTGCTACCTGAATATTATAGGGTTTGAACAGTTTCCAGTGGATTAGTCTAGCTTCATTATTGTCTCTTTACATTTACAGGCTTTTTGATACGCGTACCTCATATAGATCCACTTGTCAGGAAATGCCTTCTAACTCAGTACCACAGAACCTACAACCGAGTCTCCCATGTGACTGCTCATGTGTCTAGTAAGAGATGATTTACATGTGAAACTCTTCACACAACTTGCACATTTAAAAGGTTTCTCTCCTGTGTGCACCCTCTGATGGCAAGTGAGTTGATACTTCTGTATAAAACCCTTCCCACAGTCAGTGCATTTAAAAGGTCTCTCTCCTGTGTGCACCCTCAGGTGGCAAGTGAGTTGATGCTTCTGTGTAAAACTCTTCCCACAGTGAGAACATTTAAAAGATTTCTCTCCCGTGTGTACCATCTGATGGTCTGAGAATGCTTTTTGCCATCTAAAACTCTTCCCACAATCAGTACATTTAAATGGTTTCTCTCCTGTGTGTGTCCTCTGATGGTCTACCAGCACATGCTTCCATGTAAAACTCTTACCGCAATCAGTACATTTAAAAGGTTTCTCTCCTGTGTGTTCTCTCTGATGGGCTAACAGCATGTACTTCCACCGAAAACTCTGTCCACAGTCAGTGCATGTAAAAGGATTCTCTCCTGTGTGTACTCTCTGATGGGCTGCGTGTTGCTCCTTCCTTGTAAAACTCTTCCCACATTCAGTACATTTAAAAGGTTTTTTCCCTGTATGTACCCACTGATGGGCTAATAGTAAGTACTTCATTCTAAAGACTTTCCCACAATCAGTACATTTAAAAGGTTTCTCTCCTGTGTGTGTCTTCTGATGATCTAACAGCCCATGCTTCAATGTGAAACTCTTTCCACAATCAGTACATTTAAAAGGTTTCTCTCCAGTGTGTACCCTCTGATGGTATGAGAGTGCATTCTGCCATCTAAAATTCTTCCCACAATCAGTACATTTAAAAGGTTTCTCTCCCGTGTGTATCCTTTGATGGGCTACTAGCTTGGACTTCCATCTAAAACATTTCCCACAATCGGTACATTTAAAAGGTTTCTCTGCCTTGTGTAGCCACTGATGGTCTAATAGCCTGTGCTTCAATCTGAAATTCTTCCCACAGTTCATACATTTAAAAGGTTTCTCTCCTGTGTGTAAGCTTTGATGGTCTAATAGCATTTGTTTCATTCTGAAAGTTTTGCCACAATCAGTACATTTCAAAGGTTTCACCCCAGTATGTATTTTCTGATGGTTTAATAGTTGCTTTCTCTGTATAAAACTCTTCCCACAATCAGTACATTTAAAAGGATTCTTTCCTGTCTGTATAGTGTGAATTTTCTGATGCTTAGCAAGACATGAGATACTTGTGAAACACTTCCCACAATCGCCACAGTTAAATGGTGTGCTATCATTTTGTATCCAAAGATGGCTCAAGTTTAACCTGTGATGGTCCAGTAGTTGTCCATTCCATCTAAACAGGTTCCTCGAGTCTAAACATTTGAAAGGCTTCAGTTTCAGTCTGATGTGAATCTTCCTATGTTTAGTAAGTTTTAATTTATATGGGAAATGCCTACCGCAATCAGTACATCTAAAAGGCTTCTGTTTTGCCTGGATCTGCCTACATGATGAGAAATTTCCCCGTTGTGCAAAACTCTTCCCATGGATGGTAGACTGAAAAGACTTTTGTGTTCTATGACACCTCTTTATACTGTGAATCTGCTGATGTTTTCCAAAGTTGTGTTTAATAAATTTTAGTTGATCTGGAAACTCCTTTCCACACTCAGTACATTTTAAACTCCTCTCTCCTGTGAGGCTCTGATGGTGTGTAGAAAGTTCTGATTGTTGCTCTATCTCACAAGCCACAGATTTTGGGTCTGGAAAAAGAGATGGTTCATTACTTATATTGAATATAGTTAATTCATGTGAAGCAAGACAAAGATAACATACAGATTCTCATTTTCACTTATAACCTGGGTGACAGAGTATAGGTGAAAGGTACGCACCAGCATAAACTACAAAAAAACAATGATATTAAATACAGTACAGAAAATCTTACTTATAAATATTCTGCACAGAAAGCACAGTTACATACGGTTACTAACCATAACAGCAGATCTTTGAGAGGATCTCTTACAGCAGGCCACACCTATGGAACTATAGCTGCCAGACACTAGGACCAGACAGAACCTTTTCTAGCTAGCAGTCTACAAGGTGACTGCCACTCTGGGGGCCGCCCACTCTGACATCATATAGTGGCCTATCCTGTAAGAGTTGGCGGCACCCGTGCCCTCCTTCATTCTCCCACCAGAGACCATAAGCCACCTAGTCCCAGCTGAGGGAACCAAGGAGGAACCGAAGATTCCCAGCAAAAAGAAAACAATGGAGAAAGAGGAACAGACACAGAAGGACCCCCCCCAGGCCCAGGTGGAAGGAGGAAGGGGATGGCATGGCCTGCTACAAAAGATCCTCTCGAAGATCTACTGTTACGATAAGTTCTTACATAACTGTATTATCTTACTTCAAGGGTCTCTGTTGCAGCAGGCCACACCTATGGAATGAGTCCAAAGCAGTTCCATCATGAGACAGCACAGTCTGGGTGGAGGAACCCTTGAGCCTAAGAAAGCAGGCCCTGGAGGACAACTAGTCATCTTTTCACCTGCTGTTCCTACTGTGTAACATCTGAAAACGCCAGGTACTGTGTTGTTTTATGACTGGGACTGCTGCTGATATTTTCTGCTCTGCCTGAAAGAACTGGCTGTCTCCCGGTGTGCTACCCCGGTACCGAGAGGGAGGAGTGACGCTTCTAGTGCGTCAGAGCAAAGGAGGAGGGGCAGAGAGTTCAAAAGAACGCACTGCATACCGCACAGTAGTAGTCATCTTTTCACCTGCTGTTTCTACTGTGTAACATCTGAAAGCGCCAGGTACTGTGTTGTTTTATGACTGGGACTGCTGATATTTCCTGCTGCCTGAAAAGAACTGGCTGTCTCGGTGTGCTACCCGGTACGAGAGAGGAGGAGGTGGCGCCTCTAGCGCATCAGAGCAAAGGAGGAGGGCGAGGAGTTCAAAGAACAGCCACACACTGCAGTAGTAATCTTTTCACCTGCTGTTTCTACTGTGTAACATCTGAAAATGCCAGGTACTGTGTTGTTTTATGACTGGGACTGCTGCTGATATTTTCTGCTCTGCCTGAAAGAACTAGCTGTCTCGGTGTGCTACCAGTACCGAGAGGAGGGTGGCACTCTAGCAGCGTCAGAGCAAGGAGGAGGGGCAGAGAGTTCAGATGACGCGCATACTGCACAGTAGTAGTCATCTTTTCACCTGCTGTTTCTACTGTGTAACATCTGAAAACGCCAGGTACTGTGTTGTTTATGACTGGGACTGCTGCTGATATTTTCTGCTCTGCCTGAAAGAACTGGCCATCTCCCAGTGTGCTACCCGGTACCGAGAGGGAGGAGTGACACCTCTATGCGTCAAGCAAAGGGAGGAGGGCAGAGGTTCAAAAGAACGCAACATACTCTTGTGGCCTTAGTTAGCGTGAGCGCCACTTGGGAGAGAAAAGCACTGCTTGTATTGTGTTTAGTGTAAGGCTCAAACATATTATTTACTGTGTTTTTGGAGCATATATTTATGAATGTTGCTTGAAATGCAGTATTTTGTAGTCTAGCTTTATAGTGTTAGTGGATGAGGTTTAATATACTGTAGGTGAAACCGAAACTTCTGATTGTATATCAAGTTAATATATTGCTATTTTAGGCATCTTTTTAAATTGTGTGAACTCTTTAGAAATAGCTCTCCTTATTACTCGAAGCTGTAGTCTTTATTATCTAAACCTGATTTATAGTACTGATAAGAGATGGCTCCTTTTGCACTTATGCTTGGAATGATATTCTTGGCCTTCTCAGATAAACAAAGTTTGAAATTTCAATCAGATTCAGAGATTAGGACATGTTCTTTTTTATCTCTATGTCAAAATTATATTTTTCTATGGAAGGAGCTGGTAGGAAAAATAAATTCCATACTTTTTGGAACTTAGGTAGGATTAAATGTAGTGTACATAATTTAGGCCAGAATATCACATTTCCTAAGGCCAGTAGGGGATTGATATCCCTTCTTATTCTTGCACTAGCTAGTGGGGATATTGAACTGAACCCTGGCCCTGAATTTCAGACTAATATTATTAAAATAGCTCATGACAATGCTAGGAGTTTTGCTGGAAAACAGTCTATTATTGATCTTTGGGTATCTGAGAATGCCTATGATATTATAGGAATTACGGAGACCTGGTTATCAAAAAAGCATCCAGATTCTGAATTTCAAAAGGAAAATTACGATCTTTATAGATATGATAGGTCTTCTAGGGGAGGTGGAGTTGTACTTTACATCAGAAGTAATTTGGGCCAAGTAGAGTCACTTTTTTCAGGCAATATTGAGGGTATTGAGATATTATTGGTTTATATGACTAGAATAAAAATGTGTGTTGGGGTAGTATACTCTCATTCAAAAATAAAGATGTCAGCTTTTGAGCTTTTAGCTTTAAGATTAGATCTGTTGATTGGGCAAAGGGATGTTCTCCTGATCAGGGATTTTAACGCAGCATGGGGAGCAGAAAGAGGTCTTAAATTACAATCTGAATTTTTGGCGTTAGGCCTTACTCAAGTTGTAAATATCCCTACACATAGAAGCACATACACTAGTGCAGGAAATATTTTGGACTTGATTTTTATTTCAAATGGTATTCACTTATTGGACTATAAAGTGGGCTCTCCAAATTTAGGAGATCATTGTTACCTTGAGTGTACAGTAATATCAATCAAGATTATGAAATTCCTGATATTGCAAATTGTCGATATGTTAGAGATTTTAAAAATTTTAATAAATCTGTTTTCCAGATTCAGATGGGAAAAGTAAATTGGGCTCGTATAGACTTGATTCCAGAAGTAGATATGGCAGTCAGAGAATTCACAAAGATTTATCTAGAAGTATGTGATAAAAATGCTCCTTTTAAAAAATCTAGAGAAAGACAAACATAACCCTTGGGTAAATGAAAAAATGTAAAAAATAAATAAGATGGAAAGATAGGATATGGAAAAAGGCAAATCGATCTTTAAAAGTAGAAGATTGGGAGTTGTTTAAGAGGACCAGGAATAAAAGTAAAAGTTTGATAAGGAAAGCAAGGAAAAATTATTACAAAAACAAAGTGAATCAAACTAAAAATCCAGCTCAATACTGGAATTTAATTAAGGATATGGAGGGTAGGGAAGGGAAACATCTGAAAATAATTCTTAAGAATGAAATGGGAGAGGAGTTGTCTACAACACATGCAGTAAATAATTTGAATCAGTAGTTTTGTTGTCTCTCAGATATAAAAATAGAACAAGCTGATTGTAATCAGAATTTTGATTTCCAACAGATTAGATCCCTGGAGACACAACACAGAGAGAGCGTACCATGTTTCTATTTTCGAGCAATTAAAATTGGTGAAGTTAAGAAGCAAATAAGACAGTTAAATTCACGGAAAGCAATAGGGATGGATAGAATAGAGACAACTTTTTTGAAAATTTCAGTGCAGCAAATAAGTCCAACATTGACGAAAATTTTTAATTTCAGTCTTCAGTAAAAAAGCTATCCAGATTTTTGGAAAAATTCAAAAATTGTTCCTGTCTTCAAGGGAGGAGACAGAAATAATCAATCAAATTATCGACCGATAGCTTTATTGTCTATTGTTTCGAAGGTCTTTGAACACCTGGTCTGTGCCCAGTTATATGAATATCTGGAGAAGTATAAACTTTTGGCTGATTGTCAGGCGGGCTTTAGGCGGGGGAGGTTGACGGGCACTGCCCTGATGGATTTCCTTGACTCTGTGGCAAGTGGCCTCGAGGCTCGGAGTCTGTTAGGCGGTGTTCGCCAACCTCCTCAAGGCCTTCGATTTATTGACTTTAATATATTAATGAAAAAGGTTGGCTCAGATGGGTATATCAGAACCTGTTCAGGCATGGATATTATCATATTTAACTGAGCGTACACAACAGGTATACATAGATGGAATAATGTCAGATAAAGAGGGTACCTTAGGGAGTTCCCCAGGGTTCAATCCTGGGTCCCCTATTATTTTTGATCTATAAACTCCTTCCATCATGTATCCAAAATAGTAAGATTTATTTGTATGCTGATGATATGGCCCTTATAGGAAAGCAAAAACTTGTATGATTTACAAAAATGTTGCAATTTGATTTGATATTTTACAAAATTGGTTAATTCAATCAAAATGGTCCTTAGTACTAAGAAACTCAGGTAATGCTTTTCCATACAAAAATAAATTGCCATCAGACATTAAATATTTTTCTTCAAGGGTTTAATGTTAGAACAAGTTTGGGTATATAAGTATTTGGGAGTTTATATGGATAGTTCTCTTACTTTTTCCTCTCATATTACAAATATAACTAAAAAAGTTAATTCTAGACTGGGTGTGTTAAGAAGGAAAACATCTATATTACCAAGAGAGACAAGAAATAGAGTGGCTGTACAACTACTCTTACCAACATTAGAATATGGTAGTCTAATATATCAGTTTGCCCCCCAAATATTTATTAAATAGTCTAGATAAAACATATCATAGAATAGCAAGATATGTAATGAAATGCCCATATAATACCCATCACTGTAATTTACTTCAAGATCTTGGTTGGGATTCCCTCGCAATTTGTCGGAAAACACTTGTAGGGTATAAAGCTTTTTGTGAATATGGGGGGGAAGGTTAAACATGATTCGATCTCTCTTGGTGTCCCCATTTCTGATAGATATAATCTAAGGCATTTAAAGCATAGATGTCAAAAGGTTCCCTTAGAATTAAATGGTTACAGTAAAATGCAACAACATTTTTATTTGCCGAAAATATGGAACGAAATAGATTCAGATATTAGAATAATTGATAGCTTTAACAAATTTAAGTATTCCCTGAATAGTATTTGGAGAGATAGATGTGTTTATTTTGGTGTTTCCTAGGTTATACAACATTTTTTCTATTCATCTCTCTCTTCTCTTTTGTGTCTCTGTTTCCTAAATGACAACATTGAAAATGAAAATTTCCCTTATATCTTATTAGATATTTAATCTTCTGATTTGTCTGGATAGTCCATACTTAAAGAATGATGAAATTTGTTGAATTTCTCTGATATTTGAGTATATATGTATGTTTTATAGGTAGTGGAATTGTCTGTTTAAATATGTAAGATTTGTTCCTGTAATGTAATATTACATGATGTCTTGTTCTTGAAACCGTATGCTTAAAACAGGACAACTTTGACAAACAGGGCCTCAGGTCCTAAAGTTATTATCCTGTTAAAAAATAAAAGTTTTATTATCATCATTATCAAGCTGGCCTTACACCTAGAGGCAATGTCCAGAATGTAGTGCTTGGTAATGCTGTGGACAGAACTCCAAGTAGCAGCAGCACAGATCTCTGCAGTTGACACATTCCTGAAATAGGCAACAGAAGTGGCCATAAACAACGCCAAAAGATCCTTGTCATACTTCCTGTAGCAGTAAGTGATTCAGTTGGCCAACCATTTGGACAAGCACTGTTTTGAAACAGGGACACCCTCTTTCTCAGAGGTGAAAAAGACAAACAACCGAGAGGACTTCCTACAGCCTTCTTATGGTATGTGTAGTAATGCAGAATTCTATGCACATCTAAAGTGTGGAGCAATGCTTCACCTGGATTGGCATGCTCTGGGTAATAAACAGGAGGGTGGATGGATTGATTTAAAGTAAACTCAGACACCTTAGGAAGAAACTTAGGGTTAGTATGCAAAGACACCCTTTCTTTGTGGAAAATCAAATAAGGCTGCTCACACATGAGCACATGTAGCTCTGAAATTCTTTGAGCAGAAGTAACAGCAACTAAAAAGAACACTTTCCATGACAGAAAGCGTAGCTTATATGTCACGGCCAGCTCAAAAGGAGCCAAAGTAAGTTTTTCTAACATAAAATTCAAGTCCCAAGGCGGGACTGGACTGAGGATAGGAGGCTTTGAGTGAAGACTGAATCTCAGGAAAGTACAGGACACTGCCAGTTGTGCCACCGTATGGCCATCAGTTGGCACATGGAAGGCAGAGATGACAGACATGTGCACCTTAAGAGGGGAGCACTTCAGGCCAGAGTCTGAAAGTGACAGTAAGTATTCCAGAATCTGATTCACTGAACAGGTGAAGGGGTCCAGCTGACATGAAGCAGCCTACAGCAAAAAACGGTTCCACTTTATTGAATAAGTGGCTCTCGTGGATGGCTTCTTGGCCGCCACCAGGACATCAGCCACCCTGAACTGAGCCATGGCTATGTCCTCAGGAGCTAGGCATGAAGATGCATGGATCTGAGGTCCGTATGGACCAGGGTGCCCTGGTTCTGGAAGAGCAAGCTGGTGCACAGAGGAAGGGGTACTGGAGGTTCCACTGTCAGTTGTTGCAGAAAACGGAATAATTTCTGATGAGGCCAGAAGGGGTCAATGAGAATCATTGTGGTCCCTTCCATCTGAAACTTGATCAGAACCCTCTCAAGCAGGGAGAAGAAAGGAAATACATACAGAAACCTCCTTTTCCAGGAGAGGGGCAACAGATCTCACCAGAAAACTCCAGCTCTGGATTGAATGAGCAAAAAAGCAGCAGTTTTGCGTTGAGTGGGGACGCAAAAAGGTCCAACTCTGGACTACCCCACCTGTCAAACAGGTCTTCTACTACTAAGGTCAGCAGCTCCCACTCATGTGTCTTTGACTGCGACCGGCTTAGTGTGACCGCCAGGACATGCTGGATGCCTGGAACATGGACGGCCGTCGATCTGAGACCATGATACAGAGCCTAATATCCGACCCTCACTGCTTCTCGGCAGAGGGGGTACGGGTGAGTGCCCCCCTGCTTGTTGATGTAGTGAACTACACTGATACTGTCCATCTGCACTAGCAGAAGACCTAGGTATAGCAGCGTCTGGAAGGCCTGCAAGGCATAAAGAATGGCCCGCATCTCCAGGACATTTATGTGGATAGAGGACTCCAGCTGGAACCACGTCCCTGGTGTCTGGTGGGGCCCTAGATGAGCCCCTACCTCATAGCATCTGTTGTGAGAATCTGCTGAGGGAAAGGAATGAGGAAAGGAACCCCTCATAACAGGTTGCTGGGTTCCACCCACCAAGCCAGAACCTTTTTCACCAGAGAGGAGACCAGGACCGGTTGTTCCAGATTGTCAGGACACTGGTCCCACTGGACCCTCAGTTTCCATTGGGGAATTCTCATGTGCAATCTGGCTAAAGGCACAGTGACTGTGGCTGCAGCCATCAGGCCCAAGAGTCAGAGGAAGGTTCCGACTGAGACATAGCGCCTGTTGTACAGCAGGCGGGCTTGAGTTATAAGGCAATCTTCCCGGTCCTGGGGCAGGAAGACCATGCCCTGAGAGGTATCCAGGACTACCCCTATGTACTTAAGGTGCTAACAGTGGGTCAGAATTGACTTGGGCAGGTTGAACGTAATGCCCAGATCCTGGAGTAGCCGGATAGTATGTTTCAGTGTTTGTAACAGTCGCTCCCTGGATTGAGCTTTGAAAAGCCAGTCGTACAGGTAGGGAAAGACAGAGTCCTTGCCACTTGAGGGCAGCTGCTACCACTGCCAAGCATCCGGTAAACACCTGAGGGGCCGAGGACAAGCCAAAGGGCAAGGCCCAGAAATGACAGTGTGCCCCCTGGAAATGGAACCTTAGGTACTGTCCGAGGAAGTCATGTTCCTGGATATGCAGGTAGGCATCCTTCATGTCAAGGGAGCAAATTCAGTCTTCTTGGTGCAGAAGGGGCAGCAGACCCTGAAGTGTCACCATTTGGAATTTTTTGTACTGAATGAACAAGTATAGCTCCCAGAGGTCTAGAATTGGCCTGAGATCCCCTGTACATCTGGTGACCAGGAAGAATGAAGAGAACCCTCTGCCCTGTTGGGTCTCTGCGACAGGTTCAATGGCCCTTTTGCTTAGCAGAGAATGGATTTCATCCCAGAGCACCAGAATGTGGTTAAGAGGACAGAACTGGGTGGGGGGGGTTCTGGAGGGCGCTCCAGAAGTTTCAGAGTGTGGCCACTTTCTATTAGCTGCAATATCTAGGCATCTATGGTACTCTCCCTCCACTTGTCCAAGTGCAGGGAGAAATGATCCCCTATAACCACCTTCTGCTTTATAGGAGGGGCGGGATGGGCAAGAAGTCAGGTCCAACTGGCAGCCGCACCACAGCCACTGTTTTTTTTTTCCTGTGGTAGAGGAAAGGGTTGGCAAGGCAGGGGTGATCCAGCGCTTACTCTGTAGCTTTATAAGTCTTGCGTCTAAGGGTAGACCACTGAAAGGGCACTTACTGACCACTTTTGGGATGGTTGGTGTGGTACATACAGCGGTCCGACCACAACGTGCGACCAGAGGCTTGCAGTTGTGACGGTTATGTCCTGTACATCTGCCCCAAACAGTTTGAAGCCTCTAAAGGGGCAATCAGGATGTACAATTCAACATACTGGGCAAAGCCTGATACACTCAGCCAAGACCATCTTCGCATGCCTTGGCCACCCTGGCTGAGGCATCTACGGTATCGTAGGCAGCCCTAAGAAGGTGTGTGCCGATGTTAGGACCCGCTTCGAGAGACTGCAGCATCTGTTGTTTTAGGGCATCCTCTGGGAGGGCTTGGGCAGTTTCAAGGACCTGGTCCCAGAGCTGGTTTTGATACTGGAACATATAGGTAATGTAGTTCAACACCCTGATGGTCAGCGTGTCAGATGCAAAGGTTCTCTTGCCAATGTGATCCAGCCTCCTGGACAACTTATCTGGGGGCAAGGAACTGAGACGTTTTGGCCTCTTGGTGCAGTCGTAGGCAGCACTGATGACCACCGAATCTGCTTGAGGCTGGTCAGTGAAGAAAGCCCTTCTTCTGGAGCCTGATATAATTTGTCTTCCTTCCTTGGCATGTCTGGAATCAAATTTGTCCAGTGTCAGGTGGCCATGGTGGCATCCACAAAGGGGTTCAATCAAGGGAGGGATGATCAAATAAGTGGTCAGTAGACACCGAGTGGGATCTTGCTCCTCGGTGTCGAGGCCCTTGGCCAATTGTAACTGCCTCATAACCAAGATAAAAGAGGGGTCGTCCAGGGCAGACCATGGGATATAACGTGAGGTCTCCTTGCCAGATGAGACCATGGAGGAGAAGGAGCTGAAGGAAAGGCTCCTCCGTCGTCGCCATTGTCATCCTCATCTGGAGGAATGAGGCCTGGGTGACAACCGTGCTGATCCCCCCCTCCGAGACCTGAGGGGTGGAATGAGGGTCCTGGGTCCCGAGGTGTGGGCTGCGGCTCTACTGGAGAAGCAGGGGGCCACTGTAGGGACAAGCCATGGGGAGGAGCAAGCTTAGCCTGCATAAAGTCCCAAAAGGCAGTAAGCATGGAGTAAAAGTCCACTGCTATTGGCACTGGTCCAACCAGCTTTGGCTGAGGGAACCCCACGGTTGGTGCTGAGGTTGGCACCGAGGAGGGCGGACAAACAGGCTGGGGCCCATGGAATGCTCCTCGGCATGAGTTGGAGAAGGTGACAGAGACTGAGGCTTGGGAAGGGAGGATCTAGGAGAGGGTAGAGACTCCAGGCCTGAAGCAATGGGCAAAGAAATGGCCATGGTCAGTCACCAGGGGGGGAGGGTAAGGCTGTGTCCTGGCGACTGCCAATGCTAAGCCCATTGATGATGAGCCAGCTGAGCCCACTGAAACCAAGGGCTTGAAAAGCAGGGGCCTAGCTATTGGTGGTGCACCAGAGCCCCTGGAACCACCGCCCACCACCGAAAGATTGGTGGGGGGAGCTGCCAATGATAGCCCTGCAGGAGAATCAACATGCAAAGCAGAGGGAGCCGCCCCCCGACTAAGAGGATGGCCCCACCGCGGTTAACGTACGGAGCTGTGACTGGGATTGAGACAAGGAGGACTGTCTGTTCTCCTTGGGACTTGTCTCAATTCTGGTGCTTCCCTGTCAACCTATGCTGGGCCTTGGAGGGTTGTGAGCCTGAGAACATTGCAGGGGAAGTGGAGGAACTTCCGGCATGAAGCTCCTCCATCTGGGTGACCTTCTGCTTCAGCAGAAAAGTTTCAAGGGTCTGCACTCGGCACTTCCTGGCAGCCTGGTAGAAGCTGCCAGCAGATCATGCAAGCCTGGGCATCATGCTCTGGGCCTAGGCAGCAGATGCAAGCCTTGTGGTCATCCTTCTCAGGGATCTTCTACCCGCAGGCACACTTTTTGAAGAGGTTCCCGGAGGTAGAGCTCGTCATAAAACAGAGAGGAAAAATCACTTTATTGCTAAAGTGATGCACACTAGGGAGAGAAAATAAAAAATAAAAGTTCAATGAACTTTCTCTGTGAAATGGCAGTCGATTGAAGCTGGCGGATCTCTGTGAAGTCTGATGTGCGATGGCTGATGGAGGGAAAACAACTAAGGAGGGTGTAGGGGCCACACAGCCACTCTTGAGGACCGACCTTTTCTTATATCTGTTGCAACAGTTCTTCTATTTCTTAGCCTTATCTAGTCTTTACAATTTCTAGTCCATAAGGTTGGCCACCTATGGGTACCCCCTACGCTTTCTTGACTATGCTATAGTGTCCTCTTTAATTTTCCTTTTCCCTCTCAGGTCCTCGTACAGGGAGGTTATTGTGGTGACTTCCGAGCTGATATAAAACAGGCTGTGTTCCTCGTTGTTGGATTTAGTATGCAATGGCACTATGTCATAAAACACTTTAATGTACATACCTTATGTGTATAAAACCTGTAAATGTTGAAAATATCATGGCACTAGGTGTTTTTGATAAAGGTAAAAAGTACTTGGCGACTGTATATTATAGAAATTAAGTTAGTTGTGCTTTTTAAAATGCATGTAAATTGCTGTAAGTGGAACAAGTCTGAAATGCCATGGTGATTTACATATATCCCATGACGCTCTGCATCATGGAAGTATGTGTGATGTGTTTCTTTGAAATTTGGCTTATTGTCAATGCCCTTTGGGGTAACCCATGTTTCAGTGCTTCTGCACTGAGGTTTTTTGGTTTTAGCTTTTTTTTTTTTCATTTTATTTGAACCCCCACTACCCAAGCAAACAAGGCTGTATGGGGTGGAGTCCGAATCTCAACTGCTAAGTTAGATCAGAGATCAGTGTCAGTAGGTGCTGGCTAAGTACAGAAAAAGGACATACATAGTCTGTCGCTGCAAACTGATGTACTGAAGAAGGGATATGCTATTGCTTAAGATTATCTGCTGTATTTTGAATAAACATCACACAGAGATTGTGTGTTGAACTTGAAGTTCGGTGTCTAGCCCATCTGTTATCCCACAACCACTCCACAGATATGCAGACGATGGTGTATGACATTGGCGTGGGTGGCACCCTGGTAGACTGCTAGCTTGAAATGTTTCTGTGTGGTCCTAGTGCCTGGCGGCTATAGTTCCATAGGTGTGACCGGCAGCAACAGATACCCTCGAAGTAAGATCGGTTATTTTGTATATATAAAATATATGAAGTATAATATCCTTGCCCATGCTTGTGGGGGAAGGAGTGTCATCTGTAAACTGAATTACAGGTCTGAAAGAGTAAGTGCTGGACCTTTGCCTCCTGGGACCTTACAGTTCTGATCTCAGAGGCAGCTGCTTTAACCATTAGCTAAATGGAAAGTCCTGTTAGCTGGGCAGCTCGATTGTCACACTCCGCTCTAGTTCTTTGTATGTTGCAGTCTAAACGTTCACCACTAGATCCCACTCTGCCTTGTTGATTACAGATTCTGTATACCTCTAAACTTCATTTACTGGTACTCTGGTAAGTACACTAAGCACATTAAATGCCTATTTTTCAGGAACGACTCAGGAATTAGAGCAAAACCACAAGTATTACATAGCACTAACAAGTGACATATTCAGTACAATAACAGTTTTATATAATTGCAGTGTTCAATATACACTCCACATAAAACAGTTCAAATGAGCATAACACAACTCATGGATAGATACAGAAAGGTAGATTTGGCAGTACTTACGTAACACTGATTTACACTGCCAATGGGAATCCCAGCACCTGGTCAGGTGAGGCAGACAATACCAGAGCTATGGGCAGAGTAGGAGAAGACTACTTGACCCATTTTCATGAAGCAGCAGGACTCATGAACTAGGAGGGCATTTACTAGAGTGTAGTTTATAGGATGCGGTGGGAGGCCACAGCAAGAGAGAAAAGGAGGGTACCTGACCTGATCAATTTATCAGTAAAGCAGTGCTTGGAGGATGGGGAAAGTCAAACCAGGGAAGAGTAGGTGGTGAATGATGAGACAGAGGAGCCGCACCCAGCGCAAAGCAACACACATTGTTATAAGCAACACATTTTTGGCCAAGGTAGTCTTAGTGGAGCTGAAATAGATTGGGGCACTAGTTAAGGCTAGGCAGAAGGACACAATTAGCACCTGACAGATGAACTTTTGGGGTAAGGCTGGATCTCAACCTGAAAGCAAGGCCTAATTTAGCAGCTGACTGACTTACAGGTAGCTGTGAATTATAAGAAAATTCAAGAGTGTGGTCTAAGATAGCACGAAGATACTTCAAGTAGGAGACATTCTCAAGTAGGAAACCACCTAGGCCAGCAACGTAGAGACCGGGAGAAACAAGCAATTGCAGCTCCACTCACATGGAATCACAAAAGCAAATGCAACAGGCCGCATTCTCACTGTAAGGTACAAAAGACTGTTTATTAATTAAAAGGGTGCTGCCAAACACCACAGAAAAAGCAGCTGCAAAACTAAAACCCTGACCGGTTTTGTGCGTAGCACGTCATCAGGGGGTGTTACCTAAGGTGCAGTAATGAGCCATTTAAATAGCGAAATCACTTAAAGAGCAAGTACATCTCAATTTACATCATAATATAAATTCCAAGTGCCAAAACTTGATTTAGTGACAATTTAAGTAACAAATATTTCATATAACCAAAAGAAATGCACCAACAGTAACATACTTGAAAATATAACATTACATGACCACTGGCTTAAGAAACAGTTTAATACAATCTTCACATAACAATTTCTGAAGTGCTAATCATAGTTTAGGTAAGGTAGCGAAGCATTTCCTTCTGTAAATCTGTAAAAAAAAAAAAAAAAAGCACATATAGATAGAAGTAAGTTATATTAATAGCACTTAAAATAGTGATAAATAACCACTTTATGGGGTCACGTAAATGAGCATTCATCAATGCCCATATCTAATGCAGGGGAGCAATTCTATTTTGTCATTTAGACCAGGGGTTACAAGGCCTCCCAAAGTGAAAATCCAAAATGATTCTCTCTGGGCCAGCATATCATTTAAGTTGCCCCCTCTTGGGCCTAGCTGAACCTTTTCAATACCACAAAATCTAAAAACGTGCCTTCTTCTGTCATCGTTATACGGTTTACAGTGCTTCGAGAGAGCACTTCTTTCATCTTGATTAGCCACAGACCTAATGTGTTCACCCACCCTCTGCTTTAACATTCTTGTGGTCTTGCTCATAGAATGCTCCACAATCACAGTTGGTCAAATACATTACATTTTCTGTTACACAATTAATAAAATCCCTAACTCTGTATACTTTAGTACTATTACAAGTAGTAAAAGTCTTACACTTGATCATGTGGTTACAAAATTCACAATTGCCGCACATAAACATTCCTACGGGGAAAGGCATAGTCGTTTCCCCAACCTGTTCTTGTGCTGACAAAAAACTGTGTACTAGTTTGTCTTTTAAATTGTTTCCCTGCTTGTACACCATCCTGGGCTTGTACTTAGTTGTCATTTTCAACAGGAGGTCCGACTCCAAAATGTTCCAGTTACGCAGCAGTACATCTTGTACTGCTGTGGAATGCCTTGTATAAGTAGTAACTAAATTCATCCTTCCCCCATCTGAATTCTGACTAGGTGTTTTAGGCCCCAACAAACCTTTCCTAACAGTGTGACTAGCCTTCTGAAATGCATTCTCTACTAAACCAGTACCGTATCCTCTTTGTTTGAACCTGTTGCATGTCTCTCTTCCACATTTCTCAAATTCAGTCATTTTGCTGCAATTTCTACACACACATAATCATTGGGCATTTGGGATATTAACCACCATATGGTGTGGGTGGCAACTGGACGCCATAAGCAAGGAATTCCTGTCTGTATTCTTTCTATACAGGCTTGTTTGCAACAGACCATCCTCTTTCTTAGTAATCTGAATATCCAGAAAAGATACCGACATGGAATAACACTGTACCGGGAATCTTAAATTCTCATTATTGGACTCCAAATACCTTACAAAGTCGTCAAGCTCATCCTGTGTGCCATGCCACACCAAAAAAAAATCATCTATAAAATGACACCAGCAATCAATCATATGGTAATATGGATTGCTCTGGCTGTCATAGACAGTTGTTGTCTCCCAATGGCCCATACAGAGGTTGGCATAATTTGGCGCAAAGTTGTACCCATCGCCGTCCCTTTAGTTTGCAAGAACAATGATCCTTAAATAAACAATTCTTAGTTAACACACATTCAGCACATTGCAATAAAAAATGTCTCTTGTCATATTCCATGTGTGCATCCACGTCCAACCAATACTCTAGGAACTCAAGGACCCCCTGGTGTGGAATATTGGTACAGAGTGAGGATACATTCATAGATACCAGTAGCCAGTTTTGCTCCAACTGCATAGCATCAAGAATTTCAAAAATCTGCATAGTATCCCTAACGAAGGACCTCAAAGTTGGTACATATTTTTAATATGCAAATCCACATATCTGGACAAAGGCTCAATCAGTGAGCAAATGCCTGTAACAATGGATCATGCCGGGAGACTATGCAGATCCTTAGGAATCTTGGCAAAACATAAATGCATGCCCTAACCGGATGATGAACTGTCAAAAAGGTAGCCTCATCCTGTGTGATGATGCCCTCACACACTGATTCATGCAGAAAAAAAATCTATTTCTTTCTTGAATCTCAGAGTCAGAGCCCCAGTCAAATGACTATAAAACTCACTATATCCCAGCTGACGCTCTATCTCCTCAACATATTTCACTGTTGCCATGACAACAATAGAGCCCCCCCCCTTTATCTGCAGGTTTAACTGTCAGTTCAGAATTATTCTTGAGGCATTTTAAGGCCTCTGACTCATCTCTGCTAAGGTTTACAAAGTCAAGTTCCTTATCCTGTTTAAGGAGCAACCTAAACTGTTCCTCACAAGTTCTTTCAAAAATCCGCACAGAGTCACAATATGGGGGCATAAAGGTAGAAGGAGGTTTAAATGTTCTTACCTGAGAGACTGCCAGACCCGAGTCAAATAGCATAGATTTAATTTTTCAACTGTTCAGCAAACTCTGGATACAACCAAAATCCTCGTCAAACAATCAGGTCATCTGCACAGAGGAGGCAACTGCAGTGAACAATGGACTTCGGGAGGTCATTAATAAAAGAGAAGAAAAGAAGAGGTCCCAGTATAGACCCTTGGTAAGACTCCAGAGATTCTAGTTAGACTGGAGACCATATTTCCAATTTTGACCAGCTGAAAGTGATCCTTAAGGTTGGGGGGTGAGTGTTCGGGAGGTGGGTGGTGCTGTGGGGTCGGGGACTGGGAAGGAGCAGCAGCTGTGGCCTGAGAGTGTGGCAGGAGTCGCCTGAGTCGGGCAGCGTGGAACAGAGTGTGGCAGGAGCCACTCGAGTACAGCTGGGAAGCAGCGCTGCTACAGAGGAGGAGAGGCAGCACAGAAGCTGGTGAGAGTCGGGGAACAAAGGGATTTTGTCCTGCCCACCCTGCCTGGCCCGGCCCTCTATTAAATGGTTGAGGTGGGAGGAGCCAGAGTCACAGAGCAGCAAGGAGCCAAGGGCTGGTGAGCAACAGAAGGTGCCGCCTTCTAGGGGACGGAGCTAAATGCGATCTGGACTTGGGGACACTGGCTGAATGCAGATGGTGAGTCAGGTTGTTACTATTTTGTTTACAGGGGGTGAGGGAAAGAGTGTGACATCTTGAACTGTATTTTGGCATAGACACAGTATTTGTATTTGTAGGGTAAGTTAAATTTATAGGGTAAATCACTCTAGTGGAAAGGCATCTTAGGCAGGGTCTAGATGAGAAAAATAAAAAGTAGGACTGCATTCTTAACTTTGTCACTGTCCTGTAAGTTTATTTTTTATGGGGCAGGGTTAGTAAGATAGCACAACTAGTACTGGTAATTTTATTTTTATTGATAAGACCGTATTTGTTTGCATTGTTCTTTCCTGTTAGTTAAGTCTGCTTAAGCATGGGTACAATACTGAGCTGTAATGGATGCGGGGCAGCGGTTTGGATGAACATTCTGTGGAAGCCTGGAGGGTGTCCAATCTGCCATAGGCTGAGAAGGCTCGAGGAAGAGGTGAAGTGGCTTGGGAGGGAGTTGGAGAGGATGGAAGGGGGCTGCTGGAGCAAGTGGGTTACCCCCAGAGGGTAACATGAGGGCATCACAGGGGAGGAGCTTTGGGTCGAGGGAGGAGATGGGGAGGCAAACTGAACAGGAGTCTAGGCTCTGTAGGGTGGGCGGTGGTGATGGTGGTGAGGAGCCAACGTACAGCAAGTCAGTGGGGGTAGGTAACAGGTTTGCTGTCCTCGCGACATTGGTGGAAGAGGTGGGGTAACGGACCACCAGGAGGGAGGCAGGAGAGGGAATGGGGGGAAGGAACAAGGGATGGAAGTAATTTAGAGGAGGGAGTCAAGGGTAATGGGATGAGGGGAACAGCTGGAAGGATGGATGAAGGGAGTAGAGAGGATGAAGAAAGGAACAGAAAAGGGAAGGAGGATGGGAGAGGCAGAGAGGGAGGTTGGGAGGGCAGGGAGAGGGGAGACAGATCGGGGGTGGGGGGAAGGAGCAATAGAGGAGAAGGGCAGAGAAACAAAGGTGACGGACTCCAGAGATAGCTACCATGGCAGTAAGGTGGGGTGGGAACGAGGAAGGATGAGGCAGGATATTAGTGCTGGGGGATTCTATAATAAAAGGGATAAGATGGGGCAGCAAGGGGAAAAGGTACAGTCACATATGGGTGGACTGCATATTTAGGTTAATGACAGGCAGGGTGGGGCAGTCAATTCTGAAGTATGCAAGAAGGGGTAGGAGAAAACCACATCTTGTGGTGCAAGTGGGTACGAATGACCTTCCAGGGGAAATAGTGGAAGTGGTGAGGAAGAGGTTCAAGGAATTGGGTAGGTCGTGTGAGGAACTGGGGAATCGGTGGCCTTCTTGGAGATACACCCAGTGCCATGCGCGAGGGACTGGAGAGTTCAACATATGGCTGGGGGAATGGTGTCGATCCAAGGGGTACAGGTTAGTGGGTCGGCTGGGGATGAACCTGGGACAATGATCTATCACTGGGAGATATGCTGCAGTTGAGTGGGGAAGGAGGGATTATTAAAGCGGATGAGCGGTTATATAGCAGCAAGGTGAGTTTAAACTAGGTTGGGGAGTGGTGAATCGACAGCTGGTAGGCAGGGTACCCAGAGAGGGAGCCTGAGTGCTTACCTCCCAAGACAACAGGGAGGAGTCAAGGTAGGGGCACGGGGGGGGGAGGAAACCGAAGGTAAGACAATGAAGGATATGGGCTGAAGGGTGGTTACTTTGAATGCTAGGAGCCTAGGTAATAAATTAGCTGAGTTGCAGGCTCTCTTGGCATTTAGGAGGATGGATATTGTGGCCATCACGGAAACACGGGCTACCCAGTACCAGGACTAAGATATGATGATCCCAGGGTACAAAATATTCAGGAAGGATAGCGCTAAAGGTAAGGGGAGGTGTGGCAATCTATGTATGGAAACGGACAAGGTGTACAATGGAGGAGTGGGAGGAAGGTAGAACAGAGGCCCTACGGTTGCAGCTTCAGGACTCGAGAGGTAGAACACTGAGGATGGGGACAGTATACAGACCTCCAGCGAAAGGTGGGGGGACCTGGACAGACAGCTAGCTGAACAAATCAGAAGGGTCTGTAGGAAGGGGGCACTGTGGTGGTGGGGGACTTCAACCTACCTGGAGTGGAGTGAAGCACTCCAGCCACCATGAGTGCGAGGAAGCAGGCCCTACCAGAGACATTTCAGGACAGCTTCCTGGAGCAGTTGATACATGACCCTACTATATTGGATAGTACTCTGAACCTAGTACTTTCAAATGTGGAGGCTGTAAGGGATCTGGGGGTGGAGGACCCTCTGGCTGGGAGTGACCACCACTCAGTGTGGTTCATGCTTAATATGAACAGGAAACAGGGGGTATGGATACCAGGGTGATTGATTTTAAAGGGGCAAGCTTTAGTAGGATGGGGAGATTTTGAGTAAGCATCTGACATGTATTCAGCAGAACATGGATGCTAGTCAAAAGTGGGAGATTATTAAAAGAGGTCTGACAGAGGCCACTGGGGCATGTACAAAGGCATGGAGTAAGAAGGGAAGGGCAAGGAAGCCCATTTGGTTGACTCAGGAGGATGTGAATGGGGTAAGGGCCAAGAGAAAGGTATTTAGGAAACTCAAGAAATTGGGGGGGGGAGTTGAGAAGGAAGAGTACTTGAAGAAGTTCAAGAAGGTTACCAGGCTAGTCAGAGCGGCTAAGGCCTCGAAAGAACTGAGACTGGCACAGGGTATTAGGGAAGGAGAAAAGGACTTCTTCAGATACATTAGAGAAAGAAGGAAGAACAAAGACCAGATTGTAAGGATTAGGAATGACGGAGGGTGGATGGAGAAGGGGGGATGCAGAGGCATTAAATGAATACTTTGGTGGGTTCCAGCTATGGCGAGTAGGCAGATACCGCAAGGGGTTAGTGGAGTGGGAGGACTGATAGGGATGGTGGAGGACAGGGTTCTGGAAGGATTGAGGGCATTAAGGGTGGACAAGGCACCGGAACCAGATGGCATCCACCCTAGGGTACTCAGGGAGCTGGCAGAGATCCTAATGGGACCACTGAGTGACCTATTCCAAAACCTCCACAGACACAGGAAGTGTACCACAGGACTGGAGGATGGCTCATGTGTGGTGCTCATTCACAAAAGTGGCCCCAGGGGTGAGCCGGGCAACTACAGGCCAGTAAGCCTTACATCAACTGTGGGGAAGCTCATGGAGACAATCTTAAAGGAGAGCTGGTGATCTTCTTGGAGAACAATGGTCTTCAGGATGGTCATCAACATGGGTTTGTCTCCGGCAGATCCTGCCAGACAAACCTAATCGAGTATTATGACTGGGTGACCAGGGAACTGGACAAGGGCCACGTGGTAGATGTCCTGTATTTGGATTTTAGCAAGGCCTTTGATTCCATGCCACATGGGAGGCTGGAGGGGAAGCCAGAATACATAGGGTTGGGAACAAAGATGGTAAATTGGATTGTCAACTGGCTGAATGGGAGGCAGCAAATGGTGGTGGTGGTGGGGAGCTCTCATCACCAAGGGAAGTGACGAGTGGAGTGCCACAGGGATTGGTGCTGGGACCAGTGTTGTTTGGGATATTTATAGCAGATATTTCACACGAGTCTGGAGTAGGATCAGTCTGTTTGCGGACAATACGAAAATGGGAGCTGTGGTAGTTGACATCGAAGGCTGGAGGGGGCTGCGGGAGGACCTGAACAAACTACAGGAGTGGTCAGTAACTTGGCGGCTTGGGTTCAATGCCAAGAAGTGCAAGGTACTACACTTCGGAGCTAGGAACCAGGAGAGGAGCTATCAGCTGAGAGGGGTACAGTTGGAAAGTAGCAAGGAAGAAAAGGATCTGGGGTGATTATAACGGGCAGCATGAACAACTCGGCTCAGTGCAGGAAGGCAGAGGCAAAAGGCCAATAGGATGCTAGGGTTTATAGTGAGGGGAATCTCCTCCAGTAATAGGGAGGTGATTCTTCCCCTGTATAGATCTCTGGTCAGGCCTCACCTAGAGTACTGCATGCAGTACTGACATCAGTTCCTGAAGAAGGATTTCAAGCTGTTGGAGGTGGTGCAGCATAGGGTGACAAAGATGATCCAGGGATTTGAGGGGAGGTCCTATGAGGAGATATTAGCAGAGCTGAACATGTACTCCCTGGAGGAAAGGAGGGATGGGGGGAAATCACTGAAACATTTAAAGACCTCAAGGGGATAAATAAGGGTAATGCGGAAGGGATATTCCAGCTTAGAAGAGGGAGGGATATGAGAGGGCATCAGTTGAGGTTGGATGGGGGACGATTAAAGAGGGAAATCAGGAGGCATTTCTTCACGGATAGGGTGGTGGACAGGTGGAATGCTCTGCCCGAGGGGGTGGTGTCCTGTAGAACGGTGGGTGACTTTAAGAAGGGTTGGGATAGGGAGCGTAGGGGGTTATGATGAAAAGGGGCGAGGAAGGTGGGGCAGCTGCAAGTTGAGGGGCTAGCTGCACAATTGAGCAGACTCGATAGACTGTAAGGCCTGCTTCTGCTGGTGTTTTTCATATGTTCATAACTAGCAAACCATGGTAAAGTGGTATAGGAGATCCTAATTCAGAGTTTGCCAAGAAGAATATTATGATTCACAAGATGAAAGACTTTAGTTAAATCCCATTGTCCATGCTGTAGCTGATAATTGAGAGTTTTAACAGGCAATAGCAGTCTCATATCCTTTCATGAAACTATGCTGAGAGTCAGCAGTGATTTGGTGATGGACATTTTTCTCCAGAAGCTTACTTAGAATGGAGAGACTTGCTCAATGAATGGTAGTGGTCTTAGGAGTTTTGATCACCAGCTGTAAACATTGGCACAATGCAGGCAGTTGCCCAGGTATCAGGAGCAAAACCAGATATGAGACAGATTGAAAATTCAGGCTAGTTTAACAGCAATGTAGGGAACAGCTACAGCAGTTTTTAGCAGTTTAGGCTACAAGTCATCAAAGCCTGTACTAAAATTTGTATTACTACTTGAGAACTTTTCAACTTCCTCAAAAATAACTGAGTGAAAGATGTTTGTCAGAGACCAGGTACTTTGATCCTGATTAGGAACTGCAGGAGAAAGTGAGGAATTAGGCAAACTAGGAGCAGATCAGTCTGAAAATTCAGTATTGAAGGCACTAGCGACTGTGGTTGAATCACTATACTTCTCACCATCAGCTTCAGTGTAGTCAAGTATTATGTTCATTTTAGCCCCATGAAACTTTTCACATTACCCCATAATCCCAAGGGGTCCTCGAAAGGGCTGTCTAATTGGTTTATGCTGTAGACATTTTGTCAGTTCTAATGGCCTTTCTGCAGACATGTATTTTCTGTATGTGACACAATCAACATGCAGGTTAGACAATTTGAATTTCTGCCATCATTTGCCTCTGTATCTTAACTGTTCAGCAGTTTCCAGGAGTTCTACTGGCTAGAGGCAGCTCTTAGCTGACTCCTGATAGCAGGGATATGTTAAGTTTTGGATAGATAGGAAGGTATCAATTAATGGTACTTCCGAGATTCAAATAAATACAAATAAATAAATGGGACAGGACAACAGAGGCACAAGTGGTGTTATACAGGTACAACCAATCAGTGCAGGACAGGTCATGGGCAAAATTGTTAAGCTTCCCCTTGGAGAAATCTCTGAAGAGAAAATTCTAGTGGGAGGTCTTGAAAGAAGGGCATCCCTCCAAAAGTGTGGGACAGTGGTTACTAGCAGTGTCAAATAAGAGACTCACACAATCTACCTATCTGGCCTATTAGTGAGAACCCCGTCTAGGAGGGAATGATATGTACCAGATTACCTAGTAGGTGTAGTAATGAGTTGGACCAGGTTTAATTTAGCTAAACGAGACTAATGAGGCTTTTGCTTACCACCTGCGAAGCCCAGATTAAGGTCACCCACTAACATAGCTTCTTTGTTCAAAATAAAGAGGCGGGAATCAAATAGCGTACCTAGCCTAGTCAGATTTCCACAAGGAGCGTACCTAGCCTAGTCTGATTTCCACAAGGAGCCTACCTAGCCTAGTCCGATTTCCACAAGGAGCCTACCTAGCCTAGTCCGATTTCCACAAGAAGCGTCCCTAGCCTAGTCCGATTTCCACAAGTAGCACACCTAGCCTAGTCCGATTTCTACAAGTAGTCTATCTAGCCTAGTCTGATTTCCACAAGTAGCCTACCTAGCCTAGTCTGATTTCCACAAGTAGCCTACCTAGCCTAGTCCGATTTCCACAAGTAGCCTACCTAGCCTAGTCCGATTTCCACAAGTAGCGTACCCAGCCTAGTCTGATTCCCACAAGGAGTGTACCTAGCCTAATCCAATTTCCACAAGGAGCGTACCTAGCCTAGTCTGATTCCCACAAATAGCGTACCTAGCCTAGTCTGATTTCCACAAGTAGTATACCTAGCCTAGTCCGATTCCCACAAGAAGCTTACCGAGCCTAGTCCAATTTCCACAAGGAGTGTACCTAGCCTAGTCTGATTCCCACAAGTAGCGTACCTAGCCTAGTCCGATTTCCACAAGTAATGTACCTAGCCTAGTCTGATTCCCACAAGGAGTGTACCTAGCCTAGTTCAATTTCCACAAGGAGTGTACCTAGCCTAGTCAGATTTCCACAAGTAGCGTAACTAGCCTAGTCTGATTCTCATTAGCTGCACTCTATCTCAGTGCGGCTACCTACAAGAAGTGTACCTAGCCTATTCTGATTTCCACAAGGAGGAGTACTGTATATGTGCATACAATATGTAATTTCTCTGAGTGACCCAACAGCACGACGAAGTAAAGTAAAATATAGCATTTTAACAATTTCTCTACCGAGGGCATGCCGAAGGCCTCCAGCTGCTCCTCGTAGCCTTCAACCCCCCCCCCCCCAATACCTCTGATTCATCTTGGTGGTTGTGCATTGCACCCTCTCAACTGAGCCTCAGGGTATTTTTATGGTGGCGGTTGATGCAGGCAGGCCCTCAGCCCTGTCCCTGCCTCATCAGTCTGGCACTCACCTCCCCCAGACACAGATCCCGACAGACTGCTCCCCTTGCTGGGGCTGGGAAAGGGACAGCTGTCCTCTCCCCATCCAGAGACACATATCCAGGCAGGGCTGGGGATCGTGGCGATGACATGGGACAGAGGTAAGCAAGCAGGGCTTAATGAACCTTGTGCCGATTACTTTCCGTTTTTCTCCCTGGGTCCCCTGCTGCAATGACACTCAAGCACGTGCGTGTGGAGATGCACACACACACTACAAGAATCACAACCCCTCCCCCTTGATGACACTTAAGCTGCCGGCACTACCCCAGGCCTCCATCTGGGGGAAGTCAAGGGCTGAGTTGACATGCCTCCCCACCTTGGGAGAGGAAAGCTGTCTGCCAAACCCTCAATCTTCTCCCCCCCCCTCCCAAGCCGACACCTGGTGACTCAAGTTCATTCCGGAACCCAAGTTACCAGCATGGTAAGAGATAAGGCACACAGCACCTCAGCCTTCTGTTCCACTGAGAGAGTTTTTTGCATTTTCTTTTTGTAAAAATTATATTCCATGTCAATATTACAGGTTCAAGCATGAGGCACAGGCAGCAAACAAATAGACAGACAGATAAAGGATATGCCATGGCCCAACTGGAAATATCAGTGATATTCCCCCGCCCAAGTGCAATTTGACCTGTTGACATCATGAGTGGAGAAGCCACACGCGACATCAAAGGTCAAACTGCACGATGGGGAAATATCACTGATGTCTGACATTTCCAGTCGGGCCATGGCATAGTTCATTTAAGCAACAGCATTTGTTTGTCTCAGCTTTTTCTATTCTTTTAGTGTGTTTATTTTTTAAACAGTTTCTCATTTGTTCTTGAATGCCGGACAGTTTTTTCCTGGAATGCTGTTCTGTGTCAATGCATGTGTGCTTGATTATGCTACGGATCAGGGCAGCGTGAGTGGGGGAGTTGGCATTACGAGGGGAAGCATTGCAAGTGAGGGAGCTAGTGCTGTGAGAAAGTGTGGTCTGGAAAGAAGCCCATGGGGAGGAGTGCTTCTGCCGGCATCATCGCGAGTGGAGCGCTGGTATGTGGCTGCTTTTAAAAATACAATGGTATTGTGTACTTGGGTTCTTTAGGATGAGTGAGGGGTGAAATTAGATTCGTTCTTTGGGGATTATTTTTTTTAATGTTGCAGAGAAGTGCACAACATTGTGGTATGAACGTCCTGTTTGAAATGAAACTGAGTGGGAGTTGGCGTGCAAGACAGCTGGTGGTTAGTGACAGCAAAACTATGCTGCCCATGTTTTCAGCTCCAGCCGATTCTGACCTATGGTGAGAACAGTTTTGCCCCATGGGACCTACAGTACTGTGAGAATTACTACACTCACAATCCAGGTTTGGAAGGAGAAAAACTATCACTAATAAATGGCAGAAAATATACTCACAGATGCTGCATGAATAGATATATAAGACCATCAGGTAGCAAAATTATTCTTACAGAATCACAGTGGTCGCTTGCTCAGATAGGGCTAGAACAATAAGCATTTGTCAGCTGCAGCCACCATGTAATTTGCGCCAGGGGTCATAAGCCCTTAAATGTAAGGGCTCCCCAACACATTCGGCTTTCTGCAAGGTTATTTCCTCCACGCAGCCGGTGCTACTAAGCCCAACATTTTAACATCCAATCTGTATGGCGTGCCTTTGGGGAAGTGGAACATTTCCTTTGTACTTTTGCCCATGCTGTGTAGGTGGTCCTAGCATGAGTGATCCCAGCATTAGAGGCACAACAGAAGTGGAGCGTCCCGAGTGGTGTCACTGAAGGGATATGCTAGCATGCCAAGAGTCTCTGCCCAGCCCCTCTTGTGGATCCGCAAGAACCTGTAATCCAGAGAAGCCTATGTGCAAGTCACTATCTGCCAAATACTGCAGTCTGCTAAGTAAACAGGATCCAGTGCCGGGCACTAGGACCCAAGGCATCCAGGGACATCAGCCGTCACAGAGGAGCCAGCAACATCAGCCGTTATTATAGACAGTGGTGGGATTTTATCTTCTTGTCACCCTGGCCCTTGCTCCTGCACTGCCGTGGGCATATGCTCTTGATGGTCTCTCATGCACGCAGCCAATGGTGCTGGAAGGAGCACACTCCTCCGGCCCACCACAGGAGTCGTTGCAGTGCTTGAAGCCCAATGCCATCCCTCCCGATGGTGGAGCACTGCCAAGCAGCAGCTGTTGCCGCAGCTCAACCTGCCTCTTGATGCAGTAATTTGAGTTTGATCAACAACCCAGGTCACCTACCTGGCAGTGCCATGCTGCCACCATGCCGCAGTTTTGAGAAAAGGAAGTCTGCAGTGTTTGCACACATAAATCTGTAATGAGCTATTATTCAATTTTATTTCTGGGAAAGCTCCATTGAGCAAAAATGTATTTACAATGGAGACCCAGCATACTGTCATTATAGACTGTGAGAGTGTTGCTCCCCAACCATTCACAGCACTTCCTTCAGTTGCACGTGAGGTACTCTTATTGCCATAAGAGTACTTCATGCACTCATGATGTAACGGGTTTCTCAGTCACTGCTGCTCACACCGCAGAAACATACCACAAAAACATTTTTTTTTTTTATATAAACTAGTTGCACAATCTACAATAACTTTATAGAGGCTCTAGGAGGGCCTCTTATAGAAATCAGTGTTGCCTCTTGCATCCTTAGGGCACCAGAACTACTCACCTTTAGACTTCAGTTCTCCTGCCCTAAGAACACACGAGTCAACACTCTTAGATCCTTTGAGTTTTAAAAGGGTGACAGTCAGCACAAAGTGTCCCACGCTCAAGTATGGGGGTGTTCCCAATGTACGCTATGTGTGCAAAAACATTTTGGTTTACTTACTGTTTACTGTAATATAGTAGGTTGTATCAGACTAATTTTGCTTAATTCTAGGCTGACATCATCTTTTAGTACAAATCCCAGAATCCCCTGCAGCTGACATTACAGCAGTAGGCAGCACTGGGAGATTCAATAGCTTGCAGTGCATGTTAAGAGCTTTTATAATCTCAGATAGCTGTCTTCTGGGTCGGTTTTTCTTCAACAACTAAGTACAGTCCTCTGTGACTGCACATAGCCCAGAAAGGACAGTGCGACCAGCAAACAAAATATGAGAGCATAAATAAACTCTTAACATGCACAGCAGGCTAATGAATCTCTCACTGCTGCCTACTGTTCTGATGTCAGCTGCAGGGGATTCTGGGATTTGTAGTAACAGAAGAGATCAGCCTAGAACTAACCATAATTGGTCTGAAACAATGACCTATACTACAGTAATACGTAAACCAAAATGTTTCTGCATACAAAGTGCATATTGGAACCAGCCCACCCTTGAGTGTGGAGACCTTGGTGGTGATTGTTCCCCTTTAACCTTTGGCACAACCAACTCCATGCCACTAGAATTTCCAAACTAGCGTTGGACTGGAAGTCCCTAGTGGATAACCTTTCCAATAAATATTCCAGGATATGATCCTTAACACATTTCACGGCAAATGACATTTTGTGCAACAGCCTATGTTCAGGCACAGAAATCCATCCCTGTTTTTTATACACTGAGCAGTACTGTGTATCCATTGGGCATTCAAGTACTAGTCTTGCCACTCTGTTATGCAAAAGCTATAACAAGTTATTGAACAGGCCAGTAATTTTTAAGTAAAACTTAAATTTGTTTGGTATGAAAGTATAAAACATAGTGTTTTTTACCTTCATGTTTTACTTGTATTAAAACTTACATTTGTAGAGCCTGCAGCTTTCAACAGGGATTCCAGCATAAGATAAGTGGTATTTTATGGGTATTAAATAGTCGGTATCGCATCGCACTTTGCGATGCAATCTGACAACTCATGCGAATCAATCTTCTCAATGGATCGCAAAAAAGTGCGATCCATTCCACAGATGTACGTGAGACTGCGCTACCATGCGCAGTTTTCCAATATTGTGCATGCTCTCGATGCATGCACGAGTCTGGGCGGACGCGCGTTTTGTTTCTTGCTTCCCTAAAGTAACTGCACTGTAATAGCAGGGAGAGAGGAGGTTGGTCGTTCCAAACAAAAAAAATTGTTACATGGTGCGTTACCAAAAAAAAAAGAAATTGTTACATTGAGCGAATGTGATTGGTGGTCAAAAGCTGTTTTTTCCCCACCAATCACTGTGCTGTGGCATTTGCCAGGTTCCTCACGCTGCAAGCAATGTGTAGGCTGCCCATTTTTCACCTCTTCAGCCAGGCCACCATTGAGGAGGGAATGCATGGTATCCCGAGAAGAGTGGAGCAGAAAACGACGCAAGCAGGCAGGCAGGCCCAGAAGAACGGAGAACGAAGCGAGGTCTTGCCCAGCGCCCAGTACCGCGCTCTCTGTGTGTCCTCGTACCAAGCAGCGGCTGCAGCCTCATTGGCATTGTATTGGAGGTACGTTAAAAAACACACTGTGCTGTTCTTCTGTTGTCTCTAAGTTGTCTCACAGCCTGCCTACTAGGTTATGGATTATGACTCTGTTTTGAGCACCAGGGAAGCGTGGGGCGATCGGGTGAGAAAACCAGGAAGAGGCTAGCTGTCCGGTCACTCTGCCTTCAGCTCACATGCCAGCTCCTCTTACCTGTAGGACCGCTTATGTTGGGGTACTTGACGCTGGATCCCAGCTAGCCAAGATGGGTATGGAGTCGGGGTCCGGAATTTTAGAACTGCAGGTGTAGAACTTGTTTTTTAGTGAGGAGTGAGACGGGTGGGTGCACTGATCTGATGTGTAGTCAGTGACACACATACGATAATTAAAGCACAAAACAAGCTGAAAAATTAAAGAATATCCATCTGACTTCCAGACCGGCTATAATTGCTTTCCTTGGCTAGTTACTGATCAACTCTTCTCTTGCTTCTAACCCTCTCTCTTTTGTGCAGCTGATTAGGGTCACTGCTGGTTATTGCACAGATCTGCAAAATATATTTAGCAAGGAAATTTTGAAATACCACAATTTGTAACACAGGTGGATAAGATTTACCTCGAAGGATTTCTGACTATTTATTTTTTGAGAACCTGTCTTAATCCATTCAAGCATGATGTTCTTCCTGGGTGCTTGTGGGTTGCCAACTGTGGGCAATTCCCTCTTCTCAGTGGACATTCATAGAATTCTCTTACATACCTGCAGGCTGAAGGACTTTTTAACAGTGGGGCAGATATGGCAGTGGAAAGCATCCCATACTGATCTGTTTACTGAATGCCATTCTGTTCCATATTTTGTTTATCAGGGTTTTAAATAAGATTAGCACTTTTTTCCTTGGGACAATACTAACTGTACAGAAAGCATTTATATAAGTTTTCTAGAAGTGTTATGTTTGTTAAACACAGTGAGGCAAGTGCTATGATGTATGCATTGATTTTCATAATAGAACTTTTATGAGTAAAACGCTAATCAATTTTTAGAGTTAAATAAAACCCTGTTTAATAAGCTCTTTGGACATCCATCTGATATGGGACACCCGGTAATGCCCACTAGTGTCTCATTTGGTTAGGTAGCCTCTTCCCCTTTAACACCACAGTGGTAGTCTTCTCCCATCTTCCACTGCAGCCAAGCACAGTCAGTCTTTGTTTCTTGTGCCCTGTAGTTAGTAGAGGCACTTACTTGGTACCAGTGTGGTCCACCTGACACTCCCTCCACCGTCAAGCCAGTGAGGATCCACACAGTGCTGGACCTGAAGGAATCAGAGACTATCGTACAGGTGGCCCGAGAGGCTTTTTTTTTTTTTTGTCTGGTTTTCTCGACGCCATAAGCCCCCCACCGCCCAGATGCTGGTTGGTACCCCATCAGACCTCAAACGTAGCAGCGTCCCTGGAAAGAGGCAAGCTCCACAACTCTCTGCAGTGTCATCTGTCATCCTGCTAGAGGTGCTGCCAACCCAGATGCTGAGTCTGTTTCCGAACCCAGGTCATCAGCACAGGAGCGCAGGAGCGTAACACACTACTTGTTGGGTCATCAGATGACTTCGTCAAGGGTTCCCTTCTGTTTAAAAAAAAAAAAAAATCCAGAAGGCTGAGCCCAGCTAGTCCAGTCCCATGTCTGTGACCACGGTTTGCAGTGTGCACAAAATTGGAGCTAGAGGGGGAGGGGGGAGCACCTGCCCTATCCTGTCAGTGTGCCCCTTGCCGTATAGTGGTGCCCCACCCCCACAAAGTCAGAGCGGATGGTCCTAATTTGTACATAGAGGGGAGAGACCGTTGTATGTGACAGGGTTGACAGTCTGGAAAGGAAAGGAAAGTGTGCCTGTTTGCCAATTACACCAAAATCGGTAATGGTTGACACATCTGAGTGACACCAGAGCATAGCATCTGATCTCCAGAAGCTGGAGGAGTGGTCAAGAAATTGTCAACTTGGATCTATTGCAAAAAAGTGCATTGTCATGCACCTGGGAAAACCTAACCTGGGGAACCAGTACTCATTGGGAGGGGAGAAGCTGGTGGATACTAGACAAGAGCGCTACCTGGGGTTATCATCTCGGATACCTGAGGTCAGCAAGCATTGCGAGAAGGCAGCACTAAAGGGTAGTGGCATCCTGGGATGCATAGGAAGGGGCATCATGAGCAGTTAGAAAACAGCCTGTGCGACTGACTGCACCATAGTGCCCGGAAGCAGGAAAGCCCGTTACCATTTCTGTTTTGTGTTTGCCTCAGAACTGCAGCCTGCTGCCTGGTACAGTAATTTATGGTTACTTAGATTCTGCTGAGGCAACTGACAAGCAAGACAACTGATCTCTTTAATGCAGGCTCTGTGCAGGCCCGGCTATTTATACCCTGCTTTTCCCACACAGGGCCTGCAAAATCAGTTGTCTTATCAAGACAAATAGTAGTAGGTTAGGTTACGCTTGCTTGTCAGTTGCCTCAGCAGATCTTGGTAACCAGTGCAGTTCTGAGGCAAACACAAAACAGAAGGTAAACTGGCTTTCCTGCTTCGGCGGGGGGGGGGGGGCACTTAAGTTTACACAATTGGTCGAGTGGCAGGCAGGCTCTTTTAAAATGGCACAGAGGGCAGCAAAATAATTAACATTGAGAGGAAGTCAACAACATACCACCTGGGCTGCTTTTTGGAGGCAGATGACTGCAAGTGCAGTTACTTGCTGTGTGGGCCTGAGTTCACTAAGGCTTAGGCCCTACATGACAAACTGCCACTCTGCCCCCTCTGGGATGTTTCAGTTTTGACAGGCCGAGCATTGCGTTCTGCAGCCTCGCCACAGACGAGTTAATTATGGGGCCCTGTCTGCAGTCCTGAGTGGCCAGGGTCAGAGCACCGACTGGGTCCTTCTTGTCACTCGACTGCCCCTGCATTGATAATTTGAGGACCAGCTGCCATTCATGTTGTGGCCCATGGATGCATCTGATTTGTGCCGGTCACAGCTGATGCTACTCCTGCTCCTCCCCAATGGTGGGTGGTATTTTGAATCAGGTGGTTTGACGGCAGCTGCCCACTAAGCTCTCCAGTGAGATACTCTGTTGTGGAGCAGTCTGGTGTTACGGTTGGCCTGGGGATTTTTGTTGGTGAAGGTAATTTATGTGGGGACGGTGGGGTGGTCAAATTTAGTTGAGCTCTCTGTCAGAGCCTAATATTGCTTTTAACTTTTTTCAGGTTGGTGACCAGACCTCGATTGAGACTTTGTCCCTGTCACTTGACTGGCACAAGAGGTGAAAAGAGGAGCCTGCCCAAACTGGTGGCCCTGCAGTAAGTTACTGCTCTGTTACTATCTCAGTCAGTGAAAAATGGATTTATTTGTATTGAATGAGTCTCTGAATGTAATGTAATCCTGATGTTTTGCAGGGGGCTCGCTGCCGCAGTGGTTCACCCGACCAGCCAGCGGTTGCATTTTCCAGAGAGACAAGGTAGGGTAACTTAACATTTGGGGCATTTTGGCAAGCTAGCTTGGGGATTCTTGTAGAAGTAGTCAATCAGATTAGGTGAGTACAAACACTGTTTGTCATTGTGTTTATAGGTTGAAACTGAGCAGCAGCTAGCTGCACACGGACTGAATTGCACAGCCAAAAGGAGCCACTGGGTGGTAGACTGGGACTCAGGAAGAGGAGGAGGAGGGTCGGGAAGAAAAAGACTGACAGGATTCAGAAAAATGCAGCCAGGAATGTAGAAGCTGTCTGAGGGACAACTAAGACACAGGCTGACACACTTATGAACTTTACTGAAAAAAAAAACAATATTGTGTCAGTGAAACTGTAAAGCCAACTGTATTCAAAGTCACGTGGGTGTTGTTTAGTGAGCCTAGGGATTGTTACGCTAGCAATCAAACTCTGCCTGAAAACATTTGGGGGTTTGGTCGGTGTGGCAACCGGACTTTTCACTTTTGGCATTTGAAACTGTGGATGGTAAATAGACTCTGTTGCTGTGCTCGGTGCCCATTTTGTGTCTGGCCACCACAACATTTAAAGCCAGCAGCTGTGACAGAGTGAGCAAGTAGTCTCTAGGGCCTCCGCCATATTGATGACTGGTGTTTAAGTCCAGTCTGCAGTTGTCAGAAGCCCCCATTAAAACCAAGATTTGGTCATCAGCCCTGCAGAGCTGTGCAGACAGCAGCAGATAGCGATTCTTGTCAGTGACCATTTAGTTAGAGGCTCTGACCTGTTAACTGCTGTGTGCGGGGCACTTGACCGACTCAGTCCATTTAAGTTAGAGGGCTCAGTCAATCAAGCCCCCACCCCGGCATGGTCATCTTTGCCCTGCACAGCTCTGCAATGTTGTGTAGGAACGCGGTTCTGAGACCGCTTAGTTAGAGGGTTCAGACCCGTGTTTACAGATTTGTCCTCCCGGGTTCCTGTTTACCTCAGAGGCTAAGTCAGTCTCCCCCACCCCTGACAACTATTCAGCTGCAAGTAACTCACTGGGTGCCGGTGGTGTCAGTCTGTAGGAAAGAAGCGAACAAGACACAATTTCAAGCCTGATGTTTATTGTCAAATGTCTTTCAACAAATAATTAAAAAAGCACACACATTTCTTGTTCAAGTTCTTTATTGTTACTACATATGGTGAGTCAGTGACTGTCGCACACAGCTACGTGAACCTAGAGAACAGACAGCAACCATGGCAACCAGCACCAAAAAGTAAGGAGGCACACTGTAGAAAATGGAAAAAGAGATTGATCCGCAATGAATGGTTAGTGTATGAAACAGACAATGGTGGTGAGTTTGTAGACCGTAAAATGTTCCCCTGTGAAAAATGGGCAGACCAGTTAAAGTACTGCAGAAATTTTAGTGAAAGTTTCATTGTTGGCATCTGAGGTACAGCTTTGAAAAAGGACAATGTTGCAAAACATGGTCAATGTGATGCTCACAAACGAGCTGTTACACTGAACCGAAACCAGAATCAATTGCCTCCATATACAAAACTACACCAATAGGACATGCACTATTGGGAGCAGAAGTAAAAGACAGAGCTGTAGTGCGCGCCTGATTGAAATCGCTATCTGCTCGCTAAAGAAGAGCTTTCATTTAGTAAATTTGAACCATTTGTTAAACTTGAAAAAGACATGATGTTGATCTTGGAAGTGCATATGCAAATATTAACGGTTGTCGATGTTCACGCCAGTTATTGGTGAATTGCTGCAGGAAAATCTACTCACAGCCCTTCAGAAAGTCTGTATTTTGCAGTTCTTCTACATGGGGCAACAGATGAAAGTTGCATTGAAAAAGAATTACTGTATATTATGCATTTTAACGAAAGTTCTTGTTTAACGGAGATGACCTTTTTCAGATTAAAAGACGTTCAGCACGCCAGTGCAGACAGTTTGTTACAAACACTTCAAGAAGCCTTCTTAGAGTTTGGCATTTTAGACTTGAACAGTCGCATGGTTGCTATGTGTGCAGATGGTGCTGCAGTAAACCTGGGGAAAAGAAAAGGGCTATCAGCTCTGCTAAAAGTGGAAATGCTATGGTTGCTGTCTATTCATTGTCTTAACCATAGACTTGAATTGGCAATTAGAGATGCACTGAAAGGAACATTTTTTGATCAAGTGTATGATAATCTCATGACATTGTACTACCTTTACGAAAAAAGTCCAAAGAAACTTCGCGAGCTCAGAGAATTAGCTAAAATAGTGGGCGGTGAAGTCAGCAAACCAGAAAGAGCATTTGGAACAAGGTGGGTAGATCACAAACTTCGTGCCGCTCAGACACTGGTAAAATCCTACACAGTTACGATTCATCATCTTGAAAATCTCGCAGAAACTGCCACTACACCACCAACAGAGAAAAGCAGAGTTAAGGGCATTTTGACCAAACTGAAAACTGCCAAATTTGTCACTCATTTGCTCTTCTATATTGACCTTCTAAGGCCACTGTCACGATTCTCCCTCAGTTTACAGGGTTCTTCTGCTAACTTGACCTTAGCTTTGGCTTGTGTTGACGCAACCTTACGGCAACTACAGCATCTCGTAGATAATCTTCTTGGAACATGCAACTCTGAACTTAAGACACTGTTACAGCAACATGATCATGATGTTACTGATGAGTGTGACGATTCTGAACCAGTCGTGTTTAAAGATGTTATGGTCTCAAATGCTAACGGCATCAGGCACCTTATAACACAGGTACCCAAGTACGTCAGTAGTGTACAACAGTGCATTTCTGATAGATTTTCAGATATCACTGACTGTGACTCTCAGGACCAACACCCAATTTTTAGGACTTTAAAACTGTTAGATGTGAAACAGTGGCCTAGGAGTGCTGATGAGCTAGAAATATTTGGAAACGTAGACTTGGACGGATTTGTTAATTACTATGGACAGATACTCACAAAACAACATAATGTTGACCTTGCTGCTTTGCCAGGAGAATGGTCCGAACTTAAAACTTTATACAATAAGTTTTTAAGTCACTTAAACAGGGAAGACTTTTGGAACTGTATTCTGAAGTCCTACAGAGAACAGTTCTCAAACTTCTACCACGTTGTCGTTATTTGTAAGCTCATTCCAGTGTCCAATGCAAAGCTGGAAAGGTCATTTTCAATAATGCAGCGTGTCAAAACTGACTGGAGAAACAGACTGAGTGAAGTAATGTTGGAACACCTGGTTAGAATTTCAGTTGAGGGTGACAGTCCATAGACATTTGATCCTTTTCCAGTTGTAGATAGATTCTTCAGCACTCCTAGAAGAGTTTGTGCGAAAGAAAGGCAGTCAGAAGCAAAAAGGTCAGATTCATCCCGCACCAGAAATGTAATTAGCTCAGAAGATGCAGCAAGTAGTACTAGCATTATGTCTTACACTTCTGAGTGAGACAGTGACGACATGATTGATCAGTAGCGAACCCCTGTAAACTGCGGGAAGTACACTTTTGGCTATAACTTTTAGCCTAAGTGGCAGTAAGTGCCATGGGGAAAAATTTCAGATCCTCAACAGTGTCGGTAGCTGGTCACCGGAGGGAAGTGGGTCAGTTGAGAATTCCAGTCAGCTGCTGAGCACCGTGACCTCACTCTGCCTGCCAGCCCCTCCCCGTGCTTAGACGTCCAGATAGATCTCCAAGCAGGGGGAGTACTGGCAATTATGGGGGTGCCCTCTGCACTCTCTCCCTACTTAGCAGTCTGGATCTCAGTGATTGGGGTGGCGGGCGCAGGCAGATGTGGAGGTGGACACTCAGAATCCCAGCTGGCCATGGGAGAACTCCGCTGTTTCAGAATTTCGTTTACCAATCCACACAGGTCAGGACTTTGCTCACTTCAGCAAATGGGCTGCACCTGCCTTGAGTTCAGCAATGTGTGCACTTAAAGTTTGTACATGCTGGGGCACCAACCATGCCATGAGATGTCTCTGAGTTAGACTTGTTTCAAATTACATTTTTTTCTTGTGCTGACTTCATCACAACTTTACTAATTAGAGCTCTCAGAAGCCTGTGTGGTATTTGGGACACCACCTTAGTCTCACGTTAAAATAGCACTGACTAAAGTGCTGCAGCTTATGGTAAAAGTAAGTAGGAATAGTTTTCCAAGTTAAACTTTTTATAGGGCATTTAAGTCCTCAGGTTCATTGGCTGGTGGAGACGCTCACTGCTGATATGTATTTTTTTCAGTGGAAGTTGAAGAACACAGTTGTTAAATTTCTTCATTGTTGATGAGAATGATATTAGTGTCTAGAAGTGTTTTTATAATAATTCTTGCACTGTCACTGTGACTAAACAAATCAAAAATCCCATCTCACTCAATTGTGGGGTTGGTGGGGGGGGAGACTCATGAGCCGGCTTCTCAGGAGGCTACACAAAAGGCATCTCATCATGCTGAGCTCTCTGGCTGGTCATGGAAATAAGTAAAAAGTGAAGTTAAATGCCACAGAGAGTCTGACGGTGTAAACTGTAAATCTGCACTTACTGAAAAAATGGGATCTGGCCGCCGGGAACTTACTGGGTCTACAGGCCTGAGTAGACAATACCGACTTCCGAACCACCCTTCAAAATTGACCGTTTAAGTTAGAGGCTCAATCCAAATCTGGATGGTGGTTGGGAACTTTACTGTAGTAGTAGTCCAAGAATAATACAGCTCATGTCAGTTAGGGGCACTGCTGCAGCTGCTTATTCTCAGTTACCCATTGCTTCCCAGCCACTACAATAAATTTCCGTGCCAGCTGGCACAAGTCATGACTGCACCACAGGCTTAGGCTTGTTAAGGTCAGATAATGTTCGGTACTGAACATAACTTTAAATTTTGTTTGAGACACGACCTCCCGACTACTGTTCCCAACTGCCCATCCATTTAAAATTGACCGTTTAAGTTAGAGGCTCAGTGCACAATGGATGGGAGGTTGGGAACACTAGTCAGTTGTACTAATTGTGTCTGTTGTTGTTAAATTACTTTTAGGATGCAGCTGCAGCTGCATATTCTCAGTTACCCTACTAGCTGTTCACTGATGGGTCCATCACAAAAGTAGTCAAGCTTGGAAAGGTTGGCAAGTGGAAACTTTAAGGTCAGAAAATGTTCGTTACTGTATACTAAATTAAATTTTGTTTGGACACAGTGACTCTCGACAACTGACTACTGTTCCTAACCACCAACATCCATTTAAAATTGACCGTTTAAGTTAGAGGCTTAGTGCAAATGGATGGGAGGCTGGGAACACTAGTCAGTTGTACTTAACTACTTTGTCTGTGATTAGTAGTGAGGTGCAGCTGCAGCTGCTTATTCTACTGCTACTTTTGTAGTCACGCTTAGGAAGGTTGGCAAGTGGAAACCACATTTAACAAGACTGGGGTCAGAAAATGTTCGGTACATACTGAGCTGAAATTTTGTTTCACTAGACTTCCGACAACTGACTACTTAACCACCGTCCCATTACTTTTCTGACTGTTTAAGTTAGAGGCTCAGTCAAGTGCAGATGGGAGGTTGGGAATACTAGTCAGAGTTGTAACTACTTGTGCCTGTTTTATTACTTTTATGCAGCTGCAGCTGCACCTTATTCTGAAATTTGTAAGCTGACTGTACTTGTAGTCAGGCTTGGGAAGGTTGGCAAGTAGAAACTATTAAGAATCAAATAAATTAATACTAGTTAAGTAACTCATGTCAGAGTTATTATGAATTCTGTGAATTTCAGTCGCTGATGAAAAAAAAAAATTAATAAAGTGACTCAGTGACTGCACACACTCCTGTACCAGAGTCTTTTTTTCTCCTTTTGCTCCACACATCAAAGGAAATCAAAAAAGTGTTTATCAGGTAAGAAATAACACCAATCATACCTGTCTCTAGTAAATATGAAATTTTTTTATTTTGCTAATCAATTCGATCCAACTGCTACACATTTGCAACATTGATTAGCACTTTTCCGCGCGAAAGTGCTAATCAATTTAAAATCCTTATTTAATACCCTGTTATGTATTTACGAACATATAAAATTTGCCAGCAGATAAAGGCCTAGCGGTCTATCAAGTCTGCTCGAATGTGCAGCTAGCACCCCTTATTCTGCAGCTGCACCTCCCTTCCACCCTTCCCCTTCATTAACCCTCCCCCTTGTCCTGTCCCATCCTCGTTTGAAGCAGTCCACTGTTCTACTGCATACCACTTCAGCAGGTAACGCATTCCACCCAGCCACCACCCTCTCTGCAAAAAAAGTGTCTCCTATCTCATATCACTTGCCTAGGAGTCTCCCATAGAAAGCTTGATAAATCACCTTAGGTTCAATATTTAACTTCTGCAGCTGGTTATTAAATTACGGGGAGCAGGACACCATGTGCTCCTTCTCAGTCTCAGTCAGTTAAAGCCTGTGAAGCTTCCCCTGGCACTGTTTTGCTGTTTCTGAAGTGCAGAGCAGAAAATGACAGCCACCCCCTAAGACAGACTTTTGGCATTTCCCAACAAAGGGGGTGGTATCAGAGGGGCGCAGTACAAGGAAATCCTGGACAGTGTCCCCCATTTATTGACAGAAGTGGGGATCTGTGAGATATACCCTTCATAAAGTGTCATCAGTAAGAAGAGGGCAGCTTCGGGTCTAGAGCTTTGCTTGGAAGGTGTAAAGGGGTTAAAGAAAAACTACATGCAAAAATGATAAAACCACATGTTGTGCATTGAGTTTTTGTTTCTCCGATTGTTTCTAGTGTTGTTTCATGTGTCTGTTGCAAGATTTTTTTACGTTTCCCTGATAGCTTTACAGCCCCTGAAGGTAGCCATGCAGGCTCCTTTTATTGCTTTTTATCATACTAACAAACTATCATACTAACATATTAACACACTATCATACTAACATACTATCATACTAACACACTATCATGCTATCATACTATCATGCTAACATGCTAACATACTATCATGCTAACATGCTAACATACTGTCATACTAACATGCTATCATGCTAACACACTATCATACTATCATGCTAACATGCTATAATGCTATCATGCTGTCATACTATCATGCTAACATACTATCATACTATCATGCTAACATACTATCATACTAATATACTATCATACTATAATGCTATCAAGCTAACATACTATCATACTAACATGCTAGCATACTAACATACTATCATACTACCATGCTATCATACTATAATGCTATCAAGCTAACATACTATCACGCTACCATACTATCATACTAACAACCTATCATACTAATATACTATCATACTAACATACTATCATGCTATCATACTATCATGCTAACATACTATCATACTAACATATATCATAGTATCATGCTATCATGCTAACATACTAACTTACTATCATGCTATCATACTAACATACTATCATGCTAACATACTAACATGCTAATATACTAACATATTAAAATGCCAGCAGAATAGGCCTAATGGTTTCTCGAGTCTGCTCGATTTTCAGCACTCGCACAGAGGGCCGATTTGGGTGTCTGTTGGAATGTTCCTAGAACACCTCTGGGAATGATGTCAGTTAGATCTAAGACCTTCCAAGGTGTACAGGCTTTATTATCACCCAGTGACAGCACTTCAGAAAGAAAATTGCAGAACATCCAGAATAACTCTGACTTCAGCTGGGGAGGGAGGGCAAACACTTTTTCAAAGCAGTTAACATTCACAAACAGTTGCATTTGGATGTTTTGACAAGATTATAACTAGGATCCTGGGCTCTAAATTCTAGTCCTAGGTCTAACTGTCATCATTCCCAGAGGCATTCTGGGAATATTCCAACAGATCAAAGGCGATGAAAGAATCCTGCATGGTGACTCCCAGGGGCCAGAAAACTGGAAGGGAAAAGAACAGAATGTTAGAAACAATCAAAGATTTTTTATTATAATCTTTGCACACTGTTTTCCTTTAAAAAGGTCTTGAGCCACTTCCTGAGACCTAATCACCAGTGGACCATGAAAACTGCAGGAAAAATAAAAGAATAAAAGGCTTATCTTCTGTTAAATATTTGCCGGATTGCTTTGCTCTGTAACCTCCCTGGTCATACCTGAAAATAGGCATTCTAACTATGTAGTGTGCTTACAGGCTTAGTAAAAACTACATAAATAAAGGCCCTTTTCTGCAGTGCAAGTACACTGATTGTCAACTCTATAATGTAGGAACAAAAAACAAGGTGCCGTATTAACGTGTGGTCTGAAAACAAAACAAAACGGTAATACTAAATGCATGCTTAAAATAGTGTTAGAATCTATGTTTCGACCATAGGTCTTCATCAAGAATTATCTAAATGAAGTTGGCCCCAGCAGTAACAAGAAAGATCTAACTTTGCCTTTTTTTCCCTCTTCTAGATCATGCATGAAGAAGACCTATTGTCGAAATGTCGACTCTAACTCTATTTTCAGTGTGCATTTAACATTACCATTTTTTTCTATTTAATATAGCCTGTGTACCGGATTAACCAAAGATAATGCTTAGTCCACCGTTTGTCACAATGGAGAACTGTTGAATGAGTTCAGAGGTGACCCCAGGGAGGAAGTCACCTTTTAACCTCACCGCTTAGTCAGCTTTACACCAGGACAGTGTTAGTTTTTTGGAATCTACAGGAAGTGCATTGTTCCCATAGAGAACCATTTTTTTACTAAAGATTCCGTAACAACCTTTGAACACAAATTACTTGTCTGCAAAGGTTTCACGCCAAGTTGGAGGACATTACAGATGTAATCAGTTTGAGTGGAGCCTAGTCACACTAAACATAGGTTTGGAAAATTACATAGAGGTAAAACATGATATAGTATATTACAGAATTTTCACACAATTATACAGACAAGAAGGCTTGAAAACTGCATAGAGGTAAAACAGGGTACAGTATATTACAAAATATTTACACAATTGTACAGGCAACCAGGCTTGGCTTTAAACACTTGGTTAGCATGTGGCAGTGTACGTTTGAGTGAACAATCATAGGACAAGCACTCTGGATGGATTGACAGAAGTAGTGGGATAATACTGTAAGGCGGAGAGGGGATTAAAGTAAAAGCATAGAAATGAGAGAGAGGAATAAATTAGGCAGAGAAGAAGCCAAAGAGGGTTGTTGGTCAGGTCGGGTCAAAACAGCAACAGCCAGAGTTCAAGGGAATATTATTCTTGATGGGCTGTTTGATTTGCAATGTATAGGAGAGGCCAGCTACAGTGGCAGCAACTTAGCTGAACCACAGGTCTGCCTGATTTGTGAAGGAGCGCTGTCCCAGGCTAGTTCTACACAGTGGTTTTGCTAGTGTAACCCCTGGGTGGCGCTATCCCAAGGACTACTACACCTGCCTGCTTGGCTACAAACAGGTTAAGGGGCCTGTGTTCTGAAACGGGTGCCTCCACCCAGAGGTCAGGGTTATTAGTGGTCATACTACTGTACCTTGGGCAAAGCTCTCTGGGACACTGTAACCCCCCCTCGGTTCCTGCTAGTGGCCCACACAAAATACAACAATGATCTTCACAATACCCCTTATATGCTTTACTCGCATCCACACTTTTGGCACTTACCACCAGGATTGGTTTCTCCAATTCGACCCTGGGGACCCCCTGTAAAACAAGGTTAAAAAGAGAAAATGGCATGCAACACAATACTTCAGGCATAAACAGGATCCACAGACTGTTTAAAAGGCAAAAAAGTAGATCTGATTTATTCAGGGGGGTTTCAACAAGGATGGGGCAATCAGGTTAATTAGCCTACTAGCTCTATGAATCACACAGCTGTGCATGCAGTCAGAGTCCCTAACAGTTACACTCTCTGGGTACCCAGGATGGAGGAAAAGGCTAGACAGGACCACGCCCGGGGTAGGCCAGCGTTGCCGCTGGTTGGGGCCCTGTGAAGAAAGAAACAACATGCACACATCCTAATTGTAATCCAGAGCTGGAGGGCTCAGTTCGTGAAGAAAAAGATAAGACAATCAGGTGACACTTTTAATTTAGCTATCTGTTGCAGGGAGCTACCCTGGATATTACTCACGGTACCCAACACTGGACACAGGATGGATGAAATGGGGACATAGAAACATAGAATTTGACGGCAGATAAGGACCGCTTGGCCCACCCAGTCTGCCCATTTCCCTACCTACTGGATAAGCTGCAGATCCTAGTTAACCAGCAGTCTACTTCTTCCTACCCCCAACCCCTAGAATTGCCTTATGACTGTCCCATGCATGCTTGAATTCCACCACAGATTTTGACTCCACAACCTTCCTCCGAAGTCGCTCCATGCATCCACAACCCTCTCTGTGAAAAATACTTCCTAAATTACCTCTGAGCCACCCCCCATCTTCAAATTGTGCCCTCTTGTTCTTGCACACCTCTTTTTGAAAGATGCTACCCTCTTGGACTTTGTTGATTCCCTTGAGGTACTTGAAAGTTTCTATCATGTCCCCCCTCTCCCTCCTTTCCTCGAGACTATACATATTAAGCTCCTTAAGTCTCTCTTTATACGTCTTCCGGTGCAGACCCTGCACCATTTTAGTTGCCCTCCTCTGGACAGCTTATATCCTGTCTATGTCTTTGCAGAGAATGGGTCTCCAGAGCTGCACACAGTACTCCAGATGGGGTCTCACCAGCTGTCTGTACAGAGGGATAACAACTTCCTGCTTTCTACTGGTGATGCCTCTCCCTATGCATCCCAGTATGCCCCAGCCCTCCTTGCTGCCCTCTCACATTGCTTGCCCAACTTTAGTTCATCTGATATGACTACCCCCAGGTCCCTTTCCATTTTTGTTGTTGTTAGTATCTCACCCCCATTGTGTACTCTTCCCCAGGGTTTTTGTTTCCCAGGCGCATTACCTTGCACTTCTTAGCATTGAATCTAAGCTGCCATACATTTGACCATTCCTCTAACCTTGCCAAGTCCCTTCTCATCCTTTCCACCCCACCCTAGTGCATCAACTCTGTTGCAGATCTTAGTGTCATCTGCAAAGAGACATACTTTTCCTTCCAGTTTTTCCGCAATGTCGCTTATATAAAGACATTGAAGAGGACCAGTCCTAATACTGAACCCTCGCGATACCCCACTAGTAACCCTCCTTTCTTCTGAGTGGACTCCATTTACTATTACTCTCTGTGTCCTATTCTCCAGCCAATTCTTTACCCAGGCTGTCATCTTGGGACCCACTCCCAGGCTGGCTAACTTGTATATTAATCTTTTGTGTGGGACTGTGTCAAATGCCTTGCTAAAGTCTAGGTAGGCCATGTCCACAGCCCTCCCTGATGTACTACTTTGGTCACCCAGTCAAAGAAATCTATCAGATTTGTCTGGCATGACCTTCAGCTGTGAATCCATGCTGCCTAGGGTCCTGTGCCCTCTGGCCTCTAGATACTCGACAATTCTTTCCTTCAGAAGTGATTCCATCATTTTCCCTATCACTGAGGTTAAACTAACAGGTCTGTAGTTTCCTGCTTCTGCCTTGCTCCCACTTTTGTGAAGGAGAATCACATCTGCCCTCCTCCAGTCCTCAGGTACCACCCCATCCTCCCATGATCTGTTAAAAAGGGTAGTCAGTGGTGTCACTAGTTCTACCCTTAGCTCTTTTAGAATTCTGGGATGAATCCCATCAAGCCCGATTGCTTTGTCCACCTTCAGTTTTAAGAGTTCTTTCAGAACCCTTTCTTATGTAAATGGGCTGGTATCAACTTCTGTATCCAGAGTGTTACTACTGTTTGTTTTAGGTACCTCCCCCTCTTCATTTGTAAATACTGAGCAAAAATATTCGTTTAGTATCTCTGCCTTTTCACAGTCTCCCTCTGCCCACCCTCCTCCCCTTTATTAAGCCTCACTATCCCTCCCTTGGTCTTTGGGACAGCAGATGAACTCTCTGGAGTGTCAGAAGAAGCAAGGCCCACACGATCCGCCAAAGCATCGTCTCTGTTCAGGCGTGGGGAAGCGGGAATGCTCCCCAGGCAGGTCTGTTGTTGATGGCTCTTCTCTGTGCAGCAGGGTGATCTGGCAGGGCCCTTGTGGCAAGGCCCAGGCACATGGGCTGGGTTCAGCTTCCAGCAATCCGTATATAGTTCACGCCACGGGAGAACTAAACCTCAACTCCCATTCAGTACACAGCACATTTATACACCAGAAAATCTTACTGTACTAGGCAAAGTGCTCCTCAGTCACGATTGCAAAGTCCCTGCTCAGACTCACAGCACAGAAGTTGCTGGAGTTCCTGACAGGCCGACTGCAATCAGCAAAATCTTCGGTCTTCTACAGGTTAAGCCTGGTCTCAATTCAATAGCTTGCTTAAAAGCACACTGATTGGATTCAGTCCGAAACAACTCTCTCTCTCTCTCTCCCTCCCCCCAGGGCAGAAACAGGCAGGCAGGCCAGAAATCAGGCCTTCCACGGTTCTCCCGCACGAACTACGGTGCACAACGGCTGCTTGAACTATGCAAGCTCCTTCTCTCTCTCAGCTTCCAACTCGAATCTGGCTTGCCAGTAGACAGCTCAGGGGATTTCCCTTAGATCCAAAAGGTTTGGTTGGTCAGTTCAGCTGTCATTCACAGTAAGAGCTCCCCCTTCTGTTGCAAAAAGGTGCCAGCAGTCCAAAACTACAAATCCCAAGCTGTAACCCACACAGTCCCATTTCAGCAGGCTCCACTTTAGAGTCGCCCAGTACTGACTGGTCCAATTCAGCAGTTTGGGACCAACATGATGGAGCTAAGCAGAACAGTCCTTGCTGCAAAGAAGGCAGGTTAGAACAAACTACATTATCATCACTATTCTAAATGATTACCAGCAATTAGTTACATCTTTCAGCAGGGCTCCCTCTGCACAATTAACGATGGCAGAAACGGAGTGATTATTCAGCAGCCCGGGCAGGACTCAAGCAGGGAAACACTCAGTCCCGCCCCCTCGAAGATTAATTATAACTGCAGATAGGCAGCTCTTAAAGTGGCAGTACACGGAGGCCACACAGGCACTCACCGACAATAACATTTAAACGGCTATAGTGCCGAACACCAACTGGGCAGCGAGCGTTTAGGCAAGCTCTAGAAAAGACTTTTGGTAACCCCCATTTATAGGGGGTTCAGGGCTTGTCAGGTCATGCCCCATGTGGTGTATAGGTTGAGGATGGGTCTGAGGAGGGAGCCAATGATGGTGGGTGTAAGGCCCAAAAGTGCTTTCTTGGCCAGTAAGATTGTTTGATATCTGAGACGAGCAGGTAAGGGGAGCCAGTTTGTAAGGGCATATACATTGCAGGCGTGTGTGAATTTGTGCTAGCCAGATACAAAATCGGCAGGCTTTATTAAGTATCATCCTAACTCTATCTAACAATATCAGTGACTGACTCGTAAACTGGGAGACCATAGTCTATGAGTGAGGGCACAGAACTGGAGATGGCCATGTGTTTAGCATCAGGGGTTAAATTCAGCCTTTGTCTATACAGTGCACCCAATTTCCTATTTGCAAGCCCTACGATGGACTACACATGCTCGGCAAAGCATAAAGTGTCATCAAGGATAACAGCTAGGTATCTGAAGGATTTTACCTGCTCAAGGGTGGAACCCAACGCATTGTGTATAGTGAGGGGAGGCAACTTATACTTAAGATGTACTCCTGAGAATAGCATAGTTTTATTTTTTATATAGTTGAGAACAAGTTTGTTAAGCTTAAATTAGGTATTGGGGGCCTCAAAGCTTTGTTGGAGTTCGCAGGTAAGGGTAATGTGCAGAGGACTGCTGTTGAAAATCACATCATCATCTGCATATAGCTGCATCCTTGACCTTGGGCAAGCATCTGGCAAGCCGTTGACAAAGAGGCTGGATAGGACTGGGGCCAAGACTGACCCCTGAGGGACTCCTACGGTGACACTCCTTGCACTTGAGAGGACCCCATTAATCTTCACTCTCTGGGTGCGACCCATGAGCTGGCACTGGAACCATGACACAGCTTCCTCTGAAAGGCCGAGAATGTGCAGCTTGGTGAGCAGCAACAGGTGGTCCACAAGGTCGAATGCTTTTGTTAGAACTACATAGATAGCACCAACTACTTGCCCATTATCCAGAGCCTCGTGAAGGAAACTAGTATAGTCAATGAGCGCCGTAACTGTGCTGTGCACCGTTCTAAATTAATTCTGCTGCACACACAGCAAGTTATATTTAAATACTCAACGAGCTGATCTGATACTATTCTTTCAAGAGCTTTAGACGGGGGCGGGGTACAGAATCAAGCTAGGCCTGTAGTTGCTCAGGCTTGAGCTATCCCCACTCTTAAAGACAGGTGTTACTGTGGCATCCTTCCAGACCTGGGGGTATTGGGACAGCCTCAGTGAGAGGCTGAAAATTCTGTTAAGGGGGAGGAGCAAATTTATTCAGGGCTAATGCTAACAGCTTCACGTCAACCCCATCACTCCCAATCCTAGTTTTGCCAAGAACACACTTAATATATTTGATAGCTTTTTTGGTGCTGACTCGCCTCAAGTAGAATTTAGGGAAGGTTGAGATGGCTAGCCTATTGTCCTCGGCGGTATTTGGTGAATGAGTCGGATTGGCTGGGAGTACCGAACTTCGATACATAGATACATCGACAGTGTCGGCAGATAAGGGCCTTTGGCCACCCAGTCTCCCATTTGAGCTTGTAAGTTCAGTTTATGTTTTCCTAGAAGTCTGTTGCCCCTTACCCGACCTCCAGAATTCCTTTATGTCTATCCCATGCATTATTATATCCCGTGATTGTTTCATCCCCCACCACTTCCTCTGGCAGGGTGTTCCACATGTCCACCACCTGTTTTGTGAAGAAATTCTTCCTCACATTTCCTTTGAATCGTCCTCCCTCCAACTTCATCCCATGCCCTCTAGTCCTGGAACATCTTTTTCATTTAAAAAATAGTGTATTCCTGCACCCTGTTCCTCCCTGAAAGACACTTGTATGTCTCTATCATATCCCCTGTCTCCCTCCTCTCCTCCAGGGAGTATATATTCAATTCCTTCAACCTGTCCTAATAGGACTAGTGATGCAATCCACGTACCATTTTTATTGCCTTCCTCTGAACCTTCTCTACCCTGTCTATGTACTTATCTAGGTAATGTCTCCAGAACTGTACACTGTACTCCAGGTGGGGCCTCACTAATGTCTTGTATAGAGGAATTATGACCTCCCTTTTCCTGCTGGTGATGCCCCTGCCTATGCACCCAAGCATCCTACTTGCTTTACTCGCTGCCTTGACACACTGTTTCCCTACCTTGAGGTCATCAGAGATGATAACCCCAAGATCCCTTTCCTGCTTGGTGCATGCTATATCCTCACCCCCAGAACTGATATATTGTGCCAGGGTTTTTGTGCCCCATATGCATTATCTTGCACTTCTTTGCATTGAATTTCAACTGCCAATCCCCTGACCATTCTTCAAGTTTCTGCAGGTCCCTTCTCATTCTATCTACATCCTCTGGTGTCTCTACTCTGTTATAGAGCTTTGTGTCATCAGCGAACAGTGAAATTCTGCCTTCTAGGTCCTGCGCAATGTCACTGATGAAGATGCTGAATAGGACCAGTCCCAGCACTGATCCCTGTGGTACCCCACTGGTCACTCTTCCCTCTGTAGAGTGACAGCCATTTACCACCACCCTCTGTGTCCTGCTGCCCAGCCAGTTACCTACCCACCACTCTACTGTCCTGCCCACACCCATATTCCCTAGTTTGTGTAATAGTCTCCTATGTGGCACAGTGTCAAAGGCCTTGCAGAAGTCCAGATAGGCCATGTCCACTGCCTTCCCCCTGATCCACCTCCCTAGTCAACCAGTCAAAAAATTCAACAAGTTCGGTCTGACATGATGATCTTCCCCACTACCGAGGTGAGGCTGACTGGTCTGTAGTTCCCCGCTTCCTCTTTGTTCCCACTTTTGTATAAGGGGACTACATCTGCTGTCCTCCAGTCTTTGGGACTTTAGATCAGAGAATGCATCGACTATGTCTACTGCGGAGGTGGCAACACTCCAGGGGTAATTATTATGGTTGGGGAGCTTTGTTTCTCCTCCCTATTAATTAAGATTGCCAAGAACTTTCAGCTATTACTCCAGTCTCCTTTAGCTGATCTTTGCAGTACTTCTTTATACCAGAAAGAAAGCTTGTTTACACAGCTGGTCATATACGGGTGGGGGAGACAGAAATACAAGACCAAAACGCATGCATGTGTCAGCCAATCACAGAGCACAAATTCTGAAGCGCATTTAAAGAGTGCTTCACAGCACAGTCAGTTACTTACTGCTGGGGGTGTCTTCAAGGGAATCCTTCTGCTGCTCACTGTCTTCTCTCTTTACATCACCAGCTGGGAGTTCCCCATGCCGCACTAACAGCGACAGCAAGTGTTTCTTTGGGATGTTATATCCTGCACATTTATAAATGAAACATAAAAACAAGGTAATACAAATTTTAATTACAATAACAATTAGATAAAGACCAAGTCTAAGTCTGGAGGCAGTAGTGGTCTAAGGCTCTGAGCTGCAAATCTGGTGACATCCAGCAGACCAGACCTGGGTTTGAATCCCACAGTTTCCACTTGCATACTGTGTGACCCTGAGCAAGTCACTTAACCTCCTTGTGCTCCAAGGTCGCTCCTGTAAAAAAGCTTTCAGCTTAGTGTGCTATACCTGGTTAAACAACTAAACAAAAAAAAAAAAGTCAAGTTTACTTAGGCCAGTTGCTTTTGTGTGTGTCACACACAGACTGACAATGCAAAATGACACAATACAATAGAAAATGGGAATGCTAGCATCCTGATTGGCTCACAGAGTTCCATTGCCATGCAGGTATTTCTCGATAGAGCCCTGCAATGAACAAGTTCCAGGTGCATGCCACAATCTTGAAGCAGGTATCCTTATGCCACTTAGAATCTGCAATTGCAGTAGATTCCGTTTTTCCCACCTCGCTACACGAGACTCAGACGGTCTCACTACAGCTCTGACAGCTCGCTCCCCCAAAAGTCTCCCCCCCACCAAAGAAAAATAAAACACAAGTGCCACAAGAAGTTTCATGTATTTAAATCGTATGTTTTGATTTTTACAAAAGGGTGGTAAATGGTATACAGTTAGAAGAGAGGCAAGTCACAAGTGGGGTACCTCAGGGATCAGTCCTGGGGCCAGTCCTCTTCAATATCTTCGTCAATGACACTGCAGATGGACTGGAGGGTAAAGTCTGTCTGTTTGCAGATGACACCAAGATCTGCAACAGAGTAGATGATCCAGATGGGATGGGCAGAATGAGACGAAGTCTGGATAAACTGGCAAAATGGTCAGAAGTGTGGTAACTGGGGTTTAATGCAAAGACGTGCAAGATCATGCACATAGGTCAGAGAAATCCTCAAGCCACCTATAGGTTGGGAGGGGAGTTGATGGCAATCACAAAGGAAGAAGGAGACTTGGTCATCATCATCACAGATGACCTGAAATCATCCAAGCAGACCACTAAAGCAGTAGGTAAGGCTAGAGGGATGTTGGGGGTGTATTAGTAGGGGTATCACAAGTCGTAAGAGGGAGGTAATTATCCCTCTTTACAAGAGGCTGGTTAGGCCCCATCTGGAGTACTGTGTGCAGTACTGGAGGCCGCACCTGCACAAGGACATTAACAAAATGGAGGCAGTCAAGAGAAGAGCAACCAAAATGGTGCAGGGACTGCATCAGAAAACATATGAGGACAGATTAACGGAGCTCAATATGTATATATGGCACAATATATCAGTTGGGGTGAGGATATAGCATGCACCAAGCAGGAAAGGGATCTTGGGGTTATCATCTCTGATGACCTCAAGGTAGGGAAACAGTGTGACAAGGCAGCAGGTAAAGCAAATCGGATGCTGGGATGCATAGGCAGGGCATCACCAGCAGGAAAAGGGAGGTCATAATTCCGGCTGTACAAGACACTAGTGAGGCCCCACCTGGAGTACAGTGTACAGTTCTGGAAACCATACCTACGTAAGGACATAGACAGGGTAGAGAAGGTTCAGAGGAGGGCAACAAAGATGGTGCATGGATTGCATCACAAGTCCTATGAAGACAGGTTGAAGGAACTGAACATGTACTCCCTGGAGGAGAGGAGGGAGAGAGGGATATGATAGAGACATACAAGTATCTTACAGGGAGGAACAGGGTGCAGGAAAACACTATTTTTAAGCTAAAAAGATGTTCCAGGACTAGAGGGCATGGGATGAAGTTGGAGGGAGGACGATTCAGAGGAAACATGAGAAAGAATTTCTTCACAGAACAGGTGGTGGACAAGTGGAACACCCTGCCAGAGGAAGTGGTGGGGGCTGAAACAATCATGGGATTTAAGAATGCATGGGACAGACATAAAGGAATTCTGGAGGTCAGGGGTTAGGGGCAACAGACTTCTAGGAAAACAAACTTAACTTACAAGCTCAAATGGGCAGACTGGGTGGGCCATAGGCCCTTACCTGCCGACACTGTCTATGTATCTATGTATCTATGTATACCCTAGAGCAAAGGAGGGAGAGAGGTGATATGATCGAAACATATAAACATCTTAAGGGCGTTAACAAGGAGAAAGAGTTTAACATGTTTCAATACAAGAAAAATAGCAGGACAGGAGGACACAGCATGAGATTAGAGGGAGGCCGATTAAGGGATAATGTGAGGAAGTTATTTTTCACAGAAAGGGTGGCGGATGCATGAAAACAGCCTACCTCAGGAAGTGGTGGATATGAATACAGTGCAGGGCTTCAAACAGGCATGGGATAGGCATAAGGGAGCAATACAGATGAGTATGAATAAATTGGCTGTTGACAGAGTACAGGCCTATGGCACATTCATAAGGTAGAAAAAATGGGCAGACTGAATGGGCCTTGCTGTTCTTATCTGCCATCAACATCTATGTATCTATGTAGATCCCTAGCCTTGTCACTTGCATTTCCTCAGAGCATGGCTCCCAAACAGAGAGAGACACTCGTCTTACTCCTGATGTCCACCTCATACACTGAACAGTTTCTACCTGAGAGCTATGGGGGCAGAGGAGTGGAGGAGGGAGGCAAAGAGCTGCAGACATAAACTTAATAAACAAAATTTAGACAGCTCATGTTTCGCATCTGACTTCTCCATCTCCACTTCCTGGTTTTACACACCAGAGCTCACGTAAGGTCATGCGCCTAACAGCTGCATCTTCAGAAAAAAAAAAAAGTCTTCAAGCAAAGGCAGAGAACTCTTTTCAAAACAATGCCAAGTGACTCCTGGGGACAAACTTTTAATAAATAATCTCTCTCTCTTCTTCAGGACATTGTGGTACTGGGGTTATTATGTGTATAAACTGTATCATAACTTTTGGTTTTTCAACCTGCACGGTATGTTTATAAACTACTTGTCTTGTTTCAAACTCTAAGTATTATTGTATATAATGACCTATCTGTTGTACATTTTCTTTTCCTTACCACCCCATGTTGTCACAGGTGTGTACCAATGCTCTGTATGTACAAACCATCTTTAGTTGCCACTATGGTGGCCGGCTGTACCTGAAACGGTCCACTGGACCAGTGCACCACCCGTTACCAAAGACATAAATAAAATAAATAAATAAGGAAGGAAAAAAAAGAGAGAATGGCTCCGGGGCTAAGATAGCCGCACAGAACCCTTACCCCCAAAGTTTGCTTTTTTTTAGTACTTATATTAATTTTCAAAATCAATTTCTCTTATTTAATTACTTGATTAAATGAGCATATATAGCCATTTTCTAAGTACATTTACTCGACAGGGTGGGCTATATTGGGCAAATACCGGACCTTCAATGGGCTATGAGGCCCTCCCTCTGAGGTGTCGGGCCTCCTTATGCCCTTGGATGATCCGGTATTACCTAATACTGCCCATCCTGTCAAGTATTATTGATTACATAAACCAAACCCAATCTTGTATTTTTTACATATTATACAATGGGGTCTGAAAATTCTTGACTGTGATTGGCCAACTGGCACATTTTACCCGTGGAAAATCCTCCGATATACCAATGGGAGAAGGTGCCAGTCAGCCACATCTCCAAAATCAATACGACCCCCCTATCTGCCAGGGGAAAATTGCCATCTTGAAAGCCCGCTAAACCCACAGTGCACCCACCCTGGATTGCCATGCTCCCCAAATCATCATTCTGATCAGAACTCCATTTAAAAAAAAAAAAAAAAAAAAAAGAAACACTGCTAAATGCTTACATCAATACAACAATCCATTCCTCGCTTTACTTCAGAGGAGCTGGAGGTATGTTTATTCATTGGAGTGCTGACAGCATTCGGAAGACAACGTAGACGGAGTTCTGGCTGCATTTTGGGAGACAGCTTGGATATGTGAGAACCATCCGTTGCATCTCCAATAGTGAACGTGGACCAGAAGTCATTCTAGCACTGACACCGCCACTCTCTCCATATTCCACACGACATCATCACCAGTAATGCACCTCTTACCCACGCTCCACCCAGCTTCACTTCCACTGTCCCATGGTAGAGCTTTTTTTCGTCCTCCACTCCAGTACCATTAACACCCCCCCCAAAGCACAGGACTGCCACCGATACCCCAAACCAGCAGCAGAACTGGGAAAAAATCCTAGCCAAATAAACACCAGTCGAGCTGCACAAACACAGCAGATCCTTCACTCTCCCTCGTAATACACACTCGGTATGTTAATGCAGCACCTGGTACACAGTGTGGCCTGGGGAATGCAGAGTGGAGAGAAAGCCCCGATCACAGGTACATCACTACATCTAACGACAAAAAAAGTTATGATTTTAAAAAATCGGCTTCTGGAATGCTTGGGGCTTCAGTGCTGGGAGGGTGGGGGATGATGATGAAAAAAAACCAAGCGAGCTGTCACACACTCTGATCTCTGCTCAGCAATGACAGCACTATGCTCTACCAACAGGGAACTATTTAACCTACAGAAGAAGGATATAAAGTAAATTAAAAAAAGAGTTTATTTGCAACTAAAACTATTGTAATCTTAAAAAAATAAATTCAAAAAGGGGAACATTATATAATCGCAATATACCACTCCATGGTGTGGGTTATTGCTTGAATAGCACATTTTCTATGGATGAAAATCAACAATTGCAGTACAAGGAACTCAGTGACAGTGTACAAGCACCGAAATGTAACGCAGCAAAGATAGCAACAATGGTTATGTAATATCCCGGGAGACCATAAATGAACACAAATCAAACTACAAATAAAACATTTCGATACACAGCAGTAGACAGAGAGAAAATGGAGAAATACTTATTTTTATGAAACACATGAAGGTCACATACTTGGACTCAGAATTTGTGTGTCGCAACAGAATTCATCATTTAATATTATTTATGTCATTCAACTGGGGTGAAGTGACTGTTCTCGATTTTGTCTCATCTGTTCCCAATGAATTCTTGTTGTTAGCTCTTTTCATCCCAGGTCGTCCTCAAAAATGAATATATATATATATATATATATATATATATATATATATATAAAATTTGCCAACAGATGAAGACTACCTGGCCCATCTAGTCTGCCCATTTGACCTACCTTCACTTGCACTATAGATTTAGCTGATCTGCAGCTACCCCCCCCTCCACCGTTTCAATAATTCCCATGTGTCTGTTCCATACATTTTTGAATTCCTCCATGGTTTTAACCCCCACCACCCCAGCTGGGAGGCTGTTCCATTTGTCCACTACTCTCTCTGTAAAGAAGTACTTCCTCATATTTCCCCTGACCCTTCCTCCTTCCAACTTCAGGTCATGTCCTCTAGTTCTAGTACTGTACATCCCCTTTTATGAAACATGCTCCCCTCTCGTACCTTATTTATCCCTTTGAGGTACTTGAACATCTCTATCATGGCCCCCCTCTTTCTGTTCATTTCCAGAGAATACATATTGAGGTCTTTCAGCCTGCCTTCATATGACTTCTGGTGCAGCCCCTGTATAATTTTTGTAGCCCTTCTCTGTCTTGCTTCTACCTTGTCTGTGTTTTTCCCTGAGATGAGGCTTCCAAAATTGGACACTGTACTCCTTATGAGGTCTCACCAATGATCTGTACAGAGGCATCACTGCCTCCCTCTTTTGGATGGTGATGCATCTCCCAGTGCACCCCAACATCTTCTAACCTTGCACTTCTAACCATCTTCTCACACTGTCCAGATATCCTTAGGTCCTCAGATATAATCACTCCCAGATCCCTCTCCTGTTTGGTGGCCAGCAGTACCCAACCCCCATTAAATATTCTTCCCTCGGGTTCCTGAGCTCCAAGAGCAAGAATCTGCACAGTTTCACTCTGAATCTCTGCAGCCATGTATTTGACCATTCTTCTAGCTTGCCCAGGTCCTTCTAATCTTTTCCACCACCACCACCACCCCCCTGGCGTGTTGACCTTATTTCAGATTTTTGTGTTGTCTGCAAAGACGTACACCTTCCTCTTCAGTTCGTCTGTAATGTCACTTATGAAGACAATAAAGAGGACCAGTCCCAGCACCAAACCCTGAAGCACCCCACTGGTTACCTCCCTCTCAGCAGACTGAACTCCATTCACTACCACCCTCTGTGTCCTACCACTTAGCCAATTTCTAACCCAGTTTACACTCCTGACCAGACTCTCTGGTTGCTCAGCTTACTAGTCTTTTATGCGGGACAGTATCGAAAGGCTTTACTAAAAACCAGGTAAGCTACATTCACTGCCCCTCCCTGATTTAACTCCCCAGTCATCCAGTCGAAGAACTCAATTAGATTTGTTTGGCAAGACCTGCCCACTGTGAAGCCATGCTGTCCCAGGTCCTGCAGCCCATTGGAGTCAAGGTATGTCACAATCTTCTCTTTGAGTAAGGATTCCATCAGTTTCCCCACTACTGAGGTTAAGCTGACAGGAATATGGTTACTAGCCTCCTCCCTACTCCCGCTCTTATGGAGAGGTACAACATTCGCTCTCTTCCAGTCAGCTGGCACCATCTCTGTTTCTAACGATGTGGTTACCAAGGCTGTCAGTGGTGCTGCTAGTTCCCTTCTCAGTTCTTTTAGAATTCTGGGATGAATTCTGTCCGGCCCCATCACCTTGTCCACCTTCAGCTTTTCTAGTTCCTTTAGGTCTCACTCCTCTTTGAAGGGACTTATATTTTTCCTTGCCCCCCCCAGGGAATCTTCCACTGAGCTGTGGCCCTTCCTTCTACAGTGAATACTGAACAGAAATATCTGCTCAGGATTTCAGCTTTTCCTCATCCCCTTCCCCAACCCCCTTCTCTTTTAGTCTTACAATCCCATCTCTGTTTTTTCTCCTTTCTCTGATGTATCTTGTGTCCTTTCTTTATTGCCTTGGCTATTCTATCCTTGATCTGTGCTTTGGCTTTTCAGACTGCTTTCCCTGCCTCCTTTAGCTTTTCCTGCCACTCTCCTCTGTCCTCCTCCCTTTGTGTTTCCTTGTATTTTCTGAAAACTAATCTTTTTTCCCCCCGTACCCTTCCTGACACCTTTTTGGAGAACCAGAGTGACTTTTTCTTTCTCTTTGCTGTACTCACTTGACAGGCTTGTGGCTTCCTATATGGTACACTTAAGATTCGCACACTGTGCCTGTACATCCCCCTCTCCCATTTTATCCCCTAGGGTTCCTAGGTCATCCATTGCCTAGCATACTTACCTGGTTACCAAACACTAAATAAATAATTAATTTTTTTAGTGATTTGTATTCAAAAACAAATACTTTCCCACAATTCCAGGCTCTTGTCCCATCTTTCATTATCCTGAAGCCTCTCCCCCAGACTCTTTATATGACATCATCAATGGCATCACATGGCAAGCTAGCAACAGATGGCCATTAAGCTGACATGGACCGGAACTTCCGTGTTGCAGCAGGGAATGAAATGTGCAGCACTTTGGGAGCCCTGACGCAGAACTGAAGTACTGTAGAGAACTAGAGGTCCGGGGGGGGGGAGTGGCCTGACCAGGCAGAAGATGGCAGCATAGTTCAGAATCTCTGCAGGAATGACTGCAATCTACCCTCATCCAGCCTTCACCAGACCTTTCTTTGGTACCAACTCCTGCGACCATCCTGTAATCCTACTTACTGACACAGTTTGTAACTCATTTTTGATCCATCATCTACTGATATTCAATTATTCTGCACTGTACTGCAGCATACTAGGCCTCGTCCTTCAGCACCATGGCAGATCTCCAAGCACAGCAAAGCTCACTTGCTAAAGTGGAAATAATGTTTTCTAAACTGATAGTTGAGATTAATGATCTAAAAACCTCCACCCAACAAAATGCGACCACTCTTGAAACTTTTAGCCAGAAAATTGCATTTAATGAGAAAGCTACGGCCTATAACACCACTACTATTCATGACCTCCATGCTACTGTCCGCAATCGAGATCTAACTATTAAATCCCTATAAGCCAAAACTGACGATATTGAAAATCATAACCGTCGCAACAATTTACAATTTTTCAGCTTCCCTGAAGGTGTAGAATTAGGAGACACTACTGCGCTTTTATTACATGTGCTGCCTGCAATGCTTAAGCTGCCTCTCAACCTAATGTTAATCGTTGAGCAGTCTCACCGCACTCTGGGTCCCAGTCCAGCATCAGACCAGAGACCGAGGCCCATCATTGCTTGCTTGTTTGAACTATTCCCATACAGAATTAATACTGAAATGAGCCAGAGAAATGGGGAAACTTCAGTGGCAAGAGTTTAATATTTCCATCTACAGACTTCTCAAAAGATTTAACCATCAGAAGGAAGACCCACAATCCACTTAAACAAATCCTCCACCTAAGAAGCATTACATTTGCTCTACGTTACCCCGCGACACTATGCCTTTTCTCAGGCTCTTCCTTCAAGGATTTTGAAACCCCTGATGCCTTAGCCAACTATCTGGAGGTCTCTCTGTAATCTTACCCTGGGAGGTTCAGCAGCAACTGGCAACCCGAACACAGCTTTGGTATCCACACAGAGGGTGGACGACGAGGTACAGGAATGTGGGGAAAGTGTTTCAGAACTCGCAGCCCCAAGCAGCAATGCCACTGATTTGACCCCAAGGCAATTAACATAGCTGCAAGAGAAGCTTCAGTTGGGGCATTATTCTTCAAGACTTTCATGTTGTCCTAGCAAGGTTTTACCCCAAACACCCAAAGCTGCAGCCTCTCACCTTCAAATCAACCCCTCTATTCCACTGAGCAATAAGTTTGCTCTCATGGAGGATGACATGCGCTCCTCGCAGGAGGCTCTTTCCCAGCAAATTTCAGATGAACATCCCTCTAATTTGGGCCCTGTGCCTCCAGGATGTATTTCTGCCGATACTTCATGGACAGAAGTTGTTGCAAGTTCCTCCTTCAAATCTTTAGAGCCGCCAAAAAAGAAACGTAAGGCAAAGACCAAATGAAAGAGCATGAATAGGCCCAATCCTACTAAGTCTAAGGTGTCATGAACTCATATGGTCAGTAATATGGTCACAGTTGCTACATCTTGGTAGGTTTTGCTTCCAGGATACTTAAAGGGAGTGGCAGTACACTTTTTCTGCCTAGCCACCAGCTCTACAGTCTATGCTACCTGGTTGCTTTTGTTCGCAGCAGGTGCAGAAAGCAAAGGCCGTACATCGCAGCACAATCAATTTACTTTTTGTTGCAGTGTTTAAACGAGCACCTTAAAGGTCTTCATGGGAACTTTGGTATATCAGCAATGCTCCTCTCACCCATTATTTTAGTGTTAGATCTTATATATTACCTCACTAAACAGGCTGTCTGTATCTAGCCTTTTACTCTCCAGTTTAGCAGTGCATCAGGTTTACAGTCTTTTGGCTGTTCAGTTGCATATCTTCAATCGGTATGCATCCTGATTATTGCCTTTTCTGTTTTCATATGTGAATTATTATATATTACAAGGCAATTTACCCCTTCTCTCTCCTGATGACAGGTCCTTAAGTATTATTGGCAACGACATTTAATCTATCTCCTTCCCTACGCTCCATTATTCTTACTACCTCCTGTTTACAATATGGAACTATCATTAGCACTCAAAGAGGTGGGCTATGTTTGGTGTACTGTTGCAAAGGATTGTCAATCTACATCTTCCTTATGCTCCTTATTTTACTCAAAACCTACAGATATAGAAATCCACTGCTGTGCGGTCCCTCCTGTTCTGGAGCTCACTGAGCCTAGTCTTCTAGACCTACTCACCACATATAACACCTATTTAGGCGATTTTCGAGTAATCGGAGCTGATCTTTACTATGACTATCTCTTCTGTCTACAGTCATCACTGAAGCCTATACCTCTCCACATAATCCCGATTTGCATTTGGCTCTGGGCGTAAGGGCTTAAACTGACCTCCCCTTTCTTCTCCCCCCAATACAGTATTTATTATGTACTTATTCTGTTGCACTGTAAAGTATACTTTGAGTCACTCTAATGTGGTAATGATTTATTTTTCCTTTTATATTCGTTCATTTGCATTCCACCTGGCTCCCTGAATTCCTTGCTCTATGTCTAGGCTGTACTAGCATCTCATATATGCAAGCAATAATACCCTTCAGGGTGGGCGGTATTGGGCAATACCAGACCACCCAAGGGTGTAATGAGGCCCGACACCGTAAGCTGAGGACCTTATAGCACCTGGGCGGTCCGGTATTGCCCATACCGCCCACCCTGGAGGGTATTATTGCACTTAGAAAATGGGCATCTGTGTAAATTTTAATTAGGTTATTGAATAAAAGAGGATATTATTTTGAAATTGGATAGAAACAGCAGAAAACTATTTTTGTGTTAAAACAGTCCTTTGTTTTTGTGCTGTTCCATCTACTGTTGCACCCTCCCAGCTATTCTGTTGTAATTATCCCCCCCACACACACACACCACTGTTTACGGAAGAACAGAAAGAGTATTTTTTGAAGTTTCCCCCAAACAGTTCATTTTGGTACAGTATTTTAAAATGCTTAACTCCCGCAGTTTTTTTTTTGAGGCAGTTTAAGTAAGGTAAGGGAGAGATAACGAATGGTGAGTTGGGAGTGTGAGCAAGAACAGGTGCCAGTTGTACAGTTTCCCGGTACTCCGTGCCTGCTGTAACTTGCAGGAGTCAGTTTTTTCTGCTTTTTTAATTTTGTTTTATGAGTTCCCGATCCTCGCTGCCTTCCATGAGGACCAGGAGTGTGACAAGGAGCGTCCGGTTTGTCCAGCGAGAGCGAGTGAGCCTGCCTACCGAACCAGAGGAGCCATAACTTAAATCAGTCAACGACACGAATGAGCTACGTGCTGTGGGCATGTTCACTGAACGAGGAGGGGAACATCAGAAGCAAGGTGCAACTTTTGTTTATTTTTTTTAACATGTCAGGCTTGTTAGGAGGGAAAACTGGTTGGTGGAGATCGATAGCCTTGTCCGTTGACCCGCTAAGGTGGTTGTCTCGTGAGTCAGTGGGGGGGGGGACTGCTGCTCTCAATGTCACGTTGTCGGGTAACAGGGCAGTACGAGGCATTATAGATTGCTGCCTTAATGCATAGCTTCAGTTTGAAAGGGGGGGTCAAGGTTAAAGAAAGACAGAAAAAAGTCATAAATGAGCCCAGTGAATTTGAGGATTATGTAGGATTTCAGAGTTGGCAAAGAGTGTTGGGGAGCAATATTTCTCACCAAGCGAAGGGGGAAAAAAATTGCGTTTTTTTGAAATTCAGCTGTGTGGTTTTGGCCAATCATCAAGCAGGATGTGCACAAAGATACTTGTATGGGTGAAGAGGCATTTGGGCTGGCACCTTTTATTTCCGGGCATCTACTGAAAGTTAATGTACCCCCCCCCGCCTAGGGTACTAGCCAATCAGATGCCAGGAAATAAAAAGCCCATTTTCTAAGGTTCTTTAATTTACTGTTATTCGAGTAGGTATATCTTGTACTATTACTGCTAATGTTTATAAATAAGTTCTGGTGTTTAGCTTTATCCTTATGCCTTGTCCTGTTAGCTTAGAATTAAGCTGAGGTTATTACAGTCCCCTGCCTTTCTTGGTATTATTCCCTTTCAGTTTAGTTTATCAGGAATACTTACTTTATTATATTACTGAGATCAGACTTCGGTTTGGGCCGATATTTATAACCGGTCCTCCCTAGTCTCATCCCTACATCGACGCTCCACAGTGTGGTAAGAGAGTCTTTTAGCCAGTTGGCTGACTCATATCTCCTCACATCCATAAAATGTTTTTTTTGTTATTTAGCTTACTAGTAGTGTTGTTGTTGTTGTTGTTGTTGTTGTTAATGACGTTTCTCCTTCCCCATCTCTGTTCTAACTTTAATAAGATATCTGTGCCACTCACGTATCATCCATCTCACTTTTTGTGGCTTGAATGTTCCTGCCACTCTCTGCTTATACGTAAGCTCTCTATATTGTATTCTAATCATCTCTGCCTCATTTACTGTCCCTTCACACTCCAGCGATTATTCCCTTTCTTTAACACCAACAATATGAGTGACATACTTTTATATACATGGAATGTGAAGGGACTTAATTCTCCTTGTAAGCGGAAGCAAATTCTTTCACATCTCAAAAAACATAAAACACAAACTGCTTTCCGTCAAGAAACAAAATTATTAGCAGAGGATGTTCATAGACTTAGAAAAGATTGGGTCAGTCAGATCTACGAATCATCCTATACCTCAAAAAAAAAAAAAGAGGTGTTGCTATTCTTATTCATAAGAGTCTCAAATGGTCCCTTGTAAACTCAGTTTCCGATACTGACGGCAGATGGGTGATGGTCAAACTGAATACCAACTCTGGTCCTCTTCTGCTTGTTAATGTATATGCACCCAACTCCGATTCCCCGGAGGATTTTCGTAATTTAGCTCAACAGATTCTATCCTTTAACACTGATAATACACCAGTTATTCTTGGAGGGGATCTTAGCTTTAGAAGCCAGCATTGACAGAAGTAGCCCCACTACAGAGGCCCACCCTAGAAGTATTAAAGCCCTCTCATTACAAATGCAAGATGTTGGATTAGCTAATGTAAGGTGCCTCCTTCACCCCCCGCGGTCGAGAATTTACTTTTTACTCCTCTCTACATAAGACATACAGTAGAACTGACTACTGGTTAGCCTCTCCTGTTATAATGGAAAAAACTATTGATTCATCCATCTCTCCCATCATAATCTCGGACCATTCCCCTGTCAAATTGCAACTTTTGTGGGGCCCATTAACACTTAAATCTTCTTACTGGTAGCTGGACCCTCTCCTTCTTAAGGATCCCAATTTCTTACCCATGATCAAAGTACAAATTCAGGACTTGCTCTTTCACAATACCCCAACTGAATCTTCTATGTCCCCTGTGTGGGAAGCTCTTAAAGCTACAAATCGAGGGGAAATTATCAGTTATGCTGCACATAGGAAAATAGTAAGGGAACAACAGCTGGCTGACTTGGAAAAATCTCTTAAGGCTAAAGAGAATTTATAATTTTCTTCTAATAAGCACAGTCCTGCATCTCAACTTCATCTTGAAATTCTTCAACTTAATTAAAATTAAGAAATTAATTTATCGTAAAACCGAACTGGCCTTGTTTAAACTTAAATATAAGTTTTAGGAACATGGCAATAAAAATGGGAAACTTCTCTCTTACCAGCTCAAAGCACAACAAATGGAAGGACATGTCCTAAGCCTAAAAGATGAACAGGGTACGATTCACTCCGACAACCCCTCTGTAAACCGTGTCATGAAAACCTTTTATCAAAAACTATACTCTAACACAAATCCTCCATCTACTTTACAAATTCAACAGTTCTTTAAATTGTTACATCTTCCTCATCTTTCTACTCTTGAAACAAATTCTTTAGATGAACCCTTCTCGCTTCAGGAAATCCAGAAAGCTTTGTCTTCCTTAAAATCTAGCCGTCCTAGGGAGATAACTTGGTTCCTAAGTTTCTATAAAATGTTTCCGACACCTTAATGTTTATCAAGAAGCTTCAATACTGGCACGCTTCCACCATCTTGCACCGAAGCAATCATAACCCTAATCCCTAAGAAAAAAAAAGACCTTACTTACCCCGCAAGTTACAGGACCATCTCTTTATTAAACACGGATGGTAAGATATTTGCTAAACTACTAACTTCTCGATCTGAATCCTTGATTACTAACATACTAAAATGCCAGCAGAATAGGCCTAACAGTCTTTCGTGTCTGCTTGTTTGGTCAGCCCCCACCCTGGTTGCTGACCTTGCTGCCCCCCTCGCCTTCTCTGGCTTCTCCCTTCCCAGTTCCGGATATTCTTGCTGCATTGGATTTTGCTTCCAGAACCCTTCCCTGTACCTGTCCCACCCCTCTTGAACCCTCCACTGTCTCTGCCTCCACCAGCCCCTAGGCAGCGCATTCCATGGCTCACCACCCTCTCAGTGAAGTAGCACCTCCTCCTTTCTCCCTGAATCTTCCCCTCCAGCTTCCACCCATGCCCTCTAGTGGCCCCCCTCCTCCTTCCTTCATGCAGCACCCTGACTGTTCCTCCCTATTTACCCTCTTCATGTACCTGAAGATCTCTATCATGTCCCCCGTCCTTCTCTCTTCCAATGTGTACATATTTAGCTCTTTGAGCCTCCTCATAGGTCCTGTCCCCAAGCCCCAAATCATTTTGGTTGCCCTCCTCTGGACCCTCTCCAGGAGGTTAATGTCCCTCTTTAAGTGTGGCCTCCAAAACTGCATGCAGTACTCAAGGTGCGGCCTCACCAAGCAGTTATACAGAGGGAGTATCACTTCCCTCCTTCTGGAGGTGATCCCCCTAGCGATGCATCCCAGCATCCTGTTGGCCTTGGCTGCTGCCCTCCTACAAGTCTCAGAGTTGTTCATCTTGACATCCACCACCACCCCCTGGTCCCTCTCAGCCATCGAGACTTGTAGCATTTCCCCCACGGTGTACACTTGGCCCGGGTTTCTGGCCCCCAGGTGGAGTACCTTGCATTTCCCTGCATTGAACCTCAGCTTCCACTTTCTAGACCATCTTTCCAGAGCCTCCAGGTCCCCTGAGGCCACCTCCCTCCTCCCCATCCACCACCGCCCCAGTTTGAGTCATCCTAAGAGACTCATCTCACTCTTGATTCTGTCCTTATGTCAGGGGCGTAAGCATTGAACAGAATGGGTCCAAGGACTGATCCCTGTGGGACCCCACTAATGACCCTCCTTGGGATGAGACTATCCCACCAACTGACCCTCTGGGTCCGGTCCTGGAGCCAATTGCCTATCCATCTGATCATCTGGTTCCCCACCCCATTTCTCCCAGCTTATCCAACAGGCCCACGTGAGGAACAGAGTCAAATGCCTTGCTGAAGTCTAGAAAGAGACGTCCACTGGTCTACCCAGGTCCAAGGCACTCGTCACCCAGTCATAGAACTCCACCAGGTTTGTCTGACATGATTTCCCGGATGAATCCATGCTGTCTATTGTCCAGGCACCCTGACTTATCCAGGTCCCCATAGCCTCTCCTTGACAATGCCCTCCATCACCTTGCCCACCACTGATGTCAGGCTGACAGGCCTGTAGTTCCTGCCACCTCCTTGATCCTCCCTTGTGGATGGGCACTATATGTGCCACCTTCCAGTCCTAGGGCACCCACCCTGTCCTCAGAGATGGTGAAAAGCTCCGCCAGGGGTTTCGCCAGGACATCCGCAAGTTCCTTCAGCACTCTGGGATGTAATTATCTGGCCCAGTGCTTTCTCCATCTTAAGGGAGCTGAGGGCTTCCTCACTCTCTCTGCTGTGATTTCCACTTCCGTACCTCTTCTCCTGCTTAGCCCTCCCCCTCCTGCCAGTGATGCCTCTCCTCTCCCCAGACCCACCGGATCGGTAAGAGTCCCCCCCAGTATCTCTGTCTCCTCCCATGTATGATGCAGCACCCCCAATTTCCTTGGTGAAAACTGAGGTGAAGTACTCATTTAGTACCTCAGCCTGCTTCCCCGGATCTTGTGCCCATCTCTCCCCTGATTTAATCCTGCTAATCTGCCCCATCACCCTTCGTTTTTCCCCAATGTATCTAAAGAACATCTTGTTTCCTCTCCTAATTTCCCTGGCCAGGTTCTGCTCCTTCCTTGCCTTAGCCGCCCTCACCACCCTAGTGGCCCTTCTAGCCATCAGCTCGTACTCCCCTCAGTCCCTTTCACTCCTTGAGCACTTGTGCTTATAGGCTGCCTTCTTTCCCGCACCACCTCCTGGACCTCCCTGGTCCACCAGCAGGTTTTTGGGCCCTACTGCATTTTTAGTCTTACTCTTGCACAGGTGCTGGTAGCATCCTGCACCCATCTCCTGATGATTTCCACCTACTATCAGTGTCCATGTCTGACCCAATCCCATCCAAATGCTCCTTAAGGATCCTTCCCATTTCAAAATCCACCCCAGTCGGTTACTTCCGTCTTTGTGCAGCCTTCTACCCCTCTGGCTCCAGGCAGAGACAGACCGTGGCATGGTCACTCCCTGCCAATGGGTCCCTTACCTCCAGGCCCCCAATCTGGTCACTGTCTGCCAGGACCACATCCAGTACCAGCACTCCTGGTCGGTTCCCTCACCTGCTGAGTTATGAATCGTCTTGAAAGACATCCAACAACCTCTGTTCCCTTGTCACAGAGGATGTCATAGTCTCCAGTCTGTTCCTGGCATGTTTGTCCCCAACACCACCACCATTCCTCTGCCCAGTCTGCAGTGTCTCCCAACATCTGCCACCAGACTGTCCTCCAGCTCCTCCCAAGGGCAGGGCACCACCCCATTTCTTACTGTTCTGCCCCCCTCTATCAAGGGTGACACAACCGCCTCCACGGTTCCTCCGCCTCCCTCTACTCCCCTATGCCAATGTAGTTTTGACTATCATTGCTACCCCTCCTCCCTCCCTCCCCCTGTCCTTCCTGAACATAATATAACCCTCCAGGTTCAGGTCCCAGTCGTGTCCTGCAGTGGCCCAAGTCTCAGTGACGCGCCACATCCACTGCTCCCTCAGTTAGCATCGCCTGGAGCTCAGGCATTTTATTGCCCAAGCTCCTGGCATTTAGCAGGACTACCTTCCACCCTTTCCCTATAGTTCCATTTCCCCTGCTAATGTTCCCATGGGGATTCTGTTTTCCCAGTCTGCACTTTGCCAGTTGGCCTTTTCCATAATCCTCCAGCTCCTCAGGGGTGGAGACAAAGTCCCTCCTTTATCGGCACCCCTTGACAGCTTTTTCCCTCCCTCCCCTTCACAAGTTTAAACCCACTTTTCACCAATGAACCCTCTATTTTCAACTTAGGTTCCCTCCCTCCAAATTGAGATGGAGTCTATCTCTAGCATACAGCCCCTTATCCTCCCAGGTCTCCCCAATCCCCATCAACCCATACCCTCTGGCCTCACACCACCCCTGAGCCTCTGGTTTATCTCCCTAATCTTCCTTTTGTGTTCCCCACTAGCCCTTGGCACCGGCAGGATTTCTGAGAAGGAAACTGTGCATCCTATGTCATGACAGACCCTTGCAAGCTCCCTGAACCTTGCCTGTATCTCAAGCTCGCTATTTCCCTCAATGTCATTTGTACCCAGGTGGACCAGTATGTCTGGGGAACCCCCACAATCCTTTGCCAGCTGATATACCTTGTGCTTAGCCCTGTGCACCGTTAGTCCAGGAAGCATTTTGTTCTAACTGGCCAGGCTTCTCCTCCTATCCCATTTGATACCCTGATCATAGAATCCCCCAACAGGAACACTCTGACCGCTCCTTTTCTCATTTCCCCTTCCATGTCCCCATCCTTTCTACCAGCCCTCCACCCAGCCTGCCTTTGTTCCTCCCTAGTCTGGGTGCCACATGCCACCCCTCCTTGTTACCATGGCCACCCCTCCCTCCAATCCTATGCTCTCCTCCTCCTGAGTATCCTTCTGTACCTTGCTAATTCCCCCTCACTGCTCGCAGACTGGTCCTTCTCCCCATCTGCTAAACTAGCCTGGCTTGTCCTCCTTCCTTCCTGTCTCCATTTAGTTCCTCCTTGCTGCGTCGTGCTCCCCTGGCCTAAACCTCTCCTCCCTTTACTGAATCCTCCTTGTACTTATGGTCCTACTCCTTTACCTTTCCTCCCAACTGGTCCTTCTCCTTGCTTTCCTCCCTCTTCCCCTGCCCCTCCTGCTCTGATTCATCTCCCCATTTTCCTGCATACCAGGTCCCCCCTGTTCTTCCCTGCTATCTGGCCCCTGCCTCCTGCCCCCCACTCCTTTCCGTCTCTAACCACCCCTGTCGTGGCTACATCATCCCTCATCCTTGAGCAGAAGAAGAGATCTGAAGCAGTTACTGAGTGTAAGGTCTGATCCACCTCCCTGCCTTGCTTCCTTCTGTCCAGCCCTGGCCATCTGCCTACTTCCTGAGAATGTTGTCCCTCCGTCCTCCTTTGTGAGGGTCCCAGTTACCTGCCTGCTTCCTTGGTAGTGTCCTTTTGACCCCTCTGCCAGGGTCCTATGTGACCCCTGAGGTGTTCTCCTGCACTCCTTTCCTATGCTCCCACCCCAGTGCTTGGTGCAACCCAGGTAGGAGATTCCGGCCCCCTTCCCCAGCCATACCCGCCTCCCCCAGCTGTCTCCTAATCCCATACCTTCTCTAAGCTGCTTGCCAGCTGGTAGCACACTGGGCACCATCAATCAAGCCCAGTTCAGTATCATGGCTGCTCCACACCCTGTGCACCCCACCACCCTCCCAAAGATGCCGGCCCTATTGACGTGTGGTTCCATCCCTTCCAAATAGGTTTCCTTGGGTGAGCCACCAGGTTCCCCCAGTCCAAGATACACCCTACTGCCTAATCAGGTCACCCACTAATCTTTGAGACAGTCCCTCTGTACCAGTAACCCTATTACTAGGTGCAGTACACACATTAAACTTATAAGGAAATGAACAACTCCCAAGCTCCTCTCTCCCAGCCTTTAAATCCAACCCCAGTGGCTAGAACTACATGAGCTGCACCTGCAGTCTTTCCTCAAATTGCAGGGCAGGTGTTCCCCATAAATTAGCAGAATTCTGGGGAGGAGAGGCGGGTCTTGGGCAGACACCTGACTCGAGAGAGATGTGTCAGCCCTGTGTCTCCCCTCAAGCCCAGCAGCCAAAAGAACCAGCCCCAAGCAAATCCCACCAAATAGGTTTTAAATCAGAAGAAATAGGCCTCCACCTGCGCAGCCTGTTACACAGTGAAACATCCACAAAATGAGCCCACTTACAGCCACCAAACTAGTTTTCAAACTTCCAGCAGCCCCCAAAACAATACCCTGCTAGCCCCTTAGAAGTAAGAAAGAAAAGAACTAACCTTCTACCAAGCAAAATCAACAAGAACCCTGTGAAAACAACAAGCAGCAGCTACTGTCCTGGAACACAACTGATCCTGTCCCCTTCCAGTTCTTCCAAGCTAACTCACTGTTCGCAATCTGGTTTTATTAAACATAGATCTGGTTCTGATCACCTACGTTCCTTATTTAACTTAATTCACAAAGCCAAATCCCTTAAGACACCAGCTGCAGCCATAGCTATTGATTTCGAGAAGACCTTTGACTCCCTAAACTGGGACTACCTTCATCAAGTTTTATCTTATTTCTGTCTTTCTCATACCTTTTGCTCCTGGATCAAGTTATTATATAACTCCCCTGTTGCTAAAGTACTTACTAATTCCACCCTTTCCTCTTACTTTCATCTAGCAAGGGGAACTAGACAAGGCTGTCCCCTGTCACCTTCCCTGTTTATTTTAGCCGTGGAACCCCTGACTGCTTGTTTACGTCAATCTTCTGGCATTATGGGCATACCTGTGAGCAATTCAAGATATGTTTCTCTCTCCTACACAGATGACCTCTTAATCTTACTCGAAAACCTGAATGAGGCTGGGCCCCTGTTGGTTGATTTGCTTAATAATTTTACTAAAATGTCTGGCCTTTTATGGCAAATCACAAACTATGCCCCACAATGACCACTATAAAGCCTTTATGAACATACCTCTTGGATTCCACTGGTCACCACAGGGTATAACATATCTAGAAATCAAAATTACTAGCAACTTAGGGAGGATATGAGACATGAACTTTAACCCCTTATTTGATAACTTCAAAACAATTCTGGACACATGGAAGCTTCTTAATCTCTCCTTCATAGGGAAAATCGCAGCCATTAGGATGTCTATTTCTCCCAAGATTCTTTACCTCTTTGCCAATACTCCTTTAGTCTTACCATCCTCCTTTTTTGCTAAAATTGATAAATTAAATAGGTAACTTTATCTAGGATGGGAAACCACTGAGATTTAACTGCAACAAATGTCGATCATATTGGAAAAAAGGGGGATTCGGACTCCTCTGGTTCAAAGGCTACCTCTGGGCTTTCCAAATGGCCCAAACCATTAAATGGTTTCAGAAACCCTCCCCTCACGCACCACTATGGGTTGCAATGGAATCCACATTGTGCCTGGGAGGAGTTCCCACTTCCTTCATTTTTAATCCCATTTCCTCTAAACTAAAATCTCACCTGACTGTATCATCCTCTGTTCTTTATTAGAAACTAACCCACAAATTCCTAAAATCCAATCCAACATCCTAGTTTTATGCCCCCTTATGGGGCAATCCACAGCTCACTATAGAAGATCACCCAATTTTCAGTCGCACATGGAGGAACAAAGGCATTTTCTTTCTCGGAGATATCATGGACCAGAATTCACTCTCTCTTAGATCATTCTCAGACTTGCAGGTCACATGGAAACTTCCTAAACAGGACTTCTGGAAGTTTTGACAAATTCGGGCAGCTTATAACTCTCTCTCTAGTTTAGTGTATAGGCATACTCTTCTAAACCCATACATCTCACACCGGACTAATTTATCAGTAAAATTAAATAGCTCCATTTATAAAGACATGATTGATAATCTACCTGATCAGTCTATACAGGCCAAAAATAAATGGAGTACTCTTCTTAACTACAATATTTCAGATGCACAATGGATTAATTGTTGACGTATTGCACATAATACCTTTAAAGATGCCCGCAGTTCTTCAATACAAACTAAAATCCTTCATCTTTGGTATAGAACCCCCTCTGTGCGCCAAAGAATGGGCCTATTAAATAATAATAATTACTTGGCGCTGCAATTTGGCCAACGGGGATCTACTTCATATCTTGTGGTCTTGCGCTCCCATTAATAAGCTCTGGCATAAAGTTTGTTTACTTGCCTCCAGAGTAACAGGACAAAAACTACCTTTTGACCCCAAGCTATTCCTTCTAGACATCCTTATCCCCAATAGCTCTCTCCTCTCACACGCACATTTTAGATGGCTAAACATACTTTCTCTTCTAGGCAAACGTCTGATTCTTATGAAATGGAAATCAACTGTGGTGCCGTCTCTTTCAGATGTTCTTCAAAGCTTCTCTCAGTATGCCTCCCTAGACCGATTAGCTCATGTAACTCATAACCGACTCACTGTATATGACAGATGTTGGCAGGATTACGTCAAGTACATCGAACCTAGTTCTTCTAGACCCTAATTCTTAGGGATATTTAGTCCTCCTTCTTATTTTGCTCTCAGATTAGGTTTTCTCAAAACTTTTGTGCACAGCTTTCTCCTCTTTTTTTCCCCTTCTTTCCTGTTTTCTCCCCTTCTCCTTCCCTTCTTCCTTGCTTTTTCTCTCTTCTTTCTTTCCTTGCACACTTTTCTCTTATCTTTACCTTCTCCATTATTGAACATTGTTCCTATTACCACATTTATCGCTTTTTGCAATTTACTAAATGCCTTGCCATAGCCTGCCCTAGCATATATTTCATACATGGTTGCTATTTCTGATCCTATAATACCCTATTGATTGTAACCCTTCTGCTTTCCAATTACATCCTGTCTAGGTTTGTGTTTTATCATCAATACATGTATATAAGGCTTCTCCAATATGTTTACCCTAAATAATGCGTTTTGTTAAGTGATATTTTTATACCTTACATGGAGGACAGTCTTCTATTGTATTAGATGTGTGCTTTCTTATATACTTGAATTTTAATAAAAAGATAAAGTGAAAAATAAGAACTAGGGGTCCTGCTACAGAATTTAGGACTGAAATACCAAGTACTAGGGACCCCGTCACAGAATGTAGGACCGAAGTATTGTAGAGAACTAGGGGCCTTGTCACAAAACTTGGGACTGAGCTACTGTAGAAAACATGGGGCCCTACCATAGACCTTAGGACTGAAATAGAGAACTAGGGGCCTGCCACAAAACATGGGATTGAGCTAAGTGTGGACAATATAAGGCCCTTCCATAGACCTTAGGACTGAAGTACTGTAAAGAACTAGGGCCCTGCCACAGAATTTAGGACAGAAGTGCTGTAGAAAACTAGTGACCTGCCACAAAACTTGGGACTGAGCTACTGCAGAGAACATGAGGTCCTGCCATAGACCTTAGAAATGAAGTACCATAGAGAACTAGGGGCCCTACCACAGAACGCAGAGAGCTAGGGGCTCTGCCACAGAACTCAGGGTTGAAGTACCACTGACAACTAGGGGCCCTGCCACAGGACTTATGGCTGAAGTGCCACAGAATGTAAGGCTGAAGTGCTGGAGAGACCTAGGGGCCTGCCGCATAACTTAGAGCTAAAGTACCACATGGAACTCGGGGGTCCTGCCACAAAACATGGGACTGAGTTACTATAAAGAACATGAGGCCCTGCCATAGAAATTAGGACTGAAGTACCACAGAGAACTTGGGGCAATCCCACAGAACATAAAACTGAAATACCATAGTGAGCTAGGGTCTCTGCCACAGAACTCAGAAGTACCACTGAGAACTTGGGGCCCTGCCACGCACTTCAGGCTGAAGTGCCACACAGAACTAAAGGGCTGCCACAGAGCTTAGGACAAAAGTACTGTAGAGAACTAGGGACCTGCCACAACACTTGGGACTGAGCTATTGTACAGAATATGGGGCCCTGACATAGACCTTCAAACTAAAGTACTGCTGAGAACTAGAAACCCTGCCACAGAACATGGGACAGAAGTACTGCAGAGAACTAAAGACCTGCCTCAAAATGTGGGACTGAGCTACTGTAGAGAACATGAGGCTCTGCCACAGACCTTAATACTGAAGTACTGTAGAGAACTAGGTGTCCTGCCACAGAACATGGAGCTGAAGTACTGAGCTGAATGCTAGGGGCCCTGCTCCAGAACTTAGGGCTGAAGTGCCACAATGAACTAAGGGCTGTGCCACAGAACTTAGGGCTAAAGTGCTGTAGAAAACTAGTGTCTCTGCCATAGAATTTAGTGATTAACTGCTGCAGAGAAATATGATCCCTGCCACAAAACCAAGGGCTAAACTGCCACAGAAAACTAAGGCTCCTGCCAAATAATATAGGGCTGAAGTGCCACACAGAACTAGGGGCCCTGCCCCAGTGCTCAGTGCTGAAGTGCCACAGAGAACTAGAGGCTCAAGTGCCACAGGGAACTAGAGGTTATACTACAAAACTTAGAACTGAAGTGACACAGAGAACTAGAGGCTCTACCACAAAACTTAGGGCTGAAGTGCCATACAGAACTAGAGGCTCTGCCCCAGAACTCTGGGCTGAAGTGCCACAGGAAACTTGAAACCCTGTCACAGAACTTAAGGCTTAAGTGCCACAGAGAACTAGGGGTCCTCCCAAAGCACTTAGGACTAAAGTGCCACAGAGAACTAGGGTCTCTGCCACAGAACACAGAGCTGAAGTGCCGTAGAGAACAAGAAGCCCTGCCACGGTACTTAGGACTGAAGTACTACAGGGGCCATGATACAGAACTTAAGGCTAAATTGCTGTAGCAAATTACAGGCTCTACCACAGATAGTAGAGCTGAAGTATCATAGACAGCTAGGGGCCCTGCCCCGAAACTTATGGCTGAAGTGCCACAGAACTAGGGTCATTGCCCCAGAATGTAGGGCTGAAGTACCACAGAGAACTAGGGACTCTGCCCCAGAACTTAGGGCTGAAGTGCCACAGAGAACTGGGGGGCCCTACCACAGAGAACTAGGGGTCCTCCCTCAGAACTTAGGGCTGAAGTGCCACAGAGAACTGGGGTCCTGCTACAGAACTTAGGGCGGAAGTGCCACGCAGAACTAGGGGTCCTCCCATGGAATTGAGGGCTGAAGTCCCACACAGAACTAGGGGCTCTGCCACAGAACGTAGAGCTGGTGTGCCACAGAAACAAGAAGCCCTGCCACAGCACTTAGGACTGAAGCACCACAAAGAACTAGGGGCTCTGCCACAGAATTTAGAGCTGAACTGCCACAGAGAACAAGGGGTCCTAACACAGAACTCAAGGCATAAGTGCCACAAAGAACTAGGGGTCCTCCCATAGCACTTAGGACTGAAGTACCACAAAGAACTAGGGGCGCTGACACAGAACGTAGGGCTGAGGTGCCACAGAGAAAGTACAGTTGTGTAACAACTTACTGTAACAGTAGACCTTTGAGATTATCTTTTGCAGCAGGTCATAACATGGGATATCAGCCGCAGGCATAATTTCCTCTGGATTACCTCCCCCAAGCATTACCATGTGTTGTCTGTATGGCGTGATAAAAGGAGGAGGTCCTAGCTGCTCCTCAGTTCTTTTCCATTCTAGTACATGAATCAGAAACCATTTCTCAGTGCCTCTGATGGGAACAGAGGAAGGAAATTAGGCAACAGCTCATGGAGTCATAAAAGAACAGGAACAAGGAACCCTTCTAAAGTAACAGCAAAGGGGAAGGTGGGTGGGGCTGCATGACCTGCTGCAAGAAATACTCTCGAAGATCTACTGTTACGATAAGTTCTTACACAACTGTACTACCTTCTCTGAAGCAACCTCTTGCAGCAGGTCATAACACATGGGAAGATTCCCAAGCAGTTATGCCAAGGGGAGGTGGAAGTGAACTATCAGGACTTAGGACAGTAGGCCTTGTAAAACGGCCCATTCTAAAAGCAGTTCTCTTCTTGGAAGTGATGTCAAGACTGTAATGTTTCATGAAAGCATGTACAGTAGACCAGGTGGCGGCCTCGCAGATTTCTAAGGCAGAGATGCCCCAGAAACACACCATGGGTGCAGCCATACCTCTGGTAGAATGGGGTTTGTCTTATTTCTTTTATAGATATACAAACTTCAGTTAGTCAACCATGTGAACAAGTGCTGCTTCGAAACCTGAACACTCCGATTTCCAGGGTGAAAAGAAACAAAAAGTTGCTCAGTTTTTCACAACTGTAAGATGCAGAGAAGATAAAGACTCAATGTTCTATGCACATCGAGAGTATGAAGCAGGGATTCCCCCTGGATTCACAGGCTCCGCATAGTACACTGGTAAGTGTATAGCCTGATTTAAAGTAAATTCAGAAACAGCCTTTAGCAAAAACGACAGGTTAGTGCGTAAAGTCATCCTATCATTATGAAACTGCAGGTAGGGAGGTTTGCACATTAGTGCCTGTAACTCTAAAATACATCAAGCCAACGCAATGGCAACTAAGAATATAGTTTTCCAAGAAAGATAACAGAGCTCGCTGGATTCAGTGGGCTCAAAAGGACTCATAATCAATTTGTCAAGCACTAAATTCAAATCCCACACAGGGAATAGATCCCTGATGAGGGGGATGAAGATGCAAAATACCTTTCATTTATTTTTTTATTTTTGGCGCCTCCACTGCCAGGCTTCTGGCCGCTATGGACCCCTCATTTCTGGCTTCCCACATCAGCCCCTCATTTTAGGCGCCCAGGGGCAGGGTCACAGCACCGCCCTCTGAAGGTTGCCATAAATGACGGGATACGGCAGGAGTTGGCCTGGGAGTCAATAGCAGCTGGGGGCGGGCATTAGTGAGGCGGTGGGTAGGCTGGCTTTTTCCCCCCTGTAGGCAGGGGTGGGAACATGCAATGACACCAGCATCCATCCCGCCCCCGAAGTATTGCTGGTGTTGGTCGCTGCAGTGCCTCCGGCCTCTGCCAGGGGTCCCTCGAGCGCCAGTCCCACACCACACCCTTCCCCAGGAGAAGGAAAGCAGTCCGTGGGATGCTCAATCCTTCTCCCCTGGCTGGCCCTCCAATGAATCCAGGTCACTGGTGTCACAAGCAGAAATCCAACAACTGCACCGACAGGCCGGCTCAAAATATCTTTTAAAAAAGGTTCTGCTCAACGGTAACTGGGACAATGGTTTGTTGCCCACAGGTAAATTGAATGCGGCAATAGCCGAAAGGTGGGCTTTTACAAAGGAGTATTTCAGTCCAGCCTCCAACAAGGAGAGCAAATAGTCTAAGATGCTTTGAGGGGAACACTCACAAGGATCTAAGGCCTGCAGAGACACCCAAATGGAGAAGCGTTTCCAGTTCATAGAATAGAAGACCGCATAGATGGTTTCCTGGCAGCCCTGAGAACTTCTGCCACCTTTGGGGGCACACTGAAACGTGAGAGGACTAAGTCCTCAGAAGCCAGGCACACAGATGGAGGGAGTGAAGGTCCAGGTGTAGCAGGGAGCTTTGCGCCTGGGACAACAGAGCCTGACATATCAGCAGAGGTAGGGGATCCGGTTCTGAGAGCTGTAGAAGCAGAGGGAACCAAATCTGTCTTGGCCAAAACGGTGCTATGAGAATCATAGATGCCCTGTCCTGGACCAGTTTGAGTAGCACTCTCTGAATGAGAGGAAAGGGCGGAAGGCATAAAGAAAACTTCCTGTCCAGGAAACAGATAACACATCCCACCACACAGTTCCAGAATCTCACTTGACAGAGCAGTAAACAGGCAGTTTTGCATTCTGTAGAGAGGCAAATAGGTCCAACTCTAGTTGGCTCCACTAGTGGAAGACATTGTTTAGGACATCTGGTAGGATTTCCCACTTGTGGGCCCATGCAGTGGATCTGCTCAGGACATCCATCAGGGTGTTGGACACCCTGGGCATGTGAACCACCAGAAGATAGATATTTCTCTGGCTCACGCTGTACCAGATCCTCATCGATTCTCTGCAGGGGGGGTATGAATGGGTGCCTCCTAGAGGGGGAAGGAGAGTCTTGGAACAGCCCTCATCACCAAGACACTGATGTGGTGATGGGTCTCTATCGGCGTCCAGGATCCTTGGGACCGGACATGCAGGAGATCAGCACCCCACCTTGTCAAGGAGGCGTCTGTAGTCAGAATGAGGCCTGGGACAGGAGAATGAAATAGCATGCCTTACATTAAGTTGTCCCTGGACTTCCACCACTGTGGAGCTTGAAGAGCCGGGGAAGACATCAGGACCAGGGCATCTAAATGATCCTCCTTCTGGTCCTATTGGACTCTCAGGGACCACTGAAGGATCCTCATATTTAACCTGGCATAGGGGATAGTCTAAATTGTGGTTGCCAAATGTCTCAGGAGGCACAGGTAGTCTTGTGCCGAGACCAATCTGCTGGACTCTAGTCTGCATGCCAAAGCAATCAGGGTGCCCACTCAAGCCACTGGCAAATATGCCAAACCCAGTGAGGCGTCTAACATGGCTCCAATATAGGAGACGGCATTGCGCTGGGTCCATTTTGGACTTCGGGTAGTTTATAGCTATCCCCACTTGAGCGAACAACTGCAGGGTTCAAGAAAGTGTGGACAACAGCTTTTGGCGGGACGACACTTTCAGGAGCCAGTCGTCCAGGTAGTGAAAGACATACAGACCTTCCCTGCGGAGGGCAGTTGCGGATGCCAGCAGGCATTTTGTGAATACTCTCAGGGCTGAGGAAAGGCTGAATGGGAGGGCCCTAAACTGATACTGACGACCCTGAAACAAAAAACAGAGAAACCGTCTGTGAGCAGGATGCATCAGGATATGGAGGTATGCATCCTTCATATCGAGGAAGCAGAGCCAGTCTCCCCTGATCAGCAAGGGGAGAAGTGTCGGAAGAGACACCATCCTGAACTTTTGGTATTAGGACGCAAGTCCCCCATCTATTCGGGAACCAGGAAAAATGAGAGTAAAATCCTGTGGAAGGGGAACTGGTTCAATGGCACATTTTTTGAGCAAAGCATCAATTTCGTTCCATAAGACCAATGCTTGGTCGGGGGGGCGAGGTTTAATGAAAGACCTTTGGTGGCAAGAGGAATCTCTATGAACTCCAGTGTGTGTCTTGGCTCAATCAACTGCAGAAGCCATAGGTCAGAGGAGATGGCTTGCCACTCTTGTAGGTACAAGGAAAACCTGCCCCCGATGGCTGTGGGAAGGGTCTCTGGTCCCGTGACTGGAGGAAGACCTTGAGGTCGAAGGCTGGCCCTGCTGGAGAGCAGCAGGGACATAACAGGATGTTTTCTGAGCATTTCTAGGACCAGGCAACGTCAACTGAGGCTTTCACTTATTGGCAGGTGGTATTTGAGCATTGGGACGCACCCTCTAAGGGCAGCCCCTGGTGAATCCCCTGAAGGATAATTTTGCATTTGGATGGTACAGGGTCTGGACCAATTGGAGGGTATGACCAGAGTCCTATAAATCCTTCAACATTTCTTGGGTCTGTGGACCAAAGGGCTGATTACCATTAAAAGGAGCATTAAGGATAGATTGCTGCATGTCCAATGAAAATCCAGACACTGAGCTAGGCATGACGTCCAAGACAAATGACTGCCAAGGACATACGGGCCACAGTGTCAGTGGCATCATAGGTGGCCCTGAGCAGGTGGCGGCAAATGGCCGCCGCCGTAGACAGCTTGGTAGTCAGATCCTTCTGGGCAGAACCTGAAGGGTGTGACTGGACCATTGCCTGGGAAGCTTTTAAGATTTCCTACTTATATTTCAGGAGATGTCCTTTGTAATTAAGTATACGGAGAGACAAAGTTGCCGAGACATAAATCCTTTTCCCCATGACATCAAATTTCTTGGATTCCTTATCAGGGAGTTGAGAACCCATGTGCTGAGGTCTAGAGGACCTATCATGAGTGGCACTGATCACCACAGAGTCCGCCTGAGGCACAGACATGAAACAAGGGTGGTCCACCACGGCCTGATAAATCTTATCAGCCTTACGAGGACTGGAGGGAATTCTGAAAGGTTGCTTCCAAGCAGCCCAAATAACCTCTTCAAAGGCATCCACCAAAGGGCGGTGTGACCACAGTGGGGCATTCCGGTATACCTAAACACTCTGCCAACTTCTTTCTTGAAGCATCCTGTTCTGTGCTCTGGAACCCAAGCATTTTCTGGAGGCGTATCATAATATCCGAAAAGGCGGGATCATCTGGTGGAGAACATGGGAGTTCAGGGATAGGTTCACTCTGAATTGACAAGGCGGCCAAGAAGGACTGAAGGGAGTCACCCTGGTCCATACCATCCTCCTCGTCCAGGTCAGACAAATCTCAGTCCTGTAGAAAAGGGTCATCCATGTCTACATCCTGAGGGTGAAAACCCGGAGAGACAGGGGAAGAGCTGACCATCCTCTGGGTCAAAGAACACTGAGAGAAAGCAGAGACTGGAGCCAACCCTTCAGTAAGGGGGTCCATTTAAGGTCCAGGATAGTATTTACTAGACCCTGGACATCAATCATGGCCATCTGCCCAGCTGAAATTGCTGAGGTAGCATGGACTGAGTGGATATTCACTCAAAATACTACCAACAGCTTAATTTGGTTTAAGGTCAGTTGACATTCATCTGTATCCCCCTCCCCCAGGTCGTGCATGAAAATAGGTAAGATTTGTCTAGTGCACTTACCCGGTCAACAAAAACTAAATAAATAAATAAACAGGGACCACTGATGGTATTGAAGAACGCAGTGGGACAAAGTGGGCAGCCGTCGATGAGGGGTGTGCATAGGACCCCTGTATCATTAACAAGAGCGAGAACACAGAGCCCTTTGTGGTAAGGCCGATCATTGACGGGCCAGAATCCATCATTGATGGACGATGGCCAGAAACCACAGAGGGTGGAGGCAGTGATGAAAGCAGCAAAATCACCCCATAACCCACTGTCGACACAAGAGCTGCTGATGAGGGAAAGAGGAGCCAACAATTGTCGATGGTGCAGAAGACAATGGAACAGTGGCCACCTTCTCAATACTTACCTTTCTGGTAGTGATCAGGGGCACTCATCATCAATGATGAGGGTACGACAGAAACGTGCTTCGTTTTGCTGCCATGTTTCTTACCGGGACCCTGTTGACAAGGAGGGCTCACCTGCAGAACAGTGAGTGAGAGAAGTTTTCATCACTTTTAAAGTGGTATTGCTTTGTGTTTATTTTAGTTTTTAATTCAGGAAGGTTTTTTTTTTAAAACTGCTTATCTTGTCAGCATCCTCAGAAGGGCTGAAATAACTACATATTTGATTTTCCTTTGTGGCTAATTGGACTGATTAATAGAATTCTGTGAGAATCTGCATCAATATATTCTGCAACTTTTGGTGGGGTTGTGTGACTTTAAAATAGCAAAAGCTGCAGTTTGTAATTGGATGCCAGACATAGCCTGAGGTGGGGGAAATTGTCTTCACAAGTCAGAGGTCTGCATCACAGGCAATTGTTTAGCTAGACCATTTCAGCATTGTTCAATTATTATAAACTAGTGGTGTGATCCTGTTTGAGACAGAAGTCCATCTTCTTCCATGTTGTGTACAGGGTGTGCTTTTGAAACAACTGAGAAGCTGAGTGGGATATACTACTTTGGACTAAATATCTGTAACTAATCTCTCTCTCTCTTGCTTACATCTGAGAGAAGTTTTCCTCACTTTTAAAGTGGTATTGCTTTGTGTTTATTTTAGTTTTTAATTCAGGAAGGGGGTTTTTAAAACTGCTTATCTTGTCAGCATCCTCAGAAGGGCTGAAATAACTGCATATTTGATTTTCCTTTGTGGCTAACAAACCACCAGGCTGTTTTGGGGCTGGAGAGGTTTACCTGTGTCTGACTTGGATGTCTGGGTTTTTCTCTGTTTGATTAGCAGGGTAGTTTCTCTGTCAAATTGTTGTGTAGGGTATCTTGCTGACAGGAAGGCACTCTCGCAGCGGTGGGTGAGAGCTTTAGCTGATTGTTTGTGAGGCGAGTTCAGGCCCAACACCTTCCACCCCTCACCCCACCCACCCCTGAAATAGTTCCTTTCTACCTGAGGTTCTGACATCATTTCCTCGAGTGCAAGGTGCATTTCACTGTCATATCCTCTCTAGCACACTGCACTGACAATATAAGCATACACATTGTATAATATATATTTCTATAAAACAAATCACACACACACAAATACAAACAAACAAAAAAAAAGGTAGATAAACATGTGGGGAGTAGTGCAATGTAATGGCTGTGGGGCAGCAGTCTTCCGGGAGTCTTTCTGGAGGCTGAGATGCTGCCCTATTTGCAGACAACTATCAGCCCTGAGGGAGGAAGTTGCCCGTCTTCAGGCCACACTGAACAGTAGTAAGGAAACCTTCCCCCAGGCCACACTGGACAGTAGGAAGGGAACCTCCCCCATCCAGGGAGCACTAGCACCACCACCACTACCTCAGAGGTTGCGAAGAAAGCACAGCAGCTGGACCACAGTGGGCTCAGGGAGGGTGAGGGTGGTGGAACAGAGGCACACCCAGTCAACTGTTCCACTCCACAATCCATACACCATTCTGGGGGAGCATAGCTCCCCTATGGATGCACCCGCAGAGAAGACTCATGACAGCTGTCACAAGGGAGGCCCACAGGAAGAAGGCAGAGGACACCACAGGGAAAGGAAGCAGCTCCTGGTGGGGGACTCAATTATTAGGGGTACAGAACTGGGGGGAGCTTGGAAAACTGAAGTAAGGTGCCTGCCTGGTGCCATGGCTTGGAGAGACAGGAAGCGCATCCTCAGAATCACGAGAACAGCTGCAAGGAATTCTGAGCTGGACGTACTTGTCCACCTAGGGACAAATGACTTGGCTCATCATGAGATTAGAGCAGTGCAGGAGGACACTGCAGAGTTGGGGAGGGGCCTAAGACAAGTAGCACACACAGTATCCTTCTCAGAGGTGCTGCCTGTCAAAGGCATGGGGGAGGCGAGGGTAATTGGCACCATGCAGTTTAATGAATGGTTGAAAAAATGGTGTGGAGCACAAGGGTTTGGCTTCATTGGGGACTGGGGTTCCACCTGGAGAGACACCAGCCTATACTGGCAGGATGGTCTGCATCTGTCCAGGAAGGGAACAAGTCTTTTGAGCAATCTGTTTAAATGCTTCATTGGCAAGCTTTAAAACTAGTCAAAGGAGGAGGCACTGACAAGCAACAGGAAAATCCCAGCCTCTCCCTACAAAACAGGGTACTAAATGAGAAAAAGACCGAGCTAGAACGGTCAGTGGGGGATGCTGCAACAGAAGGTAAAGCCATCAAAAAATGGACAGCAATGAGTACCAATGCCCATAGTCTAGGTCACAAGCTTCCTGAATTAGTGGCCTTGATGGAGGAGGAACATCTGGATATTGTGGCAGTCACAGAAACATGGTACACACAAAACCATGACTGGGGCATAAACATACCAGGATACACTATCTACAGGAGGGACAGGGAGGGTAAAAGAGGAGGAGGAGTAGTTCTTTACATAAGGGAAGGAATAAAAGCAACAGAACAAAAGGGTAAACAAAGAGAGAAGAAGCACTGTGGGTAAATTTGAGACAGGCAATGGCACCACAATCCGCATAGGGTTGTAGATACAGACCTCTTCTCAGGGGAGGAAATGGACAAGGAAATGATAGAAGGTATACTTAGAATGGCAGAAAAGGGAGATATTGCTGATGGGTGATCTGAATATGCCAGATGTTAACTGGAGCGCAGTTGCAGCTGCCACCAAGAGTGCAGTTATTCTAGATGCCCTACAGGGGCATGCCTTAGACAACTAGTACTGGAGCCCACTCAAGAGGAGCAATATTAGACTTGATTCTCTCAAATGGAGATGGAGAGGATCACAGATGTAGAAGTGGGTAGCCATCTGGGAACTAGTGACCACCGAACAGTATGGTTCACAATAAACACAGCAATAGAGTCAAGCCATACAAAGGCAAAAGTACTGGACTTTAGGAGGGCTGACTTTGCCAAAATAGGTGAGTGTCTAAGGAACGCATTAGCAAATGGGCAGGAAGGAGGGGTGGAAGAACAATGGGGAATAATAAAAACTGCCATCACAGAGGTAACGAGCCTTAGTGTGAAGCAAATAAACAAAACAAGACAATGTAAGAAACCACTATGGTTCTCAAAGGAAGTGGCAGCGAAGGTTCAAGAGAAAAAGAAAGCATTCAGGAAGTACAAGGAATCGTAGAAGAAGCAGGATAAAGAACTATCAGTTAAAGCAAAAGGAGGCTGGGAAGGCAGTCAGAACAGCAAAGGCTCAAATCGAGGAAATGACAGCCAACTCAGTTAACAAGGGGATAAAACCTTTATAGGTACATCAGGAGCAAAGGAAGACCAAGGAGGGATAGTGAGGCTTAATAAAGGGAGGGAGGGTGGGCAGAGGGAGACTGTGAAAAGGCAGAGATACTAAACAAATATTTTTGCTCAGTATTTACAAATGAAGAGGGGAGGTACATAAAACAAACAGTAGTAACACTCTGGATACAGAAGTTGATACCAGCCCATTTACAGAAGAAAGGGTTCTGAAAGAACTCTTAAAACTGAAGGTGGACAAAGCAATGGGGCCTGGTGGATTCATCCCAGAATTCTAAAAGAGCTAAGGGTAGAACTAGTGACACCACTGACTACCCTTTTAACAAATCATGGGAGGATGGGGTGGTACCGAGGACTGGAGGAGGGCAGATGTGATTCCCTTCACAAAAGTGGGAGCAAGGCAGAAGCAGGAAACTACAGACCTGTTAGTTTAACCTCAGTGATAGGGAAATGATGGAATCACTTCTGAAGGAAAGAACTGTCGAGTATCTAGAGGCCAGAGGGGCACAGGACCCTAGGCAGCACGGATTCATAGCGGGAAGGTCATGCCAGACGAATCTGATAGATTTCTTTGACTGGGTGACCAAAGTAGTAGATCAGGGAGGGGCTGTGGACATGGCCTACCTAGACTTTAGCAAGGCATCTGACACAGTCCCACACAAAAGATTAATATACAAGTTAGCCAACCTGGGAGTGGGTTCCAAGATGACGTCCTGGGTAAAGAATTGGCTAGAGAATAGGACACAGAGAGTAATAGCAAATGGAGTCCACTCAGAAGAACGGAGGGTTACTAGTGGGGTACCGCAGGGTTCAGTATTAGGACTGGTCCTCTTCAATGTCTTTATAGCGACATTGCAGAAGGACTGGAAGGAAAAGTATGTCTCTTTGCAGATGACACTAAGATCTGCAACAGAGTTGATGCACAGGGTGGGGTGGAAAGGATGAGAAGGGACTTGGCAAGGTTAGAGGAATGGTCAAATGTATGGCAGCTTAGATTCAATGCTAAGAAGTGCAAGGTAATGCACCTGGGAAACAAAAACCCAGGGGAAGAGTACACAATGGGGGGTGAGATACTAACAACAACAAAAATGGAAAGGGACCTGGGGGTAGTCATATCAGATGACCTAAAGGTGGGCAAGCAATGTGAGAGGGCAGCAAGGAGGGCTGGGGGGATCCTGGGATGCATAGGGAGAGGCATCACCAGTAGAAAACAGGAAGTTATTATCCCTCTGTACAGACAGCTGGTGAGACCCCATCTGGAGTACTGTGTGCAGTTCTGGAGACCCAATCTCCGCAAAGACATAGACAGGATGGAAGCTGTCCAGAGGAGGGCAACTAAAATGGTGCAGGGTCTGCACCGGAAGACATATGAAGAGAGACTTAAGGAGCTTGATATGTATAGCCTCGAGGAAAGGAGGGAGAGGGGGGACATGATAGAAACTTTCAAGTACCTCAAGGGAATCAACAAAGTCCAAGAGGGTAGCATCTTTCAAAAAAGAGGTGTGCAAGAACAAGAGGCACAATTTGAAGATGGGGAGGCTCAGAGGTAATTTAAAAGTATTTTTCACAGAGAGGGTGTGGATGCATGGAACGGCCTTCCGGAGGAGGTTGTGGAGTCAAAATCAGTGGTGGAATTCAAGCATGCATGGGATAGTCATAAGGCAATTCTGGGGGGTTGGGGTAGGAAGAAGTAGGCTGCTGGTTAACTAGGATCTGCAGTTTATCCAGTAGGTAGGGAAATTGGCAGACTGGGTGGGCCAAGCAGTCCTTATCTGCCGTCAAATTCTATGTTTCTATGTTTCTGAGGAGGACATCAAAGACTCCTTGGGCTTGGAGCTTTGCTGCTGCTCCACAAGGGCAACCTTTTGCTCCAAGAGGAACTCACAAAGCTGCTGAAGCCTTCAACGTTTGGTGGCCTTGTTGAACCACTTACAGAGGACACAATCCCAGTTGTCGTGCTCAGGCCCAAGGCACCGAACACAGACGTCACTGGGGTCCTCTGCAGCAATTCTGTGACCACAGGTACACTTTCCGAATAAGGGATCCAAAGACATCAGCAGACGAACCTGTTTAGAATGAACGTTTGGTCAGTAGAACTCTTCGACAATGACTAGTAAGCAGAGCTCTGAAGTAGGACTTGTGGCATGCAGGTCATGGTTGAAAAGAACTGAGGAATAGCTGGGATCTCCCCCTTTTATATGTACCATACAGACACCATGTGGTAACGTTAGAGGGAGGTCTGAGGGTCAATAGCTGAGCAGTCATCTGGAGGAAATGACTCCTGCGGCTGATATCCCATATGTTATGACCTGCTGCGAGAGATTGCCTCAAAGAAGATCTACAGGTACTGCCACAGAACCTGGGGCAGAAGTGCTACAGAGAACTAGAAGTTCCGACACAAAAATCTGGGCTAAAGTGCTGTAGACAACTAGGTGTCCTAGAAGTGACTGTATACATCAATACATGGATCACTGTGTCAGAAACAGAAACATAGAAGATGACGGCAGATAAGGACCACACGACCCACCTAGTCTGCTCAAACTGCCCAATCTCCCATCCTACCTTGCCCTTACTGTCTCTACTTGTCCTGTGACTCCCTCCTCACCTGCCTTCCTTCTAAAGTTCCCTAGTGCCTGTCCCATGCGTTCTTAAACCCAATTGTCTTTGCCACCACCACCTCCCCCGGGAGGTTGTTCCACACATCAACGACCCTCTTAGAGAAGAAGAACTATCTCACAATTCCCCTAAGCTCCCCCCAACCTCACTGAATGCCCCCTTGTCTGTGAGCATTTCTTATGATGGAAGATGCTTTCCTCCTACACTCTATTTATTCCTGAAAGATATGTGAAAGTTTCTTATGTCACTCCTCTCCTCCAGTGAATACATGTTTAATTCCCCAAGTCTTTCATCATAGGGTCTCTGATGGAGGCCCTTTACCATTTTGGCTGCCCTCCTCTGATCTACCTCCACCCTGTCTATGTCCTTTCTAAGGTGGAATTTCCAGAACTGGACACAGTACTCCAGGTGGGATCTCACCAATGATTTATACAGTCGTATAATAAACTCCCTCTTTCTGCTGGTGATACTTGCTGCCAGATTCTTGACCAGTCCTCTAGCTCTTCAGGCCTTTTCTCATACCTTCCACCCCACTGGGCATGTCCACTCTGTTGCAGATTTTCGTATCATCCACAAACAGGCATACCAACTTTTCCAGCCCTTCTGCAATATCACAGATGAAGACACTGAAGAGGACTGGGCCCAGTACCAACCCCATGGTCACTCTACCAACCCCTGAGTGAACGCCATTTACCACCACCCTCTGCCACCTGTTCTTAGCCAGTTCTCTACCCACCTAACTAATTTAGGACTCACCCAGACTGCTCAGCTGGTTCACCAATCTTCTGTGGGGAACGGAGTAAAAGGACTTACTGAAATCCGAGTAGGCCACATGCACTGCACCCCCCTGATCCACAACCTAAATAATCCACTCGAAGAACTCTATCAGGTTAGTCTGACAAGACTCCCCCCCCCCCGTGAAATCATGCTGCCTTAGACCCTAAGGTATTCCACTAATCTTTCCTTTAGTAGTGATTCCATAACTTTGCCCGCTACTGAAATCAGGCTGACAGGCCTGTAGTTGCCCGGCTCCTCCTCACTACCACTGTTGTGGCGTGCAACTACATCTATTCTCCTCCAGTCCCCCAGGACCACCTGACTCCAGTGACATGTTAAACAGGTTTGTCAGAGGTGCTGCCAACTCCTCCCTGCATTCTCTCAATACCCTAGGATGCACCCTATTAGGTCCCATTGCTTTATCCACTTTTAGCCAGAAAAGCTCCTGTAGCACCTTCTCCACTGTGAAGGGGCTTGTGCCCATTCACATACCCTTGATGGTCTTTTCCTTGACTACTGTCCCTGTCCCTGGTCTTTCCACCATAAACACTGAACAGAAATATTCTAGACAGATGCAGACCATCCCTGCTGTACAGGCCCTTATCTCTTCATATGGAACCAGTCCCCAATGAAACCAAATCCCTCCACTCCACACCAATCGTTCAACCAAGCATTTACGTTTTTGGTGCAGAGGATCCTATCCCCCCCCCCTCACAGACCAGTAGCACCTCTGAGAAAGTTACAGATTGTGCAACCTACCTAAGACCCCTCACCAGCTTGAGGTCCTCCTGTATTGCTGCTGGCTCATCACTGGCTTGGTCATTAGTCCCGAGGTGGATAATGATGTCTAGCTCTCCCTTCCTGCAGCACTGGCGATTCCTAGGATCTTCTCACCATCCCTCAGGGGAAGGCTGTTTCAAAGTCAAATAAATCTGTAATATATGATTCTCCCCACTTTTAGATAACTGTGCCTGCACAAAAATACTCCTAATTCATTAATGTATTAACTGGCTATATGTTTGTGTATTCTCAGTTTTTGGGATCTCTGTTCCTTCAATATATTCCCCATTCCCCTTCCCTTCTATGGGGTTGCTGTAGCAGCCTCTTCCCACAGATTAGGAGAGTGGGTTAGCAGCTACAGTATGTTCTAAACTGATGTAAATACCATTCCATAGCCAACCAACGGTGGTGCTTCAAAATCAGCCATGCTATCCAATAAGAAATCGGTGCCTCCTGAAACAGAGCACCTCACCTCCATGACTACGTCTATCCTTACCTATCGAGGTCATCGTTTCATAATTCTGCACCATCACTTCCTTGTACAACTCCTTCTCCTGCTCACTTAACATCTTCCACTCCTCTTCTGAAAAAGTGATGGCAATGTCTTCGAAGGTCTCTGGTACCTGAAAGGACATGAGACGTATTTAATCATTCCTGGTGTCACTGCATACATTGACAAAGTCTGTAACTTTTCAACATGAAAGGGACAGAAGGCTTAGACTTATAGCTTGCAATACAATGGGCAAAGAAAGAAGAGTCATATGTGTAAAGTGGTAACCTTACGCGATCCTGACACCCAAAAGCCCAACACTGACAATCCTGGTGCCAAAATCCCGAGGGATAGAATCCTGACGGTATGGTGGACCTCCTGACAGTCACATTCCCCATGGTAGGGCAACCTAGAGCGTGTATGTATGCATATACTGTATGTGTGTGTGTATATCTATCTATCTATAATATTTACCAAAGGGTGCGGGGGGGGGCAGCACCACCCCCAACGTGGAACTGTCGGGAGTGTGTCAGTCTACCATTGGGATTCTGTCTGTCAGGATTTCAGCGCCAGGATTGTCAGCAATGGGGTTTTGGGTGTTAAGATCTCGTGATATAGCCGTGTAAAGCAAACACATGGTTTAGAGAAAGAGAATGCAGTATAGACATATCCTGAGTCATTACCCTTACACTAGCCACTTCAGAGGTACAAGGTCTGAGCCAGTATGAATGTAAACCAGCACTTTTCACTTGCGATACACTTCCCAAATAAGCACTGTCAGAGCCAGCATGAATGTAAACTGTTACTTTGACTTGTATAAAGTTGTTCCAAGATACACAGCATCCCTGAGCCAGCATGTAAACTGGTGTAACACCTGCTTTAAACAAGTAGGGGTTAAAAGGGATGCAGTATAGTGCAGTGGTTTAAAGCTCTGAGATGCAAATCTGGAGACCTGGGTTTGAATCCCACAGCCCCACTTGCATACTGTGTGACCCCGAGCAAGTCACTTAACTTACCTGTGCTCCCAGGTCGCACCTGTAAACAAGTTTTCAGCTTAGTGTGCCACTCCTGGTTAAACAACTGAAAAAAAAAGTTCTGCACAAATAAGTCACCTCTACCAGCATTCAGAGGTTAATACTTGCAACCCCAAGCTACTGCAGAATTAAAGATCAAATGCCAATGTTTTGCAGATTTACAATAAACACAGGACTTCAAGTCCCTGAGTTTTGATTAGTGTTTCCTGAAAATATCATGCTGTTTGGTTTTGTGGTTTTCTTTGAATCAGCCTCTGTACATGTTCTCTGCAGTAAATGAAAACAGTGAAGTTATTTTTGTCCCTATTAGTGAGTGATGACATCATTCCTGCCCAGCCTGTTGGTTGCTTCAGCAATGAAGACCTTAATTGCCTGTAGTAGCTGGTGCATGTCCCAGGCACAGCAATCTATAGGGCTAATTGTCTTTACTCCTAGTGTGCTACTAACCCACCTGGTTTGTGTTTAGATGGAGTAGGTTACAATCTATTACTGTGTTCTTATAAAGGGTTGGTCATTTGTGTGTCGATGGGTAACTGAAGTGGTATAAATGAATGTTTGTGAGACTGTCTGTATCACAGCCGAGTTCTGTCACATAAAAACTCTGCGTTATTTCCCTTTATAAATAATCCAGGGTTGTGTAATGGATATAAAATAAATCTAAAGTTTAAGCCATAGAAGTAGTGTGCCCTTGATGTCCTTGTCCTCCATACATATATCCATGTGACAATAATATTGTTGTTATGTCAGACTGACAACCTGGTGTCTGCCACACTTTGCTATTTCAGGAACCTGTACTGTATGAACTATCAAAATGTATTTCTCTGAGGGATTCTGTGTGGAAATACATCATGTATGTGTGTAACTAGACATACTATATGTCGTGATATCTTGTATTTTATGAATTGCTCTAAATTGTGCAATGAAATGTACCTAACTATTGTAGCCAAATGTCTTACTTCCCTCCTTGTATGTAATTTTTTGTATCCATGACTTCCACTATGTTATACAAACTGTACCATGTATTATGCTAACTGTATGTCAAGTCTATTGTCTTTGTAACCAGACGTGGAGCCTTTAAAAAGGAGTCTCTGACTCAAAGGATTGTAATTCCGAATATCCAAATAAATAAATAAAATCCTGATGCCCCTCAGTTGAGGCTACTGCACTCTGCTTCCCCTCCCCCCCAAAGTCAGGACCAATGCCACCTGTTGCCCCCTGCTAAGCCCTAGAGTCCCAGGGACTCTGTCTCCACAGTTGGGGCTGCTGCACCATGTTGCCCAAGGCCACCAAATGTGGGGCTTTTGCTGCCCCCTTCTTACCCACTTCTACTGCCCCCAAATGGGCAGGGCTGCTGCTTTATGTGCAGTCTGTCTCACAGTCAGGGCTACTGTACCCTGATGCCTCCCGTTGTCCTGCCACATTATCATGGCATCTGCACCATGCTGTCCTCTGTCTCTGCCACCACATCCAAGGTTGTTGCACCATGCAACCATGTTGACACACATTCAAGGCTGCTGTGGCCTGCTGTGCCTGGAGCCCCATGCCACCACAGGAAGGACTGCTGTGCCCTGTTACCCTCTGTCCCCACTCTACAACCCACGATGAAAGTGTTTGTTTTTTTCTTTCGAGCAGCTTGGGTTGTGTACCAAAGGATCGGACTCTGGTGGCAGGGAGCAGCATGGAGCAACAACCCTAAGTGTGGAAGCAAGAGGCTCCATGATGCAGAAAGAACAGTCATGGCAGGGGACAGAGGACTGCTTGGTGCAGAAGGTTCGACTGTGGGGCAGGGCCCGGTCATGGCAGGGGACAGAGGACTGCTTGGTGCAGAAGGTTCAACTGTGGGGCAGGGCACAGTCATGGCAGGGGACAGAGGACTGCTTGGTGCAGAAGGTTTGACTGTGGGGCAGAGCACAGTCATGGCAGGGGACAGAGGACTGCTTGGTGCAGAAGGTTTGACTGTGGGGAAGGGCGCAGTCATGGCAGGGGACAGAGGACTGCTTGGTGCAAAAGGTTTGACTGTGGGGCAGGGCCCAGTCATGGCAGGGTACAGACGACTGCTTGGTGCAGAAGGTTTGACTGTAGGGCAGGGCACAGTGAGGCATCAGGGTACTGCAGCCTTGACTGAGACAAGATGCACATGTTGCAGCTGCCCTGCCCGTTTGGGGCAGTGCAGGGTGTAGCAAAAGCCCCAACTGTGGAGGCAGAGGCCCTGGGACACTAGGTCGTAGCAGAGCACAGCAGTCCTGCCTGTGGAGACTGGAACAGGGAGCAACAGGTGACAATGGCCCTGCCTATGGGGGGGCACAGAGGGAAGCAGGGTGCAGTAGCCTCAATTGAGGGGCAAGAGACAGGGGAATCAGGATGAGATATAATGTGTCTAGTTACACATATACATGATGTATTTCCACACAGAATCCCTCAGAGAAATACATTTTGATAGTTCATACAGTACATGTTTCTGAAATAGCAAAGTGTGGCAGACACCTGGCTGTCAATCTGACATAACAATATTGTTCTGACATGAATATACAGGTATGTAAGGAGGCTGCATCAAGGACACACTACTTCTATGGCTTAAACTTTAGATTTATTTTATAACCATTACACAGCCCTGGATTATTTATAAAGGCAAGTAACATTACAGAGTTTTTATGTGACAGAACTCAGCTGTGATAGACAAATGGTTTCTCAAACATTCATTTATACCACTTCAGTTACCCACTAACACACAAATGACCAACCCTTTATGAGAACACAGTAATAGATTGTAACCTACTCTATCTAAACACAAACCAGGTGGGTTAGTAGCACACTAGGAGTAAAGACAATTAGCCCTATAGATTGCTTTGCCTGGGACATGCACCAGCTACTACTGGCAATTAAGGACTTCATTGCTGCAGCAACAGGCTGGGCAGGAATGATGTCATCACTCACTAATTGGGACAGAAATATCTTCACTGTTTTCAGTTCCTGCAGAGTACATGTACAGATGCTGATTTAAGGAAAACCACAAACAGCATGATATTTTCAGGAAACACTACTCATGACACAGGGACTTGAATTCCCATGTTATTGGAAATCTGTAAAACACTGGCATTTGATCTTTAAGCTTTTGTAAGTGTAAGCTGTTTACAGCTAAACTTACTTAATTTTCCCAGAAAGGATGTGTGGGCAGAATGTTGCCTATTCCGTCCATTTGCATAAACAAGAATGGAGACTAACTCCTTCTGCCGCTTTGCTACCAACTCTTAGTACTTATCACTGTTCAGTATCATTTCTCCTGCGCCTTCGCAAATCAGGCGTGGGGTGTATCTTTGTGTTGTTAACCCTAACACTCACCCCACTCTTATATTCTCTAAACATCTCAGCTTATTTATTGATGGAATGGGGTGAGCATTAGGTTTAACACCACCAAAGTACACCCGACACCTGATTTATGAAGACACAGGAGAGGTGAAACTATAATGTTTTTTTCCTGTTGCTGCCTGCAGGGTGGGGGTGGGATGTTATGATTGGGAATCCTAACACCTCATTTCCCTACTTTTGTCACTTTAGCAATAACTGGTGCATTAACCAAGTTTTTTTGCAATGAATGTCATTACTTTTTTGAGATAGTATAACTGTATACTCATTTGACTGTGGGCCCTGTGCTTCCATCCCTCCATAGAAGCAATTAGCCTGGCAGGTTAAGCTGGCCCGGAGACAGTGGAATGTGTGCTAATTATAGAACTTAGAACTCAATTTGAAATCTCTGCCTCATGGTGGCACTGCATTCTGCAGCCTAACATCATATTTATTTCGAAGCCAACTGGCCAATAGTCACAAAATTCACCAACGTATCCTAACTACACCTAAAATCAAAAAACTATCAAAGCAATAAAGACTGGCCTCTCAGGCCAAGCCACAGCAGACCAGACAAAAAACTCTTGAAAGACTTATTGTGCATAGCAACAAGTAATGCTCAAACAAGTGAATGATGGACACTGATTCTTGCAGAACCTTTTCCATGTTCTGGAAGGGAGACAGGGTGGGAGATTCAAGCTTTGTGAGGGATCTCTTGGAAGAAACAATATTACTAAGTAATTTCCCTACTTTTGTCACTTTGACCATAACTGGAGCATTAACAAAGTTTTCTTTTTTTTTGCAGTGAATGTATATATTAGTAACACTATCTTAGGCCAGCAGTCTTTTTCTTCTAATGCTATTAAATCACTGACTTAGATACCAAACCAGGCATAACCATCTGCGTCTACTTAAAAAAAAAATATTTGAATGTGAAGAGTGCAAAAAACGAATGTACAACAAACCTGAACTGTACATTGTGCTGTGTACTATCAAACCAGAATGTGTACAACAAACCTGAATTGCATGCTGCGCTGTGTGTGGAGGGGTTGTGGGATAACAAATGGACCAGACACCGAACTTCAGGTTCAACACACGATCTGTGTGATGTTTATTCAAAATACAGAAAATAACCTTCAGAAATGGCATATCCCTTCTTCAGTACATCAGTTTTCAGCAACAGACTATGAATGTCCTTCCTCTGCAATTAGCCAACATCTACTGACACCGATTTCTGATCTAAACATTTTTAGTGAAAACCCTTCATCCCTACGTGGGCCTTGTTTGCTTGGCTAGTGTGGGCTCAAAAAGAAAAAAAAAGAAGCTATAGACAAAGAACCTCAGTGCAGAAGCACTGAAAAAAGGGGTTACCCAAAGTGCATTGGCAGCAAAACAAGTTTCAAAGAAATACAACATCACACATACTTCCATAATGCAAAGCATCTTGGGATATATGCAAATCACCATGAACTTTCAGACTTGTTCAGTTTACAGCAATGTACATGCATTTTAAATAGCACAACTAACAATTTCTACAATAGTCACCTAGTACTTTTTACCTTTATCAAAACCACCTAGTGCCGTGGTATTTTCAACATTTACAGGTTTCACAAACATAATGTATATACATCAAGGTATTTTATGACATAGTGCTGTTACATACTAATTCCAACAACGACAAACACAACCTTTTTACATACATTTGGAGGTCACTGCAATAACCTCCCTGTATGAGGACCGGAGAGGGAAAAGGAAAATTAAAGAAGACACTATAGCATAGTCAAGAAAAGGGAGGGGGTGCCCATCGGTGGCCAACCTTATGGACTAAAAATTGTAATGGATAGATTAGGCTCAGAAATAGAAGAACTGTTGCAACAGATTTAAAAAAAGGTTGGTCCTTGAGAGTGGCAGGAGCTCCCTGTCACATATCCCCCACCTTAAGAGGGAAGCAGTTATTGTAGACTGCTTACCAACTCCCTGTCCCAGGAAGGGATGGAGTTTCCACCCATCCATCTTCAGAAGCTCTGCCTCAGGGTCCCTATTAATGATAAACATTCCATCATAAACATAGTGGATATCATCATTCTTTACCCTGAGGCATTAACACATTTCTCAACAGAGACTAATGGTACCTTCCCATCTCCTTTTAGGGAAAGTATGTCATATTTCTTAACCAAAAATCTGGACAGTTATAAAGTCCACTGCCATAGAAATACTTTCTCTGGGGTGAGTAATTACGTGCTCCAACCCCACCAGACATGTCAGTTTTAAGCAGGGGCCCAGTCTTACATTCAACCCCTCTACATAAATCCACTGGGTGGGATGTTCAAAGGGGTTGCACACTGCACAACAGAGTAGCACCATGCGCAACCCACTGATGCGCCCCGGCGTGATACTCAAAAGGGGATTATGCGCTGCACAAATCCTGTTGCACTGGGGCACATCAGTAATGTATGCGGCGCAAGTAAGGGGGGCGTTCCCATGCATATCCTGCAAATCCCAATATTCAGCCTGGGATGTGCAGAGAATATGCAGGTGCAACCCCTACATGCGCCACACACAATTAAGCCACAAAATAAAGGAGCAATGGCTGGCCACCCACAGTTGAGCTGCCGTAAATGCAGGGTGCAAAACGGCAGCTGCCAGCTGTGGCTGGCCACCCGAGCTCTGGCGGCACCATCCGGTGGTGTAGCATCCCCCCATGCCCGATCACGGGCTGTTTCAAATAACAGAATCCATGGTGGTCCAGTGGACCTATCTCCTTGCCCGACTGCAGGCTGCAATAATAAATAACCTTCCTGGTAGTCCAATGGACCTATCCCCTGCCCGATCGTGGGTTGTAAGATTAAAAATACTCCCTGGTGGTCCAGCAGTACCCATAATCCCACCTCCCAGTCCGCCACTCTTTCCGCCAGCCTGCTCCCCGTCAGCAATGGGCGGCATCACCTCACCTGCAAGCCGCCCGGCCACCCGCCGACTGACACGCGTATAGTATGGCTGAACACCCATTGGTCGGCATGTGGGCCAATGGGCGTGCAGGCTACGTGCTATGCTACCCCTCAGTTCAATATGTGCATATCGGGGACTGTGAGTATGAGCACAGTTGCACCCAATGGCCCACGCTTGGACCAATAGGCGACAGACCGAATTATACGCTGTCAGTCGGGCGGGCGGCTTGCAGGTGAGGTGCCGCCTGCTGCTGACCAGGAGGGAGAGGGTGGCGGGAATGAGTGGGTGGGCTGGAGAGGAATGCGGTACCACTGGACCACCAGGAGTGTTTTAATCTAGCCCGCGATCGACAGGGATAGGTCCATTGACCACCGGGAGGTTATTTATTATTACAGCTCACGATCGGGCAAGAGGATAGGTCCACTGGACCACCAGGGAGGCTATTAAATGTTACGGCCCACGCTGGACATTGGAGCGTGTTGCCGGTGAGGGGCAGGGGGCATCAGTCCCCGACGGCTGCTGCCTGGTAGGGCGCCAGGTGAAGTCGCCAGGGATCGGTGCACCTGCATGCAAATGAGGTCATAATGACATTCAAATTGCCCCGTTTGAGCCTTGCATGCATTACAGTCCCATTTGCATGTCCACCGCTGAATATTGCAGTTGATGCGCCTAGCGCAACGGCACTTGCGCACCCCCCTGGCCCTCTCTGGCCACTTGCGCTGGTGCAGTGCCACTGCACTATGCGGGTGGCCACGGAGCGATATTCAATGGTGCTGTGCCATGGCACAACACAGTTGAATATCACCCTGTCAGCACCATGGCACATCCCAGTTGCACTGCGCCCAGGCTTGCGCCATAGCCTGGCGCAGTCTGAATATCCCACCCACTATGTCTCTTGATCAAGACCCCTGGAATTCTGCGGTTGCGGAATTTTCCGCAGAATTTGCATCATGCTGCAGAATACATATAGTGCTGCAGAATTCATTGTTTTTGGTGACTTTTCATTCAAATATATTGTTTTTCCGTAGTGTCAGGCTTTCTTTCCCATCTCATTTATCCTGAAGCCCCTCCTCTATGCTAAGCATATGATGTCATCGATGACATATTTAGCCAATGGCAGGACTGCGCTGTGTTATAGAAATGAATAAATCATGCCACAGAAATCAGAAAATGCTGCCGCAGAAGCCAAGGAGCCCTGCCGCATTAATCAGAAAATTCTGCCACAGAGCACTAGGGGCCTTGCTCTTGATGCATTCATTTCACTTGCTACTGATATAGACACCTGAGGGTAGACACTCTAGGTGTTACCCCAACACAAGATCCAATCCATTTTCCACCCACCTCCTCCTTTGTAGGGTTTTCATAAAAATAAAAAAAATAAAACACATGTACCACCGCCTTAATCTTAACCTACTGTAACATTCTGCCAACATTAGCATCTTTAGCCTGCAGTATACCCCAGTCAATACTATTAATAGATTTAGCTACATCAATACAAGAAAAAGTCCATTCAGCCTCATAGGCTTCTTCTTGCTTGCTTGGAGTCTTCAACCCCAGCACAATATCACTAAGCACAGTCCAACCGGGGGTCTCACATTCAAGTTCCATACGTGCATCTCCAACCTCCAACAGGTAACATCCTGGGAACAGAGGAAGCAAAGGAATCTCCTGTTTAGTCAGGGGGTCCTCCTCCAGCTTAGCCCACAAAAAATCTTCCTCCGATGCTTTATCCAAACTTTCTGGCAGGGATCGCTTGAGCACCTGGCATTGGTGTTCTGCCTCTCTGCGTAGTCAATGTGCCTTCAGCCATTGCCCAATCATCCACCGTATTTGCCTCATCAGGTTTTCCAGCATCGGGATGTCATTTTCTATCTCTGGTCTGCCTCGACCCCCTGGTAGTTCCTCATCCCCTTTGTTTCTCTTCAGGTTAGACCATCCTCTGAGCTCCCAGGTCCAGTCCAGGCAGCATCTTTTCTCCCAGTCAGTTGGCCATGGTTCTGTTCAGAACTCCACAGACTTTCTTCTCCGGCAACCCCTGGTGCATCGGTCCACCTGAGATATCTGGGCAATATCCACCAGACAACGTACTTCTTTGGCCAGTCCAGACGCTACCAGCAAGTTATCCCACTTCTCACACAAAGTCTGAGGAGGGGTTGTGGGATAACAGATGGACCAGACACTGAACTTCAATCTCTGTGTGATGTTTATTCAAAATACAGGAAATAACCTTCAGAAATGACATATTCTTTCTTTAGTACATCAGGTTATAGCAACAGACTATGAGTGTCATTTCTTGGCACTTAGCCAGCACCTACTGACACTGATTTCTGATCTAAACATTTTTGGTGAAAACCCCCTTATCCCTATGTGGGCCTTGCTTGTTTGGGTAGCAGGAGCTCAAAAAAAAAAAAAACAAGCTATAGACAAACAACCTCAGTGCAGAAGCACTGAAAAAGGGGTTACCACAAAGGGCGTTAGCAACAAATCAAGTTTCAAGGAAATACAAAATCATACATACTTCCATAATGCAAAGCATTATGAGATATATGCAAATTACCATTAACTTTCAGACTTGTTCAGTTTACAAGCAAAGTACATGCATTTTAAATAGCACAACTAACTTAGTTTCTACAATAGTCACCTAGTACTTTTCACTTTTATCAAAAACGCCTACTGCCATGGTATTTTCAACATTTACAGGTTTCATAAACATAAGGTTTATACATCAAGGTATTTTATGACATAGTGCTGTTACATACTAATTCCAACAACGATAAACACAACCTGTTTTACATACATTTGGAGGTCACCGCAATAACCTCCCTGTATGAGGACCTGAGAGGGAAAAGGAAAATTAAAAAGGACACTATAGCATAGTCAAGAAAGGGAAGGGGGTGCCCATAGGTGGCCAACCTTATGGACTAGAAATTAGAAAGGATAGATTAGGCTCAGAAATAGAAGAACTGTTGCAACAGATTTAAGAAAAGGTTGGTCCTCAAGAGTGGCAGGAGCTTCCTGTCACACTGTGTACCACCTTATCAGAATGTGTACAGCAAACCTGAACTGTATACTGTGCTGTGTACTATCTTACCCAAATGTGAACAAACTTGAACTGTACATTGTGCTGTGTACAATCAAACCAGAATGTGTATAACAAACCTGAATTGTATACTGTGCTATGTACTATCTTATCAGAATATGTACCGCAAACCTAAATTGTATATAGTGCTGTGTACTCTATCAGAATGTGTATGACAAACCTGAACTGTATATTGTGCTGTGCAGTATCTTATCAGAACGTCCAGATTTGTATTTGTAAGTTGTATTTATGTACTGCACCATTCATAGCATGTATTTGCCCCGGGACGCTCTTGAAAATGGGTCTTTGGCACAGGAGCCTCTTCCCATCATCAGTAATAAACAAACATAAATGGGACCTCAAAGACAGAAATGGGTTGCTGTATCTGCCGGAGTAAATATGGGAACTAAATGTTTTGCAAGAGACAGAATGCAGATAGTTCTAGGAAGAGGAGGGTGAGCAAGGCTAGAAATCAATTGTATTCTGCTGTCCATGGCTGAAGACCATTTTCACCATGTTGGTATTCCGACTGTAATACCAATTTCCATACTGACGCTCATGTATAATTTGTAGCACAGGTCTTTTTGAATATGAGGAATATTAGATATTGAGACGGAATGCCAAATTTGGGGTTTTGGTATTCTGCCTCCAACATTAGATTATTTTCTTAATTTCTACCCCAGTGAACTTGAACCTCAGCCAAAGCCAGAGTCACAGGCAGCCCAATCAAGGCAAGCTAGCATGGATCATTGGGAGTCAGCTGGAGAAAAAGGGTGGAGCATCTCAAGGACTATTCTCCTGTCTTGGGAAGGGTGGGATAAGCCTTCCACAGCAGTACTGCCAAGTGGCCACCCACCTTACAAGGTCCTGGATAAGCAATGGATAACCAGTACATCTGCCAGAAGGTCAATGATGGGGCCAGGGGGTGTCAAGCAGACCTGATGGGAGAATAAGCTTAATTGAAAAGTAAAAACAAAATTATGTGTGGACACTTTCAGAAAAAGTCAGATGGAAAATGCTGTATTTTAAAGCCCACTTTATATTAAGGGAGGTGGGTAGAGGAAGTTTTGGCACCCTTTCCGAAAAATATGGCCTGCCGCAACCTATTATTGGTGTAATCCAGTAATACTGTTGAAATCATACCAAAGCCAGGTTGCTGCACTGTCACAATTTATCATGCATAGAAACATGGACTTTGACGGCGGATAAGGACCGCCTGGCCCACCCAGTCTGCCCATTTCTCTACCTACTGGATAAGCTGCAGATCATAGTTAGCCAACAGCCTACTTCCTCCTGCCCTTCACTAATAGGGCATGCAAGTTTATGCAAGTTAGGTTGCTGCAGCCTGTGCTTTTGCAACCTGACATAGAAGAAAGGTTGTAAAAAAGTTTCTTTCTGCAACTTTCAATAGGAGATTGCTGCAGAGTTCCCAGAAATAATAGCAGTGCTATCTCAGCAAACTGTTTTGCTGCTGCCTTGATGCAACATGTTCTTGCAACCATCCAGCAACAACCAGGAGCAGATAGCAGCAGGATTGACAGAAATATGTAGAAGCAATATTGCAGCAACCTGGTTTGTCCTCCCCCTCTGCCCCGATCATCTCATCGCCCCAGTCCAGGGTTCTGGTGAGTCACAAACTCTCTGTCCATCCCCAGGCATGTTTGCATTGTGAAGGGGCCAGAAAAGTAAAGACATGGAACCACTAAACTGCAGCCTGCGAATGTGTGGTGAATTGGTCTACACATCTTAGCTGTGCAACTCCATTTTTCACAAAGCACTGATGCAGTGCAAAAGCTCCCTCCGTGCTCCTGAACTCCTGAATTTGTCAACTGGGTCCAGCGACACAAGGGAGACACGGGAGGAACCCCAAAACTATTTATTTAAAGAGCGCTAATAAGCACTACCGCTCTCTCGCAAATATAATTTCCTGGCCTATGAATACTAATGAGCACCCTGCCTCCTGCCTGTGGGGACTTTATAATGAAGGGTGGGACAGGCAGGGGAAAGTATTTAACTGTGTGTCTGTGCAACCAGATAATAAAGCAGAGAGGCTGCTGCAGAACCGTGGAGCATTTATTAAATAGAAGCACCTGAGTGGATGAAAAAAGACTGTTTGAAGTGGGGACTCTATACTGAATGGCAGTGAACTGTGCATTCAGCAGCCATACTTGCAGCCTTTAACCCTTGCTACAACCAATCAGGAGCCAAGGATCTGTAGAGGTATTTATGGGACTGCAAAGGGACTGTTGGGGGGGGGGGGACCATTTTTGGCGCCCAAATGAGGATTCAACAGGGAATCAAGTGAGCCAAATGAATAGTTGTTTATTGGACACCTGTTGCAGCCAATAGGAAGGGGCTGCTGGAAAAGTAATAAAAAGGACTGTTTGCCCGCCAAAAGCGGGAGGTCTGAGACTTCCAGTGACGTCAGCAGACTAATGGCCACCTAATCCCGAAACTCCTACCCCGCGGCTACAAAAAGCTATTCACATCGCTTTGAACAACAATGCCTTCGCCAGCCAAAGCACCAGGGATGAAAGCTGGGAGACCCCCGAGCACCCCGTGCAAAAATTAAGAGAACTACTCCAGTGCGAGCAGCAAGATTTTGCAGAGGATCGCGAGCCTGCAGACAGCCCTCTGACAGAGGCTCCGCGTGGTGTGGGGGTTCAGGCAGGCTTGGCCTCAATGATCATGCAGATGGTGCTTACAGTTAAAAAGAGTGATCAAAGTTTGTCTGAGCTCCGAATGGACATGGGCCGCATTGACCGCAAGACTGAACAGCTTGAACTCTGCTTAACACAAACCTTGGAACAAACCAACAGACACAACTGCCTGTTACTGTATCTCCTGGCTTGGGACAGGGAGCTAACCCATCGACCCGATGACCTGGTGGGCAGGAGCAGACACCAGAATATTCGAGTTTACAGAGTGCCTGAGGGGTCTGAGGCCAAACACAAAGATACTGCTACCTTCTTACAAGAACTGCTCTGTAATCTCCTGTCCCTCCTGGAGGATTTCGACATTGCAATGGACTGGGCCCATAGTTCCTTAGGGCCTAAGTCCCACAACCCAGATGCTAGGCCCAGATGGCTGATTGCACACCTCACCTCCTACCAGTCTACAGCTGCTGAGCCTGAGACAGGGAGAGTGAGAAAGCAGCCACAGCTTCCTTGAATCAAGGAGGTTATTTTCTAGACTACACTGAACTGAATTACTAAGTAACTAGTATTGACTCTGTTTTTGGGGTGGACTTTTCTTAGTTTTAAGTTTTAACTTTAATTTGCCACAGAGGAACTGTAGCTGGGAGATATTTGCAGTTAGTTATGAGTAGACCTGTTACTTAGCCTTTGTGAAATAGGTGTCTGAAAGGAAGGAAGGCACTCCCCGGGGTGGAGGGTAAGAGTTGTAGGTGATTGTTTCATTATCCACATAGGGACAAATGACCTGGCTGAGAATGGGATCAGAGCAGTGCAACAGGAGTTTGTGGAGTTGGGGAGGGGCCTTAGACAAGTAGCACACACAGTAACTTTCTCGGAAGTGCTACCTGTCTATGGCATGGATGAGTCTAGGGCACTCTGCACCATGGGATTCAATGACTGGTTGAAAAGCTGGTCCAGAGCTCAGGGATTTGGCTTCACTGGGGACTAGGGCTCCACCTGGAGGGATGCAGGCCTATACAGGCACGATGGTCTGCATCTATCCTGGAGGGGAATCAGGATCTTAGGTGATAGGTTTAAATGCTTCAATGGCAAGCATTTAAACTAGCCAAGGGGGGAGGCACTGAAGAGGAGAAGGGAAATCCTAGACCTCCACAAAAAAATCAGGGTAATTAGTGAGGTAAACATCAAGACAGAGCAGTTGATAGGGAGAAGGGCAGGGGTAAATGGAGAAAGAGATAAAGGCAGTAGGGACAGGGATGGGGCAAAAAGAAATAAAGCCCTAAAAAAATGGAAGGTAATGAGTACCAATGCCCGTAGTCTAGGTAAAAAGTTCCCTGAAATGGTGGCTTTGATGGAAGAGGGATGCCTGGATATTGTGGCAGTCACAAACATGGTACACAGAGAACCATGACTGGGATGTCAACATACCAGGGTACACAATCTACAGGAGGGACAGGGAGGGAAGAAGAGGAGGAAGAGTAGCTCTCTATGTAAGGGAAGGGATCAAAGCAACAGAGCTAAAGGGTAAACGGGGAGGAGAGGAGGCACTGTGGGTCACCCTGGAGACTGGAAATGGCTCCACAATCCGCCCAAGGGTTGTACAGACCCCGCCTCAGGGGGAGGAAACAGACAAGGAAATGATAGAAGGCATCCTTGGGATGGCAGAGAAAGGGGAGATATTGCTGATGGGGGACCTGAATATGCCAGATGTTGACTGGAGCACCTCTGCTGCAGCCACATCCAAGAGCAGGGCCATTCTCGATACCCTACAGGGGGCATGCCTCAGACAGCTAGTTTTGGAACCCACTCGGGAGAGAGCAATCTTAGACCTGGTACTCTCAAATGGGGACGGACAGAGGATCTCTGATCTTGAAGTGGGTAGCCATCTGGGAACAAGCGACCACCAAACAGTGTGGTTCACGATAAACTTAGCTGTAGAGTCAAGCCACACAAATGTGAAGGTACTGGACTTCAGGAGGGCTGATTTTATCAAAATGGGAGAGTGCCTCAGAAAAGCACCAGCAAACAGGCAAGAAGGTGGGGTGGAGCAACAAAGGGGAAACATCAAAACCACCATCACAGAGGCAAAAAGCCTTCGTGTGAAGCAAACAAACAAATCAAAATAAAAGAAAAAAACGCTATGGTTCTCAAAAGAAGTGACGGGGATGGTAAGGGAGAAAAAGATAGCATTCAGGAAGTATAAGGAAACACAGAAGGAGCAGGACAGAGAACTGTACCAGTTAAAACAGAAGGAAGCGGGTAAGGCAGTCAGAATAGCAAAGGCCCAAACCGAGGAAAAGATAGCCAACTCAGTTAAGAAGGGGGATAAAACCTTTTACAGATACATTAGGGAGCAAAGAAAGACTAAGGCAGGGATACTGAGGCTGAACAAAGAGGAAGGTGGTTGGGCAGAGAGCGACAGTGAAAAAGCAGGGATACTGTACGAATACTTCTGCTCAGTATTCACAATGGAAAAGCAGGGGGAAATACCTAATCCGGTCAATAGAAACACTCTGGATAGGGGGGTTGATATTAGTACTGTCACAGAAGAAAGGGTTCTGAAAGAACTCTTAAAACTGAAGGTGGATAAAGCAATGGGGCCTGATGGGATTCACCCCAGAATTCTAAAAGAACTAAGGGAAGAACTAGTAACACCATTGACTACCCTTTTTAATAAATCATGGGAGGATGGTGTGGTACCTGAGGACTGGAGGAGGGCAGATGTGATTCCCCTTCACAAAAGTGGGAGCAAGACAGAGGTAAGAAACTACAGACCTGTCAGTTTGACCTCAGTGGTAGGGAAAATGATGGAATCACTTCTGAAGGAAAGAACTGTTGAGTACCTAGAGGCCAGTGGGGCACTGGACCCAAGGCAGCATGGATTCACAGCGGGAAGGTCATGTCAGACAAATCTAATTGATTTTTTTGACTGGGTGACCAAAGCAGTAGACCAGGGAGGGGCTGTGGACATGGCCTACCTAGACTTTAGCAAGGCATCTGACACAGTCCCGCACAAAAGATTACTAAACAAATTAGCCAGCCTGGGAGTGGGTCCCAGGGTGGTAGCCTGGGTAAAACACTGGCTGGACAACAGGACACAGTGGGTAATAGTAAATGGAGTCCACAGTGAAGAAAGGAGGGTTACTAGTGGGGTACCGCAGGGTTCAGTACTGGGGCCGGTCCTTTTTAATGTCTTTATAAGTGACATTGCAGAGGGACTGGAAAGGAAAGTATGTCTCTTTGGAGATGACACAAAGATCTGCAACAGGGTTGATACACAAGGTGGGGTGGAAAGGATGAAAAGTGACTTGGCAAGGTTGGAGGAATGGTCAAATGTATGGCAGCTTAGATTCAATGCAAAGAAGTGCAAAGTAATGCACCTGGGAAACAAAAACCCAGGGGAAGAGTACACAATGGGGGGTGAGATACTGACAACAACAAAAATGGAAAGGGACCTGGCGGTAGTCATATCAGACAACCTAAAGGTGGGCCAGCAACGTGAGAAGGCAGTAAGGGGGGCTGGGGGGATACTGGGATGCATAGGGAGAGGCATCACCAGTAGAAGACAGGAAGTTGTTGGCCATCTGTACAGACAGTTGGTAAGACCACATCTGGAGTATTGAGTACAGTTCTGGAGACCCCATCTCCGCAAAGACATAGACAGGGTGGAGGCTGTCCAGAGGAGGGCAACCAAAATGATGCAGGGTCTGCATCAGAAGACATATGAAGAAAGACTAAAGGAACTAAAGATGTATAGCCTTGAGGAAAGGGGGGGTGACATGATAGAAACTTTCAAATACCTCAAAGGAATCAACAAAGTCCAAGAGGGTAGCATCTTTCACAAAAAGAGATGTGCAAAAACAAGGGGCACAATTTGAGGATAGAGGGGACGGCTCAGAGGTAATGTGAGGAAGTATTTCTTCACAGAGAGGGTTGTGGATACATGGAACAGCCTTCCTGAGGAGGTCGTAGAGTCAAAAACAGTGGGGGAATTCAAGAATGCATGGGACAGACATGAGGCAATTCTAGTGGGGGGTAGAAGGAAGTAGGCTGTTGGCTAACTAGGATCTGCAGCTTATCCATTAGGTAGGGAAATGGGCAGACTAGGTGGGCCAAGCGGTCCTTATCTGCTGTCAAATTCTATGTTTCTATGTTATAGAGGAGATCCTGCAGCAAGGAAACCTACATTATCAGAGCCACCAGATTATAATCGACAACGATCACACTTCCTCAGTACAAGAAACCCGGAGAGTCACCTGGCCAATAATCACGCAACTTAGAGCCAAAAATATAAAGGTGCAAGTCCTCTACCTGGCCAGGCTGAAGGTGGAGACGGAGAAAGGTATCAAAGTGTTCCCCAACCTGCTGGCTGCCTCAGTTTCTTGAAGGTTTCGTAATCCCCACTCCGACACTAAACAAGGAGAAGCTGGAATGGGACTTACTTGCTTCAGTGTGATCAGTGGCTCAGAAAGGCACCATGTGTCCAGGCTCCTCACAGAATCTACCGTTAACGAATCTGAGATCAGATGTTGCGATCCTGCTCTGTAGATACGGGGACTCCTCCGTGGTCAATAAAAAGGCAAGCCATCTGAGAGAAGAACCTGAGAAATCGGACAACACGGACCCTGACCTGCCATGTGCATCGGCAACCTGAAGAGGGACTGTGCATAGACTGTCTCTACTCTTGTCTTTGGTGCTCGCGGGTGCGATCCAACTGGCAGCTCCTCTCCGCTCTGTGCCCTATTCCGGCTGATCCAAATACATGCCGCCAATTGTAATATGAGGGCCTTGTTCCCGAACTGATCCCCCATGTGAGACATTTGAGAGACAGTTACCCATTGCATCTGATGTAAACAGACTGATTTCAAACTCATTAGTGCAACTTGTTTTATTTTATATAAGAGTTCTGATGCTGGGATGGGGGGGGGAAGGAACAGGTGATGATAGGACTACAGCCACTGATCGCTAAACTTAAGGGCGTTGGGCGGGGGTGGTATCCAGGGGAGGAGATCGAGGGAGAGGCTCATCGTGCCCCTGGGATCGGGCTCTGGTTCACTATGCAATTGCTGGCAGACTGGGACTTGAAATTTCCCCTTGCGGAGTTGGGGGATCTCCCCCCCGGTTACAACTATCACTGTGAGTCCGCCTGCCTTAACTGTGGCCTGGCTGGAGGGGAATAGGGATTCTCCTGTCCCTTCTATTAGTGGGTCCCACCCTGGGTCGCTGAGCTTGTCTGGCGACATTGCTGCTGAGTGACGTGATATCGGGACGTCCCCCGACTTACTTGGTAGCTTTCTGCTGCCCGTTTGTGTGTTTACCCGATTAGCGAGGTGGCCTTGCCAGACACAGCAGGGGTTTTTGCTTAGGTTGGGGTAGCTGCCGGGTGACTGCACCGTTATTCAGATGTCTCTGCCTGGTAGCTTTCTATCTGGATACATCCTGACACGGTGTGCAAATGGGCTTCAGTTGCTGGATAGGAAGCAGTGACCCCTACTACTGTACTGGTTGCCTAGTGGAGTTCTGCTCATGTCTACGCACCAAATGATTCATTGGGAAGGCTAGTTGAACAATAATTGAAAATTTGTGAAAGTTATGTGATGATGACAAAGTTTAATGTCACAGAGCTGCTGAGTTGGGGGATTTGTATGGGACTTGCTTACCTTATTGTTATGCCTGCTGAAGTCAAAGGGCGTGGCCCTTCCAGGGAAGTTTCCCTTGGGTTACTGGGGAGTCTCATACTACTTCTGAGCTCCCTATACCTTGTCACCCTTGTGATGGCCCATAAGCTGGAGAGACTTCAGCTTAACCGTGGAAGTCGAGTTACTTTTGCTGCACTAGGTCGGCTCCCAGGCCCTCAACCTGGGAGGCCACCTGTGCCCTGTCAGCTCGCTCCCTCATCAGAGAGTGGGACGCTGTGTTTTGTTCCTGCCTCGTTGTTTTATTTTCATTGTTAAAATTGTTTGACTGTTTTTTTAAAGGGGTATGCAACTGAGTATAAGGAACTTACTTTTGGAATACAAAATCATACATGCCCACACAACGCAAAGCATCATGGGCTGCATATGCAGATCACCACAGAATGTTATGCTGGTCCAACTTTAAGCAGAATTGTATAGTGCCGAAAGGCCTCTCACACAGTTTGCAAAGGGTGCTAACAGATGACATAGACACGTGTTTCGTCCTAACAGGACTCATCAGTATGCCTCGTCTGTTTGACACCCAAGTGGAATGGACCAGCTACCCTAAGACAGTGTGTCTTGGATCAAACTGTGTGAGAGGCCTTTCGGCACCATACAATTCTGCTTAAAGTTGGACCAGCATGACATTCTGTGGTGATCTGCATATACAGCCCATGATGCTTTGCATTGTGTGGGCATGTGTAATTTTGTATTTTCTTGAAACTTGGCTTCCCAGCCAAATGCCCTTTGGGGTAACCCTTGCCTCAGTGTTTGCGCACAGAGGTTCTTTGTCTTTTAAATAGTTTTTTATTTTAATGGGTTCACCACAACATCCAAGACACACTGTCTTAGGGTAGCTGGTCCATTCCACTGGGGTGTCAAACAGACGAGGCATACTAATGAGTCCTGGTAGGACGAAACACGTGTCTATGTCATCTGTTAGCACCCTTTGCAAGCTGTGTGAGAGGCCTTTCGGCACCATACAATTCTGCTTAAAGTTGGACCAGCATAACATTCTGTGGTGATTTGCATATGCAGCCCATGATGCTTTGCATTGTGTGGGCATGTGTGATTCTGTAGTTTCTTGAAACTTGGCTTCCCAGCCAAATGCCCTTTGGGGTAACCCTTGCCTCGTGTTTGCGCACAGAGGTTCTTTGTCTTTTACTTTTGGAATGTTGCATAATAGCATTTATCAGCATCAAAGGTCAATGTTTTGTAAGATAACTCATAGAAATGGCTAGTCATTACTCTAAAGTTCTTTCATATAATATAAATGGAAGCACCAACCCTGTAAAGAGAAAACAGACCTTGAGATATTTGGCATCTCAGAAATGTGACGTGAACTTTCTCCAGGAGACGCATCTGTCACCCTCTGACGCACTAAAGCTGAAATCAAAGAATTATCCACAAATGTTCCATTCCTCACTGCTGACTGGCAGGAAGAGAGGAGTTGCCATTCTTTTGTCAGCCTCCTTTCCCTTCGAGGTGGTGGAAGACCCGGGTGCATGGTATATTCTGGTAACAGGGCAAGTCCAGGATACTCAGATCACTTTGGCTAATGTTTATGCCCCCCCAACGGGCTCCCCTCTCGCTCAGCTGGTGGCTGAGAAAACGAAAGGTGTATTGATCATGGGAAGGGATTGGAATTTAATTTTTAATAGGGCTCTGGACACCACTTCACGGATTCTAAGTCCAGATTACAGAAAGGCACGTTCACGTAAGAGGATTTTTGAACAGGTGTGGCTGGTGGATGTTTGGCGGGAAAAATACCCCAGGGCTAGGGATTACACTTACTATTCTCCCAGGTTCAAAATATTCTCCAGACTAGATACTTTCTTCACCCATTCTAGAGACCTACGTTTTCCCTCCATGTGGGTGGGGACCTCCTCCTTGTCAGATCACAACCCTATATTCCTAGAAATTGACCTCAGCCTTCCACGGCGAAATACACAGTGGAGGCTTAACTGCTCTCTTCTCCGAGACCAGGCCGTAGTTAAAGAACTTCAGCAACACATCACTAATACACTAAGAGAAAAGGATACAGGGGAGATATCTCCTCAGATCTTGTGGGATATCCACAAGGCCTCTGTTAGGGAAAAACTCATAGCTATTGCCTCTGCCAAGAAAAAACTGGCTAAACAAGACAACAAGAACTCACTGCACAAATTAAGGTCCTACAGCACGCTCAAAAGGTTAAATGGGAGAAAGCTAGAGACTTAGCACTTAAGGAGTGTAGAAATGACCCAAGGAAAATGCAGCAAGTGGAAATAGAGAGGGCCATTTTTTTTTTATTTAAAACAAAAATACTATGAGGGAGGTCCGAGGGGTGCCTCAGGCAGTATGCAGTTAGGGCTACAATCACCAAAGTAGTCTCCCCGACCTCTGGTCTTCCAGTTAATAAACAAACCCAGATTGCAGTGGCTTTTGTCTCTTACTATTCTAACCTGTATAGTCCCCAGATGGAAACAACCCGGGAAGAAAAACTGAAATTTCTGGACTCCTTTTCCCTCTCCACCCTTTCTCTGGAGAGGAGTCAATCCCTAATTAAGCCAATTACGCAGTCGGAAATTTTACATACCATTAAGAATCTTAAAATAGGTAAATGTCCCGGGCCTGATGGCTTCAGTGCTGAATTTTATACGGTCTTTGGGAAGGAGACGGTCCCACTCTTGTCAGAGGTCTTCACTGAAATCTGGAAGGATGGGAACCCCGTGCCCCCTTCATGGCAATATGCGACCATCTCCCTAATACCCAAAGAAAATAAAGATCCCACCTGCTGTGAATCCTACAGACCTATCTCCCTTCTTAACTCGGATTATAAGATTTTAACCTTCATTATAGCCTCCAGATTAAATTCCCTTTTACCGGACTTGGTGGCTCTGGATCAGACGGGCTTGGTCTCTGGCCGGCAGGCCCCAGATAGTGTCTGGTCAGCCTTAAACATAATTGACATTATGCACCACCTCCACACTCCTCCTTATCTGATGAGCCTGGACGCAGAGAAGGCCTTTGATAAGGTCTCATGGAGCTTTCCGTTTCTAGTCCTTGAGGTCATGGCCTTCTCGCAGTCCTTCATAGATAGTATAAAGGCACTATACACTGGTCCCCAGGCTTACATCAGGGTGAACGGAGGTATCTCAACTAGGTATAGGCTGGGAAGAGGCACCCGACAGGGTTGCCCCCTCTCCCCTCTCCTCTTCGCCCTCTATATAGAGCCTTTGGCAGAGGTCATACGCCAATCAGAGGAAATCCGGGGAATCGAGGTGGGAGGTTTAAACCGCAAAATTTCACTGTATGCGGATGATGTTCTGCTTTCCCTCTCTCATCCAGAGAAGTCCATCGCACAGGTGTGGTCTGTTTTGGAGGAGTTTGGGAGGCATGCGGGCTACACCCTCAACAAAACAAAGACAGAGGTTCTCAGTTTCTACTACACCCCCTCATGACCAATCTTGGAAACGCTTCCACTGGACTGGGCGGCTGGGAAGATGAAATATTTAGGCTCTTATATCACCAAGCATATCTCTCAGCTGTTTAAGGCAAATTATAACCCTCTAAAAAGCCAAATGAAAAAGGACTTCGAGAGGTGGTCTCTAACAAATCTACCTATGTATGCAAGGATTCACTCAATTAGTATGACCATCCTTCCCAAATTCCTTTACTTATTTCAGTGCCTCCCCCTCTTTATACACAGAGCACAGTTTCAGATCTGGCATAGCTTGCTCTCAAGGTTTATCTGAAACAATAAGAGGCCAAAAATTAATCTTCGCATCCTGCAGACGCATAGAAACAGTGGAGGAAGATCCTTCCCTGATCTAGAGGATTACTACTTGGCGACACAGTTGAAGATGGCCTTGTACTGATCTACCCCAACTTACACCTCAAATTGGAAATCAATGGAATGGGGCAAGGAGGAGAGGTGGGGCCTTCCCCTGGACGCCAGGGTCGTATCTCCCCCGGATCCTATAATAGACCCTCCTTTACTTGCTGTGGTTAGCAACACCTTAGCTGCAGTCCATAGAGTTTGGCAGAAGTTTAAGATCAAGAATTCCATCTGGTCCCTATATAGATTACCATGGGCTCCTGATTTTGCTCTGGCTCATTTGGACCACACCTTCATGGTTTGGGACAGGCAAGGTCTAACCCACCTTGGACAGTTTATACAAGGGACCGTGGTCCTGGATTTCAAAACTCTCAAAAACACATACGGCCTTTGACGCTAACTACTTCAGATTCCTGCAGGCCAGGGCTTATATCCACAGATGTCAAAAGACGGACTTGGACTCCACCCGGGCTGCACCTTTTCTCGACTGCATACAAGCAGTGATGAATGGGCAGGTGCACAGAGGTCATGGCTCGACAATTTATAAGTCACTGGCTGCTTTCAGAAAGGACCCCTTAGATGAAATTAAATCTTAAATGGCAGGGGGAGACGGGCCCTGAACCAATAGCGGTAGACTGGAGTAAAGTTTTTTATACTGCCTCGACAACCGCTAGGTCTCCTTATTGGCAGGAGTTTGGGTGGAGAGTGAGAGTGTGCTATTTTCTCAATCCATTGGTTATTAATAGAAGAGATCCCGCCTGCTCTCCAATGTGCTGGAGGTCATGTGGGGAGGAAGAGGTGCACCACTTACACATCTTCTGGAAGTGCCCCAAGATAAGGCCCTTTTGGGACAGGGTGACCTTTGCCCTGACAGATCTCCTCATGCTGGACCAACCGTTGGACTGACCAGAGACTGTATTGGGCAACCCTCCTCAGTCCCTCAGGAGAGCTGACTCCCTTTACCTCTGGGCCATATTATTAGTTGCAGCCCACAAGGCCATCACCCACACCTGGCTGAAACCTGAGCAACCTGACCTTAAGTCTTGGGTTCAGGTCATTCAAGATGTTTCTGAACTGGAAGAACTGACTTTTAAAATTAACCTGCAGACACACATCTATACTCGCAGGTGGACAAGATGGCTAGTTTGGCTAGACACACATTCGAACCCAGACACTTGGGCAACAGAACTGTGAGATGCCTTAGTTTCTCCTGCCAGAGGCCTGAAGGTGATGGGAGCTTGGGGTCTGGAGGTCATTTAGGATACTTAACATAGAAACATAGACTTTGACGGCAGATATGGACCACTTGGCCCATCTAGTTTGCCCATTTCCCTACCTAAAGGATAGACCACAGATCCTAGTTAACCAACAGCCTATTTCTTCCTATCCTTCACAAGAATTGCCTTATGTCTGTCACATGCATTCTTGAATTCTCCCACAGTTTTAGACCCCACGACCTCCTCAGGAAGGCTGTTCCATGTATCCACTACCCTCTCTGTGAAATAATACTTCCTCACATTGCCTCTGAACCGCCCCCCACCCCTATCTTTAAATTGTGTCCCCTTGTTCTTGCACGTCTCTTTTTCTGAAAGATGCTACCCTCTTGGACTTTGTTGATTCCACTGAGGTACATAAAAGTTTCTATCATGTCCCCCCCTCCCTTCTTTCCTCAAGGGTATATATATTAAGCTCCTTTAGTCTCTCCTCATACGGCTTCTCTTGCAGATCCTGGACCAATTTAGTTGCCCTCCTCTGGACTGCCTCCATCCTGTCTATGTCCTTGCGGAGATGGGGTCTCCAGAACTGGACGCAGTACTCCAAATGGGGTCTCACCAACTGTACAGAGGAATAACAACTTCCTGTTTCTGCTGGTGATGCCTCTCCCTATGCATCCCAGTATACCCCCAACCCTCCCTACTGCCTTCTCACATTGCTTGCTAACCTTACGGTCATCTGATCTGATTACCCCCAGGTCCCTTTCCTTTCTTGTTGTTGTTACTACCTCCCCCCCCACCCCATTGTGTATTCTTCCCCTGGGTTCTTGTTTCCCAGGTGCATTATTTTGCACTTCTTTGCATTGAATCCTAGCTGCCATACTTCTGACCATTCCTCTAACCTTGCCAAGTTACTTCTAGTTGGTGCTCCTAGCTTTGCCTTTGTATAATAACTTAAGGAACAATGAATTTTACTGATGTTATAACAGAAACTGAAATACCTTCAGAATGTGAAATCAATTGTTTAAAGGTCAAAATTAATACCTGTGACTGATTGGAATTGTGCTTTTTTTACTACATGTAAGTACCCAACTGTTGTTACTAAACTTGAGTTTAAAAAAAAAAAGGGGAGGTCTGAGAAACATAGACTTTGATGGGAGATAAGGACTGCTTGGCCCACCTAGTCTGCCTATTTCCCTACCTAGAGTATAAGCTGCAGATCCTATTTAACCAACAGTCTATTTCTTCCTACCCCCCACAAAAATTGCCTTATGTCTGTCCCATGCATTCTTGAATTCTCCCACAGTTTTAGACCCTACAACCTCCTCAGGAAGGCTGTTCCATGCATTCACCACCCTCTCTGTGAAAAAAATACTTCCTCACGTTGCTCCTGAGCTGTCCCCCCTCTATCTTCAAATTGTGTCCCCTTGTACTTGCACATCTCTTTTTCTGAAAGATGCTACCCTCTTGGACTTCGTTGATTCCACTGAGGTACTTAAAGGTTTCTATCATTCCCCCCTCTCCCTCCTTTCCTCAAGGATATACATATTATGCTCCTTTAGTCTCTCCTCGTATGGCTTTTCTTGCAGACCCTGCACCATTTTAGTTGCCCTCCTCTGAACTGCCTCCATCCCGTCTATGTCCTTGCGGAGATGGGGTCTCCAGAACTGGATGCAGTACTCCAGATGGGGTCTCAGGGATAACAACTTCCTGTTTTCTGCTGATGATGCCTCTCCCTATACATCCCAGTATCCCCCCAGCCCTCCCTATCGCTTTCTCACATTGCTTGCCAACCTTAAGGTCATCTGATATGATTACCCCAAGGTCCCTTTCCCATTTTGTTGTTGCTACCACCTCCCCCCATTGTGTAATCTTCCCCCGGGTTTTTGTTTCCCAGGTGCTTTATTTTGCACTTCTTTGCATTGAATCCAAGCTGCCATACTTCTGACCATTCCTTCAACCTTGCCAAGTCCCTTCTCATCCTTTCCACGACTCCTTGTGTATCAACCCTGTTGCAGATCTTTGTGTCATCTGCAAAGAGGCATACTTTTCCTTCCAGTGCCTCTGCAATGTCACTTATGAAGACATTAAAAAGGACTGGACTCAGTATTGAACCCTGCGGTACCACACTAGTAACCCCTCTTTCTTCAGAGTGGACTCCATTTACAATTACCTTCTGTGTCCTGTTGTCCAGCCAATGTTTTACTCAGGCTACCACCCTGGGACCCACTCCCAGGCTGGTTAATTTGACTATTAATCTTTTGTGTGGGACTGTGTCAAATGCCTTGCTAAAGTCTAGGTAGGCCATGTCCACAGCCCCTCCCTGGTCTACTACTTTGGGCACCCAGTCAAAAAAATCAATTAGATTCATCTGACATGACCTTCCCGCTGTGAACCCATGCTGCCTTGGGTCCTGTGCACCACTGGCCTCTAGGAACTCAACAATTCTTTCCTTCAGAAGTGATTCCATCACTTTCCCTACCACAGAGGTCAAACTGACAGGTCTGTAGTTTCCTGCCTCTGTCTTGCTCCCACTTTTGTGAAGGGGAATCATATCTGCCTTCCTCCAGTCCTCAGGTACCACACCATCCTCCCATGATTTGTTAAAAAGGGTAGTCAATGGTGTCACTAGTTCTCTGCTTAATTCTTTTAGAATTCTGGGGTGAATTCCATCTGGCCCCATTGCTTTGTCCACCTTCAGTTTTAGGAGTTCTTCCAGAACCCTTTCTTTTGTGAAAGGACTGGGATCGACCTCCCCTCTCCAGAGTGCTTCTGTTAATTGGATTAGGCACCTCCCCCACCTCCTCTTTTGTGAATACTGAACAGAAGTATTCATTCAGTATCCCTGCTTTTTCACTGTCCCTCTCTGCCCACCCACCGTCCATTCTATTCAGCCTCACTATAGAAACATAGAATTTGATGACAGATAAGGACCGCTTGGCCCACCTAGTCTGTCCATTTTCCTACCTAACAGATAAGTTGCAGATCCTAGTTAACCAACTATCCCTCCCTTTGTCTTTCTACACTCCCTGATATACCTATAAAAGGTTTTATCCCCCTTCTTAACCAAGTTGGCTATCTTTTCCTCAGTTTGTGCCTTTGCTATTCTGACTACCCTCCCTGCTTCCTTCTGCCTTAACTGGTACAGTTCTCTGTCCTGCTCCTTCTGTGTTTCCTTATACTTCCTAAATGCTATTTTTTTCTCCCTAACCTTCACCACCACCTCTTTTGAGAACCATAGTGGCTTTTTCTTTCATTTTGATTTGCTTATTTGCTTCACACAAAGGCTTGTTGCCTCTGTGACGGCAGTTTTGATGTTTCCCCATTGTTGCTCCACCCCTCCTTCTAGCCTGTTTGCTAGTGCTTTTCTAAGGCACTCTCCCATATTGCCAAAGTCAGCCCTCCTGAAGTCCAGAACCCTCACTTTTGTATGGCTTGACTTTGTACCTGAGTTTAACATGAACCACACTGTTTGATGGTCACTTGTCCCCAGATGGCAACCCACTTCTTGAACTGAGATCCTCTCACTGTCCCCATTTGAAAGTATGAGGTCTAAGATTGCTCCCTCAAGAGTAGGTTCCAAAACTAGCTGTCTGAGGCATGCCACCCGAAGGGCATCGAGAATGGCCCTGCTTTTGGATGTGGCTGCAGCAAATGTGCTCCAGTTAACATCTGGCATATTAAAATCCTCCATTAACAGTACCTCCCCTTTCTCTGCCATCCTAAGTATGCCTTCTATCATATCCTTGTCCATTCTCTCCCCCTGACCTGGGGGTCTATATACAACCCCTGTGCGGATTGTGGTGCCATTTCCAGTCTCTAAGGTGACCCACAGTGCTTCCTCTCCTCCCTGTTTACTCTTTTGTCCAGTTGCTTTTATCCCCTCCCTTACATAGAGAGCTACTCTGCCCCCTCTTCTCCCCTCCCTGTCTCTCCTGTAGGTTGTGTACCCTGGTATGTTAACATCCCAGTCATGGTTCTCTGTGTACTACGTTTCTGTGACTGCTACGATATCCAGGCACCCCTCTTCCATCAAGGCCACCAGTTCAGGGAGCTTGTTGCCCAGACTACGGGCGTTGGTACTCACTACACTCCATTTCTTGATGGCCTTACCCCTTTTTGCCCCATCCCTGTCCTTACTGCGTTTGTCACTTTCTCCATTTACCCCAGCGCTTCTCCCTATTGATATCTTTATGTTGGTGTGTACCTCCATTTACACCTATCACCTAGGATCCTGGTTCCCCTCCTGGACAGATGTAGACCATCACGCCAGTATAGGTCTGCATCCCTCCAGGTGGACCCCCAGTCCCCAGTGAAGCCAAATCCCTGAGCTCTGCACCAGTTTTTCAACTACTGATCAAATCCCATGGTGTGGAGCACCCTAGCCTCACCCGTGCCATGAGAGATCTGGCAGGGAGTCCAGAGAGAGATGAGAGACTGCTGTGGGGTTACTAGCCCTAAAGGCCTGCCTGTCTGTCCAAAGGCGTTGCCTGGCCTCAGGACTGGACAAGCTGCAGAATGCCTGGAGAAATTAATAGCCCCCAGGAAAAGAACTGGGCTGCGTGACAGATTCCCAGGGTGAGACTTCAATCTGGGACCGAGTGAAGTTTTTACTGAGAAATTGGGAGTTGCTGCTAAGATTTGCACCTGCTGCTGTGTCAAGAAAGTCAGACTTCACAGCTAGAGTGAGTGACTTTTGAGAATTAATGCCACACATAGGTAATGACTGTTCTGCAGTGCAGAAGGAGCTAGCAGAGTCTGCAGTTGGAGGGCAGAGACTGTAAAGGGCGCATCCTAAATTCACTGTGTCTGTAGCAGAATATAAAGTGACCTGCAAGTTGTGTTCCCCCTCGGAGGGGTAAGTGCATTAGAGACTGTTTTGCTGCAAGCAGAGTGACAGTCAATGCTGGGGCAAGAGACTGTGCAAAGCCCAGCTTTGTCACTGCAGCGGAGAAAAGTGTGTACCAGCATCAGTCTGGGGAACCACCAGCCTGCTCAGTACCCAGACCGAAGAGACCACCACTGGAGAGGAAGACGTGGAGAGGCCTACCAGGTGAGCACCACATACAAAGGCTTCAGGAGGCAAAGACTGGAAAGGCCTGGCCGGTGAAAACCAGTATTCTTCATTTCTTCAGCTATCCACTGCCATGATGCACCAACAACTCTTTGATACCAGCACAGTACCGTGAAACAAGTGTCTGCCACCACCTTTGAACTGCTGAATTGTAAGTACCCCAGGCTGCGGCTTTGGGGAAGTCTTTATTTAGCTAGATAGTCAGAAATAAGGGGTTAAGTCCTGGGCAGGACTGTGCCAAGATTAAAGCTGCGCTCAGGCAGAAAGTTAAAGTTTTGCAGCTGGTTAAAGTTATTTGGGCCCCAGTGAAAGTTCCCTAGCATCTTATTCACGGCAGTGTGGTACCCACCCAAGGGACAATAAAGACATTTTAGGCAGCTGCCATTTGAGAAACCGGGTGCACCCATAGGTGGGAGGTAGGGACTGTGTGGGGGAAAAGTGTTTCAAACAGTTGTTGAGGTTGTTGTGTTATTCTTATCCTTTTTGCTCCCCTTCGCTCAAATAAAAACTGTTAATTATCAATGCTATATACTGGTACTGTGACTCACTGCGAAAAAGGGGAATTGATGTGTGGGGAAGGTACTGTATTTTCCTGGGGGGTGTTAACCTGCAATTTATCCACAGTTATACCCCATCACTACCCTAGGTGAAGGAACCACCCACACGTATTGTGCCAATACCACTTGTCCATCAGAGAACCTAGGCCGGCCCCCTCAAGATGTGTCCAAGGAAAACCTGAGGGCCCCCAGAAATAGCTAAGGTGAGTCAGAGGAGCTTCTACACAACCTTACTGCAACTTTTTCTTGCAGCCATCCAGCAGCTACCAGGAGGAGATAGCAGTAGGGTTGCCAGAGAAAAATGTAACAGCAATATTGCTGCAAACTGCTTTGTTGATACCTCATTGTGACCTGAGGGTGGTGAATGCTTGGAACAGCCTTTCAAAGAAGGTAGTGGGGTCAAAAACAGTGGGGGAATTCAAGAATGCATGGGACAGACATAAGGCAATTCTATTGGGGAGGGTAGGAGAAAGTAGGCTGTAGGTTAACTAGGATCTGCAGGTTATCCAATAGGTAGGGAAATGGGCAGACTAGGTGGGCCAAGTGGTCCTTATCTGCTGTCAAAGTCTAGGTTTCTATGTCATATCCTCCTAGTGTACCATAGCATATCCCTCACAGTACCTTCCTAGATGGGTAGTACGGGCCCTCAGAAAGCAGGCATGCTCATGAGAGCAGCAGAATAAGACAGGATATAAGAGCAGCACTGGTGCATATCTATACATGTGAAGCAAAAATAATTAGATATTAAAATAATGCAATATTCAGAGTAAATAAAAAAATAACAGTGCATTTAGTTGTCATTTTTGCTCATGAAGGAACACAGAGCTGGTATTAACCTATTTTTAGGGGATGAGGGAGTAATTAATTACTACTGGGGACACTGGGGTGTAGTGGGACAGGAGTCGGGATGCTAAAATGGGTAGTCAAAAAGGGTCACAGCTAGAAAACCGCTGCATGGAACTGCCCTTTGTAAAAACAGGATAATGTGGATGAGTGCTAACAGCAGTATAAGTTGTGGCTGAGACTTAAAATCTTAGGGCACTATACACAATGGCATACCAGCCCTATGCTGCCCCCATATGTGGCAAGTAGGACTGGAATATGCACACCACAGGTGTCTGCCAGACACCCACAGATGGAGGAACAGGTGCGCACCCACTCCATTCTCTTTCTTGAAACTGTACACAGGGATCCCATGCAACTACGTAGCGGGCAGGAAGTTGGCATGCACACAGATGGGCAGAAGCATAGCACAGCTCTCAGCCGGACCACTGTCAGAGGCGTTACTGATCTTACTTCGAGACACAGCTCTTGCAACAGGTTACACCATTAGGACTGAAGCCAGCAGGCATCAGGACCCCACGGAAAAATTCTAGCTAGCTATCTTCAGCGGGGACTGCCCCTGACGTTGGTCCCGCCTCCGACGTCAGACGTGGTACGCAAGAAGTAGGTCCGCCAGATTCCCAGTTCTTTCCCCGCCGCCGACTTGCATATCTCGACCCTTTGGTTCAGTTTCTAGCTACGACGTGTGGTAAAAGCTTTTTCCCTACGGGAAATGCCTCTCAATCAGCCTTTTCTCTGATGTCCCCACCTCCGTCACCTCGGCGTGTCAGGAAGCAGATCCCATTCAAGGATCCGCACTCGGCCTGTGTCCGGTGCCTAGGCCCAGACCACGACACCCGGTCCTGCACCTTTTGCCAGGGTTTCAACAGCAGAACCCGGATCCATCGCCAGAAGGCCCTCCAGGTGTTCCTACTCGAGGAACAACTCAAGTCCATGGCTTCCAAGAGGGATTCTTCGCAAAAGGCCCACAAGCATGCTGAAAAGCATAGGGAGAAGGCTCCTTCCAGGTCCCCGTCTAGGGCCTCCGACTCACGCAGCTCCGGCTCCAGGTCCGACCGCTCTCCTTCCCGGGCCAGCTCTCAGCCTCCCCCTGCTGCGGTAAGAAAATCTTCAGGCTCCTCTTCCCAGGCCAAGACTCCCAGGCCTTCTTCTTCCTCCAAGGCCCTGGCGCAGTCGGGGGACCGTCATCACCATCACAAGTCGGGTTCCCGCCATTTTGAACCCGACGTCAGGTCTACCTCCTTGCCTCCTCCTCCCCAGCGGAAGACCAAGGAGCTCACCTCACTCAAGAGGCCACTGGACCCGGCAGGTTCGCCCGGCGTCGGCTGCTCCTGAGGTCCCCAGAGTCATCGTCCGTCAGGGAGACCGTCGCCGGCCAGGTAACTCATCACGGACGCCAGTAGGGACCGGCGCCCGTTCCAATCGAGAAGAGGACCGACGCCTCCGACCGACGTCGGTCAGGAGACCATCACTGAGGAGGAGGAGTTAACCCAGCCCGAGGACCAGACGGGCGACCCCGGTCCTGTCGAGACTCCCAGGGAACCCTTGCCGCAACCCGAGCCCCCTGTGGAGCCGACGCCGGGTCCTGACGACCGCCCACCGCGCCGGACCGTCGTTGGGCCTTTCCTTTTCAGAGGTGAAGGAGCTTCTCTACTGGTGGGATACCATCAAAAGGACATGGTCCCGCTCCACCTCCTCCTCCTCCTCCTCCTACACTGTTGCTCCTCGGTTTCTGGCCCGTCTCCATCTGGGTCTGCAGGCGGTTACCTCTCCTCCCGGAGCCAGCATCCCTCAAGGGGAGACTCGATAAAGGAGACCTCCCGTCCAGATCCCTCTTCTAGGTCACCCAGTCCCAAGAGACCCAGAAGACGCCGCCTCGCCTTCGGACGGAGGACACGGGATCAGAGTTTTCTACATCCAGATTTCCATCTCTCCTTCCATCCCTTCTCCGGACCCACGTGAGCTGCCAAAGTCTCCTCCGATGACCTTTGTTCTCGGATATCATGAGACACATCCAGGAGAACATGGGATGGGATGAAGAGTTAGACCCGAAGCTGCGCCTGCAGTATCTTCGACAGAAGGACCCCAAGCCTGTGGTGGTGCCACCTGGTAGACACTTTCGTGGACGTCACCAAGGCAGCGTGGAAGCGTCCACATTCGCTCCCGGCAATGCCGAAGAAAGCTGACCGCTTGTACAAGGCTCCAAGAGAAGACCAGTACTTGACTCAGCATCCTCAGGCCGACTCTCTGGTCATAACAGCCTCTCATGACCGGTCCCAGAGACCGTAACATCTGAGCACCCTGCCACCGGACCCAGAGTCCAAGCAGCTGGACTCCATGGGAAGGCGCACGTATAAGCTTCCGCTTACCTGCGCCCATCAGATCCCTGAATTATGTGACCACATGGTAGTTCCAAAATGCCCTGTGGGAGCAGGGTCTGATGCGGCTGAGAAATTGCAGGAAGGTGAGCAGAAGGAGGAGATGTTACAGCTCTCCGCACGGTTCGGACGCGGAACCAGGGTGCTACGGTACGCGCATTTATCTCCCATGGATTCCTCGCCCAGCGGCAGCTTCAGGCGTATGCCCGGAGGCACCCTGGTCTGCGGTTCCCAGCTCACTCGGATCGCGTCCAGAAAACATCATGGACGCCCCATTCAAGGGAGAAAGTTCTGTTTGGTAAACCCTCAGAGAAGATAATTACTTGACTCAAGAGGCCGGAAGGCGGTGAGGTCGGTTCAGGCCATGTACCGACCCAAGCTTAGTTCCTTTCGTAGGAACTAAAGCCGATTTCGTGGACGGACGCAGAGACAACAGTCCCGCCCCGTTCCACAGCAGAGGGCCTGTTTTCGCAGAGCCCAGGGAAAACAACCCGCAGGTCGGAGCCAGCGCGCTCCTAAGCCGGTCCAGCCAGCGGGACCCTCAGCCGCCACAGCCTGACTCCTTCCCGGCCCCCGCCCCTCAGGATCAACGGGACGTCATGGTCGGGGGTCGCATTGCGAATTTCCTGCCGGGATGGCAGACTATAACCACCGACAGGTGGGTTCTACAGTTGGTCGGAAGAGGCCACTTTATAGAATTCACGGAAAAGCCACCCTCGAGGCCTCCGTTGCTCTCCCGGTACCTGGGTCAGCACAAATCATTGATCAGGCAAGAGGTGCTCACGCTCCTGCAAAAGGGAGCGATAGAGTACATCCCAGAGAACCAGAGAGGACACGGATACTATTCCCACTTCTTCCTGGTTCCAAAGAAGACAGGGGACCTCCGTCCGATTCTGGACCTCAGCGACCTCAATTTGTCGGTCGCCTACAAAAGATTCCGCATGGTAACTCTTCCGGGTCTTATTCCCATGCTGAAGCAGGACGCCTTTTTAGCATCTCTAGATATGCAGGACGCTTACCTGCATATCCCTATAGCTCAAGCGCACAAGAGGTTTCTGCGCTTCGAGTTTCTCGGCCATCATCTTCAGTTCCGAGCCCTTCCATTCGGGCTGTCATTGGCACCCATGGTCTTTACCAAATGCATGGCAGCCGTGGCAGCATCTCTAAGGAGACAGGGCCATTATGTGTTCCCGTACCTGGACGATTGGCTTCTCATGGCCGCCTCCAGAGAGGCGTTGTTACGGGCGATACAGAGCACCCAAGACCTGTTTCGATCTCTGGGTATCCTAATCAACCACGAGAAGTCCCTCCTGGTACCGTCGCAGAAACTGCAGTTCATAGGCGCAGTACTGGACACCATTCAGGGAAGAGCATTTCTTCCAGACGACAGAGCGGAGCGCATCAGATCCCTCATCAGGGAGCTTTTGTCGAACAAGACCGCCCCAGCCAGGTTGGTCCTTCGCTTGCTCGGACACATGGCTGCGGCCATTCCTACTGTCCCTTTCGCAAGGCTCCACATGCGGGTAACTCAGTGGATGCTCAAGGTGCAATGGGACCAAAGGCAAGACCACATGCAGCATCCGGTCAGAATCACGAATACCACGATTCGAGACTGGCAGTGGTGGCTAGACCCAGGGACACTCTCTATGGGCGTCCCGTTCATAGCGCCATCCCCGGAGGTAATCCTCACCACAGACGCCTCAGGTCTAGGGTGGGGAGCACACCTGGACGGGGTGAAGTCCCAGGGTACGTGGACCCCTCTGGAGGCCCACCTCCATATCAACATCCTAGAGATGAGGGCGGTCCTTTATGCCCTGCAGGCATTTCAGTCAGAAATCCCGCCGAGTACTCTCCTACTTCAGACAGACAACACGGCGGTGATGTACTGCCTCAACAAACAAGGAGGCGCACACTCTTACCCCCTTTGCAGGGAGGCCATGAGGGTGTGGGATTGGGTAATCCGACACAGCGCAAACCTGATCACAGTACATGTTCCCGGGGTGGACAACACAATTGCAGATGGCCTGAGTCGCTCCCAGGCCAGAGTCCACGAGTGGGAACTTCTCCAGGAGGTAGCAGAGGATCTGTTTCTTTAATGGGGAACTCCAGAATTGGACTTGTTTGCCTCCCCATCCAACGCAAAACTGCCCAATTTTTGCTCGCTAGATCCAGGGCCTGGTGTTTTCTGGCGAGACGCGTTGTCCCTCTCCTGGGCGGACAGATTCCTCTACGCTTTCCCTCCCTTCCCGTTGATCCAGAGAGTTCTTCTCAAACTGCGCAGGGAGCATGCTACAATGATCCTGGTGGCCCCTTTTTGGCCCAGACAGATCTGGTTCCCCTTGCTGATACAGCTATCCCGGGAACCTCCACTCCTGTTGCCTTTCAACTCCCATCTCTTGTCTCAGGAGTAGGGTTCACTGGTCCACCCGGACTTACGCTCACTGAACCTGCATGCATGGCTCCTACAGACATAGTCATTTTGCGACACGGGGTCTCGCAAGAGGTTGCGGAAGTTCTTTCTGCAGCCAGAAAGCCGGCAACGCATGCTACGTATGCCATGAAGTGGCGCTGTTTTTGTTTATGGTCGCAAACACGCGGCCTCTCCCCTTTAGGTTGTCCGGTGAAGGCGGTATTAGAGTACCTGCCTCTTTTCCGCTCGGGTCTCGCCTACCTCTCTATCATAGGTGCACCTCTGTGCCATTTCAGCTTATCACCTTCCGGTGGGACAGCGCACAGTGGCACAATTAGATGCCTGTCGGGAATTCCTGAGAGGGGTGTTACATCTTAGGCCACCCATTAAGGACCCAGTGCCTCCATGGGATTTGCTCTTTGTCTTGGAACAACTCACGCTCCCCCCTTTTGAACCTGCCGCGGATTGCGAGCTGCGTTTTCTGTCGTGGAAAACGTTGTTTTTGGTTGCTGTTACGTCAGCAAGAAGAGTTTCTGAGCTTCATGCTCTCATGTGCAAAGAGCCTTATTTAATTTTCCACCGGGACAGAGTATCCCTGAGGACGAATCCTAAATTCTTGCCTAAGGTGGTTTCCACACTCACTCTCAATCAGGATATTGACCTGCCGGTCTACTTCCCTAATTATTCTAACAGAGGAGAGGCGCTGCTCCACACCCTGGATGTTCACCGCAGCTTAAGGTACTACCTGAGCAGAACTAAGCAGCTTCGTTCTTCAGAGCAACTTTTCGTTTCCTTTACTGAAAGGATGATGGGCCAACCAGTATCCAAACAGTCCCTGTCTCACTGGCTTGTCCAGTGCATCTCATACTGTTATGATATTAAACGAAAACCACTCCCGAGCATCAGTCCGGGGCCATTCCACTAGGGGTGTGGCCACCTCCTTTGCAGCACTTTGAAACGTTTCCACCTTTGCCATTTGTGCTGCAGCCACTTGGAGCTCTGTATATACCTTTATCAGGCATTATAGCCTGGACATCGCTTCACGGCGAAGAGCAGGCTTCGGCCTGGCGGTGCTACAGGGTCTCCTGTCCTAGATTCAGGACCTGGTATATTCTTTTAATTTCCTCCTCCCAGAGTTTTTGCAAGCGCTACTGCTTGGGAATCAGTCCTAATGGTGTAACCTGCTGCAAGAGCTGTGTCTAGAAGTAAGATAGTACAGTTACGTAAGAACTTACCGTAACAGTAGATCTTCGAGAACAGCTCTTGCAGCAGGTACCTTCCCGCCCACCTTCCCCCTTGGAGGAGGCATGGCTTAAGCCTTGACTAACAGGGATTTTTCCCTTTTGACTTCTGACGGTGGATCCTCGGTCTCCCATTTCGATGTCAGCCTGCGGCCGGTAGTCTCCGGCGGGAGAACTGGGGAATCTGGCGGGACCGCCCCCTTATGTACTACGTCTGACGCCGATATGGACAGACATCGGGCAGTCCCCGCTGAAGATAGCTAGCTAGAATTTTTCCGTGAGGTCCTGATGCCTGCCGGCTTCAGTCCTAATGGTGTAACCTGCTGCAAGAGCTGTTCTCGAAGATCTACTGTTACGGTAAGTTCTTACGTAACTGTACTTTATGCTAGCTAGAGGACTGCCATAATGGCTGCACCACCCATGACCAGCTGACACAGGGCAAAATGACATCCTGCGGCCAAGGACCCCAGACGCCATTGGTGCCTTGGAGGGTTGGGGGAGATGGCAGGCTACGGGGCACCAACTTCAAATGGCACAATTTATTGCCAGCTGCAGGGGACATGGCAGCTCTTAAGCGGGCCACCATGTCGCATGATCCTTGAAGCAGGGAATCCACTGTGGAGCCCATTCTGGGCTCCTGACTAAAAGCCCCCCTCCTAATCCAGCCCTGGTCCATCACCCAGCTGGTCCTGTGTGCGGAGCTATGCTGCTGCACTTGGTTCACACTGGGGATTGTGCATACCAGCCCCGTGCAACTCATGGGAGCCAGCTACGCTGCATTCAACTGCAGAGCCCAGTACACATACTGGACATCTTTGTGCACAGGTTCACTAGTCTACATGTCACAGTTTATCCACACAGTTAATGTTCTGGTTCCCAAGGGTGGTGTGCAGCCCTAGAAGAAATGAAGATGTCTATTAGAGGGCCTGTGCCTCCTGGACTAGGACTTTAAAGTTTAGAAAAGACATGCCTCCCTGTAGGAGTTGAAGCACCTGAAACCCTCCCAGACAAGAATTCTGATATTTGTTTTCCCTTTTATTTTTTTGTTTATTCAAGTACTTCACCAGAAAGGCATCCTGAGCAATACTGCTCATTTTCAGATGCATCCTGAGGGGAAGGGGAAGTGGGGATATAAAAGTAGATAAATTGGTACATTTTGAGGACTGAGAGTGCAATAACAACATACATAGTAGGCAGCTAACAGTAAGCAGGGCAGTATGTACAATGTGTCAGGGTACATCCAAACAGAATCCGTGCGGAGTGCAGTATGCATATACAAAAACATTTATAAAGTATTGCTATATAAGAATACAACAGTAAGACTTGGTTGAAACATTCAGAAATAAACTAGGTAAGCAGACAATAGTGAAAGGAAAGTGGCATAGTGCAGAGTTGCGCAGTCGAATAAAAACGAGGTTATGTGAAACTAAAGGCATGAGACTTAAGATTAACGGTGGTGTGGGAACAGGGGTCATGAATAAGGATCTATAAGTTATGGCATGTACAGGATAATATGCTTGTGAACTTTTACTTTCATTAAAATGGATTCTGCTGCACTTCATAATTGATTTGTAAGTCTCTGCCTGCCAACCAGTTGCTTTGCAGAATTCAACAGCCATTAAGATGACCTTGCACCCAGAAAGTAAGTCATCACAGGCTTAGGCCCTGGCCCGTGAGGTCAAGTAAGTGCTTCTATTATTTCATAGGCTCCCTCCCCATCAAACAAGTCTGGAAGGATACCCCTAGGCTGGGGATGGGGTTACACGCCATTCATATACTAGCATCAGATTATACACCCCATAGGAAATGAAGTATTAAACAAAATTAGAAAGAGAAGTTTCAAAAGCTTGTCTTTTTCTAGGGGTCACCAAATGTTGTTTTTTTTCCTTGCAATTCTAACTAGATTAACATCACCACCTTTCTTACTGTCACATCTATAATGTTTCTGTGCAGTTCTGGGTGTGAAAACATGGTTCAGTTTTGTGCAATTTTGTTTAGAAAACCACATGTTTTGTCTTGTTGCAGATTTGGTTTTGTTTGTTTATACACTAGCTGTTTCCTTACCTCCAACTTCATGATCCTGTGTTTCAGTATCCTAACACCACTTCTGAACAATTCAAAGTTGCACTTCTTCAGGGTTTGGGACTAGACAAAAAGAGAACAACTAACATCCACTGAAACAAGTTCTCTCTGCAGCCCTGCGTGTGCTCAGTTTTACTCTGGACTCTTTCCCTAGCTGCTCTTGGGAACTAAAGTGCACTTCCTGTCCGTCTCCAAAATGTGTCCCCAGCTATTCAAATTAGCTCATTAATAGTTATAAGATGCCATCACAGCAGACTGGTGAGCTATGATTCTCAACTAAAGTGATGCAGAGGGCTTATTTTTTTATAGCTGTACTTGTGTCTCCATTATTTGTATTTTGTTGCACGTCAATGTTTGTAAAATATTTTAGTTTATATTTCAGACTTGTTTCTGTTGTTTATGATGACACAAGATCAAGGGTTTGAATTCATGTAATGAGCAGTAGTAGTCACAGGTGTTTCACAAATGATATTCGTAAAAAGTGCAATATTTCTTTTTGTCGCGAATATTAGTTTTGCACATTAGCTCTATGTACTCTCGACTGTCCCTGATTACGAGGAATAGCCCTCATTTTACCACCCAGAATTGCTCTGTCCCTCATGGAAAAGGTATTTCCCCACACACACAGAGTGTGCTGTAAATTCAGACTTTGAAGCAGAAGTTCATAACATTCTAAGATGCTAATTCAAATGTAACAGATGTGCAAGAACAAGGGGGCACAATTTGAAGATAGAGGGGGGGACGGCTCAGAGGTAATGTGAGGAAGTATTTTTTCACAGAGAGGGTTGTGGATGCATGGAACAGCCTCCCTGAGGAGGTCGTGGAGCCAAGAACAGTGGGGGAATTCAAGAATGCATGGGACAGGCATAAGGCAGTCCTAGTGGGGTGTAGGAGGAAGTAAGCTGTTGGTTAACTAGGATCTGCAGCTTATCTGTTAGGTAGGAAAAGGGGCAGACTAGGTGGGCCATGCGGTCCTTATCTGCCGTCAAATTCTATGTAACCCCCCAATCCTCTGGGGTTTGTAGAATCCCAGCAGTGTCAGTGCTAGGTAGGGAAAGCATCTGGTGAATAACTACTTAAATTAAAGCTACCAACTTTCTGAGACCGAAAACTGGGATGGTCTATCCTGACCATGACCCCCCCCCCCACCTTGTCACTCCCATGGGCACTGCCACAGACAACACTGTGCACAATCAGTTAAATTTTGCTGCTTGCTCTGGCCATGCCACCCCACAGTAACAACAGTAGCAAACATTAAAATTAAAATAATACGTCATTCTGCTGCAGCAAGTTCCAAATCATGATGTACAGAAAGTTCATCAGAAGCAAACCTGCATTAAATTGTGATCAGACATTCGAGCTGCATGTGTTGCTGCTCCCGAGAGTCCCAACCAACCCGGTTACACTCACCTCATATGCTGAGTAAACCTACGTCTGTGACTCCCACCACCACACCAGATTGTTTTCACACACTTCTCTACAGCTGATCAGGTTCAGGTACCTTAGTTTCCTGCTGCCAGTCTCTTCTCTGTCTGGAGTTCCTGTAAGCTGCTGGCAGGCAGACATCAACATGTGCTTGTTTGCACTACTACCCAATAATCTAACAGGAAGGAACATGCTTTACTGTGCTCCCACTGACATGCTTGCACTACAACACAGGCGCTGGGGTTGAAGTTACAAACTGCTGTCCAGCCTGAACAGTGCCAAAGTGGTGCTGAAATAATTGTCACTCATGGATTAGCAGTCAGCAAAAAAAAAAAAGGGGGGACAAAAGTGACATTTTGCAAAACTTGAGGGGACACTGGGACATGCTGTCTAAAATAGGGACTGTCCTGGGAAAAGGGACTGTTGGTAGCTTTAAAAAGAGATTTTCACCTGCTCCCTCTCTACTTGGTCTCAGCTGAGAGAAGAGAGCTGATGTCATACAAACCTCTCACAGCAGCATAAGCCATGGTAGCTAGCTGTGAGTGGGGAGTTTCAGAATTTTCAGTTAGTCTCATCCAGCAGTAGCTAGATTGAGCAGTGGAGGAGTGAAGAGCTGCAGTGCGGGCTCTGAGGAGAGCCTACTTTTTCTCACCCTAGCCCGAGAACCATCTGCCTGCCTTGTAGAAGTGGTGGAAACATCTAGCAGGAGTTCCTGGTTTTACTCTTCATCCCCGGTGAGATGAGATGAGTACGGACTGCAGAATGGATCTGAGGGGCAAGCCCCTGATTTGATCGAGGACACCGAAGCTGCCTTTTGTGTACAGCTGTGAGTAATCTAACTTTGGGTTCTCAGGAGGAATGTACCTGTTTTTGCCTGTTTTCTTTCAGATGTTACTCTGTCAAAGGGGCCTGTGCACCCAGTTCTGTTTGAGACTGTTCTCATGCCTTTTGCTAAAGTTGGCTAACAATTGTGGAGTCCCCGGTGAGAATTAGCGCATTGTACAGAACTTAAATTTACACTCAGAAGTAGTGTGTTTCTAATGCTGAATGTGAGAGTCATTCCAAGATGCATAGTTCTACAGTTTGCAAATGTTGAGGTGTAACTCTGAAAGAATGGCTGGGTATGTACTAGGAAGCAAAAGGTTAGCAATCCCCCATCTGGAGTGACCAGTTCAGCAGTACGGGTTCTGTAGGGGTGCCTACTTATTCAGGACATGGTGGCCAATGCCTGAAGAGAAAGTTTACCCCCTAGTGTGGGTTGTTCTAATTTTGAGCACCAATGTGCTCCGTCATGGCCAGTTGCCACGTTGCCAAACCTCTAAATCCTATGCCATATGGGAAATGTTCTAAGTCATGGCCCTTGCCACTATAAGATGTGTGTTTCAGCTGAGGCTATGCCACTGAAAGGGTTTGAAGTTCTATGCAATATGGGAAGTTTAGAGTTTCTGTCTGCTGCCGAAGTTGTTGTTCTGCCATTGCCTTGTGCCACGAAGTGTAAACCCTTAGGGGTCCACCTTTGCTGTTTGTGTACCAACTTTGGAATAAAGCCACAATCTAGAACCCCAGCCTGGTATGGACAACCTTGTTACTGCTTCCTGTGTGGAATTACTGGGAATCCCTCTAGAAGTTCAGACCTAGCATGGCCCCTAGCAAGCGTTCTCTCCTCGGGACTTGGGTTTAGAAATGGTCATTCTGTGTTTCAGTAATACTTAGTGCTTTGTACCCCCAACCTCTCTTTCCCCTAGACAGAAAAATATGGGAGGTGTGTTTACTAGTTAAACAAGTGGCTGGTGGGGGGGGGGGGTTTACACAAACACAGAATTTGTGCAGGTAGCACATTTTCCACAGTTTTCTGAGCTTATATCTCCATGTTTGAGATGTGTCCCTCATTTTCTACTAAACCAATCTGAAGTGGGGGGACAGGGAGCTAGCGTAGCAGATCTGAAGGGCTACTAACTTAGGCAATGTGGTACTACTGGGTGAACTTCTCCCAGATGTGGACTGGGAAACCTTAGCTAGAAGTTTGAGGAGATGTGCCTTTGTGGATTCATTACAAGAGGGCTTCAGTGTGCAGTGGTAGAAAGAACCCGTTACTGAGAGAGTTATCCTTAACCTGGTTTTGTTGAACCACAAAAGTGGAAAAAATTAGGGTGAGGGAAGCCCCTGGGAACGTGTGATGACAACGTGGTTTGGGTAACCTTAGCAGTAAAAGACGGGAGGACAGTCTACAATGAAGGTCTTAGATTTCAGAAGGAAAAATTGTGAGAGAATGGGGGAGACCTCCGAGAGAAACTGAGGGAGTGGAAGAGATGGGGGGGGGATGTAAGAACTCATTAAGAGTAGTCTTCTGGAGGGTACTAAAACCTGAAGCAGGAAAGCAAGGCTAAGACACAACAGGGTGGGTATTACACTGAGATAACCACCTAGCCAGTGGTGTGGTGAGGCCTGACGCTGCAGGCAGAGGGCCTTGCAAACCCTGGAAGGGCAGTTTTCTCAGCATAAAGCCCACCCTGGAGTGTCTCATTGTGCTTATAAAATGGATGACAGGTACTTTTATTTAAAAAATAAATAAAAAAAGGAAATACAAAAAGTGCCTTTTATAAGTAGAGTAGTTCCTCCACCAGCCATTACTAGGGGGAGCATTATGTCTTGTTACTATGCCGTTTCCAAGTCCTCGCTGCCTGTTCTGAGGACTGGGGGATGAGTGGCAGACCTTATCTGTCTGTTTTATTTATTTTTCATCCCTCATCGTGGCTTTTGGCCATTTTGGATTCTCGCTTCCTGCTTTGAGCATTGGGACTGACTGTTTTTGTGTCCCTAGTTATGGCTTCTGGATGTTTTGTGCTGTTGATTCCCAGTCCTTGTTGCCTCATCTGATGCCCAGGAGTTACTGTACATATGATTTTGTTTGTTTAGGTTTTAAAAGTGTCCCTTGTTGTGGCTTCCCTTCCATCTGGTTTGCCATTTACCCAGTCCTGGCAGCCGACTCTGATGATCAGATGGCATGTGTTTCATCAAGCAGCCAGGCAACAGGCAGTCAGTGGCATCAGATAATCAAGTGAGGGGGGAGAAAGAAGTTATATAACTTGCTGTAGTTGCTGATCAGTGCTTTGGAGGGAAGAGCCAGACAGAAAATAGGTGATTTCTAAGCTGGCCCGCCAACACAGCGGTTAGGTTTCCATTTGTGATACCGACATCCTGGGTTCAGGAATGCACCCGAGAGTCAGAGGGCCGGCCGGGCGGGGGACGGACTGAGCGTCCCCCTTGACTACTCTCCTTCTCCGGGCACTCCGTGCAGTTTCAACACCCGGCAGAGGCCAGGAATCAGCAGCTACGGAGGTTAAATAGTGTAGGGGGCATGCCAGACATCAGCGCTTTGGTGCCCATGTCATTGCATGCCACACCCTCTCTGGGATCCCTTGTCCCCACCCCCCCAAAAAAAAATCCCTTAAAACCACCATTAATGATGCCCTGCTCCTCTGGCTATGATTGCCCACCACAGTGTTCTGATGGTGACCTAGCAGCATCATCCATCTGGGCTGACTCAGCTCCATGCCCCGTTCTGGGGGTAAGCCAGGGAGACAATGCTGGTAGCTGCTCCCTGCCAGCATCCTTGTACCGGCATCATGAGGGTCCACATCCGTTTGATGGCCCTGCCCTGGGGGGCAAGCCAGGGGGGTCGTCTGTGGAGGTAAGTCCTGGGGGTGAGGAGGGGGACCACAGAGGGCAGGCGCTGAGCCTTCGGCAGCTCGCACTCCATAAAGCATATTAAACTAAAAAAAAAAAGAAAATGGGTGATTTCTGCAGCAAAAAAAAGTAAAAGACTGTGGACGGCTAAGCAAGAGGGAAAAAAACATGCTGGACTTCTAAAAAAATAGAGAGTCCAAACCTCGCCCATTGATAGTTTTAGGATGGTGGCAGGCTGGCACCAGTACTTTTTTGCATCTGGGCATTATGCTGACATAAATATATGGGTGCCAGCCTGCCTCAGCCAATCAGAAGCAAGGATTGTTGCTACCCATTTTATTAGTAAAAAATAAAAATCCTCTCTTGTCCTACATGAAGTGGGGGAATTAGTCAGGACTAAGTGGTCTGCATTCAAGAGGTACTGAGAAGATTAATCTGAGGATAACAGGCATACAGTACTTAGTGAAAACAAAGGAGGCAAGCAGAGTTATAAGGAGGGGAAAAGAAGAGCCTGAACAAAGATAGCCAAGGGTATGAAAGAAAATGACAATACCTTCTTTAGCTATATCACAGACATGAACAAAACCAAACTAGGTATTGTAAGGTTAAAATCAAGAAATGTTTGTGTAGAGGAGGATGGGAAGATGGCTGATAGCCTCAGTAAGTACTTTTGCTTGGTTTTCACAGTAGAGGGAAAGAGCACACTCCCAGACTCTTGAGAGCTGCCTAAGGAAGGGGGGCAGGTGGAATTGAAACTGCATGGGGTGCTGGAGGATTGGTTACTTAAAGGACCAAGGGCACTCAGGGAGGATAAATCTCCAAGATCTCATGCTTTGCACCCCAGAGTGCTCAGGGAATTGGGGCAGAAAGTCGCAGATCCTCTGGTGGTCATATTCAACCACTCCCTTGAGACTGATGTAGTCCCAGTGGATTGGAGAAGGGTGGAAGTGGTCCACCAGCACAAGGGTGGGAGTAGGGAGGATCCTGGAAACAACAGGTCAGTTAGTTTGACTTCTGTAGTAGAGAAATCCCTGGAAACTATCAAGGAGAAACTGATTAAATTTCTTGAAACAAATTTGATCCAAGACGGGCAGCAGTACAGCTTCCTGAAGGGAGCATCATGGCAGACTAACCTGATTGAATTTTTTGAATGTGTAGTGAAGGCAGTGGACAAAGGCCAGGCAAAGGACATGCTGTATCTAGATTTCAGAAAGGCCTCCAACTTGGTACCAATAGAAGGCTCATCAAGAATTTAGTATTTCTGGGGGTTGCAGCAAAGCTAGCCAAGCTATGTAGAAGGCTAGGATGAAGGACTCAAGGGTGGAAGAAAAGGAGGAACAGTCAGAGGTCAGGCAGGTAACAAGTGGGGTATCACAGGGGTCGGTATTGGGACCAATAATGTTTAATGTGTTCATCTGTGACAAAAAAAGAAGAAATCATGGGAACATGTTGCTTCTTAGGAGATGACACTAAACGCCTTGGCAGGATAGACTCTGAGGAGGTGTCCCAGGGACATAATGTGAGACCTAGAAAAGCTAAAGCGTGGTCCAAGTAATAGCAACTGATGTTTAATGCTAAGAAGTGCAAAGTTATGCGCATATGCAAGAGAGACCTGAAGATGGGTAACTGGTTCAGGGGAGGGTACTGGTTATGAAGAAATCAGTTTGACCCTGGATGAAGGAGACTTAGAAGTCATTATTAGTGAAAACCCCACGTCAACGGCCCACTGCACCAAGGCACTCAGAAAGGCAATCAGCATGCTGGGATGTAGAGAGAAGGGGTTCTCCAGTTCAGGAAAAGAGGTGCTGTTGCCCCTCTACGGGTCACTAGTGAAGCCACATCAGGAGTCCTGTGTCCAGTTCTGCAGCAAACAGCTGAAAAAGGATAAGGACCTTACAGAATCCATCTAAAGGCATGTTACAAAGGTGATACAGTGTCAACTGTGGAAAACATTATAAATTAGAACCAGGGGGAGGTCATGAGCGGGATTCCACAGGGATTTGTCATGGATCTGGTCCTCTTCAGCATGTTCATCAGCAACGTTGGTGATGGAATTTGGGGAAGGATGCATCTCTTCACAGATGACACTAAGCTCTGTGGGAGGGTGGATAGCGAAAAGGGAATAAAGGAAATGCAGTGGGTGGTCAAGGGTTTGGCAGCTGAAATTCAACACAAAAAAGTGCAAAGTGATGCACCTAGGAACAAGAACCCCAGGACAGAGTACTGGATGAGGTAGGTGAGACTTAATACCACAGCTGAGGAATGAGACCTTGGAGTTATCATCAGCAACTCATGAAATCAAGTCTGTGCAACAAGACCTATAGCAAGGCAAGTAGGATGCTTGGATGTATCAGGTGGGATACTGATAGCAGAAAAGAGAAGTAATGCTTCTCCTGTATACATCCTTGGTGAGGTCACACTTGGAGTACTGCACCCAGTTCTGGAGTCCTCACTTCAGGAAAACTAGGGATAGGTTGGAGATGGTGCACCACAGGTGATAAAAATGATTCAGGGTCAGTAGGGCAGATCCTATGAGGAGTGCCTCAAGGCACTGAACCTGTATGCATGGGAAACCACAAGGAAGAGAGGAGATATGACAGAGACCTTCAAATTCCTAAAAGGAATTAACAGGGTGAACTGCAGGGAACTAGTTTACTTGAATACTAGCTCGCAGTCACATGGTCATGAGTGGAAGCTAACAGGAGGTAGGTTCAGGAGGGATGTAAGGAAGCACTATTTTACAGAAAGGGTGGTGATGCCCTGAACAAGGCTGCTGGCTGAGGTGCTGGTGCGAAAACTGTTAGTGGTTTTAACCATGGCTGGGACAGAATGAAGGGTGTAGATATATATTATGGGGCATCAGAAAAGGGAAGGAAAATGGTGTGGGGATGGCTATAGGACCCTTGTGGGACAGAAGACCTAAGGCTAAATCAATCAGTCAATCTTTATTTTACCAGCTGAAACACCATTGAGTAATACTCATTTACAAGATGGCGCTGGATATGCTACAAGACATTTACAAGAAGACAAGGAATTCATAATATAGTACAGGTAATAGCACAGACAATAAATAATGCATTAAATAGAACAAAATATGTATAGTATATAATGTGCAGCAAAACAAATATGTACATTGGGGTTTATTATATGTGTAACCCCTAGGTGGCGCTATCCCACAGGCTACTACCCCTGCCTGCGCGGCTAGTAGCAGGTTAAGGGGCCCGAGTTCTGAAACGGGTGCCTCCACCCGGATGCCAGGGTTGGTAGTGGTCAAACTAACCTGGGCACAGCCCTCCGGGACACTGTAACCCCCCTCTTTCCCTTCTAGTGGCCTGAGCAATATACGATAATCACTTTCATAGTACCCTTTGTACACCATACCAGTGCCCACACTGTTTGCACTTACCACCAGGGCTGGTTCCTCTGGCTTGACCCTGGGGACCCCCTGTAAAACAAGGTTATGCACAGTAAATAGCAGCAGTACAGTACTCTTGGCACAAACTGGAACTGCAATTAGGTTAAATGCAGCAAAAAAGTCAGATCTGATTTGGGGGACTTGAACAAGGAAGGGGCATAATCAGGTTGATTGGCTTAAAGGCTATATTAATCAAACAGTTATGCATGCACTTTAAGCCCCCACACAGTCACATACTCTGGGTACCCAGGTAGGAAAATGGTGGGCTAGCCAGGAACATTGCAACTGGTTGGGGCCCTGTGATGGAAGAAAAGCAACATGGACAACACACACTACTTGTAATCCGGAGCCGGAGGGCTCTTTTTGTGAAAGAAAAAGCAACGAGACAATCAGATGACAACACTTAAGATTTAGCTGTTGTTGCAGGGAGCTACCCTGATGTTTACTCACAATACCTAATACTGGACACAGGCAGGATGAAATAGAGGCTGCAGGTTGTTGAGCTGGAGTACCCGGAGAAGCGGGGCGCACACGAATCACCGAGGTGTCATTCCTGCTCAAGTGTTGAGCAGGTGGCTGATCCCCAGGCAGGTCTCTCGTCGATGGCTTTCTCTGTACAGTGGGTAGTCGGGCTGGGCCACTGTGGCAAGGCCCAGGCCCAATGGAGATGATTTTGGATTCAGTCCATGGGGCTGGATGCGGCTTCCAGCAAGCAGAATACAGTTCAAACCACAATGGGGAACCAAATCATGACCCACTAGCAGCACACAGCATATTTACACGTAAGGAAATGCTAATGCAGCTTCCAGCAAGCAGAACACAATTCAAACCACAGTGGGGAACCAAATCACAACACACTATAAGCACACAACACATTCACATGTAAGGAAATTCCACTGTACCAGGCAAAAGGCTCTCTGGTCGCAATTACAGAGTCTCTGCACAATCCGGGAGTTCAGAGGTGGCTGGAAGTCCAGACAGGCCGATTGCATTCAGCAAATCTTTGGTCTTCTTCAGGTAGGATCCTGGTCACAATTCAGTGGCTCACTTCGCTCTCCAAGTTTGGATTCAGTCCGAAAAAGGCACAAGTTCCCTCTCCGGGACAGCAGGCAGGCATGCAGGTCTAAATTCAGGCCTTTCCACAGTTCTCCCACGTGAATCTATGCCGGGGCTGCTGCTTGAATCATTCAAGCTCTTATCTCTTCACTTTCCCACCCAGAACTGAAACTAGCTGCAAGCAGCTTGGGAATTTCCCCAAGATCCAAAAGGTTCAGTTGGCTGATCTGTCTGTCAGTCACAACAAGGGCTCCCCCTCCAAGTTATTTTAGGTGCCTGACAGTTGAAATACTACACTGGGAAACAAGAGGTTAACCTCTTGTTTGAGGCTGAGGAAATGCAGGGAATGCAACATGAACAGGCAAGGGGGGGGTGCCTCCCCAGGTGTGGCTAATTAGAAGGATTGCTGAAAGGCAGAGAGAATCCAGAAATGAGTTAGTTAGAAGCTGGAAACTGCTGCAGGGAGCAGAGATTCCTATGCAGAGAACCCTGCAAGATGGAGGGTGGAATGTGAGACAGGAACCAGAGCAGAAAACCAAGGAGAATGACTAAGTATGGGAGAGAGCCTTTGGGAAAAACTTAAAACCTGCTGCTGAGAAACAGACCAGTTCTAGAGCAGAGAGTCATGAGGTAAAGGATCAATCTAGCTAGCTGGACCAAAAACAGTGAGTGGAATTTACTGCTGATAACAGCCTACAAATAAGGCAAAAAGGGAAAACAGTCTATTTTATTTGAGACTGTGCATTCAAAACTGCTGGCCCACAACCCGTTTGTTGTGTTTGAGACTGTATACTGAACAAACTGCTGACCCACAGAGGTGGTTCAAAGATTCCTTTGTCAAGTCAGCCTGAAAGAACTGTTTTGTGTTAACCTTTACGTTACTTGACCAGGCTGGAGAAGTTGAACTGACTGATAATGCTTTTCTGGAGCAACAACTTACATTTGAAGCAATGAAAGTACATTTTCTTCTGTGAACTTTAAACCCAGCGTGTTGCCTTTTCATCTACCATAGACCAGCTTGTCACAGTGCCAAACTGCAAAAACTACAATTCCTACAAGTTTTGACCCCACCAAGCCCCTGTAGGCAGGCTCCATTTTAGAGTCCCAACAGTACTGATTGGCCCATTCTGACAGTCCCGGGTCAAGTTGGTGGAGATACACAGAACAGTCCTTGCTGCAAAGAAGGCAGGTTAGAACAAACTGCAATATTACTACTCTAACAAATGATCAGCAAACAAGCACATCTTCTAACAGAGCTCCCTTTTAGATTAAGACTGCAATCCAGGCAGCTCTTAAAGAGACAGTACACACAGGCTATACAGGCACTCTCTGGCAATACATTTAATCTGCTAAAACGCAGAACACCAGCCTGGCAGTGAGCATTTAGGCAAGCTCAAGGAAGATTTTTCGGGAACCCCCATTTGTAGGGGGGTTACACCTGCACACTAGTACACAGGGTAAATAGAGTGAGGAGAGAAGAGTAGGCAGAAGAATCACTATAGCACAGGGAGAGGAAAAATGGGAAACTTGGGCAGGCCAGATGGACCTTTGCTCTTTGTCATTATTGTCTAGTATCTGTCATGCTTAATCAACCATGACTGTGTATTTCTAGACATTCCAGGCACTCTTTTAACCACAGGAGGGTGTCTCATGAAAACAGTTCTAAAATTCTGAGGTTCAAAGTTCAGTTGGCACAGTCCATTTCACACACTGCAGTTTCTCTTATTTTCTACAAAGTCAGACTGTTTAAATTTTAAATTTCTGTTCCATTTTTTAAAAAACAGAAGCATTTACCATGATTCATAATACGTTTCCATGTACAGTTCTGGCATCTCCTATAAGAGGGCCTTCTCAAGTCCTTCATGTGCCAAAATGGCTCAGCTTTGCTACTCAGCTCTCTCACCCAGACAACTCATGAAGGAACTCTCATTACCATAAGAAATGCCAGAACTGTACATTATACAGACGTGATCGTGCCTATCCATTAGGGTTGAGTAAGCACTTTAATGTTAAACCCTGATTTTTGCATCTTAATAATAACTCTGCCCCGGTTCAATCAGTTTGCCCAAAATTTAGGTGTACAGTCTGGGCTGTGGTCTCTGGATCCTAAAACATTTGTGTCAATCGGCTCAGGAAGGCAAAGTTACAGAGGTGCAAAAATCTTAAAATTCATCCAAAGTAAGATTTTTTTTATTTGTTCACCTGTAACTAAAACAGCTTTTTTTTTTTTCTAACCTGAAACTTACAGGTTTGGTAGCATCTTACCCAAGGTACTCGCTTCCACAAGTGGAACATGTTTTAACTTATAATGTTTTTGAGATGTAAGTTAAAAACTGTGCTTTTCTGCCAAGCATGTGCAGCTAAAATAATTTGTTTTCTAAGGGCAGCTGGATTTTTGCATTAGCAGTTTAATCAAAAGTGATTTGCCTCACACTGGTTTTGGCAGCTGCAGCTGATGAAGGCACTATGAAAAAAATCACTTTTGATCACACTGCTAGTCACAGCTATGTTTAGAACTGTATTCCCCCTACCTTTTTAGCACCTCACTAAAGATGTGGGAATTTCCAGAGGACTGGAGGGCCAATGTTCAGTAGCGTAGCAAATTCCCAGAGGGCCTGGGTGCAAGGGTATGTTATAGGGCTCCCCTGGTTTTGAACAGACATCAACATTATGATTTAGGCCCCTCAAACCTCATTGGCCCGGGTGCGACTGCACCCCTTGCACCCTTGTAGCTATGCCCCTGCCAATGTTGTCCCTCTGCACAAAAGCTGCAGTACAGAAGATGCCAGCAACTACAGACCAATCAGTCTCACATCGGAGGTGAGGAAGTTAATGGAGACACTACTGAAGGAGAGGCTTGTGGAGCACCTGGAGGTTAAAGGGTTGCAGGACCACCAGCAGCATGGTTTCACAGGGCAAAGAGCATGTCAAACTAATCTCGTAGATTTCTCTGACAGGGTGACTAGGGAGGTGGATCAAGGGAGAGCAATGGAAGTGGCCTGTCTGGGCTTCAGTCAGGCTTTTGACATTGTGCCACACAGGAGGCTAGTTAACAAGCTAAGTAGCTTGAGGTACATGAGAAAGTGAAAAGCTAGGTGTCAAACTGGTTAAGGGATAAGAGGCAAATTGTGGTGGTTAATGGTAGCCACTCGGGCAATAGGAGGGTGCCACAGGGTTCAATACTGGAAGCAGTCCTCTTCAATGTCTTCACAAGTGACATTGTGGAGGAGCTTGAGGGGAAGGTGCATCTCTTTGCAGATTATACAAAAATCTGAAACAAGGTGGACATAATTTAGTGGGATCTGGGGAAACTAGAAGAATGGTAATAACTTATGTACTTACAGATGGATGGATGGATGCAATTGAAAATGAGAGATTTTTCTCTCAATTTGCCTTCCAATAATTGAAATGAAAATGAAACTTCTATGTGTCTATGGTCAAGGGGGTGGCAACTGGGTTTCAATGACAAAACGTGCAAGGTTATGCACTTAGGGCTGTGGAACCCAGGGTCTGTGTATAAGGTGTGGGGGAGTGGAACTTACAGTCACTAAGCAAGAAAGAGACCTAGGGGTCACCATATCTGATGATCTCAAGGTGGCTGGGCAGTGTGACAAAGCAATGGGAAAGGCTAGCTCGATGCTGGAGTACATTGGGAGAGGGATTTCTAGCTGGAGGAGGGAGGTGGTGATGCCATTGTATCATTCTCTTGTGAGGCCCCACCTCGAGTGCTGTGTCTACTTCTTTAGGCCGCACCTCCTTGTGAAGTTATTGTTACTTTTATAATGAAACTATCTGAGCTATGCAACTGCTGATACTTCATTGAAAATGAGCCTCCAGCTCAACTGAGTTTGTATATCCCTGTTAATTATGATATGAATAAAACCTGTTTACCATTACTACTACTACTACCACCACCTCCTCAAAGACACTGAAAGGGTGGAGGGCATCCAGAGGAGAGCAACCAAAATGGTGAGGGGGTTGCACGAGAAGACACATGAAGAAAGGCTGCAGGAACTCCACATGTACTCCCTGGAAGAAAGGAGAGCAAGAGGAGACATGATTGAAACTTATAAATACCTCACCAGAGTGAACAACGTGCAAGTGGAGGGTCTATTTCAGAAAAAGGAAAGCACTAGAAGAAGGGGGCATGCAATGAAGCTAAAGGGAGGGAGTTTAGGAGAGATGTGTGGAAATACATCGTCACAGAAAGGGTGGTGGATGACTGGAACAGCCTGCCAGAGGAGGTGGTAAGAGCAAAGACTGTGGGGAGCTTCAAGCATGCATGGGATAGGCAGACGGGCATATTAGGTAGCGGAACAGGGGAGGGAATGATACTTATCACCAACACGCAGAGACGAGAGGCAGACTGGATTGGCCTAAAAAATAAGTTACTCACCTGTAACTGTAGTTCTCCGAGTGGAATATGGTGCACATCCACACTTCTGGTAGAGTCCTTTACATAGAAACATAGACTTTGACGGCAGATAAGGACCACTTGGCCCACCCAGTCTGCTCATTTCCCTACCTACTGGTTAAGCTGCAGATTCTAGTTAACCAACAGCCTACTTCCTGCAACCCCCAACTATAATTGCCTTGTGTCTGTCCCATGCACGTTTGAATTCCCTCACTGTTTTAGACCCAACGACCTCCTCAGGAAGGCTGTTCCATGTATCCACCACTCTCTCCGTGAAAAAAAAAAATTCTCACATTACCCCTGAGCCGTCCCCCCTCTATCTTTAAATTGTGCCCCTTTGTTCTTACATATCTCTTTTTCTGAAAGATGCTACCCTCCTGGACTTTGTTTATTCCCTTGAGGTACTTGAACGTTTCTATCATGTCCCCCCTGTCCCTCCTTTCATCAAGAGTATACATATTAAGCTCTCTCAGTCTCTCTTCATATGGCTTCCCTTAAAGATTCAGCTGGAAGGTCTTTAGGCTGGCTCCTGCCACCCATCCGGGTGGTATCCTCCTTGGCACCGCCCCGTGACATCAGATCTTACATGCTGGAAGCAAGAGCAGATGTGCCACTTGCCAGGGGAGGTTGGGTGGGTAGTGTAGACGTACACTATACCACTCCTAGAACTACAGTTGTGAGTAATTTATTTTTCTAGGGAAGTGGATATGGTGTACTTATCTACACTTCTGGCAGATTCCAAGCAGTTCTGCTGGGAGGAGGAGGCAAGGCGCACACCCCCTACTTAAGAAACAGAGATTGGAGCACTGAGGCCCCAAAACCAGCATCTCAGCATGACTCAAGGTTGATGTGGTAGTGGGAGATGAATGTGTATGCTGTCTTCCAGGTAGCAGCCCTGCAGATCTCCTGGATAGGGACATACCTGGAAGCAGCCACCGAGGCAGTGGCATGTTGGTGGAATGAGCTCTTAGCCCAACAGGAGGCTCCCTACCAGCCAACCTGTAGCAGAGGTCGATGCAGGAGACAATCCACCTGCCAATCGTCTGCTTAGCTGTTGGTCTGCCAGGTGCGGCTTCAGCGTAGAGCAAAGAGCTGGCAAACCTATCCCTGAACTCCAGCTGTATGCCCCTTATAATAAGCGAGCACTTGCCTCAGGTCCAAAGTCTTGACTCTGTGCTGAGCCTCCGAGGTGTATCTGGTGAAGTACACCGGGAGATTGATTGCTTGGTTAAGGAAAAACTCTGAAACAAGCTTTGGGAGGAACTTATGGTTGGGGCAGAGAACCACCTTGTCCCTGTGGAAAACCAGATAAGAAGACTCCACGGAAAGTGTCTGGAGCTCACTGATCCTTCTGGTGGAGGTGATAGCCACCAAGAAGGCAGTCTTCCACAACAGGTGGGACATTTCGCACCTGTACATGGGTTCAGATGGCTTGCCCATAAAACTATACCCAAGACCAGCAATAAGTCCCAAGGTGGTGGAGGTTCACACACCGGAGGGGACAAGTGATCCTAGCCCTTGAAAAAGCACCTTTCCACCTTTTCCTGAGCCACCATCAGCATACTGGTCCACGCCCGGTAAGCTGAGATGGCAGCCAGGTGCACCCTAAGGGTTTTCAACCGGAGTCCCAGCTGGGAGAGGGACAAGAGATACTGCAAGATACTCATCACAGGGCAGGACAAGGGGTGCAACTCCTTGCCCTGACACTAAATGGAAAATCTTTTCCACTTGAAGGCATAGCACTTACAAGTCGATTCCTTCTGAGAGGCTTCCACAACTTGGAAGACCTTATCAGAGGAAACCCAAAGCCTGGAACTCTAGCCACTCAGGAACCAGGCTGTCAGGTGCAGGGACTGAAGGTCTGGGTGAAGGGATATATTATGGTATCCCTAAACTCAGTATCCTGGGTCACGGGATACCAACCCTACTGACCCAAAATCCATGCTCCCAAATCAATCAGATGCCCAAAACTACGATTTTGGGCATCTGATTGAAAAATACAAAATGCAATTCGGGGTGCTTCGCCACCCAAACCCTCCATGTGGGCGGCTCCACCCCCCACAGCCCTCGTAACTAAAATAACTAACTCCAAGGGGGAGCAGACCTCCGAGTTACAAAAAATTCATTACTGGGGCATAATATTGTAAAATGTTACCAGACGCAGTGCGGAATAGAACCTGGCGCCTCCCAGAGCATGCTGGCTGAGCTGCCAGTGGTTTAGCCCTCAACGTCACCGGGGCAGCTCGGCCAGCCTCCCAGTTTCTCCACTATTAAACTCCCATCAACAGGGGTAAGGTAGCAAGCCATTGCATCTGCTACCTTACCCCTCTAAACATCCATCGGGTTTCCTACTGCCGGGATGCTCACTATCTGGATGCTGAATCTGGGATAGTGAGTCTTGGCAAACCATAAGGGTACTGGGTGAAGTACCTTCCTCTGGGAGCATGACAGCAGATCCAGGTAGCGAGGGAGACAGCACAGAGGCCTGCTGCTGAGGAGATCACATAACCAGAACTGGCATGAGCAGTCCGGAGCTACCAGGATCACCTGTGCCTTGTCCTGCCGTACCTTGAGCAGAACCCTGTGAATCAGGGAGAACGGAGGGAAGGCATACAGGAGGCCCTGCATCCAGGGTCTTGTGAAGGCATCCTCCTGGGGGGGTGGGTACAGAATACCCTCAGCTTTGTGTTCTCCCTGGAAGCAAAGAGGCTTACCTGGGTAGTGCCCCACTGGGCAAAAAGATGGTCGGCAATACCTCCTGGTGGAAAGACCACTCATGAGACGTCTCGCCCACTCGACTGAGGGCATTTGCTAGCTGGCTGGAGACACTGGCCACAAGTATTGCCAGAAGGTTGGCATCCAAGCTAGGCGAAAGGATCCAGATGTGGACAGCTTCCCAGTAAAGAGGTAGGGAGTGTGTCGTGCCCTGCTTGTTGTGACAGTACATGGTTGTCATGTTGTCTGTCTGTACTTGGATGACTTGACCCCGAACATGGGGCGTAAACAATGTCAGTGCCAGGCACACTGCCTGGAGCTCCAGAGGTTGATGTGGCAGCGAGACTCCTTGGGGTCCCAGAGCACAAGGACTCCCGAGCTACCACACCCTGTCAGGGAGACATCCATCATCATGGTGACTGAAGAGGATGAAAAACCAGATGAGGTCGCAAGTCGAGGCATTCTCTGTAGATGTCTTCATCAAGGTGCCCAATGGAGTGTACAGATGCTAGTTTATCAAATATAGCTGTATTGGAATCAAAATGTGTTAAAGAAACAGCAAAAGACACATAGTATCCTTAATGGAACATTTCTGAGAAGTAAAGCAAGGACCAGTATTAGAGTGCCTGGTCACAAATCCCAAATTCCTAGCAGCAGAAACAGGGATAGAAACAGACTGTAACACACACATGGACACATGGCAACACAGTTAGGGGATTTGCAGTGAGGGCACTACCATTTAGAGATACGTCTATCATGTATGATATCTGGGACTCTTCCAGATTGCAGAAGAGATTGTTGATGGCAGTGATAATATATGACCCATAGACAGAACATACTGTAATATTTCAAGGGCAATATGCTGCTTATCTGCCTCCGTATTGGTCTGTGCAACAAGGGCATTAATCTTTTCTTTAGAATCTGTAAATGCCTTAGCAATGTCGTGCATATTATATATGTATCTTTCTTCCTGACTAAGGCCATCCACACCACGCAATAATGGGGGTATGATGTCATTGATCATAAGAGTTTCAAACTTCTGTGAATGTGCTTTGATAGTAGCAATGTCCGCTTTATTCCAGATAGACATTGTAGTACCAAAGAGACCAGTAAGGGTGCCCGTGGCACCAATGACATCCAATGTGTCATGTGTGTGTTTCTTTTATGACTTTGCGAATCATCGTTCTGAGAAGTAGGTTTTCGCCTAAAATTGCCTTTATGCTCGGTGGTATGTACCCTGGCAATAGGGTCTTGATTACGAATTTGAAAAGCTGCTAAGCTATCAAGTAACAAAGTACTATAAAAAAACAATGTGTTAGTAGTATGATACATACCAAATTCTTTCATATTCCAGTAAGTCAAATTAAAGAGCTAGTGTACTACTTGGGATTAATAGTACTCTTCAGATGAAGCCAGATATCATTTCTTATATTTCAATTATTTTTTCTTTTCTGTTTGCTAATTAGAAGATTTTCCACCTGGCAGTACTGGGGTGATGTGTGGAGCAGCACTCTTGTCTGGAGGGGAAAAAAAAGTCAGTTCTGTTCCTCCCACTGCATCGTCACAAATGAGACCAAACACCTCGAGGCACCACAATCCTTGCAGCCTGAGCAGTGACTCTCACAAGCTACCAATCAAAATGCAGGAAATTGTGACATCACTAGTAATCAAGGAGAGCCAGTCCCTGCTGCTTCATGTGAAAGTGAAACCTGGCAGTGAGAAACAGTTTCTTATTGGTTACTAGTGATTTCATAGTCAGTGTGGTCTCAGTATTGATGCAGTGGGAGGAACAGAACTGACGTTTTCTCCCCTTCAGACAGAGTGCTGCTCCACATATTACACCAGTACTGCCAGGTTGAAAATCTTCTAATTAGCATACAGAAAAGAAAAAAAATACTTGAGATATAAGAATTGATAGCTGACGACATCTGAAAATTACAATTAATTGCAGGCAGTTTCGAGGCAGTACACTAGCTCTTTAAACAAAACAGGTATATGCATATATTCTAAGTTGTTAATAAGTGTGCCAGGTAAAGCAGTGGCTGTGAGACCACTACCAGGACCAGGACTTTGTTTTGGACATTCCAAAAGTTGTTTCTCAGTGGGGATAACACATATAAATACATGGTAACTCAGGCCATGTTGTGTATGGCACAAAATTTCCTGGCAGAATCCTTAGAAAGTGTGTTACAATATGAAGGGTCAAGTAAGGCAATAATATTGTATAAACCTGAATGTCTAAGAGAGGTTTGGTGCAAGGACAAGGTACCATTTGGGGATAATTTTGTGTTGGGCCATCCACGGAAAGTTCCCTTGGAGAGTTTGGCCATGGGGAATATTTGTACTTGAGACTTGGTTTGCCACTCAATTTGTAGGGTAGATTTATCAGGAACAACCAAGGCAGTGAGGTAGGCATTTGAACCTTCCTGAACTGTAATCAAATTGTCGGGGACATTGATGGAGACTCCCTCTGGGGTAGTTCCAGGTGGATCAAGATGAGGAAGGATGTGCATTACCATGCCTTGGATGCAGGGGATTACTCCTGAGATGAGGAGAAAATGGAACAAGATAACCATCTTGTCAGTGTATCTGACAAGAAAAATCAAACATTAGCAAGGTTAGTACTGTTCTGCCCAATGGGGTGAGGAAAAGTAATTATACTCCTTTATACAGTTTCAACTGGTTTGCATGTAAACCATTTGTCAGTCAGTTTGTTGTTTTGCATGAGTTTAATTTGATAGACTGCTGGACTGAGCTTGTTGTCAATTTGGTAGGGTCCTTCCCACTTGGAGAAAGAGTGTGTTGGATGCGCAAATCTGAGAACCATTACCTGATCTCCAATTTGCCAATCCACTTCTTGTGCGTGTTTGTCAAACTGAATTTTGGACTGTTGCTGGGCCTTGCCCATGCAGTTTGCAGCATATAAATGAGTGTGTATTAGGTCTTTTCTCAACTTTTCCACATACTGATCCACAGAGACACGATCTGCGGTGGGAGTGTGCAGGTAAAACAACAGGTGTTCAGGTAATCTCTTACTTCTGCCAGTCATCTCCTCAAAGGGTGTCAACTGAGTGGTAGCTGAGGGTGAGCCCCTAATTGCCATAAGGAGTAATGGCAGTAGGGAATCCCAATCCTTGGGATTGTCCTCAATAAATTTGGAAAGCATCTGCTTAATCCGTCTGTTGGCCCTCTCTACTTGACCTGATGATTGTGGGTAGTACAGTATGTGGAACTTTTGGTGAACTCCAAGGAGTTCAAGGGCTTCTTTCATCAACTCACCTGTAAAACTGGTTCCTTTATCAGAGTCTACCTTAAGAGGTAGACCCCACCTGGAGAAAATCTGTTCCACCAGGATTTTGGTAGTGGCTTTTACAGTGCATGTCTTGGTGGGGAAAGCCTCAACCTAGTTAGAAAAGAGATCAGTGACCACAAGGGCATATTTGTTGTTTCTACTGGTATTGGTGAGGGGACCAATAAAATCGATCTGTAAAGCATGCCAAGGGCCAATTTGTGGTAGTAGTCTGGTGTTTCTTTTGGTAGGGATGGGGTTGTTTTGTGCACAAACAAGATATTTATCTATGCACTGTTTGACATCTTTGGTGACACCAGGCCACCATGCGGTGGTCTTGAGCCTCTGAAGTGTGTTTTCCACTCCCTGGTGTCCACTAGTGGGGGTGCCATGCACTTGGTGCAAAGATTCAGACCTAAGATGATGGGGAACCACCTACAATTTTGTGGTGGTGTCATCTGGTTGGTACCAAATGAGCTTGTCATCCGGGGACAAGTGTAACTTACCTTCATGCCTCTGGTATGGGTTATGCAGGTAGGTTCTTCTTAGTGCCTTTGTCCAGAAATCTGAACATATCCTTGAGTTCAGAGTCGGCATGCTGGGCTTCTGACAAATCCAAGGGTAGAAGGGTTCAGGTTTCTTCCTAACAGTTGCAATGTGCACAGCTGCTCTGACTTCTGGACGGTTCATCATCCAGGTGTCCCCCCTCGGGCCTCTTCCTTAGCAAGGGTGTCAGCTGTGTTACTGAAGGCATGATAGGGATCATGTATGGAGTGGGCCTTAACCTTGTGTACATAGAGTTTGTGTGAAAATGTCTGTGCTAGTGAATGAATGTATATTACCAGTTCCTTGTGTTTCACTGGGGTGCAATCAGAAGAGGTAAAGGAGTTCTTTTTGCCAGAAAGGGAGAAACTCTGTAAGAGAACAACAAACTCAGTTAAGAGTCTGTAAAAATGATGGTATCCCCAGTTCCATGCTGGATGAACTCGAGGGCACAGGCTACTGCTGCCATTTCTGCATACTGTGACGATGCTACACTGCGACGTTTGGAAATCTTAACAGTGTTACCAAAGGAGTAAACCACAAATATACCCATTCCTGCTATCTGTTCTCCCTGATCATAGGAGACTGATCCGTCTGTAAAAACGCGACACAATGAGGTGTTCTCAAGTAGTTGTGGTGTAGCAGGAAGGAAAGGGCCTGGATCTGGTAGATCAGATGGCTGCATTGTACAGTCATGTGGTTCTCCTTGGAAAAGGAGGCCATGCACCAGCATGGATGGCATTTTGGTTGGGTGGACCTTGATGTCCCTATCCTGGAGAAGGAGTGACCAGTGTGTCAGTCTGGTATTAGAGACTGACCCATCCTTTACTCTGTCTGATAGTACAAAGGTTGTTGGGGTGTGGTTTATATTGATGACCAGAGGGGAATACACAATGATATACAAAAAGTGCTTGACAGCCCTGTAGGTAGCCAGAAGTTTCCTTTCACAAAGGCTGTACTTCTGTTCCACTGGGGTCAAGAGCTGTGATGCATATGCAATGGGTCTTAGGGTACAATGGACCTTCTGGGCCAACACTTTAGACATGGCAATGTCAGAGGTGGCAGATTCCAGATGGAATGGCAAGGCTGGATTGGGGTTGACCAAAGCATGAGCTGAGGCCAGGGTCTGCTTAAGGACGTCACAGCTTGGGTATGTATGGGGCCTGAAATCCAGGGAACATCCTTTTTCAGTAGTTCATACAGAGGGGCCGCCTTCTGAGCAAAATCACAAATAAAATCTCTGGAATAATTTACCATATCTAGAAATCTTCTAAGAGTGGCCACACTGGTGGGGAGTGGCAAGTCCTGTAATCCATGTACCTTCTTCCAGGTAGGGCTTCTGCCATTGTCTGTTATCCTCAGACCAAGAAAGAGTACCTCTTTCTGGCACAGTTGTGCTTTTGCTGGGTTACACTTGAGGCCTGCCATCTGAATGAGGGTCAGCAATTCGTCCAAGAGGTCCAGGTGTTGCTCCTGTGTGGCTACGGCCAGCAACAGGTCGTCCACATAATGCAAGAGGCACTGGGGTGTAGAGAAACCATCAAGAACGTCCATCATGTGCAGATGGAATAGGGAGGGGCTGTTATGGAACCCCTGTGGTAAGCAGGTCCATGTGTACTGCCTACCTTCAAAGGAGAAGACAAACTTATATTGACTCTTAGGGGCCAATAGCGATCAGCAGAAACCATTGGAAATATCCAAGGCACTAAACCATTGTTGGTCAGGGGTCAGTAGTTGTAGCACATATGGTGCTGATGCCACCGTTGGGGGCACAATTAGGGGTGACCTGGTTTAGTCTCCTGTAATCAATTGTAAGTCTTCATGCACCTGTGGATTTTTTCACAGGCCACACTGGGGAATTCACAGTGGAAACATGTGTCCTGATTACACCTTGCTTGAGAAGTGATTTGATTGTTTCCCTAAGAGAAGACAAGGCCTCGGATGGAAAAGGGTATTGCCTTTGCCTCTCATGGGCTGGTCCTGTCACTTCAATGACAGTATGCATTTTGCTACAGTCATGCTTGTTGGTGGCAAATGCATCCACATGCATTTGTAGGATGGGAAGCAGCTTTGGGGAAAGCTTGTGGTTCTTAAACAAATCTATGACATTGTACTCTCTGTCATTGTTGGCTATTGTTGCAACCACATGTGAGTCAGGAATCATGACACTGTGGTACTGTCCCTGGATCTGTATCATCAACATGTTGGCTAGGTCTACCACACAGCCGTGTGGTGCCAAGAAGTCAATTCCGATAATACTAGGGTGATCATGCAGTACCATCAGCTGAAAGGTATGATACACCTTCAGGTGTCCCAGTGTCACAGGTAGTGGCAGGGAGCGGTACACAGGTAGCCTAGTTCCGTCTACGCCAGACATATTGGTCTTCCATCCGGTGGACCAAGGTGATATGGCTGGGTTGTCATCCTGCAATACAGACACTGCCGTGCCTGTATTCAGCAATACTGTAAGAAGGCAGCCCCCGACCTCGGCCTCTGTACAGGGCCTTCCATTTTTATTTAAGACTAGCTTGTTTACAATATGGACTGGGGCCTGTAATTGTCAACCCTTACTAGTGGAGGCATGGGGAAGCTCTTAAAAGAGTGTTTGGGCCTGGTTCCTGTGAACTGCTTCACCATGCTGTACTGATGCTATATAGGGAGCCGCTTCTGGGTTCAGGCCTGTAGGGGCCTGAGAGCCTGGATTTCCAGTATCCCCGCGGTCTGGTGAGGCCTGCCATCCTGGTTGTACTGCAGCAAGGGCCTGAACTGGGACAGTGTCTGCTACGGAGCGCACTTGCCTGAGAAGGTCTCGGAGGCTTCGGTTCTCATCGGCTATTTCCCTATACGAAGGGCCTGGTCTCTGTTGCTTACCCTTATTTTTCTGGTGTTTCTTGTTTTTGTGGTAGTTCCAATTCCCATCTCAGAATTGTTGTTGGGCCTGCTGGCGTTGTTGGTTATCTGTGTGGAGGGGCTGTTTCTCTTAGGCCTGCCCCTCCACCATGTAGTGCGTTGTAGCCTCCGGGATGGATTCCATGGCGGCTACCTTCTTGGAGCCGGAGCTTGAATCACAGATGTAGAGTTGATAAATTCTCTCTGTTTTCTGGAGAATTTCAGCAAACTTCTTCGTAGTGGGATAAGTGGTTGGCTCTACCTTCTCTCACACTGCAGGGATCATGTTCCAAAGGAACAAGGTCTTGTACTCAATAAGGTCCACGTCCATGACCTTTCCTGCAAGATTCTTTTCTGCTCGGTAGGCCATCCAGAGTCTCTGGTGGAAGGTCGTTGGACTTTCCTTCGCATTCTGTTTCACAGGGTATGCGAGCATCACTCCTACCACACCTGGGTTATGTGTGGTAATGAGTTCAGCTGCAACTTCATCAAAGGTGGCATGGCTATCCTGTCAGATAGCATCGGGGAGTTTTGCCTAGAGGCCGGGATCAATGGTCTGGCGTAGGATGTACTTGGTTGTCTGCAGCGAGACTAAGCATTTTGCATTTGGAACGCATCTTTTTCAAGTGGCAACAGAGGTTATCGGACGGGCTCATCCGACCAATGCTGTCAGCTATCTGCTGAACAGTGTGGACCATTTGTAGGGGATTGCTGGGATGATCGTTCAGAGGTAGATTGTCTCGGGCACCCTGCAGGGTTGCCTGAGCTGCAGCTTCAGCCACAGTCCGGACCATTCCTTCCTGAGTAGCAGTCTCCTGTAGCAGCTGCTTAATCTGCATTCGGAGAGTCCGTTTGCTCCTCTCGGGAAGGGTCACAGAGCCTAAGGCATCATCAATCATTTTTTCTATCTCTTCTCTATTGTCCACAGAAATAACAGCGATCGGTGGTGCCGTTGGGACTAGGCCTGGGCCTGCTTCCTCACTATCATGGGGGGTCACCATGTTGGTGTCGCCCATGATGGTCGTCATGCTGTTGATGACGTAGGGATGTGGTGTCATGTGACGGGGTCCACCATGTTGAGGATGGTGGGGTGGGGTCACTGGGCCATAGTAGGGGTGTGACTGGGCATTGTACTGAGAAATGTCGTCATCTGATGCCGCCTCCTCAGATGACATCGTCAGGACAGAGGCTATGCCACCCATTGCTTTGACGTGTCCAGCCAGTACCTCTCGCTGATGGCACAGTTTCGCCATTTTACATTCACATTCTTCATGACTAACATTTGCAACATTCTGATCCACATCATCCTGTAACTGCTTCTGTAACACTCAATACGAGGCACTCAATTTGTGATTGTCCCTAGTAGCTACACCTAAATCATTACGTACCTGATTCATCTCATCCTGGAGCTCTCTCAACTCATCATGGATCTGGTCATTAGTTCTACTTAATAGATCATTCATTTGCAATGCCTGCCCCTTATCCTGTCTCAAACTTTCACATTCCTGCTTCAACATACAAAGTTCCTGTTCATTTTCCTGAACAGAATGGTGCAAAAGTGAATCCTTTTCATTCCTCAGAGTTTGGAGCTCAGACTCCAAATCCTGCTCTCTTTTCAAACATTCAGTTTCCCGCAGTCCCATCTCCTGTTTAAGAGATGAGACTTGCAGATCAAAGGTTCGAAACCTCGCTTCGGAGGCTTCTAGAGCAGCGTAGAGAGCTGTGACCAACAGCCCTTTAGCTTCACGCTTTCTGGCTGTTTGTCTCATCTCTGTGTACTAGGTTGAAATCCCCAGCACGGGGTTGTCGGATTGACTTGCATCCCGCACGAAGTCAGCCCATCCTCCATGGGAGGCAAGGAAGTTCGAGACATCGAGTCTCAAGTCTGCGTAAATATTTGATACAGTGGCCATTCAGGGTGAAGGAATGTAAAATCAAACTGTGAAAAGGCGCTGTGATGTGTATCAATCCACAAAAGGTGCACTAATTCACAGGCAGGCTACTGTGCACTTGTAAGTTTGCAATTCAAAACTGCCGTGGGCTGAGGTGAGTCGACATTGACCACACCCAGTAAGCAGCCAGACTTTGCAAGTAGTTACAAAGTGGGTGAAAAATGGGAGAGGTGATGCGGGTGAGCACATCTTCTGTACCCGTTAGGAAGGGAAAGTAGTAGCAATGAGTGAAAACTTTGCAAATACCAAATACTGCCTGCACGTGGTTGTCAATTGTCAGGAGGTCTAAACCCTCACTCTCAGGTTCTTGGCAATAATGGGAATGCAAGGAATCACAAACATGTTGCATATGAGTAAGAAATCTTGTTTATTATTACCAAAAGGAAAATCACAGTTGCCCTAAGCAGTTCTCACCATTAGAAACTGGGAGCCAATGCTAAGCGTTCCCTATACCTCAAGGAATCTCCGTGTCTCCAGGGTCTGCGAGGTAAAAGACACAGGGCCAGATATTCAAAACTTTGCCCCGGGGTAAATTAGCACTGCCCAGGGGCAAACTTAACTTAGCTCGGAGCACAAAACAAGCCATATTCAAAAGAAATAGTCCGGGGCAAACAGCTTCTGAATATAGCATGGGAATGAGGCCGGGCAAACTGGGCTGGGAGTGCAGGGCAAACTTAGCCCTGGAATAAGACAGCTCTGAATATGGCAACCAAGAAGTGCAAACCACAACAGCAACACAGTGCACAGCGATGTGAAGGTAGGTAGAGGTGAACTATGTGGCCAAAGTGTGTGCCAGCAAATGCGTGGACCCAGTACAGCTGCAGGCAGCAGTGTATGTGAAAGTACAGTGTGCAAAACTGTAAAATATTCCCTGAACTGTTTGGCGCAGCGCCAACACGTTTATGCTGGTTTAGCGCAGGGCTAAACCGATAGCCCGGTGCAAACACATTTGCCTGGCGCTAAACTTTGCCATATTTAAAAGTGATATGCAAATGAGCCTACTTAGGTAGTCTGTGGGCAGACATCCAGATTAGCATCTCATTATGCCCTGATTTGCATGCAGTTTGCGCTCGGCTAACTGTTTAGCCCGTGCTAAACCTGCCCAAGAATGTGTTAGCGCCATGCTAAACAGCTTGGGGAATATTACAGTCTTTGAACACTACTCCACATGCACTGCTGCCTGCAGCTGTACTGGGACAACACAGCATAGGCACAGATGGTGGTGGTGCTGCATGCAACTGTCACACTGTAGGTCATGCTACAGTGCACAGCAGACACTACAGTAGCAAGGGGGCCAGTACTGTGTGGACACAGCAATGCCTATGGTGTGTAGGGCAGTGATGATGACTGCACTATACACGAGAGGCCCAACCTGCAGGTGTTTACTGACAGTGGACATTACTGTTATGCTGTTGTGTGACCCACAGATACTGCAGCTCTGGCATGGGATTCTCACAGTGACATAAACATGTCCGGCTTTGTGTGCTGTGGCAGTTGTACAGCTGTGCGGTATGGGGCCAGGGGGGCATATATTATCAGAAAGGCACACTGGTGTTGGGGTAGTCCCAATACTGGCCCATGTGCACTGCATGATGTGTCTCAGCCGTGTGGCCACACCTGGTCTGTGGCACATCCTGGCCACCCATACACACTCCCCTCAACATCCTCCATGCTCACAGTGCTGCATGTGTGTGCTGGCCATCTGTTGGTGTCCACAGAAGAGTGGTCCGCAGGTGTGTGCTGTATGGCCACACTGCCATGCTGTCCACTGGCAGCAGGGTCACCACTTACTGCCTGGCATGGCTGGGACTGGTGGCAGATGATGGTATCGTTGTGATGCCATCAGTTAGCAGCATGATTCCTCTATGTTTGGCTTTGTGTATGTGTCATATTTATTTGTTAGGGTTGCGCATAGCCGCGCAAACACCGCGCAAAGCTGATTGTCCGGGGTTAAGACAAGCTTTTCCTGGGCAGTAATGTGCACCATGCTAAGTGTCGCGCTAAGTCGTGCAAAACCACTTAGCGCGGTGCTAGTCGCTGAATATAGCATTGCGCCTGTATTCAAGTCAGTTTGCCCCTTGCATACATTATGATTCTGCCCGGCGCTAATGCAGTTTGCCCGCACTATTTGGCCTTTTGAATATAGCAGACCCACGCTAATCATGCGCTAAACCTGCGCAATCGGTTTTTGCCCGGTGCAAAGTTTTGAATATCTGGCCCTCAATGTCTTACATTATATACCTAAGATAGTTACCATAGTTATTGTAAGACAGAAACATTTTGAGTTACAGAGATGAGCCCTATTGGCTAAATTAGAGGTGGCTCCACAGTCCTAGATAACATTATACAATTTTGTTATACTCATCACTTTGTGGAAACAAAGAAGTACAGTTTGTGTACATGGTTGTGTAGTGATACAAATCATCAGAAGATGGCAATGCCGACTCAGATATCATAACACTACAAGCACACAAGTGTCCTAACATCCTGTAAGCAAGAAATTCACATGTGTATATTAGAAAGTAAAGCATATAGCAATCAAATGCATACATATCCTGACATCTACTCTTGTACAGTAGACGTTCTTCGCTTTCTATGTTAGTATAACATATACATAAATGCTAGCTGTTTGCGGTGTACCGGGGGTATCAATTAGGGTGCAGGGACCTTGTGTAACAAGTGCTTGCAGCAAAAATTTGGCACAAGCTGTCATAAATTGTGTATACTGTTGTAACTGCGTCAGACTTACTAAAATCAGATGCGGTTGCGGCAAAAGCCTTTGGCACACTGCAAGATACAAAGTGTTGTAGCGCAGGGCTTGAAGCACGTGCTGTGCCACAACTCGAAAATCTGGCTGCTGTGCCTGTAGGAAATCTCTTAAAAATGCCTGGCATGGCAGTGACACTAAGCTGATCATGTGTTCTACACTGACAGCAGCAGCGGCAAAACAAGAAGTGTTTTTGGCGCTGCTGTCATTGTACAGTATCAGTAAGGAAAGTACTGTACTAGTGATCAGCATATCACAAAAACTTCACCGATTCGCAGTCCAAAAGCTTAAGTTTCAGACCCCGCACGTCACAACTGCTCCATGCGTTACGAGATGAACCAGTGTCACCATGCTGCACTGTCAGCACATGTTGACACAAAAAAAAGTGCAGAAAAACGTGTATAAAAAGTCTCATTATTGTAATTAGACTTATAATTACAATCATGACCTCACAGCCGATCAGTTCCTGAGGATTAACGACTGGCTGGTGGGAGTTGACCCTATGCTGTGCCTCGGGCCCTCCCTGGCCGGTCATTAATCCCCAGGAAATGATTGTCTGTTCTATCATTATTGTTTAATTAATAAGAAACCCATGGTAACGTGTATCTAGAATTATCTGAAACTGCATCTTTTTTAATCACTGAAATCTGAAACATTCCCTATCTCAGGCCCTAGTTATAAAGGACAAAAACTGATTTCCCAAACCAAATGTTTTAAATCACTACATCTTTTTTCTGGTTATAACAGACAGAACTTTTGCCTAAAATGGACAATGTTAAAGCCGCAGTACTAGTTAACAATTTGGTTGACAGAAAAAAACAAAATATCAATATATATGGTTTTCTTTTTGCTTTATTTCATTCCTGAGGCAAGACAGAGCATTCTGAAGTTCTTAAAAGTTATTGGTCCTTTGCCAAATCCACCATCATAGATGTAAGCGTATCAGGGTGATGGTGTGCTGTTGGCCAGCAGAAACATGTGCTGGAAACCTCCTGACAACTCTACATTATAAATACACTGGGTGCAGTTCGTGTGGGATCTCTGGGGAAAAGATTTTTGAAAGCTACTGGGGGCTGCCATCTTTATTGTAGAGCCACACAAATTACAAAAGTTGTAATTAAACACAGTCTGAAAAATAGCTGAATGTACTCAAAATACCGAAATGAGGACTCTCAGATTATCAGGAATGCATTACTGCTACAGAGAAAAGGTAGGATGACATTTTTTGTTGGCTAACTATTACTGCTGCTTTAACTTTTTCCTGGTCATTTCTAGTTCCTTTTGTTTGGGGGGCCGGGGAGAGATGAGAACTTGCAGGGAGGGTAAGCATGTACAGAACAGAGATGGAAGAGCTAAGTAAGGATTACCCATCAATCAATCGGTAAGGATTAACCCATGAGAGAGCAAGGGTTCACGTGAGAATTAATCCACACCTGGTTGGGGAGGGTACGAGGTCACAATCCAAGTGCCTCCAACCACCCAGGCGTGGATTATTTCTCAAGTAAACCCACGCTCTTGAGTGGGTTAATTTACTTGTAACATGGCTCACAAAAAGTATTGGTCACTTGTACAAAATCTCTGATTCGTGAATCATGTTACAAAGCTGTGCAGGACGACTGTGTGATGCGTCGTTATGGCTCTGGGAACAGTAACGTTATGGAACAATTGCAGAAATGATGCACGCTATGGAACATGTAGAAGCGCTGCACACTGTGTAAGATATTATACATCACAGTATGTCAGGAATTTGAATTTGTAGAAATGCTGCAGACTATGTAACATTTATCAGGAATAGTGTAATACATACAGCAGCTGAAAAACCAACTTGCAAGTTTAGTCCCATTGGAACATACTGCACCTTACATACCACAGGGGAAATCATCAACTACTAGGACTGGCAAAGAATGGGGAAAACATCCAGAACTGAATAAAACAAGGTACGTCGATTAATGTGCAGGGTTACCGGAATGACATACAGTGTGCAATGCCTGGGTATGTAAATCAAATGCATTTGCGGTCTATGGATGTAGGGGAACTTTTGACCACTTGTGTGTTAAAGGCAATTTAAAGGGTGGGGGAGAGTTTGGCACTGTTCTCTAGCTGCAAAGACCCACTGCCTCTTTTGAGCATTGTTACAAAAGGGTGCCGACCGAAACGTGCATTGTGCATCACTGCAGTGGGCTTCATGGCTGACGAGAGGAGCTGTGAATGGTGCAAGTGGGACACACACACACAACAGTCTGACACTGTTACAAACAGGAGTCAGGAGCACAAGGGTTGAGGAAAACTTACATGGCTTTCTGACGGATCCCTCTCTGACAGAAAGGCTTCAGGATTTGTAACCTGAGTGTCAGACGGCTCCCTCTCTTGCTGAGACTGTCGCCTATACCTGGTGAGTTCCTGCAGTCCTGCTGTGAGGCACTGTAGTCGGCACTTTTCAGTGCCACCAACAGCAAGGAGTAAGATGCCAGGGTAGCCCAACCATGGATTAGTTGAGACTTAATCCATGGTCAGCTGCCATGTTTCCACAATGAGGCACAACCCTTTTTGTGAGCCATGTTACAAAAAGATTTAATTTTTAACAAAACAATTCTCCATATGCTGCACAAACTTTGTTTAATTAAAATACTCTATAAGAAAAAGATTTTACATTTCAATGGAACACTCTCAGTAACAACTGTCTTTGTTCTTACTGTACTGAAACTTCACCAGCAAGCCACTAGATTTACTATTTTCTTATTACTTTCAGCAGTAAACGTCCTGAGAAGAAGTGATGTTCCCTGACAGTAAATGACTTTAAACACACAGAATAAAGAAACATATCTGCTAGGCAGGATTTTGAGTATTTTCTTCAGCTTGTAATCGATTCACATTCACTCTGAATCCCTGCCCACACACACAGACACAGCACTTAGTCTCTCCCCCTCTAGATATAATGGACTAAAGTTGGGTGCACTGATGTGTCCGTTATAACAGCCTTGCAGAGTACTACTTCCTCCTCCTCTGTAATGCTGTTGTGTTCACTGTTTTAGTGTTTTTCTGCTATTAAGATGTTACAGGGTTTGTGCAGTTTCCAGTGGATACAGGCCTTTAGATACAGTACGAGTACCTGACATCCATCCACTTGTTAGGAAATGGTCTCTCAGTATCACAGAACTTACTGTGCACTAGTCTCCCGTGTGACTCCTCATGTGTCTTGTAAGAGATGATTTACGCGTGAAACTCTTCAAACAGTTTGCACATCTATAAGGTTTCTCTCCTGTGTGCACCCTCTGATGGTAAGTGAGTTTATGCTTCTGTGTAAAACTCTTCCCACAGTCAGTACATTTAAAAGGGTTCTCGCCTGTGTGTACCCTGTGATGGTGTAAGAGTGCATTCTGCCGTCTAAAACTCTTCCCACAATCAGTACATTTAAATGGTTTCTCTCCAGTATGTCCCCTCTGATGATCAACCAGCACGTGCTTCCATGTAAAAGTCTTACCACAATCAGCACATTTAAAAGGGTTCTCTCCTGTGTGTCCCCTCTGATGGGCTAATAGCATGTATTTCCACCGAAAACTCTGCCCGCAATCAGTGCAATTAAAAGGATTCTCTCCTTTGTGTACTCTCTGATGGACTGAGTGTTGCTCCTTCCGCGTGAAACTCTTCCCACAATCAGTACATTTAAAAGGTTTCTCTCCTGTGTGCACCCACTGATGGGCTAACAGCAAGTACTTCATTCTAAAACCTTTTCCACAATCAGTGCATTTAAATGGCGGCTCTCCTCTGTGCACCCTCTGATGGTCTAATAGTGCATGCTTCAATGTAAAACTCTTCTCACAATCAGTGCATTTAAAAGGTTTCTCTCCTGTGTGTACCCTATGATGTGCTAACAATTTGCACTTCCGTCTAAAACCTTTCCCACAGTCAGAACATTTGAAAGGTTTCTCTGCCAGGTGTACCCTCTGATGGTCTAATAATGTTTGCTTCAATCTAAAATTCTTTCCGCAGTCCATACATTTAAAAGATTTCTCTCCTGTGTGTAAGCTTTGATGGGCTACCAGCTTGGACTTCCATCGAAAACCTTTCCCACAATCAGTACATTTAAAAGGTTTCTCTGCCATGTGTAGCCACTGATGATCTAATAGCATGTGCTTCAATCTAAAATTCTTCCCACAGTTCATACATTTAAAAGGTTTCTCTCCTGTGTGTAAGCTCTGATGGGCTACCAGCTTGGATTTCCATCCAAAACCTTTCCCACAATCAGTACATTTAAAAGGTTTCTCCACTGTGTGCATTTTCTGATGGCTGGAGAGTTGCTTTTTCTGTGTAAATCTCTTCCCACAATCAATACATTTAAAAGTATTTTCTCCTGTCTGTATAGTGTGAATTTTCTTATGTTCAGCAAGATGTGACACACTTGTGAAACACTTCCCACAATCAGCACAGTGATAAGGTGTATTATCAGTGTGTATCCAAAGATGGCTTAAGTTTAACCTCTGATGGGCCGCTGGTTCCCCATTCCATCTAAAAGGGTTCCTTGAGTTAACACGTTTAAAAGGCTTCAGTTTCGGTCTGATGTGACTCTTCTGATGTTTAGTAAGTTTTGATCTAAATAGGAAACCTTTACCACAATCAGTGCATTTAAAAGGCTCCTGTTTTGCTTGAATCTGCCTACATGATGAGGAATTTCCCAGCTGTGAAAAACTCTTCCCAGAGGTGCTTGACTGAAAAGGATTCTGATTGGTATGACTTCTCTTTGTTTTGTGAATCTGCCAAAGATCTCCAAACTTGTGTTTTTTAAATGTCAGCTGATCTGGAAAATCCTTCCCACATTTAGTACATTTAAAGCTCCTCTCTCCCATGAGGCTCTGATGGTGTGCAGGAAGCTCTGATTGTTGCTCTGTCTCACAGTCTGCTGATCTGGGGTCTAGAAACAGAAGAAAATAAATGGTTCATTATTTTAACAGGGATACTGGTTTACCGTGATTAAGAAAAGGCAAATTCCATTTTACAGATTGGCAAAACCGGTACTGTCACCAGTGTCTGCAAGGCCAAAATCCGTTTTTACTGGTGTTTGCTTTGTCACCTTTATTTAACCTTTTTTGTGTATGTTAGCATGCATTTTCACATTTCGACCTCCACTGCTGTGTATCCATACTTCTAGCTATTAAGTTACTGTAATAGCTACAAGGTGTAAAGGCAGCAGAAGCACTACAGCCCCCATCCCTCAGGTATAATGACAGCACCACTATGGACCCCATCCCTCCGGCGTGCTGGCAGCAGCAGCACTGCAGCCCCATCCCTCCAGTGTGCTGGTGGCAGCAGCAGCAGCAGCACTGCAACCCCCATCCCTCCGGTGTGCTGGTGGCAGTAGTACTGTGTCCCCATCCCTCCGGTGTGCTGGCAGCAGCAGCAGTACTGTGTCCCCATCCCTCCGGTGTGCTGGCAGGAGCAGTACTGTGTCCCCATCCCTCCGGTGTGCTGGTGGCAGCAGCAGTACTGTGTCCCCATCCTTCCGGTGTGCTGGCAGCAGCAGTACTGTGTCCCCATCCCTCCAGTGTGCTGGTGGCAGCAGTACTGTGTCCCCATCCCTCCGGTGTGCCGGCAGCAGCAGCAATACTGTGTCCCCATCCCTCCGGTGTGCTGGCGGCACCAGTACTGTGTCCCCCCATCCCTCCGGTGTGCTGGCAGCAGCAGTACTGTGTCCCCATCCCTCCGGTGTGCTGGCTGCAGCAGTACTGTGTCCCCATCCCTCTGGTGTGCTGGCAGCAGCAGTACTGTGTCCCCATCCCTCCGGTGTGCTGGCAGCAGCAGTACTGTGTCCCCATCCCTCCGGTGTGCTGGCAGCAGCAGCAGTGTGGCCCCTCATCCCTCCGGTGTGCTGGCAGCAGCAGCAGTACTGTGTCCCCATCCCTCCGGTGTGCTGGCAGCAGCAGTACTGTGTCCCCATCCCTCCAGTGTGCTGGCAGCAGCAGCAGTGTGGCCCCCATCCCTCCGGTGTGCTGGCAGCAGCAGCAGTGTGGCCCCTATCCCTCCGGTGTGCTGGCAGCAGCAGTACTGTGTCCCCATCCCTCCGGTGTGCTGGCAGCAGCAGTACTGTGTCCCCATCCTTCCGGTGTGCTGGCAGCAGCAGTACTGTGTCCCCATCCCTCCGGTGTGCTGGCAGCAGCAGCAGCACTGCAACCCCCATTCCTCTGGTGTGCTGGCAGCAGCAGTACTGTGTCCCCATCATTCCAGTGTACTGGCGGCAGCAGCAGCAGTGTGGCCCCCCATCCCTCCAGTGTGCTGGCAGCAGCAGTACTGTGTCCCCATCCCTTCGGTGTGCTGGCAGCAGCAGCAGTGTGGCCCCCCATCCCTCCGGTGTGCTGGCAGCAGCAGCAGTGTGGCCTCCCCATCCCTCCAGTGTGCTGGCAGCAGCTGCAGTTTGGCCCCCCATCCCTCCAGTGTGCTGGCAGCAGCAGCAGTGTGGCCCCCCATCCCTCCAGTATGCTGGCAGCAGCAGCAGTGTGGCCCCCATCCCTCCAGTGTGCTGGCAGCAGCTGCAGCACTGATGCCCCACCCCTCAGGTGTGACAGCAACCAGTGCAGCACTGATGCCCCAACCCCAGGTGTGATAACAACCAGTGCAGCACTGATGCCCCAACCCCAGGTGTGACAGCAACCAGTGCAGCACTGATGCCCCACCCCCAGGTGTGACAGCAACCAGTGCAGCACTGATGCCCCACCCCCAGGTGTGACAGCAACCAGTGCAGCACTGATGCCCCCAACCCTCAGGTGTGACAGCAACCAGTGCAGCACTGATGCTCCCACCTCTCAGATGTGACAGCAACCAGTGCAGCACTGATGCCCCACTCCCAGGTGTGACAGCAACCAGTGCAGCACTGATATCCCCACCCCTCAGGTGTAACGGCATGCCCCCACCCCTCAGGTGTGACAGCAACCAATGCAGCACTGATGTCCCACCCCTCAGGCGTGACGGCAGCCAGTGTAGCACTGATGTCCCCACCCCTCAGGTGTGACGGCAGCCAGTGCAGCACTGATGTCCCCACCCCTCAGGTGTGACGGCAGCCAGTGCAGCACTGATGTCCCCACCCCTCAGGTGTGACGGCAACCAGTGCAGCACTGATGTCCCCACCCCTCAGGTGTAACGGCCGCCATGGCATCACGATGGAACTTGCCCAATGCCATGTACCAAAGCTCGTCTGTCAGAGCTCAGATGTGAATTAAGCTGAACCACCAGATGCCAAGGTGGACTCTGTCATTTCAGTCTTTAAAATTTAGTTGCCTGAATTGGTTCATTTGTAAACTAATTGCATCCCATTAAAAAATCCACAAGTGATTAATGAGAATGCTAATGGAGAAATACACAATCTCTCCCAAAGAATAAACCAATCTGGAACTGCACCCACAGTAAATTGGGCACTTTCTGACTTGTTCTTCATGAAAATGGAGCCTCTTAGTTTTCATGTCGGAGCTCAAACTCATGAAAGGAGTTCGACGAGCAGAGGTGATTCCACGACCACTGTACAGATGCCACAACCACTGTACAGATCGGGGCTTCCTCTTTCCTATCTCCCCTGCAGTCAGCATAAATAAATTAATCTGTCTGCCTGATCACTACAACAAACTGGTACATCCTCTGGTACGCCTAGCATTTTAATTAGGGCGCTACTGAACATAACGCACTCTTGCTCATAACATTGCGCGCGGATAATGCTGCCTTGCCCCTTTCTTAATAGGCAGGGCAATAAAGCCCTAGACGTGCCCAAGGGATAACAAATTATATAAAAATAGCACTGGCCATTGGAGATATAAATTTGGTAAAATCACCATACATAAGGGCACTATTGAGGAAGGGGCAAAGTAGCATCATCAGTTCATAAGCAACAGCGCAGGATGTTCACAAGCACAAACGTTGAAATGCATGGCACAATGTAGAATTTACCAGTCTGAGTGATCAGGTACAAAGATTAATTAAAATCGTGCCTGCAGGGAGTACCAGAGATAGAAACAATTCTATGTTTCTATCTCTGGGACTCCTGACAGGCAACGATGTTCTAATCTTTGTACCTGATCTCTCAGACTGGTAAATTCTACATTGTGCCATGCATTTCAACGTTTGTGCTGGTGAACATCCTGCGCTGTTGCTTATGAACTTATGAAAATCGTGCCTGCAGGGAGTACCAGAGATGTGAAGCCCCGATCTGTACAGCGGTTGGGGCTTCACCTCTGCCTACAGTTCTCCTTTAAGAACTAATCATCTCTCTGTAGTTCCCCGGCCCAACCCCATCCAAGCAAACACTGACTGCCCTGGCACCAAGATGGTCCCACCACATCAGTACAACAGACACTACAGGAAGTGTGGGAATGACACATGCAGATACCCACGTACAGCCACGCAGGAACCACCCTCAAAGGTAAGTATTTGGTTGGTATTTTTGATTAGCATCACCTGTGAAAGTGGGTGGAGGGCCTGGTTGTGGTAGCCCAGGTTGCCGCTAATGCTCCCCCCCACCATTTACTTCAAAAGCATCTCATCCGACAGTTTTGAAGGGCATAGATGAAACATGATTGATTCAGTGTGATGTGGTTTAATAAACTTTTTTTTGTCCAAGTGTGTGTCTTTATTCCCCTACACACATACACACCCCTCACAAACCACCTCAGGATCAAACAGACCTTCCCCCTGCCCCTGGGGAGACTGTCTGGGTCACAGACCAGGGTGCTAAATGAGGACAGGTCACACAGAACATCTTGCTGAACCACACAGTAATGTGAAATTATTACATACACAATGAGATTTTTGTAAATATTTTCTACTGTATGATTGCATACATCCCAACAGTCCCTAAGTTTGACACAGAGGACCCAATTTTAGAAGGCCAGCTACGATCAAACACAGTAGCATGGCACGGACCTGGCAGACTGGCATATATGTTGGAAAAAATGGTTCTGTGCCACTCTGCCCCTCCACCCCTCCACCCCTCCCTCCTCCATCACCAGAGGTCAGAACCATTTTTTCCAGTGTGTGTATCAGTCCGCCCAGTCCATTCCTCCGCTGACCAGCAACTACCGACCACAGGAGGATGGCACAGACCCAGCAGACTGGCATACATGTTGGAAAAAGTGGTTCTGTGCCACTCTGCCAGTCCACCCCTCCCTCTGCCATGAACAGAGGCCAGAACCATTTTTTTCAAGCATGTGTACCAGTCGGCCAAACCCATCCCTCCACCGACCAGCAATGACCAAACACAGTACCATGGCATGGACCCGCAGACTGACATACCTTATATGTTGGAAAAAATGGTTCTGTGCCACTCTGCCCTCCACCCTCCCTCCTCCATCACCAGAGGCCAGAACCATTTTTCCAGCATGTACCAGTCCTCCCAGCCCGTCCCTCTGCCAACTAGCAAAGAAAAAACACAGGAGGATGGCACAGATCCAGCGGACTGGCATACATGTTGGAAAAAATGGTTCTGTGCCACTCTGCCCCCTACCCCCCCTCCTCCATCACCAGAGGCCAGAACCATTTTTTTCCAGTGTGTGTACCAGTCTGCCCAGTCCATTCCTCTGCTGACCAGCAACTACCAACCACAGAAGGATGGCACAGACCCAGCGGACTGGCATACATGTTGGAAAAAGTGGTTCTGTGCCACTCTGCCAGTCCACCCCTTCCTCTGCCATGAACAGAGGCCAGAACCATTTTTTTCAAGCATGTGTACCAGTCGGCCAAACCCATCCCTCCACCGACCAGCAATGACCAAACACAGTACCATGGCATGGACCCGGCAGACTGACATACCTGTACATGTTGGAAAAAATGGTTCTGTGCCACTCTGCCCCTCCACCCCTCCCTCCTCCATCACCAGAGGCCAGAACCATTTTTTCCAGCATGTGTACCAGTCCTCCCAGCCCGTCCCTCTGCCAACTAGCAAAGAAAAAACACAGGAGGATGGCACAGATCCAGCGGACTGGCATACATGTTGGAAAAAATGGTTCTGTGCCACTCTGCCCCCTACCCCCCCTCCTCCATCACCAGAGGCCAGAACCATTTTTTTCCAGTGTGTGTACCAGTCTGCCCAGTCCATTCCTCTGCTGACCAGCAACTACCAACCACAGAAGGATGGCACAGACCCAGCGGACTGGCATACATGTTGGAAAAAGTGGTTCTGTGCCACTCTGCCAGTCCACCCCTTCCTCTACCATGAACAAAGGCCAGAACCATTTTTTTCAAGCATGTGCACCAGTTGGCCACGCCCATCCCTCTACCGACCAGGAATGACCAAACACAGTACCATGGCATGGACCCGGCAGACTGGCATACATGTTGGAAAAAAATAGTTTTGTGCCACTCTGCCCTCCCTCCTCCATCACCAGAGGCCAGAACCATTTTTACAGCATGTGTACCAGTCCTCCCAGCCTGTCCCTCTGCCAACTAGCAAAGACAAACCACAGGAGGATGGCATGCACCCAGCGGACTGGCATACATGTTGGAAAAAATGGTTCTGTGCCACTCTGCCCCATCACCCCTTCCTCCTCAATCACCAGAGGCCAGAACCATTTTTTCTAGCATGTGTACCAGTCCTCCCAGCCTGGCCCTCTGCCAACCAGCAACGACCAACCACGGGAGAATGACATGGACCCAGTGGACTGGCATACATGTTGGAAAAATGATTCTGTGCCACTCTGCCCGTCTGTTCCTCCCTCCAACATTACCAGAGGCCAGAACCATTTTTTTCAGCACGTGTACCAGTCTGCCAACCCTGACCCTTCACGGACCAGCAACGACCAACCACAGTAGCATGGCACGGACAAGGCGGACTGGCATACATGTTGTAAAAAATGGTTCTGTGCCACTATGCCACTCTGCCTGTCCACCCCTCCCTCAAACATCGCCAGAGGTCAGAACCATTTTTTTCAGCACGTGTACCAGTCTGCCAAGCCCGTCCCTTCACGCACCCCTCCCTCAAACATCACCTGAGGACAGATCTCGAAAACATTATTCATTTTTGTATAATTAAGCATGCCAGCTCATGTCCCCCCCCAATCTTCCCTCCCTTGCTTTCCTCATTCAAACAGCAACATGGCTATACCAAAAAAAAACTTACTGGAATATGACCGGTCCAGTCAGCAGCAGCAGCACAAAGAAGCAGAAAGGGCAGGTTAGCAGCACAAAGCAGGCAGGGCAGATCAGCACAGCACCACACCAAAATCAGACGAAAGATCAAGACGGCAGGTATGCTTGGCGGTTGGCAGGTTGGGGAATAAATTATAGTTCCTTCAGTGACCCCTTCTCTCCACCCAGATGGACCTGCATGGCCCCTCTCCCACCCCTATGGACCAGCACAGCCCCTCTCCCCACCCCCCACAGACTGGCATGGCCCCTCTCCCCACCCAGACAGACCAGCACGGCCCCTCTTCCCACCCAGACGGACTGGCACAGCCCCTCTCCTCACCCAGATGCACCTGCACAGTCCCTCTCCTCACCCAGATGGACCTGCACAGCCCCTTTCCTCACCCAGGTGGATCTGCACGGCCCATCTCCCCATCCCCATGGAGCAGCATGACCCCCTCCCCAACCCCATGGACCTGCACAGCTCCTCACCCTACCCCGATGGATCAGCATGGCCCCTCTCCCCATCCCCACAGACCAGCACAGCCCCTCTCCCCACCCCGACAGCCAGGCACAGCACAGCCCCTCTCCCCACCGCTATGGACCAGCACAGCCCCTCTCCCCACCCCCACAGACTGGCATGGCCCCTCTCCCCACCCAGACAGACCGGCACGGCCCCTCTCCCTACCCAGACAGACTGGCACAGCCCCTCTCCCCACCCAGATGGACAGGCATAGCCCCTCTCCTCACCCAGATGGACCTGCATGGCACCTCTTCTCACCAAGATGGACCTGCATGGCCCCTCTGCCCATCCAAACGGACTGGCATGACCCCTCTCCCCATCCCCATGGACCTGCACAGCTCCTCTCCCTACCCTGATGGATCGGCACAGCCCCTCTCCCTATCCCCACAGACCAGCACAGCCCCTCTCCCCACCCCGACAGACCGGCACAGCACAGCCCTCTCCCCACCCTGACAGACCGGCACAGCACAGCACAGCCCCTCTCTCCACCCCGCGGATCGGCACAGCCCCTCTCCCTATCTCCACGGACATGCATGGCCCCTTCCACATCCCCTCGGACTGGCACAGCCCCTCTCCCCATCCCCATGGTCTGGCACTGCTCCTCTCCCCATCCCCACAGACCTGCACGGCACCTCTCCACACCCCTAGAGACCGGTACGGTACCCTCTCCCCACCCCCACAGACAGGCATGGCCCCTCTCCCCATCCAGATGGACCAGCACGGCCCCCTCCCCATCCCCACAGACTAGCACGGTCCCTCTCCCCACCCCAATGGACCAGCATGGCCCCTCTCCCCACCCCAATGGACCAGCATGGCCCGTCTCCCCACCCAGATGGACCTGCACAGCCACTCTCCACACCCCCACGGACCAGCCCGGACACTATCTCCACCAGCAAGGCCACTCTCCTTGCCCAACCCCACCAGCACAGGCACTCTCAATGCCCCCCCCCCAACAGATGCCAGGCATTCAGATTAGTGTTTCCCCACACTCCAGTCACAGACTCAGTCACCAAAAATAAATGGCACAGACATTTTAATTGCAACTATATTTTTAAGTGTACAGTTCACATTTAGCTAGCTCAGACAAGATCTATTTACAAGGATGTTTATTTGTCAGGCAGAAATACAAGCAAGCTTAGTGCAGAACAATTACCCACGCACCCCCGCTCCACTTCAGCTCAGACACTGGACATCCAAAATCAAACACATACACAGGCCTGCAAATACACCGAACAGACTGCCGCCTGATCTCGGTCTTCTTGCTTGTTTATCTCCCTCACCCCTTCCACCCCACCACAACCAATGTGCCCACGCCAACACTAACATTACATGGGCAGTGTCCCCACCATGCACCAAAACAGCCAGTATTTATTTTTTGGTGACCAGGTAAGTGCACTAGAGAAATTCTGCCCATTTTCAGACATAACCCAGGGTGAGGGGGATACAGATAAATGCCAACTGACCTTGAACCAGATTAAGCTGTTGGTGTATTTAGTCTCCCCACCCCGTGTCCCCACTACACTGCCATTATCCCCACCACGCACCAGCTCTGCCAGTATCCACGGCCCGCACAACCATAACCTGTGTCCCCACACAAAACACTGCCAATATTCCCATACCATTGCTAGTATCACTAACCCACCCAGTGTGCCCACCATCATTAGATGGCCAGTACCCCCCCACACCACCACAGCCAGTATCCCCATCCCACACCAGGACCACTGTCCCATCCAGTCAGTATCCCCACCACCACAACTAGTGTCCTCACGAGCCTGCCAGTATCCACACCCCAAGAATGTGTGTTCCCACCCCACTGACTGTGTGTCCGCCCAACCAACACAACCTGCCTGTACCCCACACCCCAATACACAGGCCCCCCCCAACCCCAGTGATGCACACACAAAAAATAGTTTATTTCATGGAGAGTAGCTGGGAGAGTGGAGAGGGACTAAGCAACTGCCAGCTCATACCCCACACCCCAAATAGACACAGGCCCCCACCCACTGCCACCTCCACCATGGTCAGTTTCCACATCCCATTGCCAGTATCCACACCTAACACCAACATTACATGGCCAGTACCCACCCTTGCACCACCTCGGCCAGTGTCCCCACACCAACATGGCCAGTATGTCCACCTGCACCACCACGACCAGTGTCCCCACACCAGTACTGCCATTATCCCCACCCCTCACCACCACGACCATTGTCTCCACACCACTGCCAGCTTACCCACCTCACTATGACTAGTATCCCCAACCAACTGCAAGTATCCCCAGCCCACCACAAGCAGTGTCACCACACCAACACTGTCAGTATATTCCTCACCTTGCACCACCACAAGTCTGACCAGTGCCCCCACACCACCACCAGTGTCCCCACCACATTGGCAGTAACCCCACCCCACTCCAACATTACACATCCAGTGCCCCCCACACCACCATGACCAGTGTCCCTGCACCAGCTCTGCCAGTATCCTCACCCCGCACAACCATGACCAGTGCCACCAGTACCACAGCAACCAGTGTCCCCACCCCATTGCATTGCCAGTATCTCCACCATGACCAGTGTCCCCACACCACTGCCAGTCACCACATCACAGCACCAATATTACACAGCAAGTACCCCCACCCACAGTGTCCCCAGACCAACATGGCCAGTATCCCCATCACACACCACCACGACCACTGTCCCTACCCCACTATTAGTATCCCCATAACAACCAGTGTCCCCCTCCACACTACTAGTATTCCCACCCCTCAACATCACAACCAGTGTTGCTACTCCATGGCCTGTGTACCCACAGCCTGTGTCCCCACCCTAACACAAACTGTCTCTACCCTGGCCCACACCACAAATAGACACAGACCCCCCCATGAGGCGCACACACACACACACACGTTTATTTCATGGAAAGGAGCTGGAAGAGGGAGGGGACTGAGCTACTGGCAGCTCACTTGATTGACTGACTCCCAACTCCAACCACAGCCCCCGCGATCAGCAATGCAGTTTTATTTCTTTGCAGTGTGGATGGAAAGGAATCCTCAGTAGGAGAGAGAATAATTGTACCAAAGGGCACACATACACAACATTTGGGCTGGTTGGACGCAAAGCCTGGCTCTAGTGAACAAGGTCAGTGGTCTTTTAACCTGGCAGTACCATAAAACCCAGAACCAAATGGCTCCCCCAGCTCTGGGAACATGACATCGCTGCACCAAATACACGCTGGTTCTGGCATTCGATTGACTCCCCCAAAAAAAAAAACCACCACTCCATGAACTAAGGGACTGGAAACTCAAGGCTGCTGACCATTCCACAGTGTCAATGGGCTTGGACTAGCAAGGAAATCTGACTGCAGAGAGGCAAGGAGAAACACTCGATAGGAGCCAAGGTTAAAAAGGCAGCAATAGTATCAAAGGAGGGTGACCTGGCTAACTTAAATGCTGAAAGTCCACTGTGTTTGGACACAAGAAAAGTTTATTATAAACATATACATGGACTACACAGAAGTACTCCCCTCAGATATCACGTTTAGCGTGTAGTCCGTTTGTATGTTTGTAATAAACTTTTCTTGTGTTCAGAAGCAGTGGGATTCCAGCATTGGTTTAAGTTAGCCAGGTCACCCTCCTTTGATCACAGCTCACAGAAAACATACATTTTGGCCATATTTGTTGATTATTCATGGACGGGTATCTCAGTCTCGATCTGCTCGCCAGCCCAACCAGCTTCGGAACAGAAGTAATAAATCCAGGCACATGATTACACATAAATATAGTTTTACACAAACTGCTTACTACGGGGAATTTAGGAGGAGCAGATTGTACAATGCTATGCAGATTGACCATTCCGCCTTACCTGCCTAATAGTTTCAAAAAACCAAAACATGGAGAGCAGTTTTTTTTTTTTAAATATAAGCACAGACTTACTTTGTTTTTAGCAGGTCCTACTGTCCTTGCGAACAGCAATGGGTCTATAGCTGGAAAGATTCAGCAACAAAATAGACGACAAGTCGGAAAGCAACAGCAAAAGAAAAATGCATACTCGCTACCCAGCAATCCATAGCGCTATGCTCACGGAGACGAGAACAAACGCTGTTTCCGTTCTTGGCACCGTTTCCCATTAGCCAATGAAATTTCCGCTTTTCCGTCCACATCACCGCATATGCGGTAAACAAGTGTCCCTGATTATTTATTCATATGGGATATATTTAATCCAGGGAAACCAAGACACAGCATACAGAGTCTCCTTTTAACTTGTAACCTGTGGGAGACGGGTACAGAAGTGTACCTACTAATTAAAACTACAACAAATACAATACCATAAAAACAGTACTGAATATTTAGCATTACACACAATATCCTGTCATGTTAGGGGCACAGAGTAGGAGAGGGACAGCTGCCTAAGGGAAATCTATAGGGTTTAACAGGAAGACCACAGGGGACTCTGGAAGGTGGTACAGGTACCTTATGGTATAAAGTGTAACTACCAAGGCAGGTTGGGTAAAGAGATGGCAGAAACAAACTATAGGGGGTACGCTTACTGAACATATTGTAATTGAGTAAGACAGGCTGTGTAGGGGTTCCTAGGGATATCCTATCAGTGTCAGCCTCATAGAACATAAATGTAGAGCGAATCATTAAAAAAAGTGCATAGAGCCTGAGTCCTAGGAGGGGCTGAAAGAAACGCACTAATCTCAAAACACAGCTACAACCAGTATAAGCACACAATTATGCAGGGCAGACATGCAGGTGGGAGGTGGGGTGAGTGCAGGGGTGGGGGAAGTGGTGAACCTGAGGGTGCTCTGGGAGTCTGACCACCATCTCAACTGCAGGAGGTTCCAGGCCATGAGGACAGAAACAGCAACTACAAGGACTGAAATGCTGTTTAAGAGCTACAGCCTTCAGGCTCTATAGGGCACTACTGTTATAGTCACCTCCACAGCCCCACAGGCCACAGAAGGGTCAAGGCAGTAATGGCGGAGAAGAAACAGAAAAAAGAGGTTAGGAAGTTCAAGCCTGAGGAACCAGAGCCATGCACCAGTAATAGGTCCACCCTATTCAACAAGATCATAGAATCACAGAATTTTGTTGGCAGACAAAGACCATTCGGCCCGTCTAGTCTGCCCAATATAGTCCCAACCTTCCCCCACAAGGAAAGAGGTAACCAGCATGCCCAGCAGGGAGGCACTACCAGAGAGCATGCTGGGGGCAAAAAGTAGACATAGTAATGGATTCAATTTTAGGGGTAGGGAAGGATCTGGGCCTCACGCTTTATGGTGAAGAGGTAGTCTGCTGTTTCCCTGGAGCAATTGCTGATAGACTTATAGCCAGGATGGGAGAGGATGAGGGAAGGTTAGATCTAACTGTGCATGTGGGCACAAATGATTAGAGCAGTGTAAGGGAAGGTAAAAGAGGAGGTGGAGTAGCTCTCTACATAAAGGAAGGAATCAAAGCAACAGAACAAAAGGGTAGACAGGGAGGAGAGGAAGTACTGTGGGTCAACGTGGAGACAGGCAATGGCACCACAATCCGCACAGGGGCTGTATACAGAACCCCAACTCAGGGGGAGGCAATGGACAAGGAAATGATACAAGGTATCCTTAGAATGGCAGAAAAAAGGGAGATACTGCTGATGGGGGATCTGAACATGCCAGATGTTAACTGAAGTACATTTGCTGCAGCCACATCAAAGAGCAGGGTCATTCTAGATGCCCTGCAGGAGGCATGCCTTAGACAACTAGTATTGGAACCCACTCGGGAGGGAGCAATCTTAGACCTGATACTCTCAAATGCAGATGGAGAGAGGATCACAGATGTAGAAGTGGGTAGCCATCTGGGAACTAGCGACCATCAAACATTATGGTTCACGATAAACACAGCAGTAGAGTCAAGCCATACACAGGCAAAGGTCCTGGACTTTAGGAGGGCTGACTTTGCTAAAATGAGTGAGTGCCTAAGGAATGCACTAGCAAATGGCAGGAAGGAGGGGTGGAAGATCAATGGGGGAATAATCAAAACTGCCATCACAGAGGTAACGAGCCTTTGTGTGAAGCAAATAAACAAAACAAAACAATGTAAAAAAACACTATGGTTCTCAAAGGAGGTGGCAGGGAAGGTTAGGGAGAAAAAGATAGCATTCAGGAAGAACAAAGAATCACAGAAGGAGCAGGACAGAGAACTGAATCAGTTAAAGCAGAAGGAAGCAGGGAAGGCAGTCAGAACAGCAAAGGCCCAAACCAAGGAAAAGACAGCCAACTCAGTTAAGGGGGATAAAACCTTTTATAGGTACATCAGGGAGTGAAGGAAGACCAAGGGAGGGATAGTGAGGCTTAATAAAGGGGAGGGGAGGTTGGGCAGAGGGTGACTGTGAAAAGGCAGAGATACTAAACAAATATTTTTGCTCAGTATTCAAAAGTGAAGAAGGGGAGGTACCTAAACCAAACAACAGAAACACTCTGGATAGGGGGGTTGATACCAGCCCATTTACAGAAGAAAGAGTTCTAAAAGAACTCTTAAAACTGAAGGTGGACAAAGCAATGGTTCCTGATGGGATTCATCCCAGAATTCTCAAAGAACTAAGGGTAGAACTAGTGACACCACTGACTACCCTCTTTAACAAATCATGGGAGGATGGGGTAGTACCTGAGGACTGGAGGACAGCAGATATGATTCCACTTCACAAAAGTGGAAGAAGGGCAGAGGCAGGAAACTACAGACCTGTTAGTTTGACCTCAGTGATAGGAAACATGATGGAATCACTTCTGAAGGAAAGAACTGTTGAGTACCTAGAGGCCAGAGGGGGCACAGGACCCAAGGCAGCATGGATTCACAGCAGGAAGGTCACGTGAAACAAATCTAATAGATTTCTTTGACTGGATGACCAAAGTAGTAGATCATGGGGGGCCTGTGGACATGACCTACCTAGACTTTAGTAAGGCATCTGACACAGTCCCACACAAAAGATTTATACACAAGTTAGCCAGCCTGGGAGTGGGTCCCAAGGTGGTAGCTTCGGTAAACAATTGGCTGGAGAACAGGACACAGAGGGTAATAGTAAACGGAGTCCACTCTGAAGAAAGGGGGGGTTACTAGTGGGATACCGCAGGGTTCAGTTCTAGGACTGGTCCTCTTCAATGTCTTTATAAGTGACATTGCAGAGGGACTGGAAGGAAAAGTATGTCTCTCTGCAGACGACACAAAGATCTGCAACAGGGTTGATACACAAGGTGGGGTGGAAAGGATGAGAAGGGACTTGGCAAGGTTGGAGCTTGGAGGAATGGTCAAATGTATGGCAGCTTAGATTCAATGCTAAGAAGTGCAAAGCAATGCAGCTGGGAAACAAAAACCCAGGGGAAGAGTACACTATGGGGGGGGTGAGATACTAACAACAACAAAAATAGAAAGGGACCTGGGGGTAGTCATATCAAATGACCTAAAGGTGGGCAAGCAATGGGAGAGGGCACTAAGGAGGGCTGGGGGAATACTGGGATGCATAGGAAGTGGCATCACCAGTAGAAAAAAGGAAGTTGTTATCCCTCTGTACAGACAGCTGATGAAACCCCATCTGGAGCACTGCTTGCAGTTCTGGAGACCCAATCTCCGCAATGACATAGACAGGATGGAGACGGTCCAGAGGAGGGCAACTAAAATGGTGCAGGGTCTGCACCAGAAGACATATGGAGAGAGACTTAAGGAGCTTAATATGTACACCCTCAAGGAAAGGAGGGACGTGGGGGACATAACAGAAACTTTCAAGTACCTCAAGGGAATCAACAAAGTCCAAGAGGGTAGCATATTTCAGAAAAAGAGATGTGCAAGAACAAGGGGGCACAGTTTGAAGATAGAAGGGGGAGCTCAGAGGTAATGTGAGGAAGTATTTTTTCACGGAGAGGGTTGTGGATGCATGGAATGGCCTTCCTGTGGAGGCTTTGGAGTCAAAAACAGTGGGTGAATTCAAGAATGTATGGGACAGACATAAGGCAATTCTAGGGGTTGGGGGTAGGAGGAAGTAGACTGTTGGTTAACTAGGATGTGCAGCTTATCCATTAGGTAGGGAAATGGGCAGACTGGGTGGGCCAAGCGGTCCTTATCTGCCATCAAATTCTATGTTCTATGAGCAGGGGGAGCATGGAACAGGTGAAGTCAGACTTCTGTGCTCTGGGAAAGGTAGCAAAGGAGACAGCAAGGGCAGACACCTTTTCCAAGATGCTACTACAGACATGCCTGAATCAACCAGAACAGTTCCATGAGTTCCAAGTTCAGTTCCAGCTCCAAGAGACGCTAAACTGAAACTGGTTCAAACTACCTTTCTTTCCCTATCGGATTATGCAGACTTTTTATATAGTCAGGGACCTGCAGGTACCCTAGCCAAACTCGATACGCTTTATCACAGAGCCATAAGATTTATCATGGGTCTTCCATACTCAACCCACCGCTATGCATTGTACACGGCAGTGGGATGGTCATCCCTTGCTTACAGACAGCAAAAAAAATGCTGCGGTTTGGACATACAAAGCTATCTCAAATAAACTGCCCCAATACATCTCTGTCTGTTTACCTTTGTGCACTCTGGGGAAGTATGCCCTGAAAAGCACCTCATATATCTACCTTTATGTTTGCAAAGCAAAATCTCGCATTGGCAGAGCAGCCATCAGCTTTGTGCTCCCTTAACTGTGGAACAAGCTGCAAAAAACTTTGAAATTAACTCACCCCCATCAGCCTAGCAGCTTTTAAATCTCTGTATCTACATCATAATAAGGAGTCCTGTGCCTGTCTACCCTAAACAGTGACTCCTGTAAGTCCAAGCACACTCTAATTACTACTATTAAAAGACTGACCACATCTATAATTGACTCTTCCCTCTCCCCTTTTTCTACCCCCATATCTGTCCCTTCCACATTCCTTTGACCCTGGTTCCAGCTCTACATTCTCCATACCATATCACTGTCTATCTTTTTATATTAGGTTTTATTTGTGTTCAGTGCACCTGATATGCATATTTCTTTACTCATATGAAAAATTGTGTCCTACCCAAAACTAGCTGTACCTTCTGTTGCAAACATATACTACTGTCAGTGGTACCTGCTGATACTTTGTATATACTGTATTATTGTATCTCACTTTATTTTTATTATTACTATTTTCTTGTGTGTTGCATCCCATGTATATTGTCCCTTGTTCCTTGTTAACAAACCAAGGTCCACTTCGAAAATTAGCTTGCTCAACGGTGATCGCCTGGTTAAATAAAGACTTTGATTGATTGATTGAGTGATGTGTTACAATTCAATCGTGGCTAAAGGGCTGGTGCAAGGAGGACAGATTTCGGTTCCTCGGGGACTGGGGCCTGACCTGGTGGGATCAGATGCTGCTCAAAAAGAATGGTTTACATCCCAACAAGGAGGGTACTGGGGGAAAGAAGGCACAGTGTACAGCCAATTTAAAGTAGTGAGGGTGGGAGTCAGAGTGGTGAGGTCCACATCCAATGTTAAAAACAAAGGGGCCTTGTCTACCCCCCCATCAACTGATGCAAGGGAATCAAGTGAAACCAACCAGGGTAAGGGACAAAGCAGGGGGGAGGGACAGCACAACCAGAGTAAGGGAAAAAGGAGGGGGGAAGGACAGCGCAACCAGAATAAAAGAAAAAGGAGGGGAAGGACAGCCAACCAGGGTAAGGAAAAAGGGAGGTGGAGGGACAGCGAACCAGGGTAAGGGAAAAGAGGGGGAGGGACAGAGCAACCAAGGTATGGGAAAAAGGAGAGGGGAGGACAGCGCAACCAGGGTAAGGGAAAAAGGAGGGGAGGGACAGCACAACCAGGGTAAGGGAAAAGGTGGGGAGGGACAGCATAACCAGGGTAGGGGAAAAAGGAGGGGGAGGGACAGTGCAACCAGGGTAAGGGATAAAGGCGGGGGAGGGACAGCACAACCAGAGTAAAAGAAAAGGAGGGGAGGGACAGCACAACCAGGGTAAGGGAGAAAGGAGGGTGGAGGGACAGCGCAACCAGGGTAAGAGAAAAAAGGGGGACAGAGCAACCAGGGTACGGGAAAAGGAGAGGGGAGGGACAGCAACAACCAGGGTAAGGAAAAAAGGAGGGGGGGACAACATAACCAGGGTAAGGGAAAAGGAGGGGAGGGACAGCACAACCAGGGTAAGGGAAAAGGGAAGGGAGGGACAGTGAAACCAGGGTAAGGGAAAAAGGAGGGGCTAGGACAGCGCAACCAGGGTAAGGAAAAAGGAAGGGAGGGACAGTGCAACCAGTGTAAGGAGAAAAAGGAGGGGGAGGGACAGTGCAACCAGGGTAAGGAAAAAGGAGGGGAGGGACAGCGCAACCAGGGTAAGGGAAAAAGGAGGGGGGGAAGGACAGTGCAACCAGGGTAAGGGAAAAAGTAGGTGGGAGGGACAGCACAACCAGTGTAAGGGAAAAAGGATGGGGAAGGGACAGCACAACCAGGGTAAGGGAAAAAGGAGGAGGATGGCTAGATATTGGATGACGCGCAACAAGTCTTATCAAGAAAATGCCGGAATTCCAGATGACGGAAAGAACACAGACCTGGTGGCTGTTACAGAGATGTGGGCAACCTTGAATGGCAAATGGAACATGATCATACCAGGGTAATTACTGTTCAGGATGGACAGAGCAAAAGGCAGGGGAGGGGAGTAGCACTATATGTAAAAGAATGGATGGAAGCACCTGAGACAGACAGCCTAGGGGATTTGAAAAAAACTAGAAACCCTGTGAGTGACTGCAGTGACTGAATGGGAAACAAGTCAGAACTGTGGTGATTCACAGACCTCCAGGTCAGGATCGTAGGGCAGACAAAAAACTGGGTGAGATACTTAGGAAGGTGGCCACGTTTGGGGAGCTGGTGCTAACAGGAGACTTTAATAAGCCAGATAAGGACTGGAAAGTTGCAGTCATAGTAAGTACTAGGAATATCCTCCTGGCAGATGCATGCCAAGAGGCGTTCCTAGCTCAGCTAGTCCGGAGACCAACGAGGGAAGGGGTTCTGTTGGAACCAGTGCTCACCAACAGGGAAAGGATCAAAAATGTAGTAGTCCTGGAACCACTTGGTTCCAGTGTCCACAGAACAGTGACGTTGGAGGTCCAAACAGGGGCCGTAAAAGGGGCAAATTCAGTAAGGATATGAGACATTAAAAAGACAGATTTGGAATTTCTGGTGACGTCATGCACTGAGAGACCGCATTTGAAACTGGCTCCGAGGTCCCACTCTAATAAAAGCAATAAAATAGTGTAAAACCCACAATGGAACCAACTGAATCATCAGTAGAGTAAACCGGAATGGCAGGCAAACTTGGCAAAGGAGGAACGGCAACTCTGGCATCAAAACTGAGGCAACTGGTGCTAGAAGAAAAAAAATCGCCATGAGGTCGTCCGGGCCGCAAATGTCCGGGCCACAATCACTGACCTCAGTTAATTCCATGGACCTGGAAGGGGACTATGAGGAGGAGCAGTTGCTAACAGATAATACCATTGGAAACGTAATTACCATGGTGCACACTTTGGAATCTGCACTGGCTGACTTGAAAATGCATCTTAAAACACTAGATAAAAAATTACCAATACACAGAAACAAGTGGGAGAGCTTATAGATGAACAGGGAATCCACTCATGGCTACTACTGTATCTCATGCAAAGGCACAGAGAGAATTTAACATGAATGGAGGATGCAGAGAACAGGGCGAGACAAAACAACCTCCACATCTACGCAGTGAGAGAAGGAGCAGAGGATTCCTTTGAAAGCATGATAAAATGGGTTCAGCATCTGATCACAACTGTCCTGAAACTACCAGAAGCCTTAGCTCTCACATTGGAAACAGCGCATCGCTCATTGGGGCCTAAGCCCAAGGACAGCAATGCTAGACCAAGATCTATTATAATAAGATTCCTGCAATTTCAATCTAAAGAATTAGTATTATCAACATCAGGGAAGCAGGGAAGAATTCTGTGCAATGGGTAACCAATACATTTTAAGCAGGACTTCTCCAAGATCCTGCAATCAAAGAGACAAGAGGTTAAGGACGGAGCACTGTGAAACAACTGAAAGAGAAACGCGGTGTAACCCCCCTACAAATGTGGGTTCCCAAAAAGTCTTCCTTGAGCTTGCCTAAATGCTCACTGCCAAGCTGGTGTCCTGCGTTTTAGCAGTTTAAATGTGATTACCAGAGCCTGTATAGCCTCTGTGTACTGTCTCTTTAAGAGCTGCCTGATTGCAGCTTAAGTAATCGGAGAGAGAGCTCTGTTGAAAGATGTAACTGTTTACTGAAAATCATTTAGAGTGATAATGATAATGTAGTTTGTCTAACCTGCTTTCTTTGTAGCAAGGACTGTTTTGTTTGTCTCCACTATCTTTGTCCTGGACTGCAAATTGGACCAATCTGTACTGGTGGGACCTAAAATGTAGCCGGACTACAGGAGCTGTCTGAATTCAAAATCTGTAGGAACTGTAGTTTGAACTTTTTGCGCCTTTTTTGCAACTGAAGGGGGAGCTCTTGCTTTGACCGACAGCCAAATCAGCCAACCAAATCTTTTGGATCTTGGGGAAGTCACAGGCTGCTTGCAGTTTTCAGTTAGATCTAAGCTGGAAGCTGAGCAAGAAGGAGCTGAAGTGATTCTGAGCAGCAATCCTGAGTGGATTCGCATGGGAGAACTCTGAAAAGGCTAAGTTTTTGGCCTGCATGCCGGTGTGCTGCTCCTGAGAGGGAGAGAAGAGAATTATTTTGGACTAAACCCAAGTTTGTGTGACTAAAGTAAGCTACTTAAGTGGGTCAGGCTCAACCTGAAGAAGACCGAAGATTTTGCTGAATGCAATCAGCCTGTCATGAGTTCCAGCTACCCTTAAGCTTCTGTTGTGTGCAGAGACTTTGCGATTGTGACTGGGGAGCGCTTTGCCTGGTACAGTAGAATTTCCTTACATGTAAATGTGCTATGAGCTGCTAGTGGGTCGTGAGTTAGTCCCCCACTGTGTGAACTGTATTCTGCTTGCTGGAAGCTGTATCCAGCCCAAAACGGACTGCATCCGAATTTGTCTCCATGCGGTCTGGGCCTTGCCAGACTGGCCCAGCCAGACTACCCACTGCACAGAGAAGCCATCGACAAGAGACCTGCCTGGGGATCAGCCCCCTGCTCTACGCCTGAACAGGAATGACGCCTCTGCGACTCATGTGGGTCCTGCTTCTCCTGGCATTCCAGATCAACCACCTGCAGTTTCAATTTTTGTCCAGCCTGTGTCCAGTCTTGGGTATCGTGAGTAAATACCAGGGTAGCTCCCTGCAACAACAGCTTAATCTGAGTGTGTCTTCTGATTGTCTGGTTGTTTTGTTTCCTTTACGAACTGAGCCCTCTGGCTCCGGATTACAAATATTGTGAACTGTGCATGTTGTGTTTTCCATCACAGGGCCCCAACCAGCTGCAACCCCGGGCATCGGTCCTGGTTAGCCCATCTCTTCTCCACCTGGGTACCCAGAGGTGGACTGTGTGGGGGGACTCAAAGCGCATGCATAACTGCTTGACTGATATAACCTTTAAGCTAATTAACCTGATTTTGCCCCTCCCTTGTTCAAGTCCCCTGAATAAATCAGATCTAACTTTTTCTGCATGTAATCTGACTGTGGTTCCAGTTTGTGCTCAAAGTACTGTACTGTTGCTAGTTGCTGTGCATAACCTTGTTTTACAGGGGGTCCCCAGGGTCGAGCCAGAGGTACCAGCCCTGGTGGTAAGTGCAAACAGTGTGGGTACTTGTGTGGTGTACCAGGGGTATTATGAAAGTGATTATTGTACAGTGTTCAGGCCACTAGAGGGGAAAGAGGGGGGTTGCAGTGTCCTGGAGGGCTGTGCCCAGGTTAGCTTGACCACTACCAACCCTGATCTCCGGGTGGAGGCACCCGTTTCAGAACTCAGGCCCCTTAACCTGCTACTTGCCAAGCAGGCAGGGGTAGTAGCCCTTGGGATAGCGCCACCTAGGGGTTACAGCAGCATAAAAGCACGAGTACTTTTTCCAGCAAAGTTACGGATTTTCATGGAGAAAGGAGTGCAAGTATTTGACAACCTCGCAGCAGCAGCACCACAGCTTCTAAAATGGGGAATCGAGTGTTCTGATCTGACAATGGAAAAGTTAGGAGAGTTATAGCAGGCAGCATGGTACCAAATGGGGCAGGGCAGAAAAAGGCAAAGAATGGAGCCAGAGTTTCCCAAACACCTGAAAACAGACATTGGACGGTTACTGAAGTCATCTAGTCGCAAGAATGACAAGGAGCAGAATGCAGAGCCATTACAGAAACAATAAAGAACTTGAAGAACTTGACAGAAGAAAGCATGGAATGTGTTTTTTTGTTTGGTCTGGTGGACGTAAGTAATTTGCCACAAACATGTTATGGTTGGTGATAAGCAGGAAAACACTCTGGAAAATAAAAAATGGGTATGGGGGATGTGAAGGAGGAGGGAAGGGAGAATCTGAGGTACAGATGACAAGGAAATACTGAACAAAAGGGAGGGGAAGGATCATTATGCACAATGGATCGGGGAACAATGAAGTGGAATGGCAAAGAAAGAAGTGAAGGTGGAACAAAATTAAAGGGAGATATAACTGAGGGGGGATGGCCAGAGATGGGGAAATGACATAAAATTAAATAAAAAGACAAGATTGTTAAGCAAAATGGAGGTCGGGGAATGAGGGAGCAGAATGGATACTCTGGTGTATACTATGATTTCAGTTCTCTACAGAAGACGAACGTGGGGTAGAGGGAGAAATGGGAGTTGAAGGGAAGCTGGGAAAAACTCCTGGACAGTTGGGGGTGGGAAGAGAGGAAAAGCCAGAAGAAAGCACATTGAAGACAGAGAAGGGGAGAAACCCTAGAGTGAACAAGAAATTGATGGATTCACTGGATTTCTTATATCTATCCTTTTACTCTCAACAGGTGCCGAAAGTGTGCAGTGAACGAATCCTGGTGTGGGCTTCATCTGGGACTGGTAATGGCACAATTCTGCTATTTTTCCCTCTTTCTTCTACCCTCTCCACCAGTGCTGGAGATAAAGGAGCACAGAGTAAGTAAATGAAGAGCGCACATGACGGATTGGTCATCATCTTCAGGTGTCAAATTAAGGGGAGGGGGTGATATCAAAAACAAGGAATGAGGGACCTTAATAAGGGGGGGAGGAGGAGGGGGATGGCATGGGGGTACATACCTGATAAGATAAAAAGGTTTTAAAATGGGTAAGGGAATCAAACAAGGTAGGGAGTGGGGGGGAATCCTGAGCTGATATTCTTTTGGCTTGTCTCTAAAACAGTGAGGGAAAACTGACCATCTTCTACAGAGTAGGGCCAAACTCATTTAAACAACATGAGGGGGAACTCACGACTGCACAGTACCTGCGCACAAGTGAAACATAGAAACACAGACGTTGACAGCAGATAAGGACTGCAAGGCACATCCAGTCTGCCCATTGTTTCTACCTTATGAATGGCAGAGGCTCAGGAAACAACATCCAGGTCACCTTGAAATTAAAGAAAGTTTAAAAATGTATAAATGAGAAGGAAAAAGTTTCTTCCATACATGTCATATAATTGTAAATAGTTGGATAAGTTATGAAAGTTGGGAAGTTTTTAATGGTTATTGAGTTGAAAATAGCAGAACAACCAGATCAGAAGATAAAACATTCTCTCGGTGCCTCTTGGGGCCCCTACAAGGACACATAGAAAATAAGAATCACAGAAAAGATATGAGTCGGGAGCCTAATGGTCATATGGACTCATCCATTTAACTTAAAAAGCATATTTCTCGTCTCCCAGCAAATCATCTAATGTTTTCTTAAAGCTCTCTAAAGAAGTGCTATTGACTACATTTGATGGTAGTCTGTTCCATAGATTAATGACCCTTTGATTCAACTATTTTCACCGTTGATTTTTTCTTTAGTTTTCACCGCTTTACTGGTGTTGGTGGAATCTATTATGTCTGTCATTAACAAAGAAATCCTTTATTTTCCCACAGGTCTCCGTCTGATAGTGCCATAGACACCGTGCACAGATCACTTCTGTGATGTTACAACAAAGAAGTTCAAGATAATTTCCCTTAATGTTAATGAAACCAATAGAGTTGTGAAACATATAAAGATATTAAAAGAACTTAAAAAGCTAGGAAATGATATAGCCCTAATACAGAAAACTCATTATTGGACACAGAGCATAAAAGGAATTGGGTGGGAGAGGAGGTACATTCTTCACATCCCTCAGCAAAAACATGGGGTGGCGATCTTCATCAGAAAGGGAATAGGATTTGAAACACACAGTACAGAAATAGACCGGGATGAACAATGGGCAGTGCTGTCGGGATAGATACAGGACCAGAACAGACATATAGTAAATGGGTATGCCCCCAACACCAATGCGTCACAATTTTTTAGGAAGCTTTTCCAGAAAATTGCACAACTCCCACAGGTAAGCGTAATGGTGGGAGGAGGCTTCAACTGCATACTGGACACTCAGCGGGACAGATCATCTAAAAATACCCACACTAATAGGGTGGCTAGTAAAATGTTAAGCAACTGTCTGATGGAGCAAGGGTTGAGGGATGTATGGAGGGAACATCATAAGAGAGAAAAAGATTACACATTTTACTCACACCCGCATCAGGAGTACTCAAGAAAAAATATGTTCTTTACCCACAAATCCAAATTGCATAGGATATATTCTAGTACAATACACCAACCCATAATTTCGGACCTTGCACCTATATCAATTACACTCCAAACAACACAGTCAAGAACATACACACTTTGGAGGCTCAACAATTCTTTACTAAATGACAAAACCTTTAAGGAAAAAAATGAATACAGAAACAAAAGCATATAGGGAAATAAATGCAGTAGGAGAGGTAAAAGAACAGGTGGCATGGGATGCGATGTAGGCAGTACTTTGGGGCCACATCATCAGCTGGTCTTCCACCAAAAAGAAACAGAGGTGGCCGGCCCAGTGGCGTGGAAGGCAGAGGAATCACTGCCTTACTTCCTGCCACACCAGCGACCCGTGTTCGTGGTGCGAGCGGGTCGCCAGGGGTCAGCCGGGGAGGGAGAGGACTGAGCATCTGGAGGACAGCTCTCCTCTCCCGGGGAGGGGTGGGGATGGAGTCCGATGTTTTTCTGGCCCCATGCAGCAGCTGTGGGCTAGCACAATGGACCCACAGACAGAGGGGGCAGATGCAGAGCAGATGCCTGGCGTGCAGTGTGCGGAAGCATGCGCGGCTCAGCCACTGGCATCACTGCATGCTCCTGCGCTGCACCTGGGGGAGGAAAGGGGAGAAAACGGAGGCCAAACAGCAGAATGACAATGGTTCCCCGTAGGCTCCACACTTGGCCAGTTGGGAATCTCGGAGGAGCAAGTGAGAGAGGCGAGTCCCAGTGGACGCCGGGATGATGGGGCTGGGGGGACCGGTGGATGAGGGCTAGCTGACTGGGAGAAATAAAATATAAAATAAAAAAAAAAGAAACAGAGGTTAGAGAGACAGATGACCCTAGAAGAAAAATTAAAAATACTAGGATCATAAACGGGTACCATTCCCAGAAAAGTTCAAATCCATAGAGAACATTAGAAAAGAACTACAAGCACAACTGGATAGGAAAACAGAGGGCTTATTATGGCACACAGAACATAGATATTATGAGTCAGGAGAGAGTGCAGCAGCCCTGTTAGCATATAGGTTAAGAAAAACAAAAGCAGACAGAACAATAGTGAGAATAAGGAACCATCGTAGAACACAAGAATACAAAACATATGCTAATCAAATTAACAGATGTGTGGAGTTTTATAAAACACTATATAAGGAGGAGGGAGAGGAGAAGACAGTGAGAGAGAAAAAAAAAATTCCTGACCGCTATAAAGTTGCCAAAACTCAGAGAGGGAGCAGCAGCTTCCGTAGATGTGCCCATAAGCAATAGTGAAGTATACAAATACAAGGGATTTGAAAGCCAACAAGGCACAGGGACCGGATGGATTCAGGTCTGACTTTTATAAATCTTTTAATAAACAGATATCACCCATTTTAAGAAATTTACTACGACACTGTCAAAAAGAGGGCGTGACCCCACAAACTTAGAGAGAAGCTACAATATAAGTGTTGGCAAAACCAGGGAAAGATAGGGAATACTGCGAATCCTACCGACCAGTATCATTATTAAATCAGACAGGACTTGAAGATTTTTTCAAAAATTATGCCCACTAGATTACAAAAAGTAATTCAAACAATAATACATCCAGACCGGACAGGCTTCATCCCAGGGAGACATCTAGCTGACAATATAATGATAATGTTAAATATCATAGAGTAAGGGGGAGGAAAAGTAAAGACCCACAAGTGGCTATACTAATTGACACAGAGAAAGCATTTGAGAGACTGAACTGGACATTCTTAAACTGCATACTATAGTCTACGGGGTTTGGGAAGGAAGTTTATCAAAGTGGTCAGCCTGTTCTATAAGAACCTGGTAGCCAGTTAAAGCCAATGGTATGCTATCGGAGCCATTACAAATAGAGAGAGGGACGAGACAGGGGTCTCCACTATCGCCCCTCTTATTCACTAGCATAAAGCCTTTTGCTGAGGCAATCAGGGAAACTAATGTACAGGGAATAATGATAGGGGGAGTAGAGAGCAAAGTCTCGATGTACGCTGATGATACGGTAATCTATATGAGGCACCCAGGGGAAAATCTTGAGAGGTTCTTAACATTAGCAAAAGAATGCGGGGGCATTTTAGGTTTTAATATAAATATCACAAAGGCAGATTATTAAAATTAGTGTGGAATTACATGGGGATTTAAAATGCATGCTACCTCGTAAGTGGTGTCCAGTACAAGTAAGGTACCTAGGTATACAGTTACCGAGACACGTAAGTAAATTATACACAACAAATTACGGTAAATTAAAGACAGAGGTCTTTGTGGCTATTAAGAGATGGATGATTCTCCGTTTATCTTTTCGTGATAGCGTGAACATCATTAAATGGGAGGGCTTTTGTTGAGAGTTCGATGGGCTACGAGCAACCACGTCACTCCCCATCGAGCTTAAAGGTCACTACATCCTGGGCTTTTGCCAGGATTCTTTTCGCTGCAGCCGGAGGTGTTGCCTCTCGACCTTTGCTGAATTCCCATTTTGTTTTGCAATGCCTCCTGGCTGACTCTTCTCGCCTGCTTTTCTCCGGCTCTGCTCTTTCTTCCGGTATGTCCTGTCGCTGTCTTCTACTGGCCTCACTGACGCTTTTGAGCGCTCCTTTTGTTTCCGCCCGCTTCCCCTTGCTTTTCTAGGTCTGCCTGGCCTGCTTCTTTGGCTGCCACCTCTGTGTGCATCGCATGGGCTGCCCACTGGAAGTCTACGCGCCATGCTGGCTGTTGTGCGTGGTCACCCTGTACGATCTCTTCCTGTCCTGCGATGGGAGACTTCTTTTTCCTTCTGGAATTTGGAGCCACGTCACACCCACCTTAATTTTACAGAACTGGCTAATGCCCGTAGTGAAGCTCCCCACTATATCCACTGCAGCCACGTCTCCCGGCTTCTGCTGCTCTCACTCAGCTCGCACCTGCTTCCTGGCTGTTCCCTATGCTGCTTGGCCATTCATGGCTCATTCTCCTCCTGGCTCTCTTGTTCCTGCTAGCTGTAGCCCTCTGTTCTTCCATCTAGATGGCTAGTTCTACCCCTCTTCTACAATCTATGCAATCTGGTTTTCTGAGAGCTTGTCCTGACAAACCTTTCGAATGGCTTCCTTTCATCTCATCTCTGTTTCTTTTGTCAGGGTTGGCTTGCAATTTGTAGTTGTTCCCTATAAAAAAAAAAAAAATCAGAATGTTATTGTGCACTTCCTTTCTGGCTGCCTGTTCCATTGGGGGGTATTTTTCCAGTCACCGATTTTGAATTTCCTACATGTTCGTCTCTCTCCATGCTCTGTTTTTGTCAACTTTCCTGTTTGGGTTTCTCCTGTTTGGGGGGGATTTGGACCTGTTTTACCCTGCTGTTTTCTCCTTCTGTTGCTTTTTCCCTTCTCTAAACCCGTTCCTCGTCCTCTCTGATATTAGGATTGCTAGGTTGTACAGCTCTTCCAGTGCTGCTACCTCAGTGGTGCCCCCCTCTTTGCTGGACGTCCTCGTTTGGCCTTTGGTGTGTTTGCAATGTGTGCTGCCATAACTCAGTTGGGTGGCCTGTGTCTGCCACCGTTTCTCATGGGCTCTGGTCTTTCTGCACTGTTGTCCGGCCCCTCCTACTGGTTTGCTTCTGCCCCCGGCTCACCTGTTGACCCCTGCTGGGGGCCGGCTGTTTTTTATCCATCATGGTTCATTTCATGTCTCCTCTGTTGCCCTCGTGGCTCTCCTGTTTACCTTGCTCCTTCAGTGAACCTCTCTTCATGTCCTCTGCTACGATGTGCCCTGGGCATTTGTTTTGGGGGTTGGGGGTTCTCTATCCTACCATCACCTTCCCCCTGTTCCAGCTTTCAAGGATTCCCTCCACCACTGTACCTCGTCCGCTTCCTATTTTCCTTCTGGTACCAGCTGGCTGGTATCTTTCGCTAATTCAATCTCTCCTCCGATCTGCCCTACTGCAGTTCTCATCTTGTACTAGCTGAGCCATATTCCCTTCCTCTCTCTCATCATCCCTCTCATGGATCCTATGCCTCCTACTCAGACTCTCCCTACTACTGTTCTCATCCTGTACCGGCTGGGTCCTATGATACCCTATTGACCTCCCTACCGTCCTTCGTCTTTTCATTCCTCGCTTTCCAGTACCTGCTTTTATGGCGTCAATCGCCTTCATGGCATCACTCACTCATCGTATCCCATCCATTCCTGTTCCCTGCCTCAGCTTAGCGCCTATTCTTGTCTTGACATTAGTGAATTCTTTTCGCTCATGGCTTCCCTCCTCATCTTACATTCCTGGCTTTCCTCCTCTCTGTACATCGTCTGATTTGGCTCTTCTTGATCGTCCATCCTGTGCATGCCCTCTGGTTCCCATACCCCCTGCATTCGATATTTCTTTTGGGCATAATCATCATTACTCATATGCCCTCCTCATCAATCTACAGCCTTCACGCCACAGGTATCATGTTCCTGATTCCATCCATAATCAGCCATTAAGGATTTCATTCCAGTCATGGCTTCTATATCTCATTATTTACTCTATTGAATCATATGCTATCTCAACGCCTTCAACATTAGGGTCTATTTGTTCACATCGCATAATCCTGCCTTACTGGCTTCAGTGTCTACTTTCTCACCCTCCTCATCGTACATCATCTGATTTGACGCCCCTTGACTGCCGTCATGAGCTTACCCTCTGATTCGCATACCCTCTGGTTCCTGACATGCCTTCTTGGTCTCGGAGTCTGCCTCCTTTCAAGGAGCATCATTGTTCATCGCTCCATAGAGCATGATACCTTCGTTCAAGTTCTTCATCCTACCTTGTCCGGTTTTGATCCTCGATCACTCAACCTGACTTGCCTCCGATTTCAGATCTCCTTTTTTTTGGCCTCGGAGTCTCCCTCCTTTCGAGAAGCCTACTTCCTTTATTTCCTTCGCACAAGTTCATTTTCAAGTTCACTCCTGTCTCTTCATCTTTCAGTTCCATACCGGCCTTCCAGGATTCACTCCACTCGGGACCTACTATCGATATTTTTTTTGGGCGTACCTACCATAACTCCTATGCCACCTATCAACCGCGGTCATCCTGCCTCAAGTATCGAGTTCATAACTCCAGTCATCGAGTTCATAATTCATATGGAGTTCATAAATCCAGTTATCATTTACTCAGCATTACCTCAAGGTTTCTATATTTACCTTGCTACTCAAACATTCCTACCATTGAACTCCATACTGCGTCATCAACTACAACCTTAGGGTCTAATCGTTCAGGGTCTAATTGTTTGCATCGCATAATCAGGCATGCCTATTCAACCTCAGTGTCTGCTCACTCGCATCGCTCAATCACGCTCATCATGCGCATCACCCAATCAAGCCAGCCTGCATTTTTATCTGTCTCATCAGCACATCTGGAATCTCCTCGTGAGCACATCTGGATACCCCTTGCTCTGCTGACTTGCACATGGATCTACTTCCTCCCACCCTTGCTCCTCTGATATACTCTCTCCCATCGATTGCTCGAGCATGTCCTCCTTGGGTCCCTGCTACCTCATGTTCCTTATTTATCCGTGCTGCTTTGGGGTTTTTTCCCTATCCCATTGTCATCCTCCCTACTTATTTCCCTCATCTATGAACCATTCTCTTACCGACATACGTCCTCAAATCAAACGTCAGCCTGGAGGGAGGGTGACCTCGGCCTTGGATCCCCAGAGGTTTCCTCCTAAAAGGGTTTTTTTCCTCTCCTCTGTGCCAATGGACATAATAGTAGTTAGAGTTGGTGCTTTCTTCTCGTTAGTTAGTTAGGTTCTGCTGTTGGATGGAGGAGAATGGTGGCCCCAACTTTCCCCTCTCTCCTTAGAAAGTTAGCCCTTCTCTTCACAGAAATTATTCATCATCCTCGTCTCTTCAATGCTTGACATACTTAGATATCCTTTTTGGGCTTCTTCCTACCCTACCTTTAGCCAATGCATTAATTTCCGGCACCTGTGGGGGGGGGGACCCTCCTCTAGGGTTCCTTGCATCATACTCCTACAGGGTGATATATCCCACGGATAGAGACGCGGAAAGCCACAAAGAAAACTCAAGTTACACAAGCATTATCTCATATTATCTCATTCAGTTGCGTAAGCACATCGAATGGGAGGGCTTTAAGCCTAAGGTTTGATGGGAGGAGCAACTATGTCACTCCCCCATTGAGCTTAAAAGGTCACTACATCCTGTGCTTTGCCAGGATTCTTTTTTGTTGCCCACCATCCACCCCTCCTCCTCCAGCAGCTCGTCCCTCTTCCCCCTTGGCTTCTTCCTACCCTACCTTTAGCCGACGCAATCATTTCCGGCACCTGTAGGGGGGAACCCTCCTCTAGGGTTCCTTGCATCATACTCTTACAGGGTGGTATATCCCACGGATAGTGAGGCGGAAAGCCACAAAGAAAACTCAAGTTACACAAGCATTATCTCATTCAGTTGTGTAAGCACATCAAAATGAATGTTTTGCCATGATTTTTATTCCTTTACCAATGCCTTCCCCTGGCGGGATCAGGCAAGGAATGGAGGGGACTCAATGGGGTAGTGCAGAAGTTTATTTGGGCAAACCACAGACCAAGAATTTCATGGGCCACACTACAGAGACATAAACAGCCTGGAGCATACAGGTTACCAAACATGAGGGCATACTATATGGCAGCACAACTGATCTCTCTGATAGACATATCAAACATATCACAGAAACCAGTGTGGAACGATATAGAACAACACACCAATAGGGAAAAACACCTTGACACGCTGATTTGGAGTCTGAGGTCTAGCGCAGACCTTAGCCAATTGGCAAATAAGTGGACAAAACACACACATATATAAATTAGCTACAGATCAAGAAACAACTGCACATCTAACAAACACAGCCGGATTGGATACCAATGTGGAAAGACAAACACTTCCCTCCATCAAACAAAGATCCCACTTATAAACAATGGGCGAGGCAGAGACTACAATTCACCTCACAATTTAAGATAGGCACAGTAATAAAAACATTTCGGCAAATGCAGGTGGAGTTTCAGATACAGAACAAGGATAATTTTAGGTATCTGCAGTTAAGATCGCATAATCAAAACCAGGAGAGAACCCAAGTGAGGACAGAAGAACAACATCCATTGATAAATATAATCAGAACATTCACTTTAACACAATCAGCCAGATGGAGGATCTCCAGTTTATACACAGAGCTCAATAAAGAGACAGGAAAAAAGGGAGTGGATAAAACACAGAAACAATGGGAAACAGAGACAAATACTGAGTTAAAAAGCGAAGCATGGCAACAAATATGGCAGGGGGTCCACAGGACAACCTCCTCAGGAAGTTGGAGGGAGTTTAGATGAAAGCTCCTGACATGCTTTTTTATCACACCGGACACATCTAAACACATGGGAACAGTCACCACGGACCAATGCTGGAGGTGGTGTGGAGACAGGGGACACCACTACACACTTTTAGGACATGTACCGTACTGCAGGGATTTTGGGAAGAAATAGGAACTAAAATTACAGAAACACTCGAACTACCCGAAGACCTAAAAGGAGTAAATATTTTGTGTGGTTTGTACAAGAGAAGCCATACGAGGAGAGACTAAAGGAACCTAATATGTATACCCTTGAGGGAAGGAGTGAGAGGGGGGACATGATTGAAACTTTTAAGTACCTCAGTGGAATCAACAAAGTCCAAGAGGGTAGCATCTTTCAGAAAAAGAAATGTGCAAGAACAAGGGGACGCAATTTGAAGATAGAGGGGGGACGGCTCAGGGGCAATGTGAGGAAGTATTTTTTCACAGAGAGTGTAGTGGATGCATGGAACCACCTTCCTGAGGAGGTTGTGGGGTCTAAAACTGTGCGAGAATTCAAGAATGCATGGGACAGACGTAAGGCAATTTGTGTGGGGAGGGGTAGGAAGAAATAGGCTGTTGGTTTACTAGGATCTGCAGCTTATCCAGTAGGTAGGGAAATGGGCAGACTAGGTGGGCCAAGCGGTCCTTATCTGCCATCAAAGTCTATGTTTCTATGTTACCCTGTGACAATGAAAAGAGGGGCCAAGAAATATTTATACAACATTCTGATTGCAGCAACTTTTAAGGCTATAACACAAAAAAATGGATGATGGTACAACCCCCACCTACATGAATCAGTGGTTAAATAATTGTAAGAAAATTAAATCAGTGGAAGAAATGTCAGCAAGGCTTAACTTGAGTACAGAGAGACTCAACACAAGGTGGTTGTCTTTTGCACACCTAATAGAGGAAATGGAGGGAACCCCAGTATTAGAACAGCTCATATGTGAATAAGAAAAGTAGGAGAACTTGAATATGAAAGAAGGGGATCTGGGGAACAGGGAGATCTGCCAAAAAGTTATTGTTGAGTTTTGTTTTTGCTTTCTATAGTTACTAAAAATTGTTGAAAAAATAAACACGGAGAAAACAGATTATCGAAGCAGAGTAAAAGTACACAGGGAAAGATTGGAATAAAAATAGGATATATCAGAGCAACACAGACGGCAAGATGTAGTCAGAACAGGATGCATAGAAGGAAAGTAAAAGTAAAAGATGAATGTTAGGTGGAGCAATTACTCATGAATGTACAATTACTATAACAACAGAAACACAGAAGTTGTTGGCAGATGGGGCCGTATGATCCATCAAGTCTGCCCTTGGCTTCCTACCCAACCCCCCACTTAGCTGCCTGCTTGTGTATCCCACAGTGTCTGTCCCATGCCCGCTTGAATGAAATGTATAATGTCCTTTTGGCGCTGTATGTGGTTGAATAGAAAATAAAAAAGTAAAAAAAAAAAAAGGCAGATTTCAACAGGATGAGGGAGCTGCTGGAAAGAAGCATGTGGAGAAAAGGACAGGTGGGGGGATGGGAAGAATCTAAAAACAGTAATGGCTGAGGCAGCAGAACACTCAGCTGGGATGGTGTCAACGGGAAAAAGGGCCAATGTGGCTCACGGCCAAAGTAAAGACGGCAATAGGAGCCAAAAGAATGGCTTTTCTGAAGTACAAAGGAAGCAAAACAGGGGCAGGATACAGAGCCACATCTGCAGCATACAGAGGTAGCCAGCAGGAAGGCGAGCGAGGCCAGAACTCAGGCCTGCAATGGCTATAAAGCAAGGGGAAAAGGCATTCTTCAGGTACATCCTGGAGAAGCACAAGGCTAAACCGGGTATTGGGACGTTGAACAAATATTTTTGTTTAGTCTTTACTGGGGAGAAGGCTGGATCACGACCAGAATGTGGGGTTAGGAGCGGAAGACAGGAAAGGAAGTGTTCAAGTAGCATGGCAAAAAGTATAGGAAACTGGATGTTAGAAAAGCTTAAAGGGTTGAAAGTACATACATCTATGAGAACTGACGGCTTACACTCGTCAGTGTTTAAGGAAGTAATAGAGGTGATAGCAGGACCACTCCCAGACACATTCAACAGCATGCTGGAGATGCAGGTGGTCCTTAGAGACTGGAGGACAGTGGACATGGTCCCACAACACAAGACTAGAAGAAAGGATGAGCCAGGGAATTATAACCAGTCAGCTTGTCATCTACAGTGAGAACGATTATGGAGTCTATACTAAGAATGGAACTGTAGTGATTGACTGTAATTGCTGTTATAATTAATGGCTCTCCCCTGTTACCATAGGGAGACCGTGACGTAATTTGCCATTATAAAGGAGCGTTTATAACAGCAAACACATGCACGGTCCCCTCGCTCTGCGCATGCGCCTGCTGCAGTGGCTTCCTTCCTGGTTCGCCACTTCCTTCTCACCCGCAACCCAGCCACCAGAGAAACATGGAGGTAAGTCACTTCAAAAAAAAAAGTGTTATATTGTCTAAATAGGAGCAAGCAAAACTATTTTTTTTTTAATGTAAAAGCTAAGAAAATGAAAATCTGTGGACTGGCTCACCGGCGGAAAACTGAACTGGAGCGTAGCCACCGGAAAGGCTTCTATTTTATATAATAATTGCTGTGGCCAAAAAGGGGAGACCCAGCAATTATATAAAATAAAACATAGGGTGTTGTGTGTAAACTCAAAGTTTACACACACCCAAGAGGTTAGATGCTTTGCACAAACCCTTTGAGCTTTGCTTTTGGGGTTTATGTAGCATCTAACCCCTTGGGTGTGTGTAAACTTCTCGTTACACACACCACCCCATATTTTATTCTATATTTCACTTGTGTAACCCCCCTGCAAATGGGGGTTCCCAAAAGACTTCCAGGAGCTTGCTTGAATGCTCCAAGCCTGAATGGTGTTTGGCGTTTAAGCCATTTATCAGTGAGTGTTTTTAGAACCTCTGGTACTGTCTCTTTAAGAGCTGTCTGCTTGCAGACATAATTAGTTATATGGGGGACTGTGTGTTTCTCTGTTTGAGTACCACTCAAGCTGCTGCCAATTCACTCCATTTTGCAGTCACTAGGAGTGCAAAGGGAACCTATCTGAAAGATGTAACTGTTTGCCAGAAACCATTTAGAGTGATAATGAAATTACAGTTTGTCTAACCTGCTTTCTTTTGCAGTCAGAACAGTGTCTGCCTAGTTCCCATTCTGGTTTTGAACTGCTGAACTGGACCAATCAGTGTGGGGTAAGCTAGCTCTAAAATGGTGCCTTGGACGAATCAGAACTTGGACTCATAATCTGAGCCAGCCACAAGAGGATTGTATGGGCAGTGACTCTGGGAGATGTAGTTTAGACTTCAGTGCCTTTTTGACCAACAGCAGCAGTCTATTGTGAGTGACAGCCAATCCAGTCAAGAACTGGGAGGAACTCAAAGGAAGTGCCCGTTTTGTCGGTTGGAGTTTCAGTTGAGCTTTGGCAGTGAAGAAGGAAGGAGCCCTGTGCTTTTTCAGTGTGCAGTTTTAGTCAAAACGTGTGTAAGGCCCAGAGTTCCAGTCTGCAGCTTGTGTAACTGCTTGTTAGGACTGAATCTGTCCTGTGAAAAGAATCAAATGATCTCTGAAGAGTAGAAACCAGGCTCACCCTGTAGAAGACTGGAGAAATTATTGAATTGCACTCGTCTGTCAGGAACTGAATCTGCTGTGTGTTCTCCGGTATTGTGCAGTAATTATGATCGGATAGAGAAGCAGCCTGCCTGGTATAGTACTCTTTTTTTTTTTTTTTACCATATAAATGTGTGAAGAGTCTCTTGGAGCTCAAGAGTAGCCCTGCTGATATTGAAGGACCCTATCTTATTTGGAGGTCGTGAGTACTAATTCAGGGTCGCCTCCTGTTGAATTGCCACATTAAATCCAAATGGAATTACTGTACTGCTGACTGTTTAATTTTCCTTTTCTCTGTGTGAAAGGGCCCTACCAGCTGCCACGTTTGGACTAGCCACTAGGGCTTGGGTACCCAGGGACAGTAACTGCTAGGGATAGGCCTGTGCACAGAGCCATAGGTAGATTATTAGAGTGATAAGCTAATTAACCTGATTTCCTGTCCTTGTTATATCCCCCAAATAAATCAGAGCTGCTTGTTTCAGCAAAGTTATACTGCCTGAGGTATTTGTCTATGTTAAAGTACTGTACTGTGATTGTTGCACTGTATCTCATTTCACAGGAGGTCCCAGTGCCGAACCAGTCCTGGGGTAAGTGTATACTGTGAAGGTAATTTGATATATTGTGTGGGCCACTAGTGGGAAGAAAGGGGGTTACGGTGTCCCAGAGGGCTGTGACCAAGTTAGTTTAACTATTGCAAACCCTGACCTCTGGGTGGAGGCACCCGCCATTGGATCCAGGCCCTTCAACCTGTTAGTGGCAAATCAGGCAGGTAGTAGCCCCTGGATAGCGCCATCTAAGGGTTACATCTTGGAGGCTCACCGCTGGGATTGTGTGTCCTCTAGTGGCCATATTTACGAACCACTGTTAAGAAAAAAAATGGGTACCCGACAGAAGTGGCTGTGCACCGCTGGTGGAGTGGTGTACTGGGAGGAGATCGACCCCAAAATGCTATGCTTATCCTGGACATCCCCTGGTATCAACACGGACACTGTGCAGGAGTACTTTCCAAGGTGGAAGGTTTACAAACCCTGTGGTGGTGGGTCGGCATGCTAATCTGCTCACCCACACTTTCCTGGCCCTAGTAGAGTTTAAGGATCCCATAGATAGCTCCAAAGTGCCACAGACCATTACCCCAGAGGGAGCCCTCACTGCTTGGAGAGTGATAACTAAGGACAGTAAAGACCCGGGGGGGAATCAGCCCCCACCACTATCTGAAACTTTTGAGGAGAAATTTGCTAAATGGTTGCTGGGAGAAGGGAAAACTGTGGAGGACTTGAAGAAACTATTCTTGCCACCTGGGGGTGTTCCTCCCCCAACACCCTCTCCTGCTCCAGTGCCCGTAATGGTGGCTGAACCAATGCAGACTCCTATTTCTGCACCTGCCATTAGTCCACGACTCTTACCGAAGGTTGAGGATCTTCTGGCACCTCCCCACCCCCAAGGGAGGATGACTGGGAGACCTGGATAGACTATGTTGCCCCCCAAGTGCTAGAATGGCAATGCTCGGAAGGCGAAAAGCGAAAGAGGGTTAGTGAGAGCCTCCGAGGTCCTGCCCTGGCTACCATCCGTGCTAAACGGGCCAGTAACCCTGAAGCGACTGCACAGGCCTATTTTGAGGCCTTGGAGAATGTGTATGGGAGCCCAGATTCTGATGAGGACCTATGGTGGAGAGTAAGAAATGCACAACAGTACCAAGGGGAGTTGTTGTCTGTGTATGTCTCTCGGCTGGAAAAATTGTTGCAAGAATGCCTCAGAAAGGGTAGTTTGCCAGCGATTGAACTGGACCGAACCAGACTGGACAGAATCCTTAAGTCTGCCCCTCTCTCAGAACTGCTGTTGCTTCAGTTACGCCTGGCAAATCGACTGGAATCCCCACCCTCCTATGATGAGTTAATGAGGAAATTCGAGGAGTTGAGAAAAGGCGACCTCGGGAGGGACCTGCACCAACAGCTGTGGCTATGACCCGGTGACTGTGGGTGACCCATCAAGTGAAGTTCAGGGCAGAGGCTGACAGTCAATGAGTGCTCTGACAAGGAAAAGATATGCCACAATGGGGCTAACTGTTGAGAGAGATCCGGGAATTCAAAAACAGTCCTTTATGAAGGCCACGCCTGCAAGTACGGGGCCCTGACCTATATCCGACTGCATCTGCTATGGGGTGGGGTACTCACCCATGTATCTCCTGCTGATAACAGCTCCAAACTCAATTCCTTGACCATGGAAGTGGAGAAACTGACGAGATGTCTCCAAATGCTTATCACGCCGCAGACAGAGATGGCACCCAGGTTTCCAGTTAGTAATACCCCGCCCTGGCTCCCAGTGTGTGCGCCGCCAGCTCAAACTCCAGAAAGTATGTTTTGCTATAATTGTGGGAAAGATGGGCACATGAAAGGGAATGCCAGTCCCCAAAAGACACTGACAAAGTTGCATATAGGCTACAAGGAGAGCTTGGAGAACAAATCAGTGGTTAAGAGGTGCACGACATGATCCCAGTGAGGGCACCAAAAATGCTAATTCACGCCCTTTGTGGCAAGGTCAGTTGCCCAGGCCCCCACTACCGCCTCTCCAGACTGGTCCAGAATAGTGGGTCCCTCCATGGAGACCACTGTAAAGGTGAATGGAGTGTCTACAAGAGCTGTATTAGACAGTGGCTCCCAAGTGACAATTATGTTCCAGGATTGGTATTAGAAGCATTTGTCAGACGTACCCTTACAACCATTAGAAGGACTGCATGTATGGGGGTTAAGTGAGAAGGCCTACCCCTATTCCGGGTATATCCGAATTTGGCTGTCTTTCCCCACCTCCGTGGCTGGAGTGGCCGAACAAGTAGAGACCCTAGCCTTAGTGTGTCCCCCCACTGGACTGTATGATGGTGTCCCTTTGTTGATTGGAACAAATGCTCATATTTTCGGAAGGCTGGCACAGTTGTGTTATGAAAAACAGGGGTCAAAGACTAGTAGAGCTTTAAGAGTTCTGGCTTTAATTAAGAAGGCCTATGAGGCACAGAGAGATGCTGAAAAAACAGAACCAGAGGAACCGGTCGGAATTGTATGGAAGAAGGATCCTGAGTCTCTGATCCTGGCGCCAAATGCCCAGTGTACCTTACAGGGAGAGGTCCGTATCAGAAAGGATGTTAAGAATAAAATATTAATGTTGGATGCACCAGGCGATGGAAAATTGCCAGAGGGACTGCTGGTCAAGCCTAGTATTTTGCCCGCTAGAGCCCATGCTTATGCCAGAAGGGTAATGGTCCAAGTTCATAATGTGTCTGAAAGAGACATTCGAGTAAACAGAGGTTGCATCCTGGCTAATGTGCATTGTGCAGACACTGCAGTGCTACCCAGCAGCAAGAGTTCAAGGAAGAATGACAGAGTAACGCCTGACTTGTTTGATTTGGCGACTCCCGCTGCCAGCTGAATGGAAAGTGAGGATCAGTGAGAAGCTTGCCCAGAGAGACCAGGTGTTTTCTTTAAAGGAATGGGATGTAGGATGCGTGAAGGAGCTAACAATATCCGGCTGCATGACGAAGACCATTTCGTGGAGAGGTCTCGACGCCTGGTACCTGCTGACATAGATGATGTGAGACGGCATCTGCAAGAGATGTTAGCTGCTGGTGTAATACAAGAATCCAGAAGCCCTTATGCTTCCCCCATTGTGGTAGTGAGGAAAAAGAATGGAACAGTAAGGATGTGTGTGGATTATCGCACCTTAAACCGGCGGACTATCCCTGATCAGTACATAATGCCCCGCATTCAGGATGCTTTGGACTGCCTAAACGGGAGCAAGTGGTTCTCTGTGCTGGATCTCCGCAGTGGGTACTACCAGATCCCGATGGCCCCAGAGGACCGTGAGAAGACGGCCTTTATCTGTCCGCTTGGCTGCTATGAATTCATGAGGATGCCTCAAAGGATTTCAGGTGCCCCAGCCACTTTTCAACGATTGATGGAGCGTGCAGTGGGGGACATGAAGTTACTAGAGTGCCTGGTATACCTAGATGATGTTATTGTGTTTGGCAGCTCACTGGAGGAACATGAGAGCAGATTATTTAAGGTATTGGACCGACTGGAGGACTTTGGCCTTAAACTGTCCATTGATGTGTCAATTCTTTCAAACATCAGTAAAGTATGTGGGACACATAGTATCCACCGAGGGAATAGAGACCGACCCAAGTAAAGTTGAGGCCTTGACCACCTGGCCACAGCCCAAAAATATAAAAGAACTGCAAAGATTCCTGGGATTCTGTGGTTATTATCGGCGCTTCATCAAGGACTATTCAAGAGTGATCCGCCCTTTACTTAACCTTACTCAAGGGTATCCCCCAACCCACAAAAAATACCAAAAGTCAGCGTCCCTCAAGACTGAAAGAGTGTATTTTCATCCAAGTGAAGTATTTGGGGCCTGCTGGACTCCTGATTGTGAGACTGCTTTTCATGAGATCATATATCAACTTACCCATGCTCCAGTGCTGGCCTATGCCGATCCAAGAAAACCTTACGTCCTGCACACTGATGCTAGCTTGCAAGGGTTGGGGGCTGTGTTGTACCAAGAGCACGAGAATGGCCTGAGACCAGTGGCCTTTGCCAGTAGAAGCCTGACCCCATCCGAAAAGAACTATCCTGTACATAAGTTAGAGTTCCTAGCTTTTGAAGTGGGCTATTGTTGACCAATTCCATGAGTACTTGTATGGGGCTAAAATACTAGTAAAAACTAACAATAATCCTTTGACCTATGTGCAGACCTCAGCTAAGTTGGATGCCACTGGCCATAGGTGGCTTTCTGCATTATCTACATATGACTATGTCTCGAATACCGAGCAGGTCTGAACCACATAGATGCTGATGCTCTCTCCCGGAGGCCTGTTCCCCAGAATGACTGGGTCCATTGGCAGAACCTGACATTCGGGCACTCTGCCGAAGTTTGACAGGGAGGAACAAATGTCCACGGACGCAGTGGACTGCATGGTGGATTGCTTGGGACCCTCTGAGAATTGCATACCTGCTGCTTGTGCCACTTTTCTGCAATAGACATTGGTGCACTGCCTCAGCTGGACAATGACAGTATTGGGCTCAATCCCGCGATCCCATGATCAAAGCAGCTTTAGAAGCCCTCTATGCAGGAAAAGATGTGTCCAAATTACGCCCACTGATTTGAGAACTGCACTGTTATACAAAGAAGGTCCTAAGTTGAAACTGATCAATAAACTGTTATACAGAGAAACAGTAGACAGAGGGGACAAGTAGACAAACAACAACTAGTGCTGCCCACTGCCTTCGAGACTCAGTACTGAGGTCCTTGCACAACCACATGGGGCACCTTGGTATAGACAGAACACTTGACTTGGTGAGATCCAGATTCTATTGGCCTAAGATGGGGCTGATGTGGAGCAACACATTCAAACTTGTAGTCGCTAGCTACAGAGGAAAGCTTATTCCCAGAGGGCTGCCCCCTTGTTAACATCACCACCAGTGCACCCATGGAGCTGGTCTGTATTGATTTTCTGAGTTTGAGTCAGATCAAAGAAATATCAGTAATGTGCTGGTGGTCACTGACCATTTCACGAGATATGCCCAAGCTTTCCCCACCAAAGACCAGAAAGCATCCACTGTGGCCAAAGTACTTGTAGAAAACTTTTTGTTCACTATGGGGCTCCACAAAGAATCCATTCTGATCAAGGGAGAGACTTTGAGAGTCGCCTGATCAAAGAGATGCTTTCTGTGGGGAGTGCGAAACCAGAACCACTCCTTACCACCCCAGGGGACCCACAGCCTGAACATTTCAACCAAGACTTTGCTAGATATGCTAGGCACCCTGCACCCAAAGGACAAGCCTAGATGGAGCCAACAAATTAGCACCCTGGTACATGCTTATAACCGCACCAAAGTGATGCCACTGGATTCTCCCCTACCGCCTGATGTTTGGAAGAGAAGCTCGACTACCAGTAGATGTGTGTTTTGGGGTCTCTCTGATGGGGTTCAAGCTGACAACTATTTACAGTATGTGCAAAAGTTAAAGGCCCAGCTAACTCATGCGTACCAACTGGCTCAAACCATGGCTGCCAAAGAAATCTGCCCAACAAAGAAAGGTATGATAAAAGGTGAAAGCACAGGAACTCCAGGAGGGAGATCGGGTATTGCTAAGAAATCTGGGACTGCATGGCAAGCACAAGATTGCTGACAGATGGCACCATCTCCCTCACATTGTAGTGGGCAAACTAGATGATCTGCCAGTGTACAAAGTAAGGCCTGAGAATAATTCAAAAGATGTAAAACATTGCATAGAAATCATTTACTGCCCACTGGACAAATCTTAATTGAGTCTAAGCCCTAGAAGATGCCCCTCTGGACCAGTGACTAGAGCTGCTGCTAAGAAAAGATCAAGAAAGTCTGCACCTACAGAAGCAAAGTTAAAGTGTTCCCTCCACAAGTCCCAGTTGAGCATGACTGTCAGTCCATATCGGAAGAAAGTGAGAGTGACTTTGAATACTATCCTTCTTACGAACTGAGTCAATTGTTTGGGGCAATCCCTAGTCAATACTGGAGATGAAGCTGGGCCTTCTGGACTGTCCAAGCCCCCAGCTTAGTCCCTGGAGCCGATGCTCCCAGAAAGTGAAGTGCAAAGCATCAGATCAGATGAAATGGAATCATTGTGCATGGTTGAACTGTTTGAGCTTTCAGGGAGGAAAATGATGGATTAGGTCAGACTGGTGATACACCAGAACAAGAAGAGTATTTTGAGTGCCCTGACAGTCCACTGCCAGTGTCCAAAAGCTCTCCATGCGAGCCAAATGTTGTGGACTCAGAAACTGTAACTCCTGGAGCTGAAAGTGCCCCAAGTACTAGCCTCTCTACCCCATGGAGACTCTCCTGACAAGTGAGGACAATGCTGAAAATGAGGCTCAGAGTGCAGAGACTGTAACAGTTCCCCTAGAAAGACTGGTCGAGCTGTAAAGCCTGTGGTGCACCTCAGTTATGATTCACTTGGGAGGCCTGTGGACTTGCCTCTCAATGTTGTCCATAAAGGAGTGTATGTGTCCCGAGCTCATTGCCCAAACTGAGCGTCAGTGCTAACTCAAGTTACTTGTGTTGCCCTCTAAGTATGGTGCCCTTGCCCGTCCAGCCCCAAGGTAACTGATAGGGAAGGGCCCCCTCTCTTCAGGTTTCATGTACAAGAGGTAATAACTTGAGTTATGGTACAATGTGTGTGTAATACTGTGTAAAGAGTGACGTACTGCAATGTTTCAGAAATGTGTTCTTGGTAAAATGATATATTGACTGATGATTACATGTGTGAGCCTAATGCAAATGTATATGGTTGCAGTTAAAGCTTATGGGGGTACTTGCTTGACGCGGACGTCAAGCTTTCCCAGGCCAGGAAGGGTGTAACCCCCCTGCAAATGGGGGTTCCCAAAAGACTTCCAGGAGCTTGCTTGAATGCTCCAAGCCTGAATGGTGTTTGGCGTATAAGCCATTTATCAGTGAGTGTTTTTAGAACCTCTGGTACTGTCTCTTTAAGAGCTGTCTGCTTGCAGACATAATTAGTTTATATGGGGGACTGTGTGCTTCTCTGTTTGAGTACCACTCAAGCTGCTGCCAATTCACTCCATTTTTGCAGTCACTAGGAGTGCAAAGGGAACCTATCTGAAAGATGTAACTGTTTGCCAGAAACTATTTAGAGTGATAATGAAATTACAGTTTGTCTAACCTGCTTTCTTTTGCAGTCAGAACAGTGTCTGCCTAGTTCCCCATTCTGGTTTTGAACTGCTGAACTGGACCAATCAGTGTGGGGTAAGCTAGCTCTAAAATGGTGCCTTGGACGAATCAGAACTTGGACTCATAATCTGAGCCTGCCACAAGAGGATTGTATGGGCAGTGACTCTGGGAGATGTAGTTTAGACTTCAGTGCCTTTTTGGACCAACAGCAGCAGTCTATTGTGAGTGACAGCCAATCCAGTCAAGAACTGGGAGGAACTCAAAGGAAGTGCCGGTTTTGTCGGTTGGAGTTTCAGTTGAGCTTTGGCAGTGAAGAAGGAAGGAGCCCTGTGCTTTTCAGTCTGCAGTTTTAGTCAAAAACGTGTAAGGCCCAGAGTTCCGTCTGCAGCTTGTGTAACTGCTTGTTAGGACTGAATCTGTCCTGTAGAAAAGAATCAAAGGATCTCTGAAGAGTAGAAACCAGGCTCACCCTGTAGAAGACTGGAGAAATTATTGAATTGCACTCGGTCTGTCAGGAACTGAATCTGCTGTGTGTTCTCCCGGGTATTGTGCAGTAATTGCGATCGGGATAGAGAAGCAGCCTGCCTGGTATAGTACTCTTTTTTTTTTTTTACCATATAAATGTGTGAAGAGTCTCTTGGAGCTCAAGAGTAGCCCTGCTGATATTGAAGGACCCTATCTTATTTGGAGGTCGTGAGTACTAATTCAGGGTCGCTCCCTGTTGAATTGCCACATTAAATCCAAATGGAATTACTGTACTGCTGACTGTTTAATTTTCCTTTCTCTGTGTGAAAGGGCCCTCACCAGCTGCCACGGTTTGGACTAGCCACTAGGGCTTGGGTACCCAGGGACAGTAACTGCTAGGGATAGGCCTGTGCACAGAGCCATAGGTAGATTATTAGAGTGATAAGCTAATTAACCTGATTTCCCCTGTCCTTGTTATATCCCCTAAATAAATCAGAGCTGCTTGTTTCAGCAAAGTTATACTGCCTGAGGTATTTGTCTATGTTAAAGTACTGTACTGTGATTGTTGCACTGTATCTCATTTCACAGGAGGTCCCAGTGCGGAACCAGTCCTGGGGTAAGTGTATACTGTGAAGGTAATTCTGATATATTGTGTGGGCCACTAGTGGGAAGAAAGGGGGGTTGCAGTGTCCCAGAGGGCTGTGACCAAGTTAGTTTAACTATTGCAAACCCTGACCTCTGGGTGGAGGCACCCGCCATTGGATCCAGGCCCCTCAACCTGTTAGTGGCAAATCAGGCAGGGGTAGTAGCCCATGGGATAGCGCCATCTAGGGGTTACATCTGTAAATGTTGTCTGCTGGTTACACAATCTTTCCCTTTTCTGTAACTCATCTGACGTGGAACCCGTGTAAAGAGCTTTAGCTCAAAGGTATTCTCCGAGATCATAATACATAAATAAATAAATAAAATAAAACTCGAGGGAAATGAACTACAGGGCCCCAAACAACACTGATTCACAAAAGGAAGTCTTGGGAGACAAATCCACTGAGAGGAGTGACAGAAGAAATTGGGGAGGCAGAAATTGCCCCCCCCCAGCTGAAGTAGAGAGTAGGAAGAACCTGAGGGGAGAAGAAACCCCCGGGGGGGGAGATTAATAAAGGAAGCAGGGTGACAGAAACAATGGGGGATGGGAACAAGAGCATTAAAAAGGAAGAAGGGAAGGAGGGAGGGCAAAAAAGGAAAAGAGAGGGTAACAAGTAGAGTGCTAACAAAATCTGGAAGGCCATGTGTGCAAATGCTAGCAGTCTAGGAAGTAAGATTCCAAGCCTAAAGGTGATCATGGTAGAGGCTGACCTGGACTTTTGTGGCCATTACCAAGTCATGATGCGCTGAAAATCACGACTGGGACATGGCCATACCACAGTACACTCTGTTCAGGAAACAGAGGGTAGGAAGGAAAGGAGGAGGGTGTGGTGCTTTATGTGGGAGAATACAAAAAAGTGACTGAGATACAGAGTAAGGGGGTGGGGCAGAGCTACTGTGGGTCTCTCTAGAGATGGGGAACTGAGCCACTATTCATACTAGCATGATCTATAGGCCTCTGGCACGGGGGGAAGGAGTTAGATAAAGTACTGATGGAGGCCACTGCCAAAAGGGGAGAAAAGGGGGAGGTGCTGCTGGTGGGGGACTCTGGATGTAAACTGGAGCCTCCCAGCTGCGGCTTCAGCTAGAAGCAGGGACATCCTGGACTCACTGCGGGGGGGGGTGTCCTCAGAGAACAAGTCACTGAACCCACTCGTGATGGGAATACTGGAGCTGGTACTCACTAACAGGGACAGTGTCGGAGACATCAAGCTGGGAGGCCACCTGGGGACCAGTCATCACTGCACAGTGTGATTCAATACGAGAACAGCTGCGGGATCAAACCACACGAGGGCGAGGGTCCTGGACTCCAGCAAGGCAGATTTTATAAAGACAGGTGACAGCCTCAGGGATGACACAGCGGGGGGAAGAGGAGGGTGGAGGAACAGTGGGCAAAGTGAAAAGGGGGCACAGTTTAGGCGACAAACCTCTGTGTCAAGCTTGTGAACAAAAGCAAGAGGAAAAACAGACCACTATGGTTCTCAAAAGAGGTGTCGGAAAAGGTAAAGGATAAAAGAGTAGCATTCAGAAGATATAAGGAGGAGGATAGGGAGGTTTGTCAGGAGAAACAGAGGGAAGCAGGGAAAGCAGTAGGGAGCACGAAAGGCACAAACTGAAGACAGAATAGCCTGGGTGGTAACAAAAGGGAACACGAGTAGTATAAGTTCATATATCTCGTCAAATGTTAAATTTCAGCCAATCAGCGCGTGCCACGTCATTTGACAGGTGGGCGTGGCCTAAATGGACCAATCAGAATCGCCTTGTTAAACTGAGTCCTCCTAAAATCGCTAGCCCGCCACTGCGCGTAAGTAGATGCAACCTCAAACCCGTGCCGCCCTTGCGGGGAAATGACACGATTCGAACCCATGTCCAGCCCCTTTGGCGGAAAAGAAATGACAGTTCAACCCCAGTGCCCCGCTTCTATGCAGGAAATGACCTAACAGCACCATTTTAAAGCGCCTTCACGCCTCCTTCTCGTGACACCTCGAGCCCCTGCCAGACCATCCTGTCTCGAACCCGAGTCCCACCATGCTAGGCTGAACTCCTGCATCCCCACCTGTCTCCTGCACTCCCACCATCCTGAATCGAACCCTGTCACCATACCCCTCATTCTCGTACACTCCTCGAGCCCCTGCCAGACCATCCTGTCTCGACCCAGAGTCCCACCATGCTAGGTTGAACTCCTGCATCCCCACCTGTCTCCTGCACTCCCACCATCCTGGCTCGAACCCCTGTCACCCACCCCTCATTCTCGTACACTCCTCGAGCCCCTGCCAGACCATCCTGTCTCGAACCCGAGTCCCACCATGCTAGGTTGAACTCCTGCATCCCCACCTGTCTCCTGCACTCCCACCATCCTGGCTCGAAACCCCTGTCACCCACCCTCATTCTCGTCACTCCTCGAGCCCTGCCAGACCATCCTGTCTCGAACCCGAGTCCCACCATGCTAGGTTGAACTCCTGCGTCCCCTCCTGTCTCCTGCACTCCCACCATCCTGGCTTGAACCCCTGCCCCCACCCCTCATTCTCGTACACTCCTCGAGCCCCTGCCAGACCATCCTGTCTCGAACCCGAGTCCCGCCATGCTAGGTTGAACTCCTGTCCCTCCTTTCTCCTGCACCCCACCATCCGGGCTCGAACCCCTGTCCCTCTTCATCACCGTGCTCCTTCCACCCAAAAATCAGTTAGTGTTTATGTAGTGGTGTGTGACCCCTGTAGGCCTATTGTATAACTGCAGGGGGCATGTGTGTTTTTGATTAGGATATTTTCAGAAGAAGTATCTAGGAGGGAACCTGATCGTGCAGAGATGTCACAGATCTGTGTGGAGACCCCACCCCGAGGGGAATTCATCTGCCTGTGTGAGTACCCTTTTTCTGTTTTTGTAACAGTATACAAAATTATTTAACATGCATCTGTAGGACTGTGTCAGACTTGCATCAAAAGGATAGCTTTATGTATATGCATGTAACATTTATAAGCTAAAACGGGGGACCTCTTGTGTAAATAAGATGGTTCAGCAGTTTTCTCTGGATAGCATTGCAACAATCGCTAAAAACTAATTATACTTTTGTCATGAATTAGAAAGAATAAAACTAAGAAAAAAGGAATACACATACCTATAGTTCACCCCCCTCAGCTCTGTGTAGTATCAAGGAGAAGGCTGAAATGAAATGTGTGTGATATTTATAATGTTTTGAAAAAATTATATCTTACAAAGAAAAGACAGAATGTAAAATGATAATGTTTCTCTTTCAAAAATAATTTTAAAGCACACAGTCTTAAAAACGTATATACAGCTTTGCTTAGAGTCGTTGCAAAAAAAATACACACTTTGTGTGCGTGTGTGTGTGTGTGTGTGTGTGTGTGTGTGTGTGTGTGTGTGTCCGTCCCTCATTAGGCACATAGGAAAAAGCAATGCTTTTTGTGGATGTTTAAAATATAGATGGACCTTTTGGAGCTCACGGGCCTGTTGGCTGTGTGGTAGGGTCTTTGTCTGCTAAGACGTGACAAAACATCTGTTGTTCATTTACACAGCCATGGCTACAAAGGCCTATTGATTCTCTTTGGAAACGTGTGTCTCAAAATTTTGGGATTACAGGGTCTGTAAAAAGTAGCTTTATGCTTTTGTTGCAAAATGCCTATAGTTACATTATCAAAAAATTAAAAAGTCATGTAGTACTAAATAGAAAAATAAATGATATGTCTATAGTTACATTATCAAAAAATTAAAAAGCCATGTAGTACTAAATAGAAAAATAAATGATATGTTACAAAGATTTATATTCTGATTAGTGGTAGGCAAGCAGTTTTACCGAATTACTAATTTAAAGGATGCAGCTGTTTAAAAAGACAAAATTTCTGTTTTTACTTTTCAAAGCATAACTTAGGCTTGCACTCCACAGCCTCTCTGTGTTTTAAGATTGATAAAAAATCATCTGTTTTTAATTAGACTGTGACCAGCCTATTAGCAGAAAGGCATTTCTTAATGCCTTCCAGCTGTCACAGGAAGTGAGAAACAAAAGCCTACATTGACTAGCATAGGGTCTTATATAGCCCCTTGGAGAATGGGGAGAGGGGTGTTGGTCTGATGGACAGTGCCAGATGTTTTTCACTACTTGACACATACTTGCGGTGGGTGAGGGAGGGGGTCTGAGTCATTTTTATATAAGCATTTGAAGATACTGAAGCTCAAGTAGCAGTTGTGTTAGTATCGCTCTGTCCTTTTGTCTTGAGCTGAAAAATTAAAAATATTCAACAATTAGCCATGGAACCGTGGACTCCTGATGAAGAGCTTATCCAAACATTTAATCGTTTGCTTAATCCCCAGATTAATGCTACAGAAGGTATGTATTTTAACTAGAAAATAGTAGATGCTGCATGTTTTAGAGTTTAAATGTTGTCTTATAAAAGTTTTAAAAATACCGAAGTAGTGACAGGGGGCTTATTTTCTGTTTTTAAATAGAACCGCAGAGAAATCCTGGAGGGGTGAGGCTGGCTAATCCCCAGATTACTGCTACAGAAGGTATTTATTTTTATCTAGAAATAGTAGATGCTGCAGGTTTTAGAGTTTAAATGTTGTCTTATAAAAGTTTTAAAAATACCGAAGTAGTGACAGGGGGCTTATTTTCTGTTTTAAATAGAACATGAGAGAAATCCTGGAGGGGTGAGGCTGGCTAACCCCAGATTACTGCTACAGAAGGTATTTATTTTTATCTAGAAATAGTAGATGCTGCAGTTTTAGAGTTTAAATGTTGTCTTATAAAAGTTTTAAAATACTGAAGTAGTGACAGGGGTTTATTTTCTGTTTTTTAAACAGCCTCACAGACAAACCCTACAGGTGTGAGAGGAAAAGAGATCATTACATGAACGTGATGTTTTCAAAGGCATGGCAGAATTTCAACTGGGGTCAGTGACCAGAATACATATAGCATAACTGAACAAGATATACAACCACCTACGAGCAATGTTTTAAGAGTCTCTGCAGCTGTAAATGAACCAAATGTGCCAATAAACATTGTACACCCATTTAGGAGCAGCGACTCAAGATTTTCTGACCAAAGGTTTCAAGAAGTGACATTGACTTGATCAATATTGGGAAAGCCTATATTTTTAAAACAATTGATTGTTTGTTTAATGCCTTGGTAATTGAGGGCAGATTATCTAGTGAGGATTACGATCATCAGCTGCTTAAATCTGAGCTTTTTAAAAGTTCAGCTACTGTACTGAACAGTGTGCTTGGTTTAATCAATATTTCCAAATGTTCAATCAGAGAACTGAAGACTGCGTTTAGTGCAGCCGTCATGTATGAAAAGTACAGGGGCTTGGAGGAAAAAGCTGCCAAAAACAAAGAACAAAATACAAAGTGAAAGCACAGAAGCTCTCATAAACTGAGTACAAGGGGTTGCATCACTAGCAAAATGAAAAAATAACAAATGGGGTCAAAAAAGGAAAATCTGGGTAAAAAATAAAACAATACGAGAAAAGTTGATCAGAAAAGTAAAACATGCTAGGAAAATAGTGCAGCATAGGTTGTTACAAAATGTTACAAATGGTCTGCAGTCTGAATTAGAAAACCATGATGATCAGGCTAACAGGGCACCCCCTACAGTGTATTTAGAAGCTGTACAGGAATATGAACGCAGTTTAAAAAAATTTAATGCTACAGAATTTCATCAAAGATATAAGTTTATAAATCTAGATAAAATAAAATCTTTTACAGAGGCTATTGCAGCAATGCACCAGGCTATAGAAAGTTTGTTAGACAGTGTGAAGAGAAAAACACAATATGGGGTTTTATACAGGTAAGATTAAATGCTGCTTCTTTGAATCACCCTTGTTCTCAAGAAAGACAAGTCCAAATGAACTGAATGCTGCAACCTTCTTAGATCAGATAGCTGATATGCTACAGAGCAATACTGAAGTAATTACTGATTCCTCTATACATCTTGTGATGCGACCATCAAGAAACCACCAGAAGGTGAGGTGGGGGGAACGGACACTGAAATCCATCGTGTATAGCAGGATTTTACAAAAAAGAGCGATACCTGATTGATTTAAATAACAGAGACAATAGTTTGTGTTTTGGGGCTCCATTCTCGCACTCTTAAATCCACATATGAGTGACAGTCAGTTGTTGAACAAGGCTAAAATATTGTATGCTGAGCTAGGTTTGTCAGACCAAAGCCCTGTCACTTTTAGTGATGTGTCACAGTTTGAGCAACTTTTTAGGAGTCAAAATTAAGATTTTATATCATAATGAAGGAAACTGGCAAACATTTTCAACAGCTCCAGAAAGATTTCCTAAACACTGTTTGTATTATTACATGAAAAACATTATTATGGCATCACTGATGTAAAAAAATTCATAGGCGCCGCGGTACCTCTGTGAATATTGTGATGTAGCCTACAGCCATAAGGGAATCATATCTGTGCACAACAGTGCAAAGTTTATTTAAACCCATGTTGTCTCGAAAAGAAATTGGCACAGTATCTTGTCACAAATGTAAGAAGATCTGTAGGTCTTCAGCGTGCCTAGAAAGACATTTAGCTAGAGCTGATGGTGATACAGGGTCTTGTAAATCCATGAAACTGTGTGAACAATGTTTTGTTTTTACAAGGGATCTCATACATGTAAATTGATTCAGTGTAGCAGATGTGGTTCTTTCATGACAGGCGACAAGCATCTGTGTTACATGTCACCACTCACAGTTGTAAAAAGCACTGAGAAATATATAGTGTTTGATTTTGAAGCCACACAAGAAAGCGGGGTGCACATACCAAATTTGTGTATGCTAAGCAGTTAGATGGGAAGAGGTCCTGGGAATTGAAGGTGAAGATTGCATAAAAGATTTTGTAGGACATTTATTGATGCCCCATTTAGACACTACACATTTATAGCACACAATGCCAAAAGGCTATGACAGTTACTTTATCATTAGCCAGCTAGTCAAGAAAGAATTGATATTAAATTGCTCACACAAGGAGGAAAAGTACTCTGTGTCACAGTGACATCCCTACACATCAAGATTTATTGACAGCGATTGTTTTCTTCCTTTATACTAGCTAAAAAATCCTGCAGCCCTTGGATTTGAGAATGAGATTGCTAAAGGCTACTTCCCCATTTTTTAACACCAAGGCTAATGAAAATTATGTAGGACCCCTGCCCGATGCTCAGTTTTATGGTCCTGAATATATGTTGCCTGCAGAAAAGCAAAGTTTTTGCAATGGTACCTAGCTAACAGACATAGAAATTTAATCTGAAAAGAGAGCTTAGCTACTATTGTCAGTTAGATGTTGAAATTCTTGAAAAGCCTGTGTCAGATTTAGAAATGAAGTACTGGAGATGACTAGGAAAAGTATTTTAAAACAGTCAGGCGATGATACCGTGGGTATGAAACAGTATCCTTAGACCCTTCCAGTGCGTCACCATAGCCTCAGTTTCTATGGCGATGTACAGGTTTCTGTTTTGAAAGAATGCACTGTTGCTGTTCTCCCCAGACAACTACCACAGACAATTGAAGAGTACTCCACACCTGCTATTCAGTGGCTTATGTACATATCTGAGAAAGAAAACATTTCTATTCAGCATAGCTAAGGGGTGGTGAATTTAAGGTGGGTCCGTACTTTTTGGATGGCTATTCAGTCATAAATGGAATACCCACAGCATTTGAATTTAATGGTTGTTTTTTTCATGGCTGCAACATCTGTTACTGTGAGAAAGATAGAAACCACATGACAGGGACTAGTTTTGGACAGTTATTCAATAGGACCATGCACAAATTTCATTTTCTAAAAAGACAGGGTTTTGCAGTTAAGAGTATTGTGGGAACATGAATGGAAAGCAATGCAGACCACGGATCAGGGCTTGAATAATTTTTTGAGGGACAGGCAGCTACCACAGCCACTCGAACCTAGGCAGTCACTGTTTGGGGAGAACAAATGCCATTTGTCTGTACTATAAGACACAGCCTGATGAGAAAATACACTATTATGATTTTACCAGCCTCTACCCTTTTGTTAACAAAACAAACAGTATCCGATTCGGTCATCCTGACATCATTTATGACCATTTTGATGACCTCACTCAGTACTTTGGTTTAGCAAAAGTAAAGTCTTACCCCTAGAGGTCTTTTCTTTCCAGTGTTGCCATCCAGGATTGGTAAAAGCTCGTGTTTACATTATATGGTGCATGCGCTGAAAATAGACTTCAAACAACATCATGCACACATGATGAAGAGCAGAGTCACTTACTGGTACCTACTGTACCGTAGAACTAAACCTGGCACTGGAAAAAGGCTACAAAATCATTAACATTTATGAAGTTTGGCATTTAGAGAGTCATGCACAGCTTTTGCAGATTACATCAAGCTGCATCTAAAAAGGCAAGCAAGAGGCATCTGGTTTCCCTTCATGGGTCAAAACTGAAGAGGATAAAGTCAGGTACATACAACAGTATTTTGAAAGGAAAATGTCCATTTGAACCCTGCAGCCATAACTGTTAACCCTGCAAGAAGACAGATATCTAAACTGTTTTTAAATTCTCTTTGGGGTAAATTTGGGCAGAGAGCTAATTTACCGACAACGAGCATAGCAACAGACCCACAGAAATTATTTCAATATGTCTTCGTCCCCTATTTCGATATCTCATCGTGCTTTTTCATCGATGATGAAACAGCTTGTTTAAGCTGGAACTTTAACAGCAATTCATTATACAAAGGTTGCCAACAGCTGTAGAACCAGACAATATTTTCAGGCTTGTGTGATAAAGTGGCATCAGCATGTTCCAACAACTGTTTTATAAAGAAGCTCTTCCCACTATTAGAGGGGCCAGCCAACAGACAAGTAAAGGGATGCTGCAACCTGATATCCATTTTTCACAGTCAGTATCCGTAAGGAAGTGTTTTAAAATTGTCTTGTAAAACTCGCTTGTCATAAACTCTCTCTGTGTCTTGGACAGCGTTTTGTTTCAAGGACCACTGCTTTTTATTCCTAACAATGCTGGGTTGACTCACGGTAATTTCTTTAGAGATCTATGACCCGTATAGTCAAAGACCAGGTCCTTCAGACTTTCAAAATTAATGTGTTTACTGCTGGCTACATTAAGGGTAAACCCTTTCACTTTAAGAACAACCTCACCACTGGACAGCCTGTAACACGTACGTTTGGGCCTGCAGAAACGAACTCTGTAATGTGTTCATCAGCAGGAACTTCACTGGTCAGCTCCCTAAATAATCACCCAGAGGGGTGCCCAGTCACCGGTCTGGACACAAAAATGACAGAGTCTGTGTCGTGGTAAAGGCACCTGTCCTGTAACCTATCTAGCAGGTTGTAGAGTTCGACTCTGGCATATGCCGTTGTAAACTAGCTATAAATATGTTGATATTATTGGAATTTGTGTAATGATGCTGGTATATTTCCAGCTTAAACAAGCTGTTTCATCATCGATGAAAAGCACGATGAGATATCGAAATAGGGGCGAAGACATATTGAAATAATTTCTGTGGGTCTGTTACTATGCTGGTTAGTCGGTAAATTAGCTCTCTGCCCAAATTTACCCCAAAGAGAATTTAAAACAGTTTAGATATCTGTCTTCTTGCAGGGTTAACAGTTATGGCTGCAGGGTTCAAATGGACATTTTCCTTTCAAAATACTGTTGTATGTACCTGACTTTATCCTCTTCAGTTTTGACCCATGAAGGGAAACCAGATGCCTCTTGCTTGCCTTTTAGATGCAGCTTGATGTAATCTGCAAAAGCTCTGTGCATGACTCTTTAAAATGCCAAACTTCATAAATGTTAATGATTTTGTAGCCTTTTCCAGTGCCAGGTTTAGTTCTACGGTACAGTAGGTACCAGTAAGTGACCGTTGCTCTTCATCATGTGTGCATGATGTTGTTTGAAGTCTATTTTCAGCGCATGCACGACATAATGTAAACACGAGCTTTTTACCAATCCTGGATGGCAACACTGGAAAGAAAAGACCTCTAGGGGGTAAGACTTTTACTTTTGCTAAACCAAAGTACTGAGTGAGGTCATCAAAATGGTCATAAATGATGTCAGGATGACCGACCGGATACTGTTTGGTTTTGTTAACAAAAGGGTAGAGGCTGGTAAAATCATAATAGTGTATTTTCTCATCAGGCTGTGTCTTATAGTACAGACAAATGGCATTTGTTCTCCCCCCAAACAGTGACTGCCTAGGTTCGAGTGGCTGTGGTAGCTGCCTGTCCCTCAAAAAATTATTCAAGCCCTGATCCGTGGTCTGCATTGCTTTCCATTCATGTTCCCACAATACTCTAACTGCAAAACCCTGTCTTTTTAGAAAATGAAATTTGTGCATGGTCCTATTGAATAACTGTCCAAAACTAGTCCCTGTCATGTGGTTTCTATCTTTCTCACAGTAACAGATGTTGCAGCCATGAAAAAAACAACCATTAAATTCAAATGCTGTGGGTATTCCATTTATGACTGAATAGCCATCCAAAAAGTACGGACCCACCTTAAATTCACCACCCCTTAGCGCATGCTGAATAGAAATGTTTTCTTTCTCAGATATGTACATAAGCCACTGAATAGCAGGTGTGGAGTACCTCTTCAATTGTCTGTGGTAGTTGTCTGGGGGGAGAACAGCAACAGTGCATTCTTTCAAAAACAGAAACCTGTACATCGCCATAGAAACTGAGGCTATGGTGACGTACTGGAAGGGGTCTAAGGATACTGTTTCATACTCCACGGTATCATCGTCTGACTGTTTTAAAATACTTTTCCTAGTCATCTCCAGTACTTCATTTCTAAATCTGACACAGGCTTTTCAAGAATTTCAACATCTAACTGACAATAGTAGAAGCTCTCTTTTCAGATTAAATTCTCTATGTCTGTTAGCTAGGTACCATTGCAAAAACTCTTGCTTTTCTGCAGGCAACATATATTCAGGACCATAAAACTGAGCATCGGGCAGGTCCTACATAATTTTCATTAGCCTTTGTGTTAAAAAAATGGGGAAGTAGCCTTTAGCAATCTCAACTCAAATCCAAGGGCTGCAGGGATTTTGCTAGTTTAAAGGAAGAACAACAATGGCTGTCAATAAATCTGATGTGTAGGGATGTCACTGTGACACAGAGTACTTTTCCTCCTTGTGTGAGCAATTTAATATCAATTCTTTCCTTGACTAGCTGGCTAATGATAAAGTAACTGTCATAGCCTTTGGCATTGTGTACTATAAATGTGTAGTGTCTAAATGGGGCATCGATAAAATGTCCTACAAAATCTTTTATGCAATCTTCACCTTCGAATTCCCAGGACCTCTTCCCATCTAACTGCTTAGCATACACAAATTTGGTATGTGCACCCCGTTTCTTGTGTGGCTTCAAAATCAAACACTATATATTTCTCAGTGCTTTTACAACTGTGAGTGGTGACATGTAACACAGATGCTTGTCGGCTGTCATGAAAGAACCACATCTGCTACACTGAATCAATTTACATGTATGAGATCCTTGTAAAAAACAAAACATTGTTCACACAGTTTCATGGATTTACAAGACCCTGTATCACCATCAGCTCTAGCTAAATGTCTTTCTAGGCACGCTGAAGACCTAGATCTTCTTACATTTGTGACAAGATACTGTGCCAATTTCTTTTTCGAGACAACATGGGTCGAAACAAACTTTGCACTGTTGTGCACAGATATGATTCCCCTTATGGCTGTAGGCTACATCACAATATTCACAGAGGTACCGTGCGCCTATGAATTTTTTTACATCAGTGATGCCATAATAATGTTTTTCATGTAATAATACAAACAGTGTTTTAGGAAATCTTTCTGGACCTGTTGAAAATGTTTGCCAGTTTCCTTCATTATGATATAAAATCTTAATTTTGACTCCTAAAAAGCGTTCAAACTGTGACACATCACTAAAAGTGACAGGGCTTTGGTCTGACAAACCTAGCTCAGCATACAATATTTTAGCCTTGTTCAACAACTGACTGTCACTCATATGTGGATTTAAGAGTGCTGAATGGAGCCCCCAAAACACAAACTATTGTCTCTGTTATTTAAATCAATCAGGTATCGTCTCTTTTTGTAAAAATCCTGCTATACACGATGGATTTCAGTGTCCATCTCCCCCACCCCGACCCTGGTGGTTTCTGATGGTCGTTATCACAAGATGTATAGAGGAATCAGTAATTACTTCAGTATTGCTCTGTAGCATATCAGCTATCTGATCTAAGAAGGTTGCAGCATTTAGTTCATTTGGACTTGTCTTTCTTGAGAACAAGGGGTGATTCAAAGAAGCAGCATTTAATCTTACCTGTATAAAATCCCCATATTGTGTTTTTCTCTTTCACACTGTCTAACAAACTTTCTATAGCCTGGTGCATTGCTGCAATAGCCTCTGTAAAGATTTTATTTTATCTAGATTTATAAACTTATATCTTTGATGAAATTCTGTAGCATTAAATTTTTTAAACTGCGTTCATATTCCTGTACAGCTTCTAAATACACTGTAGGGGCGCCTGTTAGCCTGATCATCATGGTTTTCTAATTCAGACTGCAGACCATTTGTAACATTTGTAACAACCTATGCTGCACTATTTTCCTAGCATGTTTTACTTTTCTGATCAACTTTTCTCGTATTGTTTTATTTTTACCCAGATTTTTCTTTTTGACCCCATTTGTTATTTTTTTCATTTTGCTAGTGATGCAACCCTTGTACTCAGTTTATGAGAGCTTCTGTGCTTTCACTTTGTATTTTGTTCTTTGTTTTTGGCAGCTTTTCCTCCAAGCCCTGTACTTTTCATACATGACGCTGCACTAACGCATGTCTTCAGTTCTCTGATCGAACATTTGGAAATATTGATTAAACCAAGCACACTGTTCAGTACAGTAGCTGAACTTTTAAAAAGCTCAGATTTAAGCAGCTGATGATCGTAATCCTCACTAGATAATCTGCCCTCAATTACCAAGGCATTAAACAAACAATCAATTGTTTTAAAAATATAGGCTTTCCCAATATTGATCAAGTCAATGTCACTTTCTTGAAACCTTTGGTCAGAAAATCTTGAGCCGCTGCTCCTAAATGGGTGTACAATGTTTATTGGCACATTTGGTTCATTACAGCTGCAGAGACTCTTAAAACATTGCTCGTAGGTGGTTGTATATCTTGTTCAGTTATGCTATATGTATTCTGGTCACTGACCCCAGTTGAAATTCTGCCATGCCTTTGAAAACATCACGTTCATGTAATGATCTCTTTTCCCTCTCACACCTGTAGGGTTTGTCTGTGAGGCTGTTTAAAAACAGAAAATAAACCCTCTGTCACTACTTCAGTATTTTAAAACTTTTATAAGACAACATTTAAACTCTAAAACTGCAGCATCTACTATTTCTAGATAAAAATAAATACCTTCTGTAGCAGTAATCTGGGGGTTAGCCAGCCTCACCCCTCCAGGATTTCTCTGCGGTTCTATTTAAAAACAGAAAATAAGCCCCCTGTCACTACTTCGGTATTTTTAAAACTTTTATAAGACAACATTTAAACTCTAAAACCTGCAGCATCTACTATTTCTAGATAAAAATAAATACCTTCTGTAGCAGTAATCTGGGGATTAGCCAGCCTCACCCCTCCAGGATTTCTCTGCGGTTCTATTTAAAAACAGAAAATAAGCCCCCTGTCACTACTTGGTATTTTTAAAACTTTTATAAGACAACATTTAAACTCTAAAACATGCAGCATCTACTATTTTCTAGTTAAAAATACATACCTTCTGTAGCATTAATTCAGATTAGCCAAACGATTAAATGTTTGGATAAGCTCTTCATCAGGAGTCCACGGTTCCATGGCTAATTGTTGAATATTTTTAATTTTTCAGCTCAAGACAAAAGGACAGAGCGATACTAACACAACTGCTACTTGAGCTTCAGTATCTTCAAATGCTTATATAAAAAATGACTCAGACCCCCCTCCCTCACCCACCGCAAGTATGTGTCAAGTAGTGAAAAAACATCTGGCACTGTCCATCAGACCAACACCCCCTCTCCCCATTCTCCAAGGGTGGGCTATATAAGACCCTATGCTAGTCAATGTAGGCTTTTGTTTCTCACTTCCTATGACAGCTGGAAGGCATTAAGAAATGCCTTTCTGCTAATAGGCTGGTCACAGTCTAATTAAAAACAGATGATTTTTATCAATCTTAAAACACAGAGAGGCTGTGGAGTGCAAGCCTAAGTTATGCTTTGAAAAGTAAAAACAGAAATTTTGTCTTTTTAAACAGCTGCATCCTTTAAATTAGTAATTCGGTAAAACTGCTTGCCTACCACTAATCAGAATATAAATCTTTGTAACATATCATTTATTTTTCTATTTAGTACTACATGGCTTTTTAATTTTTTGATAATGTAACTATAGACATATCATTTATTTTTCTATTTAGTACTACATGACTTTTTAATTTTTTGATAATGTAACTATAGGCATTTTGCAACAAAAGCATAAAGCTACTTTTTTTACAGACCCCTGTAATCCCAAAAATTTTGAGACACACGTTTCCAAAGAGAATCAATAGGCCTTTGTAGCCATGGCTGTGTAAATGAACAACAGATGTTTTGTCACGTCTTAGCAGACAAAGACCCCTACCACACAGCCAACAGGCCCGTGAGCTCAAAGGTCCATCTATATTTTAAACATCCACAAAAGCATTGCTTTTCCTCACGTGCCTAATGAGGACGGACACACATACACACACACACACACACACACACACACACACACACACACTCATAGAGTGTATTTTTTGTAACGACTCTAAGCAAAGCTGTATATCGCTTTTAAGACTGTGTGCTTTAAAATTATTTTTGAAAGAGAAACATTATCATTTTACATTCTGTCTTTTCTTTGTAAGATATCATTTTTTCAAAACATTATAAATATCACACACATTTCATTTCAGCCTTCTCCTTGATACTACACAGAGCTGAGGGGTGAACTATAGGTATGTATTCTTTTTCTTATATAGTTTTATTCTTTCTAATTCATGACAAAAGTATAATTAGTTTTTAGCGATTGTTGCAATGCTATCCAGAGAAAACTGCTGAACCATCTTATTTACACAGAGGTCCCCGTTTTAGCTTATAAATGTTACATGCGTATACATAAAGCTATCCTTTGATGCAAGTCTGACACAGTCCTACAGATGCATGTTAAATAATTTTGTATACTGTTACAAAAACAGAAAAAAGGGGTACTCACACAGGCAGATGAATTCCCCTCGGGGGTGGGGGTCTCCACACAGATCTGTGACATCTCTGCACGATCAGGTTCCCTCCTAGATACTTCTTTCTGAAAATATCCTAATCAAAAAACACACACATGCCCCCTGCAGTTATACAATAGGCCTACAGGGGTCACACACCACTACATAAACACTAACTGATTTTTGGGGTGGAAGGAGCACGGTGATGAAGAGGGGACAGGGGTTCGAGCCAGGATGGTGGGGGTGCAGGAGAAAGGAGGGGACGCAGGAGTTCAACCTAGCATGGCGGGACTCGGGTTCGAGACAGGATGGTCTGGCAGGGGCTCAAGGAGTGTACGAGAATGAGGGGTGGGGGCAGGGGTTCAAGCCAGGATGGTGGGAGTGCAGGAGACAGGAGGGGACGCAGGAGTTCAACCTAGCATGGTGGGACTCGGGTTCGAGACAGGATGGTCTGGCAGGGGCTCGAGGAGTGTACGAGAATGAGGGGTGGGTGACAGAGGGTCTGAGCCAGGATGGTGGGAGTGCAGGAGACAGGTGGGGATGCAGGAGTTCAACCTAGCATGGTGGGACTGGGTTCGAGACAGGATGGTCTGGCAGGGCTCGAGGAGTGTCATAGAATGAGGGTGGGTGACAGGGTTCGAGCCAGGATGGTGGGAGTGCAGGAGACAGGTGGGGATGCAGGAGTTCAACCTAGCATGGTGGGACTCGGGTCGAGACAGGATGGTCTGGCAGGGGCTCGAGGAGTGTACGAGAATGAGGGGTGGGTGACAGGGGTTCGAGCCAGGATGGTGGGAGTGCAGGAGACAGGTGGGGATGCAGGAGTTCAACCTAGCATGGTGGGACTCGGGGTCGAGACAGGATGGTCTGGCAGGGGCTCGAGGAGTGTCGAGAAGGAGGGCGTAAAGCGGCACAAAATGGTGCTGTTGGGTCATTTTTCCTGCATGAGCGGGGCACTGGGGTTGAGCATGTCATTTTTCCGCCAAAAGGGCTGGACAGGGTTCGAATGCGTCATTTCCCGCGCAAGGGGCGGCACGGGTTTGAGGTTGCATCACTTCCGCCAGAAGTGGGCGGGGCTAGCACATTTTAGGGAGGGACTTCGGGTTTAACAAGGGGCGATTCTGATTGGTCCATTTTAGGCCACGCCCACCTGTCAAATGACGTGGCATGCGCTGATTGGCTGAAATTTAACATTTGACGAGATATATGAACTTATACTACTAACACGACACGGTTTTAAATAAGCTGAAAAAACTGATTAGCAATTTTATGCGTGAAAGTGCTAATCAGTTGTGAAAATGCACAACACTCGGCATAGATCGATTAGCAAAATTGTAAAAAATTACATCGTTTTAGTAATGTTGTGTGCTGTGTCATGGACTCATTCAAAAAATGGTTAGCAGTCTAAGCATTTCTGAAAATGGTTAGCAGTACCCCTGTTTTGGTTAGCATTTTGCTATGCTATACCAACTATTTAAAACCCTGCACGGCAGTTTTTAGGTATGTAAGCAAAAGGAGGATGACAAGTGGAGAGATTATAAGGTTAAAAAGGGAAGGGGAGAATGTGCAGAAGGGGACCAGCAAAAGCAGACATGCTGAACAAATACTTCTGCTCAGTGTTTTCAGAGGAAGGAGAAGGACTGCAAAAAAGTAACAGGAGCATGGGGGGGGGGGGCGGATGACACTAGTCCTTTTTTTGAGGAGAAAGTCCTGAAGGGACTCGTACAACTGAAGACAGACAAATTGATGGGGCCAGATGTAGTACATCCAAGAGTATTGAGGGAGCTCAGAGGGGTACTGGCTGCACCTCTGACAGTCCTCACTGGAAACAGGAGTGGTTCCAGAGAACTGAAGGAGGGCAGACGTAGCCCCACTTCACAAAAGTGGTAGCAGGGAGGAGGCTGGTTAGCTTGATGAGAACACTGTTGGGAAAGTTAATGGAACTACTGCTGAAGGTAAGGATTGTGGAATATCTTGAATACAATGGGTTACAAGACCCAAGGCAGCATGGACTCATAGGAAGGAGGTCATGTCAAATGAATCTAATACATTCTCTTGACTTAGTAACCAAGGAACTAGATCAGGGCGGCCTACCTAGATTTCAGTGAGGCTTTTGACACCATTTCATGCAGGAGACCAGTAAGTAAGCTGGGTTGCTTAGGAGTGAGTCCAAAGGTGGTAAACTGGGTAAGAAATTGGTTGGGAGACAGGCGATGGAGGGTGGTGGTAACTGGAGTTCACTCTGAGGAAGGATGGGTGACCAGTGTGGTCCCTCAGGGATCAGTGCTGGGATCAGTCCTTTTTAACATCCTTACAAGTGACATTGCAAAGAAGCAGGAAGAAAACGTCTGCCTCTTTACGGATGACACCAAAATCTGCACAGGGAGTGGGGGAAGGGGTGGAAAGGATGAGCAGAGACCTGAGAAAATTAGAGGAGTGGTCAGGGGTATGGCAGCTGGGTTTCAATGTGAAAATTGCAAAATAATGCACTTTAAGACATAGAAACCTGGCGGTGGAGTACATAACAGGCAGCGTGGTATTGACGACCATAAAGCAGTAAGGAGACCTGGGGATAATCATATCAGATGCCCTAAAGGTGGCCAGGCAGTGCAACCAGGCAGCTGGGAGGGCTAGTGGGGTGCTGGGGTGCATGGGGAGGGGTATCACAAGCAGAAAGAGGGAGGTGGTGTTGCTAATGTATAGATCACTGGTAAGACCCCACCTTGAGTACTCTGTCCAGTTCTGGAGACCACATCTTCGAAAGGACAGAGACAGAGTGGTCCAGAGGAGGGCAACTAAAATAGTGCAAGGTCTGCACCAAAAGCCCTATGATGAGAAACTAAAGGAGCTCAATATGTCCCCCCTGGAAGAGAGGATAGAGAGGAGGGATATGATAGAGACTTTTAAATAGTTCTCAGGTGTAAATAAGGTACAGGAAGAATGCATTTTTCATTAAAAAAAAGTGCTCAAGAACGAGGAGTCATGATATGAAGCTGGAGGGGGTAGATTCAGGAGAGATGTGAGGAAGTACTTCTTCACAGAAAGAGTGGTAGATTCCAGGAACAGCCTTCCAGTGGAGATGGAGGAAGCGAAAACATTGGTGGGGTATAGGCTTAAGGGAATCTTAGTAGAAAGGAAGGGGGGAGGGAGGGAGAGAGAGTCAAGAGATCGATTAGGGTCTGCGGTGATACTGTAGGTAGGGAAAAATGGGCAGACTGGGTGGGCCAAGCGGTCCTTACCTTCCTTCAAATTCTATGTTTCAGTGTAAATCTAGCTGACTTCTTTGATTGGGTGACCAGGGCAGGCAGTAAGGGATGGGCAGTCAATGTACTATACCTGAATTTCAGCAAGGCCTTCGACTCAGTCTCTCACAGGAGGCTGGGCAAAAAGTTAAGGGACTTAGGAGTGGAGTAAAAATTGGTGACTTGGGCAGAGAACTAGCTGAGTGGAAGAACACAAAAGGCAGCAGTAAATAGGGAGTTTTCAGAGGTACGGGATGTAATGAGCGGAGTACATCTGGGTCAGTGCTGGGCCCGGTCCTTTTCAGTGTGCTTAGTTGTTACACAAGGGAAGGTATCAAGAGCAGGATCTGCCTTTTCGCAGACAATATAAAGCTCTGCGCAAGGGTGGACACAGAGGAAGAAATAAGAGAACTCAAGGAGGATACGGGTAGGTTGGAGAGCTGGTCAAGATACTGTATGGCAGGTGAGGCATGGTATTCAAACATTTGCATGGGCGCAAAAGGGTATCTGCCCATGTGGACAAGAGGTTTGCGCCAGGGATGATATTCAAAAGGGGCTGGGCAGGCAAATGGGGTTTGCACCCACACAAATCACAGTGTATGCGGGTGGGCAAAGTGAAGGGGTGGGAACCGGAATATCCGCGCAACCCCATATTCAGCGCCCTTAAGAAAGAATTGTTGAGTACCTAGAGGCCAGCGGGGCACACAGGACCCAAGGCAGCACGGATTCACAGCGGGAAGGTCATGTCAGACAAATCTCATAGATTTCTTTGACTGAGTGACCAGAGTAGTAGACGGTGTACCAATGACATAGCAACGAGAATACCACGAAGACCATCACAGCGACATTTTCGGCAGTTCGCTGTGATGGTCTCCATGTATTCTGACACTGTTGCCACTGGGATGTTTGCCCCCATCCCCGAACTAACTCTGACTGGAGTTAGTAATCCTTAGTGTGGGGGGCAGAGGTGAAATCCCCCACAGAAAACACTTGTTCTCCCAGCGACGACACAACACTAGTTGGTGGTGCTGTGCTGTCACTGTGCCGATGGTCGACAAACTTCTTGTCGCCGCGGCATAGTGGAACCATAGTAGACCAGGAAAGCTGTGGACACGGCCTACCTAGACTTTAATTTAATTAATTTAATTTAGTTTTTGTTGACCAGGTAAGTGCACTAGACAAATTCTGCCTATTTTCAGGCACCGCCCAGAGGAGGGGGATACAGATGAATGCCAACTGACCTTGAACCAGATAAAGCTGTTGGTGGCATTCTTAGTGAATGGGGAGAAATTTGGCCAGGGCACTAGGGAAATTTCCCCTACTCTTTTCGAGAAGTGTCATGGGATCTTTAACATCCACCTGAACTACCACCAGAACAGGCAGATGGGACCTCGGTTTAACGTCTTATCCAAAAGACAGCACCTCAGGAATGCAGCACCCCCTCATGCTGCACTACAGTGTCAGTATTGGGATTTTTAACCCACGTGGCTGATGTGGGGATAGAACCCAAAGCCTTCTGATCTCCTGGCCTCAGAGGCGAGTGTGCTACCTGCTTAGCCACTGACACTGACACTGCCTTTAGCAAGGCATTTGACACAGTCCCACACAAAAGATTCATAAACAAGTTATCCAGCCTGGGACTGGGTCCCAGGGTGGTAGCCTGGGTAGAAAATTAGCTGGACAAGCTGGCCCAGTGGCACTGAGGGTTGAGGTGCTGGACGCCACACCTTGCGCAACATCAGTGACCCGGGTTCAGGAGCGAGCCTGGACCACCGCAGGTCAGCAGGGGAGAGAAGATTGAGCGTCCGGACTGCTCTTCTCTTGGGGGAGGGGGCTTGTCATACCACTCGCTGGCTGCCCTTGGGGTGGTGGCTGGAGGGTAGTACGGGTTGGGAGGCTAGAAACAGACGTCCTTGCGTCGCCAGGGATGGGGGCCGGGCGAAAACAGGAAAAAGCCAGCCAGGCTCGATGATGGTCCACCGCTCCTGGGAGCAGACCCCCAGATTTTGGATTAGGTCACTGGGAGTGGTGAGAAGCCAGCAACCTCCTTCTGGCCCTGCCGTGGGGGGGCAATCCATAGGGGAACAACCAGGGGCCACCTAGCACAGCAGCGATGGGACTGGAGAAACAGTCCTTCCAATCGAGGGCCGTAGCCACCTGCCAAGGCTCTGGAGCAAAAAGTACAAATAAAAAAAAAAAAAGGAAAAAGAAAAATTTGTTGGACAACAGGACACAGAGGGTAATAGCACATGGAGTCCACTCCAAAGAAAGGGGGGTTACTAGTGGGGTACCACAGGGTTCAGTACTGGGGCTGGTTGTCTTTATAAGTGACATTGCAGAGGAACTGGAAGGAAAAGTATGCCTCTTTGCAGATTACACAAAGATCTGCAACAGGGCTGATACACAAGGAGCGGCGGAAAGGATGAGAAGGGACTTGGCAAGGTTGGAGGAATGGTCAAAAATATGGCAGCTTAGATTCAATGCAAAGAAGTGCAAAGTAATGCACCTAGGAATGAAAAACCCAAGGGAAGAGTACGCAATGGGGAGAGGTACTAACAACAAAAATGGAAAGGGACCTGGAATAGTCATATCAGAAGACCTAAAGGTAGGCAAGCAATGTGAGAAGGCAGTAAGAAGGGCTGATGGGATACTGGGATGCGTAGGGAGAGGGATCACCAGTAGAAAACAGGAGGTTGTTATCCCTCTGTACAGACAGTTGGAGAGACCCCATCTGGAGTACTGCGTGCAGTTCTGGAGACCCCATCTCCGCAAGGACATAGACAGGATGGAGGCAGTCCAGAAGAGGGCAACTAAAATAGTATAGGATCTGCACCAGAAGCCATACGAAGAGAGACTAAAGGAACTTAATATGTATACCCTTGAGGAAAGGAGGGAGAGGGGAGACATGATAGAAACTTTCAAGTACCTCAAGGGAATCAACAAAGTCCAAGAGTGTAGCATATTTCAGAGTGTAACCCCTAGATGGCGCTATCCCAGGGGCTACTACCCCTGCCTGATTTGCCACTAACAGGTTGAGGGGCCTGGATCCAATGGCGGGTGCCTCCACCCAGAGGTCAGGGTTTGCAATAGTTAAACTTACTTGGTCACAGCCCTCTGGGACACTGCAACTCTTTCTTCCCACTAGTGGCCCACACAATATATCAGGAATTACCTTCACAGTATACACTCTTACCCCAGGGCTGGTTCAGGCACTGGGACCTCCTGTAAAATAAGATACAGTGCAACAATCACAGTACAATACTTTAACATAGACAAATACCTCAGGCAGTATATAACTTTGCTGAAACAAGCAGCTCTGATTTATTTAGGGGAATATAACAGGACAGGGGAAATCAGGTTAATTAGCTTATCACTTTACTCATCTATCTATGGCTCTGTGCAGAGGCCTATCCTACCAGTTACTGTCCCTGGGTACCCAAGCCCTAGTGGCTAGTCCAAACCGTGGCAGCTGGTAGGGGCCCTTTCCACAGAGAAAAGAAAAATTAGTTTAAACAGTCAGCAGTACAGTGATTCCATTTGGATTCAATGTGGCAATTCAACAGGGAGCGACCCTAAATTAGTACTCACGACCTCCAAACAAGATAGGGTCCTTCAATGTCAGCAGGGCTACTCTTGAGCTCCACGAGACTCCTCACACATTTATATGGCAAACTGCAACAGGCAAAAGTCCTTTAATGGCAGCAGGATTCACTTGAGCTAACCAAGCCCCTCACACATTTATATGGTGAACAGTAACAGGCAAAAGTCCTTTAATGGCAGCAGGATTCACTTGAGGTACACAAGCCTCTTCACATTTATATGGTAAAACAGAAAGTACTATACCAGGCAGGCTGCTTCTCTATCCGATCGCAATTACTGCACAATACCGGAGAACACACAGCAGATTCAGTTCCTGACAGACCGAGTGCAATTCAGCAATTTCTCCAGTCTTCTACAGGGTGAGCCTGGTTTCTACTCTTCAGATATCCTTTGATTCTCTTCACAGGGCCAGTTCAGTCCTAACAAGCAGTTACACAAGCTGCAGACCGAACTCTGGGCCTTACACATGTTTCCCGACTAAAACTGCACACTGAAAAGCACAGGGCTCCTTCCTTCTTCACTGCCAGAGCTCAACTGAAACTCCAACAGACAAAACCGGCACTTCCTTTGAGTTCCTCCCAGTTCTTGACTGGATTGGCTGTCACTCACAATAGACTGCCCTGTTGGTCCAAAAAGGCGCAAGTCTAAACTACATCTCCCAGAGTCATTGCCCATACAATCCTCTTGTGGCTGGCTCAGATTATGAGTCCAAGTTCTGATTCGTCCAAGGCACCATTTTAGAGCTAGCTTACCCCACACTGATTGGTCCAGTTCAGCAGTTCAAAACCATAATGGGAACTAGGCAGACACAGTTCTGACTGCAAAGAAAGCAGGTAGACAAACTGTAATTTCATTATTACTCTAAATGATTTCTGGCAAACAGTTACATCTTTCAGATAGGTTCCTTTGCACTCTAGTGACTGCAAAATGGAGTGAATTGGCAGCAGCTCGAGTGGTACTCAATCAAAGAAACACACAGTCCCCCATACAAAGTAATTATGTCTGCAAGCAGACAGCTCTTAAAGAGACAGTACCAGAGGTTCTAAAAACACTCACTGATAAATGGCTTAAACGCCAAACACCATTCAGGCTTGGAGCATTCAAGCAAGCTCCTGGAAGTCTTTTGGGAACCCCCATTTGCAGGGGGGTTACACCCTTCCTGGCCTGGGAAAGCTTGACGTCCGCGTCGAGCAAGTACCCCCATAAGTTTCAACTGCAACCATATACATTTGTATTAGGCTCACACATGTAATCATCAGTCAATATATAATTTTACCAAGAACACATTTCTGAAACATTGCAGTTCGTCACTCTTTACACAGTATTACATACACATGTACCAAATTCAATTGTATTACCTCTTGTACATGAAACCTGAAGAGAGGGGGCCCTTCCCTATCAGTTACCTTGGGGCTGGATGGGGCAAGGGCACCATACTTAGAGGGCAACACAAGTAACTTGGAGTTAGCAGTGACGCTCAGTTTGGGCAATGAGCTCAGGGACACATACACTCCTTTATGGACAACATTGAGAGGCAGATCCACTGGCCGGCCCAGGGAATCATAACTGAGGTGCACCACAGGCTTTACAGCTCGACCAGTCTTTCTAGGGGAACTGTTACAGTCTCTGCACCTGAGCCTCATTTTCAGCATTGTCCTCACTTGTCAGGAGTCTCCACGGGGTAGAGAGGCTAGAACCTGGGGCACTTTCAGCTCCAGGAGTTACAGTTCTGAGTCCAAAACATTTGGCTCACATGGAGAGCTTTGGACACTGGCAGTGGACTGTCAGGGCACTCAAAATACTCTTCTTGTTCTGGTGTATCACCAGTCTGACCAATCCATCATTTTCCTCCCTGAAAGCTCAAACAGTTCAACCATGCACAATGATTCCATTTCATCTGATCTGATGCTTTGCACTTCACTTTCTGGGAGCATTGGCTCCAGGGACAGGCTGGGGGCTTGGACAGTCCAGAAGGCCCAGCTTCATCTCCAGTATTGACTAGGGATTGCCCGAAACAATTGACTCAGTTCGTAAGAAGGATAGTATTCAAAGTCACTCTTCTTCCGATATGGACTGACAGTCATGCTCAACTGGGACTTGTGGAGGGAACACTTTAACTTTGCTTCTGTAGGTGCAGACTTTCTTGATCTTTTCTTAGCAGCAGCTCTAGTCACTGGTCCAGAGGGGCATCTTCTAGGGCTCAGACTCAATTAAGATTTGTCCAATGGGCAGTAAATGATTTCTATGCATTGTTTTACATCTTTTGAATTATTCTCAGGCCTTACTTTGTACACTGGCAGATCATCTAGTTTGCCCACTACAATGTGAGGGAGATGGTGCCATCTGTCAGCAATCTTGTGCTTGCCATGCAGTCCCAGATTTCTTAGCAATACCCGATCTCCCTCCTGGAGTTCCTGTGCTTTCACCTTTTATCATACCTTTCTTTGTTGGCCAGATTTCTTTTGGCAGCCATGGTTTGAGCCAGTTGGTACGCATGAGTTAGCTGGGCCTTTAACTTTGCACATACTGTAAATAGTTGTCAGCATGAACTCCATCAGGAGAGACCCCAAAACACACATCTACCGTAGTCGAGCTTCTTCCAAACATCAGGCAGTAGGGGAGAACCAGTGGCATCACTTTTGGTGCAGTTATAAGCATGTACCACGGTGCTAATTTGTTGGCTCCATCTAGTCTTGTCCTTTGGGTGCAGGGTGCCTAGCATATCTAGCAAAGTGCGGTTGAAACGTTCAGGCTGTGGGTCCCCCTGGGGGTGGTAAGGAGTGGTTCTGGACTTTCTCACTCCCCACAGAGAAAGCATCTCTTTGATCAGACGACTCTCAAAGTCTCCCTTGATCAGAATGGATTCTTTGTGGAGCCCATAGTGAACAAAAAGTTTTCTACAAGTACTTTGGCTACAGTGGATGCTTTCTGGTCTTTGGTGGGAAAGCTTGGGCATATCTCGTGAAATGGTCAGTGACCACCAGCACATTACTGATATTTCTTTGATCTGACTCCAAACTCAGAAAATCAATACAGACCAGCTCCATGGGTGCACTGGTGGTTATGTTAACAGGGGGCAGCCCTCTCGGGCAAAGCTTTCCTCTGTGTTAGCCACTACAAGTTCGAACGTGTTGCTCCACATCAGCCCCCATCTTAGGCCAATAGAATCTGGATCTCACCAAGTCAAGTGTTCTGTCTATACCAAGGTGCCCCATGTGGTTGTGCAAGGACCTCAATACTGAGTCTCGAAAGGCAGTGGGCAGCACCAGTTGTTGTTTGTCTACTTGTCCCCTCTGTCTACTGTTTCTCTGTATAACAGTTTATTGATCAGTTTCAACTTAGGACCTTCTTTGTATAACAGTGCAGTTCTCAAATCAGTGGGCGTAATTTGGACACATCTTTTCCTGCATAGAGGCTTCTAAAGCTGATTTGATCATAGGATCGCGGATTGAGCCCGCGAATACTGTCATTGTCCAGCTGAGGCAGTGCACCAATGTCTATTGCAGAAAAAAAGTGGCAATAAGCAGCAGGTATGCAATTCTCAGAGGCTCCCAAGCAATCCACCATGCAGTCCACTGCGTCCGTGGACATTGTTCCTCCCTGTCAAACTTCCGGCAGAGTGCCGAATGTCAGGTTCTGCCAATCGGACCCAATCATTCTGGGGAACAGGCCTCCAGGAGAACATCAGCATCTATGTGGTTCAGACCTGCTTGGTATTCGAGAGCATAGTCATATGTAGATAATGCAGAAAGCCACCTGTGGCCAGTGGCATCCAACTTAGCTGAGGTCTGCACATAGGTCAAAGGATTATTGTCAGTGTTTACTAGTATTTTAGCCCATACAAGTACTCATGGAATTGGTCAACAATAGCCCACTTCAAAGCTAGGAACTCTAACTTATGTACAGGATAGTTCTTTTCGGATGGGGTCAGGCTTTACTGGCAAAGGCCACTGGTCTCAGGCCATTCTCATGCTCTTGGTACAACACAGCCCCAACCCTTGCAAGCTAGCATCAGTGTGCAGGACTGAAGGTTTTCTTGGATCGGCATAGGCCAGCACTGGAGCATGGGTAAGTTGATATATGATCTCATGAAAAGCAGTCTCACAATCAGGAGTCCAGCGGGCCCCAAATACTTCACTGGATGAAAATACACTCTTTCAGTCTTGAGGGACGCTGACTTTTGGTATTTTTTGTGGGTTGGGGATACCCTTGAGTAAGGTTAAGTAAGGCGGATCACTCTTGAATAGTCCTTGATGAAGCATGATAATAACCACAGAATCCCAGGAATCTTTGCAGTTCTTTTAGATTTTTGGGCTGTGGCCAGGTGGTCAAGGCCTCAACTTTACTTGGGTCGGTCTCTATTCCTTCGTGGATACTATGTGTCCCACATACTTTACTGATGTTTGAAAGAATTGACACTTATCAATGGACAGTTTAAGGCCAAAGTCCTCCAGTCGGTCCAATACCTTAAATAATCTGCTCTCATGTTCCTCCAGTGAGCTGCCAACACAATAACATCATCTAGGTATACCAGGCACTCTAGTAAGTTCATGTCCCCCACTGCACGCTCCATCAATCATTGAAAAGTGGCTGGGGCACCTGAAATCCCTTGAGGCATCCTCATGAATTCATAGAAGCCAAGCGGACAGATAAAGGCTGTCTTCTCACAGTCCTCTGGGGCCATCGGGATCTGGTAGTACCCACTGCGGAGATCCAACACAGAGAACCACTTGCTCCCGTTTAGGCAGTCCAAGCATCCTGAATGCGGGCATTGTGTACTGATCAGGATAGTCCGCCGTTTAAGGTGCGATAATCCACACACATCCTTACTGTCCCATTCTTTTCCTCACTACCACAATGGGGAAGCATAATGGCTTCTGGATTCTTGTATTACACCAGCAGCTAACATCTCTTGCAGATGCCGTCTCACATCATCTATGTCAGCAGGTGCCAGGGCGGAAGACCTCTCACGAAATGGTCTTTAGGTCATGCAGCGGATATTGTGCTCAGCTCCTTGCCGCATCCTCGTCCCATTCCTTTAAAGAAAACACCTGGTCTCTGGGCAAGCTTCTCACTGATCCTCACTTTCCATTCAGCTGGCAGCGGAGTCGCCGAAATCAAACAAGTCAGGCGTTACTCTGTCATTCTTCCTTGAACTCTTGCTGCTGGGTAGCACTGCAGTGTCTGCACAATGCACATTAGCCAGGATGCAACCTCTATTTACTCAAATGTCTCTTTCAGACACATTATGAACTTGGACCATTACCCTTCTGGCATAAGCATGGGCTCTAGCGGGCAAAATACTAGGCTTGACCAGCAGTCCCTCTGGCAATTTTCCATCGCCTGGTGCATCCAACATTAATATTTTATTCTTAACATCCTTTCTGATACGGACCTCTCCCTGTAAGGTACACTGGGTATTTGGTGCCAGGATCAGAGACTCAGGATCCTTCTTCCATACAATTCCGACCGGTTCCTCTGGTTCTATTTTTTCAGCACCTCTCTGTGCCTCATAGGCCTTCTTAATTAAAGCCAGAACTCTTAAAGCTCTACTAGTCTTTGACCCCTGTTTTCATAACATAACTGTGCCAGCCTTCCGAACATATGAGCATTTGTTCCAATCAACAAAGGGACACCATCATACAGTCCAGTGGGGGACACACTAAGGCTAGGGTCTCACTTGTTCGCCACTCCAGCCATGGAGGTGGGGAAGACAGCCAAATTGGATGTACCCGAATAGGGTAGGCCTTCTCACTTAACCCCATACATGCAGTCCTTCTAATGGTTGTAGGGTAAGTCTGACAAATGCTTCTGATACCAATCTTGGAACATAACTGTCACTTGGGAGCCACTGTCTAATACAGCTCTTGTAGACACTCCATTCACCTTTACAGTGGTCTCCATGGAGGGACCCACTATTCTGGACCAGTCTGGAGGCGGTAGTGGGGGCCTGGGCAACTGACCTTGCCACAAAAGACGTGAGTTAGCATTTTGGTGCCCTCACTGGGATCATTTTGTGCACCTCTTAACCACTGATTTGTTCTCCAAGCTCTCCTTGTAGCCTATATGCAACTTTGTCAGTGTCTTTGGGACCGGCAGTCCCTCTTCATGTGCCCATCCTTCCCGCAATTATAGCAAAACATACTTTCTGGAGTTTGAGCTGGCCGAGGCGCCACACTGGGAGCCAGGGCGGGGGTACTACTAACTGGAAACCTTGGTGCCATCTCTGTCTGCGGCGTGATAAGCATTTGGAGACATCTCATCAGTTTCTCCACTTCCATGGTCAAGGAATTGAGTTTGGAGCTGTTATCAGCAGGAGATACATGGGTGGGTACCCCCACCCCCATAGCAGATGCAGTCGGATATAGGTCAGCCCCGTACTTGCAGGCGTGGCCTTCATAAAGGGACTGTTTTGAATTCCGGATCTCTCTCAACAGTTCGCCCCATTGTGGCATATCTTTTTCCTTGTCAGAGCACCTCATTGACTGTCAACCTCTGCCCTGAACTTCACTTGATGGGTCACCCTCAGTCACTCGGAGTCGTAGCCGCAGCTACTGGTGCAGGTCCCTCCCGAGTCGCCTTTTCTCAACTCCTCGAATTTCTCTCATTAACTCATCATAGGAGGGTGATTCCAGTCGATTTGCCAGGCGAACTGAAGCAACAGCAGTTCTGAGAAGGGGCAGACTTAAGGATCCTGTCCAGCCTGGTTCGGTCCAGTTCAATCGCTGGCAAACTACCCTTTCTGAGGCATTCTTGCAACAATTTTTCCAGCCGAGATACATACACAGACAACAACTCCCCTTGGTACTGTTGTGCATTTCTTACTCTCCACCATAGATCCTCATCAGAATCTGGGCTCCCATACACATTCTCCAAGGCCTCAAGATAGGCCTGTGCAGTCACTTCAGGGTTACTGGCCCGTTTAGCACGGATGGTAGCCAGGGCAGAACCTCGGAGGCTCTCACTAACCCTCTTTAAGCACCACGACTTCGAGCATTGCCATTCTAACGCGGGGGGCAACATAGTCTATCCAGGTCTCCCAGTCATCCTCCCTTGGGGGTGGGGAGGGTGCCAGAGAAGATCCTCAACCTTGGTAGAGTCGTGACTAATGGCAGGTGCAGAAATAGGAGTCTGCATTGGTTCAGCCACCATTACGGGTACTGGAGCGGGAGAGGGTGTTGGGGAGGAACACCCAGGTGGCAAGAATAGTTTCTTCAGTCCTCCACAGTTTTCCCTTCCCCCAGCAACCATTTAGCAAATTTCTCCTCAAAAGTTTCAGACAGTGGTGGGGGCTCATTCCCCCCCCGGGTCTTTACTGTACTTAGTTATCACTCTCCAGGCAGTGAGGGCTCCCTCTGGGGTAGTGGTCTGTGGCACTTTGAAGCTATCTATGGGATCCTTAAACTCTACTAGGGTCAGGAAAGTGTGGGTGAGCAGATTACCATGCTGACCCACCACCACAGGGTTGTGAAAACCTTCCACCTTGGAAAGTACTCCCTGTACAGTGTCCGTATTGATACCCAGGGGGATGTCCAGGATAAGCATAGCATTTTGGGGGTCAATCTCCTCCCCAGTACACCACTCCACCAGCCGGTGCACAGCCACTTCTGTCGGGTACCCATTTTTTTTTCTTAACAGTGGTTCAGAATATGGCCACTAGAGGACACACAATCCCAGCGGTGAGCCTCAAGATGTAACCCCTAGATGGCGCTATCCCAGGGCTACTACCCCTGCCTGATTTGCCACTAACAGGTTGAGGGCCTGGATCCAATGGCGGGTGCCTCCACCCAGAGGTCAGGGTTTGCAGTAGTTAAACTTACTTGGTCACAGCCCTCTGGGACACTGCAACCCCTTTCTTCCCACTAGTGGCCCACACAATATATCAGAATTACCTTCACAGTATACACTTACCCCAGGGCTGGTTCAGGCACTGGGACCTCCTGTAAAATAAGATACAGTGCAACAATCACAATACAATACTTTAACATAGACAAATACCTCAGGCAGTATAACTTTGCTGAAACAAGCAGCTCTGATTTATTTAGGGGAATATAACAAGGACAGGGGGAAATCAGGTTAATTAGCTTATCACTTTACTCATCTACCTATGGCTCTGTGCACAGGCCTATCCCTACCAGTTACTGTCCCTGGGTACCCAAGCCCTAGTGGCTAGTCCAAACCGTGGCAGCTGGTAGGGGCCCTTTCCCACAGAGAAAAGAAAAATTAGTTTAAACAGTCAGCAGTACAGTGATTCCATTTGGATTCAATGTGGCAATTCAACAGGGAGCGACCCTAAATTAGTACTCACGACCTCCAAACAAGATAGGGTCCTTCAATGTCAGCAGGGCTACTCTTGAGCTCCACGAGACTCCTCATACATTTATATGGCAAACTGCAACAGGCAAAAGTCCTTTAATGGCAGCAGGATTCACTTGAGGTACACAAGCCTCTTCACACATTTATATGGTAAAACAGAAAGTACTATACCAGGCAGGCTGCTTCTCTATCCCGATCGCAATTACTGCACACACCCGAGAACACACAGCAGATTCAGTTCCTGACAGACCGAGTGCAATTCAGCAATTTCTCCAGTCTTCTACAGGGTGAGCCTGGTTTCTACTCTTCAGATATCCTTTGATTCTCTTCACAGGACGGATTCAGTCCTAACAAGCAGTTACACAAGCTGCAGACCGAACTCTGGGCCTTGCACACGCTTCCGACTAAAACTGCACACGAAAAGCACAGGGCTCCTTCCTTCTTCACTGCCAGAGCTCAACTGAAACTCCAACAGACAAAACGGGCACTTCCTTTGAGTTCCTCCCAGTTCTTGACTGGATTGGCTGTCACTCACAATAGACTGCTCCTGTTGGTCCAAAAGGCGCCAAGTCTAAACTACATCTCCCAGAGTCACTGCCCATACAATCCTCTTGTGGCTGGCTCAGATTATGAGTCAAGTTCTGATTCGTCCAAGGCACCATTTTAGAGCTAGCTTACCCCACACTGATTGGTCCAGTTCAGCAGTTCAAAACCAGAATGGGGAACTAGGCAGACACAGTTCTGACTGCAAAGAAAGCAGGTTAGACAAACTGTAATTTCATTATTACTCTAAATGATTTCTGGCAAACAGTTACATCTTTCAGATAGGTTCCCTTTGCACTCTAGTGACTGCAAAAATGGAGTGAACTGGCAGCAGCTCGAGTGGTACTCAATCAAAGAAACACACAGTCCCCCATACAACTAATTATGTCTGCAAGCAGACAGCTCTTAAAGAGACAGTACCAGAGGTTCTAAAAACACTCACTGATAAATGGCTTAAACGCCAAACACCATTCAGGATTGGAGCATTCAAGCAAGCTCCTGGAAGTCTTTTGGGAACCCCCATTTGCAGGGGGGTTACAAGAGAAAGAGATGTGCAAGTACAGGGGGGCACAATATGAAAAGAAATAGAAGGAGGATGGCTCGGGGCAACGTGAGAAGGTATTTTTTCACGGAGAGGGTGGTGGACGCATGGATCAGCTTTCCTGAGGAGGTTGTGAGGTCAAAAAACAGTGGGGGAATTCAAGAATGCATAAAACAGAAATAAGGCAATTCTGGTGGGGGGTAGGAGGAAGTAGGCTGATGGTTAGCTAGGATCTGCAGCTAATCCAATAGGTAGGGATAATGGGCAGACTAGGTGGGCCAAGCGGTCCTTATCTGCCGTCGAAGTCTATGTTTCTATTTGTGCTGTGCAAAAGCACTTAGTGTGGTCCATTTGCACAGGGCAAATACTGCAGAACAAAACACCGACCTACTCTGGGCAACCCTAGTGGCTGCTGGAGGTACTGTAGCAAAGTACGCGGTTGACAATGGGGGAGCACAGTCCGTACCACTCTCCCCCCCCCGAACACTGTCCTATTCACAAGGCAGTTAGCCATGGTGCCTAGTGGTCCCCCCCCCCGATCACCAGCTTGTATTCAAAACTATAACCTCCTGGTACTAGTACCCTCCCCACTGATCGCCAGCCTGTGTATGATCCAAAACCTCCTGGGTGCCTAATGAACCCCCCAGCCCTCTGACCACCAGCCCATACAATAAAATAAACCCTCCCTGGTGTGTGGTGTTTCTGTCTCCCTCTTCCCAGCCACCCTGTAACACAGTAATAAAGCAACAGACATAGAGTCCCCAGGTGCCCAGTGTCCCAAACCACACCCCAGTCCTGGCCTGTTACAGTTACTAGATGTCCCTGGCATCCAGTGGTCCCTCCCCGTAACCGATTGGTGGTCCAGTACCATATACACCATACATCCCTGTGTGGATGCCCCCAGTAAGCTGTTCGTTGCAGGAAAATAACAAACAGTAGTCCCTGGTGCATCATGGCATCCCCATCACCAGTACCGCCTATGGCCATGTAGTAGTCCCTGACATCTAGTGCCCCCCCTCACCACAGCACCATACACCCACCCAACCTCCCCGTCCCCTTACCAGAGTTGTTGGTGCCACAGGAATGCATACAACAACCGGCACAGCCCTCCTCACACCCCCTTGGCTGGCTACCATATGTCCAGGCAGGGAGTGCGCATCTTATTTACAGGACAGGGTGATGCTCCCTGTCCTGGGGTAGGAGGAGAGAAGGGAGACTGATCCATAGTTCTAAGATCAAGTTTTTCTGCTCCCTTTTTGAGAGATGCCACATTATCACAATACTGTGAAAGGGCACAAATGAAAATATGAGTTATATGTTTTTTAATAGAAGGGTGTCGATGTGAAGAAAAACAGATGGGGACACCATAAGTGCAGACTAGATGGGCCAGTCGGTCCTTTTCTGATGGGGGGATTCTATGATAAGACTATAGGCTTTGCTAGCATTCAAGGATACTGGTTCCCTCAACATATCCACCCACCTGAGCAGAATAAGCTTGAAAAGTTCAACTGAGGAAGTGTATGGGTGAGGAGTTCGCCTGTTTGGGGGAGGGGTGTGGGAGACTGTCAAGTCATCTTGATTTCTCGGTACATATTGATATCATACACCACAAGCTCCACCCCAAGCTTGGTGCTCTATACAGGAACAAAGTAAATATCCTGCTTCCTGCCCGCTGTGAGACCGCTTTAAAGATGATTCTCCCTATTTTATGGATAAGCTGGGAGAAATGGGGGTGGGGACCCAGATGATCAGATGGATAGGCAATTGGCTTCAGGACCGGACCCAGAGGGTCGTAGTTGGCGGGATAGTCTCATCCCCAAGGAGGGTCATTAGTGGGGTCCCACAGGGATCAGTCCTTGGGCCCCTCCTGTTCAACGCCTACGTCTCTGACATAAGGACAGGTATCAGGAGTGAGATGAGTCTCTTTGCGGAAGACTCGAAACTGGGGGTGGTGGTGGATGGGGAGGAGGGGAAGGTGGCCCTACAGTGGGATCTGGAGGCTCTGGAAAGATGGTCTAGAAAGTGGAAGCTGAGGTTCAATGCAGGGGAAATGCAAGGTACTGCACCTGGGGGCCAGAACCCCGGGCCAAGTGTACACCCGGGGGGAATGCTGCAAGTCTCGATGGCTGAGAGGGACCTGGGGGTGGTGGTGGATGTCAAGATGAACAACTCGGAGACTTGTAGGAGGGCAGCAGCAGCCAAGGCCAACGGGATGCTGGGATGCATCGCTAGGGGGATCACCTCCAGAAGGAGGGAAGTGATACTCCCTCTGTATAACTGCTTGGTGAGGCCACACCTCGAGTACTGCGTGCAGTTTTGGAGGCCACACTTAAAGAGGGACATTAGATTCCTGGAGAGGGTCCAGAGGAGGGCAACCAAAATGATTTGGGGCTTGGGGGACAGGACCTATGAGGAGAGGCTCAAAGAGCTAAATATGTACACATTAGAAGAGAGAAGGGACCGGGGGGATATGATAGAGGTCTTCAGGTACATGAAGGGGGTAAATAGGGGAGCAACAGTCACGGTGCTTCGAAGGAAGGAGGAGGGGGCCACTAGAGGGCATGGGTTGAAGCTGGAGGGGGGAAGATTCAGGGGAGAAAGGAGGAGGTGCTACTTCACTGAGAGGGTGGTGGAGCCATGGAATGCGCTGCCTAGGGGGCTGGTGGAGGCAGAGACGGTGGAGGGGTTCAAGAGGGGGTGGGACAGGTACAGGGGAAGGGTTCTGGAAGCAAAATCCAATGTAGTGAGAATATCCAGAACTGGGAAGGGAGAAGTCAGAGAAGGCGAGGGGGGCAGCAAGGTCGGCTCCCAGGGTGGGGGCTGACCAAACGAGCAGATGCGAAAGACCGTTAGGCCTATTCTGCTGGCATTTTAGTATGTTAGTATTTTTGATTATGGTAACACAATTTATGGTAGACATCCTAAACCCTCCCTTGTCAAACTGGACACCCCCTTTCACTATTTTTGTTAGACTGCCCCCTCATACCCATCACTGCTGGCTCTACTCTTCCCTCTCCCTCCCCCCTCCTCTCTTGAAGCTAGGTGCCTTTCCCACTGTTCCTCCATTATATCCAAATTCTGGTTCTGCTTTCCTTCCTACTTTACCTCCCCTCCTGTTCTCTCACCCTCCATCCTCTCATCTTCTCCGAGGCACTATTTCCAATTCCCTTTCTATTCCATCTAGGAAGTCTACTATTGGTTAAGCTGCCTTCTCATATCACTTTCCTAAACTCTGGTCCACCCTTCCCCTGGCAATCCACTCTGGCTCTTCTCCCTTAGGTCTCTTCTTTGTGACTTTTCTGCTTCTACCTGCAACAGTCCATGACCTCATCCCCTTACCTTTTTGTTCTCCTTACCCTCTGTGCATATTGCCCTGGCCGTATTGCACTCCTCCATCCCAACACACTAACTATAGGGGTAATTTCCCCCACTTATCCAAACTCAGTTTTATCTCCCACTGGCACGTTGTTGTACTGTTATGCCTTGCAATGTTTATGATGATGATTATGTTCCCTTGATGTACTGTACTGCAGTAAGTGAATATTATTGTTGCAATATTGTTCATTTCCATGTATTTTTTTATCTCCTGGCTGTACTCTCTTCCATACTCCATCCTGACACACCTGGAAATGAGCTGTTATCAGCCCAGTATTTCTTTTCTGGTAAAACGTTTAAAATACATACATACAAACACAAATAAATAAAGGGGTAAGTAGGGTCTTTGGACCCTTTGTAAAGTGTCATCAGTGAGGAGAGATGAGGCAGCTTTGAGTCTGAAGATTTGCTTGGCAGATGTAAAGGGTTTACCGAGGTCTTGACCCACTTTATAGGACCTGATAACCAATGGACCACGAAAGCCAGAGGACAAATAAAATACTCTGTCCCTTCCTGCAGTGCGTTACACTGGTTGTGAACCCTGTTTTAACAGTCTGTTTGCTGGATCACCAGAAGATACAGTATGTGCCTAGTCCATTCTTTGTCATGTCAGAGGAACTGTTGAATGAGGTCAACGGTGACCCCAGAAAGGTGAGTACAATCCGATGGTGTTTCCTTTTTAGAATTTACAGTGAGCACATTATAATAACTGGATCTCCTCTTTTTGCAGTAGGTAAACAGTGGCATAATTTGCTGTTATAAAGAAGTGTTTATAATGGCAAACGCATGCACGATTCTCCTCCCTCTGCACATGCGCCCGCTGCAGTGTCTCCCTTCCTGACTCGTCGCTTCCTTCTCTTCCACAACCCAGCCGCCAAAGAAACACAGCGGTAAGTTACAGCAACAAAAAAGTGTTCTTTTCTACAGATAAGGGGCTAGCAAAATAAAAAAAGCAAAACAAAAAACGAAAACAAACTAAAAACGAAAATCTGCGGACTGGCAAAAACCTGTACTGGAGTGTGGCCACACCGGAACTGCTATTTTATATAATTGCTGTGGTCAAAAAGGGAAGACCCAGCAATTATATAAAATAAAATATGGGGTGGTGTGTGTAAACTCAAAGTTTACACACACCCACGAAGTTAAATAACTTTGCACAAACCTAATCAACATCTAACACCTCAGATGTGTGTAACTTTCTCGTAACACACATCAATCCATATAAATATTTACAATACAATCATTACAAGTTATGGGGAATTACCACGGTTATCATGATTTGGCTGAGTGAGACCACAGGCCGAGTGGTTGGATCCCTCGGCTATGGTAAACTTCTACAACCCACAATTCTTAGTGGTTTATTGCAATTATACTATGGTCCTCTACCTTTTTTGAGATACAGAAAAACAAAACTTTCTTTTAGTGTTTAAATTTATTTTATTGTATTTGTTCCCGCGACAGTGAAAACATAGTCCTTGGTTGCTACGGCTATATTTGGTTGTTAGTACTGTTGGCATGGCTGTGGAGTATTTGTCATGCACTGTAATGCACATCCCCCCCCCCCCGAGATTAGTTGCGCTGAGAATAGTTACGCTAAGAAGAAACTGTTACTGTGTGAGGTGGTGTTATGAGCCGTAACGGGTTGCCGTGAACCATTAGACAGCTTCCGGGTTGAACTGTGTTGTTCAGCAGTCTGCAGATGACTTGAGCACAGTTTTTTTCTGTTTTATTTTTTCCTTCTGGTATTTAGAGACTGACAGTGGGACAGTATAGGAGAGGGATTTTTTTTTTTTTAAAGAAGTGTTCGGGACTTATGGTCTGGGAAAGTGGCAGTGGAGTTGAGTCGAGTGATGGATTTGCGAGGGAGCAAGCACTGGAGGGATCCAAAAAGGTCTGTGAGGAAGCATTTGTCACAAATGCACTCAGCAGGTGAGGCCCTCTGCTCCCACAGCGCCAACCTCCGAGAGCAATAGTGTGAACAGGTAACAGATAGGCTAACCCTCCTGTCTGCTTTTGGGTCCGAATCACCTTTAGTCTCAAGTTCTGGGGGGATTCAAACTGAGAACCTTATGCTAGCATACCCAATGTACAGGCTCAGATATGTACCCTCTTCGGGGATTGCGGTACAATCTTTTGCCAGGGGCACCAAGCCAGGCTTTCAAAATGAACCCTTAAAACTCTATAAGAGATCTTAGGTATATTCTTACCTTTCTCCAAGCTTAGGAACACCATCAAACCCTTGAACAGTTGTCAGACTTAACCATCTATACGTCACATGCAAAAAGAACTGACCGACACTCGGGCAGTCTTTTAAGAATATGTTTACTAAAAAAAATGGATAGAAATATGAAAAATGTAACACAAAACTATATATCAAAGAGCTCACAATCACATAAAAGAACAACGGAAAAGTACAAAACATAAACTCCTACCACCATACATTTAGACTTTTTCTATCTAATGTATTACCTCTATAAGTGCCTTTAAAGTTAGATCAGAGAGCTGTGTCTTTGAGTCCCAAAAAAATATGTCATATTCCCGAGTTACAAGGATACATTTCAACCCCATCTCCCACCCCCTTGGTGAGTCCTCTAACTCCTCCTTTTAGAATAGAAAAAATACAAACATGATGTCCTATCAGGAAGTATATTAAATAAGGTGACATCAGCAAACACTAATTTCCCAAATTATAATTCTTTGATATACCAGTTCCCTTGAGGTTTACAACCCTGCAATCCCTTACCTAGGTGTGTGATAGCCATGTCCTGTCCTGTAATAAAATGTATATTTTAGTTTCTCAGCTTCAAAGCATGAGGTCTTAAAAAGGTAATAAAATGCAATTTCTCAAGGAAGTTAATTACATTACAGAGCTCTCCTGGTCAGTTTAATATATCCTCTAGCTTTATTGAAACCTGGGGTGGGGGCACTCATGGAAGCACAAGCTGTCTTATGTGAGACAATCACAAACATTTTTATATTTTAAATTTCATACAATAATCATAACCAGCTGGCCAAGCATCACAGCATGTAGTAAGGGTTTTTCCGACTCTGGGTTTAAAAAAAATTTGAATGTACTGGTCGTCGAGGCACTGTTGTTGTGTGTCGCAGTATTGCTACAGGCAATATAGAGATGGGTAACGGAGTCGAGGGCAAGCAGGCTTCAGTGGAGAGACACGGAAAAGTGAGGTGTCGAGGTTCAGAGCGGGAACAGGCACCTCGCCATCTTTGCTAGTGTATGGTCGGAGTGATTCCAGTGGGGGTTCCTGATGTGGCTGACTGGCAATCACAATACAGGATTTTGCCTTTTTTTTTTAATGTCCATTGTATAATCTATATGCTTCCATAGAGTACTACAGAACTGTTGGATTCTTACTCCTTGTATGGCTACGATACATAAGCTGGTTTACACACCTGGTCACACCTGATTAATTTAATTATGGATTATTTGCTTGATATGAATATGAATATATAATAAAAATGAATATATAATAAAAATGAATATTTTATTAGTGTTTAACTTTTATTCGTGATATGATTATTTTAGACACTGTGTGCACTGTACAGCGCTTTGATATTTGTTGAATTGCGCTTAAGAAATAAAATTATTATATGTGTATATGCGTGTGAGTGTGTGTGTGTGTGGCAATGCACAATCAAAACACCTGTGTAAGTCAATCACAGAGCATGCATTCTGAACCCCATTTTATAGAGTGCCACCCAGCACAGTCAGTTACTTACTAGCTGGAGTGTCTTTAGGACCTTTCTGCTGCTCAGTATTTTCTCTCTTTACATCACTCACAGAGAGTTCTTCACCCCTCACCAACAGAATTAACAAATGTTCCTTTGGGACTTCATATCCTATGAATTGATAAATAAAGATACAAAAAAAGTCAAAAGGAAGACTAACTGAAATGAAAACTAGATAAGGATATGTCAATTTTATTTAGGCAAAACATTTCACACGTGCATGCATAGAAAATACAACATAACAACAAAATGCAAACATTTCAATATATAAATCTATACAGTCAGAAAACAGGTGTACTGAATCGAGCGATGCGACATTGCACTTTTCCATGAAATGGAACCAGGCAGCATTAGACATTTTGCAGAATCCCGGACTTCACAACATTTTAATCAAGATCTAGCCAGAGCCGACAGGGCTGTAAAGAGCTACCAAGTGACAAAAGTTACACATGTGCATAGAAATTATTCAACGCCCAGGTGTAACTTGGCCATTTTTTGGAGGTGTTGCACAAAATTTTCAACATGGCCTTTTTTGAACCCCTCCTCATGAACAGTGCCAGTGTCATTTTGTTCAGTTGTCCTGAAAGGTGATTGAGCAGAGCAAGCACGCTATTCTGAGCCAAAGGTGTGAAAACACATTTTGGGCAGGCTGTGGAAAATGACAGCTGTACTGTTTTGAAGGAGGTGTGCAAAAATGGCAATGTTAAAAATGTGGAGTGAAAATATAAAAAATTGGTGACATTAGGAGCGTGCGTAGAAACTGTGCAACAGATGCTAGTAATGCAGTCATTTTTTGGAATTTTTTCACCAAATTTGCAACATGAGCTTTTTGGGACCCCCCACCTCATGAACAGTGGCACTGTCATTTCATAAATCGGTTTCGAAAGGTGATTCCACGCGGTGACCGAAAAATCACCTTCCGGGACTGAGTAACAAAATGACGGTAAAGTTTTCATGAGGTGGGTCCCAAGAACCCCATGTTGAAAATTTGGGTAAAAAATTCCAGAAAATGGCTGCGATATCAGCATAAGTCGAAAATCCCACTGAATGACTGTATAGCATGCTTACTTTTAATTCTTCAGTTCACGGCTGGGCTTTGAAGTGTGCATACGTGTCCCGGTCCAGAGAAGATGAGAGCGCCAACCTCCAGAGGCATGTATGGGGTGCGGGGGTGGGGTGCAGGGAGGTGGGTGCTCAGTGGGAGGGTGGGATGGGGAGGGGACTGCAGCAACAACGAGGACAGATTTCAGTTTCACAGGAAAAAACCCCGACAACGGGAGGAATATTTTCTAATTTTCAGCAAAACAAAAAAAATAAAACATTTCAGCACATTGGGGTGGGCTCCCAGTGTGCCACATGAGTGCTGACATGGGGATCGGGCGCCCCGATGTTGGGCATGATTTGGGTGGGGGCACCGGGGAAAAAAGCGCGACAAGGGACCGTTTTCTAATTTATAGAAAAAAAATCTGCACACTGGGGTGAACTCCCAGTGCCCGCGAAATATCAGGCATGACTTGGGGGGCAGAAAATACTGAATGGCATATTGGCATTCACAACATGGTGGCACCAGCAGAACTGTGCATGCGCAAGAGTCGGCCTATGCACCGCTTCACGCATCAGAATGCGGAAGTAACAGCTGAAATAGTGCGGCTGTTATTTCGGAAGCCAATCGTGGCAGAGGGGTTTAAGCTCCATTCAGCTTTCAGAAGGATACTTCCAAATGTCCAACGGAAGGGGTTCTGCGATCGGCTGTTTTCAGAGCTACAGAGCTCTCACAGAACGGCTGTAGGCTCCTCCCACAAACCTAAAAAGTAAGTTCCCTCATCTGAAGAATATTATTTCCCTCGCAAAATGCCTAATCAGGGGTTAAGGCTTTGGGGTGGGGGCCATGAGATTAAACGTCTGTTTTCCTTTAAGGCTGGTGAGGCAATGATATCACCACAACACCCTTCCTGTCCACAAAATTGATTCCTGCATCTCCCTGTTTGAAAAGCATTTTTCAGCATTTTACTAAAGTTGTTAGTTAAATGTATCCTTGCAAACCAACAAAGTGACTATTGAAATAATCCTATAGGGAATCATACACATTCTCTTTAAAACAATGCAGTGTAGGACAATGAACCGAACGTTAAGGGTACATAACAATCTTAGAGAACAACACTTGGCACGACAATGAGTTAAACAGCAGAGCAAACAATACGGTATGTGACAATGAACTGAGGACGCACAGGAGAAAGGTAATAGGCAAAAACCCAGGAAATGCAGGCTTAGCAGGTATTAAAAGTGACAAGTGCAGGGACTGTCGTGAGCGGAGGCTAGATACTGCAGACATCAGGGGCTAGGAACAGGAGCATAGTTACAGGATGCTTGGAATTCTGCAGTGCTGTAGTCATATCCTTGGCCTCAGAAATAGCGTATCGCAACAGAATCCATCATTTTTGGTGACTCTTTTTTTAAAATATAAACTACTTCCCACAAGTCCAGGCTATTGCCCCATCTTTATTATCCTGAAGCCCTCCTCTGATGCTCTTTATCTGAAAACAATGACATCACATGGTATGTTAGCCAATGGAGGGTCAAAAACCTGGTACAGAACGGAACAATTTGTGTTCCAGCAGGCACAGAAATCCACCACTTTAGGTGCCATGCCACAGAACTTAGGGCTGCAGTATCACAGGTAACTAGGGACCCTGCCACATAACTTAGGGCAGCAGTAAGGCAGAGAACTAGGGACCCAGCCACATAATTTAGGGCTGCAGTATCACAGAAAACAAGGGGCCTTGCCACATAACTTAGGATGGCAGTAAAACAGAGAACTAGGGACCCGGCTTCAGAATGTAGAGCTGCAGTACCATGGAGAACTAGGGACCCAGTCACAGAACTTAGGTCTGAAGTACCACAGAGAACTAGGGGCCCTGCCACAGAACTTAGGGCTGAAGTGCCACAGAGAACTAGGGGCCTGCCACATAACTTAGAATGGCAGTAAAACAGAGAACTAGGGACCCGACAACAGAATGTAAGGCTGCAGTACCATGGAGAACTAGGGACCCAGTCACAGAACTTAGGGCTGAAATACCACAGAGAACTAGGGATCCTGCCACATAACTTAGGGCTGCAGTATCACAGGGAACTAGGGACCTAGCCACAGAATTTAGGGATAAAAATATCACAGAGAACAAGGGGCCCTGCCACATAACTTAGGATGGCAGTAAAACAGAGAACTAGGGACCCGGCATCAGAATGTAGAGCTGCAGTACCATGGAGAACTAGGGACCCAGTCACAGAACTTAGGGCTGAAGTACCACAGAGAGCTAGGGGCTCTGCCACAGAACTTAGGGTTGAAGTGCCACAGAGAACTAGGGGCCCTGCCACAAAACTTAGAGCTGAAGTGCCACAGACAACTAGGGGCCCCGACACAGAACATAGGTCTGAAGTGCCACAGAGAACGAAGGGCTCTGCCACAGAGTTTAGGGCTGTAGTGACACAGAGAACGAGGGGCTCGGCCACAGAACTTAGGGCTGAAGAGCTACACAGAACTAGGGGCACTGACACAGAACTTAGAACTCACGTGACACAGAGAACTAGAAGCACTACCACAGAACTTAGGGCTGAAGTGTCACATAGAACTGGGTGCCCTGCCACAGAACTTAAGGCTGAAGTGCCACACAGAACTAGGGGCCTTGACACAGAACATAGGACTGAAGTGCCACAGAGAACAAAGGGACCTGCCACAGAACTTAGAGCTGAAGTGTCTCAGAGAACTAGGTGCCCTGACACAGACTATAAGTCTGAAGTGCCGCTGACAACTAGGTGTTCTGGACCTTGCTTTTTGGGACTCCAGTTCCTTCAATATATTCCCCAGTCCCCATCCCTTCTCTAGAATTGCTGTAGCTGCCTCTTCCCATAGACTGGGAGAGTTGGTTAGCAATTACACTCTCAACTGATTTGTTTTACTTTTTTTTTTTGTTACAAGTTTTTGCCAGGAAAGACACGCTAAGCCAAGGCTTGTTTCCAGGTGCGTCCTTGAAGCACACAAAGTTAAGTGACTTGCTCATGGTCACTCAGTATGCAAATGGTGGCTGTGGGATTCAAACCCAGTTCTCCAGGTTTACAGCTCAGTGGCCTTAACCACTATGCTATACTATCAACTGAAGTAAATACCACTCCATAGACATGCAGGGGGTGCTTAAACACCAGGCATCTTATCCAATGAGAACTGAATGCCCCTTGGAATCGAGCACCTCATCTACGCGCTTAATGTCTATCCTTACCTATTGAAGTCATCATTTCATAATTCTGCACCATCACTTCCCTGTACAGCTCCTTCTCCTGCTTACTTAACAACTTCCACTCGTCTTCTGAAAACGTGATGGTAACATCTTCAAAGGTTTCTGGTACCTGAAAGGACATGAGATGTACTTATTAATTCTTGGTGTCACTGCATGCATTGACAAATGTGCATCATTTCAATATGAATGGGACAGACTGTTGAAACTGACAGCTGGCAATGAGCAAAGAAACAAAAGCCACACATGTAAGAGAGACATATAGAGAAGCATTTGGAATTGGATAGAGAAATAAAATGTGAGTCAACGGACATCAGGAAGTGTTTGGAATGGGATGGGGAGTGGAAGAGGGAGCCAATGGACATCAGGAAGTGGATTGAAAGGGGATGGGGAGAGGAAGAAGGAGTTACTGGACATGATGACCTAGTTGGGATGGGATGGGGAGAGAAGTGGAGCCACTGGACATCAGGAAGTGCTTGGAATGGGATGGGGAGAGGAGCAACTGGACATCAGGAAGTGTTCAGAATGGGATGAGGAGGGGGGGGGGCACTGGACATCCTGAAGTGTCTGTAATGGAATGGGGAAAGTAAATGGAGTCAACTGGACATCAAGAACGTATGGAATTGAATGGGGAAAGTGCAAGAGAGTCACGGGGACATCTTAAAGCATTTGGAATGGGATGGAGAAATCAAGGGAAAGCTACTGAAAAACAGGAAGTGTTTGGAATGGGATGGGGAAGTAAGAAGGAGTGACTAAACATCAGGATGCATTTGGAATGGGATATAGAAACTAAGGGGAGCCACCACTGGACAACAGGAAGTGTCTGAAATTGGGATTGGGAGAGGAAGGGGGAGCCACTGGACATCAGGAAGATCTTGGAATTGGATGGGAAGAGGACGGGGAACCAATGAACACCAGGAAGCAGTACAGCATTGTGGTTAACAGCACTGAGCTTCAAACCTGGAGAACTGTGTTTGAACCCAACAGCCAGCATCTGTATACTATATGACTATCAGCAAGTCAGTGAACTCCCCAGTGTTACCAGGATGCACCTGAAAACAAGCTTCAGCTTAGTGTGCCTTTCCTGGCAAAAAACTGTGAACAAAAAAAAGTTTGTAATGGGAAGGGGAGAGGAAGGGAAGCCACTGGATATCAAGAGGCATCTGGAATGGGATGGGGAAAGTTAGGGGAGCCAGTGGACACCACTAAGCACTTGGAATGGGATGGGGAAGTAAGGGAGAGTCACTGGATATCAGGAGGTATTTGGAATGGGAAAGAGAAAGACAGATAGATAGATAGAAACTTAATTTATATAGTGCCCCCTTCTAGGGACTCGGAGTGCTTAACATTAAAACAACATTAAACACAATACAATACAATGCACCAAATATATCAAATGGAGCATGCAACAATAATCATAAAATCTATCATTAATGTAACCCCCCTACAAATAGGGGTTCCCAAAATGTCTTCCTTGAGCTTGCCTAAATGCTCACTGCCAGGTTGGTGTCCTGCGTTTTAGCAGGTTAAATGTGATTACCAGAGCCTGTATAGCCTCTGTGTACTGTCTCTTTAAGAGCTGCCTAATTGCGGTTTAAGTAATCTGAGAGGGAGCTCTGTTGAAAGATGTAATTATTTACTGAAAATTATTTAGAGTGATAATGATAATGTAGTTTGTTTAACCTGCTTTCTTTGTAGCAAGGACTGTTTTGTTTGTCTCCACTATCTTGGTCCTGGACTGCAAATTGGACCAAACAGTACTGGTGGGAACTCAAATGTAGCCGGACTACAGGAGCTATCTGAATTCAAAATCTGTAGGAACTGTAGTTTGGAGCTTTTTTGCAACTGAAGGGGGAGCTCTTGCTTTGACTTGACAGCCAAATCAGCCAACCAAATCTTCTGGATCTTGGGGAAGTCCCAGGCTGCTTGCAGTTTTCAGTTAGTTCTGAGCTGGGAAGTGTAATGAGAAGAGCTCAGGTGTATTTTGGGCAGCAATCCTGAGTGGATTCGCATGGGAAACTGTGAAAGGGCCAAGTTTTTGGCTTGCATGTCTGCTAGCTGCTCCTGAGAGGGAGAGAAGAGAATTATTTTGGACTAAATCCAAGTTTGTGTAACTAAAGTAAGCTACTGAAGTGGCCAGGCTCAACCTGAAGAAGACCAAAGATTTTGCTGAATGCGATCGGCCCATCAGGAGTTCCAGCTACTCCTAAGCTCTCAGTGTGTGCAGAGGCTTTGCAGTTGTGACCGGGGAACACTTTGCCTGGTACAGTAGAATTCCCGTACATGTAAATGTGTTATGAGCTGCTAGTTGGTTGTGAGTTAGTTCCCCACTGTGTGAACTGTGTTCTGCTTGCTGGAAGCTGTATCCAGCCCAAAATGGACTGCATCCAAATTTGTCTCCATGCGGTCTGGGCCTTGCCAGACTGGCCCAGCCAGACTACCTACTGCACAGAGAAGCCATCGACGAGAGACCTGCCTGGGGATCAGCCCTTTGCTCCATGCTTGAACAGGAACGACACCTCTGTGACTCCTGTGACTCGTGAGGGCCCTGCTTTTTCTGGCATTCCAGATGAACCACCTGCAGTCTCGATTTTCATCCAGCCTGTGTCCAATCTTGGGTATCGTGAGTAAATACCAGGGTAGCTCCCTGCAACAACAGCTTAATCTGAGTGTGTCATCTAATTGTCTTGTTGTTTCATTTCCTTTACGAACTGAGCCCCCTGGCTCCGGATTACAAATATTGTGTACTGTGCATGTTGTGTTTTCCATCAAAGGGCCCCAACCAGCTGCAACCCCGGGCAACAGTCCTGGCTAGCCCATCTCTTCTCCACCTGGATACCCCGAGGTGTGCCTGTGTGGGGGGACTCAAAGCACATGCATAACTGCTTGACTGATATAACCTTTAAGCCAATTAGCATGATTTTGCCCCTTCCTTGTTCAAGTCCCCTGAATAAATCAGATCTAAATTTTTCTGCATGTAATTTGACTGTGGTTCCAGTTTGAGCTCAAAGTACTGTACTGTTACTATTTGCTGTGCATAACCTTGTTTTACAGGGGGTCCCCAGGGTCGAGCCAGAGGAACCAGCCCTGGTGGTAAGTGCAAACAGTGTGGGAACTTGTGTGGGGTATTGTGAAAGTGATTATTGTACAGTGTTCAGGCCACTAGAGGGGAAACATAGAAACATAGAATTTGACGGCAGATAAGGACCGCTTGGCCCACCTAGTCTGCCCATTTTCCTACCTAACAGATAAGCTGCAGATCCTAGTTAACCAACAGCTTAATTCCTCCTACCCCCCACTAGGACTGCCCTATGCCTGTCCCATGCATTCTTGAAGTCCCCCACTGTTCTTGACCCCACGACCTCTTCAGGGAGGCTGTTCCATGCATCCACAACCCTCTCAGTGAAAAAATACTTCCTCACATTACCTCTGAGCCATCCCCCTTCTATCTTCAAATTGTGCCCCCTTGTTCTTGCACATCTCTTTTTCTGGAAGATGCTACCCTCTTGGACTTTGAAAGAGGGGGGTTACAGTGTCCTGGAGGGCTGTGCCCAGGTTAGCTTGACTACTACCAACCCTGACCTCCGGGTGGAGGCACCCATTTCAGAACTCAGGCTCCTTAACCTGCTACTAGCCAAGCAGGCAGGGGTAGTAGCCCTTTGGATAGCGCCACCTAGGGGTTACATCTTGGAGGCACTGCTGGGATTAGCATCCCCTAGTGGCCAAATTTGTGAATTGCTGTTAAAAATAAATGGCTACCCCAACAGAAGTGGCTGTACACCAGTTGGTGGGGTGGTGTACTTGGCAGGAGATCGACCCCCAAAATGCTATACTTACCCTGGATATTCCCCTGGGTACCAATAAGAACACTGTAGAGGGAGTACTTTCCAAGGTTGAATGTTTGCAAAACCCTGTAGTGGTGGGTCAACAGGCTGATCTGCTCACCCAAAGTTTCATGGCGTTTATAAGGACCCAGTAGACAGGTCCAAAGTGCCATGGACAAGCACCCCTAAAGGACCCCTCACTGCCTGGAGAGTGATAACTAAAGACAGTAAAGACCCCGGGGAGAATGAGCCCTCCCCATTATCTGAGACCTTTGAGGAGAGATTTGCTAAGTTGTTGCTGGAGGAAGGGAAAACTGTGGAGGGCTTGAAACTATTCCTGCCACCTGGGGTGTTCCTCCCCCAACACCTCCTCCTGCTCCAGCACCCATTATTGCCCCTCCTTCTGTTTCCCGTGCCAATGCTAGCTCCTATGTCTGTACCTGCCATTAGTCACGACTCTTACTGAAGGTTGAGAATCTTCTCCAGCACCCTACCCAACCCCTAAGGGGAGGATGACTGGGAGATCTGGATAGATTGTGTTGCCCCTTTGGTACCTGAATGGCAGTGTGTGGAGGCTGAGAAATGGAAAAGGATCATAGAAAGTGTGAGGGGTCCCGCCCTAGAGGCCATTACATTTCTGAGGTCCACAAACCTTATGCATCTGTCCAGAAGTACCTATCTGCACCCAAAAGCAATTTTGGGAGCACTGAGTCAGGGGAGAACTTGATGTGGAAATTTCAAGGTACAAAACAATGGCCAGGAGAAAGTTTGTCTGCATATGTTACTCGTCTGGAAAGAGCGCTGCAGAAGGCTTACCGAAAAGGTGGGGTAGCCGCCAGTGACTTAAACCATGTGAGGTTACAGCACATACTGCAACATGCAAAGCATTCTAAATTGCAGCTCCTTCATTAAGGCTCCCAGATAGAAGGGGTAACCCACCGGACTATTGTGACTTGATAAAAGAACTCCAGGAGGTTGAAGATGAAGAGGGGGATTGTAATTCTAGGGTGAGCGCAGCCCAAGTGATCACGGCATCGGAAGGCCCTTCCGAAGTGGGGACCAATGAGGGTATGCCGCCATGGGATGAACTGCTGAGGGAGTTCAGGGAAACAAAAAACAGTCTCTTTATGAAGGCCACTCCTGCAAGTACAGGCACTGACCCTTATCCAACTGCATCTGCTATGGGGGTGGGGGTGTCCACCCAAGCATCTCCTGCTGACAGCAGCTCGATATCTTGACTATGAAAGTAAGAGAATTGACGAGATGTCTCCAAATGCTCACCACACAGCAGACAGAGATGGCACCAAGGTTTTCAGTTGGTAGTACCACCGCCCCAGCTCCCAGCGTGATGCCTTGGCCACCCCAAATCCCAGAAAACATAATTTGCCATAATTGTGGGAAGGATCGGCACATGAAGAGAGAATGCTGGTCCACAAAAGACCTAGATAAAGTTGTATACAGGTTTCAAGGAGAGCTTCGGAGAACGAATCAGCAGTCGAGGAGTGCCCAAAATGACTACAGTGAGGGTTCAAGAAGTAGTAACTCAAATCCCTATGTGGCTAAATCATCTGTTCAGGACCCTGCTGCTGTCCCTCCAGACTGATCCAAAATAGTGGGCCCTTCAATGGAGACTACCATGGCTGTGAATGGTATTCCTACTTGGGCTGCGCTGGACAGTGGGTCGCACGTGACCACTGTATTTAAGGACTGGTATGACAAACACTCATCTGCTGTGCCCTTACAATCCCTGGAAGGCCTACATATTTGGGGGCTGAGCGACAAGTCTTATCCCTACCTAGGATATGTCCACCTCTGGTTTTCATTTCCTGTAGCTGTAACTGGTGTAGAGGAGCAAGTCAAGACACTGGCCTTAGTGTGTCCCCCTACTGGACTGTATGATGGGGTTCCCCTGCTAATTGGTACCAACGCCCATATGTTTGGGAGACTGGCACAACTCTGTCATGAGAAACAAGTTCGACGGACTGGGAGGGCCCTAAGAATTCCCGCTCTGATCAAGAGGGCCTATGATTTGCAGCAGAACTCCAAGGGAGTGGACCAGGATGAACCGGTAGGGGTCGTGTGGAAGAAGGATCCCAATTCAATGGTACTGGCCCCTAACACCCAGTGTACTGTTCAAGGGAAGGTCTGCCTCCACAAACATGTCAAGAATAAAATACTGATGTTGGACGTGCCAGGCAATGGAAAATTGCCGGAACGATTATTGGTTAAGCCCAGCATCTTGTCAGCTTGTGCTCAAGCCTATGCACGACGAGTGATGGTCCAGTTTCATAATGTGTCAGATCGGGAGATCCGGGTGAACAGAGGATGCATCCTAGCTACGGTACACTGCGCAGACACTGCAGTGTTGCCCAGCAACAAGCACCATGGCAAGACAGATAGAGTGACTCCCGACTTGTTTGATTTTGATGATTCCCCATTGCCAGCTGAATGGAAGACTAGAGTTAGCCAGAAACTTGCCCAGAGACATCAAGTGTTTTCATTGAAGAAATGGGACGTGGGATGTGTCCAGGGTGCAGAGCATCACATACACCTGCACGATGGATGTCCATTTCGAGAGAGGTCTCAATGCCTAGCCCTGCAGACATAGACAATGTGAGAAAACACTTGCAGGAAATGCTCGTGGCTGGTGTGATACAAGAATCCAGGAGCCCATATGCTTCTCCCATTGTGGTTGTGCGTAAGAAGAATGGATCTGTGAGAATGTGTTGTTTGAATGGGAGCACCCTTCCTTACCCCTCCCTCCCCAGAAGTCTGCAAATTTATAGGGGAACACCTGCCCTGCAATTGGAGGAAAAGGCTGCTGGTGCAGCTCATGTAGTTCTAGCCACTGGCGGTGGGTTTAAAGGCTGGGAGAGGAGCTTGGGGGTTGTTCATTTCCTTATAAGTTTAATGTGTTGTACTGCACCTAGTAACAGAGTTACTGGTGTACAGTGGGACTGTCTCTAAGATTAGTGGGTGACCTGATTAGGCAGTAGGGGTATCTTGGACTAGGGGGGAACCTGGTGGCTCACCCAAGGAAACCTATTTGGAAGGGGATGGAACCACACATCATTAGGGCCGGCATCTTTGGGAGGGTGGTGGGGTGCACAGGGTGTGGAGCAGCCATGATACTGGACTGGGCTTGGAAGTTTGGTGGTTGCCCAGTATGCTACCAGCTAGCACAGCTTAGGGAGGAGGTTGCGGGGATGAGGAGAAAGCTGGGGGAAGGGGGGTGGTATGGTTGGGGAAGGGGGCTGGAAATCTCCCACAGGGTTGCACCAAGCACTGGGGGTGGGGGTATAGGGAAAGGAGTGCAGGAGAATACTCAGGGGTCACATAGGGACCCTGGCAGAGGGGGTCCAAAAGGACACTACCAAGGAAGCAAGGCAGGTAACTGGGGACCCGCACAAAGGGGGGACGGAGGGACAACATTCTCAGGGAAGTAGGCAGATGGCCAGGGCTGGACAGAAGGAAGCAAGGCGGGGAGGTGGATCAGACCTTATACTCAGTAACCGCTTCAATTCTCTTCTTCTGCTCAAGGATGAGGGGGGTGATGTAGCCACGACAGAGGTGGTTAGAGACGGAAAGGGTGTCGGAGTGGGAGGCAGGAGGCAGGGGCCAGATAGCAGGAAGAAAGGGGGACCTGGAATGCAGGAGAATGGGGGAGCAGAATCAGGCAGGAGGGGCAGGGGAAGAGGAGGAAAGCGCAAGGAGAAGGACCAGTTGGGAGGAAAGGTAAAGGAGAAGGACCAGAAGTACAAGGAGGATTCAGTAAAGGGAGCTGAGGGTTTAGGCCAGGGGAGCACGACGAGCAAGGAGGAACTAAATGGGGACAGGAAGGAAGGGAGGACAAGCCAGGCTAGTTTAGCAGATGGGGGAGAAGGACCAGTTGCGAGCAGTGAGGGGGGAGTTAGCAAGGTACAGAAGGATACTCAGGAGGAGGAGAGGCATAGGATTGGAGGGAGGGGTGGCCATGGTAAATAAGGAGGGGGTGGCATGTGGCACCCAGATAGGGGGAGGAACAAGGAGCCAGCTGGGTGGAGGGGCCGGTAGGAAGGATGAGGGACATGGAAGGGGGAATGGAGGAAAAGGAGTGGTTAGAGTGCTCCTGCTGGGGGATTCTATGATCAGGGGTATCAAATGGGATAGGGAGGGAGAAGCCTGGCCAGTTAGAACAAGATGCTTCCCTGGACTAACGGTGCACAGGGCTAACCACAAGGTATATCAGCTGGCAAAGGACTGTGGGGGTTCCCCAGACATACTGGTCCACCTGGGTACAAATGACATTGAAGGAAATAGCGAGCTAGAGATACAGGCAAGATTCAGGGAGCTCGCCAGGGTCTGTCATGACATAGGATGACAGTTTCCTTCTCAGAAATCCTGCCAGTGCCAAGGGCTGATGGGAACACAAAAGGAAAATTATGGAGATAAACCAGTGGCTCAGGGGGTGGTGTGAGGCCAGAGGGTATGGGTTGATGGGGGATTGGGGGGAGACCTGGGAGGATAAGGAGCTGTATGCTAGAGATAGACTACATCTCAATTTGGAGGGGGAATCCTTAAGTTGAAAATAGAGAGTTCATTGGTGAAAAGTGGGGTTTAAACTTGTGAAGGGGGGTGGGATGGGAGAAAAGGCTGTCAAGGGGGTGCCGATAAAGGAGGGACTCTGTCTCCACCCCCCTGGGGACCAGGAGGATTGCAGAAAAAGGCCAACTGGCAAAGTGCAGACCAGGAGAAAACAGAATCCCCATGGGAACACGAGCAGGGGAAATGGAACTATAGGGAAAGGGTGGAAGGTAGTCCTGCTAAATGCCAGGAGCTTGGGCAATAAAATGCCTGAGCTCCAGGCGATGTTAACTGAGGGAGCAGTGGATGTGGCAGCGGTCACTGAGACTTGGGCCACTGCAAGACATGACTGGGACCTGAACCTGGAGGGTTACACTATGTTCAGGAAGGACAGGGGGGAGGGAAGGGGAGGAGGGGTAGCAATGATAGTCAAAAACTGCATTGGCATAGGGGAGTAGAGAGGCGGAGGGAACCGTGGAGGCATTTGGGTCACCTTGATAACAAGGGGGGCAAGAGAGTAAAAATAGGAGTGGTGTATAGACCCCTGCCTGGCGGAGGAGCTGGAGGACAGTCTGGTGGCAGATGTTAGGAGACACTGCAGACTGGGCAGAGAAAGGTGGTGGTGTTAGGGGACTTAAACATGCAGGAACAGACTGGGAGACTATGACATCCTCTGTGACCAGGGAACAGAGGTTGTTGGATGTCTTTCAAGGCGTGTTCCTAACTCAGCAGGTGTGAGGGAACCACGGAGGCACGGGTACTGGATGTGGTCCTGGCAGACAGTGACCAGATTGGAGGCCTGGAGGTAAGGGACCCATTGGCGGGGAGTGACCATGCCACGGTCTGGTTCTGCCTGGACCTAGGAGGGTAGAAGGCTGCACAAGGCAGAAGTAACCGACTTAGGGGCGGATTTTAAGGAAATGGGAAGGATCCTTAAGGAGCATTTGGATGGGATTGGGTCAGACATGGACGCTGATAGTAGGTGGGAAATCATCAGGAGAGGGGTGCAGGATGCTACCAGCACCTGTGCAAGAGTAAGGCAAAATGCGGTGGGCCCAAAACCCTGTTGGTGGACCAGGGAGGTCCAGGAGGGTGGTGCGGGAAAGAAAGCAGCCTATGAGAAATTCAAGTGCTCAAGGAGTGAAAGGGATCGAGGGGTACGAGCTGATGGCTAGAAGGGCCACTAGAATGGTGAAGGCGGCTAAGGCAAGGAAGGAGCAGAACCTGGCCAGGGAAATTAGGAGAGGGAAAAAGGGGTTCTTTAGATACATTGGGGAAAGACGAAGGGTGAAGGGGCAGATTAGCAGGATTAAATCAGGGGAGAGATGGGCACAAGACCCGGGGGAGCAGGCTGAGGTACTAAATGAGTACTTCACCTCAGTTTTCACCGGGGAAAATGGGGATGCTGCATCATACATGGGAGGAGACAGAGATAATGAGGAGGGGGGGACCCTTACCGATCGGCAGGTCTGGGGAGGGGGCATCACTGGCAGGTGGGGGGAGGGCTAAGCAGGGAGAAGAGGTACCAGAAGTGGAAATCACAGCAGAGAGAGTGAGGGAAGCCCTCAGCTCCCTTAAGACGGAGAAAGCACCGGGGCCGGATAAATTACATCCTAGAGTGCTGAAGGAACTTGCAGATGTCCTGGCGAAACCCCTGGCAGAGCTTTTCACCATCTCTCTGAGGACAGGGTGGGTGCCCCAAGACTGGAAGGTGGCGCATGTAGTGCCTATCCACAAGGGGGGATCAAGGGAGGTGGCAGGGAACTACAGGCCTGTCAGCCTGACATCGGTGGTGGGCAAGGTGATGGAGGGCATTGTCAAGGGGAGGCTGGGGGACCTGGATAAGTCAGGGTGCCTGGACGATAGACAGCATGGATTCATCCCAGGGAAATCGTGTCAGACAAACCTGGTGGAGTTCTATGACTGGGTGACAAGTGCCTTGGACCTGGGTAAGACCAGTGGATGTCCTCTTTCTAGACTTCAGCAAGGCATTTGACTCTGTTCCTCACGTGGGCCTGTTGGATAAGCTAGGAGAAATGGGGTGGGAAACCAGATGATCAGATGGATAGGCAATTGGCTCTAGGACCCGGACCCAGAGGTGCGTGGTTGGTGAGGATAGTCTCATCCCAAGGAAGGTCATTAGTGGGGTCCCACAGGGATCAGTCCTTGGCCCTTCTGTTCAACGCCTCGTATCTGACATAAGGACAGGAATCAAGTGAGATGAGTCTCTTTGCAGATGACTCGAAACTGGGGGCGGTGGTGGATGGGGAGGAGGGAGGTGGCCCTGCAGGGACCTGGAGGCTCTGGAAGATGGTCTAGAAGGTGGAAGCTGAGGTTCAATGCAGGGAAGTAAGGTACTCCACCGGCCAGGAAACCCAGGCCAAGTGTACACCCTGGGGAATACACAAGTCTCAATGGCTGAGAGGACCTGGGGTGGTGGATGTCAAGATGAACAACTCTGAGACTTGTAGGATCAGCGCTGCCAACAAGATGGTGATGGATCTGGGGACTCAAAGGAGGGCTGTGAACTTCTGTATAACTGCTGGTGAGGGCGCACCTGAGTATCAGCACAGTTTTGGAGGCCACCTGGAAGAGGGACATTAACCTCTGAGAGGGTCCAGAGGAGGGGCAACCAAATGATTTGGGGCTTGGACAGGACCTATGAGGAAAGGCTCAAGAGCTAAATATGTACACATTGGAAGAGAGAAGGGACGGGGGACATGATAGAGGTCTTCAGGTACATGAAGAGGGTAAATAGGGAGGAACAGTCAGGGTGCTTCAAGGAAGGAGGAAGGGCCACTAGAGGCATGGGTGGAAGCTGGAGGGGAAGATTCAGGGAGAAAGGAGGAGGTGCTATCACTGAGAGGGTGGTGGAGCCATGGAATGCACTACCTAGGGGGCTGGTGGAGGCAGAGACAGTGGAGGGGTTCAGAGGTGGGACAGGTACAGGGAAGGGTTCAGGAAGCAAAATCCAATGCAGCAAGAATATCCGGAACTGGGAAGGGAGAAGCCAGAGAAGGCGAGGGGGACAGCAAGGTCAGCACCCAGGGTGGGGGCTGACCAAACGAGCAGACACGAAAGACCGTTAGGCCTATTCTGCTGGCATTTTAGTATGTAGTATGTTAGTAAATAGTTCTCGGTGTTGAATCTTCGCAGTGGATATTACCAGATTCCGATGACTCCGGAGGACAGTGAGAAGACAGCCTTCATCTGTCCTTTGGGGTTCTACGGATCCTAAGAATGCCACAGGGGATATCGGGCACCCCAGCCACCTTCCAGCGACTGATGGAACGAGCAGTAGGAGACATTAAGTTGCTAGAATGCCTGGAGTACTTGGACGATGTCATTGTATTCGGGACCTCTCTAGAGGAACATGAGAGTCGACTGTTAAAAGTACTAGATCGACTGGAAGATTTCGGTCTCAAGCTGTCCATTGACAAGTGCCAGTTTTTCCAAACCTCTGTGAAGTATGTGGGACACATAGTGTCTACAGAGGGGATAGAGACTGACCCTAGTAAAGTTTAAGCCTTGACTACTTGGCCCCAGACCCACAATTTGAAAGAACTACAATGTTTCCTGGGATTCTGTGGCTACTACCGCCGGTTCATAAAGGACTATTCCAAAGTGATTCAGCCACTCTTGAATCTTACCCAGGGTTACCCTCCTACCAATCGGAAATACAAAAAAAGGGTCTGTCAAAGAACCAGCTAAAGCATATTTCGGCCCAGGTGAACTTTTCGGGTCCCGTTGGACGCCTGACTGTGACGCAGCTTTCCACGAAGTCATGTACCAGCTCACCCATGCCCCTATCCTCGCTTATGCTGATCCCACCAAACCCTATGTACTGCATACTGACGCCAGTCTGCAGGGTCTAGGAGCTGTACTGTATCAAGACCATGAGGATGGTTTGTGACCAGTGGCATTCGCCAGTAGGAGCTTGACCCCATCAGAGCAAAACTACCCTGTGCACAAGTTGTAGTTCCTTGCGTGTTAAAATGGGCCATTGTTGACCAGTTTCATGATTACTTCCATTGGGCAAAAATATTGGTGAGGACTGACAATAACCCGTTAACCTATGTACAGGCTTCAGATAAGTTAGACTCCATGGGGCACCGGTAGCTTTCTGCATTGTCAACATATGATTATGCTGTCGAATACAGACCAGGCCTGAATCATATTGATGCTGACACCCTATCCTGGAGGCCCATTTCCAAGAGCGACTTCGTCAGGCTGTCTGAACCTGACATCCGAGCACTATGCCAAAAGTTTGACAGAAATGAACAGATGTCTGTGGACACAGTGGACTGCTTAGTAGATTGCTTGGACCCCTCTGACACCTGCATGCCGGCTGCATATTGCCACTTCTCTGCTATAGATGTTAGTGCACTACCTCAGTTTGACAATGACAGCATTCAGTGGGATCACTCCCAAGATCCTAGGATTCAGCCAGCACTTGACGTCCTTCGTGCAGGAAAAGATGTGTCCAAGTTGAGTTCCTCTGATCTGCGAACTGCTTTATTGTTTAAAGAAGGCCCCAGGATGAAGCTGCTTAATCATTTGTTGCATAGAGAGACTGTAGATTGAGGTGGCCAAATAAACAAGCAACAATTTGTCCTGCCCACAGTCTTCAAAGATCTGGTACTGAGGTCCCTCCACAATCATATGGGCCACCTCGGTATCGACCGGACCCATGACCTAGTATGATCTCGATTCTACTGGCCCAAGATAGGGGCGATGTTGAGCACTATGTAAGGACTTGTATTCGCTGCCTGCAGAGAAAAGCTCTGCCTCACAGGGCTGCCCCCCTTGTCAACATTACTACCAGCACCCCAATGGAACTAGTCTGCATAGACTTCTTGAGTTTACAGCCTGATCAGCGAAACATTGGCAATGTGTTAGTGGTTACGGACCATTTCACACGGTATGCACAAGCTTTTCCCACCAAAGATCAAAAAGCATCTACCGTGGCCAAGGTGTTAGTGGAAAATTTCTTCGTCCACTATGGCTCCCCCCAGCGAATTCACTCTGATCAGGGCCAGGACTTTGAGAGTCGGCTAATCAAAGAAATGCTCTCTCTATGGGGCGTAAGTCAAGAACCACCCCTTATCACCCGCAGGGGACCTCAACCAGAACGCTTCACCCACACCCTGCTAGACATGCTAGGCACCCTTCACCCAAAAGATAAGCATAAATGGAGCCAGCAGATTAGCACCTTGGTATACGCATACAATTGCACAAAGAATGATGCTACCAGGTTCTCTCCCTACTGCCTCATGTTCGGGAGAGAGGCCCAACTGCCTGTTGATGTCTGTTTTAGGGTTTCTCCCGATGGGGTCCGAGCCGAAGATTACCTGTAATATGTTCAGAAACTTGAAGCTCAATTGAACCATGCCTATCAACTGGCCCAGACAATGGCCGCCAAAAGAAATCTAGCCAACAAAGAGAGACATGATAAAAAAGTAAAGGCTCAAGAGCTTAGGCCTGGAGACCGTGTGTTACTGCGAAATTTAGGATTGCATGGTAAACACAAAATTGCTGATCGATGGTACCATCTTTCCCATGTCATAGCTGGAATGTTGGATGATTTGCCAGTGTACAAAGTGCGCCCAGAGAATAACTCCAAAGCTGTCAAGACCATGCACCGTAACCACTTGCTACCTATTGGTCAAGTTATAATTGAGACTGAACCCGCCGAGGTTGATTCCCCTGGATCAGTGACTTGTGCTGCTGCAAGAAAGAAACAGAGTCAGCCTGCCCCCATGGTTGCCGATTTAAGACTTCCCCCACAGCAGGCCCAGAATGACAGTGACTGCCAGTCTAACTCAGATGACAGTTAGTGTGATAATGCCTATTACCCCTCATATGAACTGAGTCAGTTGTTTTGTGGAAATCCTATGTTGAATTATGGGGATGAAGCTCGGCCTTCTGGACTGCCTAACGCCCCGGCATCATCCTTGGAGCCAATGCTCCCTGAAGGTGAAGCGCAAAGTATCACGTCTGAGGATGCTGAGTCTTTGTGTATTGTGGAACTGTATGATTTGCCTGAAGCAGAGGCTGATGGTATGAGTCTTTCTGGTGACATGCCAGAACTTGAGGAAAACTATGAGAGTGCTGACAACCCCCCTCCAGTGCCAGAGTGTCTTCAAAATGAGTCAAGTGTTGAAGAAACAGAGACTACAGAGCAAGGGGCTGACAGTGCTCCCAGCTTGGACAATCCTCTTCATGCAGAGGCACCCCTCACAAGTGATGAAAGCTCCAAGACCATTGCTGAAGGTACAGAGACTGTGGTTGTTCACCCCAGAAAGACTGACCGAGCTGTCAAGCCAGTGGTACACTTCAGTTACGAATCCCCCGGGAGGCCAGTGGATTTGCCTCTCAATGTAGTCCACAAAGGTGTTTATGTCTCTCAGAGTTCACTGCCCAAATTGAGCTTTACGGGCCATTCCAGGTTACTTGTTCTGCCCTCTCACCATGGTGCCCCTGCCCCTTCCAGCCCCAAGTTAGCTGACAGGGAAGGGCCCCCTCTTGCATTGTTTAGAATACAAGAAGTTATTACATGATTCTGTATAATAATGTTCAATTTATCTGTGTGAAATATGCATAATGTATTGTCAGAATGGAAATGATATAGTGGAGTACACTGAAATGTATAGTAAAGTGACAAGTTATGCCAACTGATGAATCAGATAGTACTTGTATAGCATGCTAATGGTATAAATGTCTTGCATATGTTGCATTTTCAGTGTTATGATGTTACAGACTTGAGGCGGATGCCAAGTTTTCCCTGGCAGGGAAGGGTGTAACCTCCCTACAAATGGGGGTTCCCAAAAAGTCTTCCTTGAGCTTACCTAAATGCTCACTGCCAGGTTGGCGTCCTGCGTTTTAGCAGTTTAAATGTGATTACCAGAGCCTGTACAGCCTCTGTGTACTGTCTCTTTAAGAGCTGCCTGATTACAGTTTAAGTAATCTGAGAGGGAGCTCTGTTGAAAGATGTAACTATTTACTGAAAATCATTTAGCGTGATAATGATAATATAGTTTGTCTAACCTGCTTTCTTTGTAGCAAGGACTGTTTTGTTTGTCTCCACTATCTTGGTCCTGGACTGTAAATTGTACCAAACAGTACTGGTGGGACCTAAAATGTAGCCGGACTACAGGAGCTGCCTGTAATCAAAATCTGTAGGAACTGTAGTTTGGAGCTATTTTGCGCCTTTTTTGCAACTGAAGGGGGAGCTCTTGCTTTGACTGACAGCCAAATCAGCCAACCAGATCTTTTGGATCTTGGGGAAGTCCCAGGCTGCTTGCAGTTTTCAGTTAGTTCTGAGCTGAGAAGTGAAATGAGAAGAGCTCAGGTGTATTTTTGGGCAGCAATCCTGAGTGGATTCGCATGGGAAAACTGTGAAAGGGTTGAGTTTTTGGGTTGCATGACTGCTAGCTGCTCCTGAGAGGGAGAGAAGAGAATTATTTTGGACTAAATCCAAGTTTGTGTGACTAAAGTAAGCTACTGAAGTGGGCCAGGCTCAACCTGAAGGAGACCGAAGATTTTGCTGAATGCGATCGGCCTGTCAGGAGTTCCAGCTAACCCTAAGCTCCCGGTGTTTGCAAAGACTTTAAGATTGTGACCGGGGAGCGCTTTGCCTGGTACAGTAGAATTCCCATACATGTAAATGTGCTATGAGCTGCTAGTGGGTTGTGAGTTAGTTCCCCACTGTGTGAACTGTGTTCTGCTTGCTGGAAGCTGTATCCAGCCCAAAACGGACTGCATCCGAATTTGTCTCCATGCGGTCTGGGCCTTGCCAGACTGGCCCAGCCAGACTACCCACTGCACAGAGAAGCAATCGACGAGAGACCTGCCTGGGGATCAGCCCCCTGCTCCATGCCTGAACAGGAACGATGCCTCTGTGACTCGTGTGGGCCCTGCTTCTCCTGGCATTCCAGATCATCCACCTGCAGTCTCGTTTTTTGTCCAGCCTGTGTCCAGTCTTGGGTATCATGAGTAAATACCAGGGTAGCTCCCTGCAACAACAGCTTAATCTGAGTGTGTCATCTGATTATCCTGTTGTTTCATTTCCTTTACGAACTGAGCCCTCTGGCTCCGGATTACAAACATTGTGTACTGTGCATGTTGTGTTTTCCATCACAGGGCCCCAACCAGCTGCAACCCCCGGCAACAGTCCTGGCTAGCCCATCTCTTTTCCACCTGGATACCCAGAGGTGTGACTGTGTGGGGGGACTCGAAGTGCATGCATAACTGCTTGACTGATATAACCTTTAAGCTAATTAACCTGATTTTGCCCCTTCCTTGTTTAAGTCCCCCAAATAAATCAGATCTAACTTTTTCTGCATGTAATCTGACTGTGATTCCAGTTTGTGCTCAAAGTACTGTACTGTTGCTATTTGCTGTACATAACCTTGTTTTACAGGGGATCCTCAGGGTCAAGCCAGAGGAACCAGCCCTGGTGGTAAGTGCAAACAGTGTGGGTACTTGTGTGGTGTACCAGGGGTATTGTGAAAGTGATTATTGTACAGTGTTCAGGCCACTAGAGGGGAAAGAGGGGGGGTTACAGTGTCCCAGAGGGCTGTGCCCAGGTTAGCGTTACCACTACCAACCCTGACCTCTGGGTGGTGGCACCCATTTCAGAACAAAGGCCCCTTAACCTGCTACTAGCCAAGCAGGCAGCGGTAGTAGCCCTTGGGATAGCACCACCTAGGGGTTACATTAAAATAGCAATAAATACAGTACTAGTCAGGCCAATTATTTCTTATATATTAAAAGTCTGGTTAAACAGAAATGTCTTCAACCCCATTTTTAAAGGTTTCCAAAGAGGGTGCCTCCCGCAGATGACTAGGCAGTGAGTTCCACAGGGTTGGTGTGGCCACCGAAAATGCATGGTCACCCGAATGCCACAACCTAACCCTGGGAACCCCAATGAGGCAACCCTCAGAGGAACGGAGAGCCCGAGATGGGCAGTGAGGTACAAGGAGATCCTGCAAGCAGTCTGGTCCTCCTTCATGCAGGGCCTTATAGGTCAGTAATCCGACCTTGAAGATAATCCTCCACCTAACTGGCAGCCAGGACAGGCGTAATATGATCAGATCTTCGGGCGTCCGTCAACAGTCTAGCTACCGCATTCTGCACCAGCTACTGTTGGCGGAGATTGCCTCCTTTTTTTCATTGCAGTAATCCAGTCTGGACGTGACAAAAGCATGCACCAGGGTGGACAGGTCTTCAGTTGGTATAAGGGCCAGGATCTAGGCGATATTCCTCAGATGATAAAATCCACTTTTGATGATGGCCGACGCCTCTAGTAGCCCCCAAGTAAGGGGGGGGGGGAATCTGGACAACAGGAAGTGCTTGGAATGGGAAGGGGAGAGGAAGGGGAGTCACTGGACAACAGCAAGCATTTGGAATGGAAAGGGGAGAGGATCAGGAGCCACTGGACACCAGGAAGTGTTTGGAATGGCAGGGGGAGAGGAAAGGAGAGATACTGGACATCAGAAAATGTTTGGAATGAGACGGGGAGAGAAAGGGGAGCCACTGGACATCATGAAGAGTTTGAGATGGGATAGAGAGAGAAAGGGGAGCCACTGGACATCATGAAGAGTTTGAGATGGGATGGGGATAGAAAGGGACAGTCCTTGGACATTAAAGTATTTGGGATGGTATGAGGAAAAAAGGGGGGAGCCACTGGACGGTAAGACATCTTTAGGTTAGGGAGAGGAAAGAAGGGAGAGACACTGGACATTAGGAAGTGTTTGGGATGGGGTGTGAGAGGAAAGGGGCACTGAACATCAGGAAATGCTTGGAATGGGATGGAGAGAGGAAGTGGAGCCACTGGACACAATAAAGTGTTTAAAATGGGATGGAGAGATAAACGGGGAGCCAGTGGATATGAGAATGTGTTTGGAATGGGATGGAGAGAGGACATCAGGAAGTATTAGGAATGGGATGGGGAAAGAAAGGGGAGTCACTGGACATTAGGAAGTGTTTGGGATGGGATGGGGAGAAGAAGGGGGCAATGGACATCAGAAAGTGCTTAGGATGGGATGGGGGAAGGAAGAAGGAGCCACTGGACATCTGGAAGTGTTTGGGATGGGGAGAGGAAGGAAGTGCCACTGGACATCAGGAAGTGTGTGGAATGGAATAGGGAGATGAATGGGCAGCCACTGGACATATGGAAATGTTTCGGATGGGGAGAGAAAGGGGATACACTGGACATCAGGAAGTGTTTGGGATGGGGAAAAACAGTGTTAGGAATGAGAATTTGTATATTTAATGATTTTGATTCTACGCAACAAGTGAACCGCAATATAAATAAAACCAGGAAAATTATATGGTCAATTAGGAAAAATACAGTCTCCAAAAATGAAAGGGTGCTAATGCCTTTGTATAGGTCCTACATTAGACCACACGTGGAATATTCATCCCAGTTTTAGTGCCCATTTAAGAAATCTGAGATAAAAAGCTGGAAAGTGTGCAGAGGAGATTCACTAAAAACATAACACATTTAAAATATCACACATACAAGGAAAGGCTACTCCGTTTGAATTTGATGACTTTGGAAACAAGAAGAATGAGAGGAGACCTATTGTTTCTGTCTTCGATCACTTATGCCACATATCTTATGGTTGAAAGTGGTACTGAGTTCAAACCCTCTTTTAGGAAAACCAGAGGCTATCCCTTACAGATTGTAGGTAGACCATTTAGAACTTAAAAAAGGGAAATTTTTCTATACACCAAGAGTGGTCAACCTATGGAACAATCTGCCAGTTGATATAGTAATTTGTGAAACCAAAACACAATTTAAGTCTAGATTAGATAAATATAGGTAAGTCAAGTTATTATGATAGCTGAACTCTACAGAAGCATGAATGGGCACACCGCCTTTTGGCTCCTTAATTCCTTAGTATGAATGGGATGGGTAGAGGAAGGGGAGTCAATGGATATCAGGAAGTGCCTGGAATGGGACAGGGAAAGGAAGGGAGAGACACTGGCCATCAGGAAGTGGTTGGGATGGGGAGAGGAAGGGGAACCAATGGACACGAGACGTGCTTGAGAAGGGATGGGGAGAGGAAAGGAAAGCCACTGGATATTAGGAAGTATTTGGGATAGGATGGCGAGAGGAGAGGGGGCCACTAGACATAAAAATTGTTTGGGATTAGATGGGGAGAGGACAGTGAGTCACTGGATATCGGGAAGCATTTTGGACGGATTGGTGACAGGAAGGGGGCACTGGACATCAGGAAGTATTTGGGATAGGATGGGGAGAGGAGAGGGAGCCACTAGACATAAAAATTGTTTGGGATTAGATGGGGAGAGGACAGTGAGTCACTGGATATCGGGAAGCATTTTGGACGGGTTGGTGACAGGAAGGGGGCACTGGACATCAGGAAGTGCATCAGATGGACTAGGGAAAGGACGGAGACACTGGACATCAGGAAGTGTTTGGGATAGAATGGGGAGAGGAAGGGGAGCCATTGCGTATCAGGAAGTGTATTGGGAAGGAATGGGGAGAGGAAAGGGAGTCACTGGACATCAGAATTGCTTGAGATGGGATGGAGAGAGGACACAGAGCCACTGGACATCGGCAAGTGTTTGGGATGTGGCTGTGATAGGAAGGAAGCACTGGACATCAGGATGTGATTCGGATGGAATTGGGAGAGGAGTCACCGGACATTACAAAGTGTTTGGGATTGAATGGGAAGAGAAAGGGGAGCCACTGGACATGAGGAAGTGTTTGAGATTGGATGGGGAGAGGAAGAGAGCCACTGGACATCAAGAAGGTTTTGGGATGGGATGGGTAGAGGAAGGGGAGCCACTGGACATCAGGAACTGTTCTGGATGAGATGGAGAGGGGACAGGAACACCAGACATCAGGAAGTGCTTACGAAGGAATGGGGAGAGGAAGAGGGCCACTGGACATCAGGAAGTGTATGGGATGGGGAAGGTACGAGGAAGCCACTGGACATAAGGACACGCTTGGAATAGAATTGAGAGAGGAAGGGGAGCCATCAGACATCATGAAAAATGATCATTAGAGTTTTAAAAACTGCAGGACTGGTTTGAAGTAAACAGATTGCTGCTGAAAAAGAAGACAAAGGCCATGTTTTATTGTAGACCTCAAAGAAATGCAAACGCTGTTAAACATTTATGCATAAGAATTTCAGATCAAACTGCTCTTGAGCAAGCAAAGCATTTCAAATATTTGGAAGTCATGCTGGACTCGGGTTCAAACTATGACAGACATATGGCAAATGTTACAGATATTCTACATAGAAACATAGATTCTCTATATAGACTAAAAATGTGCTCTCTATTGAAACAAAAATTCCAATTGCTAGAAACTGTTTGCTTCCTACTTTAGAATATGGAAATGTAGTTTGTGAGTCAACCTCTGTTGGCATTATAAATAAATTGACAGGTTCTTTATAACACGATCTGTCACTTTGCTACAGCTAGTTCATACAGGCGGCTATTCTCCACTGCGAAAAGTGTTTATGCACTGCATATCTGGGGCATGTAGACACTCAGGGACTGCTATGCCCCCTTCGCCTGATTCTACAAGGGGTTGTGGGGCTGGCATGCACCCAATCCCCCACCCGCACAACGAGATCCGCAAGGGGGTGGTCCGGGGAGGGGAGCATGTCTGCGCTATTCTGGAAAGCATGGAGTGTCAGGCAAGGGGGAGGGAGTGCAGGCTACATGTCCCGAGGGCAGATGTAGCTAGTACGTGCCCTCCTGGGATGCCGCTGCCAGAAGCGGCGGGGATGTAGGGTCACAGATAGGCCCCCCAACTTGCTGTCCCAGCCCACAGGTAGCACATGGTGGACTGGGGGCAGCTGACTGGGCACCCGCCTGCCCCAATGTCTCGGCCGCACCACAGCCACCAGAAGTTCATTATGTCTCAGGGCGCAGGAAATCCAGTGGCGGACGGGTCTGGGCTTCCCATTGGATGCCCACCCGTGTGTGCGGATGTGCCCCCATGCACCTATGCACTGTGGGAGGCATGGCCGTGGCAGGGGGCCACACGGTGGCTGAGAATATGGCCACAGTGCAGCGGTCCGCGTGTGCAGACCTTCCCAGGCGGGATATGCACCCGCGCCGCGTATATCCTGCCCCATTGAGAATAGCCGCCTTAGAGAACGTCATTGTAAATTGTATGAAAAAGTGAAATGGTTATCATTAATACAGAAAGATACTTTTCACTTAATGCAATTTATCTCAAAAAATATAAACTTGGGTGATAGAAATCCCTTGGCAGACTTGTTAATTGCTAATAGAACTAACAGAGACCTGAGATCAGAGGACCAGGCATGGTTAGCAATGCTTTTATATAAAACAGTTATTTTCTTATTATGCAGTACAAAAAAAATGGAATGAGTTGCCAAAGGAGATCAGGTTAGCTCCATTCCTCCAAGTCCTTAGACAAAAACTGTTCGATCATCTGTCACTCATATCCCTATGTAAGTGTTACTAGCCGCCTACGCGGTAATAGCCATTTTTGTAAGAATTAGTTTTTCTCTAAAAGATTAAACTAGTACATCCCTATAAATTGGATATAATATCGCTTTGTAACCTGTAGCTTTCATGTATACGTTATTGACTGTCTGTATAGTGTTGATAAATGTTTGTTTTTAAAATGAATGTACATGAATTTTGAAAACTGTTTATATATAAGTTGTGTTTCACTAAAAACACTCGGGTCGTGCTTGCAAACAGACCTTTGGTCTAATGTACCTACTTGGTTAACAAATAAAATTTAACTGAATCGAATCAAATTAATTGAATTGAATTTGGAGCGTTTGGGATGGGGAGAGGAAGGGAGTGCCAGTGGTCATCAGGAAGTGTACGGAATAGAATGATGAGCTCAGTGGGCAGCCACTGAACATCAGAGGAGGGGGCACAGGACATCAGGAAGAGTTTGAGATGGGATAGGGAGAGGAAGACAGAGCCACTGGGCATCAGGAAGTGTTTGGGATGGGATGGGGAGAGGACGGAGACACTGGACTTCAGGAAGTGTTTGTAATGGGTTGGGGACAGGAAGGGGGCACAAGACATCAGGAAGTGTTTGGGATGGGATGGAGAGAGGAAGACAGAGCCACTGGACATCAGGAAGTGATTGGGATGAGGAGAGTAAAGGGGAGTCACTGGATATCAGGAAGTCCTTGAAATTGGACAGGGAGAGTAAGTGGGAGCCACTGGACATCAGGAAATGTTTGAGACTGAATGGGGAGAGGAAGAGACAGCCACTGGAGATCAGGAAGTGTTTGGGATTGAATGGGGAGAAGAAGGGGGCACTAGAGTCTAACATGTTTCAATACAAGAAAAATAGCAGGACAAGAGAACACAGCAGGAGATTAGAGGGAGGCCGATTAAGGGGTAATGTTAGGAAGTTATTTTTCACAGGAAGGGTGGTGCATGCATAGAACAGCCTACCTCAGGAAGTGGTGGATATGAATACAGTGCAGGGCTTCAAACAGGCATGGGATAGACATAAGGGAGCAATACAGATGAGTATGAATAGATAGTCCATTGACAGAGTACAGGCCCATGGCACATTCATAAGGTAAAAAAAATGGGCAGACTGGATGGGCCTTGCGGTCCTTATCAGCCGTCAACTTCTATGGACATCAGAAGGTGCTTGGGCTATGGAGAGGAATGGACACCAGTAAGTGTTTGGGATGGAATTGTGAGAGGAGCAGGCACTGGATAGCAGAAAGTGTTTGGGATGGAATTGTGAGAGGAGCAGGCACTGGATAGCAGACAGTGGTTGGGATGGGCTGGAGATAGTAAGGAACAGCCACTGGGCATTATTTATTTATTTGAAAACTGGTTACCGGGAGAAGCATACTAAGTCAAGGATCATTTTAAGGTGCGACCGGGGAGGTGAAAAATAGAAGAACAGCAACACAATACATAGTAACAAAACACTGGAACAACATACAGTTACAAAAAAAAAAAAAAAAGAGTAAAAGTTAGTATAAATACTAAACAAATGCACGTGCAGAGAATAAAGTGCGGTACGTTAGAATAAATACTAAACGGATGCACGTGCAGAGAATAAAGTGCGATACGTTAGAATAAATACTAAACGAATGCACGTGCAGAGAATAAAGTGCGGTACGTTAGAATAAATACTAGACGAATGCACGTGCAGAGAATAAAGTGCGGTACGTTAGGAGGCAGTATAGCGTAGTGGTCTAAGGCTCTGAACTGCAAATCTGGTAACATCCAGCAGACCAGACCTGGGTTTGAATCCCACAGCTTCCACTTGCATACTGTGTGACTCTGAGCAAGTCACTTAACCTCCTTGTGCTCCCAGGTTGCTCCTGTAAAAAAGCTTTCAGCTTAGTGTGCTATACCTGGTTAAACAACTAAATAAATAAAAAAAAAAAAGAATAAATACTAAACGAATGCACGTGCAGAGAATAAGGTGCGGTACGTTAGGATACTAAACAAATGCACGTGCAGAGAATAAAGTGCAGTACAGCTCGGTGAGAATGCCTAGCAAGTGCATAATCAGAAGTGGCAACAATACTTGATGGGCAAGAACAATACTGATAACAGGTGAGTGACCTGAAGGGGGAGTTAACTGCCTGACCTCATAAAGAACAGAGAATTGTAGAGGAGTAGAAAGTAAACCAAAGCAGGAGTGGGACCCAGCTGGCTGCTACCAGGATGGCTAAGGCTCAGCCAGGGAGGTATCAAGAGGAAGGATAACAGGCACAGGGAGGGTGGTGTTGAAGTTTCAAGAAGCCTGAGAGGAGCCAGGGGATGAGGAGTAGTGGAGGGAGGAGGACAGCTGATTCCAGAGTGAGAGAAGTCAATAGGGGAAGGCAGATTGCCCAGCAAGGGGTCGGGGGTAAGGAGTGGCAAAAGTACAATGGTCCCTTGAACAGAGGGAACAGGAAGCAGGGCAGAGTTAGGAGAGGAGAGAGGAGAGGTAAGAAGGAAGTGAAGCAAACCAATATTTGGATATGAAGAACATACAGTGAGCCTGGTGACAAGAGGGCCGAAGGAGATTGGATAGGGATGAATACAGTAAACGATGGTGGGTAGGAGTCTGTAACACAATGGCGGAAGGAGTTGCAGAGAATGTCTAGTCTGGCAAGGGAAGTGAAGGGACAGTGCCATGGACCACATCCGTGTAGTCGAAGGCAGGGAGCACCATAGTCATAGAATGTCACAGACTTTGACGGCAGATAAGGACCGCTTGGCCCACCTAGTCTGCCCATTTCCCTACCTAGAGGATAAGCTGCAGATCCTATTTAACCAACAGCCTATTTCTTCCTACCCCCCACAAAAACTGCCTTATGTCTGTCCCAAGCATTCTTGAATTCTCCCACAGTTTTAGACCCCACAACCTCCTCAGGAAGGCTGTTCCATGCGTCCACCACCCTCTCTGTGAAAACATTCTTCCTCACATTGCCCCTGAGCCGTTCTCCCTCTATCTTCAAATTGTGTCCCCTTGTTCTTGCACATCTCTTTTTCTGAAAGATGCTACCCTCTTGGACTTTGTTGATTCCACTGGGGTACTTAAACGTTTCTATCATGTCCTCCCTCTCCCTCCTTTCCTCAAGGGTATACATGTTAAGATCCTTTAGCCTCTCCTCGTATGGCTTCTCTTGCAGACCCTGCACCATTTTAGTTGCCCTCCTCTGAACTGCCTCCATCCTGTCTATGTCCTTGCGGAGATGGGGTCTCCAGAACTGGATGCAGTACTCAGATGGGGTCTCACCAACTGTCAGTACAGGGGATAACAACTTCTGTTTTCTGTTGGTGATGCCTCTCCCTATACATCCCAGTATTCCCCAGCCCTCCCTACCACCTTCTCACATTGCTTGCCAACCTTAAGGTCATCTGATATGATTGCCCCAGGTCCCTTTCCTGTTTTGTTGTTGTTACTACCTCCCCCCCATTGTGTAATCTTTCCCTGGGTTTTTGTTTCCCAGGTGCATTACTTTGCACTTCTTTGCATTGAATCCAAGCTGCCATACTTCTGACCATTCCTCCAACCTTGCCAAGTCCCTTCTCATCCTTTCTGTGCCTCCTTGTGTATCAACCCTGTTGCAGATCTTTGTGTCATCTGCAAAGAGGCATACTTTTCCTTCCAGTCCCTCTGCAATGTCACTTATAAAGATATTAAAAAGGACTGGACTCAGTACTGAACCCTGCGGTACCCCACTAGTAACCCCTTTTTCTTTAGAGTGGACTCCATTTACAATTACCTTCTGTGTCCTGTTGTTCAGCCAATGTTTTACCCAGGCTACCACCCTGGGACCCACTCCCAGGCTGGTTAATTTGACTACTAATCTTTTGTGTGGGACTGTGTCAAATGCCTTGCTAAAGTCTAGGTAGGCCACGTCCACAACCCCTCCCTGGTCTACTACTTTGGTCACCCAGTCAAAGAAATCAATTAGATTCGTCTGACATGACTTTCCCACTGTGAACCCATGCTGCCTTGGGTCTTGTGCCCCACTGGCCTCTAGGTACTCAACAATTCTTTCCTTCAGAAGTGATTCCATCACTTTCCCTATCACAGAGGTCAAACTGACAGGTCTGTAGTTTCCTGCCTCCGTCTTGCTTCCAATTTTGTGAAGGGGAATCACATCAGCCTTCTTCCAGTCCTCGGGTACCATACCATCCTCCCATGATTTGTTAAAAAGGGTAGTCAGTGGTGTCACTAGTTCTCTGCTTAATTCTTTTAGAATTCTGGGGTGAATTCCATCTGGCCCCATTGCTTTGTCCACCTTCAGTTTTAGGAGTTCTTTCAGAACCCTTTCTTCTGTGAAAGGACTGGGATCGACCCCCCTCTCCAGAGTGCTTCTGTTAATTGGATTAGGCAACTCCCCACTTCCTCTTTGTGAATACTGAACAGAAGTATTCATTCAGTATCCTGCTTTTCACCTCACTCTCTGCCACCCACCATCCATTCTATTCAGCCTCACTATCCCTCCCTTTGTCTTTCTACGCTCCTGATATACCTATAAAGGTTTTATCCCCCTTCTTAACCAAGTTGGCTATCTTTTCCTCAGTTTGTGCCTTTGCTATTCTGACTACCCTCCCTGCTTTCTTCTGCTTTAACTGGTAGAGTTCTCTGTCCTGCTTCTTCTGTGTTTCCTTATACTTCCTAAATTATATCTTTTTCTCCCTAACCTTCACCGCCACTTCTTTTTGAGAACCATAGTGGCTTTTTCTTTCGTTTTGATTTGTTTATTTGCTTTACACAAAGGCTTGTTGCCTCTGTGATGGCAGTTTTGATATTTCCCCATTGTTGCTCCACCCCCTCCTACTAGCCTATTTGCTAGTGCTTTTCTAAGGCACTCTCCCATCTTGCCAAAGTCAGCCCTCCTGAAGTTCAGAACCCTCACTTTTGCATGGCTTGTCTCTGTAGCTGAGTTTATCATGAACCACACTGTTTGGTGGTCACTTGTTACCAAATGGCTACCCACTTCTAGATCTGAGATCCTCTCACTGTCCCCATCTCAGAGTACGAGGTCTAAGATTGCTCCCTCATGAGTAGGTTCCAAAACTAGCTGTCTGAGGCATGCCACCTGCAGGGCATCAAGAATGGCCCTGCTTTTGGATGTGGCTGCAGCAAAGGTGCTCCAGTTAACATCTGGCATATTAAGGTCCCCCATCAACAGTACCTCCCCTTTCTCTGCCATCCTAAGTATGCCTTCTATCATATCCTTGTCCATTCCCTCCCCCTGACATGGGGGTCTGTATACAACCCCTGTGTGGATTGTGGTGCCATTTCCAGTCTCTAAGGTGACCCACAGTGCCTCCTCTCCTCCCTGTTTACTCTTTTGTTCAGTTGCTTTTATCCCTCCCCTTACACAGAGAGCTACTCCCCCCCTTCTGCCCTCCCTGTCTCTCCTGTAGGTTGTATACCCTGGTATGTTAACATCCCAGTCATGGTTCTCTGTGTACCATGTTTCTGTGACTGCTACGATATCCAGGCATCCCTCTTCCATCAAGGTCACCAGTCCAGGGAGCTTATTGCCCAGACTACAGGCGTTGGTACTCATTACCCTCCATTTCTTGATGGTCTTACCCCTTTTTGCCCCATCCCTGTCCTTACTGCATTTGTCACTTTCTCCATTTACCCCAGCGCTTCTCCCTATTGACATCTCTGTGTTGGTGTCTACCTCACGTAGTACCCTGATTTTTTTTGGGGGGGTGCTAGGATTTCCCTGCTCCTTTCCAGTGCTTCCCCCCTTGACTAGTTTAAATGCTTGCCAATGAAGTATTTAAACCTATCACCTAGGATCCTGGTTCCCCTCCTGGACAGATGCAGACCATCACACCAGTATAGGCCTGCATCCCTCCAGGTGGACCCCCAGTCCCCAATGAAGCCAAATCCCTGAGCTCTGCACCAGTTTTTCAACCACTGATTGAATTCCATGATGTGGAGCACCCTAGTCTCATCCGTGCCATAGACAGGCAGCACCTCCAAGAAGGTTACCGTGTGTGCTATTTGTCTAAGGCCTCTCCCCATCTCCACAAACGCTTCTTGCACTGCTCTGATCCCTTTCTTAGCCAGGTCATTTGTCCCTAGGTGGACAATGACATCCAGCTCCCTCCCCTGTGCAGCTGCTCCTGTGATCCTGAGGATTCGCTCCCTGTCCCTACAAGCCATGGCGCCAGGCAGGCTGCCCTCCCTCTCCCTTCCTCCCCAGTTCTACCTTCCCACAATCAAGTCCCCCACCAGGAGTTGTTTCCTTCCCCTGTAGGGTCCCATGCCGCCCTCCTGTGGGTCTCCTTTGTGGAGGTTCCCAGCCTCCTCCTTGGTCTCCACTGTGGGTGCCTCCATAGAGGAACCACACTTTTCCAGAATGGCACAGAAATTGTGGAGAGGTACAACTGGAGGGATGCGCCTCTGTTCCACCACCCTCACCCTCCCTGAGCCCACTGTGGTTCAACCGCTCCTCTTTCTTGGCAATCTCTGAGGCAACGGCAATGACCCTGGTGGTCCCTGGGTGGGAGAGGAGGTCCCACAAATCCTGGCCAACTCAGCCTGGAGATGAGCAACCTCCTCCCTCAGCCCAGAGAGGTGCCTGCAGATGGGACAACACTGCATCCTCCAGAACGTCTCCCGAAGACTGCTGCTCCACAGCCACTGCACTGCACCACTCCATCATGTATTTTTCTGGCCCCTAACTGTTGTTTGGAATATTTATGTTTCCTCTGTTTGTTTATTTTCTTTATTTTGTTTTCCCTCTACTTACTTACTTACTGCCTCTGTGCTCTTTAGCTCCTGATCTTCCTGTTCTGAGACAAGAAGTTCCTATATTTCTCAGTAGTCTCCTTACTTGCTCAGAGTCAGACCTCCACCAGCTAGGGGGGGACGGAGAGCTACTCTTGCCCTTCTAGGATGGTGAGTCTTTGGTGGCTCTGTGATCACTCACTTCCTGCTCCCAAACAGGAAGTTCCTATTGTCAGTTAAATCCTGTGCCTATAAAAGTAGAACTGGTTTAAGGTGGGGGGCGTGGAGGGGAGGGAAGGAGGGCAATATAGTCCCAGTAGAGAAGTTTTAGTTATACTAGTAGCTCCTTCCTCCTGGTGATCTGTCTGTTCTCTGGCACAAGCTATCTAGGGCAATGCTTAAATCTGGTTTTAACCTGGTTCCTTCTAGCTAAGCCACTCCCTCTACTTTGCAAATCTTTCTACACTTAGTTAATTTCACAGATAACAATTCCCTTCTGACACCTGTGACAAGCACCTAGATAAGTACACAGATAACATAGATAACAATTTACTTCAACTACCTCTGACAAACATACTTTTTTTTTTTTTTTTTACCCTAAATTGAAGGTCCCAGTACAAGAGTTCTAGTTCTTAGTCCCAGTAGAGAAGTTTTAGTTATACCAGTAGCTCCTTCCTCCTGGTGTTCTGTCTGTTCTCTGGCACAAGCTATCCTGCACTGGTTCCAATCCAACCACTGGATCACCATTTTGGTAACAACCTCCTTGCAGACATGTGGAAATCAACAGTACTTGTTACGGTACAGGTCACGTAGGTTGGGACGGAGTTTTGCGTGGATGACATCAATGTGGGCTCAGAAGTCAAGGTTACTGTCTCGACACAATCCAAGGTACTTGAAGGACAGAACTGTTTCAAGAGGTGTGTCATACAGAGTGGTGAAGACGGGGGTGGGGGGTGGCGGCAGTGAGTCTGGCCAGTTTCTGACTGGTACCAAGTGTCAGGGACATCATGTTCTCAGTGTTGACTCTAAGTTGGTTGGATTGGAACCAGTGCAGAATGCTGACACCAGGAAATGTTTGGAATGAGGAGATGAAGGGAAGCACTGAACATAAGGAAGTGCTTGGGATGAGATGGGGAAAGGAAGAGAAGCCACTGTACATTGAAAAGTGTTTGGGATAGGATGGGTAGAGTAAGGGAAGCCAATGGACATTAGGAATTGTTTGGGAAAGGATGGGGAGAGAATGAGGGCACTGGACATCAGAAAGTGCTTGAAATGGGACGGGGAGAGGAAGGGAAGACACCGGACCTAGGAAGTGCTTTGAATGGGACAGGGAAAGTAAGGGGAGCCACTGGATCAGAAAGTGATTGGGATGGGACAGGGAAAAGAAGGGGTTATAGAACATCAAGAAATGTTTGGGATGGGATGGGGAAAGGAAGAGGAGTCACTGAACAACAGGACGTGATTAGGGAGAGCAAGGGGGAGCCACTGGACATCTGGAAGTGTTTCAGATTGGGTGCGGAGAGGAAAGAAAGCTGCCAGACTTCAGGAAGTGCTTAGGGTGGGATGGGGAGAGAAAGGGGGAGCCAATGGACATCAAGAAGTGTTTGGGATGGGACTGGAGAAGCAGTGGTGACACTGGACATCAGGAAGTGTTTGAAACATGATGTGGAGAGTAAGGGAGAGCCACTGGACATTAGGAAGCGTTTGGGATGGGATGGTGAGAGGAAGGGGGTACTGGACATCAGGAAATACTTGGAATGGGATCGGGAGAGGAACGGAGGGCCACTGGACATAAGGAAGTGTTTGGATGGGGAGTGGAAGGGGAGCCACTGGATATCAGGAAGTGTTTGGGATGTGGAGAGGAAGGGGGCCCTAGACATCAATAATTATTTGGGATGGGGAGAGGAAGGGGGCAACAGGATATCAGGAAGTACTTGGGTTGGGTGGGGATGGAATGGGATTGGGAGAGGAAGGGGAGCAGTGGACATCAGGAAGTGTATGGGATAGGGAGAGGAAGGGGGAGCCACTGAAAGTGACATAGTGTTTGGAATGGAAACCTGGCAGAGGAGAATGGGCTTCAAAAGCTGCGGGTAGCATGCTGCCCTATCACCGACTACTTTGAACTTTCCAGCTCCAGGTAGTTGGCCATTTCCCCTGGCTCTCATGTGTAGGACACATGACCAAAGAGCTGTTGGAAGACAATTCTTTTGGGGCCAGAGGCATAGATATGTACTTTTGGGAACTCACAGGGCACCAGGAGGTTACATATTGACTATGTATGGTTGTGGCATTTTATTCCTTGTGTTCCCCTCACCAAATATGCCATCTCTGTTGTCTGCACCAGTGAAATGATGTATTTATTTATTTATTTTTTTGCATTATTTATTTTCCCTCTACATGCTCCAGGACCCACCACTCCTTCAGGCCACCATGGTCTCTGACACCCTCCTACTACCCCCTTGAGCCTCGTTACCTAATATTGCAGCCTCCCCAGGGTAACCCAGCGTAACCCTTCGCCGGGTAGGCCCCTCTCCTCCGAAAAGGAAGGCACCGGTGGGGACAGCCAGCACACTCTTTCTCTTAGCCCTAGAGTGCTGCTGAGGCGGACATGGCTCCATCGGGAGTTCCGGAAGCGTCGGCAGACTGGCAGCCGTCATCCGACCAATCCTGAAGTGGTTTCTGCTTTTCTGGTGTTTCCCCTATTGCAACGCTCATGCAGTGCTCCCGGTCTCCACCGGGGGCCACTATGGAGCAATGCAGCCCTGCTACCCACCCCAGGAGAGGTGAGCAGTTCTGCAGACGCTCAATCCTCTCCTCCTCCAGCCAACCCCCAGCGCCCCGAGTCCGTTCCCAAACCCGGATCGTCGGCGCGGTGTGAGGTAAGGCTCCAACACCTCAGCCCTTTGCACCACCAGGTCAGCTATTTATTGATTTAGTGAACTTTTGTAAACCTGGGCCAGGATTCACAAAAAAAAATTACAAACTGCCATGCAAAAGTTTGCATGGCACCCTGTGACTGTCCAGGTTGCAAAACTTGCCATTCACAGATAGATAGTGAATGGCACTATTCGACTGTGAATAGGACTGGATAGAGGCAGCGGTAACACAGATACCGCTACTTCTAACCCCACCGGCGCAGTCCTGACCCCCTACCTTCACAAGCATACTGCCGGTGAGCTATATCGGTATTCACTAAGCCAGCCATGCAAATGAGTCCCTTGGGCATGCATGGCGCTAACTGGCCATTTGCATGCCCATTATGGACTCATTTGCATGGCCTGCGACAGGAGGTTAGCACCTTCCCCAACTCTAATTGCTGTCCTGATAGTGAAGACACATGCCTGGTGGTCTAGTGGTTCCAGCCCCCTTCCCTGATCAAAAATAAAACATTTTCCATACTGAAGTGGTCCCTCCCCCCTCCTCCATCCCCACAGGAAAATGTAACATTTGCCATAGTGTAGTGGTAGGCAAGGCAAGGCAAATTTTATTTTTCCAGGCGCCCAATCCCAGAGGCTCTGGGCACCGTACAATAAAAGCATTCTATCAATAAAATTTAATATCAAATAAATGACAATAATAGCAATAAAGAAAAAAACATTTAAAATGACATTCAATAAATATATTATTTGGGACAGAAAGCTCTCTAAAATAAATAGCAAAAGAGAACTAACGGCGGGACTGTCAAAGGCACTAGTATTTTTTTTTTCAAACTCTGTTTATTCCTGCGGTTCACCGAGGCATCTCTCGGAGGTGCCCACATGACTGTAGCCCTACTACTCCCCACCGAGGCAGACCACTCCGGCTCTCCCTACCCTCGAGGAACTTCCCAGCACCCCAGATCACCCCCCCGGGGTAGGGTCCTCCCTCCGCCCTCCCTTGGCGGAGTCTTTCTGGAATTAGAGGGTCCATCCCTCTCGAGAAGTCGGCTGTGGATCCCCGGTGTGGTCTGCCCGGTATTGGGGATGAGAGGGAGGGAGGTCTCTGAGGCCCTCGTCGCCTCCTCAGCAAGCCAGGGCATTTTTTTCTTAGTTATGCCCCAGATGTGGGACGTGCAATACCACCCAGCCTGTGATGTGGTTGCTCCCACCCATATCCAGAAGGCAGCTGCCTGACGTCTTCCCCCCTTAAATGCTGGCCCTGGGCATTGCTGTGCCTCCGGTCTCCACTGGGGCTGCCACGGTGCCCAGCCATCCCTGGATCCCTCCCCAACAGAGAAAAGCAGTCCTCTGGACGCTCGATCCTCTCTCTCCCCTGCCGACCCCCGGTGGCCCGGGCTCATTCCTGAACCCGTGTCGCCAGCATGGCACAAAGTGTGGCATCCAGCGCCTCAACCCTTAGTGCCACTGGGCCGGCTCGAAATCACTAGTATGTCTCATCCGGGAAGGCTTGATTAAACAGAAAGGCCTTGAGGAGGGTCTTAAAAACCTCTACTGAAGGGGCCTCCCGAACAGATGGAGGGAGATAATTCCACAGGACAGGGCCAGTGACACTGAAAGACCTCTCGCCAGCAGTTTTCAACCTCGTCCTGGGAATCACCAGCAGGCCCCTAGAGGAGTACCTGAAGGAGTGGACCGAGACAGTAGGTGTAAGGAGGTTTGACAGATAGCCAGGGGCACAACCCATGTAAGGCCTTATAGGCGGGCAGGCCCACCTTGAAGAGTATCCTCCACTGCACCGGCAGCCAGTGCAGAGCATGCAGCACCGGGGTTATGTGGCAGAATTCTGACTGCCCAGTTAACAACCTGGCAGCTGCATTCTGCACAAGCTGCAGCCGGTGGAGGTTACCCCCCCCAAGACCCCGAGGAGGAGCGCATTACAGTAATCAAGTCGGGATGTCACAAAGGCATGTACTAAGGTGGGGAGGTCCATGGACGAAACTAGGGTCTTAACCCTGGTGATGATCCTAAGATCGCAAAAGCTGGACTGGACAATGGATGACACCTGAAATTCAAGTGTCAAACCACTGTCAATGGTTACGCCAAGGTTTTGCACCCTGAAGGAGGCCTTCAATGGTACAGATCCCAGGAATAAACCAGTTTCGGCACCAGAAGCCAACCTGTTCCGTCCTCTGTTCGACTCCACCACCAGTACCTCTGTCTTATCGGGGTTCAATCGCAACCAGCTGGAGACCATCCAATTGTTGATCTCCACAAGGCAGTTGTTAAGTACTTCTACCACACTGGATGTTCCAGGGGCAAAGGAAAGATATAGCTGGATATCATCAGCATAGCAATGAAAACCCAAGCCGTATTTCCTAATGAGCTCACCCAGGGGCAGCATATACACATCAAACAACATTGGCGACAAGACCAAACCCTGAGGTACTCCACATGACAGTAGGCTACTGGAGAAGGAGGAGAAATTCCCCATCACTACCAGTTGCCTTCTATTCGTGAGGAAGGGCTCAAACCAGCAGATGACAGAGCTGGTGAGTCCATGAAATTCCCTCAGGCGGTCGAGTAACACACAATAGTCTACCCTGTCAAAAGCTGAAGAAAGATCTAGGAGGACAAGAACTGTCTACTCCCCCCGATCTCTGGCCCTGAGGAGGTCATTTTGCACCCGAACTAATGCAGTTTCCGGACTGTGCCTCATACGAAAACCCAACTGGAAAGGCTCGTAGAGATCAAAAGCCACAAGGTGTTCCTCAAGTTGCTGCGCCACAACCTTCTCAACAACTTTCCCTAAAAACGGGAGGTTGGAGATGGAACGGTAATTCACCATGACATTAGGGTCCACAGATGACTTTTTCAAGAGGGGATGAACCAGTGCCTCCTTCAAGGCATCTGGAACAGTCCCCTCTGACAGGGAGCACCGGACAATCGAGGCGAACACCAGGCCAACAGTGTCGACACATCTCATCAAGAAACAAGTCGGCACCGGGTCCAGTTCGCAATATGTGTGCTTCAACTTGGAGACAACCCCGATGACCTCCGATGTCTCCACTGGTTTAAACTCCCCCCAATTAGGTGGCATGCTCAGCGGGCATCCCAGATGATCACTGTAGGCCACAGAAGGGATGGCAAACACCCTGTCTGAGAAGAATCGAGCAAATTCCTCACAAAGAGCATCAGAAAAAGTATTTTTCGGCTGAAGACGGGCTGGATTTATGAGCCTGTCCACAGTCCAAAAAAGCACGGTTGGTCGATTCTGCCCGGCAGCAATCTCTCTGGACAGGAACTCTGCCTTCTTATGAGTGACTGCACCTGATACTCAGTGTAATGTAAGCACAGGGCCAGTCTTTTTGTCTCCAGCCCGAGCTTCCACCAGCAGCGCTCCAACCTCCGACCCATGATCTTCATCCTTTTGAGGTCCCCGTCAAACCAAGGGGACCTCAAGTGAGAGGATCTGGGTCATACACGGGTTGGTGTGAGGGAGTCCAGAGTAGGTGCCAACACCCTATTATAGGTGGCAACAGCTTCATCTGGACCCTCAATGCATGCACTAACCACACTAGATAGGTCAGCTGCCGCCAGAAATCCCTCCAGGGTCAAACCCCTCAAAGGGTGGTAGCTGACCATCTCTGCAAGGGGAGGGCTCTTGAGGAGCCCCGAACGAGAACCCCACCGTGCAGTGATCGGACCAAATGACTCGATCAATCTTGAGGTTATTAACCTTGATGGAGGAGAAACATCTGGATATCGTGGCAGTCACAGAAACATGGTTCGCACAAAACCATGACTGGGACGTAAACATACCAGGATACACTATCTACAGGAGGGACAGAGAGGGTAAAAGAGGAGGAGGAGTAGCTCTTTACATAAAGGAAGGAATCAAAGCAACAGAACAAAAGGGAAAACAGGGAGAAGAAGCACTGTGGGTAAATTTGGAGACCGGCAATGGCACCACAATCCGCACAGGGGTTGTATACAGACCCCCTTCTCAGGGGCAGGAAATGGACAAGGAAATGATAGAAAGCATACTTAGTATGGCAGAAAAAAGGGAGATATTGCTGATGGGCGATCTGAATATGCCAGATGTTAACTGGAGTGCAGTTGCAGCAGCCACTTCGAAGAGTGGGGTTATTCTAGATGCCCTACAGGGGGCATGCCTTAGACAACTAATATTGGAGCCCACTGAGAGAGCAATCTTAGACCTGGTTCTCTCAAATGGAGATGAAGAGAGGATCACAGATGTAAAGTGGGTAGCCATCTGGGAACTAGCGACCATCGAACAGTATGGTTCTAATAAACACAACAATAAGTCAAGCCATACAAAGGCAAAGGTACTGGACTTTAGGAGGGCTGACTTTGCCTAAAATAGGTGAGTGCCTAAGAATGCACTAGCAAATGGGCAGGAAGGAGGGGTGGAAGAACAATGGGGAATAAGAAAAACTGCCATCACAGAGGTAACAAGCCTTTGTGTGAAGCAAATAAACAAAACTAAATGATGTAAGAAACCACTATGGTTCTCAAAGGAAGTGGCAGTGAAGGTTCAAGAGAAAAAGCTTTCAGGAAGCACAAGGAATCACAGAAGGAGCAGGACAGAGAACTGTATCAGTTGAAGCAAAAGGAAGCTGGGAAGACAGTCAGAACAGCAAAGGCCCAAACCGAGGAAAAGATAGCCAACTCAGTTAAGAAGGGGATAAAACCTTTATAGGTATATCAGAGCGAAGGAAGACCAAGGGAGGGATAGTGAGGCTTAATAAAGGGGAGGGGAGGCAAAGGTGACTGTGAAAGGCAGAGATACTAAACAAATATTTTTGCTCAGTATTTACAAAGGAAGAGAGGAGGTACCTAAAACAAACAGTAGAAACACTCTGGATACAGAAGTTTATACCAGCCATTTACAGAAGAAAGGGTTCTGAAAGAACTCTTAAAACTGAAAGTGGACAAAGCAATGGGGCCTGATGGAAGTTCATCCCAAATTCTAAAAAGAACTAAAGAGGTAGAATTAGTGACACCACTGACTACTCTGTTTAACAAATCATGGGAGGATGGGGTGGAGCCGAGGACTGGAGGAGGGCAGATGTGATTCCCCTTCACAAAAGTGAGAGCAAGGCAGAAGCAGGAAACTACAGACCTGTGTTTAACCTCAGTGGTAGGGAAAATGATGGAATCACTTCTGAAGAAAGAGGTGTCGAGTATCTAGAGGCCAGAGAGGGCGCAGGACCCAAGGCAGCATGGATTCACAGCAGGAAGGTCATGCCAGACAAATCTGATAGATTTCTTTGACTGGGTGACAAAGTAGTAGATCAGGGAGGGCTGTGGACATGGCCTACCTAGACTTTAGCAAGGCATTTGACACAGTCGCACACAAAGATTAATATACAAGTTAGCTAGCCTGGGAGTGGGTCCCAAGATGACAGCCTGGGTAAAATTAGCTGGAGAATAGGACACAGAGAGTAATAGTAAATGGAGTCCACTCTGAAGAAGGGGTTTCTAGTGGGGTACGTCAGAGGTTCAGTATTGACCCGGTCCTCTTCAATGTCTTTATAGCGACATTGCAGAGGACTGGAAGGAAAAGTATGTCTCTTTGCAGATGACACAAAGATCTGCAACAGAGTTGATGCACAAGGTGGGGTGGAAAGGATGAAAAGGGACTTGGCAAGGTTAGAGGAATCGTCAAATGTATGGCAGCTTAGATTCAATGCTAAGAAGTGCAAGGTAATGCACCTGGGAAACAAAAACCCAGGGGAAGAGTACACAATGGGGGGTGAGATACTAACAACAACAAAAATGGAAAGGGACCTGGGGGTAGTCATATCAGATGAGCCTAAAGGTGGGCAAGCAATGTGAGAGGGCAGCAAGGAGGGCTGGGGGATACTGGGATGCATAGAAGGCATCACCAGTAGAAAACAGAAGTTATTATCCCTCTGTACAGACAGCTGGTCAGACCCCATCTGAAGTACTCGTGCAGTTCTGGAACCCAGTCTTAGCAAAGACATAGACAGGATGGAAGCTGTCAGAGGAGGGCAACTAAAATGGTGCAGGGTCTGCACGGAAGACATATGAAGAGAGACTTAAGGAGCTTAATATGTAGCCTCGAGGAAAGGAGGAGAGGGGGGACATGATAGAAACTTTCAAGTACCTCAAGGGAATCAACAAAGTCCAAGGCGGTAGCATCTTTCAAAAAGGGTGTGCAAGAACAAGGGGCACAATTTGAAGATAGAGGGGGGACAGCTCAGAGGTAATTTAAGGAAGTATTTTTTCACAGAGAGGGTTGTGGATGCATGGAACGGCCTTCCGGAGGAGGTTGTGGAGTCAAAAACAGTGGTGGAATTCAAGCATGCATGGGACAGTCATAAGGCAATTCTAGGGGGTGGGGGTAGGAAGAAGTAGGCTGCTGGTTAACTAGGATCTGCGGCTTATCCAGTAGGCAGGGAAATGGGCAGACTGGGTGGGCCAAGCGGTCCTTATCTGCCATCAAATTCTATGTTTCTATGTTTCATGTCCCAGTGAGAAAACCAGGTCCAACACATGGCTGCCTTGGTGGGTCACAGAGGAAACTTTCTGCATCAGGCCAACAGACGATATTGTCTGGAGGAAATTGTAACCTAGCCTAGATGATTCGTCGTTGGCCCAGGCGTTGAAGACCCCCAGGATCAAACACCAGGGGGACTCCAATGTCTCACCAACAACGAGCATGACTACTTCCTGTAGGAATTCACCTGCCACCCGGAGGCAGTAAATTAGGAGAATCCTACAACCTGTGCCCGGACCTCCACGGCAACACATTCAAATGAACCCGGTTTTCCCACTGGGTGCAAGGAGAAACCAAGCTCGGATCTAAAACAGATGGCCACTCCCCCGCTCCTGCATTCCACTCTGGGGCAGTGCACTACCGTATACCCAGTGGGGATGGCTGCCCCTAAAACTGGGCCAGCATCATCACCCACCTAGGTCTCAGTAATGCAAGCCAGATCAACTAGAGAAATCAGGTCTGCAATAATGGCAGTCTTGTTCCTAATTGATCTCGCATTGCATAGCACTGCCCTCGGGACTGGCGGAAAGTGTAGCCCCTCTGGCTACCTGCCACTCAGTCTGGGGGAATCCCTGGGGACGGGGATCAAACACGTCTCACCTCTCCCAAGGTCCCACCGATGTCCAGGGCGCCTTCTACACCTGACTACCTCAGTCCTGCCCCCTCTTTAGTGACAGGGGTACCCCTCCACAAATGATTCTTATGGCTCCTATTTATCCCGACTTCACAACAGTGACATACCGTAGTAGTAGACACAGGGAGGTCGGTAAAGGGCTGCAGATCGAGTAGCAGGGATGCCCCGTACACCATCCAAACCCGACTCAGGCATCCCCAATCTCCCCAGACACATGGTGTCCCACCAAAGGTCCCAAAACCACTAACTAACTCAGTCACTGAAATCCAACCACACTACTAATACAGCAAAACAACCCTAACCAATCAAACATCCATTCACACACCTAAACTAAAACCTCAAAAACCTACCGCAATACCCACCCAATTACCAAAATAGCAGCAAGCCTTAACATTTATGGAGCCCAATATCCCTGGATCCCATAGGTTAACTAAACTGCCCAACTGACAGGGGCAGAGTATAACAAAATGAAGTAAAACAATTCATGCAATTAGCAGTCTTCTCAACCCATAGATTGCTAAGTGGGTGGGTGGGAGAGAGTCTCTCACAATCTTCCCCACAAGTCCAAAGCCAAGGAGAAGAATATCCAGAAAGCTACGTTTTGAGTGCTGGGGGGGAACCCCAAGATGAATAGAAAAAAAGTTACCGTAAGGATCAGATGACAATCCAGCAATAGACCAATCCCCCCACATGATAATCCAGCGGAGGGGAGAGGGTGTTGGAAAATCCACAGCAGGCCACAGGATTGCGAAACAGAGCAAATAGGCAGTCCTAGGAGCCAAAAGTCTAGAGAATCAGCCAGGCGCAGTTCCAACTAAGAAGGCGACTATTCCAACTAGGAAATGAGCGCAGCGATGCCCTCAGTGCTTGCGCTCTCCATGGGAAAGAACCGTACGACAACGGCAACCCAAGCAGACAGGATGGCCCTCGCATATGCTGGTAAGTGGGGCACCCTTGCAAACCACACAGGCCGCAATTCAAATGGTTCGAAGACGCCACCTGGAAGGAGAAAACCACAGGGCAGTCCAAGACTGTTCCTCCTAGTGCATTCCCTTGCTTCAACGGCACTCCAGACTCCAACACAGACCCCCAGCTCAGCTGCAGAAAGCCAGTCTACCACTCCATCATAGCCCGAAGACAGGATGAAGACTGAAACCCCGTGGCAATCAGGGGCTCCCCACAGAGTGACTTCCACACCTCAGTACTCCCAAAGGTAGGAATACAGGGAAAAAGAACCTTCAAAACAAAAAAGCTAACCCGCTACCCCAGCCCTGCCTACGCTATGTACTCTATCCACTAAACCCAGTTAAACCCCATTAAATTTGGGGTCTTCCCATCAAAGAAAAAGATAGGAAAACCAGGCTCAACCACATTTGCTTCCACAGATAGTTTGAAACAAGAAAAAAGGCAGTGGTGCTCTAAGTCTTAGAGAGCTGCAAACGGCCAGCACAGCTCAACCGCCATCTTCTGAGGAGTCCCTCCCCATAGAAAAATAAAACATTTTCCATACTGTAGTGGTCCCTTCCTGAGCCCCATAGAAAAATATATAATTTTCCATAGTGTAGTGTTCTCTCCCCTCTCCCTGTAGAAAAAAAAAAACATTTCTATAGTGTAGTGGTCTCCCCCCGATCACCGATTGTCATCCCCAAATGAACTAATATCCAGTCCCTGGTAGTCTAGTGTGCCTTCTCTCTCCCTAGTCACTGATCGCCATCCCCCTATTACACATATATACTACCTGGTGGTCTAGTGCCCCCCCCCCACCCTCTCAGGAAATCACACACCACCCCGCTCCTCCCCCCACGACTGCCAATCGACGAGCAGCATAGCCCTTCTCACACCTCCACGGCTGCCAGCTCACTGAACTGTCAGTGACAGCGTATAGTATACCCTACAAGTCCACTGCTTGGGGTTTTGGAGTTTGGAGGGTTTGGTTGAGGTCTGGAGGGTTTGGTTAGGGTTTGGAGTGTATGGTTGGGGTTTGGAGGGTTTAGTTGAAGGTTAGAGTGTTGGAGGTTTTGGAAAGTCTGGTTGGGGTCTGGAGGGTCTGGCTGGGGTTTGGAGGGTTGGATGGTCTGGCTGACATTTTGAGGGTTGGAGGGTTTGCAAGGTTTGAAGGGTTTGGTTGAGGTTTGGAGAGTTTGGAAGGTTTGGAGGGCTGGAGGCTTTGGCTGAAGTTTGGAGGGTTTGAGGGTTTGCAAGGTTTGGTTGAGGTATGGAGGGTCTGGCTGGGGTTTGGAGTCTCTGATTGGGGGTTGGAGGGTTTGGTTGGGGGTTAGAGTGTTGGAGATTTTGGAGAGTCTGGTTGGGGTTTGGAGGGTCAAGCTGGGGGTTGGAGGGTTTGGTTGAGGTTTGGAGGGTCGGAAGGTTTGGAGGGTCTTGTTGGGGTTTGGAAGGCTGGAGGGTTTGGTTGAGATTTGGAGGGTTGGAGGGTTTGGAAGCTCTGTAGGGTCTGGTTGGGGTTTGGAGGGTCTGGTTGGGGGTTGGAGGGTTTGGAGGGTTAAAGGTCATCAACGTCCCTCACACGGCAGTGTGCGAGAGGCATCTGGATGACACTGCATGTCTGTCCCTCCATGAACAATTAAATAAAATATGCTGGTCGCAGCATGAAGCCAACCCTCCGCAAGCTCTGCACTGGGCTGCAGGATCACTCTCCTGCACAGGATCTGCACTGTCGGCAGGTGGCCCCCGTCACTGGACCTTACTGGGGGGATAAACCATGCGGGAAGCATTCTGAATCCTGTCCTTTGGCAGTGGGGAGTCCCACACTGACACCCCACCACAGGGGGTAAGCCGTGGGGGAAGACTGGATAAGGTGAGTACCTTGACGCTGGTGACAGGGCTCGGAGGCAGGGGCAAGGGAGGGTTAGGCTATGCTGGGGGGCTAAAACAGATTAAGAGTAAAAAAAAAAAAAAAAAAGAAAAACTCTCTTTAATGAAATAACCCCATCACCTGACAGATCTTTGATTAGGGGTTTCGGTTGAAAAAAATTGTTTTTTTATTATCTTTCAGCATCTTTATTTCATCTTGTAAACCCCCCTGTATAGAAACAATGGCATAATGTCATTTCAAGTGTGAGTGTGGCTTGGCATGTGGCTTCACTTGTATGCATTCCGTACAAGTGACCCATGCTAAGCTGAGCTCACACTCGAAATGGCACCGTGGCCATTTTTTATATACCGGGGAGTTTTACAACATGAAATAAAGATGTTGAAATGCAATAACAAAATTATCTTTTTCAGCTGACACCCCTAATCAGGGGTTTATCTGTCGGGTGATGGGTAATTTCATTAAAGAGTGTTTTCCTTTCAGCTTTCCACCAATTATATCTTAGAATCAGATTACATACACCATGGGAGAAAGGGTAATTAAATAAAATTAGAATGAAACTTGATTTCTGGAGTTTAAAAACTAGTCTTTGTCTTTTAAAGAATGCATTTCTTCCCAAGGATCACCAAATACTTTCTTCCTGCATCTTCAACTGAAATGTCACCACATTTCTTACTTCACATATGTTTCTGTACACTTCTGGGTGTGACAAGAGACTCAGATTTTTCACATGCATTTACAATTATTTTGTTTAGAAAACACGTCAAACTGCTGTTTTGGCTTTGTTGCATATTTTACATTTGTTTTGTTTACACAACAGTTCAGCCTTCCTTACCTCCAACTTCATGATCCTCCGTTTCAGTCTCCAACACCACCTCTGTACAAATCCACACTGCGCTCTCTGAATCACATGGAGCTGCTGAGCTTCAGGGTTTGGGACATGAAGAACTGTCAACATCCACAGAAAACAAATTTCTGCCACAATCCTGTCTGCTCTAAAGCTTTGTACTCACTCCTCTCTCTCTATAGCTGCTAGGAACCAAAGTGCACTTCCTGTCCATCTCTGAAATATGTCCCTTATACCATTCATATCAGCTCATTCATATTCATAAATGCTGTCACAGAGGAGGGTGGCCATAGAGACTAAGAGATCCCTTAAAGTAGCAGGACATTCACATTGCCTTTACTCTGAGGGAATATCAGATAGCTCGTATAGGAAGTACAGCACTGCCTAGACTATAAAAACAGGGTAGGGTTGCTCAAAATCTGAAAAACGGAATTGGATTTGTCAGATTCTGATCCAGTTTTTGAATTTAGGATTTTGGGATTGGTCATCTGAGCATCCTAAATCCTGAACTGCCGTTACAAAAAAGAAATCCATTTTTGGATTGCTTTTAGCTTACTTCTGTCTTGATGTTGTTGTTCTGATTTTTTGTGGAATAATCTCGTCTTCTTTTCTGAAAAGGATGTTTTCCCTCGACCACTGAGGATTTACTTAGGATTTAAAAATGCTTCTAAACTTGTTTCAGAAAAGTAATTCTAAACATGGCTTGAAAGTGGAGTTCCCTTTTCAGTTCAAATGCATTTTTTGTTAGGCTGCTGGCTGATTTATATATGTATCACCATCCCTGCAGTAATTACTGTGTTTCATTGCACAATGCCACATCTTGAGTGGATCGTACAGACATATCCGTGTGTTCTCAACCATTCGATAAGTATTCTTATCCAAATTTGAAACCAAAATTTGTGAATGTATTATTGCTTTTATTCTACTTACTACTATTATTGAAAACATATTTAAAAAATGTTATTAAGTGTAATGCACATAGTCCACAGTAATATAATTTTATACGTTATTTATTTTATTTAATCATTTTGAAGTTATCCGTACAGATAGTTCCATATGTAACCCCCCTGCAAATGGGGGTTCCCAAAAGTCTTCTAGGAGCTGGCTAAGTGATCCCAGCCTGAATGGTGTTCGGTGTTTAAGCCGCTTAACTGTGAGTGCTTTTAGAGCCTCTGGTACTGTCTCTTTAAGAGCTGCCTGCTTGCAGGCTAAATTAGTTTGAATGGGGGGACTGTGTATTTAAGGCTCGAATCCCGACCGAGCTGCTGTCTGATTGCTCTGTTTGTGCAGTCGCTAAAAGCGCAGAGGGAGGCCACCTGAAAGATGTAACTTTTCGCCTGAAATCATTTAGAGCTTTAGTAAAATTTCAGTTTGTCTAACCTGCCTTTATTATAGCTGGGACTTTGTGTGTGTTGCCCCTCCATTTTGGATCTGAATTGCTGATCTGGGCTAATTGGGTTGGGGGGGGTCCTAAAAATGGAGACTGTTTGAGCCAACCAGAACCTGGACTCTCACCTGGAGCCTGCTACAAATGGGGAATATATGGCCAGTGCCTCTGGGAAATGTAGTCTGCACCTTGGCGCCTTTTTGTACCAACAGAGGGAGCCCTGCAGTGATTGACAGCCGAATCCACCAGCTGAATTTGTGTGGAACCTAAGGGAAACGCCCTGAACTGTTCCTGGAGGGCCAGATGCGAGTTGACAGTGAAAGGGGTAGGAGCTCTGTTCTGCTGCGGCGTGCAGTTCGCGCGGGAAGCGCATGTAAGGTCCTGAAGTCAACCTGTAGCCGTTAGCGAGTGCTCATCGGACTGAATCAGAGTTGTGGAGAAAAGGAAGAAGTGTGCAGAACCAGGCTTGCCCGTAGAAGACCGAAGATTTGCAAAAGTGCGATCGGCCAATCGGGGACTCTGATGATGTGTGTGCTCTCAGGTCTTGCAGTGTTTGTAATCAGGATCGAGAAGCAGCTGCCTGGTATAGTAATTTCCTTTTCATATGAATGTGTCTAGTGCTTGTGGGGGATCACAATTCCTTTTCCCCTTTTACTGTGAGTTGTGAGATGAAGCTGGAACTGAACTCAAATCCAATCGGACTGAATCCGTCTGCTATCTAAATCAGTCGGGCCCTGTCACGAGGGTCTCATCTCCATGCCTTGCTCATCCTGGCCATCCAGAGCAACCTCCTCAATTCAGCTCTCAGCTTGGGGTTTGTGAGTACAAATCGGGGTAACTCCCTGCACCTGTCATTTAATCAAAGTGTGCCAACTGATTGCTTTGTGTTCTTCTTTTTGTGGACTGAGCCAGCCGGCTCCGGATTACAATTTGTTTGTGCATGTATTTTCTTCCTACAGGGCCCCATCCAGCTGCACCAGCCGGCCAATCCCGGGCAATAAACCTGGCTAACCCCCCACCATCCTCGGTACCCAGAGTATGACTTTTTGGACCATATATGCATGTACAGTACTGTGATTTGTACCTTACTAAACCAAATCAACCTGATTGCCCCCTTCCCTGTTACTGCCCCCTAAATAAATCAGATTTATTGTTATTGAACTATATATTGCCTGTGGTGTCAGTACATATCGAACCAGTATTGCATTGTGTTGTGTATGTGCATTAACCTTGTTTTACAGGGGGTCCTCAGAGACGTGCTGCAGAATCAGTCCTGAGGGTAAGTGGTTCTGTATGTGTAAAAAGTGTGCATATGTGGGGTATTGGGATGGTAACTCCCGTGTACTGTGTGGGCCACTAGTGGGAACAAAGGGGGGGTCACAGTGTCCAAGAGGGCTGTGACCAAACTAGCTTAACCACTATCGACCCTGACCTCTGGGTGGAGGCACCCGTCACTGGACCTAGGCCCCTTAACCTGTCACTAGCCATACAGGCAGGGGTAGTAGCCCTTGGGATAGAGCCACCTAGGGGTTACACATAGAACATAATACAACATTATTTGCCATATATGGATAATTAAAATAATACTATCAAAAATGATGTCAAAGAAATCCCGTAATATAACACTAGAAATCCCGTAACAGTATCATTCAAGTCCTGTAATAGTACTGTTCAGAGCTCGTAGGACTATTGTTCTGAGCTCTGAACAGTAGTATTAAGAGAGCAACATAGCATAACAAGCTGGCAAATTTGTCATGCTGAGTGGGAGACAGCTTTTACTGTGACTGTTGTGTATCATAAAAGCCAAGTTGCCACTGACAAGAAACTGCAGAACTCCCTCAATAATGGCTCCTTAAAGTGAATTTCCAAGCTGTAGTTGTGGGCTTTTGGTCTTTATAGCCATTACCTTACAACAGCTTAAATCCTCTGATCTTTGAAAGATAATTTTCTATTACTTCTGTTGGGAAGGGAATGGATCATAAATAAGGTGAGCTCAGTGGGTAGCCGATCCCTTCCACTTCCCTGTCCGCCGACCATGATCCCACATGTAGACATTTTATGACGTCTAACCAGGGAGAGTGCAGAGACTCACCCCATAGAAGTCCATGTGTCTCAGTTTCAAACCTTTTTTTTTTTTTTTAAGTAATAAAGCAATCTCTGGCATATCTGAAAGGCACTGCAACTAATGGGCCCCCTTTATTAGCTGAGCGTTTGCTTTCATATATATCAGATATCGCTTTATGACTTAAAAAAACTTTTCTTTAAACCAAGCTACATAGTCTTAAATGGGTCGTGCCACCATGCTCTCTCTGGTTATACACCATAAAACGTCTGAGCATGGGGGTGTGGCTGGCAGATGGGGAAGTGTAAGGGATCAGCGGGCCATCCAGCTTGAACCGATTTATGATCCAGTTCCCTCAGGAGTAACTGAAAACGATCTTTCATGGATCATAGGACTTGCGCTTCTGTAAGGTAATGTGTTCTAAAGTTCAAGGCATGTTGTAAATTTCCTTTAAACGGAACAATAACAACTAAAGACAGAATCCAATTTGTAAAAAAAATCCTGAGAATGTGAACATCATTAAAAAATTGTGTATTTACGCCTTGTTCACAACTTTAAAATGGTGAGTGCAGACCTATAGAAGAAATACTCATACAAGAGTTAAAGTCACCATTCTGGTAAACTCAGTGTACTTCATTAAAAAACAAGATGGCTCAGAACCTAAGCCCAGCACAATCAGAGGCACACTGGAAAGTGTGTATCACCGTCTCGCCACCCCCAAAACTACCCAGCTTCCACATTCAAAGGCCCCCCCAAACATATTCAAAGAAACAATAGAAACCCCAACAGCCAAACCAAAATACTTAAAAATAAAAAAAAATAAAAACTTGGGATGGGTAACCATCCCAGACAAGTGGAACCACTAACTGGGTTACACCTAAACTTCCTCAACAGCACTGTCACTGTATGCTACTAGTCGGCATAGCCATTTTACACATGCTGTTCTTCAACACAGGACTCGTTCACTCTACGCACCAGTGAACAATACCAGTAATGCTGGGGAGTCATTGCACTGGAGACAGACAGCAACGGAAGGTGCCAGCTTTCTTTGCTGCTTTGACTGAACCTTGGCCATGCACAGGCAGCTGTTTTGGAGTGGCTTCCTTGCTGAGTTGAAACAGGCATCAAGGGACAAGACTACCCGGAGTACCATGAAAATCAAAAGAAAACCTGAGCTGGCACAAACGTTAGATATGCAAGACCAGTCCCACCAAGAATGTGTAGAAATACCACAAACCAGATCATGACACAATCACAACCTACGAAAACTATGCCGACTAAACCCTCCTTCTGATGTTGCATCCATATTCTCCATTTTACGTTGCTCCAAGTTTAAAATTGAAAGCAACCAGTTACATGCTGAGCTCCATGACAATGAGGGAAAACAAAATCAGAGGAATAATACAAGTACTACAGCAATCTGCAGGTCTCCCTGTTGAGAAGCATATCACTAACCACTCCATAGGTACAACAGTAACCCAGATGCTAATCAGCTCCAGTGTTTTGCTCATCAACTTAATACAAGTAGCAGTACACTGAAACATACAGCCTATCAACAGTTATGCACCTTCTGTAAAAATAAGCCAAAAGTGATTTCCTCCATCCTGTCTGGTGACTATGCTCATCTACTTCTGCATCTCTCTTCCAGCAGGAGCCCTTGTTCAGGCTTCAAGCCTAAGCGCCTCTCTCAACTCACTGAAATGTGCCCCCCACCCCCCCCCAGCTCCAGGACTGACTCGCTCACCCAGGTATGCCGACAAAAGAAGCTGCCAGACTGGCCTGAATTGCAAAGCAATTGGCCCGCCACCATTGGCTGAAGCCTCGAGACCTTAGCTGCTGACTGGTTGCTTGCTGTGTTGGTGAGCCGCCATTGGTCAGCTCGGTCTACCAGGACTAGTAACTGTGTGTGCCCGTCCCTGCTGCTCTGATACTGGGCCAGGTTTCACCAAGACTGGCCTGGGTCTTTGCACCCGCATTGCTGTCTCTGTACCCTATAATTTGTCCTGCCCACCCTCCCTGGCCCCGACTCCGACCTTGACCTCTATTAATGCAGCCTTCTTCCCGCCCACCTCCGCCCCTCGCCACCTTGATTGGCTGGTACTACTCCAGGAGCTTGCTGTAGAACTGGCTGTTCCACCCAAACTACTCTATGTTCCTGAAAGCTTTTTCAACCCTCCATAAGGTAAGGATGGCACTCCAGACAGTTAGCTGCATCATGTTCCTCTGGTGCCTGCTCGTGCAAATACCTCCCATGAGCCCCACGCTTCCTGACCACGCTCCCGTATGGACCCCTGACGCCAAAAAGGTGTGCCCTAAATCAACTTCCACACCATTCACTGTGCCCTTTGCCCAAGTACCACCCATTAACAAGGTGGCCAGTGCACAACAGAACAGGACAAATCCCATTCCTCCCCTGCTCATTAATCTAATCTTCATCTGCACCACTGATAAAGCACACAATCACGCACATCGGAACCGTGTGGCCAAAATGACTCGGTTTAAATGGCTATTTATAAGACTTGCATATCTACTGCTGCTACTATCAGGCAATGTCCACCCTAACTCCGGGCCACTGACGCAAACCACGCCCCTGCAAAAACATCACACTGGGCTTACCATTGCCTCGATTAACTACCTGTAAAAATTCTGCTTGGCACAAATGGAAAAATGCTCACAGTGGCATCCGTTTATATCCCTTCAAGGACCCAAGACATGGGTTTCAAGGTGATAGCGGACTACTTCACAGCACATGGGTCCAAAATGGAGATATAACTTCTGGGTGACTTCAACAAAAATTGGAACTCCCCCGAAGCCGACCACTTCAAGGACACCCGCTCATCGATAAACGTAACCCAAGTTGTTGACTCAATCGCCAGAATAAACTACCGTACTGGCACCTCCACCCTCATTGACTGGGTTGTCACTAATTTCCCCAACAGAGTAACCCACCTAACTGTCTTCCCCGACTCCCTCAGTGACCACTCCCCAGTCATTTTCACCTGGTCTAACAAACCCCCCCAAGCCCTTCCTAAAATTATAACTACAAGGCTACTAAAAAAAGGAAAGCTCAGTGCCTTAAAGGCTCCCATAACAAGTCACGACTGGAGTTACCTTAGCAGCACAACTGAAGTGTATGAAGCCTTAGAGTACTTTTTCTCTAAGTTTAATGAATCCTGCAGTATCTATGCCCCCTATATGAAGCGTAAAATCAGAAGCTCCCCAAACCCCTGGATCATGCTGACCCTCCTCGATATGATGAAACACCATGATGAGCTCTGGAGCAGCTCTCATAGCAATGGCACAACTGCCAACATTCAGACATATAAGGTGGCTCGAAACAACAATACCTGGGCTATCAAGGAAGCAAAAGAGGCTTCACTTCAAAGGAGAGCTGGAAAGTTCATGGAAGGATGGCAGGGGTTTCTGGGACAATATCCAGGCCCTATCTGATAAAGCTCCCCCATCACACATAAATGTAAAAGGCGTACTAACCCACGACCCAAAAATCATGGTGGAAATTTTAATCAAGCCTTTACCGACCTCAGTGGTGTGCTGCCCCCGACTTCCTGCTCCCAAGAAATGGCAGCCCAGCCCCTAACCCTGAAGCAACCACCTCTAAGCAATCACCCCCCCTTCTACCTTAAGATAATTTCCCAGATGGAGGCCAAAAAATATATAACTAAAGTGCTCAACAAATCAAGAACAAGTAACGACAAGCTCAATCTCAAGCTCCTGGAGCTCACCCTTGAAGAAGTACTCTATCCTTTAACCGAGATCATAAACCTATCCCTCATTACAGGGAAGTTTCTAACTGTCTGGAAAGCAGCAGTTGTCACCCCGGTGTACAAAGGTGGCAACAGAACCAAGCACCAAACTATTGCCCCATCTCAATTCTTCCACCACTATCAACACCTCTAGAATGTATCACCTCGGATCATTTGTCTGAATACCTTAACAAATGCCAACTGCAATGTAAACAGCAGCATGATTTTCACAAACAACATAGCACAGCCGTAGCACTCTTGGAGTTCACCGGGTACATTCACAGTGCACCCGATCAGGGGCTCTTGGTGGGGGCTACCTTCGTAGACCTCACCAAGGCCTTTGACACAGTAAACCACGAGCTGCTCCTACAGTAACTATCAAACACTGGCCTCTCCCCTGAATCTGCGGCCTGGTTTTGGAGCTACCTCGAAGGGAGAGTCCAAAAAGTACAAATTAATGAAGTTTGCTCAAGCCCTCTAAGCATTACCACAGGAGTACCACAAGGCTCCATACTGGATCCACTACTTTTTAGTTTGTTCTTAAATTTACTCCCCCTGGCTGTAACAGACCAGGTTCTGCTCTATGCAGATGATGCAGTACTCTACTCATCCCACTCTGACCCAGTGGAGCTAAAAAAAAAATATATGCAGTCTAACTTCTCCTTAGTGGAAAAATGGTTCAATGACTAAACTACTACTAAACTATAAAAAACCAAAACTATGATTGTCGCATCTTCTCAAAACAGGCACAGGAACTAACAAGTACAAATTGTTAATAACCAAAACTCTCCCCTCGAACCTGTAACCTACTTCAAATACCTAGGGGTAACACTAGACTCAACATTGTCTTACACACGACATACTGATCAAGTTGCTAGAAACGTAAAAGCCAAACCAGGCCTAATCTACAGAAATAAGCGCAGCTTTACTCCTGATGCCCTAAACTTGGCTGTGACCAGCTCAGTTCTGGCACCAATTGACTATGGCCTTGCGATCTATGGGGCAGCAACTTCAACAGCCTTCAAATGAATTAAAACCACACTAAACAAAGCCTGCAGGCTAGTCCTGGGTGTGCATCGCTTAACCCACACTTGTGAGATATGTGCCTAAAGTGGTTGGCTCAACCTAGACGGTCATATCCGCTACCACACATGCATGTTCACCAAAAAATCTTTACTTGGCCTGACCCCTTCTGGGGTACAGAGCCTCCTCAAAAGCTCTGACCCAGCTAGACACACAAGGGACCTAAATGACCTCACCATGAAAGTCCCCTTTTGCAGAACCTCCCTAGGACAACATTCCTTCAAATACTGCACCCCTACCTGGATGAACTCCCTCAGTACAGAACTACAAAATTCAACCAAACTGGACCCTTTTAAATCCCAACTCTGAGCAGCAGCCCTGGCAACCCGGCGCATGAGCTGCACTACGTGATCTCCCTCCTCTATTTTCCAATAACCCCCCCAATCCTGCATTGACCTCCTCCTCGTACATCTGACCCTGCCTCCCCAAGCTTCCTCTTACTATTTCACTCTCCCCTCCATACCCCCACTGCATCCCGCTCTCTCCCCTCCATCCCCACCCCTACCCCTGTCCCTGCTCTCCCTACCCCTTACTTTTCCTTCCTGGACTGCAAATCTATCCACCCTCTCCTACATCCTCCCTCTCCCTCCCCACACGCCCTCCTAAATCCCCTACCCCACCTCCCCGACCATGTTATCTGGCTCTCTTGCCTGTATCTGCCTCTAACAACACTTAGCTACGCAACTAACTGGAATCATGACAAAAGAACTATAAAACAGATACAGTTCTGGCTGACATTTATCACTTTGTCTAAATGTTTAATGTCTGCTGACCCTGCAAGTATTCTGCCCCTGCACAATCAGACAAGTCTGTGACTCAAAGGTGCTCCTAGACTGAAATAAATGAATAAACAACCTCCCTCCTATTCCAGCTGTGCTACAAACTTCTCTTTCTGCCAGACATGAGAAGTTAAGGTAGGAGAAAACCTTAAGGGAGAGAATTTTGTGTGCGAATTTCATGACCAGATTTCCAAAGTCAATAGATTTGGGAGTAATCACAGTCCTGAATTTCCAAAGTGTGTTTCAGTATTGGAGAATGAAGATGTTATATTCCATGTATTCATACAGTTATATACAAGGCCCTAAGTTTTTCACAATTCGGCGGCAGTGGCTGACAGCAGAAATACCAGCAGAATTCAAAGCTGACTGCAGAAGTTGCATCTAACTGCGGAAGTTGCAGCCAACTGCAGAAATAGCGTGGAACTCAGGCTCAACAGGAAGGCATTTGCAAGTCTTCTAAAAAATGGTCTTATTACAAGGCCGTCTGGCATGCTGAGCTGTCCAGTTACCATAGTTACTGAAAACAGAGTGCCGCAGCTCGGCAGATTCAGCCTGTGTGCATACATTCATGCTGGCACCAAAACATTTTAATGCTGCTTTTAAACATGTTGATGCTTTTTTTCAGTTTATCTCCTGCATAGCATGAATCATTTTTGTTTGAAACAGCAGCAATTAAGGTAAAAAGTTAGACCTGATCCAGATGCAGTGCTCAGGATTCCTTCCCTTCCTGAAGTTAACTACATCTGCTGGAAGAGATTGTTTCTTTCAGGTAAAAAATAACGCATTTTGCTGAATTATATTGTTGCTCATTCTTAGACTAGAGGTGAACCCACTGCACTATTTTGTTAAATGACCATTCTCCACCACAGCAATGGAGGTAAAAAGTTAGAACTGATCCTGACGCCGTGCCCAGGATTTCTCCCCTTCCTGAGCTGAGCTACATCTGCTGGGACAGAGAGTTTCTTTCAGGTTAAAAATGCTGCATTTCGTTAAATTATACTGGCGCTCATTCTTAGGGGTGTACCCTGGGCACTATTTTGCTACATGATCATTCTCCACTGTTTTAACCACTAATTAACGCAATCAAAAACCTTAAGGGAGAGAATTTCGTGTGTGACTTTTGTGCCCAAATTTCCAAAGTCGGTAGGGTTGGGAGTAATTACAGAGTCCTGAATTTCCAAAGGTGTGTTTCAATGGAGGAGAATGAAGATGTTATATTTCATGGGTGTGATTCTAGAAGCACACCTATGCATGTTGCATGTTGCATGTTGCGACATGCGAGAGGTGCAGTTGCGCCACGGACCCTGCACCCAATTCTGTAACGGGCAAGGTCCCCACGGCTAAGTCCTGTGACTTGCACATGCCTACTAGCACGCCCAAATGCAGGGTGCAAGTGAGGGAACATGTCAAAGCCATCCCCGCAGTCAGGAGCATGTGCCCCCCATGCCTGGAATGCCCCACAGGGCTGTGGGACCCCAGCCCCTGATCCCCCAAATACTGTAAGTCCCGCAGGGCTGCTCTGTCCCCCCCTCCAGGTCCTGTTCCCTGAACCCAGGTCACTGCAGTGCCGCTATTGGTACTCATTACATATATCCTCACTCTCCCTGGTAGTCTAGTGACCCTCCACCCTCCACCCTCATCCAGCAGTGCCAGTCCACACCATACCCCCCAACCCATCCCCAGCCAGCGAGTGGCACAACCCACCTCTCACCACCACGGCCAGCCGCCAACTGAGCTCTGTAGCAGTGTGTACTGTACATACGCGCCCAATGAATAAATGTACTGTCATTCATTCATTGAGTGCATATACACAGTACATGCTCCTACGGAGCTCAGTCGTCAACTGGCCGTAGTAGTGAGCTGCTATCGGCTGGGATGGGTCAGTGTGGGGTGGACTGGCACTGATGAGTGAGAACCACTGACTAGCAGGAAAGCGGGTTGTTTGTAAATTAATGTACATGGCACATTGCACCCTCAGCGGATCGGTGTGTGGAGGTGCAAGCTGTGGGGGACCAATACTGCTACTATGGGAACAGGCATGGTGTGTGTGGGGAGGGAGGTGCTAGCCCTGCTGTGGCAATCTGTATTTGGGGGATGGGGCTTGGTGGCAGTCTGCTTGCCCTGCTGGGCAGTAATGTGTCTGTGGGGAAAAGGGGCATGGGGGGCCATGATGAGCCTTGCGGGGCATACCCGCTAACAATGTGTGGATTGGGGCATGGGTGGGGGAGAGAGGCACATGTTTGGGAAGCCAGTCCAGTGGCAGATCTGCACAACCCCCGGAGGGCGTAAGTACACTTACATCAGCTAAATGCTGGTGTAACTGTACTTTGACAGATGTTCTCTGTGGGTTGTTCTAGAATAGCAGATCTGGGGACTTTGTTGCTGACCTTCCAGAACAGGGCACACCAGCTGCCATAAACCCTCTAGCACCATGTTGCAGGGGGTTTCAGACGTAACTGGTGGCATAAGTCCACTTTGGGCAAGCAGCCTCTGACATGTCGCAGGCTGCTTTGCTGAATACCGAATGTTGCACCTGCTGGCGTACCTTGCTACTTGCATCATTTTTTGGGGCATAGGTTAAGTTATGCCAGACGTAACCTTTTGAGAATCAGGCCCCATGTATTCATACAGTTATATATACATACAGATGATCAGTGTCTGTCAAAACGATTTGGAGGTGAAACAACGTGTTTCCCTCTCAACTTGTACTACAGTATGTTGCATGCATTCAATATTGAAATTATTGGTATAGCATCAAGTATGAACTCCTCGTTTGAATTTCCACACATACCCAATTTTGCTCTGCTATTTGAAACTGATGCAACAATGCAACCTTAACAGGAGTATCATCTCTAAACTGCAAAAAGCAAATAACCGTCCCAAATTCTAAAATCTCACCTTTCCTAAAGGAATTAACACTTTGCTGCCGTTTTTGTAGCCTGTTGTATTCAGAGCCATACACATAAATCCTGTTTTCATGCATGTCTACTCTTCAGAAATGTTTAACTTACTTTTACTTTATATCATACAACTTTTCCAGCAGTCTTAACTGTGTTCAGTTAAGTCTTTCCACATAACTTTTCCAACTGCATATACTCCTATATCTTAACTCATTCACATCTTTCAGTGATCTTGAAGAATCCATAGCACTGCAATAACATACAAACATATAAAGAAGCCAGCAGAAGAAGTCCATTTGGTCTATCAAGTCTGCTTGTATTGCAGGGTCCACAGCTTGAGCTAATGTCCCTGCCCTCCCTTCCCACTCCTCCCTACCCATGATTCTTACCTTCCCTCTATGCCTATCCCAGCAAGTTGCCCACTGTTTTCAATGAGATGACCTCTTCTGGCAGCGCATTGCAAGTGCCCACCACCCTCTGTGTGAAGAAGTGCTTCCTGGCCTCCCTCCTAAACCTCCCACCCTCCAGCATAAGACTGTGCCCCCTTGTGTTATGGTTGCCACTCAACTTAAAGAGACTCTCCTTATAAACCTTATTTTTCCCTTTCAAGTACTTGAAGGTCCCAATCATGTCCTCTCTCTCTCTCTCCCCCGTCTTCCAGGGAGTACACATTCAGTGCCCTCAACCTCTTCTCGTATGCCTTACCCTGCTGACCTGCTATCATCTTTGTAGCCCTCCTCTGGACCTTCTCCAGCAGGTTAATGTCATTTTTGAGGTGTGGGCACCAGTACTGAACTCCATACTCTAGATGCAGCCTTACCAGTGACATGCATAAGGGCAGTACAACCTTCTCTCTCATACTACTGTTCCCTCTAGATATGCATCCCAGCATCTTGTTTGCCTTTGCTGCTGCTTTGTTGCACTGCGTGGAGTGTTTCAGGTCACTAGTGATCATCACTCCCAGGTCCTTCTCCTCCTCTGATGCAGATACTCGAACTCCACCCAGGTAGTACTATGTCATGGGATTCTTGGCTCCATTGTGCATAACTTAGCATTTCTTGGCATTGAAGTCAAGCTACCAGATCCTGGACCACCTCCCCAGCTTTTCCAGATCTTCCTGTAGGTCCTGTATCCCTTCAGCAGTGTCCACTCTCCTGCTAGATAAATGTCTTCTATTTCGTCAGTAATTACATCTTTATATGTTTCATACAGTAAAGTTGTGACCTTCCAAAGTTCAATTAATGAGCTGTGTTTCAACCCCTTGACTACCATGGATATTTTTCAACAACAATCCATTTAAATCTTCAAATGCAAAGCAATTATTCACAAACAATGGTTCAGTAAAACGAACATACTACATAGAAACATAGAATTTGACGGCAGATAAGGACCGTTTGGCCCACCCAGTCTGCCCATTTCCCTACGTACTGGATAAGCTGCAGATCCTAGTTAACCAGCAGCCTACTTCTTCCTACCCCCAACCCCTAGAATGGCCTTATGACTGTCCCATGCATGCTTGAATTCCACCGCTTTTGACTCCACAACCTCCTCCGAGGCCGTTCCATGCATCCACAACCCTCTCTGTGAAAAATACTTCCTTAATTACCTCTGAGCCGCCCCCATCTTCAAATAACTTCTTGCCTTGTTCTTGCACACTCTTTTTTGAAAGATGCTACCCTCTTGGACTTTGTTGATTCCCTTGAGGTATTTGAAAGTTTCTATCATGTCCCCCCTCTCCCTCCTTTTCTCGAGGCTATACATATTAAGCTCCTTTAGTCTCTCTTCATATGTCTTCCGGTGCAGACCCTGCACCATTTTAGTTGCCCTCCTCTGGACAGCTTCCATCCTGTCTATGTCTTTGTGGAGATTGGGGCTCCAGAACTGCACGCAGTATTCCAGATGGGGTCTGACCAGCTGTCTGTACAGAGGCATAATAACTTCCGGTTTTCTACTGGTGATGCCTCTCCCTATGCATCCCAGTATCCCCCCAGCCCTCCTTGCGGCCCTCTCACATTGCTTGCCCACCTTTAGGTCATCTGATATGACTACCCCCAGATCCCTTTCCATTTTTGTTGTTGTTAGTATCTCACCCCCCATTGTGTACTCTTCCCCAGGGTTTTTGTTTCCCAGGTGCATTACCTTGCACTTCTTTGCATTGAATCTAAGCTGCCATACATTTGACCATTCCTCTAACCTTGCCAAGTCCTTCTCATCCTTTCCACCCCACCTTGTGCATCAACTCTGTTGCAGATCTTTGTGTCATCTGCAAAGAGACATACTTTTCCTTCCAGTCCCTCTGCAATGTCGCTTATAAAGACATTGAAGAGGACTGGACCTAATACTGAACCCTGTGGTACCCCACTAGTAACCCCCCTTTCTTCAGAGTGAAACTCCATTTACTATTATTCTCTGTGTCCTATTCTCCAGCCAATTCTTTACCCAGGCTGTCATCTTGGGACCCACTCCCAGGCTGGCTAACTTGTATATTAATCTTTTGTGTGGGACTGTGTCAAATGCCTTGCTAAAGTCTAGGTAGGCCATGTCCACAGCCCCTCCCTGATCTACTACTTTGGTCACCCAGTCAAAGAAATCTGTCAGATTCATCTGGCATGACCTTCGCTGTGAATCCATGCTGCCTTGGGTCCTGTGCCCCTCTGGCCTCTAGATACTCGACAATTCTTTCCTTCAGAAGTGATTCCATAATTTTCCCTATCACTGAGGTTAAACTAACAGGTCTGTAGTTTCCTGCTTCTGCCTTGCTCCCACTTTTGTGAAGGGGAATCACATCTGCCCTCCTCCAGTCCTTAGGTACCATCCCATCCTCCCATGATTTGTTAAAGAGGGTAGTCAGTGGTGTCACTAGTTCTACCCTTAGTTCTTTTAGAATTCTGAGATGAATCCCATCAGGCCCCATTGCTTTGTCCACCTTCAGTTTTAAGAGTTCTTTCATAACCCTTTCTTCTGTAAATGGGCTGGTATCAACTTCTGTATCCATCCGTCAGATGGACAAGATTATGAATGTTAAGGGTCATTCCTCTCTCACCGCACAGCTGCTCATATAGTTCTACAAATTATAACAAACATGACTGCATTTGCCAGATCTTCCTCACAAATATACTCTTGACAACAGGTATAAAGCTTTTTTTTTTTAATTTAGATTTCAGATTACAAGTACCTTTGAGCTGGGGGCTCATTTACAAAGGTTCCACATCATAGGGTAAAGGTTACAAAACATGAATAGGGAAAGTGGAAGACAATGGGTGATGAACAGTTACAAATACAGTTAAATACAGAGACAAATACAATCAAGGTCAGCCGAATACACAGTTGTGATCAAATAGTTCAGGAAACACTTCTAAGATGGTACAATAGATGTGAAATAGCAGTGGTGCAAATGTATGATAGGTTATCAGACCATTACTTTCAGCACTGTCAAAAGAGCACAGCCTCCAAGAGGAGTTGGCATGAGTAGGGAGGGTGAGGAGAGTGAGACGAGGAAACAAAGAGGAGGTGATGAGATTATTGGGTAGGAGAGGATGGGCAGGGGAAGGGGTGTAGGAGGGGGAGGTGACGGGGGGATTACAGAGTAAATGGATAGGGGGCAAGTGCCCTGCTGCTAGGCAGTCTAGCAATAAAGAGCATCTGATTGGGCAGTCTGCATAGCTCTAGCAGACCCTGCTTACATGGGGCAATCACAGCTGTAGAGTGAGGATAGTTGTGTCTGCAGCTTCTGTTTGAAAGAGCCAATTTTCAATTCAGCCAGTATGTCACAAAGGAGGGAGTTGTGCCACTTGGGAGCTCAGTACTGAAATGATCGTTCCCCTTGAGAAGTACGACAGAAAGGGGCCTTGAAAGGCTGGCTGTTCCTCTGGTGCAGCAGGGATTTGAGGTTAAACACAGGAGGTCCTGGATGCAGCGGGGGGGGGGAGGTTAGGCCCAAGGATGTTTTTTTTTTTTTGCAAGCAGGCAGGTCTGGTACTTTATCCTGCCTGGCAGATGGAGCCATCCCAATTAAGCATATAACTCGCAGGTGTGCGTGAGCCGATGTGCCCTGTGATAAGCCTTTGTTTAAAGGACAATTGTGCTGAATCTAGAAGTCATTTTTCTCAGTAGAAGCTATTATCTAAATATTGATTCAAATTCTGTTATTGGTCTAGCTATCCTAGCGGGCGTTTCCGATTTACATGCTGCCGGTAAGAACCATTTTAGAACTGTATGATGTAGGTTAGGTCCCTATTCTACTCTTCTATGGTTGGCACAATGCATTCATATTCTATTGCAGAACTCTGTGGTTGAGAGGGACATAAACTACATCATACAGTTCAAAAATGGCACTTAACACCAGAGTGTAAAGCAGAAACACCCATTGAGAGCACTAAAAGGCCTGTAGAAACAGAACAATAACAGAAATTTAACCAGTACGTGTACTTAAAAACAGCTTCTATTGGGAAAAATGACTTACAGGTTTAGCATAGTTCTCCTTTAAAGGGCTACTCCCGCCTCAGAAAAAAAAAACTTTATACAAACATAATAATTAGGTACAATTCTGCTTGCATTCCATTTATATTTTATATATTTCTCCTTCCCATAATGTGGATGAATATTTGATCATTGTCCCTTAAGGCTTACTTTGAGTCCATCTGCTTCTGTGGCTTACTCCCTGCTTCAAACCATAATCCTCTGTTGTGACATCACAGTCTGTTGCCATGGGAGTACCTGTGAGGTCACAAGCAGTGCTCTATGACTTCAGGTAGGGAGAAAGCAGGAGCAATAGATGAACTCTTCAGGGGCAAAGATCCTGTTTTCATGCAAATTACCTCACTACTAAATGATGGGGAGGACAAATACAGAACTAATGGAAAATACAAACGCTGGACAGTGTCTAAATATTACATTTTCTTAAAGTTCTCCTGAACATGTCACCAGCTCTTTAAGGCAACTGATATTCTTTTAAGTGTGGATTCTGATGCTGTGCCATAAACAACCAGTCCATAGTCAATTATGGAGATCACCAAGCTACTTACCGCAAGCCTGAGAGCTATGTCCATCAGTCATTCAGTTTGTCATAGTGCACACGCGCAGACAAACTCATTATTATAAGGTGCTATACAGGGGTGTGCCCAATGGAGAGCTCCATTTCAAGGGGCAGGTCAGCGGCAGGCAAATCAGTCGGCAGGCTGGCGACGACTCCCTTTCAGCTTTTGGGGCAGAGCTGGCCAACTTTTCAAAGGACAGAGCCACACCAATAGTGGCGCGGCTTGGTCCTTTGATGTTGCATTCCTGCATTGTTAAATTCCTGGTTGCACGCTCACACTGCTGCAGCTTACAGCAGAGTGAGCGAGCCTGAAACTCCGGACTGTTGGCATGCCCCTCACCGTTTCAAATAAATAGCGCTGGGGTGCCAATCCCCTTCGGCATGCCTCCCAGTTCTTTTGCTGACAGGAGAGCCCACTCCCAGTTGGCATAATGCCTTCCCCCCAATTGTTGTGTGCTAAGGGGGGTGCCCAATCCCCCCTCAGCTACAACAAACACTCCGGTGGCATGCTGGGAGCCCACCCCAGCGTGCTAAAGTCCCTGTTAAAAAAGAAAACCTTCCCAGGCTGGATATATGTTTTTTTTTAACCTGTAAACCAGAAAACGGTCCCTCACAGTCTGCCGTGCCCAGTCCCCCAACCCACACTCACCCTCTGTGCACCCACCGCCCTACCCCCCCCACCTGTACTTACCTCCAGAGCTGGTGCGATGATCTTCGGTGGAATGGGAACATGTCTGCACTCTTCAAAGCCGACCGCAAACTGAAGAAATGCTGGCAAACTGCATAATGGCATAAATGGTTTTTTTTCAATGTTGGTGCATATCTCAGCCATTTATGCAAATTTTGGCACTAAATCTTCAACATGGGGTTCTTGAGACCCTACCTCATGAATTCAGTGACTGTCTTCTGGTTATTCAGTCCCGGAAGGTGATTTCGCGGGCACTGCGTGGAATCACCTTTTGGGACTGACTAACAAAACAACAGTGTCACTGTTCATGAGGTGGGCTCCCAAAAAGCTTATGTTGCAAATTTGGTGAAAATATTCCAATAAATGACTGTGTTACGAGCATGCATTGCGCAGTTTCCACGCACACTTGTAACGTCATGAATATGTAATATTTTCACTCCAGATTTTCAACACTGGCATTTTTTTTTTACACCTCCTTATGAACAGTACAGCTGTCATTTTTATGTTTGCTTGTGCGCAGTGCAAGAAACATATGGCAACAATTGCGAAAGCAGGTTCTGGAGGTGCAGGCACTGTTGTGGCCAATACTGGCACGGCATTTACGGGCGAGAGAGCTGTCCACTAACAAGGGGAACACAGCTGGTGACACTAGTTTTGAAAGTTGACACCAACTTGAAAGAAACTAGCCACACCGGCTGTGCTCATAGACATAGAAACATAGACTTTGATGGCAGATAAGGACCACTTGGCCCACCCAGTCTGCCCATTTCCCTTCCTATTGGATGAGCTGCAGATTCTAGTTAACCAACAGTCTACTTCCTGCAACCCCCCACTGCAATTGCCTTATGTCTGTCCCATGCATGTTTGAATTCCTGCACTGTTTTAGACCCAACAACCTCCCCAGGAAGGCGGTTCCATGCATCCACCACTCTCTCTGTGAACAAAATTTCCTCACATTACCCCTGAGCTGTCCCCCCTCTATCTTTAAATTGTGCCCCCTTGTTCTTACACATCTCTTTTTCTGAAAGATGCTACCCTCCTGGACTTTGTTGATTCCCTTGAGGTACTTAAACGTTTCTATCATGTCCCCCTGTCCCTCCTTTCATCAAGGGTATACATATTAAGCTCTTTCAGTCTCTCTTCATATGGTTTCTGATGCAGACCCTGCACCATTTTAATTGCCCTCCTCTGCACTGCTTCCATCCTGTCTATGTCCTTGCGTAGATGGGGTCTCCAAAACTGCACACAGTATTCCAGATGGGGACTCACCAACAGTCTGTACAGAGGGATAACCACTTCCCTTTTTCTACTTGTGATGCCCTGTCCTATGCATCCCAGTATCCCCCTGGCTCTCCTTACTGACTTCTCACATTGCTTACCCACCTTTAGGTCATCTGATATGACTACCCCCAAGTCCCTTTCCATTTTTGTTGTTGTTAGTACCTCCCCTGCTATTGTGTACTCTTCTCCTGGGTTTTTGTTTCCCAGGTGCATTACTTTGCACTTCTTTGCATTGAATCTAAGTTGCCATATGTCTGACCATTCCTCCAACCTTGCCAAGTCCCTTCTCATCCTTTCTACCCCCTTGTGTATCAACTCTGTTACAGAGCTTTGTGTCATCTGCAAAGAGGCATACCTTTCCCTCCAGGCCCTCTGCAATGTCACCTATAAAGATGTTAAGAGGAATGCCCCCCACAGACCACGCGCCGCATATTGCATGCTAATCGCTCCCTCCCTACACATACTGTATGAGTGCGACAAAGGGTGCCCAATCCCCCATCGGCTGCAATGTTCCCCTCCAACAGACAACTGCGTCCCCGCATGGAGCTCACCCCAGCATGGCAGTAGTCCTGTATGGCCAATGGGAGTGCCAAATCCCCGTCATCAATGCCCCCCAACAGAAACAGCGTGCCGCTGGGAGCCCACCTCAAGCGTAACAGCAGTCCATATGGCTGGCGGGGGTGCCCAATCCCCATCAGCTCACTGCCCCTGCCCCAAACAGCCTTCCAGCTGCCGCTGGAACCACACCCAGAGTGGCACAAGTACCGCATCGTGGAAGGAAAAAACAGAAACCTAAAAGAAAACCTTCCCTCGCTAACTGTCTCTGACCTGCTCCCCCCACCCATTACCCACCCTCTGTGCACCCTACATCCCCACACACCCCTACATACATGCCTCCAGAGTCCGGTGACCATCTTGGTGGACCGGGAACACATCTGCACTCTTCAAAGCCAACGTGAACTGAGGAAATGCCGGAAGCTGTATAATGTAATAAACAGGGTTTTTCAACTTTGACGGATATCTCAGGCATTTTTGGAAATTTTTTCACCAAATTTTCAACATGGGGTTTTTGGGACCCCACCTCATAAATTCTGTCATTGTAATTTTGTTAATCGGCCCCGAAAGGTGATTTCGCGGTCACTGCGCAGAACCACCTTTCAGGACTGATTTACAAAATGACAGTGTCGAAGTTCATAAGTAGGCCTAAAACCCTATGTGAAAATTTGGTGGCATCCCAAAATGAATGTTTACGAGCATCGTTGCACTGTTCTACACGCTCGTAAGTTCATGAATTTTCACCATTTTCATTCCAGATTTTCATCATTGCCATTTTCCATACCTCATATAGAGCAGTACAACTGTCATTTTCACATCTCACCCAAAACGTGTTTCCACGCATGTAGCGCACAATGGCGCAGTCGGTGTGCGAAATGAATGTTTGGGACAGATTAAGAAAATCACAGTGACACTGTTCATGAGCAGAGGTGTTACAATGGGTATGTTAAAAATTTGGTGAAAAATGTCCATAAAATAGCACACTCGCCCCTGAGACCGGGAGATCAGAGGGCTGTGGGTTCTGTTCCCACATCTGGCACTTGGGTTAATATCCCAATACTGACACTGTAGTGCAGCATGAGGGGGGTGCTGCACTTCTGAGGTGCCATCTTTCAGATGAGATGTTAAACCGAGGTCCCATCTGCCTGGATTGGGGGTAGTTCAGGTGGATGTTAAAGATCCCATGGCACTTATCGAAAAAGAGTAGGGGAATTTCCCCAGTGTCCTGGCCAAATTTCTCCCATTCACTAAAAAAAAAATACCACCAACAGCTTAATCTGGTTCAATTTCAGTTGCTTACCATCTGTATCCCCCCTTCCCTGGTCGCCCCTGAAAAAGGGACTTCTAGGCCCAGTGGGCTTACCGGGTCAACAAAATTCAATAAATAAATAAATAAATAAATAAAATGACTGTGTTACGAGCAACCATTGCGCAATTTCCACTCACACTCGTAACTTCAAGGATTTCTAATATTTTCAGTCCAGATTTTCACCACTGGCTTTCTTTCCACACTTCCTTATGAACAGTACAGCTGTCATTTTTCACACCATGGCCGAAATGTGTTTTCGCACTTTCAGCACAGAAATGCGTGGTCGCTGTGGGAAATCACTGTACGGGACAGATTAAGAAAATCACTGTGATGCTGTTCATGAGTGGAGGTTCCAAAATGCCTGTGTTGACAATCTGCTGTAAAAAATTCCCAAACTAATTGCATTATGGGTGTGCACTGCACAGTTTCTACACACGTTCGTGACTTCACCAGTTTTTTTTAATATTTTCACTGCAGATTTTCAACATTGCCATTTTTTCCACCTCCCCATGAACAGTACAGCTGTCATTTTTCCCATCTTGTTTGAAATGTGTTTTTGCAACTGTGGTGCCAAATTGCATAGTCGCTGTGCAAAATCAGCTTTCGGCTAACAAACTGATATTGTCACTATTCATAAGGTGGGGGTCACAAAAAACCCATGTTGAAAATTTGGAGTGAAAATGCCAACGAATGCCTGAGGCGTTAGGGTTTCTGACCATAACACCCCACCCTGTAGAGATTGACAGGCATCAGGGGTGTGACTTGGGATTCTCGCCTGTAATGCTCATACCATTCCACACCCAGCAGCCAGTGAGAGGCATCGAGATGCGCCTTGGATTCTTCGGCCCCAAAGTTCACCCCATTCTCCTATACAGCACCCATCTCACTGTATTTCCTGATGGAATGGGGTGAGCATAAGGGCCAAAGACCCCAAGGCACACCGTGAGACTTGGTGTCTGCAGGGTAGGGTGTGGTGACATGGTGTGGCCGTTATGCCTGGCGACCCAAAGGCACACCTCAATGCCTGTCAGTCTCTGCAGGGTGGTGGTGGGGTTGGCTTCAGTTCAATACTTCACTGCCATTCCTATTATGCAGCTCTCTAACTCCTACACTACCAGTGCCAATGCCAGCAAGCAAGCATTCAGCATTGACAAATGCTTGTTCATACCCTGGCCGAAACGTGTTTTCGCACTTTCAGTGCAGAATAGTGCAGTCACTGTATGAAATCACTGTTCGGGACCGATAAAGGAAATCACAGTGACACTGTTCGTGAGCAGAGGTCCCAAAATGTCTATGTTGAAAATCTGGTGACAAAACTCCATAAAATGACTATGTTACGAGTGTGCGTTGTGCAGTTTGCATGCACACTCGTAACGTTGAGGCTTTGTAATATTTTCACTCAAGATTTTCAACATTGACAATTTTGCACACCTCCTTATGAGCAGTACAGCTGTCATGTTTCACGTCCTGTCTGAAATGTGTTTTCACACATCTGGCGCACAGTGGTGCGGTTGCTGTGGGAAGTCAACGTTCGAGACTAAGAAAATCATAGTGACAGTGTTCATGAGCAGAGGTCACAAAATTCCTATGTTGAAATTTCGGTGAAATTATTCCACTAAATGGCTGTTATGAGTGTGCGTTGTGCAGTTTCCACGTATGCTCGTACATTCAAGCATTTTTAATATTTTCACTCTAGATGTTCAACACTGCCATCTCTTCATACCTCCCTATGAAAGGCACAGCTGTAATTTTTCACATCCTGCCCGAACTGTGTTTTCGCACATCTAGTGCAGAATTGTGCAGTCACTGTGAGAAATCAACATTCGCAACAGATTAACAAAATCACAGTGACAGTGTTCATGGGCAGAGGTCCTAAATGCTTTCATGAGGTGGGGGTCACAAAAGGGCATGCTGAAAATTTGTAGTGCAAATACCAACAAATACCCTGGGTGTTAGGGTTTCTAACCAAAATGTCCCCCCCCCAACCCATGGTGGGGCTCCAGTGCCCTCATCTTCTCTGAACCGCAGACACATCGTCACTCTTCAAAGCCAGATTACGAATTGAGGAAACAGGTATGCGTGTCACTGTATTGCGCCAGGAATGCGAACTTGATGGCATAACTTGTTCTTTCTGCTGGGAACTGCGGTCCTGCCAATCGGTGCGTACCAACAGCAATTCCAGCAACAAACTTCGGTATTGACAAATGCTTGTTTATTTATTTATTTTATTTATTTTGTATTTATTTCATTCTTTGGAAATAACTTTGAAGCAAAATGCTCTTTTTCAAAGGTCCCATGTCAAAAATTAGGAACATGATTGATATGGTTCTCAATCAGCATAGTAAAACGGTACAGTGAAGACAACACATAATGCAGCCATGGATGTGGTACAAAATTCAAGTGCAGGTACAGCAAGACAGTTGGTAATTACAACGGCAGGAGGGGATTCAGCTACAGTTGAAGCAATGACGGGTGGAGTTTGTCAATGGAGCACAAAAGGTACATAGAGAATTTAACAGATCCACAGGCAGAGCCGCCTGACTACAAGCATTGTCTAGGATTAAGGGGGAGCGAAGCAAGGAGGGGATTAGTGTAGGGGGGAGGAGGAGGATGCTAAAGGGGATGTGGGCATGAACAAACAACACAAAATGCCCAGAGAGACCAGAGATCAGTTAAGTGCACAGGACAGGGAGCAGGTGCTCAAACAGAGAAGGGGGTGGGACACAACTACCCCCACTGCCCTTGCACTTGACAGAGTAGCCTGCCCAGATTACCTGCAAACACAGGTACCAGCAGCAGTGAAGTGCTGCTTCAATTCCAAATTAAAGGCAGGGAGGCTGGAAGTGAGAATTATGTGTGCAGGGATTTCATTTAGCCGTGGGATGCCCTGTAAGAAAAGGACCTTTGGCTGAGTGAGGTTTTCCTTAACGGGACAGCTAATGAGCAGCAGGTCATACCCCTGGCGTGGTAGTAAGAGTGACTAGTCTGCACCAAATGTTTGAGAGAAGGGGAGCTTTTCCGAGTAGGATTTTCTTGCCCAGAAGGCATGTCTGGTACTTTATTCTGCTGTTGAGGTTCAGCCAATTAGTGTGTTCATAGAGTGAACAGGTGAGTGACCGGTTGTCAGCACCCAGGGTTCATCGGCATGCCTTATTAAGGGCAATTATGACTTGATTAAGCGCTGTGTCCAAAGCAGACCCATAGACCACCAAGCCATAGTCGATTATTGACAGGATGGAGCTGGTGGCTGTGAGACAGCAGGCAGAGAGCATGATGTATTGTTTGTGCCTGTATAAAATACCCAGCTTAACACTGACTGCTTTGACAACCTGATCAATGTGCTGCACGCAGAAAAGGGTGTTGGCAATGTGAACCCTGAGGTACTTGAAGGTGTGTACCTGCACTAAGGGGGCAGCCTTATTATTGACAATTTTCAGGTCAGGGTAAGATTTCTTGTGCAGTCATGCAGTGTTTGTGCCTGTGTAGTAGGCCTGTCTTAGCACTGACAGCTCTAGTCACTTGGTCGACATGGGTTGAGTAGGATAAGTTACTATCTAGTGTAACCCTCAGGTATCTAAATGAGTAGACCTGTTCCAAGGGGGTGTTAAGGTTACTTAGAATCGTAAATTGGTGGGATCCATGTTTGTTTTGTGGGGTTGCAAATATCATGGTTTTGGTCTTTTTGTAATTAATGAGTAGCATATGCCTCATAAACCAGGTCTCTACTTCAGAGAAGTTCATCTGATATTGCTTCTCAAGAAGTATAGGGTCAGAATTGCTTGAGAAGAGTACCGCATCATCTACATATAGTAGAATGCTGTCTTGGCATGCGTAGGGGAGGCGGTTAAGAAAGAGGCTGAAAAGCAGGGATCCTCAGGGGCCCCGTTTGTACTTGCCGGCTATCAGAAAGGACCCCATTTATCTTCACTTGCTGGGTTCTATACAACAGGTAACTACTGAACCAACACACTGCTTCAGAGGAGAGACCGGTGTTTGAGAGTTTTTCAAGTAGTAGTACATGGTTGACCATGTCGAAAGCTTTGGCGAGGCCTACGAATGTTGCCCCTACCAATTGCCCTCAGTCAAGTGCCTTGTGTATGTACCCAGTGAACTCAATTAGTGCAATGGTGGTGCTATGTGACTTTCTAAAACCATAATGCTGGGGGCATTGGATCAGGTATTTGTCCGGGTATTCTACTAGCTGATCAGATACAATCCGCTCTAGTGCTTTGGCTAGAGGGGGGAGTATAGAAATGGATCGATAATTAGTGTGTATAGCCCTGTCCCTGTTTTTATGGACCAGTGTTACCATGTCACTTTTCCATTTCTGGGGGAATCTGGCAAACCCTAAAGACAAATTTAGAATTTTTGCCAATGGAAGAAGTATCTCATCAAGGGTAAGGACGACAAGTTTGAGATCTAGCAAGTCTCCATTGAACCTTAATTTAGCTAATACTAGTTGTAGGTACTTTTTGGCATCCTTTTCCATGAGGATTTTGAAATGAGAAGGGGGCCTGGGGTTGGTTTTTGCCTTCATTATTAAGTATATTACCTGTTACCTCAAAGTAGTTGGGGGGGAAGAGCACTACTGAGGTCTGTGAATGCAGAGTTGAAAGTGTCTGCAATGGCTTTCGGGTCTTGGGTGATTACACCATTTATGTCTAACATGATTGGTGAGGTTTTGCTAGTTTTCCCCGTCAGGGCCTTTATATTGTCCTAAAACTTTCTGCCATCACCCCAGGTGTTGGCAAGTTCCTCTTTAAAGTGATGGCTTTTGGCAGAGTGAATGGCACTTGTACAGGCATTTCTGGCCTTTTTATAGTTTTAAATATCAGCCTGTTTGCCTGTGGCTCGTGCCCAGTGCCAAAGATTATCCCTGTTTTTCATAAGTTCAGTAAGGGGCTGTGAGACCCATGACTTACTCGTACACGTGATCTTACGTTTCCAGATAGGGATGTAGAGATCACATGCTGCATTAAACATGGCAATGAAGACGTCGACAGCCTTGTCAACATCTTTGAAGAAGTTAATAGCGGACCAGTCTTGCTGCCTGAGTTAGGGTTTTAAGGGTCCTAGTTGCCCCTTGTTTAACACTCGTCCAATAATAGTTTTGGCAGGGGGGTTAGCAGCTTTGTTGGACCAGGTACACAGGATAGGGGAGTGGTCAGTAATTGAGTCCAGGAGAATGGTGGCATTTGTGATCCTTTCAGAATGGCTGGTGAGTAGCCAATCCAGCAGCATACATAACCCTGTACGGTAGTTTTTCTGGTGGGTGACTCTACTAACTGTGCTACATTAATGGAGGAGATAGCATCTTTGTAGGGGGCTACCTCCGGGGACAGCCAGTTGATGTTCAAGTCCCTTTTCTTAATCATCTCGGTTTTGTGGTGAAGGCTATTTAAGTATTCTAAAATCATATTAAAGCCATTGGTCTGTTCTTTGGGTGGGATGTAGACTGAAACCACAGTGAGTCCTTTGTTGTCAGTACCTAGCAATAGCTTAACTGCCAACACTTGGACATTGGTTCCTGTGTCCAAGTCGGGAAGGGCATGCCCCTGAAGGGTATCTTTAATTTAGATGGCACAGCCCCTCCTTGCTTACTAGTCCTGCCCCATCTGAAAATGGTGTAGCTTTGTAAGGAGATTGCTGTATCTGGGATCTTTGGCGTGAGCCGCGTTTCCATTATGGATAGTACATCAGGCTTGTGTTGGGTACTCCAAACCTGGAGAGCATCAAATTTGGATAACAGACTACAACTGTTAATTGATGCCCGTGAGAAGGTACCTAGCTGTTTACTATGCAGTCAAATTGATGCCCAGGTTCTGGGCTGGGGTGGACTTTGCCTGACAGAAACAGTGACAGCAAAATGAGTCTCAAAATCTGATTTTTTAGTAGTTTAAAGTTTGCAGTTTGATTCCTCCTGCTGATTCTCCCCACTTTTATTTGGGTGCATACTATGGTCAGATGGGGAAGGGGGAAGGCAACTGGTATTAATAGTTCTGAGTAGTTGCTATTGCGGGTAGGTTACCATGCAATACTTAGCAATGAATGACAGGTAGAGCTTCATAAACAGTAGTCATTTAAGACCAATGTGTATTGGCTATTATTGTTTAGCTGGGTTAAGCCAACATCTGTTATGGAAAGCAGTAATATTAGTGTGGCTGATTGAACTATAGGGTTAAAAGCACCCATTTTCGTTTGTGGGCAGTCTTAGCCTCACAGTATGTTTAGTTAAGTTCAAATAGACAGTCAGCTGTCTCACACCTAAGGACCTATCTTTTTTTGGGGGGGGGGATGTGGTTGAGAATGCTGGAGAAAGGTAGTGGGAGTCTGATAAGTTAAGGGTATATGGCATGTATTGTGGCCACCAGAATAGCGAAGTGGTTAGTGGAGCACACTCTGGTGCAGAGGGTCATGAGTTCAAATCCCTGCAGGTGCCCAACATTGATGTGCTGAGAGATTAGGTAGTTCAGGAGATTATCAATAGGTGGCAGAGTCAATTTTAGGCCTTGGCTAACTCTGCTTAGGAGGTGGAAGAGGAAGGGGTTGGTTAGCTCAGCAGTGACTCCTACTAGCCAGCTGCGATAAGATGCAAATGGAGAAATGGGGTGTATAAGTTCCGTTCAGTCACATGAATGGTCCACGTGAACACCACCACTCAATAAAAGAAAGCAGTGGGGGCAGATGGGCTAACACAGCCAGTCGACTGTGCGCTGAAAGACTGTGGCTCTGTGTCTGTATACCTGGAAATCTTGGCTGCTCCTTTCCTTGAGCTTCCTGCTTCAGTAAGTGGGGTGGGGGCATCTGAGGAGTGAACCAGTGTAGGGGAGACACAAACAGTGTGGATTTAGATGGTAAAATGAATTTGGGGAGAGAACAAAGGGAGCAGGGTCAGAGGTGGAGGTGGGAATGCTAGAGAGAGGGAGGAGTCCGTGAGTATTGCACATGTGCAGTGTAGCCAGAGCTCCAGGTGGACTGAGGAGAAAGAAGAAGAGACAAAGCAGTAAGTAACTTGCAGAAGTATCAGCTCAGAAACTGTAACAGGTATGCGATGCCTAACCAGTGCACAATTAATTACAGTACTAATTCTTAAAGCACATTTGAGACAGGCTAGCAAACACAGTAGAATAGTATTACACACTTAAAGCACCAGCCAAAATGGCTTCCAACACTGCAGTTAAGAGCAGAAAAATTTTCCCAGAAAAAACATCAACAACAATCAGCTGGCTGTGCTTTGAAAGCCTGTGGTTCTGTGTCTGTACACCTGGAAATCTTGGCTACTCCTTCCCTTGAGCTCCCTGCTTCAGTAAGAGAGGCAGGTGGGGGCATCTGAGGAGCGAGCCAGTCTGGACGTCTTGGGTGCTCCTGAGTACACGTAGAAATGAACAAATAATGAATATGTTAAAACTGGAATACACCAGTACGGTACAAAGTTTCAGAACTCAGAAGCTTTCCAGTGCACCAAATCATCCAATGTACGTGGCACTCTTGTGGCAAACATTGTTTAATATTTCTCAGTACCATAGTCACGTATTCCCTCTAATCATGAAGATACCAGTGACACTGACTCGGGAATAAGACTGAGGCATCAGGGGCAAGCCAATGGGAGGATTAAGCATCCCAGAGGACATGCTCCTTCCCTTGGGAGGGAAGGTTTCATCCGCTGCTGCCGCACCAACCCCAGGATGCAGGGGATGGTTGGCCTCAGCATGACCAGGAGCGGAAGGAGTCATGCTAGCTGCATGTGATGTCACGTAGCGAAGTGCACACTTGCAGCCCTCAGCTGCATGACTCCTGAGCAGCTGGGGGAAAAACTGGAGGAAAAGGATTGGATCCTGCGCTTGATAGATATAGGGATCCCAACACTATCCAGTCCTCTTCCTCACCCCAGATGCCTCCTGATGAGACACAGAAGTTCAAAGATAAACCCCCTCCACGCTGACCCCAACCCTGGGAGGAGAGGTATAAGCCGTAACTCTGTGAAGGACGGCACCAGACAAAAAAATAGGTAAGGGGACTGGGGGTAGACATGTGGGCCTGCAAGGAGTTTGGGGCAGAGTACACACAGTGTAAGCATAAATTACGAAAAAAAAGTTATTAAGAAACATTGTGTGCAGGGCCAGATGTTAGCCCAGTGGCTAGCATGTAGTGTTCCAGTGCCGGCAACTCAAGTTCAGGGATGAGCTCTGGGAGCTGGCTTGGTAGCACGATGAGGCTGCTGCTGTCAAATGCCATCACCCCCATCCCAGAAAGGGATCACGCAGCATTCTGCTGCACAGATGACATCTTGTGGCGGGTTGGGGAGCCTTCCCTCACAATGGGTTGACGTGTGTGTCATGGCCTGACAGGGCCATGCACTGCATCAGGAGAAGTGGGCTGACATGAACAAATGGGCCTAGAAATATCTCCACTATTCTGTTTATTCAGGACCTGTGAGGAGAATACAAATCCACAATAACAGAGGGGAAAGTCACTGTAAAAAGAAACTATGTTAATGCAGACATGAGGGCTTAAGAATACAAAGTGCACAAAGTAGGAAAATGAAAAAATATTAGGGTATTCGGTCTCCGGTGTCTTGGCAAATCAGTGGCGGGTCTTCCTTGATCTTGTCAACTCTAATGACAATATTCGCCCCTGAGGAAACAAGCTCAGATGTGATCTCCTTTCCACATGCCCTCCCCTGAGTAAACGAGGTTAGGCATGGGGCCTGATTTTAGAAGTGGGACGCAAGGCTTGCGGCCATGCCCTGCATCCCAGCAAGTAATGTCGCAGCTCCATCCAAGGGTGTGCTGCAGTTTGGTCCCGCTTTTAGAAGAGGGATGCAAATCATGACACATCCCTCATTTTATGGCAGCTTGTGCCCGAAGTTGTGGTGCAAAGCCCCGTTGCTCTGCCGCAAGGATACACCATGGGGGACCTGGTGTAACAGGAACCGGGTCCCCCACAGCGGTGGAGGAAGGGCACAAACACATGGAGGGGGTCTGCCTTGCACACTAGTGCTGTAGGAAGGTGTGCTGGGAAACATCACATAGAAACATAGAAACACAGACTTAGCAGATAAGGACTGCTTGGCCCACCTAGTCTGCCCATTTCCCTACCTAGATCCTACTTAACCAACAGCCTATTTCATCCTACCCTCCACAAGAAATGCCCTATGTGTGTCCCATACTTTCTTGAATTCCCCCACTGTTTCTGATTGCACAGCCTCCTCGGGAAGGCCATTTCATGCATCTACCGCCCTCTCTGTGAACAAATACTTCCTCACATTGCCCCCGACCCCTCTAACTTCAAACTGTGTCCTCTTGTTCTTGCACATATCTTTTTTTGAAAGATGCTACCCTCTTGGACTTTGTTGATTCCCCTGAGGTACTTAACATTTCTATCATGTCCCCCCTCTCCCTCCTTTCTTCAAGGGTATACATATTAAGCTCCTTTAGTCTTTCCTTGTATGGCCTCTGTTGCAGACCCTGCACCATTTTAGTTGTCATCCTCTGGACTACCTCCATCCTGTCTATGTCCTTGCAGAGACAGGGACTCCAGAACTGGTCGCAGTACTCCAGATGGGATCTCACCAACGGTCTGTACAGTGGGATGATAGCTTCCTGTTTTCTACTGGTGATGTCTCTCGCTATACATCTCAGTATCCCCCCAGCCATCCCTACTGCCTTCTCACATTGCTTGCTAACCTTTAGGTCATTTTATATGATTACCCTCAGGTCTCTTTCCATTTTTGTTGTTGTTACTGCCTACCCCCCCATCGTGTACTCTTCCCCTGGGTTTTTGTTTCCCAGGTGCATTACTTTGCACTTCTTTGCATTGAATCCAAGCTGCCATACTTCTGACCATTACTCCAACTTTGCCAAGTCCCTTCTCACCCTTTCCACCCCCCATGTATTAACCCTATTGTAGATCTTTGTGTCATCTGCAAAGAGGCATACTTTTTGTGTTATTGGATGTTACCACCCACCCTCAGCAGGCCTAAAGGCGCTAGACCACATACGCAATGAACTGAACATGTCGACCTTGGAAGTCATCATTTTGGGAGACCTCAACCTCGACTGGCTCTCAGCAAGCTCTGAAACACTTAAAGAACTGTGCGACACCTTCGGCCTTACACAATTAATTCGTGAAGTCACATGCCCTAATAAGAAAAACCCTGCCAACAGTACCTTAACTGACCTTACTCTAGTTAATAAACCTCACCTTTTCACGCATTCAGATTTTTTTTCACCGACCTTAGTGACCATCGTTCCATTGCTTGCGTGAAATCAGCTCCAAAACCAGTCTCCTCTTCAAGAGAGATATACAAAAGAAGCAAACGTAACTTTGCTCCTCTAGCATTCCTTTCTGAATTACAAAACTCTCGTTGACAAGATTTCTATCTAGCCAAGTCGGTGTGCGAAGCATATGAATCCTTTCAAAGGATTGTACTGTCAGCTATAGATAGACACGCTCCGTTGGTTAAAGTTCACTGAAAGGAAAAATCATGCCCATGGTTTACAACAAACCTGAAGGCCACTTTACTTAAGAGGGATGTTCTCTGGAAAAAAGCACATAAAACCAAGCTCCCTGACGACTGGTTGGCTTTCAGAATGGCTAGGAACACTTGTACTAAACTTGTCAGATCCGAAAAAGCTAAGTATTTTCTTTTTTTGAAATTGTAATTTTTATTATTTCATTTTTCAAACAGTAACAAATTACAGATAAAGGATACAAACAAAGAGGCAAAATTACATTCTAGCGAGAGTTAAAATCCAGTGCCTACCCAGGAGTAGACCATAACATTCATAAAAACCAATTGAATGGACAGCCATGGACAGTTGATGTAGTACTTTATGTTTGGCACAAATATCTTAGGCTGCATTATATACTTCTCGCTTCCATTACCCTTTTTTTTTTTTTTTAATTTAATCCGTAGCCTCCAAAGTAATAGCTACTAAGGAAAAAGGACCCCCCCCTTCAGAAGGTATAGAGATAGAAAAACATAGAAGAAGTAATTAAAACAGTACTCACACATACACATAAAACCAACAATGCCCCCCCGTCCCCCCTTCCACACCCCGTGGTGAATGAAGGTCAGCACTTATTCAACAAAGATTGTACAACTGGTGTCTGAAAAGCTTTGCTCCATTCGGAGGCCTGAGTGTATATCATAACATGCTTTCAGTCTAAGGTTTCTCTTGCTAAAATCTCCAGAGTAGAGACCCCCTCTTTGGCGCCAAGATACTCAAAGAATGGAAACTAGCGAGATTTGTGAAGATCAGGTTTTAGGTTGAGGTTGGCCGTAAGTCTCTCCATTACTTTAATTTGGTTACAACACGACAGCCACTGCCCCTCACCCGGGGGAGTCTTGGAAAGCCACAACCTGGTGATAACCTTTTGGGCTGCGGCTAACAAAATTGGGAATAGATAATTGGCTTTAGGGCCTACCAAACCCTGGGGAGGCTCCCCCAGTAATAAACAGCGGGGCTGTTCCGGAATGTCTATCTGTAAGATCTTACTCAGCCCTTGACTTACAGAGTTCCAGTAAGTTTTGATTTTAGGACACCCCCAAAAAATATGTTCATGTGTCCCGACCTGCCCGCAACCCCTCCAGCATTAATCTGAACAGGTTTGTCCAAAATGTTTGGTTATCGCTGGTGTTCTGAAAAATCTTGTGAATATTTGCCACCTAAACTCCCTCCATGTGGACGAGGCTGAAGTTCTGTGTGCCAGCTTCCAGAGTACGTCCCACTTTAAAACCCCCTTCCCCAGGTCCAATTCCTCTTCCCAGAGAGTCTGGATTGGTGATCTGGAGTCTGAATTCACCGGCTCACTTGCCAAATACAGTTTGGATATCAAATGAGCCGCTCGTGGAGACTCATTAAGTAACTCCAGGAGGAGTTCCAAGAGTGGACCGATGTCTCCGGGCCCCTGCTCAGCTCCCCCCCTCACTTCCACCTGTAAATAGTGTCTGATTTGTAGATAACCAAAGAAATCAGAAGATGGGATTTTAAACTCCTGTTGAACCTGAGTGAAGCTCTTCAGGATGCCCCTATTGAATAGCTGTGAGAATCTACCGAGCCCTAACTTCTGCCACCTCACAAACGCAGGGTTCTCATGCCCTGGTATGAAATCCAGCCTATTAAGAATCCTGCCCTGCCTTAGCACTAATGGTTATGATTGTAGCTCTTTTACAATATGCAGCCATTATGTGACTAATGTTTTGAGCCAGGGATTAGGTAGACCTTGTATCACTCTGGGATTCCTCTTGCTGAAAAGGATTGATGAGAGGGTGTGTGGTTTTAAAAGCTGTAGGTCCATTTTGACCCAGCTCTGTGGTGCTGCCAAGGATGCATACGCCACCAGGTGCTGCAATTGAGCCACTCAGTAGTACCTTTCAAAGTCGGGGACCCCCAAGCCTCCCTTCCCCTTGGGCAACTTTAGCAGGGCCCAGCTCAACCTAGGTTTTCTGCCTGCCCACATGAATTCACTTATCAACTTTTGAATATCTGCGCAAAACTTCCTTGGAGGGCACAGGGGGATAGCACCAAACAGGAAGAGCATCCTCGGTAGGATATTCATTCTCACCGATTCCACCCTGCCCATGATGGTAAGTAGCAAAGTGGCCCATCTGGCACAGTCCTCTCTCACCTTGTCCAGCAATTTAACATAGTTAACTTGGAATAACTTACTCAGGTCTTTTGGGATATGTATTCCCAAATACCTAAAGCTAGTGGTGTTCCATCTTAGGTTGGTTAGAGCTCTTACCGATGAGGGTACACCCACCCCCAAAGAGATTATTTCTAATTTGGATTCATTAATTTTAAACCCCGAGATGAAACCAAACTCTGTAAGAGTGGACAACGCGGCCGGTAGGGAAGATTGGGGGTCTCTCAAATACAGGAGGGTGTCGTCCACATATAGAGATATACAGTTGTCTACCTCGCCCACTTGTAATCCCCATTATGCCCTCGTGCAACCGGAAAGCCTTCGCCAGAGGCTCCATACTTGGGGCCAAAAGAAGGGGAGAGAGGGAGCAGCCCCGTCTCGTGCCCCTTCTAATGGAGAGAGTTTGGGAGAATACCCCATTCAATCATACCCTTGCAGAGGGATTGGTATAAAGGGTGTCTACCCAGGCTTGAAATTTGGGGCCAAATCTGAATTTCTTAAGAACCTCACCTAGGTATCCCCACTCGAGGCGATCGAAGGCCTTTTCAGCGTCAAGTCTGATCACCACCGCCAGTTCCCCCTTCCCCCTAAACTGAGCGTGGGCCATTACCGTAAGCAGCCTTCTGATGTTATCATGGAGGTGCCTCCCTGGCATGAAGCCTGATTGGTCCGGGTGTATCAACTGAGTCGCCACTCCCTGAAGTCCATTTGCTATCATTCTGGCTAAGATCTTAACATCTAGATTTAACAACGAGATAGGGCGATAACTATCACATATGGTGGCATCCTTGTCCTGCTTTGGCATAACAGTTATTAGGGCTTGTGCCCAAGTATCCAGGGCTTCTGAGGGTATGTGGGCCTTATTACAGACTTCAAGTAGCAACGGATATATCTTATCCATGAATCATTGGTAATACTCCGCTAAATAACCATTGGGGCCTGGTGCTTAATTGTGCTTAAGCTTCTTAATTACCTCCGTTAATTCCGACTGGGAGAATGATCCATCTAATTCCTTTTCAAGAATGTTGGGAAGTTTGGGCAATTTTAAACCATTCAAAAACTTTCTAATCAGGTCAGGATGGGCATCACTGGACTCTGACTTGTATAAGTCCTCATAGAACTTTCTGAAACAGTCTGCTATTTGGGGAGCTCCTGTTACCAACCTCCCGGGCAATCTTGGGTCCTGCACTCCGGAAATTAACCTGTCAGCTTCTTGTTTCCTTAATCTAAATGCTAACAGCTTGCCCGCTCTATTACCCCCTGTGTAATATTTCTATGCTGTGAACCTAAGGGCGTTCTCGATTTTTATCGAGAGAAGATGCTGCATTTGCTTCCTTGCTGACTGTAGGTTCTTTAATGTTCTATGGGGGCCCCCTTTCTTATGGATTTCCTCCAACTCCCTAATTTTTTGTTCCAGACTGTCTTGCTTCTGTTGCCTAGCCTTCTTTAGTTGTACTGCATATGAGATTGCTTCACCCCTTACCACCGCTTTTAACCCATCCCAGAGGTACTTCACCCTCGACACAGACCCTGTATTCTCTCTAAGGTAATTATCTATCACCTCTTTGATCTTAGAGACAAAAACCTCATCCCTGAGAAGCCCAGCATTCAAACGCCACAGGGAGTGCTTGTGCTGTCGTCCGAGGGAGATCGTAAGGCTAACTTTCGCATGGTCTGACAAGTATTTAGGGTAAATCTGCTGGTCTACAATGGAATCCACCCAAGTTTTAGGCATATAGAATCTGTCTAGTTGTGAATAGGAGTCCTGCGGGTGTGAGTAGAAGGTGAAGTCCCTATTGGAAGGATAGCTGTCCCTCCATGTATCGACTAGTCCCAACTCTGTTCGCAAGTGTGAGAGAGTTCTGGATCCTGCACTTTTCTCACGACTCCCCTTGCCCCCAGACCTGTCTAACCCTCGTCCTCGCAGTTCCAGTCTCCACCCAGGATGAGTTGGCCCTCTGGGAGTGAGGCAACTACCCCAAGAGCGTATCTGAAAAACTCAGGGTTGACAGGTGTAGGAGCATAAATATTCACTATATGGATTACCTTATCTGCAATCTTTCCCGAAAGAACCACAAGTCTGCCCTCTTCATCAGAAAGAGAGTCTAGTGGGGTAAGACCAAGGCCCTTCTGTACCAAGATAGCCACCCCTGCCTTTTTTGTATTCTTATGGGACGAGGCAAAAACCTCCCCAACCCACAAACGGCGAAGCTTCTTGTGCTCCACTGCGGAGAGGTGGGTCTCCTGCAAGAGACCGACGTCACAGTGAGCCCTCGCCAAATCTCTCAATATGCTGTGCCTCTTTACAGGAGAACCCAACCCCTTGACATTAAATGAAATCATTTTTAGGGTCCCCATGATGAACCCTCCGTGAAGTTTCTCCTAGTCTGCCTCGTCACCTGTCTATTAGTTGAACTCCACTCCTCCAAGTCTCCCTTGCCCTGGAAGAGAGCACACAGAACACCACTTGTACTGCCCAGGTCACCACGGGTCCCCTTCCACTCTCTACCCTCAAACTCCCCCAGATTCCAATTTCCAGATCCCTCCCCCAGTATAACTATTTACACACTCATTCCCAAACCAAAAACCCCCACTCTCCAGAGTGAACTATGTACAGAACGGCCCTTTAGGGCTTTGTTCGGAGGGAGGCTCCCTCCGCCCAGGAGCATGGGCTGCTGAGTAGCCCCAAACTCCCCTGCCCCTCAACTCAGGGTACTCGGGAAGGTGGTCTCCCAGGGTGGGCTTTCAGCGGGCAGGTGCAAGTCCCTAACAAGTGGCAGCACGGTCTGAGAAGGGAAAAAAAAAAACAAGAAGACCGACTGACCTCCGATGGGCTACCTAACCCCTGAATTGGCTTCTGATGTGAGTGGTGCTATTGTTATACTAGGCGGGAAGGATAATGGGAGTGTGAAAATACCAGCCCGCTACGCCTCGCCGCAATTCAACTTTAACCGGTGCTTTCATTAACATCAAGGAAGGACTAGGGTTTCTTGCCGAGTATCATAAAAGCCATTCATTGGTTTCATTTTACCGAGCTTTAATGGCCTGGACATCCAGCCGACCAGATCCTTCCCCCCTCCGTCTGGCGGAACTCAAATCCCCTGCCAAACATTAGCGGGCCCAAGCCTTCCGTCCCTTAAGACGAGTGGCCTTCCAGCAGGGGTTGCATGGGCAAGAAATTAACTTTCTTCCGATCCGGAAACCAAGATGGGCCCGGCCAGGCCACCCTGTGAGGAAGAGCCTACTGATACTCTTGCGACTCCCAGCCCCAGCTTAACTGCCCACAAAATCCCTTCAGAGGCACTCAGGGATTCCCTGGCCTTAGACAAAACCTGGCTTTTGAGCCTCTCCGCTCACCCCCCCATCCCAACCACTACCCCAAAATAGCAGACAGGGCAGGGTTCACCGTGGGTGCCCAGACAGAGGCCTTGTGGCTATTTTACTTTGCATATAGGCTAAGATATATGGCTTTAGGATCAATCCCTAGGTGCAAGAAAACAAAAAGGCAAACCACAATGTCCATAAAGACTATTTTCAGTTCAATTTTCTAGCCTGCAGGCCTTTTCCGAATTGGAACAGGTCTTTAAATAGCTGGTCATCAGGGCCTGCACTTCTGGACGCCTCTCCTCTCTTGGAACCTCTACTTGTCATCGACCAGTTCAGTTGCAGCAGGGTTTGCTCCGATAAATCTGGCTGAAGACCCAGGAGAGCGATTCCAGCTTTTTGAAGCAGTTTACTAGCCTGTAGTAGGGAGTCATATAACTTACTGCCTGTAGACCAGTGCACCAACAGCTTTGCAGGGTACCGGAGGAAAGCTTTAATTTGCTTCTCCCTCAACTGTTTGATTAGAGCCAGAACCCATTTTCTCTTCTGCATAGTGACAGGTGGAAAGTCATGGTCTAGAAATACAGGTTACTCACCTGTAACAGGAGTTCTAGGAATGGTATATGTTGTTCATCCACACTGTCTGGCAGGTATCCTTGCCGCTTTAAATCTCGCCGGAAGGTCTTCAAGCTGACTCCTCCCACCCACCCGGGTGGTAAAACACTCGGTTCCGCCCCATGACGCCAGATCTGGCCCGCTGGAAGCTCAGGTTGTGTGTCGGCCGGGAGGTCAGGTGGAGTCGTGTGGATGAACAATATATACCATTCCTAGAACTCCTGTTACAGGTGAGTAACCTGTATTTCTAGGGACATGGATATGTTGTTCATCCACACTGTCTGGCAGACTCCTAGCAGTTCTCCGGGGAGGAGGCAAGGAGCTCACACCCCCCTACTTAGGGAATAGAGACTGGAGAACTGAGGCCCCAAAACCAGCATCCCGGCATGACTCAAGGTCGATGTGGTAATGGGTGATGAAGGTGTGTGCTGACTTCCAGGTAGCAGCCCTGCAGAGTTCCTGGATAGGGACGTCCCTGGAAGCAGCCACCGATGCAGCAGTATGGTGGGTAGAATGAGCTCTTATCCCTCTGGGAGGCGCCATGCCCGCCAACTTATAGCAGAGATCTATGCAGGAGGTGACCCACCTGCCTATCGTCCGCTTGGCTGCAGGTCTGCCAGGTGCTGCTTCAGCGTAGGTGACAAACAGCTGGCGAACCTCTCCCGAATTTCAGCCGTGCGCTCCTTATAGTAAGCGCCCTTCTAGGGTCCAGAGTATGGAGCCTATATTCGGCCTCTGAGGTGTGATTGGGGTAGAACACCGGCAGAGTCAACACCTGGTTAAGGTGAAACTCCGACACCACCTTCAGAAGGAATTTCAGGTGGGGGCACAGGACAACCTTGTCCCTGTGGAAGACCAGGTAAGGAGACTCGATGGAAAGCACCTGGAGCTCTCCCATCCTTCTGGCTGACGTGATAGCCACCAAGAAGAAGCGGTCTTCCACGACAGGTGAGAGATCACACTGTGCATTGGTTTGAATGGCTTGCCATGAGCTTTGCCAGTACCACAGTAGATCCCACAGAGGTGGAGGTTCTCGACCGGAGGAAATGTGATCAAGGCCTTTGAAAAGCTCAGACCACCTTCTCCTGCGCCACCGACTGCTTCCCGCCCGTGCCTGCAAGCAGAGATGGCTGCCAGGTGCACCTAAGGGTCGCCGACCTGAGCCCTTGCTGAGAAAGGGACCAAAGGTAGTCCAATATGCTCGCCATGAACAGGAGGAAGGGTCCAGGCCTTGTCTGACACCAAATGGAAAATCTTTTCCATTTGAAGGCGAGCATTTTCTGGTTGACTCCTTATGGGACACCTCAACTACGTTGAGGACCTCGTCAGAAAGACCCAAGGCCTGGAACTCTAGCCGCTCAGGAACCAGGCCGTCAGGTGCAGGGATTGAAGGTCCGGATGGAATACCTTCCCCTGATTGACTGAGAGCAGGTCCAGGCGAGCTGGAAGCTGCCTCGGGAGCCTGGAACTGAGGCTGAGGAGATCTGGGTACCAGTACTGGCGGGGCCAGTCTGGGGCTATCAGAATCACCTGCGCCTTGTCCCTCCTTGCTTTGAGCAGCACCTTGTGCATCAAGGGGAATGGGAAAGGCGTAGAAGAGGCCCGGGGTCCACGGCCTCGAGAAGGCATCCCCCTGCAGCGATCCCTGCTGAGGGAGGCGGGCATGGAACAGCCTCAGCTTCGCATTCTCCCTGGAGGCAAACAGGTCCACCTGAGGTGTGCCCCAATGGGAGAATAGATCTTGTACTACCTCCGGCAGGAGAGACCACTCATGGGACGCAGCCCCTATCCGGCTTAGGGCATTGGCCAGGGTGTTGGAGGCTCCTGTCACATGAATGGCTAGGAGATCCGCCTCCAGGCTGCGCACGAGTGACCAGATGCGGAGAGCTTCCTTGCATAGAAGCATGGAGCACGTCCCGCCCTGGTGGTTTAGATAGTACATGGTCGTGGTGTTGTCCATCTGGACCCAGACCACTTGACCATGAAGAAACGGAGCAAGGGCGGTGAGAGTTAGGCGGACCGCTCAGAGCTCCAGCAGGTTGATGTGGCATCGGGACTCCCTCGGGGACCAGAGGCCGTGCACTCTGTGTTCCCCCAGATGGGCACCCCAACCCATCAGAGAGGCATCGGTCGATAGAGAGACCGTCGGCTCGGGGCAGACAAACGGGATGCCCTCCTGCAGATGAACTGGAACGGTCCACCACTGGGCGTTCCACATCCCCTGGTCACCGTCCTCCGCTGGTCCAATGGATGCATGGCGTTGGGACCACTGGCTGGCCAGCCCCACTGAAGGGGCGCGATGTTCCAGAGGCCCAGCGGACCACGCTGGTACAGGCCGCCATGAGACCCAGGAGGCGAGGAAGTCCCGGCAGGCAATTGCCCAACCAGAAATGATTGGGCAAAGGAGGAAAGAACCTCGACCCCTGTCCATGAGGAGCCGTGCCTGGCTTGAAGAGAGTCGAGCTCTGCCCGATGAAAAGAATCACCTGCTTGGGCTCGAGTTCCGACTTGGCTCGTTGATGAGGAGGCCGACCTGAGAGCAAACCTGGAGGCGAGATCTCTGGACCGCCACCTCCTGTCTGGAGGGGGCTGCTATCAGCCAATCGTCCAGGTAAGGGTAAACCCGGACCCCTCGGCGCCGCAGGAATGCTGTCACCACTGCCATGCATTTGGTGAAGACCCTGGGAGCTGGAGATAAGCCGAAGGGCATGGCTTGGAACTCGAAAAGGGATCCCTCTGCTCGAAAGCGAAGGAACCTCTGATGTGACGGACGGATAGGGACGTGAAAGAACGCGTCCTGCAGGTCCAGAGAGCAGAACCACACGCCATGTTCCAAGGATGGTATTATCTGAGCCAGAGTGACCATCCTGAAGGTTCGAGACCTTAGGAACTTGTTCAGGTCGTGTAGGTAGAGAATGGGGCGCCAGCCCCCCATCCGTTTCGGAACCAGGAAGTACCTGGACACGAACCCCGGATTTGGGGGGGGGGGTCTGCCACCTCTCTTATCACCTCCTTCTCGAGGAGGAGAGCGATGTCGGCTCGGCGAGCTGACAGCGAGGCTTCGGACCCTGAGGCCCCCCGAGGTGCGACGGCTCTGAAGGGTGGGGCCTGCTCGAACTCCAGAGGCAGGCCCTTTCCCACCACCTCCAACACCCACCGGTCTGTGGTGATAAGGACCAAGGCGGAAAGAAAGTGGCGGAGCCGCCTCCCAGGGGCACCTGGGGTGGCGACGGGGTTGGGAGACACCCTCAACCCGTCACTGGGCAGGCTTGGAGGAAGGACCGCCGAGGGACCTCCAGGGCCTACTCCTCCTGCTTCCTGAGGAGGAAGCTGCGGGCTTGGGTTTGACGCCAAGGCCGAGCCTGCTGGGCGAGACGGCCGGGCGCAGACGGACGAAGGGCTTGGGTTGCGGTCCGCGTCTTGTCCCTCTGAGCGGATGAGACTGAGTCCAAAGTGGCACTGGACTTTTCGATCCTCTGGAGGTGGCCTTCCACTCCAGGGCGAAGAGGTCGGTCCCAGGAAGGACATCCGCCAATTTGTGCTGGGTATCCGCTGTGGACGGTGGATATCCTCAGCCATGCCCGGCAGCGCATAGCCACTGCGGCGCCGACTGACCTGGCGCATGAGTCTCCCATGTCCAGAGCAGTCTGAAGTTGCTGCTTGGCCACCGCCCTGCCCTGGTCCCTCACCTGCCTAACCGTGGTCTGCAGGTCAGCCGGGAGATGAGGGACTACCTCGTCCAGGGAGCCCAACAGGGCATGGGAGAAATGTGCCATAAGCATGGCCGAGCTGGCCTGACGAAGGCCAAGGGAGGATGCAGCGTAGAATTTTCGCCTGGCATAGTCCAATTTCTTGGACTCCTTGTCGGGAGGTTTGTCCATGTCCCTAGCGTTCGCTCGCCCGGGAAAACGCTGTCGGTAACTAACCCCTCGGCTGAGGGATGTTCCGAGAAACCGGACAGGGAACCGGTAGGGACCGCATACTTCCTGGCCATCCTGGCCGAAGGTGCAGGGCAGGAAGCAGGGCGCTGCTAGAGCTCCAAGGCCGGGCCCACAATGGCCTCGGTCACAGGAAAGGCCTCCGTAGGGGAATCCCCTCGGTCCAATATCTCCATGAGGGGATACTTGGCTCGCTTGGATACGGGCTCGAGCTGCATCCCGGTGGACTCCGAGATGAGCCTGAGCAAACCCAGGAAGGACGAAGGGCTGTCGTCCAGCGACTGACCTCCAGAGGACTCCAAGTCCACTCGCCTGGAGAAGAGGGAGGAATCGTCGGACTCAGAAGAGTCCGCAAAGAGCTGCCTCGGGTCTGAGCCACCCTCCACCTGCCGAGGGCGATCGGGAGTGAGGGTGACCAACAGCCTATGGGGCAGACCCTGAGCCGACCAAGAGTTCTTGGTTGGAGCCCCAAACAGCGGCTGTGGAGGCGGAGGTTTCACCAGAATCGGTGGAGCAGCTGGTTTTGGCCGAACAACCGGCCTGGGAACAGGCTCCTTGGGTAAAACGAGGGGTTGTTTCGTCCGCTCCGGTGACAGCCACTTAATGGCCGGGGAAGGTGACGGCGTCTGCTTGTTCCCGGTCAGAAGGAGCTGTTGCCACATGAGGTCCTTGTATCGGCGTTAACTTATGTAAAGCCTCCCTTCATCCGGGAGGAGAGGAGGACAAGTGGCGGCGCCGCCATCGCTGGTGCCGAGACCGGCAAACCACGGCGACGGGCGACCGGCTGATCATGAATAGTCCGGAGACCGAGAACCTCGCCTTCTGAGGGACGGAAGCGGGAGGGGACGGGTGGAACCGCTCCTCCTCGGCTCAGAGGGTTCACCGAGGGCTCCGGAACCGGAGGCACTGGCAAGCCCGCGGGATCCTCAACTCCCACCGGGGGAACCGGTGAGAGAGGATTTTCAGCTTCTCGGTCGACAACCCGTCCAACAGGTCGAGAAAGATCTCGACTGCGTCGACGGAAGTCTCGGTCAACTGACCTGACGGGGACACCGTGAGACCAGTGGCCGAAGCCAAACGATCGACCGAAGTCGATGGCCGACAACTCGGGGAGAGGGACCTTTCCCGCTCCCAAGAGCGTCGACGGAGGGACTTACCCTTGTCTTTCTTCTTGGACCAAGAAGAAGGTCCAGCAGACGTTGGTCCCTCTCCTCTAGTGGAGAGGGACAGACAAAGCTCCTTAAAGGAAGCTGTGTAAGAGGAACCCAGGGAGAGCGGGATAAATGCCGCGGTCGAGGAAGGTGCGGCCCGCGCCGCCTCCTCTTCGAGGGCGATCATCAGCTCTAGCTGATCCGCCGAGCCCGCCGCCGCGGAAACCGCCGACTGGGCCTCTTTTGACTTTACTGGTTTAAATTCGGAAAACCAAGAATTAGGAACCAGTCTTATACGCAGAGCGTTAAGGAGGGAACCTGAGCTTCCAAGCTGTAAGGAAGATCTGGCGTCATGGGGCGGAGCCGAGAGTTTTACCACCCGGGTGGGTGGGAGGAGCCAGCTTGAAGACCTTCCAGCAAGATTTAAAGCGGCAAGGATACCTGCCAGACAGTGTGGATGAACAACATATCCATGTCCCTAGAAATACCCATTTCCCATCCAGGTTTAGATCACGTTTACCCCAAGCTTTGTGTAGAACCATCTCCTTTACTGGATATCAGGTGAATTTGGCTAGTATTAGGCGTGGAGGGGCATCATTCTTTGGTTTTGGGCCCAGGGCATGGTGAACTCTTTCGAGCTCCAGTGGTTCAGTGCTGGGGATTTCTAATTTCTGGCGGAGCCAGGTCCTGATGAACTCAACTGGGTCGTCCTGTTCTGCGCCCTCTGGAAATCCAAAGATCCTAATTGTCTTTCTTTTTCCCCTGGACTCTGCATCCCCAGCTCTCGCCGTCAGTTCCCGCTTCCTTCTGGCTAGGTAGATCACTGCTCTACTGAGATGCATGAAGTCTTCGCAGAGCTCGACCAGGCCCGACTCAAGCTCCTGTGTCCTCCGTTCTAAGTGTGTCAGATCCTGTTTTATATCATTTATGTTGTTGTCGATCCTCTGCAACATCTTGACAATATGTGCCATTGCACGGCCATCGATGGAACTCCCTCGTAAGGTAGTCTCCTCTTCATCCTCTCCACTGGAGTCTGCAGCGGATTCCGAGGCCCTAGACAGTGGGACACTTGGGCTGCGGTCCAGTTTCAATCTACATCAAGCCGATGGTTTTGTGGAGCTTCTGCCTCACGGTTTTGATAGCTGGCTCATTTTGTATATGAAGTCTCGGGTTGGAGTGAATTCGATCGTCTAATAGCACCAGATTACAAAGGATTGTTACACCACCACCGCGGAGCTCAGAGCTAAGCTGCCATTCAGTTTGATGATGTCACCGGAAGTCCAAAGCTAAGTATTTTCAGAATGAACTGGACTCATCATCTAAGTGTGCTTTTAAGTTTTGGAAGACCATTAAAAATATAGAAGGGCATGAATTGGCAAATTCTCTCCTGGTCAAAATTCTGTCTGGTGGCTCCACATTCACTGACAAACAGACAATCCTAGATCTGCTTAACAACCACTTTGCCACCGCTGGGCTTGCCTTTGACTCCTCACCCGCCTATAATCTCTGCACACAACTTTGCAGTCAGGGTACTGTTAGACCCACTAGCATTACCTCTATCCCCGACATGGCCTTCTCCTTTAGCCCTGTGTCACTGAAACAAGTGGAATATCTACTGCTAGCCCTGGATACCAGGAAAAGTGTGGGTGCTGACCTTATCGACGCCTATTTTCTGAAGCTCGCCTCCCATGTATTATCAGCACCTATCACCCACCTCTTTAATCTATCTCTTGCCAAAGGAGATACCCCTCCTATTTGGAAAACTGCTCATGTTATTCCCCTACTCAATCTGGTGACCCAAGTGATCTAAACAATTATAGACTGATATCTGTACTTCCCATCCTCTCTAAACTGCTCGAGAAAGTGATTAATGCGCAGCTTAAGAAGTACTTGGACTCCACCAATCTGTTTAACCCTGTCCAGTCAGGATTCAGAGCTTGTCACAGTACAATATTCACACTCGCAAAGGTAACCATGAATGGCAAAATTCTTTGGATGTCAGGAAATATGTATGTGCCTTGTTTCTTGATCTTAGCAAGGCATTCGATACAGTGGACCATGGCCTGCAGTTGGACACTCTTCAATGCATTGGCCTAGATTCTTCTGCCTTGAAATGGTTCAATGGTTACCTCTCTGGGAGATTCCAACAGGTTAAAGCCCAAGGGGATCTCTCTCCCCTGAAATTGCTCCAAAAGGTGTGCCACAAGGGTCCATTTAAGGACCACTGCTCTTTACTCTTTATATTAACAACATTGACTCTGGAATCAAAGCATCAGACGTTCATCTCTTCACCGATGACACGGTCATATACATTGCTAGGCCTACCCCAAAGCAGGCCTGTACAGACCTACAGGTGGACTTTAATCAGCTGCAGTTAAACTTATTCAGCCATAAACTACTTCTAAATGCAAAAAAAAAATGAAGGCCATACTTTTTGCACCTTCTGCCATAGGTCAAAAACCTTCCCTACATAGCTTAACTCCGCAGATTCTATCACTTCTAGGAGAACCTATTGAATATGTCACAAAATTTAAATATTTGGGGCTTTGGATAGCTTACATTCTTTGACCATATTGAGGAACTATCAAAGAAGCTAAGGCAGAGACTGGGCCTGTTCTTCCGGATTAAGCATCCCCTATCCCACGACACCAAAAAAAGGCTGGTCCAAACCACCTTTCTATCCTTATTGGACTATGCCGACTTCCTCTATGGCCAAGGCTCTGCCTCTGCACCCTCTCAACTTGACTCGCTCTATCACAGAGCTTTGAGATTTATCTCTGGTCTACCATACCTCACCCACCACTGCTGTCTGTATGCCGCAGCAAGCTGGACGTCCCTCACGTTCAGAAGACAAAGAAATGCCACCTTTTGGACTTTTGGAGCTATCACACATAAGCTTCCCCAGTATATCTCAGACTGCTTGCCGCTATGCGCTGTAGGCAATTACTCCTTGCACAGCCTTTAATTTATCTCCTTATACATTCCTAAAGTTAATTCACGTTTTGGTAAAGCATCTATAAGTTATGTACTCCCTCACCTAGGGAACAAATTACAAAAAACTCTGAAGCTGGCTGCCCTGACAACCTTCTCCTCCTGCAAAAAGCTATTCTCTCATTCCTTTATAGAATCTTGTAACTGCTGCCCCCCCCAGAGGCCAGTGAAATAAGTGTTGGACATCAGTCTGTAGGCCTTGTGATTCCCTGTTTATCACTCCTTCTCCATTCTTCTCCCTATCACCCCCTCCTTCCCCTTTTTCCTGAACTGTTCATGTACATACTGTATAATAATGTATATTGACACCATTTTTTTCTTAGCCTCTTGCATATTTGCCTGTATAGACCTTGCCTAACACTGTACTATGTTTTATGCCCTCTTCCACATTGTATTCCTTGATTGTACACCCATCGTTTTCCTTTGTATATTGTTTACTTCTATGTGAATTTGTCCAGCTCCACCTTGCAAATGAGCTCGCTCAATGCTGCTTCACCTGGTAAAATAAAGATTGACTGATTGATATTTTTCCTTCCAGTCCCCTGCAATGTCACTTACAAAAACATTAAAAAGGACTGAACACAGTACTGAACCCTGCGGAACCCCACTAGTAACCCCCTTTCTTCAGAGTGGACTCCGTTTACTATTACCTTCTGTGTCCTGTTATCCAGCCAATGTTTTACCCAGGCTACCATCTTGGGACCCACTCCCAGGCTAGCAAAGTTGTTTATTAATTTTTTTGTGTGGGACTATGTCAAATGCCTTGCTAAAGTCTACGTAGGCCATGTCCACAGCCCCTCCTCCTGGTCTACAACTCTGGTCACCCAGTCAAAGAAATTGATTAGATTCATCTAACATGATCTTCCCGCTGAGAAGCCATGCTGCCTTGGGTCCTGTGCCCCACTGACCTCTATGTACTCAACAGTTCCTTCCTTCAGAAGTGATTCCATCATTTTCCCTACCACTGAGGTCAAACTAACAGGTCTGTCATTTCCTGCCTCTGTCTTGCTCCCACATTTGTGAAGGGGAAATCACATCTGCCCTACAGTCATTCAGTACCACACCATCCTCCTATGATTTGTTGAAAAGGTAGTCAGTGGTGTTATTAGTTCTCCCCTTAATTCTTTTAGAATTCTGGGGTGAATCCCATCAAGCCCCATTGCTTTGTCCACCTTCAGTTTTAGGAGTTCTTTCAGAACCCTTTCTTCTGTGAAAGGACTTGGATCGACCCCCCCATCCAGAGTGCTTCTATTGACTGTATTAGGTATCTTCCCCTCCTCTTCTTTTGTGAATACTGAGCAGAAGTATTCATTCAGTATCCCTGCTTTTTCACTGTCCCTCTCTGTCTACCCACCGTCCCCTTTATTCAGCCTCACTACCCCTCCCTTTGTCTTTCTTCGCTCCTTAATGTACCTATAAAAGGTTTTATCCCCCCTTCTTAACTGATTAGGCTATCTTTTCCTCAGTTTGGGCCTTTGCTATTCTGACTGCCTTACCTGCTTCCTTCTGTTTTAACTGGTACAGTTCTCTGTCCTGCTCCATGTTTCCTTATACTTCCTAAATGGTATATTTTTCTCCCTAACCTTCCCCACCACCTCTTTTGAGAACCATAGTGTTTTTTTCTTTTGTTTTAATTTATTTACTTCACACAAAGGCTTGTTGCCTCTGTGATGGCAGTTTTGATGTTTCCTCATTGTTGCTCCACCCCTTCTTCTTGCCTGTTTGCTAGTGCTTTTCTGAGGCACTCTCCCATTTTGACAAATTCAGCCCTCCTGAAGTCCAGTACCCTCACTTTTGTATGGCTTGACTCTTCAGCTGAGTTTATCGTGAACCACACTGTTGGTGGTCACTTGTTCCCAGATGGCTACCCACTTCTAGATCTAAGATCCTCTCTTCATCCCCATTTGAGAATACCAGGTCTAAGATTGCTCCCTCTCGAGTGGGTTCCAACACTAGCTGTCTGAGGCATGCCCCCTGTAGGGCATCGAGAATGGCCCTGCTCTTGGATGTGGCTGCAGCAAAGGTGCTCCAGTTAACATCTGGCATATTCGGGTCCCACATCAACAAGATCTCCTCTTTCTCTGCCATCCTAAGGATGTCTTCTATCATTTCCTTGCCCATTTCCTCCCCCTGAGATGGGGGTCTGTATACAACCCCTGTGCAGATTGTGGTGCCATTTCCAGTCTTCAGGGTGAACCACGGTGCCTCCTTTCCTCCCTGTTTACTCTTTTGTTCTGTTGCTTTGATCCCTTCCCCTTACATAGAGAGATATTCCTCCTCCTTTTCTACCCTCCCTGTCCCTCCTGTAGATTGTGTACCCTGGTATGTTAACATCACAGTCATGGTTCTCTGTGTACCATGTTTCTGTGACTGCCACAATATCCAGGCATCCCTCTTCCATCAAGGCCACCAGTTTGGGGAGCTTGATAACTGGACTATGGGCATTAGTACTCATTACCCTCCATGCTTTAATGGCCTTCTTTTTGCCTCATCCCTGTCCTTACTGCCTTTGCCTTTTTCTTCATTTACCCCTGCCCTTCTCCCTATCGACGTTCCCTATCTTGGTGTTTACCTCACTAACTGCCCCGATTTTGTTTTGGAGGGAAGCAAGGATTTCCCTGCTCCTTTTCAGTGCCTCGCCCCCTTGGCTATTTTAAATGCTTGCCAATGAAGCATTTATACCTATCACCTAGGATCCTGGTTCCCCCTCCTGGACAGATGCAGACCATCACGCCAGTATAGGCCTGTATCCCTACAGGTGGACCCCCAGTCCCCAATGACCCCAAAACCCTGATCTCTGCACCAGTTTTTCAATCATTGATTGAATCACACGGTACAGAGCACCCTAGCCTCACCCGTGCCATAGACAGACAGCACCTCCAAGAAGGTTACCATGTATAAGGGCACACAGCTCCTTAGTACCTTCTCCGTGTCAGGATGCAAATGTCCTATTGGGATGCAGGGGACTTGTGTCTAGGAGGGTTGTGGTGCTGCAGTTTGAAAAGTTCGACAAACCCCTTGTTGGACGCAAGTCGCAACTTGCATCCTGATCCCAGCCACAAGTCGCCCGTGTCCCTCTTGGATGCTTTGAGAATCAAGCTCATGATCACTTTTCTTCACACAGTGCCCTGTATGAAGGAAAGCTACAATCAGTTCTGTTGGGGCCTTTTATAAATAAAAGAGAATGCAGGGAGAAGCAGACTGGGAAGAATATCTCCATAAAAATAGGGAGGCAAAGAGGGCCATCAGGCACAGAGTTGCACATTGCGCAGGGGAGTCAAGAATAGAGAAAAACAGTTGTTAGATATGTTAGTGAAAAAAGGAAAAGGAGGGGAAATTGTATGGTTAGTCAAGGGGGGCAACGGTGATAAAGGAGGATGGGCAAAAGGCAGCCATCCTAAATAACTACTTTTGCTTGGTATTCACTAATTAAGAATGTGGGTCCATGCCAGAGAGCAGCATCAAAGCAGCCACAATGGGAGTCCCAGAAATCGGTCAGCCATTGCTTACTAGTGAAAGGGTCCTGAAGTGTTGGCTGCTCTCAAAACAGATAAGGCCCTGGGTCCAGATGGGTGGCATTTGAGGATACCCTGGTACCAGGGGCTCGAACAGGACAGCGGAGGAATGGAAGCTCATTCCGGGGAGACTATCACTGCAGGGAAGTGGTGATATTGCTTGCTGCGGTCGAAGAGATATGCCAGCACCAGGGGCTTGAACAGAACAGAGGAAGAATGGGAGCTTGGTCTGGGGAAACTCTCACTGCAAGGAAGTGGTGATATTGCTTGCTGCGGTCGAAGAAATGCGCCAGCACCAGGGGCTTGAACAGGACAGAGGAAGAATGGGAGCTCGGTCTGGGGAAACTCTTGGTGATATTGCATTTCTGTTGCTTGTTTGGGGTAAGGGGATTACTCACAGGCACTGAATCATTACTGTTATATGTAGGGTAAATCTGGTGTTCTGGCTTATCTGTTGCAGGCACTGGGAGCAATCATAACAGGTTATTTGGGTTTTAGTTTGCTATGGACTGCATCGGGATCCTTTCAGTCACTGAACATTGTGTTGGTACTGAGGGGTAATACGGAAGTGGCCGTATCTGGGACCTGTGTATTAATTTCGACTGTGCTGATTATTTGCTGAATGTTTCCAACAGGAAAGGGGTTTAAAATTCTTTGCTTTACAGGGCAAAGGAAGGGATACAGACTTTAATTGCAGGACACTCAAGAAAGGGAAGTGATGTTGGAGTGACGACAGGTGGGCTAGTAGCGAATCACTAGCCAAGAAAAGCACGCCATTTTAGACAAAGAGAAGGGGCTTTAAAATGCCCAGTTGTACAGCTGCAGTTGGAGAGATCCACCAGCACCAGGACAGCGGAGGAACGGGACCTCGGTCCAGGGAAACACTTTCACTGCACGGAAGTGGTGATACTGCTGGTTTTGTTGCTTGTATGGGGTAAGGGGATTACTCACAGGCACTGAATCATTGCTGTTACATGTATGGGGAAATGCGTTGTTCTTACTATTCCATTGCAGGTACTAGGAGCAGCTATAACTGGGTTGTTTGGGTTTTAGTTTGCTGTGGACTGCACCGGGGATCTTTCAGTCCCTGTACATTGTGTTGGTACTGAGAAGTAATACAGGAGCGGCCGTATCTGGGATCTGTGTATTAAACTTCCACTGTGCTGATTATTTGCTAGTTGTTTCCAACAGGAGAGTGGTTTAGGCCCCCCCTACCGTTTCCCCATACCACCCTCCCCCGGCTAATCGACCTTTATAGATGACCGGTCAGGAACCAGTATACTACTTCCTCAGCAGGTCAGGTGGGACTACAATCTTGCATAGCATCACAGTCAAAGGGAGGGCACAACACAGCAACAGAAAGGTAATTAAGCAGAAAAGGGAGCAGTACAAAGAAAACACAAACAAAGGGATAAAAAGGTAAAGGTGGTGTGAAAGTGTGTGAGCGTACTTGGGCATGATGCAAGGAGTGATGCAGTGCAGTGCAGTGGGTGCGGAGCAGCAGTATTCAGGAGATCATTCTGGGAACTGCGATGCTGCCCTATATGCCGGCACCTCTCTGGGCTGGGGGCAGAGGTGGCCAGTCTCCGGGCCGCACTGGCAGGCATACAGAGGACCTTTGCCACCCCCACTCAAGGGTCCACCATGTCCCCAGCCAGCACCCCAATGGATTTCTCTGCAGAGGACTTGATGGACTACAGTGGGCTCAGGGAGGCTGGGAAGGGCAAGACACATCCCTAATCTGGTCCAACTCAGGAACTCATTTGATGTCCTACAAGAGAGGGTGACTCCCGAAAGGGAACCCAGAGTTGAGAGCAAGAGGGATGTGCAGGTCACCCAGAAGGGTGGCCAGGAGGAGGAGGGTAAAAGAGTACCCAAGAGGAGAAGGAAGCTACTTCTTGTGGGGGGACTCAATTGTCCGGGGTACTGAGTTGGGTAGAGGACCAGAGAAAGAGAGGGAGGTCAAGTGCCTTCCAGGAGACATTGCTAGGTGGGAGGGGGAAGTGGATCCTGAGGATTAAGGATTGCTAAAGCAGTGATGGGGGGTCTGGAGACTGTTGTCCACCTGGGGACCAATGACATATCCAGTGGGAAGGCAAATATTGATTAGGTACAGGAGGACTTCAGACAGTTGAGGGAGCACCTTGGAAAGGTAGAGGACTAACTTTTTCAGAGGTGCTCCCAGTCCATGGCAGTAGGGAGGCTAGGAATCTCCATATCATAAACTTCAATGAGTGGTTGGAGGGCTGGTGCAGGGAGAAGGAAGATGGCTTCCTTGGGGACTGGGGACCCACATGGAATGAAGTAGCCCTGTACACTGGTGATGGGCTGCATCTGTCCAGGAAGGGGGAAATAGTCCTAAATGAATGGTTTAAGGGCTTCCTTGTGGAGCGTTTAAACTAGCTGGGGGGGGGGCACAATGGAAGAATGAAGGCTCTAGCAGCCCAACAACTCTAATTAGAGACACCAAAATTGAGAAACAGGAAGACAAGATGCAGGCAGTAACATCTGGAACATGCATAAAGGGGAATGTAGTAGAAGGAAGGCAGGGTACAGGGAAGGCTGGGGTTGAGGGGGTAAAGAAGGGGAGCAAAGGCACGAATAGAGGGAAGATAGGCAGCAAAACGTGGAAGGGAATGGTTACAAATGCACACAGCCTGGGAAATAAAATCCCAGATCTGGAGGCATTGCTAGTTGAGGCAGACCTGGACACAACTACAATAACAGAAACTTGGTACACCACTAATCATGGCTGGGACATAACCGTACCAGGTATGCTATATTCAGGAGGGATAGGAGGAGTAAGGGGGGTGGCTATGTATGTCATGGATGGCATAAAGCCTATGGAGGTACAGTACAGGGTAGACAGGGGAGGCTCGGGCACTATGGGTCACATTTGAATTTGACAAGGTGCACAGCAATCCGCACAGGGCTGATCTAAAGGTCTCCAGTGCAGTAGAAGGAAGTGGATAGCCAGCTAGTAGAAGAAATACTAAAATGGCTGCTAAAGGGGAGGTACTGCTGCTGGGTGATTTCAATTTACCAGACATGGATTGGACCGACCCAGCTGCTGCCTCAACCAGGAGCAAAGACATCTTGTATTCCCTACGGAGGCAGGCCTCAGGCAGCTAGTGCTTGATTCTACCAGGAACAGAGCAATTCTGGACCTACTACTGACACACAGTGACAAAGTCACAGAAGTCAGGGTAGGTCAACTGGGGTCCAGCGACCACCACATAGTATGGTTCAGCTTAGTAATGCATGGAACAGCCTTCCTGAGGAGGTTGTGGGGTCAAAAACAGTGTGGGAATTCAGGAATACATGGGACAGACATAAGGCAATTCTTGTGGGAGGTAGGAGGAAGTAGGTTGTTGGTTAACTAGGATCTGCAGCTTATCAAATCGGTTGGGAAATGGCAGATTGGGTGGGCCAAGCAGTTCTTATCTGCCGTCAAAGTCTATGTTTCTATGGGGACAGGGGCACCAACCAGTCACACAAAGGCAAGGGTCTTAGATTTCATTAGGGTGGACTCTGATAAGATGAGGAGGAAGTGCATCAAAGAAGCACTGACAAGGAGGGGGGGAAGGAGGGGGTTGAGGCCCAGTGGGAGCATATGAAAGGAGCCATGGGGAAGAAACAAATCTCTGCATGAGGGCGATAACCAAGGGTAACAGACAAAGAAAACCACTATGGTTCTCTAAAGAAGTTGCAAACAGGGTAAGGGCCAAAAGGGTGGGTTTCAGAAAATATAAGGAGCCCCCGAAGGAAGAAGATAGGGAGGTGTACCTAAAGTGTCTAAGGGAGGCAGGAAAGGCTATTAGGAGTGCGACGGCGAGGACAGAGGTAAAATTAGCACAGACAGTAACGAAAGGGGACAAGATATTCTTCAGGAACATCAGCAAAATATGAAAAGCCAGTGGAGGGCTTGTACAGTGAGGCTCAAAGGACAGGAGGGGGACTGTTAGGAGGGAGATCTGGAAAAGGGGGAAATACTGAACAAATGCTTTTGCTCAGTATTCACTGACTAAGGGGAGGGACAAAGACCACGGCTGGAGAACAGATATGAAGAGGCGGGGAGGTCAACACCAGTCCATTTACAGTGAAGAGTGTCCTGGAGGAATTTGCAAAACTGAAGGTGGAAAAAGGAATGGGGCCAGATGGCATACACCCCAGAATATTAAAGGAGCCATGAAGGGAGTTAGCGGAGCCACTGGCAATCCCGTTCACAGTGTCACTTAAAACGGGTGGTGCCTGAGGACTGGAGTACACGTGTTGTCCCTTCTTCACAAAAGTGGTAGCAGGGAAGAGGCTGGAAACTACAGGCCAGTCAGCCTCATGTCAGTAGTGGGTAAAATCATGGAGGCAATGCTTAAAGAAAGAATAGTGGGTCATTAGGAATCCAACAGGGCCCAAGACCCAAGGCAGCATGGATTCACAGCGAGGAGATCATGTTAAACTAATCTGAAAGATGTTTTTGACTGGGTTGCAAAGGAGGTGAATCAGGGGGAGTGGTGGACATGGCCTACATCGATTTCAGCAAGGCCTTCGACACCGTCCCACATAAAAGGCTGGTAAACAAGATGGGTAGTCTGGGCATAGGTCACAAAGTGGTTAACTGGGTTAAAAACTGGCTAACAGAGAGGAGACACAAGGTGGTGGTAAACGGGATCCAATCTGGGGTGAGGGGGTATCATGTGGGAGGGTTGATAGTGAAGAGGAACTAAGGGAAATGCAGAAGGACCTACCAAAGCTTGAGGGGTGGTCAAAGGTCTGGCATTTAAAATTCAGTGCTTAAAAGTGCAAGGTAATGCACCTAGGAAAAAAACCCAGGACAAAGTACTGGATAGGGGGACTTAGCACTACAGATGAGGAACAGGATCTAGGAGTTATCATCAGTAACTCCCTTAAACAAGTCTGCATTAAAGCTATAGCAAGGCAAACTTGGTGCTGGGATGCATCGGGTTGGGGAGATTGACAGCAGAAGAAACAAAGCAATACGTCCCTGTACAGGTCCCTGGTGAGGTCTCACCTAGAGTACTGCATCCAGATCTGTAATCCTCACTTCAGAAAAGACAAGGACAAGTTGGACATAGTGCAGCACTAAGTGACCAGAATAATTCAGGGACAGCAGAGTAGATCCTATGAGGAGCATCTCAAGATACTAAATATGTACTCACTGGAGGTCGGGGAGGGGGGGCATATGACTAAGACCTTCAAATTCCTCAAAAGAATTAATAAAGTAAACTGTGAGGAATTATTCAATCTGCATTTCAACTCGTGGGCATGTGAACATGAGTGGAAATTAGCAGGTGGGAGGTTCAGGAAGGGTGTGAGGAAATACTTCTTCCCCCCCCCATATTCTATTTATTCTCCTGCTAACCCCGGCTACCCCCTTGTGAACGCCCCCCAACCCAGTCAGCCAGCTTCTCTGGGACTTATCTTACCACCGTCAACCTCTGCCACAGGACTGTGGTGGTTGCCCAGTCACCACTGTGGAACCTACAAGGGGTTGGTCATCATCCTGTAGCTGGGGAGTTCTTCCTCCAGTTTTCTCCTCTTTACTTTCTGAGCCTTGGTAAACATGGACAAACATGCGTGTAGAGGCATGCATGCATGCATGTCAGAACTGACAATGGCCCCGCTCCACCCACCCTGCCTAGCACCAGCCCCCCCCCATCTGCCCGGTGCTACTATTGAGCCTTCACTGGGTGGCAGCCAAGGGCTGGGAAGGCTAACCTCCACAATCCGAGGAGAAGAGAGCTGCCTGGCAGCTACTCAGTCTTCTCCTAACCCTCCCCCTCCGGTGCCTGAGCTCGCTGCTGAACTTGGGTCACCTGCATGGGAGAGACACATGGTATCTCTGCCCTCTGCACCACTGGGCCGTCAAGGAAGTACTTCTTTACAGAAAGGGTGGTGGAACCTTGGAACAGCCTGCCAGCAGAGTAGGCGAGAGTGAACACAGGGGATTCAAGCAGAACTGGGACAAAATAAAGGGAATAGTGGTTGCCCAAGGTAACAGGCCCATGGAAAAGAATGGGGAAAGGACTAGGAGGTGTTAGTACCTTGGAGGAACATTAGGTCCCAAGGAAGGTTCCAGGGATTTAGGGAACTTGGGTAGACTGGATGGACCTTTGGTCTTTTTCTGCCATTATGTTCTATGTTTCTATGTTCTGTGGGCAACTTGTGGTGAGCCACACTGCTCAACCTCATAACAGTATATCACTCTGTACTGGCTTGGAGCTGTACCTTGTGCTTTGGACAGAAGGCTGCGGGCCGGGAGTGGGATGAGAAGGTGAGAATTAGGGTTGACAAACCCAAGGAAGGCTTTGATTTACCAAGACTCTGGAGACCCCAAACCCTAATATTCTTTCATTTTTAAACTTAGTACACTTTGCACTATTCAGTCCTTACGTCTGCATTAATGTAATTTTTTGCAATGAATTATAGTAGCGTGGTAGGACCACTGTAGTCAGGGTTGAGCAAGGGTTTCTTTGTTAAACTTCAAACTTTGCACTTGCTTAGTTTCACAACTGTTCAACGGATTTGCACACAATTTTGCATGCATGGTCTGGGGGAAGATCTCCTGACTTGCCAAATTTCATTCTGGTCGGACATGTGGATTCCAAGATGCAGATAGCATAAAAAGTGAAAACAATCAGTTTTTGTTGCTGTTTTTTTTTTTTTTGCCTAGTACCCAGACGGTTTGAGGTTTTGGTCTGAAGTTTTTGGGGTAGAAAGGTACTGACCAACAGATGTGCCTCTTGCTGGTTGGGCAAAAAAAAGCATTAAGCCATTCCAAAATTACTACATTTTGAGATTTTGGTTCTGAGCATGCTCAGTGCGGTCTTGGATAACTGCTTGGAATGAAATGAATTTGGTCTATATGAAAAAGGATTAATTTCTTATGGGGGTCATCCTTTTTTGTGAGGAAAAAATTATTTTTCAGATGGCTGCATTTCTCGTTTCCATTTTTTTCCAAAAAGTAAATTTTCAACACCCACAAGAATGACACCTTGGACAGACACCAACAGGTGTATCTTGGTCACTGGGACCCAGTTACGTGGATTTGGCACTTTACTGTTGGAAAAAATGACCCCAAAATGTTTTATCAAACAGCTGACAGTTTCAACAGTTAAAAATTATTTTAACATTATTTAATACAGTTGCCCATTTTCTAAGTGCAATAATATCCTCCAGGGTGTGCGGTATAGGCAATGCTGGACCTTCCAGGGGTTATAAGGTCCTCCGCCTGCAGCATCAGGCCTCATTACGTTACTGGGTGGTCTGGTAATGCCCACCCTGGACGGTATTATTGCTTGCTTAAATTGCTGTAGTGTATTGGATACTGATAAGATACCCATGATTACTTCTGTCTGGAATTATACAAAATTGCATCTTTTTTTAATCACAGAAATGTAAAACATTCCATATCCCTGGCCCTAGTTATAAGAGACAAACTTTCCCAAACCAAATATTTTAAATCCAATAAAGTTTTTTCCCTCTGGTTATAACAGACAGAAACTTTGCCTAAACTGGACACTGTTAAAGCAGCAGTACTAGCTACCAGCGGGATCACAGTGTCAGTGGAGGAGGCCACATCAGCGACACCAGCAGGAGCAGGAGGACTGGTGACCGGCATCTGGGACAGGAGGAGGCTGCACCATCAGTGCTCTGGGAGAAGAGGCAACCGAACCCCAGCGAGGTCTCCATGGAGTTCTGGCCATGTTGTCAATAGTGAGCCTGGCTGCAAATCGACTTGGAGGAGCTGCAGTGACTGAAGCTGCACAGTGGGGGAGCACAGCACAGAACAGCTGTTTCCTGCCTGTCCACCCCGGCCCGACCCCTATTAAATGGGCACAGAGGGAGGAGCCAGCTAAAGGGGCGGAGGCTAGAGGCAGGTTTCAAGGGAGAGGAAGGGCAATGAGCTTTGGCACAGACAGTGATTTTTTTGCTTGGTCAGGGTGTTTGGTACTGTTATTCTGGTAGGTTGTTTATGCCCTAGCGTCACATCTTCAGTCCTGTAGGGGAGATCTTTGGTGGTTAGCTGTCCAGCAGGCTGGGGGGAAGGAGTTTTGACAAGGGGCTCCAGCAGGATTGGGACAAGTATGATGGGGCAACTGGAGGGGAGGGGAAGGAAAACTGAAATGGGATGCGGTCAGGAAGGTGGCATGATCCCCAGATTACTAGAGCAGGCGTCTTCAGAAGGGTGATGGGGTGTGGATCGTCCATGGTGCTTGCTTTGGCTTGGAAGATGGTGGGATGCATGGTGTGCCAACATCTGACAAAACTTCAGGAGGAGGTCAGGTGGTTAGGATGGATGTTAGGAGTAGCAAGAAAAGGGGGTGGTGGGGGGTTGGGGAAGGGCAATAGGGGGACAAACGGTGGTGACACAGGTGCTCCATGGGAGCCACCAGGAATGGGGAGAAGATGTCTGGTGAAAGATGGTATAGGCACAAGGGACCACTGTGGGATGTGGGTTACCAAGGAAGAATCCAACCACAGGACAAAGTCACTCAAGTAAAATTTATTACAGGCAAAATAAAACAAAACAGAATTGTCTGACTAGGCAACAAAATAAAACAGAAAATTCAAAGAAACTAATATACATACTGGACACCAGAAGGCGCTAGTGTTCCCACTTCTGAGGTCATAATAAGTCTGCCCCCCCCCAAGCTATCTATCTAAATGAGAGCTCACCTTAAATACCTACAAGATAATGAGATAGTCGTGGCTCCTCCCATTATTATAATTTTAAACTTAAATTAACAGTTTGGAATGCTTTTTATTCAATAAAACAATCATAAATCCTAATTAACAGAGTGTCACTTCATTACAGGTTATACATATACAATAACACCAAATAAAAGAACATTTTGAAAAATTTCCCAAAGATAGCTCCACCCCCTTTTCAGTCCTATATATTTTGTGAAGCAGTAGGCCGGCCGGCTCTATAGAATACATTCAGGGGAAGGGATCTGTACTGGAGTCTAAATAGGTCTGTAGTGTAAGGTAAAGAATTTTTGTTGAATAGACAGTGCTGAAAGAAACGAGTCAACATATGTATTTATAATATTTTCTACAGCCATAAGATATAGCATGCAGTTAGACTAGCTCACTGGCTTTTAAGCCACATTTAAATCTTTCTCCGTAAACAGGGCGTTTTCCAGTGCCTCACTTGACTTGGCTTATTGCTTCATCGGTTAAAACACAAAGCGCTTTGTTCCGGAAGAGACTTTATTTAATCACTCACCTAACTGAAACTAAAGAAAAAGATTCTTCCTTTCTTTCAAAAGAAGCATACTAAAAAGGGGGTTGCAGAAACATAGGTGTACAAGCCAAGCTCCGCTTGGCTTTGACTAGCTGTGAATATTGCTCTGAGTATCAGCGAGTTTAAAGCACAGTTCAAATGTTAACAAAAGTGAGAGCATTTTACATCAAGCAACAACTCGCACTGTTGCAAAAAAGATTAAAACGATGCCCATACATTTTTATTTTCTACCAAGGTTGATTATATATTAAAGAACCAACATTAAACATACTATAATACATACTGGTAGGGAAGGGCAATGCAAAAAAGAACCTTTCCTTTTCTTTACCCTAGCGCTAAGCAAGCGCTTTTAGGTATTATTTGCTTTTCACAGGGATATTTAATTTCTGGGACATTCTTATCAGTATTTCAGAACCGAGTTTAAATGCTCTAAGCTTCCCTGGATCGACAAACCCAGAACTCGTATATTTAATTCCTAAAAGTGCATTTCAAGAGCTTTCACATACTACAGGGAATTTATATATGGCTCGCATACTAATTTTGCTTGGGGCTAGAAGGGGAATGGGAACAGAATATAATTCATATACCAGGAGGTAATGTAAGACATGAAAATACGGGGATAGAAAGAACATTATATAGGTGGCCTACAGTATCTATATATCTTTAAAGAGAAGAATTACAAATAAGGGTACAAGAAAGATGCTGTTGCAACAGACTTAAAAAAAAAAAATTACTTCCAGGTATAAAGAGTCATCCATCACATCCGCACAATTGGGGGAGCAATCGGAGGGGCATTATGGGCATGAGGGGTACTCCAGTGGAGCTCGACAGGACTGGTCAGGAGTAGGTTATGGGCCAGGGGACCTGGCAGATGGTTAGGGACAAAGGGACCAGTTATTCACAAAAAAATTGCAGTTGAGGCAGGGCGCTGGGGGGGTGGGGGGGGTCAAGGTAGGATGCTTGAGCACAGCAACAGATTCACACAACTAGTACAATTAAGCGAGGGAGAGGGGGAAGTTCTGGGGCAGAGGAAGCTCCAAAGAGGACAGGATTTTATTTATTTATTTATGACTATGGTAACTGGTTAGGTGCACTGATCCCAGGGACTGTTTTCAGGCATGACCCGGGCTACTTACAATGGCACATAGTTAAAATAAGCAACATTACATAGAAAGTAGGCAGTTAAACAGTGATAAAAGTAACAACAGAAAAGAGGTTTCAAGGGAACACTATTATACAATAGTTGCAATGATACATAGATCCACGGGATCCGGTTGCAGAATTTATAAGTCCAAATGTTCATATATTCAGTAGACATACATAATACCTATGATCGATGTGCAGCAAGTTGTATAGGAAACCAGTGAGTGTACATTTGTGTAACTTCAGGGATTTAACTTTAAAAATTGATTAGCGTTTTGCTCATAAAAGTGCAAAATCTTTGTGAAAATGCATAGCTCTTGCCTCACTATGTCTAACAAATACAGCACTTCTAGAAAATCAATATAAATACTTTCTGTACAGTTAGTATAGTCCCAAGAAAAAAAACTGCCAATCAATTATTTAAAACCCTGAACTTGGATGGAAACAGATAAGGAGGGTAGTGGCGGAAAGGGGTGGTGGGGGGGGGGATTGGAGGGTCAACAAAGGGGGCATGAAACTCAGGTGTGCACTGGACAGACGAGCAGAGGAGGAACATCCAGGGAAGTAGTGGCAGGAGGAATTTTCATTGAGCCAGTCTTTGAGCAGGATTTGAACAGGCAGTGTGTGTCACTACAGCAGAGCTCAGCAGGCAGTTTATTCCAGTGTGGGGCTGCTGCTGACAAGGCTCTACCGCCCACCTTGGTAGATACCCTGGGAACAGTCAGAGGAGAGGTGCTGTATTACTGGAGAGCGACTTGTAGGGATTGCAAAAGAGAGTCTAGGAGACAGGGCAAAGGGGGTAGCACCTGTGGGGGGAGGCTTGGGCAAGTGCGTCTCTGGAAAGGAGGGAAGGAGACTGTGGGAGGTAAGTAGGTGGGGCTCAAGGGGACAGTGTCAAACAGCAATGCTGCGAGGGGAGAGCAGTATGATGGATGGGACTTGCACCAGGAGTCCCTGGAAAGTGGGGGGAGGAGGAAGTGGGGGTGCTCAGGGGACAGTAACAAGCAAGGGGGCTGCGAGGGGATGGGTGGTATGACGGATGGTGATGAGAGGGAACAAATGCGTTCTACTGGGGAGGCATGGGGGGGCCATCTGTTCCTGTGGGGGATACAGAAATAGTCTGTAAAGCTGTTGCAGAAAGGGAGGGGTTGGGGGAGACATAGCATTGAGGAGAAGGAGCTGGAGCAGCAGGGGCAGGAAGGCATCCACTCCATCAGGGGGAGGTGGGGCCAGGAAGGTGGATGAGGCAGGGAAAAGAAAGGGAGCTTATGGGGTAAGGGTGGGGGCAAAGGAAAATGAGGTGGTAAAGGTGCTCCCGGTAAGAGGTATTAAGTGGGAGGGTCAAGGGAAGGGTCACCCTGTGGCACCAGGGTCAAGAGTGTATCTGACTTGACTGTACAAGAAGCCAAACACTGCACTGGCAAAAGACTGCGGGGGAACCCCTAATATGCTGGTGCACCTGGGCACGAATGATATTGAGGGGTAACAGTGTGCTAGAGATCCAGGCTAGGTTCCAGGAACTGGCCAGGGTCTGTCATGCCACTGGATGTTCGGTCTCCTCCACGGAGATCCTACCAGTACCAAGAGCCAGCGTGGTAAATAAACAAAAAATTAGGGAAGTAAATAAATGGCTTGGTGAGTGATGTAAGGACAGGGGATAATGGTTGGTCGGGGACTGGGGTGAGACCTGGGAAGACAAGGGACAGGCTTCACCTCAGCTTGGGTGAGGAGGTGGTTCTGAAACAGAGATTGATAGGATTCATACAATCTAGGTGGGGTTTAAACTTGAGAAAGGGGGAGGGAAGGGGCTTGTGGTGGGCCCTAGCACATCCACCCAGGCAGACCATGGCATCCTCCCACAAACAGGCAGGAGGGAGGACAGATCAAGAGCACAGGTATACACAGGCAGGGGCTCTGGCACCCAGCTACCTGGGAGTCTGTGGAGTGGGGGAGTGGGTAGAGGGACGGGTTGGAAAGTGGTCCTAATTAACACCAGGAGTATGGCAAACAAGATGCCCGAGCTCTAGGCAATGCTGGCGTAGAGGGGGAAGTGGATATGGCAGCTGTCACTGAAACCTGGGCTACCACTGGGCACGATTGAGACCTGAACCTAGTAGGGTACACAATGTTTAGAAAGGACAGAGCTGTGGGCAGGGGTGGGGGAGTGGCTTGCATCATTAAGGATGACACTGACATTGAGATAAGCAGGGTTAAGGAGGCAGAGGGGTGCATGGAGATATTATGGGTTACCCTACAAGCTCCTGGGAGCAAAAGGGTGAAGTTGGGGGTGGTATACAGGCCACTCAGGCAGGTGGAGGACCTGAAGGAAGGCCTGGTGGCAAACCTTAAGGACCACTGTGGGGCGGGGGGTAAAACCGGGGTGGTGGGGGACCAAAACATGCCAAGATTGGATTGGAGAACTATTACATCCACATCAGGCAGCGAGCAGCATCTGCTGGATGTATTCTAGGATGCATTTCTTGCCCAGCTGGTAACTGGGCCATAATTGGAGGGGGGGGGGTGCATCTTGGGTGTTGTCCTGGAAGATGGTGATCTCATCAGAGACCAAGCAGAAGGTGACCCACTGGTGAGAAGTGATCATGCAATAGTCTGATTCTCTCTTGACCTGGGGGAATGTTTAACGATCGTGTACAATGGTCACTGATTTTAGGGGCGGACTTTGAGGGCACGGGGAGGATCTTTAGAGGCTACCTAAATGGGATGAGGTCTTGTATGGACACTGAGAGCTGCTGGGAAATCCTTAAACAGGGGGCTTCTGGAAGCTACAAAGGCCTGCACCAAGGAACGGCGCAAGTTCAGTAGAGCCACAAAACCGAGCTGGTGGTCAAGGAAGATCAGGTCGCAGTAAGGAACAAAAAACTGTCTATAGCCATTATAGGCCTTCGCAAGAGGTTATGGACAAGAAGGAGCAGTATATAGTCACCAGGAAGGTCACTAGAGTGGTGAGGCTGGCCAAGGCGAGGACAGACAGGGAACTGGTTCTGGGGATTAAAAGAGGGAAACAGGGCTTTTCAGATATATCAGGGAAAGGAGGAAGAGGAGGGAGCTGATCAGCAGACTGAGGGGAGGGAGTATGTGGGCAGAGGATGCGAGAGAGTAGGCAGAGGTATCAAATGGCTGCTTTGCCTCTGTCTTTACCAGGGTGGAGGGAGAGGCGGCTCCACAAGGGGAGGAGCAGGATGGACCTGCAGAAGGGGGGTCCATGGATGCTGAAATCCCTGTTGTTAGGGTGTGAGAGGCGCTGAAGTCCCTTAGAGCAGAGAAGGCTCAGAGCCAAGATGGTCTATACCCAAGGGTGCTTAGGGAACTGGCTGATGTCCTGGCTGAGCCTCTGGTGGATCTCTTTAACTCCTCCCTTCAATCGGGTTGGGTGTCTCAAGACTGGAAGATGACCCACATTGTGTCCACACACAAGGGGGGGGGGATCACGGGAGGAGCTGGGAAACTACAGGCCAGTAAGCCTGTTGTTGGTGGTGGGCAAAGTGATGGAAGGCATCCTAAAGAAGAGGCTGGTGGTGTTCCTGGAGGCAAGGAGTCTCCTGGATGTCCACCAACATGGCTTTGTCCATGGCAGATCCTGCCAGACTAACCTGGTGTAGTTCTATAATTTGGGTGATGAGGGCACTGTATCAGGGCAGGCCAGTGGATATATTTTTTCTGGACTTCAGACAGGCGTTTGACTCAGTGCCACACCAGGGCTGCTGGAGAAGCTGAGGGATATGATGGCAGGGGTACGGATGGTTAGGTGGATAGGGAACTGGCTAACAGGGCATTTTCAGAGGGTGATGGTTGGTGGGAGGGAGGTTTCATCTCCCAGGAGGGTCATCAGCAGAGTACCACAGGGGTCGGTACTGGAGCAACTCCTGTTTAATGCTTACATAGTGGATATCAGGATCGGCATCATGAGTGAGATGAGCCTTCTTGCCGACTTGACTCTGGGGGCAGTAGTGGATGGGGAGGAGGCTAGGTTAGCCATTCAAGGGGACCTGGAGACTGGATGAGTGGTTTCACACCTAGAAACTGTGGTTTAATACAGAAGAGTGCAAGGTTCTCCACCTAAGGACCAGGAACCCAGCACGTGTGCACACCTTGGGAGGGAAGACACTGGAAGAAGAACCTTGGGGTGGTTGTGGATGGCAAAATGAACAACTGAGAGCAGTGCAGGAGGGCTGCGGCCAAAGCAAATAAAATGCTGGGGTGCACAGCCAGGGGGATAACCTCGAGGAGACGGGAAGTGCTCCTACCACTGTATAACAGCCTGGTTAGACTGCACCTCGAGTACTGTGTGAAGTTTTGGTATCAGTCATTAAAAAAAGGATATTGCCCTCCTGGAGAGGGTCCAGAGGAGGGCCACCAAAATGACAGTGTCTTGGGGAGATGTCCTATGGGGTGAGGTTCGAGAAGGTCAACCTGTACTCTCTGGAGGAGAGGAGGGATAGAGGGGATATGATTGAGGTCTTCAAATACCTCAAGGGGTTCCATAGGGTGGGTCAGGACAGAGTGTTCCAGCTGCGAGAGGAGGGGACAACCAGGGGGCACCCATTGAGGTTGGTAAGCGGGAGACTCGGGGGAGATCAGGAGACCCTACTTCACTGAGAGGGTGAAGGAGCCTTGGAATGCTCTGCTGGTGGAACCTGTGGTGGTAACAACTGTGGAGGGCTTCAAGCGAGGCTGGGACAGGTATGGAAGAGCTAGAGATTGAATTTTTTAACAAAACAATTCTCCATAAGCTGTACTAACTGTTTTAATTAAAATACTCTACAAAAAGGATTTTACATTTCAGTAGAACACTTTCAGTAACAACTGTCTTTGTTCTTACTGTAGTAAGACTTCCCTAGCCAGCCACTAGATTTAGTATTTTCATAATAACTGGTAACCCCCGAGATCAACCTATTTCTGAGACTTGTAAAAAGTCATATCAACCTGCAAGTTGATAAAGTTTTTACTGTTGCATGCCAAGTTGTGTGTACCACGCTAAGGTACTTACCGACTTGGGAAATTGAGCCGTTCTAAGTTTTATTTTTAAACTTTAAACAATGAAGAAGCCATTGAACCTTCACCACCTTGTCATCATAACAACCAGCATGCCAAGAAGCCTGTACATAGGTTGAATCAGCAACACAGGAAGCACATAATGATAAGACGCTGAGCTTGGTTTGCTTAGCACCACTTATTACACAAAATAACACATATGAAGGTGTGTGATCTGCAGTTTTTTTTACACACCTTCAGTGTGTGAAAATATATAAACCTCTCGAGGTTTATATATTATCACACTTCTTGTGTGTGTAGAAAAACTGCATATCACACACCTCCATATGCATTATCCTCTATTTATTACCTTCAGCAGTAAACTTCCTCAAATGAAGTCATGTTCCCTGACAGTAAATTACTTTAAACACATAGAATAAAAGAACGTATCTACTAGGCAGTATTTTCTTCAGTCTGCAATCTATTCACATACACTCGAAGTTTCTGCCCACAGAGATACGCCACTTAGTCCCTCCCCCCCTTTAGATATAACAGACAAAAGTTGGGTTTGCTGATTTGTCCATTGTAACAGCCTTGCAGTGTACTACTTCCTCCTCCGTAATGTTGTTGTGTTCATTGTTTTAGTGTTTTTCCGCTATCACGATGTTACAGGGTTTGCATAGTTTCCAGTGGATCAGTCCAGCTACTGTACATTACTGTGTCTCCAGGTTACAGGCCTTTAGGTACAGTACGAGTTCCTGACATCCATCAACTTATAAATGGTTTCTCAGTACCACAGAACTTACTGTGCACTAGTCTCTCGTTGACTCCTCATATGTCTTGTAAGAGATGATTTACTTGTGAAACTCTTCACACAGTTTACACATCTAAAAGGTTTCTCTGCTGTGTGCACCCTCTGATGGTATGTGAGTTGATGCTTCAGTGTAAAACTGTTCCCACAGTCAGTACATTTAAAAGGTTTCTCGCCTGTGTGCTTCTTTTCGTGGCGCAAGAGAACATTCTGCCATCTGAAACTCTTCCCACAATCAGTACACTTAAATGGTTTCTCTCCTGTGTGTATCCTCTGATGGCGTTTCAGCACATGCTTCCATGCAAATGTGTTACCACAATCTGTACATTTAAAAAGGGTTCTCTGTGTGTTTCCTCTGATGGGTTAACAGCATGTACAGCTGCCGAAAACGTTGCCCACAATCAGTGCATTTAAAAGGATTCTCTCCTTTGTGTACTCTCTGATGGGCTGAATGCTGCTCCTTCCAAGCGAAACTCTTCCCACAGTCAGTACATTTAAAAGGTTTCTGTACTGTGTGTACCTGCTGATGGGCTAATAGTGCATGCTTCGATTTAAAACTCTTCTCACAATCAGTGCACTTAAAAAGGTTTCTCTCCTGTGTGTACCCTGTGATGTGCTAATAGCCAGGACTTCCGTTTAAAACCTTTCCCACAGTCAGTACATTTAAAAGGTTTCTCTGCCATATGAAGCCTCTGATGGTCTAATAGCATGTAGTTCAATCTAAAATTCTTCCCACAGGCCATACATTTAAAAGGTTTCTCGCCTGTGTGCAAGCGCTGATGGGCTACCAGCCTGGACTGCCACCTAAAACCTTTCCCACAATCAGTACATTTAAAAGGTTTCTCCTCTGTGTGTATTTTCTGATCGCCGATGAATTGCTTTTTTCTGTGTAACTCTCTTCCCACAATCAATAAATTTGAAAGTATTTTCTCCTGGCTGTGTAGTGTGAATTTTCTTATGTTTAGCAAAATGTGACATACTTGTGAAACACTTCCCACAGTTAGCACAGTTATAAGGTGTTTTATCAGTGTGTATCCAAAAACGGTTTAAGTTTAGCCTCTGATGGCCCGCTAGTTCTCCATTCCATCTAAAATGGTTCCTAGAGTCAACACATTTAAAAGGCTTCAGTTTCAGTCTGCTGTGACTCTTCTGATGTTTAGTAAGTTTTGATTTATATGGGAAATCTTTACCACAATCGATGCATTTAAAAGGCTTCTGTTTTGCTTGAATCTGCGTACATAATGAGGAGTTTCCTATTTGTAAAAAACTCTTTCCACGGGTGCTCGACTGAAAAGGTTTCTGGCTGGTATGACTTCTCTTTGTTTTGTGTATTTGTCGACATTCTGCAAACTTGTGTTTAATAAATGTCAGCTGATCTGGAAAGCCCTTTTTATACTTAGTACATTCAAAGCTCTTCTCGCCCATGAGGTTCTGATGGTGTGCAGGAAGCTCTAATTGTTGCTCTGTCTCACAATCCGCCGATCTGGGGTCTAGAAACAGAAGAAAAAGAAATGGGTCATTATCTATTTATATGGGATATATTTAATCCAGGGAAACCACTCCACAGCATAGAGAGTCTCCTTTTAACCTGTAACTTGTGAGAGAGGGATACAGAATTGTACCTACTAATAAAATGACAACAAATACAATACCATAAAGAAAGTACAGAATATTTAACATTACGTACAATATCCTGTCATATTAGTGGCACAGAGTAGGAGAGGGACAACTGCCTAAGAAAAATCTATAGTGTGTTCACAGGAAGACAAGACCATAGGGGACTCTGGAAGGTGGTACAGGTGTATTATGATATAAAGTGTAACTAGCAAGGCTGGTTGGGTAAAGGAATGGCAGAAACAAACTACAGGGGTATGCTTACTGAACATATTGTATTTGAGTAAGACAGGCTGAGTAGGGGGTCCTAGGAACACCCTGTCAGTGTCAGCCTCATAGTACATAGTGCAAATCACTAAAAAAGTGCATACAGCCAGAGTCCTAGGAGGGACTGAAAGAAAAACACAGCTACAACCAGTATAAGCACACAGTAATGCAGGGCAGACATGCAGGTGGGAGTTGAGTGTAGGGGGTGGAGGAAGTGGTGACCCTGAGGGTGCTTTGGGAGTTTGACCACTGTCTCAGCTGCAGGAGGTTCCATACCATGAGGACAGAAATGGAAACTGCAAGGACTGAAATGCTGTTTAAGAGCTACAGCCTTTAGGCTCTAGGGCACTACTGTCACAGCCACCTCCAAGACCACCATAGGCCACAGAATGGTCTGGGCAGTAGTGGGACAGGAGGAAGGGAAGAAGGAGGTTAGGAAGTCCATGCCTGAGGAACTAGCGCTCTGTACCAGCAAAAGATCCACACCATTAACAAGTTGTCCCCAACCTTCCCCTACAAGAAAAACTGTAACGAGCATGCCAAGCAGGCAAGCACTACCAGGGAGCAAGCCAAGGGGTGGGTCGGACCCCAAAAGGGGTGAAAGAAAAAAGCAGACATAGCTATGGATTAAATTTTTGTTTTCCATATACAATTTGTTTCTCTGTTTTACCTTTATTCCTCCCCTTCCTGGGGTCATGGAGTATACTTGTATACGTGTGCGAAGCACACGCTAGGATCCAGTGACCCCCTTCCACCCCACCCCAGACTTGCATTACCACTCCTGCTGCCTATGCACTCATCGGACCTCCACCCAATGGATGCAGGACTATGGAGAAGCAGGCGTCCACCCCTGGAGGGGAAATCCTACTCCAACCCCCCCCCAGCCAGCTCCACAGTGACCCAAGGTCATTCCTGAACCCAGGTTGCTGGCGTGGCGCAAGGTGTGGTGTCCAGCGCCTCAACCCTCAGTGCCACCAGGCCTATGGATTAATTTTAAGGGGCGCATGGAGGGATCTGTGTCTCATGCCTCATGGTAAAAAGGAGGTCTGTTCTTTCACTGGAGCAAGCACAGACAGACTTAGAGCCAGGACAGTGAAACTCATGGGAGAGAATGAGGGTAGGTTAGATCTTATTGTGTGTGTGTGAGCACAAATGATCAGAGCAGGGGGAGCATGGAACAGGTGAAGTCAGACCTCTGTGCTCTGGGAAAGGTAGCAAAGGAGACATCAAGGGCAGAAACCTTCTTCAAGATGCTACTGCAGACATGCCTGAATCTAACAGAACAGTTACATGCGTTACACTTCAATGCGTGGCTACAGGGTTGGTGCAGGGAGGTGAGATTTTGGTTCCTTAGGGACCGGAGCCCAACCTGACGAGATCAGGGGCTGCTCAAAAGGAATGGTTCACACCTGAACATAGTGGGTACTGAGTAAAAAGTGAGCACAGTGTACAGCTAGTTTAAAGTAGTGAGGGTGGGAGTCAGGGTGGCAAGGTACACATCCAATACCGGGGGCCTTGCCTACCTCCTGCTATCAACCAATGCAAGGGAATCAAGCAAAACCAGGGTAAAGGAAAAAGGAAGGGGGAGGGATAGATATTAGAAGATGTGCAATAAGTCTTGCCAACAAAATGCCAGAATTTCAGGTGACAGAAAAGAACACTGACCTGGTGGCTGTTACAGAGATGTGGGTAGCCTTGAATGGCAAATGGAACATGACCATACCAGGGTATTACTGCTCACGAATGACAGAGCAAAGGGCAGGGAAAGGGAGTGGCATTATATGTAAAAGAATGGATAAAGACACCTGAGATGGACAGCCCAAGGGAAATTGAAAAAACTAGAAACCCTGTGAGTGCTTGCAGTGAGTGAATGTGAAACAAGTCTGAAGTGGGGTGATGCACAGATCTCCAAGTCAAGATTGAGGGGCAAAGAAAAAACTGGGGGAGATGCTTAGGAAGGTGGCCAAGTTCAGGGAGGTGGTGGTAATAGGTATATTAATATGTCAGATGTGGACTGGAAAGTTCCAGTCCTGGTAAGTACTAGGAATTGGCTCCTGTTGGATGGGTGCCAAGAGGTTTTCCTAGCTCAGCTAGTCCGGAAACCAAGGAAGGAAAGAGTTCTGATGGGTCTGTTGCTGATCAAGAGTGCGAGGATCCAAAATGGAGTAGTCCTGGAACCACTTGGTTCCAGCAACCACAGAACAGTGGCGTTGGAGGTCCAACTAAGGTCCGTAAAAGGGGAAAATTCAGTAAGGATGTGAGACTTCAAAACGGCAGATTACAACAGAATGAGGGAACTGCTGGAAAGATGCATGTGGGGAACAGAACAGGTAGAAGTGGTGGAGGAAAAAATGGGAAGAATTTAAAATCAGCAATGGCTGAGGTGGCAGAAAGCTCAACTGGGATGGTGTCAAAGGGAAAAAGGGCAAGGGGTGCGATGTTGCTCACAGCTAAAGTAAAGATGATGGTAGGAGCCAAAAGAATAGCTCTCCTGAAGTGCAGAGGAAGCAGCAGGGTGGGTGGGGGGTGGGCAGAGACACATACCTGGAGGATACAAAGGTAGGCAGCAGGAAGGTGAGAGAGAACAGAACTCAGGCTTGTAATGGGAGTAAAGAAAGGGGAAAAGGCATTCTTTTTTTTTTCCAAATTCTATTTATCACCTGGTATATTTTGGGGCACCTCTCAGGCATGTCCACCTGACTACGGCACCTACCTCCCCACCTGAAACCCCCGACCGAGGAATCGGGATTGAAGACACCTCACCCTAGCTCCCTGACCACAGCCAAACCCATGGATCTATAGCCACCGGAGGGGGCCACCCAACGAGTTACTAGGTGTCCTCATCTGAAATCTAGGCAGCCAGGTTAGGAGCAGGGCAAGGACTCAGGAGAGTCATTCAGGAAAGTCTGGTGTTGAGGATGTGGGCCGAAGTCACTCAGGCCACTGTTGCCTCCTCCGAGAGCCAGGGTTTTTTCCTTTGTTGGTTCCCTCCCCCTTGGCTCGGATGTGCAATGCATCCGGTGCAGGTGTGGATGCTCCTGTGCACACCTACAGGATCGCCACCGCAGTCAATCCCTGTGGTTCCTGGATCACGAGCTTGCTGTGCACCCAGCCACTGCCAGGAATCACCACAGCCTGGGATCGAAGTCCCCCTCCCTCCCAGGACAGGAGAGTAACTCTCCTGATGCTCAATCCTGTCCTTCCCCTGCCGACCCCACACGGCCCAAGCTAGGGTTACCACATGTCCCTATTTTCACAGGACAGTCCTGATTTGGGTAGCTGTGTCCTGCAAAAAAAAACCATGAAAAATACTACATGTCCTGCTATTATAGCAGAAACAAAAATATTTTCTGACTTTCCTCTAAATGCTGCAAAACAACATAATACCTTAACTAAAATACCTTAAAATGTCATGAAACACTAAACACAGCTAAAAGACTAAAACATTTAGTCTTAATTCTGATTATTTTGACAATACAAATCTGTTGCATTGGTTGAGACTACATATTGTCCTGTGAAAAATCATGTTTCAGTAAGAAATGTCCCACTTCGGGCTTTTTAAAAGGTGGTAACCCTAGCCCAAGCTTGCTCCTAAACCCACGTCACCAACATAGCGCAAGGTGTAGCATCCAGCGCCTCAACCCTCACCGCCACTGGGCCCTCCAGGAAAAGGCATTCTTAAAGGGGAACTATCATCAAGACGATTTCTTAATGTGTGAAAGGCCATAAAAAGCTAATTTGATTGAGCCATTGTTTTATCTGTGAGTCTTTACGGTCCAGAGTTATTCATATATAAATCACCCTGTAATTAAGGGCTGGTGGCAGCCATATGTTTTGGGCTCCTGACAGGAAATGATGTCACCAAGGGTCTAGGTCCTCCTTTGACTGTATTTAATCCAACAGATTAAATAGGAAATCGACTGTTTTATTAAGTGTGTTTTAAGGTGTTGTTACAACACTTTCTATATCTTTACTAATTATTTTGTATGTGCATTGAGACTAGTGAGTTATCACCTTTACATTTCAAACCGTTTGTAAAAATAATCCATCTTCGGGATTGCTTTAACCTCTAGACTATACTGCCAGCTGATCATCAAACTACACATCTCAAGACTGGCTCTGTGGTGCCAACAGTTATTGGGGCCCAATATTAGGATTTCTAAACCTTGGCTGTATTCATGCCAGTACAGATTTCTGGGACTGCCACAGCACCAACTTCTGCCTTTCCATTCCATCTCCTGCAGCCTTTTCTCTTACAATTTCAAATGTGAACTCAGGTCTACATGGTGCAAATGTGGATATGTACCTACTGGCCTGGCATCATGGTGCCAGCCTTGAAATGTGTATTTTTTTTTTATCACCTGACAGTGTACAGCTGTGAACAAGCTTCATTCATCCAGCAGAATGGATTTTGAGTATGTGTTAAGATTCTGAAAATATTATACTCTTTCTATCCAGATTTGACTTGGGGAAGAAAAAATAGGACACAATTACTTGTCTATTAATTGCAAAACACATAGATGGACAACACAGTTAAAACATGCATAACCTGAAATGCACTATCAAAATACAGAATAATATATATGGGTGGGTGGGTGGGTGTAACGAATTTTACACACACGGGACATAGGATGCAACATAAACCTGAGGGGTTTATAAAACCATTACACTAAGTGTGTATAAAATTCAGGTTTTTACACACTCACCCACATATTATTTAATGGTGACATTTTCCCCCTTTCAGCACAGTTCAGTTTGTGCAGCAGTTCTGTCAGAGACAGACACACACAGACACACACACACACTCTGTCTTTCTCTTTTTTTGTTGTTGACATTACAGTGGTAACGACACTCTGGAAAGTTACGGTCCTTCAGCACTGCTACACAATGTAAGATGCACTCGAAGGGTATGAGCAGCAGGATCAACCAGACTGACTTTGGTCATTTTCAAGGCAGGATCAACTAGACAGATATTTGAACACATTTAAAATTGTACTTGTCTTAACAGTGTGTGTCAAACTTGAGTGCTGGAATCGGTGCTCAGTAATGGAGCCACCATGCTGGGCAAGATGTTCGGCCCACCCACAGTGAAACTACACACCAGTTAGCTTTCTGTGGTGCTGCTTGATTAGCAGGTGTTGATTACGACCTCCTGGCTGTAACCACACATATCAACCGTGAGGTTTTTACCTGAGATAAAAGTTTCTTTATCTATATGCAAAAAATTATCACCATTAATTAGAGAGTATTTTACTTTTTTTGATGAAGTTAAAAGGATTACAGTTTCTTACTGAAATATTTTGAATGGAATGAGATTTTATACCGTAATAACACCAGAATTCTGTTGAATTATTAGGAGGCAGTAATGCGCAGTGGTTAAGGGCACTGAGCTACAAACCTGGAGACCTGAGTTTGAATCCCGCAGCCCCCACTTGCATACTGTGTGATTCTGAGCAAGTCACTTAACTTCCTTGCATTCCCAGGTCATACCTGGAAACAAGCTTCAGTTTAGTGTGCCTTTCCTGGTTAAACAATTTTCCCTTTCTTTTATTTTTACTAACAGTTTGAAATTTAAAGGTGGAAACTCACTAGTTTCAATGCACGTACAAAACTAATATACATTTATAAATGTAGAAAGTGCTGTAATTACAAAATCCCATTCCATCCAAAGTATTTCAGTAAAAAACTTTTACTTTTAACTTCATCAAAAGAAGTAAAATACTTTAATAATGCATTTCAGATTATTATATTATCATATTGGAGGCAGTATAGCGCAGTGGTCTAAGGCTCTGAGCTGCAAATCTGGTGACATCCAGAAGACCAGACCTGGGTTTGAATCCCACAGTTTCCACTTGCATACTGTGTGACCCTGAGCAAGTCACTTAACTTCCTTGTGCTCCCAGGTCGCACCTGGAAACAAGCTCCGGCTTAGTGTGCTACTCCTGTTTAAACAATTTCCCCTTCCCCCCCATGCATGTTTTAACAATGTTGTCCACTTATAGTAATTGTGTCCTATTTTTTTCCAAGTCAAATCAGGATAGACAGAGCATATTTTCAGAATTATAAAACATGATAAGATTGTTTTTACTGTCTTTGTCCAGGAAAGGCACACTGAGCAACAGCTTATTCCCGGGTGTGTTGTGGGAGCACAAGGAGGCCATGATGCCACCCAGTAAGTACGTAGCCACATTTGCATCTTGATGACCTAAGTTCACACACAAAATTGTAACAGAAAAGACTGAAGGAGGTGGTACTGTGGCAGCCCCAGAAATCTGTACTGGCATGTTCAGCTGGCTGTACTGAATATTCTAGAGGTTAAAACAATCCAGAAGATGGATTATTTTTACTAACAGTTTGAAATGTAAAGGTGATAACTCACTAGTTTGAATGCACATACAAAACAATTATAGATGTAAAAAGTGTTGTAATAACACCTTAAAACACAATAAAACAGTTGATTTCCTACTTCACCTGCTGGATTAAACACAGTCAAAGGAGGACCTAGACCCTCGGTGACATAATTTTCTGTCAGGAGCCCAAAACATATGGCTGCCACCAGCCCTTAATTACAGGGTGATTTACATATGAATAACTCTGGACTGCAAAGACTCACAGATAAACACAATGGCTCAATTGAATTAGCTTTTTATGGGCTTTCAGACATTGAGAAATCCTGTTGATGACAGTTCCCCTTTAAGGGTACATCCTGGAGAAGCACAAGGCTAAAGGGGTTATTGGGAGGCTGAACAAATATTTTTATTCAGTGTTTACTAGGAGAAGGCGGATCACTACTGGAATGTGGGTGTAAGTCACCACCCCACCCCATTCGGGTGCTTACTAAATAAGCCCTTCTCACTTTTTTTTGCCCATTTTTTGAACTGGGGGCCTGGTTTGCCTGCTGTTTGGGTACAGCCTGATCCCCAGAAGGGATTCAAGTAGTCGGTTGGCGCCACTGGGAGAAGGCCGGTGGAAGGAGGATCGGAAGCAAGTGACGGGCCAGGGTGTCTGTTTTGCCCTGGCACCTTGGGGTCTCAGTGGGCATCGTGGATGGTCACCTGGGAAAATGCTAGGAATCCATCCCATCATGGAGGAGTAGAGCAGCTAGTAACTGGACCTCCCAGCGTTTTGGGAGCCACAGCCTGAGGAGATTAGGTGGATCGCATGGACTTCATGCACCGCAGCACCGAGGTGGAGAGCATGGAGTCCAGTGAGTGATTAACAGGTGGTGGGGTGATGCAGTGGTGGCGGCCTGCATCGTAGGGGTGTTGGGTGGTGGCAGCATACACACTCTTTCTGTGTGGCACTCAAGGGAGAATGGTCGAAGCCCTGTGCACGATATTCAAGGCCTAGAGAGGAGGAGAAGAAGGGGCTTCTGTGGACTATGGGTAAGTATTGCTGCCATAATCTGGGCACTATGTTGACCCCAAGGGATCATGTGAATTCAGCCTTTTTGGCCACAAGCATGTACCATAGTACCGTGCCACAGAAAATCGTTGTCTTGCTCCCTGAATTGCCATGCCCCCTGCTCCTGGACACAGTACTTCTTGTTGCTGTAAATTTTTAAGTTGTAAATTAAATATTGGTGTTTGAATTTATTTCATCATGTGGACAGTAGCCTCTTTAAATGAACTATGTCACAAGAACTTGACTGCCTTCTTTAGCCCTCTGGCTTGGAAAACAGCACCACTCACTACTGTCAGATCTTCAGGCAAAAAGACTTCACTCCAGGTAAAGCCCATCTTAATCTCTCTCTCTCTTCTGGAATTTACATGTCTGCGAAGTCATGCCCGTTCCCAGCACTCATTCCATCTGGCCTCCTAGACATCAGAGAGGAGGTGGTACAAAGTGGGGGCTCATCCCAGATATAATTCTGGGGGTGCTGTGAGTTACTTGGACTGCTGGAGGGCTTGATGAATTGTGGAGATGGACTGAGGCCTGGTTTTCTTGGTCAAGGTGCTCCTGGGTTTCACCACCCTGGAGTGCTGTTTCCCATTTTCTTTTGGCCAGTGTCATGATTGGGTGGTTTCATGCATACTCAATTTTAGTTTATATGAACTGTTTTCTGGATGCTGATTGGCTGGCAGTGAATGGTGGGAGCATGGGGCTTGTGGGAGAGAGGACTGCTGGTGTTATTTTGAGGTGTACAGAGAACAGGCAATAGTTTGTTAGCAGGACAGCTGAAGCACCTAAGGATGTGGACAAACTCGCAAATGTACCAGCGTCGCTGCTCTTGTGGCTCTGGAGCACAGTAGAGAAAGCTGCTACACTTTATAAGTGCTCCCAGGGGGTAAGTGTAACCAGATGGCCCTTGTGTTCATCCTGTGCTTGTGGAGCTCCACTGGTGGCTAAAGTATACTCTACACCCCCCTACTTTGCTTCTTAGACTTGTCTAGTGTCTATGTTGCCAGCGAGCCAATCCGCCACGCTACAGGGAGGAGATGCTATCAGCAGTTGCCACATGGGAGCAGTCTGTTCCTGAAGTTTCCCCCAGAAGCACCCCAGCAAAGAGTGGGCACTGACAACTGCCTAGCCTTTCTCCACCTGAGGCCTCTGGGACTCCCTGTGGCAGAGGGAGAGGGCATGGCGGGGCTGAGAGATCTGCTGGATCTTCCAGGCCGAAGGAGCCAAAGCATGCCCCCACACCTGCCTAGACCTCATGGCTCTGAGCCATAGTGCTGCTGGGTCTACTGGAAAGCCCACTGATGTGACAGTGAAGAAGGCAGGTTCTAGCAGCTCAGATAGGGATGTTTGGGAGAACCCCGTCTTGCCTCCTGGGATATGCCCAGCACCCATGACTTTTGAGGCTCAAGATGTAGAGAGTGCCACCCCTCAGCCCAATTGATGCTCCCACCTGTCTGCGCCAAATAACACCCCTCGGCTGCCTCAGATGAGTGTCCTGCTCCAGCTGAAAATGGATGGTCGGCTCCCAGATGACCCCATGAACCTCAAGTATAGGACCGAGCTGTGGGTGTTGGATGGAATGGTGCTTGAAGCATTCTAGAGTGGTTCTAGATGGACAGGTGGGTGAGGAGGAGAATCCAATAGGAGTATCCTCAAGAGCCCTATCCCTATGTATTAGGAGTGTGGGATGCCACTGAAGACAAAAGAGTGGACTGGGTGTTTTGTGGAGCTTTGGATAAAGTACAGATTCAAAACTGGAGTCTGGATCTCCTGCAGCACCTAGCATCACTACGGCACAGTCCATGTGCAACTCAACTGTGTGGACTGGGCTGACCCTGTTAATGCATTTTAGTCTTATTCAGGACATAATGGGACACAGAACGAAATATACTGTCAGCAAGGACTCCTGTGGAGAAGAAACAATGAAAGCAGATCCTCAATATCAGTTCCCCAAAGGTGGAGGTCCAGCTCTGTGAGAGCTTTGTGTTTACCTCAGCTGGTCTGCAGGACTATTTCCCCTACAGTTAGCATGGACTGTCCTGGATTATTGTTTGGACTGGGTGAGACCATTTCTTATTATCTTTCCTGGTTATAGAAAAAAAACTTTATTGTTGCTGTTTAAAAGATGGTCTGGCACTCTGGGACATAATCTGGCCTAGCAATAGTTGGTGTCTAAGTGGGACTGTAAAACTATGGACATTAAGCACTAAAGACTCATTTTATCGTCTTGATGCTGTTTTGGGTGAGGATTGTGAAATGTCGAGAAACGAGTGAAAGAGAGTGAGTGAGTGGTAAATGAATGAATAAATTTGTGTGTGTGTGTGTGTGTGTGTGTGCACGTGCGTGTGTGCTTGTGGTACAGTACACAATGGAAGATGGCGGCTGATCTGAGCCAGCCAGAGTACTAGCATTAACTTTGTTCCATTGGATTTGCTTCTGTTTATTATTTATTTTTGTTTTGTTCTTATTTAGGTTAGTAGACTAGTTAGGGTGGAAGAAGTGAGATAGATTAGCATAAGAGATGTCTTTTGCATTTTTTTTTGTCTTTTTCAGCTTTTGATTAATTTTATCGTGAGTCTTGGCCCCTCTCCAACTGCAGTGTGGCAGACTGTGTAGTCAGGGAGTTGCGAGGAGGGCTCCACTTGTTGTAAGCTGTCTGGGTGCACTCTTTTCTGACAGCGATACTCTTCCCCCCCCCCCAGCCATTATCTGGCATTTGGTTTGTTTTTGGGTAGTCTCGGTTCTTCTCTGACCGCAGTGTGGCAGACAGTGTAGTCAGGGAGTAGCGGGGAGGACTTCGCTTTTTCTTTTAATTTTTTCTCTGGTAGCACTTATTTCTGTCTTGGATAGTGCTGCCTTCTCCCCTTCAGAAAGAAAAACTTCATAGGAGGGCTCAAGAGGACATTGGGGGAGCTGGAAAGCTGATTTGTATCGTTTGGGGGTTCAAGAGATCACTGGAGGAACTGAAAGCCGATAGGAATCGCTTGGGCATTGTTGAGCTGTAGCCTGAATTGCCGCTGGTACAGTGGACTCCTTGAGTTGTGCTGGGGGTTCTGGGGCCAAAATTCACTGCTGCTTGGGGGATCAGGGTTGTGGACTGGCCGGGGAGTTGGTCAGTGGGCTCAGGGTTCTCTTTGGTTCCCCGGGGGGGTCTACTGGTGAGTGGATCCCGGTGGTGGTTCCTTTATTGCTGCTGTGAATATTTTCGGCTCTGGCCCCAGTACAAAGGTCTCCTGTTTGCACCTTTTGTGGTTTGATCTCCATGTGGGCTTCCTGTGTGGATTTCCATCTGGAAGGAGAAAATTAATGGACGGTTACCTGCTCCCTGTAAATAACAAATATGGTCGGACGTTTTATTTTTTCTGGTGACTTGGACCATTGTTTTCCGACTCTATAAGCAGTGAGAGTGCTTACGCTTTGTATGTTTTCCAAGCAGTGAGAGGGCCTAGAGATCTACAGACATTAATTATCTCATTTCTCCTCTGCATCTGAAAGTTTTTTTATTTAAAAAATTGCTGGCTCTTTTTGTGTGATCTGACTTTTGAGTATATACTCTTTTCTTTAGGTTCCCTGGGTAGTGAGAGGACCTTGGGATCTGAAGATTTTTTTTTCCCCAACTGATGTCTCTTAATGAGATCTGCTATCTAGAATATTGTTGGACTTAATAGCTCAACAGTTTAGAATTTGTTATTAACTTTTCATTTTAATTACATGTTGGGGTTCGGGGTTTGTATTATTTACTGTTAATTGTTTTATTATTCAGGTAGTTTGTTATCGGGACATTTGTATGGGGACTATTTTGTATGGGACTGTCTGTCGATATTTATTTGGTTATTCACTTTGCTGGGTTATTTGAATGTGTGGGATGCTATCTTCCGCAGTTGTGCACTATTCGCCCTCTGCTCTTCATGCCCTTCGCCCTTTTTTTCCTCCTCCTCTCCAGTTTGCTACCTACCAATGTTGTAGGGCCTTGGATATTGTGCGTAGGAGTTGGAGGAGGTTGGGGGGTGCGAACAGTGGAGGGTGAATGAGGGGGGCCATCACATTGGGGTAGTAAGATCCAGGAGACGCCCTGGGGCGAAACAGAACCCAGAGTGTGGTGTCCCATGCCTGGTTTCCATACCCAAGGGCACTACAGATTGTGGTAGGCAGATGGTTCAGGCGGCCTGTGAGGTTCATCCAGCTCGAGCGGTGTTATGCAATGCCAGGTCCATTAAAAACAATACTGCAATTATTGCGGATCTTGTTGAAACTGGACCTGGCTTGCATCACTGAGACCTGGCTGGATGAAAACTCTGGCCCCATTTTGGAGGCTCTAACTCCAGCCGGGTACTCTGTGATACACTGCCCGCGGTTGGATTGCGGGGGGGGTTGCGGTCTGTTTTTAAGACTGAACTGAACCTCACGAGTGTACTAGTTGAGGAAGTGGAGTTGTCTGAGTGTACCATAGTAGCAGGTATAGGTTGTCGGATCACCCTCATCTACTGTCCACCCGGTGATGATGAGAAGCGATTCCTTCAGGAAGTGGCAGACTTCGTTGTCGACACAGCGTTTGAGTCGTCCAGACTGATGGTTCTGGGTGACTTCAATACCTGGATCGACAATGAACTCTCGCAATATTTATTTATTTATTTATTTTAATCTAGGATTGAGCCGAGGCTCTTTTACAAAGGTTCCACGTCAGCGTGTGCAACAGTCATCATTTTTAGTTACAAACATATAATCACTGACTTACAGACATGTAATAACCAGTACAAAGACTTGAGCTATAAGCAAGACAAGGGAAGGGGGTGGGAAGTGAGGGTGGGAGATCGGGGGAGGTGCAGGGGTAGGGGAATGCAGGAGGTGGTTGGTTGCGGGGCCAGGAGGAGATACGGGGCGAGGGCAGGAGACAGTGCAGCCAGGGGGCCTTGTCGAGGGAATATGACAGGTAAGGTGCCAGAGGTTCAAAGACTGATTGTAAGTGCTGGGTGCTGGCACAATTTGGACAGCATTTCCTCCAGCTGATGACATGTCTGGGCCTTACATAGGTGCTTACCACTGCTACTCATAAACACGGACACTCTCTTGACTTAGTTTTCCTCTTAGAAATTGAAGCCTCTGACTTGGGGGTGGAACCAGTTGCGTGGTCTGATCATTACACCGTGGGGTTTAGTTTTAACACCCCCTCCGTAGGCCTCCCCCTGTGGAGATGGTCAGGTACTGCCCATTACGACATAAGTTCTCATAGCCTATCTTCGGTGCTTGACCTATCGTCTCTTTTGTGGCAAGCAATGATCCAGAGACCCTCGTGATGGCCTATAATACAGCCGTCTTGATGGCTCTGGACACTAATGCTCCAGTCCGAGTTCATCCTCTCTCACTTCACCCTCGATCCCCATGGTTTGATGGGGTTTTGAGGGAGATGCGGCAACTAGGACGAAGGCTAGAGCACTGCTGGTGGAAATCTGCTCTTGATGCCGACTGCCTTAGATTGATGGACCATTATCAAGTCTATCAATCCGCAATCACCCATAAGAAGGCAGAGTTCCTGTCCAGGGAGATTGCAGTAGCTCAGAATCGACCAGCTCAGCTGTTCTGAACTGTGGACAGACTGTGCAACCCAGCCTGTCTTCAAGTTCAGAAAGCGTTTTCGCAAACAGAGTGCGATGATTTTGCTCGATTCTTTGCTGCTAAGGTGGCCGACATCAGGGCAGTGCTCCAACCAGTGCACTCTCTGGGTGTTGCTTTAGATCAGCATGAGGTTAGTGCTCCTTGGTTTTCCCGGAGTACCTTCAGCCGCCCTGACTTCATGGATGTCATGGGGATCATCCAGGGTATGCACCCTACATGTTGTGTTTGGACCCTGGACCAACTTCCCTGATTTTGGGTTGTATTGATATTATCAGTCCAGTCCTAGCGTGGCTAGTTTGGTGCTCCCTGGAATCTGGAGAGTTTCCTAACTCTCTGAAAGAGGCGGTAGTGATACCACTTTTGAAGAAAAATACTTTGGACCCAAACTGCCACACTAATCACAGGCCAATCTTTAACCTTCTTTTTAGGGAAGGTGATCGAGAAAGTAGTGGCAGCACAACTGGATGACCATTTGACCATCGATGACATCTATGAGCCCCTCCAGTCCAGTTTCTGAAAGAGACACAGTACTGAGACAGTGCTGGTTTGGGTGCTCAATGATCTCCTGATGGCTAGAGATCAGAAGAGCCATTCCATCTTGGTTCTTCTGGATCTCTCATCAGTGTTTGACACTGTGGACCATGGGGTGTTACTTAGCCATCTGAGATGCATCTGTGGACTGTCGGGAACAGTCCTCAGATGGTTTACATCGTTCCTCATGGAAGAACTCAGAGTGGTATCTGGGGTGATTTCATCAGACCCAGTTTCTCTGTCTTGTGGGGTCCCTCAGGGTTCAGTTTTGTCACCCATGTTGTTCGCGGTGTATATGCTGCCCCTCGGAGACATTGTAAGAAGGTATGGGCTGAGGTTTCATTGCTATGCCGATGATACTCAGCTCTACCTTTCTTTTGCGCTCGACCAGGATAGAGCTCTCTCGGTCTTTAATAGCTGTCTCAAAGAAATCCAGGAGTGGATGGATTGGAGCTGGCTGAAGTTGAACTCCGGTAAGACTGAGGTGCTGGTTGTGGAACCCGGTGGCTAGATAGGGGGTTCGGGAGGTGGGTCGCCCTCTGGACTTGTTCTCGAGGGTGTCTTTCTCTCTCTCCCAACCTCTGACCAGGTGCGAAACCTGTGGGTAATTTTTGACGAAGGGTTGACCCTGCATTCACAGGTGTCAGTGGTCGTCAAATCTTTCTTTTACCATCTAAGAAGTATCTCCAGGGTTAAACATCTGGTTTCGTCCAGCGACCTTCCTGTTCTGGTCCAAGCCTTTGTGTCCTCATGCTTAGATTATTGCAACTCCCTATACCTAGGGCTTTCTGGGGTGGAAATCCACCACTTGCAGCTGGTGCAGAACACGGCAGCCCGGCTTCTGACAAGATCTTCTCAGTCCTGTCATATTACACCGGTGCTGCACGAACTGCACTGGCTGACAGAATAGTGGCAGATCACCTTTAAAGTTGGCTTGCTGACTTTCAAAGCCCTACACGGACTGGGCCCGGACTACCTGAAAGAGCTCCTGGTCCCTTACTACCTCAAGCGATCGCTCCACTCAGCCAGCGAGGGGTTGCTAGAGATCCCTAAGGTACATCTGAAATCTTTGGGGGCCAGATCATTCATGTTCATGGCTCCCACACTCTGAAATTCTCTACCGCGTCGCTTACAGGAGTGCACAACTGTGGAGGGTTTTAAGCTGGTCCTAAAGACTTTTCTGTGGCACCAGGCATATGGTGAATAATTAACTGATTAATGTCATTTTATGATGACTGATTTTCTGATTGTTTTATTCAGATCTGCTTCTGATTTTAACTTGTACGGCGCCTTGGCACTTAAAAGGCGCCTATAAAATAAAGATATTATTATTATATTATTTGTGAGGAATGCATGAGCGAATTCTACTTGTGGGAATCGTTTATTAAATATGTATTACAGTAGCTGTTAAATGTTCAATTTAGTTATTTCTTTTAATGTTCTGATTGTGATTAATTAAAAGGAAGCGAGTGTTATCACTGAAAGGATCCTGATTGGTGACAGCAGCACTGTGTTATTGGGGGTAGTACCCTGTGAAGGGTCTTTGTGGCCAGGATTAGTGAAGGGGTATCCAACACCTCATTTTGGTTGTTGCTAGTATTGCTTCGGGGTGCATAGATCCCCCACCTGTGTTGTGTCCCTGAGTAGCTGACTGGTGGGTTTGAATCCCACAGCCCCACTTGTATACTCTGTGACCCTGAGCAAGTCATTTAACTTCCTTGTGCTCCCAGGTTGCACCTGTAAACAAGCTTTCAGCTTAGTGCGTCTCTCCTGGTAAAATAAATAAATGAAGTTAAAAAAAAGGAGGGAGAGTGTAACCCCCCATTTATTCCCTTCACAACAACTTCTCTCCAAATTGTACCTGCTCCTAGGCCACTCCAACCTCCAAATTTAGCAGTTACGCTGCACTACTCTTATGCTAATCTGCCTGTTTTGTCCCATCTCTCTGTCCTCATGCTTTATCCTCCCCTAGCTACTACAGTCTTATCCCTGCATCCTAAGGCATTCCACCCAACTATTCTTTGTCAAAAATTGTGCCTCAAAATGGTCCAGCATAATTACCTGTTCTAGTTCTCCCAAACGTTTAAACGGCACTTACTTTATATTAGTAGCATTTAAGGTTCCACTCATTCTCACACCTTTTCAATATCTCACTAATGCACTATTCTTTGACACTGGATGAATTCTCCTATTGTTACAAAAAAATAAATAAATTCTCCTGTTCTTTTTTGCACTATTAAATGTCTATGGTGAGGTATTATTGTATCGTTGTTGAAATTCTGTTGTTATTGTTATTCCAATTACCCTCTCCCCAGGACACACCGGAAGAACAGCAACTGGTTTTACTCAGTGTGCCTTTCCTGGTGAAACTTTTCAATAAATAATTAAATTTGTGGAACTTACTAAATAAGCCTTCCTGCATTTTTGCCCTTTTTTGGAAAGGAAACCTGACTTGCCTGCTGGTCAGGTGGAGCCTGAGCCCAAGACAGGATTTAAGTAGTAGGCTGGTGCCACTGGAGAAGGCCAGTGGGGTGGAAGATCGGGAGCAAGTGTGGGGCCAAGGTGACAGCTCACCCAGGTCCCCAGGAGTCTCAGTGGGTGTCATGGATGGTTGCCTGGGAAAACATTGTGAGTCTGTCTTGTCATGGAGGAGCTGTGCAGCCGGTAACTGGACCTCTTGGCATTTTGGGAGCTGAAGCCTGGGGAGATTAGGTGGGCTCCACCTTCATGCACTGCGGCACTGGGGTGGGGTGCCATGGAGTCCAGTGAGCAATTAACAGGCGGTGGGACAATGCAGTGAGGGCAACCTGCATTGCAGGGGTGTGTGGTGGTGGGAGCCCATACCCACTTTCTGTGAGGCACTCTGCTCATTTGTTTGGGTGGCCTATGGGGAGCACAATAGTGTTGCTAATGTGCCTCCTGGACTCTCTGGGCCAGGGATGCCAGGAGCTCGGTTGTGATGGGGCCTGTACTAAGCAGGAATGGGCAGCAGTGTGAAGGTTGGAGCTGCATTTTGGAACAGCACCAGAGGGTCAAGGGAGAATGGTCAGAGCCCTGTGCTGAATATTTGAGGCCTGGAGAGAAAGGGGCTTCTATAGACTATGTATAAGTTTTGCTGCCATCATTTGGGAGTCATGTCAGCCCCAAGGGCCCCTGTAAACTTGATCTTTTTCGGACACAAGTATGTGCTGTGATTCTATGCCACAGAAAACTTGTCTTGCTCCCCAAATTACAGTGCTGCCAGCTCCTGGGAGCAGTGTTTTTTGTCACTGTGAGTTTTAAAGTTGGAAATTAAATATCTGCATTTTAATTTGATCATGTGGATAGCAGCTTCCTTATTAAACTGTCTGCCAGCTAACAGTGATTGCCTTCTTTAGCTCTCCAACTTTGAAAACGACATTCCTTGCTGCTTTCAGACTTTCAAGCCAAATGACTTTGCCCCATGTAAAGTCCATCTTAATTTCACTCCTGGGATTGACTGTCTGCAAAGTCACGCCTCCCCCTTCCTGAACTTATTCCATCTCACTCCTAGACATCGGGAAGGGGGGGGCTACATGGGCTTAGGAGCGGAAGACAGAAAAGAAAGTGTTTAAGTAGCATGGCAAAAGTTGTAAGAAACTGGGAGGTAGAAAAGCTTGAAGGGTTGAAAGCAGATAAATCTATGGGACCATATGGCTTACACTTAACAGTGTTTAATGAGGTAATGTAGGGGACAGTAGGACCACTCCCAGACATAGTCAACAGCTTACTGCACATGCAGGTGGTCCTTAGGGATTGGAGGACAGTGGATATGATCCCACAAAACTGGAAGAAAGGATGAACCAAGGAATTGTATCCAGTCAGCTTGACAATTACAGTGGGAAAGATAATAATATTAATAATTATTATTATTTTTACCACGCCTTTCTAAAATCAAGGCGTCTTGTCAATAAAATACACAAGAAATAAAACAGGATGCAGTAAAACATAAATACATGAATTTCATAAAATACAGCAAAATACAATCAAGCAGTATAAGATTGATGCCACAAGTACGTCTTTAGGGCATGCTTGAATCCTTCCAAGGCCGTGCACTCCCGAAGCTGGTGGGGTAGAGAATTCCAAAGGGCTGGGTCCACGTACATAAATGCATGGGCCCCAGAGGATTTTAAAGAAACCATTGGAATCTCTAACAACCTCTTGTCAGCTGAGCGGAGCGAACACACAGGGCAGTAAGGCACCAGAAGCTCTTTCAGGTAAGCCCGGCCAAGTCCATGTAGGGCTTTGTAAATCAGAAGTCTGACTTTAAAGGTGATCCGCCACTGTACCAGCAGCCAGTGCACTTAACGCAGCACTGGAGAAATATGACAGGTCCAAGGAGTCCCCGTCAATAACTGAGCTGCAGCATTCTGCACCAGCTGCAAGCGGCAGATATCAACCCCAGGCAGCCCTAGATAGAGGGAGTTGCAGTAATCAAGGCGCAAGGTCACAAAGGTGTGGACCAATGTAGGCAGATCGCTGGATGGAACTAGGTGCTTAATCCTGGAGATGTTCCTCAGGTGGTAGAAAGAGTATTTGATGACTGCTGACACCTGTGATTGCATTGTCAGTCCGTCATCAAAAATCACCTCCAGGTTCCACACCTGCTCAGAGGTGGGGAGCTGGGAATCATCAAGAAAAAGTCCCAAAGGTGAACCAGCTCCCACCCAACCCCTCTATCCGCCGACCCGGGTCCACAACCATCACCTCAGTCTTCTCCAAGTTTAACCTCAGCCAGCTTGAACTCATTCAGTCCTGGATTTCAGTGAGGCAGCTGTTAAATATCGAGACAGCTCTATCCTGGTCAGGTGCAAAAGAAAGGTAGAGCTGGGTATCATCAGCATAGCAGTGAAACCTCATCCCATACCTTCTTACAATGTCTCCAAGGGGCAGCATGTACACTGTGAACAACATGGGGGACAACACCAAACCCTGAGGTACCCCACATGGCAGAGAGATTGAGTCAGAGGAATAAATCCCTGACACCACCCTCTGTGTTCTGCCAGTGAGAAAAGATCTAAACCATCTGAGGACTATACTAGACAGGCCACAGATGAACCTCAGGCATTCCAGAAGAACTCCATAGTCCACAATGTCAACCGCTGAGGACAGATCAGAGATAATGGAGTCTATAGTAAGATGGAACTTGAAGGAATTGGACTACAGAGCCCTAAACAACACTGATTGACAAGAGGAAGGCCTTGCAAAACAACTCTGTGGAGAGAGAGGTGATGGAAGACATTGGGGAGGCAGAAACTGCACCCCACCACATGCTGATATAGAGAGTAGGGAGAACCCAAGGGGAAAAGAAACACCCAGGGTACAAATTAATAAAGGAAGCAGGATGGTGGAAAAAAGGGGGTGGGAACAAGGGAATTAAAAAGAGGGGGGAGGAGGGAGGGCAAAAAGAAAAAAAAAAAAAGGGTAACAAGTAGAGTGTTAACGCAATCTAGAAGGCCATGTGTGCGAATACAGAAGTCTAGGAAATAAGACTGCAAAGATATGAACTAAAAAGTTCGATGTGACCGCACCTAGGAACAACCGTGCTAGGTCAATAGTAAATGTGAAAAAGAGTAGAGACCAGCACCACTGCCTAACGCCAGGACTATGCCATAAAATAAAAATTGCCACTGAAGTGTTCAGACTCACCAGGCACAAGGATGAAGCATATTCAAATAGTTGAATGCAAGTACAAATCCTTTATTCGATTCAAAATGCCTGTATAAAAATCCAGGGCGCTACCATGCTCCAAAAACCAACTTCCTTGTTATGTGACAAAGCACGTTCCACGTCACCTGACGCGTTTCGCACGTTGTGCTTTCTCAAAGGTGTAATGGACCTACAAGGAAGTACCCTTAAATACCCTCAACATTTAAAGTGATACAGTGTAAAGCACCAGAACACATGTGCAATAACCAAGACCTTAGATAAAAAAATGTCAAAGATGTTAAAACACCTGTAGGTGCAAGGGCTGATTAATATGAGCTAATTCAGAATACATATATATTTATAATATCACCTAAAAATATATTTTTTCATGGGATTTATATTCTCCATGGCATCAACAGGTGTCTAGTGCACTTACCTGGTCAACAAAAACTAAAAAAAAAAAAAAAAAAGTATTAAGCTTACTCATATTCAGTACTTATACTGCACTCTAATTGTTAAAGCCTAAAATTATATGTACATTTTTATATACGCTACAGATATGCAGTAGTGACTTCAAAAAACTTAGAAACTGCACAAAAATTAGTTCCAAAATGTATCAGCAGTCAGGACATACTGGTGCAAATCTGTATAAAAAAGGAAAAACATAAATATCAAAAAGTACATAAAATAGTCAAGCACAGAATATGATGTTATTTCTTCAAAAAATGTTTAACCTCTATTCTGCCATTCAATCCTAGACATTCCATGGCCTTAAAAGTAAAAATCCAGAATTATTTTCTTTTTAATAGGAGATTGTTATAATCTCCTCCCCTTCGTGATAACATAGGTTTCTCAATACCAGTGTAGAGAAAGCCATGTTCTATTTTAATTCTTCATCTAAATAAATGCATAGCTAATGCATTTGTAAGATCCTTATTTTCAATGGCTCTTTCATGTTCACCAGTTTGTATCTTAAAGGCCCTTGTGGTTTTACCTATATAAAAACATCCACATTTACATGTGGCCATATAGACCAGGCCACAAGTACTGCATGTAATAAAGCCCTTGACATCAATTACTTTCCCTGTAACAAGGTCTTTGAATGTCTTACCCTTCTCAATTTTGGGGCAATATTTACAATTGCCACATTTGTGGAACCATTAGTTTTATTAGGTAACCACATTGTTGGACTATCAGAAACAGGTTGTAGTGAATGAACTATAGTTTCTTTAATGCTTTTGCCTTTTTTAAAGACAATTTTTGGTCCCCTCTTGTCAATATCTTTTAAACCTGGATCTTGTATAACAATATGCCAATGTTTATTGATAATATCTGTGATCTGTCCAGATTGTGGATTATAAATACTCACAAAAGTGACCTGGGGATCTAAAACCTTAGTTTTTTTTTTCTCTTGTAACAGCGTAGTCTGAGGTATTTCATCCGCTATCTTCCTGGTATCAGATAACAAATTATTGTCATAACCCCTATCACGAAGGCGTTGTGTCAATTCATCAGCTCTCACTGAATACATGTTATCAGAGCTACAATTTATTTTAGTACAAATGTACTGACCTTTAGGTATGGCACGTATAACATGTCTAGGGTGACTACTACTAGCCATCAATAGAGTGTTACGATCTGTAGATTTATGGAATAAATCAGTGACCAAGCCTCCCCTACCATCCTTCCTAATAGTGAGATCTAAAAAATTAATCTCAGTCAAATGCATTGCTATACTGAAAGTAAGATTTGTATTGCTTTCTTCTAGATATTGTTTGAAACGAAGCAATTCTTCTTCACTACCTTGCCAAATGACCAGTATATCGTCAATAAAACGTCTTCACAAATCAATTTTGTGGAGAAAAGGATTACTGACGCTTCTTACAACCTCATTCTCCCATTTGGCCATATAAAGATTTGCAAAATTTGGGGCAAAGCTTACACCCATTGCTGTTCCCTTTTTCTGTAAATAATAATTCTTTCCATAAAAAAAGGTATTGCATTTAAGCACAAACTCAGACAATTGAACAAAAACCCCAGTGGGTGGATTCATGCTATCCCTGGTATTTAAAAAATATTCCAGACTATGAAGGCCCTCCTTATGGGGAATATTAGTATAGAGAGCCCAGACGTCAAAAGTTACCAAGTACCATTCATCCTCTATTGCAATATCCTCAAGGACTCTTAGGATGTTTCCTGTGTCCTTGATATAGGACGGTACAGCTTTAACCAAATCAATTAGATAATAGTCAACATATTTTGCAAGTGGTTCAGTCAGAGAATTATTCCCCGAAACTATAGGCCTCCCTGGAGGATCTAATAAATTCTTATGCATCTTGGGGAAGACAATAAAAAGTGGCTCAAACAGGGAAATCAATAGTTAAATACTCAACAACATTCATAGGTAACCACCCTTTTTCTTTAACAAGTGATAAATAACCATCAATTATTTTCTTGTATTCCATTGTTTGGTCACATTCAAGTTTAGTATAAAACTCGTTATTATTTGTCTTAATGCTTCTTTTTCATAGTTCACAGTGTACATAATAACAATGATCCCTTCTTTGTCAGCCTGTTTAATAGTAATGTCAAGATTAGACCCCAGCCCATTAAGGGCTCTTTCTTCATTCTTACTCAAATTATGAAAGAATTTAGTGTTAGTCTCTCCTGACAGCTGTTCGATGTCAGATTCACAGCTTTTCTAAAAAACCTGTAAAGCAGGTGACATAGGAGGGCAAAACAAAGATTGTTGCCTAAACAAACTATTTTTGTAAAGTCTCACCTGATTAACTGTTCTGCCCTCCGTTGTTATTCGTGGCAAAGAAGGATTTCAAACTAAGGTTCCTCCCTGGTTTATGTAAATCAATTATAGTCCCAAATAAATCAGATTTCTTAGTTGGAGTAAATGAAAGTCCCTTATTTAGAACTTGTATCTCCATGTCACTCAGGGTGTATTTAGAAATGTTAATGATATTCATTGGAGACTCCTGCCTTGTCCCAGTCTGTTCCTCCACGATATCCCTCGTTGGCCACTTATTCCCGAACCACTTCCTTTTCCATTTGGCACCTCCTCTTCTTGTACGTTTCTTCCTGGAATCCACTTGGTGGTCCGTTGACTGCCCCACGGTCCTAAATGTTGTTGGGGTGTGGGGGAAGCACATATTGCCACTTCTTCCTCGCCTAAAAAGTATCTTCTTCTGTCTGTCTAAAGGTGGTAGAATATTCTCCTGAAGCAGTAGTTGAAACACTGGAAACAACAGGGATATCTGTATGGGACGTTTGTATATTAACCGGTGTTGTCCAATCAAAAACTCTCCCCTCTTTATAATCCCTTTCATCCCTTTCAAACTTGTGTTTTTTGTTAAGTTTAATTTTCTCTTCATATTTTTTTTACATTTTCAGAGAATGAATCTAGTAATTGATCGTATTGGAGGGTATGAGAGAATTTTTTTAACACCACTTCTTTTTTTAATTAACTCTTCCTCAACCTCCTTTTGTATTGTTGCATTTTCAGTCAAAATCAACTCAATGTATTCCTTACTGGCTCTGTGGCTAATATCTTCCCATTTCTCCATTTTTAGGTGATATTATCAATATATATGTATTCTGAATCATCTCATATTTATCAGCCCTTACACCTACAGGTTTTTTAACATTTTTGATGTTTTTTATTTAAGGTCTTGGTTATTGCACATGTGTTCTGGTGCTTTACACTGTATCACTTTAAATGTTGAGGGTATTTAAGGGTACTTTCTTGTAGGTCCATTACACCTTTGAGAAAGCAAAATGTGCGAAACGTGTTAGGTGACGTGGAATGTGCTTTGTCACATAACAAGGAAGTTGGTTGTTGGAGCATGGTAGCGCTCTGGATTTTTATACAGGCATTTTGAATTGAATAAAGGATTTGTACTTGCATTCAACTATTTGGATATGCTTCATCCTTGTGCCTAGAGTGTCTGAACACTTCAGTGGCAATTTTTATTTTACGGCATAGTCCTGGTGTTAGGCAGTGGTGCTGGTCTCTACTCTTTTTCTCATTTTTAGGAAATAAGATTCTAGACCCAGAGGCTATCATGGCAGAGTTGAGCTGGACATTTGTGTCCATTACCAAGTCATAATGCACTGAAAACCATGACTGGGACATAACAATACTGGGCCATCCTCTGTTCAGGAAACAGAGGGTAGGAAGGAAAAGAGAGAGTATGGTGCTTGACGCGAGAGAAAGCATAAAAACAATGGCGATAACAGGGAATACGGGAAGGGGGGCAGAGGTACTGTGGGTCTCCCTAAAGGCGGGGAAGGAAGCCACTATTCACACGTGTATAATCAATCAAAATCTTTATTTAACCAGGTGAACATCGTTGAGCAAGCTAATTTTCAAGATGAACCTGGAAAGGAGAGGTTAACAATACATACAAAGGTATATTCACATCATAATTGGGTAAACAATATATAAAAAATGAATTCACATTTACATAGGACAGTAATTATACACAGGAGGTTTATAATACATATGAAATAGAGTATTAAAAAGAGCCATTAAGCCAAGATCATGAAGAGTATGCAGCTAAAAAGTATAGCAGCTGTAGTACAGTATATACAGGTTAAACCCACACAACTATAATTACAGTGTGTATTTGAACCGTCCTTGAACACAATTATTGATTGAAGGAGCTTGGTGGGGCATGGGAGGGGTGGAGAGGGGGACACAAGAGGGTGAGTAAGGAGAGGTACATGGTGCATGGAGTGCCCACAAAGGCATGCAGTGATTGCAGGGGGGAAGGTGGCAACAGTAAGGGAGTGGAAAGCAAAACACCATGACGGTGTCAAGGTGGGGTAAGCAAAGAGTGTAGGTGGGAGCCAGGGGGACATGGAAAAGAAACTAAAGATAAGGAAAAAACACAGAGTCAGGATAGAAGGAGCAGCCAGTAAGTTCTTATAGGCTCTTAACATTGCCCAAGAGGGGTGGGAAAGAAGTACCAGTAAAGAGATGCACTGGGGGGGCATTGTGGAGCAGCAATATGATGGCAGCATCCTGAATCAACTCTTACAAAGACTCCTAAAACAAGGACCAAAAAACCCTAATCAACTCGACTACTTGTGGGGTTCTCTCATCCCAAAGATATCAGAACAGGTCTGCTTCAATATGAGCCCCAAAAAAGACTCGAAACGCACCTCGCCAAGTCTGGACTTCTATCTGTCGGCTCCAGGCGCAACAAGTTCCGGGCCTCCAGCTACTTCAAAAAACGTGATCTCTCCTGAACTCCCTACATCGCAGATACTGGCAATGCTTAGTAAAATTCAAGCTACAGGGGAGGAGACAAATAGGCGGTTGAAGCTAAACTATCTGAAAATGACCGATTAATACAAGATAATTCAGCTGCAATACAAGAACTAAAGGAGAGCAGAGACCGTCAATTGGAATGCAATGGGGCCTTCATTAAGGATCTTAACTTCCTGAAATCTAAGGTGGAGTCTCTTGAAAATATGAAGAGACAGTCAAATATTCGAATTGTGGGGTTCCCATTAAAGTTTGCCGCTGCAACAGATCTCTATTCTGCAGTGCAAAAATGACTTTTTACGGACTTACAGTTACTGTCTCCGGATGCAGGAATTCAAATTGTGAAGGCATTCTCTGTCCCACAATGACGACGTTCCAAGGAAGATGCACAGCAGCTGCATACAGCAATTGTCACTCTCTCCTCACTAGAAGCCAGGATTGCTTTGTTGCAGACTGCTCGTTCTTGAGGCGAGATCATATGGGAAGGTAACCGGCTCTCTTTTTCCTGACCTTGCTGTGCAAACCCAAAACTGCAAGAGAAGCAGCTACAGCTTATTAAAAAAGACCTACTGCAAAATGGTATTGAAGCTTGGTTGAATTTCCCCGCGAGGCTCCTAATTAAGCATGCCTCGAAAACATACATTTTTGTGGAACCCTCGGCTGCATCAGCATTTGCTGAAAAGCTGATTGCCAGTTCAAAGCCTGTGGTGTATACCTCGAATGAGGAAGGATGATTCCATGTCTAGCTACCCATCTATAAGGTTTCAACATTTAAAACTGTGATTGCATATTGGGGGTGACTGTGATCTGCCTAAATAACACATTTTCTCCACCAATTACTATACTTAAAGAGGTTCATTACTACTGTTGTGGGACCCCAGCGAACAATGAGAGTGTTTTGTTTTTGGTATTATGCTGCTCCATTATAAAAATGTTGTATGTCTCCTGTAAGTCAATACTGTAACATGCTAATTTTAGTGCAGTGAGCACTTCTCAGTTTGTGAACTGATATTATATTCTTTTAATATTTTCGCCCTCCAGAGCAGGTTGCCATGCCATGCAAAGTACTGAAGGGTTATTATGCAACTTAATTGAGACCAGACTGTCTAGTTTATTTTCCTGGTTGCAGTTTTATTGTCTGTTTTCTCCCTCCACCTTCAAGTCCTTCAAGGGAACTGGCTCCTTGGCATATGTTCTGTTCTTGTATTCAATTTGTGGTGAGAGGATCATAAAGTCTACAAGAAGTACAGTTCAGACTTTTCTCCTTGAATGTTTTTTTTGGCAACCTATCCAGTGCATGGACATTGATATTTGGCTTAATTAGTCTTATTTAAAATATACAGTTGATCTGTAGTTCTGAGCACTGTGTACCCCATTTTTTTTATTGTCTATGAGATACAGTTGTGCTGTAACATCATGAACTCTATAAATAAAAAGTTAAAAAAAAAAGATGCACTGCAGCACATGGAGCTGAGGCTAGGGGAAGGTGACATCGGGGAAGCAGTTACAGGATTCCTTGATAGAGCGAGAATAAAGTGCTTTGAAGGCTGATAGTTGGATTGGGTAGGCCAACTTTAGGTTTTTTTCCCAAGTTGTTCCAGAGAGAGAGGGTAAAGCGTGAGATATGGCAGACCAGCCGAGGCATGACTTGAACTTCAGTACTGCAAGAGAGATAATGGAGGAACTCCTTAAGGCATATTTACCTATCACACCTAGAGGAAGACAATCAGAGATGTACTGAGGCAGCATCTTCACGATGGCCCTAAATGTCCAGAGAGCTGCATTCCTCTGTCTTCTGTAGTTAAGGGATGACCAACTTACTGCGGCGTAAAGGGAGCAGCGATGTGTGGACTATGGGAGACCAGTTCTGAACGTCAAGGCCCAATGGTAGAGTGTGTCTACTTTAGCCAGGGCAGACACGGGGCCTTGGCTGTGAAGGAAATCTGCGTAGTCCAATAAGGTAAGGAATGTGGTTTGGACCAGTCTCTTCCCGGCATCCAGCGTTAGAAAATTTTTCATTCTATAGAAGAGGCCAAGCCTCTGCCTAAGCTTCTTTAAGAGATCCTCAATGTGATCACAAATGGAAGGCTTTTGGTCTAGCCACCCCCCCCCCAGGTATTTGAATTTAGTAACATATTCTAGCGATTCACCAAGAAGAGTGTGGATCTGGGGAATATTACCTCGAGTTTTGGGGTTATTAACGTATGAAAAGGGAGAAAAAAGCATCACCTTTGTTTTTTGGCGTGCAGGAGCAGTTTCTGGTGCAGTAGTTGTAGTTGCAGAAGATTAAATTCCCGTTGCAGATCCCTACAAGCTGCTTCTGGAGAGGGTCTTCTGATATAAAGTACCATGTCATCGGCAAACAGGTGGATGTTAGCAGATTTGATGTCAGCATCAATATTGTTAATGTAAATTGCAAACAGCAACGAACCCAGTATAGAGCCTTATGGTATGCCCATCAGTAGAGATTTCAAGGATGAGAATTCCTCTTCAGCCTTCACCTGCTGCTGTCGCCCTGTTAGATAGTTTGAGAACCACCTCAGCGATGGGAGGACCGCAGCCGATGTTTTTGAGGGAGACAAGAAGCAGCTCGTGGTCAACCATATCGAATGCCTTGCTTAAGTCTAGAAATACTGCGCAAATGAAGTTCTTCAAATCCAAGGCACACTGCCAGTCGTTGGTGACCTTTGCAAGTGCTGAAATAGTACTGTGATGAGGCCTAAATCCCAACTGATAAGGACTGAGCAGGTTCCCACTTTCGAGGAAGTTCCTGAGCTGCACACTCACTATTTTCTCCAACAGTTTGGAAAGGGTGGGAAGTAGAGAGATTGGTCTATAGTTATTCAGGTCGCTGGAGTCTCCAGATTTAAAAAGGGGGATTACATGAGCTGTTTACCATATGGGAGGAATATCACCCTGTGAAAGGGAGAGGTTAAAAAGGTGCATTATGGACACAGCCAGGACGTGAAGACTAAGCTTCAGGAAGAATGGGTCCAATTGGTTTGCCCCTGTACTCTTCCTGGTATCCAATTGTAGGAGGAGATCCTGGACTTCTCTCAGGGTGGAAGGCTGGAGGGAGAAGGCCGCACTTGTGATCAGATCTGGTAGGTCCGGTGCTCCAAGACTAGAACAGAGGTTACTGGCAGGGGAGGCACAGAAAGCGAGACCTGCAGTAGCAAAATGGTTATTAAAAACGCAGAGGATAATCAGTTTATCAGACACCGAAGTTGCACCAATGATGATTTTTATGAGTAAGATGCTCGTAGCCGCGTGCCCTTGAATATCCTTGATGGTTTTCCAGAAGTTTGCCAAGCACTTGGTGGAAGCGTCCAGTTCTCTGCGGAAATAGCTAGCCTTAGCCTCCCTAACTAGACTGGTACATTGGTTTCTAGCTTTTCTGAATGATGTCCAGTCACCTGGAAGTTTTGATTTCCGAGCTTTTTTCCAAAATCAGTCTCTATGCAACAGGAAGGCCTTTAATTGGGTCGTTAACCAAGGACATGATTTATTTTTAGAAAGAATCTGGACCAATGGTGCATGTTTATCCAGAGCCCCTAACATGATTTCCTGGAAGATATAGGCTGCAGGCACTGAGTTGGTCAAGTAAAAATTCTGCCATCTCAAGGAATCTCGCACTTCAGAGAGGAATGCGTAGATGTCAAAATTATGCCATTTCCTTTTGAGTGAGAATTTGGAAAGGAATGGTAGTTTTGAGGCGGATCTTACACCTGCTATAATACAGTGGTCGCTGAAATCCGAGAAGAACATTCCTGCATGTGAAAATAGATGAGGTTTGCTTACTAAAATCAGATCTAGAAGTGTGCTATTTTTAGGGCACTTTTTGTTTGGATGTGTTGCTTCAGAAATGAGTTGGGAAAGACCAAAGGAGTCGTAAATAGTCTTTAGGGGTAAGGAACTATTGGAGTACCAGTCCATATTAAGGCCCCGTAGTATAATAATTTATTTATTAAATTTTGATGACCGAGTGGGCCAATGGAGCCCTGAAGGTCCCTTTTTCAGGGGCAACCCGGAGAGACATTATATGGAGCAGTACATGCAGAGAAGAGATTACAGAATATATACAGGCAGGTTGTAGATTACAGTCATTCTTGGCATTGATTACAGAGCAATATAGAGTCCTTTGAATGAAGGCATCCCATCGTATTAGTTATATGGTCCAGGAATTGTAACCCTGTGGATGGAGGTCTGTAGCATCCTAGGACGCATATTGAGACAGAGGAGGACAGCTCGACATTGAGAGTCAGGCTCTGAAATTCCTTTGTGAGTGAGGACGAATCTATAACTGATGCAGACAATTTCTCCTTGACACAGATGGCAGCTCCTCCTCCTCCTCTGATGAGTCTATCAGTTCTGAACAGAGTATAAGATGGGATATTCACCTCACTATCTGGGGTACCAGGTCTGAGCCAAGTCTCAGTGACCATGGGTATAATCAGGCATTGTCTTGGAATGTCAATGCTTGAATAGAGGCAAGCTTTTTGGTAGGCTGCACACATTAATATGCATAAAGCTCAATCCTTTGATACTGGCTAGGTCGTCAGGTGAAGAGACTGCTGCAGGAGGACCAGGGTTGATTTCGACATTGCCAGAACATAACAATAAGAGCAGCAAGATTTTCTTGATAGCGTCAAGAAGAAGTCTGTGAGCTTTAAATGAAACTTGCTTAGGGTTGCTATTACATAGCTTCGGGATGTCCCTGAGCTGCATGCCTAGGGGGCCAAGTAACATAAAAAGAAGAACCCTGGCTGTAAAAAAGCAAGGCATGCTGGGCAAACAGTGCAGAGGTAAGCGGGATCCTAAACTCTGTTACCCTCATAGAAGAAGTACCAATTTGCCATGGGGGTTGGAAAGGAGGATCTAAATTAGGCAACATAAAAGCCAGTATGTGAGACTCTTTAGAACCGAAGGAAACCAGACAATCTAAAGTAGAGCTGTAACTGCCCATACTGCAGAGAGACCAGTGCCGACTAACATGGGACTCCAGGGTGCAGAACAGTATGAGATAGAGGCAAATAAAGAAGTAAAAAGGCCCCATTATTTATTTTTTTTATTTTAGTCTTTGGTAACCGGGTAAGGCCCACCAGGCACACCTGCCTGTTTTCAGGGGTAATCTGGGAACACTGGGCGGTTAAGTGACTTGCTCAGAGTCACAAAGTATGCAAGTGGAGGTTGTGAGACTCAAACCAAGGTCTGGTCTGCTGGATGTACCAAGCTCGTTCACAGCTCATTACTCTAACCTCTAGGCTATACTGCCAGCCCATGCTGGATGCACCCAAAATTGACAACTGTTTTGCAAGCTTCCTATGTGCAGGAAGTGGGTGGTAGCAGCAAGGGATCTCAGATCAGATCTAGAGCATAACTAATTAAGATGATTTTGCAATGAAGACCAGAAGATGGCAGTATAAGTATTTTCCACAGAGTCAACAAGGTTGTTACCCAAACAAGAGGACTGTCTTACACATAGATCAGAAAAGGATGTTGTGAGGCGCTTCCCACCCGCCTGCCCTCAACCACCCTCCCACCCAGGGTCGGTGTTCCATATATTGCTGCTGGCAGGTCACGTGTCACATCACGTGACCTACCCTCCTTTTTACTAAGTGCCCACTTTCCCATTTGCAGGTTATAGGCACCAACCACTAGGGGTCACTGCACTTTCCACTCTAGCTCCTCTGTCCTCTCTATATCCCTCCTAGCTACTACCTCACAGCTGTCCCACTAGAGGTCACTGCAGTTCCCTTGGATTCCTTCTACTACCTACTTTCTGCACTCATCCTTCAGCCTATCTCTAAGCAACTGCTAGTATCAAACCTGGTACCCTTCTCTCTAAATTCTACTGACTATCCTCTAAGCCACTGAACCAGGCCAACAACTTCCTCTATTTTTATGCTCTTAACCATACCTCCCTCCCTCCTGCCCAGATTTAAAATACTGGCCCTGTCTACACTCTGTCCCTGAGCTGTGTCCAAACCCAGTACCCTTGCAGTCAGAGTCAGCTGCTCTACCTCTGCGCCACAGTGCCTACCTACTTTATTACTACCTTCTAAGCCTCTTAATCACTTCCCTACCCAATCTGCCAAAATATAAGTTTACCTCTTCTTCCTGCTGCCTTGCAGGATTTGAACCCTACACCCTTGTTTCCAAAGTCCCCAGTTCCACCACTCACCTAGAACACCTGCATATTTTACTGCAGGATTTCATAACTGTAAAGAACGCACTAACCCTGTGACACAACTAAAGTGTTATCTAAGTGCTCCTACAAACCTGAACCCAACTCCCTGCTGCTACAGCCAACAGTCTAGCTCTCTCCTATTACCCTGATCAAGACTTGAACCTGGTACTCTATGCACTTCAGGCACATACACTACCACCACACCATAGCAGCAACTAGACTCAGAGGTGATCTTTCACTACTATCTCCCCTCTTTCATCCTAGTCCCCCATTCTTTCCTCACTTCAGCTCCACCAGCCTTCCCAACTATGCACATGCATCCCCTGCTCGGCAGTCTATCTCTTCTCCTCCTCCTCCTCCTTTGCCTTCCACAACCCTAGTGTCCCTATTAACCTCAGCCTCACTACTCCAGTGTTCCTACCTACCCTCCGTCCTCCCCTCCTCCTTTACCACTGCTCCTACCCCTCCCTCCTCCTCCACACATCCCATATGCTCCTCTCCACCTCAACCCCTTCCAGACATCACCTGTCCTCCCCTACAGCCCCCTTGCACTTCTGATCACTCAGGCCTTCTCTGCCTGTGCTACCCTACCCACCCTTGTACAACCAAACCCCATTCCTTATTCTATCGCTCCCGGCGTAAACTCTCCATCTGCCTCCCTCTGACCAGGCACTTCTCCTCCTTCTGCTCCTAACAGGAACATACACCCCAACCCAGGCCCTGCCCCCCCATCCACCCTCAGCCCACTGGTCTTGAGTAGCCTCCATGAACATATGCAGCCTGCTGAAGAAATTTGGCCCTACAGTGCTGGGCCATGGCTCACTAACCAGACATCATAGCCCTGGTTGAAACCTGGCTGTCCAAATCAACTCCTGACTCATTTGTCTCCCTCCCAGGCTATACCTTATACCGGGAGGACGAGTAGGCAAGCGAGGGGAGGCTGTGCAATCTACACCAGGGACACAATACCTGGACATGCACTCCCACCCTACCCTCATCAATGGGGCCCAGGCCTTACCCTCAGACTCACCCCAGACCCCTCTAGGAGCCCTCTCTATCTCACCACAGCCTCGTTCCCCAAAGAACCAGCACCCAGCCTGATATCTTTAACGGACTACCTAGCCACCTCCACCATAAGGCAGAACAAGTCCTAGTGGGGACCTTAATGTAAATTGGCTCAGCACCGCCTCATCCACCACCAGAGACTCATTTGCCGCCCAAGATCTGGACTCCTCGTCACCCAGCCCACGAGACTTAACCCTAAGAGTGGTACCAGCACCCTGCTGGATGTTGTATAACTAACTGACCCCATAAAATCCAAAACATCCAGGTCCTCCCGGACTCCTGAGTGACCACTCCCTATCCTATTCCACTGGGTAGCCCCAATCCCAAGCCCAAAGCCCAGACCACCCTCCATGAGCACCTCCGCCCTGGTGGGCTGAAGAAACTAAGGCACTCCTCACCCAGATAGACTGGTCCCCATTCAGCAGGCAACCAACAGTGATACTGCCCTCACTTTTTCACCCACACCTTCAACATGAGCATGATCTCTTTGCACCCTTAACCAAAACCGGTCCAAAAACAGAGCGCACCCTGGGTTAGCCCGGCCCTCCTACAATTACTTAGAAACCGGGATAACCTCTGGCACTTGCCACTGAAACAGGTCGTCTGTCTGATAGGCAAGCATACAATGCAGCCGAAATAAATGCTCATGGGCCATCAGAAAGCCAAGGCAGACCATTACCAGGCCTCCCTTACCTCCTCCTGGGGCTCAGCCCGGACCTTCTGGGATAATATTAAGCAACTCAATGGTAAAGCTTGCTCCCCTGCCCCATCCCAGCTCACTAGAAATGGCACAACCTCCACGAGCCTGCCACCATAGCTAACTGGTTCAACACCACTTTCACTGACCTTAGCTCAGTCCTCCCTAGTAATTTCTTTGACCCTCCCCCAGCCAAACTCCCCTGTCCTCCAGCACCCCAGCTTCCTCCTCGAAAGATTTCCACCGGGAAGCCAGACCCATCCTAATCAAAGCTCTCAATGGCAACAATCCCGGCAGTGACTCACTGGACCCCAGCATCCTCAGGCTGGTGCTAGATGAAGTCCTTGCACCTCTCACAAGCCCTAATTAACCAGTCACTCTGCCTGGGACAATTCCCCACAGCTTGGAAAACAGCCATTATCACACCTATTCATAAAGGGGCGACAGGTCATCGGCCAACAACTACCGGCCAATCTCCATCCTCCCTCCCTCTCTAAAGCCCTGGAGAAAGTGGTGGCCATTCAAATCACTGATTATCTGGCTAAGCATAACATCTTATGCCCAGAGCAACATGGCTTCCGTGCGGGTCACAGTACCAGCACTGCCCTTATTGAATTCTCCAACTTCCTACATGCCTCCTTGGATACCAGCTCCCTAGCTGGTGCAGTGTTCTTTGACCTCTCAAAGGCTTTCGACACTGTCTCCCATCCACTGCTGCTGAATGCACTCTGCCTCACTGGTCTCTCGGCTGGACCCCTGGCATGGTGTGCTAGCTATCTTGACACTCGATCCCAGTGTGTCAAGATTAATAGCACACTCTCCGACACCCGTCCCATTCTCTCTGGGGTCCCCCAAGGCTCCATCCTGGGCCCCCTTCTCTTCTCGCTGTATCTGAACACCCTGCTCAGTGCATGCTCTGGCAAAATTCTGCTGTATGCAGACGACGCTGTCCTTTTTGCCACCCACCGTAATCCCATCTCCCTACAGGACTCCCTACAGCAGTCTTTCAACAGTGCGAGGCTTGGTTTAAGGGCGCAGACTTGTCATCAATCTTAAGAAAACCAAAACTATGCTCTTTTCCACCCCAAAACAAAGCTAGCAACCACCCTCTATATCCTTCAAGCACCAACCAACCACTGGAACAAGTCTGCTCCTACAAATACCTTGGGGTTACCTTCGATTCAGCCCTCACATTCCACAACCACATCGGTCAACATCCGCCACCAACACACGGCTAGGCATCCTATTCCATACATAAAACCTGCCTTCCACCAAATGCTCTCCGGCTAGCTGTTACATCATCCGTTCTGTCCCTTGTAGACTATGGTCTACCAGTATCTGATGCTGCCGACACCACTGCACTCAACAAATTCACCTAACCCTGAATAAAGCGTGCAGATTGATTACTGGTGCCCCAGGCTCACACACACCTGTCAGCTATATGTCGATGCTAACCTGCTTACCCTGGATGAGCGGCTCCAATACCAGACCTGTCTCCTCAACAAAAACCCTATCGGGCTCTCCCCTGGGAGTAACAGCATCCATCCACCAGAGCCCTCCCACCATTGCAACACGGTCTTCCTACAAGACCACTCTAAAGGTCCCAGAGCGAGAACCAGCCGTGGCCAGAGGTCCTTCAGCTATAGAGCCCCAACCTGGTTTAACTCTCTCCTGCCACCATCACCAATGCCATCACCATCTCCACATTCAAAACCGCGCCCGGAACCACATCTTCCTTTTCGTAACTGCTCCTGTCTCTGAACATAGCCTCCACCTCTCTCTCTTGACATTGCCCCGACGCTCTCACCAACCATCCCTCCACCACTTCCCTGTACACCATGCCTAGGTTTAACCTGGCCAGTGCCAGCTGTTTTCAATGTTTATCTACCAGAATGCTCACTTGATACCGACTTGTGTAATACCTGTTATCAATTACATGTACCCTGTACCCAATTGTATTTGTCTGACCACTATGTGACGTGGCACCTCTGGTGAATGCCTATTGATTTTTTTGCAAATCTTTGCTATGTAACCGAAAAGCAATGTATGTCTTTATGTGACGAAGTACCTTTGGAAACGAGCCTCTGGCTCAAAGGTTGTAAACTGATTCTTAAATAAATAAATAAATAAAAATGGTTGTTCAGAACAGTGGGAGTGGTCTGAGTATATTTAAAGGAGGCCTGGGGTGGAGGTGGTGGGCAGGCAGTGGCAGGGCTAGAGGGAGAGCTGGGGGGTGGTCCCCCGCCTCCTGGCTGCCCTAGTGTGAGTAGTGGTGCCTCACCACGATCTTTGTTCACTGTTTAGTGCCCACTATAGAGCCTACAGTTGACAATCTCCCCCCAGCTCTCAAACACTCCCACACCTGGCTCCACCACTGGGGGGGGGGGTGAAAAATCAGCCTAGCTAGAAGCAGATCAGCCAGCCAAATGGAGCTCTGCTGCTCCTGGAGTAGCCAATCGGCATCTTCCTTTGGCAGCTAATCACTTCCCTGGATTTGGGTCCTAGCAAGAATGTAGTACTTGGGGTGAAGTCAGTGCGAAAAACTCTTTGTGGTGCAGTACCTTGAAAAGCATCTGGCGGCTTCCTCTAGCCGGTCGCTTAGTCGAGGATGGCCTGGCGGGGCAGCACATGAGCAGAGGAAGGGGTGGAGGTTACAAATAGTCTCAAGCAGAATGGCAGAGCAAAACACTTAAAGGACGGGCGGGTTTTAGTGAGGTAGGAGACACAATATTACACAAAGGGTGGAAAAGGAGAGTGGATGTGTGTGTGTGTGTGTGGACTCCATAGCCCAGCAGACGGAATTAAAATTGGTGCCTAAATTAAATGTGAATTAAATCTAGTGCAAAAGGGTTCTGCTAAGAGCCTGGGGGGAAGCAGACACAGTCAGGGCTGTTATACACTTTAGGAGAATTAAGGAACAAACGGAGACCAAAAGGGAGGGGGTATATCCAACACCGTAGTGAGCAGTTAAGGATTTGGTGCCACATTTAATTAATGAAGACGCCACAGGTCTATATTTAGCCCCGAAGGAGAAGCGCGCAGTGGTTAGGCACAAGATTTAGGTAATAAAGAAGATAGAAAAATAAATATTTTTAGAGTGCCAGGAGACTGTTTGTGTCCCTGAAGCCAGATTAGTACTAGGTTTAAATAATACAAACAGCTAAGAAGCCTGGGGTCTGTTTTAACCCAGTAGGTGCACAGTACTGCACTTAAAATAAAAGTTAAACGAATCAGGCTTGAATGACAAGATTGCACTTAGATGGCAATAGTGCACGGCTTAGATTTAAAAGTGAGTTGTAAAATAGCTCTTAATCAGTGCAGGGTTTAGAATTCAAACCGAGCTGTAAAACTGCTCTTAAACAATGCAGGGCTTGTATTTAAAAGCTGTAAAATTGCTATTAAAACAGTGCATGGCTTGGATTTAAAGTTGTAAAATTGCTCTTAAACAGGACAGTGCTTACATTTAAAAATGAACAGTAAAATGCTGTTAAACAACCATATACAGTTTACACAGTGCCCTTCCGTCAGCACACATACTGTAGATAGCAGTAACCCAGTTGGCCCCCAAATGTCCAAGCAAAAAATCTGAGCTGAGGCATCTGCAGCCCTTCAGTCTAGCTAGAAGCTGATCAGCCAGCCAAATGGAGCTTAGTCGAGGATAGGCCAGTGGGACAGCACCTGGGGTGATGTTGGTGGGGAAAGCTCTCCATGGTGCAGTAGCTTGAAAAGTATCTGGCGGCTTCCTCTAGCCAGTCGCTTAGTTGAGGTTGGCCCGGTGGGGTAGCACCTGGGATGAATTCGGTGGGGAAAGCTCTCCGTGGTGCAGCAGCCTGAAAAGCATCCGGCGGCTTCCTCCAGTCAATCGCTTAGTCGAGGACGGCTCGAATCTACAGACCTCTGGCACAGGGGGAGGAGTTAGATAAGGTACCCCCATCACTTCAGCCTGCCAAGACTCGAGTCGAGGCTGAGATTTCTCTCGACCCAGTTGACCCACTATCTCTCGATGAGACCAACAATTCTCTATTTAGGACTTTGATCCTGCCGACCGATGAGCTGATCCAGTCCATTAGGCCAGAACCTAAGGCTACAGAAGACCAGGAGGAACTGGGGTACTCCCCGGCTCCCTCCAAGTGACCCTGTCAGTCCCCTGATGGTCTCGGTTATCTTCCTCTAGTGGGTTGCAAAGATCCCACTGGCACCATTCTTGGCGTCATAAGAAGTGGCGCCGCTGCAATTCTTCTTCTTCCTTGTCCTCTTCGTGCATTCTTTATACTATTAGTATTTATTGTGGCTACTTTAAGAATAGGACACTGTCATGCAGACTAATTATAAGTCACCCTGGATCCCCCAAACATGCACCGCTCTTGGTGTGAATCTCTGCTCTTCTACTTCTTAGTACAGGTCTGGATTTACCCTCCGTCTCACTCTCAGAGTCCGAAGAATGCAATGGCTGGGAAGACGTCTTCGATTCCCCACCTAACTCCGACCCTTGAGTGTCCACAGAAAGCATTTCATATTTATTGCTGATGGTTATGCCCTGTCCAGGAGAAGATGCTTTAGCAGTTTTGGATTTTGGACGTTTTTGTCGCATAGTTCTTTTTTTGTAACTATTGCCATATCGGGGGTGGCATGTTTAGCCTTTCTTCTTCCTCTAACCTAGAGGGGGTGGGTTCCACTTGTTAAATCACGTGTTATTTCTCTATTTTGTGACGAGAGTGTCATGTCCTCATTCTGTGTGTTGTCTATTGTGATATGTATCCTTGTAGTGGAGGGGGTCATCAGATTTCTGATTTGATTCCTGATTTGTGTTTGCAGGTTCCTTTCCTGATCTTGTTTTCGCAGTAGACTCTGTTTCTGTGTGTTTTTGTGCTGCCATCTCCTTTTTCTGGGCCTCTACCAAGATGTCATCTTAGTCAGGTCGATCAGACCTATTGTGGGTGGCCCAAGGGCACACACAATAAGCGTGTCCGATTTCTTCACATAGATTACATTTGACTTCCTCCTGACATTCCGAGCAAGAGTGTCCAAAAGATAGACATAGGTAACACTTTACACGGTCACATATTTGGCTTAAATGTGAGAAGGAACTGCATTTGAAACAGGTTCTGGGTTGTTCTGCATAGAAACAATGTCCTCTTTCTCTACCTAACTACAAACTATTAGGTAAGTGAACCGGGTCGTTATTTGTATTGCGCAATCTCACCTATACCTCCATGCCCCAGTCCAAACATGCTCATCGTCAAAGATGGGTTGAGGTAAACCTATGACCTCTCATCTCTGTTTCAACCAATGCATAATGCCATGCACTGCTATTGTTTCATTATGAAATAGAATTGTTCCATTTTTCAGGGCTGGTTTGGTAAGTGGGATAACTCAAAATGGAAGCCATATTTCAGTATAATGCTTCTTTTCATACTGTGACCAAAACCTATCCAGATTATGAGGGGTTTTAAAACTCACATCAAATAAACTATCACCAGAGATATGTAAAAGTGCATAAATTTTCACTTTGGAAAAAAAAAAAAAAAAACAACAGTGATTCTTTAATCAAACGCCTGCCTACATATATCCTATCTGGTTGCAAATCTAATCCTCCTATATACTGAAATCTAACAGCATTGCGTCTTTGTGCTGGTGGTAGTTGGTGAGAAAAAAAGAATATTTTACTGAATTTTTCCCAATTTGTTTTTGCCTGGTCATTTGAGGTAAGTCCTGTATTTTAAGGTAGGTTCTCTTGTTCCATTTAATCTCCCCAGGATGGACTTTTAGTACGCAGGCCTTTAACTCCGGAATCACTGCTTGACAAAATTGGGCTTTTGTTAAAGTTCTGTTTTAATGGCTGAAGATGTTGCACATCTCCCAAGCAAAGATCCAAACCTGAGTCGGTGATAAAATTAGTCATAGGTACTTCTTCAGTATTATTTTTGAAAAGCTCCGCATGATTGCTATCCAGACTAGGGATGGGGTTATAGGATCAGGTTCCCAGTTACCTGAATCTACTTGTTTCCACCCAGCATTTTTTAAAGAAAATGCAATTTGTTGGGGGCTTTTACATGTCACAATCCCACATTTCTCTTGTGCCAGATCCTTTGGTCTCTTCTTGTCACCCGTAATTTTATGTCCCCCTGAGCGAACAGAAGTAGTCTGAAACACAGTATTTCTGTCCTGTTCATTTTTCAGGTTTGTAGCAGCGTTCTGCATTACCTGTTCCCGTGTGGCAGGATCATTCTCATTCTGTCGGTTATCTCCTCCTGTGCTGGGCTCTGACTCATCGCCCTGTAATCTCTTTGATGCTACTGTGTCATTTCTGGGCCTGTCAGAGGCTGTCACTTCCCTTGTCAAACTTTGAACATCATCAGGCCGTGTAAACTTGGAAATACTCTGCACAGGTAGGGTTTTTTTTTCTAATAGTTGCACAATTGTTCCCTTATCCTTGGTTGTTTCCGAAGCATTTTTTTTGTGAGCGCTGCAAACCTCGTCAGCACTGTACCTCCGCAACCGGTGGCACTTGCACCGGAAGACTGCGCGGCTCTCGGCACTCAGTTTTCAAACCGATTTCACTGCCAGCCACATATGTGTGCACGGTCTTTAGCCTTTCTGCTTTTTCTTCCAAAGGAGATTTAATTTGGTTCTACAGGTCCACAACATGATCAGCCTGCTGTAACTCGTTTTGTGAGAGTTTAGTCACTACTGTAAACGATGGCTGTCTATATTCAAAGCTAGATGCAGGATGTTCCAACGGTTTTAACTTTATTTCTTGGTCATTTCCAACATTATTTTGGCACAGAGTCACAAACCCTTCTGTTTTCTCTTGTTCCTTTTGTGAAAGATCCAGAACCATAATATTTTCCAGGTTTTCCTTAAGGGGTTGCTCATTCACCTCCATATCTATATTTCCTTCAGAATTTCCGAATTCTTGCTGTAACATCGCTTCTTCAATTGCCTCCAAAGTGGTTAAATTTTGAGATGGACACTCCACAGCATGAAGAGCTCCATCCTCCTCAGTCTTCCTCTGCAATGTCCCTCAGATCTGAAGGACAAGGTTTCCCCTATTTGACACAGTAGGGGAATATTTTATTCAAAACCTGAAAGCAAAATACATACATACATAAAAAAGTGTTTCATCCCACAGAATCATACTACAAAAGGAAAGGAAACAGAAATAAGTATTTCATCATATATAGCAATACAAATTTCATATTTAAAGGATGCCTAAATCCCCCCCCACACACACACACTAAAAGAGTAGTGGAAACTTTTATTCAACTCAAAATAACATTCAACCAAAATAGTATTACTTCATACAAACACATAACATAGAAAAGAAGGGGAAAAAATAAACAAAATATCAGAAATATAAATATGTATTTCAACACTCATGAGACTAGAAACATAAATACACTTGATTCTTCCTAGATCCCCACTAAAGAAATCAGGGAATGCCTTTGATTACTTCCCCAAAAGGAACATACTAATCAGAAGAAAGATTCATACAAAGACAGTTGTAATTAACCCATGTCCAACCAGGACATGTTTCTCCACCACAGTTTATATAATTCAGGGAGAACTCTCCCCTGTTCTAAAGCCTTCCACCTTCCCACATCCTTCTGTAGCAACAGCAATATCTGTTCACCTGATATCATTTTTTCTGTAGAGTCAACCCACAATGTGCCTGCCAGAATTGATAACTGATAAAACCCATCAAAAGCCGAATTGTGGTTGCATCAAATTTAACCCATCCGCCTGAAAACACCCCCTCAGTCCAGATTTGAGGAGACTGATGTCAGAAAGGGCTCGAGGGCCATTTCTCATGAAACCCTACCCAGAAGGACACAGCAAAGGGACAATCCAGCAGAAAGTGCGAGACTGTCTCAACAATCCCTGCACACTCATCCCCTCTTGGACAAAACCGTTCTGTAAGGTCTTTATGTTTTAAGTTACCCCAAACCCCCAATTTTTTAGGCGTACATAACCATAAAAAATCCCACATGTAATGCGGAATTCTTTTACTTGATAAAAAAAGTGTTTGAGGTTTGATGCTCAATAGGTAACTCTGAGAATCAAGGACGGACATAAAAAAAGGATTCCAATATCCAAGTATATAAGGATTTCCGGGAGGAGGTGCAGAGAAAGTGCTTTACTACCTTCCACAATTTCAATTTTCCAATAACTCCAGTGAAATGACCAGGCAACTGAGTCATCCATGTTTGATGGGGGAGAAAGGTAGAGAGATCCCAGCTTGCTAACAAGGGAACAATTTTGTCCTCAACCCAAGGAGTCCAAACTTTAGTAACCTTAGTTAGGACGGGCTGTAAATTATAATAAATAAAAGTAACATAGAAAAAAACCACCGGATTTAACATCCCCAAACCACCCTCTATTATTGGCAGGTAGGTAATCCCTCATTTTACTGGGTTCAATTTACTTCCCCACAAACACTGGAAGAATACACCATACACAGACGACACCAGGGTCAGCGGGGGAAGGAAAACCGTTGCCAAAAACAAAAAGCATGGCAACAGGTAGGTCTTGATTAAATATATACATTTTGCTTTAGTCATCTGCCATTTGTTCCAACAGGTTACTCTTTCCCTTGCAGTCTTCAAGTGCAATTCCCAATTATACTTCTGAGGGTCTTCACCACCAAAATAAATCCCCAATATTTTCCTATAAGTCAGATCCACAGGTATTCCCCAAACCAAGGACACATTGACAGCATCATAACCCAAAGGCAGGACACCACTTTTTAGCGTATTAATTAATGACCCAGAGACAACAGAAAAATTATGTAAAATGGATCGTGCCACCACTGCAGAGGATTCATCAGCCAGAAAAAGACCTAAATCATCAGCATAGGCAATTGCAATAATCTGCTTATTGTCACACCCAACCGAAAGACCAGTAATTAACTCTGTCTTATTTAAGGCATGCAAAAGTGGGTCCAGCGATAAAATATACAATAATGGGCTTAAGGGACAACCCTGTCTCACCCCCACCACGCGCCATAACAACTTTACCAACCCAGCCATTTATACTTGGTAAGAGACTAATACCTCAATAACAAGTCTGAAGCCAGGCTATAAATATGGATGGTAACCCATAACACTTTAAAGTTTCCCAAAGGTATACATGTTCTACCCGATCGAAGGCTTTTGATTGATCTAGACAGACCAGGTGCCCAAACAGTTCTTGTGAAGCTCCTTTACATAGAATTTCACGAAGGAGAATAAGAGCATCCTGAATCCGTCTTGTTGGGATACCACTATATTGAGAAGGATGCACAATCTGATCCAAAACAATTTTCAGACAATTACTTAAAATTTTCATTAATATCTTATAATCCATGTTGAGGAGAGATATTTGTCTCCAATTTTTCAAATCACCCCGGCTCCATCCTTTAAATATCAAAATCAAAACCCTTCCAACATACTCTCAGGAAGTTGCCCCATGATAAACAAAACTCTGATCCCAAAACTTCCCAAATCTCTTTATAGAGGTTGTGCGGAAGCCCATACGACCCCGGGGCAGTCCTTGATTTAAATGACCATATCACTTCTTTCAGTTCTAGCTGTGAAACAGGCTTAGTCAAAAGAACCCCCAAATCTGGCGGTATTTGTAGCAGACCCCTACAGGCCAACCACCTCTGCATATCATCGACTGGTAAAGGCTGGCTAGCAAAAGTGTGAGAGAAATAGGAATGAATTTCCCCTAAAATACCAATATTATCTGTTACCTGACCTCCAGCTGATGTGAGAAGGTACTCCACATTGCGGCGTTCCCGGAGGAGCTGCAGAGAATCAAAAGGCAAAGTATCCTTTTGTAACCCCCCTACAAATGGGGGTTCCCAAAAAGTCTTCCTTGAGCTTGCCTAAATGCTCACTGCCAGGCTAGTGTCCTGCGTTTTAGCAGTTTAAATCTGATTACCAGAGCCTGTATAGCCTCTGTGTACGGTCTCTAAGAGCTGCCTGATTGCAGCCTAGGTAATCTGAGAGGGAACTCTGTTGAAAGATGTAACTATTTGCTGAAAATCATTTAGAGTGATAATGATAATGTAGTTTGTCTAACCTGCTTTCTTTGTAGCAAGGACTGTTTTGTTTTGTCTCCACTGTCTTGGTCCTGGACTGCAAATTGGACCAATCAGTTCTGGTAGGACCTAAAATGTAACTTGACTACAGGAGCTGTCTGAAGTCAAAATCTGTAGGAATTGTAGTTTTGAAATTTTTGCACCTTTTTTGCAACTGAAGGGGGAGCTCTTGCTTTGACTGACAGCCAAATCAGCCAACCAAACCTTTTGGATCTTGGGGAAGTCCTGGGCTGCTTGCAGTTTTCAGTTAGATCTAAGCTGGAAGCTGAATAAGGAGCTGAAGTGATTCTGAGCAGCAATCCTGAGTGGATTTGCATGGGAGAACCATGAAAAGGCTAAGTTTTTGGCCTGCATGTCTGCCTGCAGCTCCTGAAAGGGAGAGAAGATAATTATTTTGGACTAAATCCAAGTTTGTGTGACTAAAGTTAGCTACTGAAGTGGGCCAGGCTCAACCTGAAGAAGACTGAAGATTTTGCTGAATGTGATCGGCCTGTCAGGAGTTCCAGCTACCCCTAAGCTCCCGGTGTGTGCAGAGACTTTGCGATTGTGGCCGGGGAGCGATTTGCCTGGTACAGTAGAATTCCCATACATGTAAATGTGCTATGAGCTGCTAGTGGGTTGTGAGTTAGTTCCCCACTGTGTGAACTGTGTTCTGCTTGCTGGAAGCTGTATCCAGCCCCAAATGGACTGCATCTGAATTTGTCGCCTTGCGGTGTGGGCCTTGCCAGACTGGCCAAGCCAGACTACCCACTGCACAGAGAAGCCATCGACGGGAGATCTGCCTGGAGATCAGCCTCCTGCTCCACATTTGAACAGGAACCACTCCTCTGCGACTCGTGTGGGCACTGCTTCTCCTGGCATTCCAGATCAACCACCTGTAGTCTCAATTTCTGTCCAGCCTGTGTCCAGTCTTGGATATCGTGAGTAAATACCAGGGTAGCTCCCTACAACAACAGCTTAATCTGAGTGTGTCATCGGATTGTCTTGTTTCGTTTCCTTTACGAACTGAGCCCTCTGGCTCCGAATTACAAATATTGTGTACTGTGCATGTTGTGTTTTCCATCGCAGGGCCCCAACCAGCTGCAACCCCGGGCAACAGTCCTGGCTAGCCCATCTCTTCTCCACCTGGGTACCCAGACGTGTGACTTTGTAGGGGGACTCAAAGCGTATGCATAACTGCTTGATTGATATAATCTTTAAGCTAATTAACATACATAGAAACATAGAGGTTGACAGCAGATAAGGACCGCAAGGCCCATCCAGTCTGCCTATTTCTTTTTCTACCTTATAAAATGTGCCATCGGCCTTTGCTCTGTCAGTGGCCTATCTATTCATACTCATCTGTATTGTTCCCTTATGCCTATCCCATGCCTGTTTGAAGCCCTGCACTGTATTCATAGCCACCACTTCCTGAGGTAGGCCATTCCATGCATCCACCACTCTTTCTGTGAAAAAGAATTTCCTCACATTCCCCCTTAATCGGCCTCCCTCTAACCTCATGCTGTGTCCTCCTGTCCTGCTATTTTTCTTATATTTAAAACATGTTAGACTCTTTCACCTTGTTAATGCCCTTAAGGTGTTTGAATGTTTCAATCATATCACTTCTCTCCCTCCTTTGCTCAAGAATATACATATTGAGCTCCGTTAATCTGTCCTCATATGTCTTCTGATGCAGTCCCTGCACCATTTTGGTTGCCCTTCTCTGGACTGCCTCAATTTGGTTAATGTCCTTGTGAAGGTGTGGCCTCCAGTACTGCATGCAGTACTCCAGATGGGGCCTAACCAGTGTCTTGTAAAGAGGGATTATAACCTCCCTCTTATGACTTGTGATACCCCTACTAATACACCCTAACATCCCCCTAGCCTTACCTACTGCTTTAGAGGTCTGCTTGGATGACTTCAGGTCATCGGTAAAGATGATACCCAAGTCTCTTTCTTCCTTTGTGACTGCCAGCAACTCCCCTCCCAGCCTATAGGTGGCTTCAGGATTTCTCTTCCCTATGTGCATGATCTTGCACTTTTTGCATTAAATCCCAGTTGCCACTCTTCTGACCATTTTGCTAGTTTATCCAGATCTCTTCTCATTCTGCCCAGCCCATCTGGATCATCTACTCTGTTGCAGATCTTGGTGTCATCTGCAAACAGACAAGCCTTAACCTCCAGTCTATCTGCAAGGTCACTAATGAAGATATTGAAGAGGACTGATCCCTGAGGTACCCCACTTGTGACTTGCATCTCTTCTGACTGTATACCATTTACCACCACTCTCTGTTTTCTGCCCGTCAACCAGTTTGCCACCCAGTTGACCAACTTCTGACCCACCCCGAGCCTACCCAGCTTACTTATCAATCTTCTATGTGGAACAGTGTAGAAAGCTTTGCTGAAGTCAAGGTAGGCGACATCAACTTCTTCCCCTTGGTCCACCACTCTGGTTACCCAGTCAAAGAAATCTATGAGATTAATTTGACTGGACCTTCCTTTTGTAAACCCATGCTGTCTTGGATCTTGTGCCCCTGTGGATTCCAGGTGTTGCACTATCCTTTCCTTAAGGAGTGCCTCCATAATCTTGCCCACTACTGAGGTAAGACTGACTGGTCTGTAGTTCCCTGCCTCCTCCCTGCTACCACTCTTGTGAAGTGGGATCACATGAGCCCTTCTCCAGTCTTCTGGGACCTCTCCTGTGCTCAGAGACTTACTAAACAGTTCTGCTAATGGCTGTGCTAGTTCCACCCTTAGCTCCTTAAGTACCCTGGGATGTATGCCATCAGGTCCCATTGCTTTATCCACCCTGAGCTTAGCGAGCTCTTGTAGGACCCCTTCTTTTGTGAAGGAAGTAGTGCTCACCCCCCAACCCCGTGTCCATGGTGCTGAGCTGTGGGCCCTGCCCTACCTTCTCTTCAGTTAATACTGAGCAAAAGTATCTATTTAGGATAGATGCTTTTAATTAACCTGATTTTTTCTGCATGTAATCTGACTGTGGTTCCAGTTTGTGCTCAAAGTACTGTACTGTTGCTATTTGCTGTGCATAACCTTGTTTTACAGGGGGTCCCCAGGTTCAAGCCAGAGGAACCAGCCCTGGTGGTAAGTGCAAACAGTGTAGGTACTTCTGTGGTGTACCAGGGGTATTGTGAAAGTGATTATTATACAGTGTTCATGTCACTAGAGGGGAAAGAGGGGGGTTACAGTGTCCCGGAGGGATGTGCCCAGCTTAGCTTGACCACTACCAATCCTGACCTCCGGTGTAAGGACCCATTTCAGGACTCAGGCCCCTTAACCTGCTACTAGCCAAGCAGGCAGGGGTAGTAGCCCTTGGGATAGCGCCACCTAGGGGTTACACTTTGATTTCCCAGTAATCCCATATTTTTGCTTTTGTTCCATATTCCTCATGGCCTCCACTTGTTTACGAGCCAATACGGCTTTTAGCCCCCTAAATCAGCTGATGGCCCTTCCTCCCCAAATTTTGTTGAAAATTTGTCAAATATTTAATGCTACCCCTCAGATAATATAGCTCATCACGCTGCAATCTCCCATTAATATGCCCCATGGTCTGAAAAAATGACTTAATTTTTTTTTTTTTTTTAGTATCTTCCTAACAAGCATTACTATCAACATACAGAAAAAAATCCGATTTTCGTGTTTGTAGAACCGAGCGAAAACCCTCCCTGATAGCAGGAATTTTTAGTAAAGTAATATTCAGTTTCCATATCCCAGGCCCACGCTTCTCCTCCGGGAGATCACTAAGCACAAGATGCAAAAGCCTATGGTCAGAGGTAGCAACTTCCTGTAATGCAACAGACTGAATAATCAAAGATGGCGAAACGAGAAAATAATCTATCATAGAGGCTCAAGGGCCACAGAAATAAGTGTTTCGGCTGGCAGGAGGGAGAGAACCAAAGGCATGCACAAACCCCATATCCATGATAAGTTGAGCAAGGCACAGCGCATCACAATAGATTCTTTTTACCTAAAGGAGCCAAAATCTGAGAAGGCAAGGAAACATTAAAATCCCCACCAAAGATGACCGGATGATTAAATCTCTCTTCCCTTTTTTGATTACTAAACAGGGCTACTCTATCGTGTTTAAGTTGAGGGGCATAAAAATTAATTAGGCGAATAATCCGGCTTCCCCATTTTATATCTAATAATAATGCTCCGCCTTCCAACAACTCTAATTGATGGATTACCTGAACTTAAGATGATAAAAAAAAAAAAAATATCCCCACCCCATCCCCTTGCAACCAAAAGCAATCCCCCCATATCTACCCGGTAGTGGCTGCTGTTATCTCTTCAGAAGAGTGTAAACGAACATCCTGCAAAAACACACAATCTAAGTTACTGGTAAGGAAGTGTGCGAAAGTACTATGATGCTTCGCAGGGGATTGAATGCTGTTTACATTCAAAGATGCCACACGAAACTTAAACGGAACCAGAGGTCACAAGTACAGGGCAGGAGACTTCACTTCACTTTACTTGAAGCTCTTGTTACCCTTCCACTTCTGTTGCCTTGAGAACTGTGATCAGTTTGACCTGCCAGTGCATCATGGCTCTCAAGACAGAGGGTGCAGCAACTGGCATCTCCAAATTGCCCAGGTCAATGGGAGCCTCTATCAAAACCGTATACATATTCGGGTCCTCCAAAGGTGCATCTGAGTTACTTTTCTTTTGCTTCGCCTTTGATTTGGAAGTTCTCCCCTTCTTTCCAGAAACCAACGTGAAGTCCTCACAACCAGGAGATAGCTCAGGGGGAGAAGAAGGGGAAAGGTCAGTATTAACCGTATCCCCTACAGGAACATCAACAGTCACAGGGACTGAGGTCACCGGATCCTGAATAACCGGGTCATGACCTGATGGATCCACAGGGATTTGTCTTTTTGAAGCTTGGGCCATTTTTAAGAGCGGCATAGGCAAACCTCCCCCAGGAGGAGCCTGTCCCCGTTTCACAGCCAAGCGAATATAATGGTCTTGAACACCAAAATCTGCATCTCCAGTATTTTAGGCTGCTGAAGAACAATCCTCAAAGGTATGTCCCACATCTTCACAAAGGTTGCATTTGGGTTGCTGGAAACAGTGGGCACTAGGGTGTCCCATCTCCACACAGTGTAAGCACTTTAAGACATCACAGGAGGTACTAATATGCTTAGAGGACCCACACTTAAAGCAAAGACTAGGTTGCCCAGGGTAAAAAACAAAGCCTTTATCTCTCCCAGTAAAGAAGCAATTTGGTAAATGTATCAGATCTTGATCTGTGTGGTGTAATTTAATTCGAAATTTCCACCCACCATTCCAAAACCCCTCCGTGTCCATAATAGGCATTGGGTTACCCTGAATATCGCAGCGCTTCTCCAGCCAGTGTACAATGTCCACTATATTGACTCCCTCGTTCCTAAAAAGGATAGTAATGACCCTGAAAGTTTGTTTGGTTAGAGGTAAAACAATGAAGTCAGTCCAAAGGTGGTTAGTTTTAAGATTTTTATAACGGCACCAAAAGGTTTCCAATAGTGCTGGAGTACGAAAACTAATGTCAAAAGTAAACTCCCCTTGCACATGAATCAAAGCATAGACCTCCGAAGGAGAAAACCCCATGCTGTTTTTAAGTAGGATTTTCCCTACATAAACTCTATCAGGGGGATTTTCACGGGGGCGAACATATCTTAGGCGAACAGCTTTATGCCTTTTCGCAAGTTCCACAGGACGGAGAAAATGGCTAGCGTACGTTGGTTTTTCAGATTCTCCAGGATTAGGTACTGGTGTGAGGCCAGGAATATCGACTACAATGGGTTCCATATTGTTCTCCATATCATGCTGACTTGCCAGTCCCATAGGAAGGGCAGGGAGAGCATCTAAAGGAGAAATACTGAGATCCATATCCCCCTTAATTGAAGAAACAGAAGCAGTACTTATCTGTGTGGGCAACCGGCCCTCTGACACAGGTAACTCGGGATTAGGTCTCCAATGACCATCTGACAGTGGAATCCACCCTGTGGCTTGTAAGACCTTGTCCGGTGACCAGGATTCTTCTACTTCGGCACTCCAGTCTTGCCTTGAAGGTGATTCGACTGCTGTGGAATGTACTCCTGGACGCTCGTTGGCCGTAAAATTTTAGTAGGACCTTCTGAAACAGCTGAGCCCGGCGAAGCCTCTGAGTATTTTCGTTTTCTATCCTCAGCTTGTTTAAGTTGTTCTTTTGATAATTGCTCACTAACATGGAGCATTTCAGCTGCCAAACACTATTGTTTCTGTTCCAAACTTAACTGATCACATATTTCTTCTGACGAGGGGCCACTGTCTCGGGCGATTTGCTGGCCACCCAGAGGGTGCATCCCAGTCACCTCTGCAGTGGATCCCTCAGCCTGAGACATTTGTGCAGGTTTCTAGGTATCCTGGACCACCTCAGCCCTATCCATCCATCCACCTCCAAGAACAGCAGTAAAGTGAACCTTCTCGCAGTACAAGGGTCCCCCTACTGGAGAGTAGGGGAATTTCCCTGGTGTCCTGGCCAAAGTTCCCCCATTTGCTAAAAATACCACCAGCAGCTTAATCTGATTCAAGGGCAGTTGGCATTCATCTGTATCCCCCTCCTCCTCTGGGTCATGCCTGAAAATAGGCAGAGTCTGTCTCGTGCACTTACCCGGTCAACAAAAACTAAATAAATAACTAAATAAAAAATCTGTTGCAACAGTTTTTCTATTTCTTAGCCTAATCTATCCTTTACAATTTCTAGTCCATAAGGTTGGCCACCCCCTTCCCTTTCTTGACTATGCTATAGTGTCCTCTAATTTTCCTTTTCACTCACAGGTCCTTGTACAGGGAGGTTATTGTTGTGACCTCCGAGCTGATGTAAAACAGGTGGCTGTGTTCCTCATTGTTAGATTTAGTATGCAATGACACTACGTCATAAAATACCTTGATACGAACATACTAAATTTGCCAGCAGATAAAGGCCTAGAGGTCTATCAAGCCTGCTTGAATGTACAGCTAGTACCCCTTATTCTGCAGCTGCCCTCCTCCACCCATCCCTCCATTGACCCTCCCCTTGACCTGTCCAAGCCCCTTTTGAAGCAGTCCATTGTTCTACTGGATACCACTTCTGCGGGTAACGCATTCCACCCAGCTACCACCCTCTCTGTAAAAAAGTGTCTCCTCATCTCCCTTCTGAACCTTCCTCCCTCCAGTCTCATAATATGGCCCTGGGTGTCCGTCCCCTTCCTTACTTTGAACAGCCCCTCCTTACCTATCATGTTTATTCCTTTCATGTACTCAAAGGTTTCAATCATGTCCCCGCCTCCTCTTGTATGGTAAGTCTCCCAGTCCCTTGACCACCTTTGTCGCCCTTCACTGCACCCCCTTCAGTAACTTAATGTCCCTCTTCAGATCCGGGCACCAGTACTGCACGCAGTATTCCAGGTGTGGTCTAACTAATAATCTATACAGTGGAAGAGTCACCTTCCCCCCCTCCTCAAGGATATACCCCTTGCAATGCAACCCAGCATTTTGTTGGCCTTTGCAGCTGCCTTCTGACATTTTGCTGATGTATACAACTTATGTGTATGACCTGTAAATGCTGAAAATACCATGGCACTAGATGTTTCTGATTAAGGTCAAAAAATACTAGGTGAATGTATTATAGAACTTAAGTTACCAAAGTGAAGATATCAGAGAACCCCTTGTTGTGTTGTTAAATGCATGTAAATTGCAGATTGTTTGAGAGCCCTCTTGGTACCATGCATTCCTGCTGTAAACCGAGCCAGTCTGAAATTTTATGGTGATTTGCATATGCTTCCCATGATGCTTTGCATTATTGGGGTATGTGTGATGTGTTTCTTTGAAACTTGGCTTTGAGGGGTGCTAATGAGCAAGCAGGTATGAGGATGCGATTTCCAGAGCTCCCTGTACCTAGCATAAAATCTTACTGAAATCCATGGTATCCTGCTGGCTAAAAGTGATCTTTCAGTGCAGAGACCTGTAGTCTACACCATGGATGAATATCTGGCTGGCATCTCGTGCAGCATGCAGAAAAATATGGCTAAAAATGCAAGGAAACAGACAGCGGCCTATCAGGCCTCCACAGCAGGGCCGATCTCCCTCTTGGTGGCCGAGATGTCATCACTGGGCTAGGAGGCTACAGAGCATCTCATGTCGGCGCTGGGCACTCGCCTGAACAAGCTGGAGTGCACGATAAATGGCAGACTGCAAACGCTTGAGGAACAATCTGCAGCACAGGCCTCCAGAACTGCAGAGATTGAGGACTGAATTTCCTGAGCAGAAGACACGTTGGAACCACTTACAGGGAGGGTCGTAGCTCTAGAAAAAGAATTAGCTGAGATGAGAAACCTTATGGACTATCAGGAAAATTATCACAGGTGGCTAAACCTAAGGATTAGAGGACTACCGGAGAGGGAGAGAAGGAGCAAGCGCCATGGAGTTGTGTGTTGTAACTTTACCGCAATTGCTTGGACTAAACAAAGGGAGGTAGGGTGAAGCTGGAGAGGGTGCACGGAGTAGTCACCCCTAAGCCACCACCGGAGCAGCCTCCTTGGCAGATAATATTCCGCTTTCACAACTATCAAGATAGGGAGAAGGTGCTAGCTGCCTACCGAAACATGCCAGAGCTGAAATTCAAATGGTACCCAGTTGTTTCTACTACAAGATTACTCTAACCGTCTCCTGAGAAAAAGAAGGGCCTTCAATCAGGTTGTGGCACAGCTTTGGGAACTTAAAGTAGAGAACTTTCTGATATATCCAGCAACCCTTAAAATTAAGCACAAGGGAGCAACATTTTCCTCTTGGGAAGCAGAGAAGGCCTCAGTATTTGTTGAGGACCTGAAGAAAAAAGTGAGGTGAATGTGACACGTGGACAGCCAGTTCTGAGTACACTATGATTTTTTTTGAAATATAAAAATGTGTTATGGACTGTCTCTCATGAGAGATGCTGAGACAGCATGTGAAATCACCCCCCCCCCCGGTTTTTAGATACAAGGTGTTACCTGGAAGGCCAGAAGCTAATTACAGACTAGAACAGGCCTTAATCAAGGATCTCCTATTTATCTAAGTTAATTATAGCTGTAGTTGCTAAAAGGGAAATCAAACTTTTAAGGCGTTTAGGGGAAGAGTGCAGGTTCTATGGCACCCTGGTGCAAAATCATAAATGCTTTGATGTCTGTGTGAGAGACGATACTGCTTATAGATGAAAGGAAATGTACAGACTTGATTGGGGAACATCACACGGGGAAAGAAGTTTCTGCTGATGTGACCTTAATTATCTTACCTTCTAATATGGTAAAATATCCTGGGTGTATGATTTTTCATAAACAGAGGAGGAGCTAGGTGACCTCACACAAAGGGGTTGGCAAAGAGTTTTTTAAAGAGTATTCTGTTTTCCTTCAGAGACACTTTTGTCTACATGCTGACAAAGAAACATCTTTGAGCACTTTAAGCAAGTACACAGGTAGAGAAAGACAAAATCTACGTACTGTAGTAGGAATTGCACTGTTAAAACCTTGTTCTTTTAAAAGATTGCATGGTTCTTTTGATATAATGGTTCTGTATTTTATGCTTTATATACTTTTATCTATTTTAGTAAAATTCTATTTTTAGAGCCTACTTGGTCTGTCTTTGAATTTCTTTTCTTTAACAAATGAAGTATATATGGTTAAAGCAGACACTGTGCATAAGCTTGAATGGTGATACCAAACTGGAAAAAGGTAAGAGTAATCTGAGGTCTTTATTAGAGTTTTTCAAGGGTTCATTTTTTACACCTGGTCAGGTGCTCATAGGCAAAGATATCTGCCCCCCCCCCCCAAGACAATTATCTGAGCCTGTGCATTGGGTATACTAGCAAGAAAGTCACAGTTTGAATTCCTGTAGAACATGAGACCAAAGGTTGATTCGAACCAACAAAACAGACAGAAGGGTTACCCTGTTTCTGTTACCTGTTCACAGACTGCACTCGGAAGTTGGCACTTTGGGAGCAGAGGGCTGACTTGCAGAGTGGGTTTATGACAGTGAGAACCAATGAAAGGGTGTCTCGGAGGGTGCCTGAGCTGAAGAGAGACAGTGACTTTGTCCAGATTGTGGATGAAATTGTTCTGCAGGTTACTGGATCTAAAAGGACTTTGGTCTTGTTTTGTTTCGATTTCCCCTCGAATTCCCTTACTCCAATAACACTACCGAGTAGGAGACTGAGTTAAACTGAGCCTAGATGTCCCCATCGATGGAAGCTTGGAAGCAATCTGTGTGGTGGAGAACAGAAGATAACTGCAAGAAATGGGACATTGGTGTAAAGGTAGGCCTGGGGGCGGGGTTGGGGGAGTCTCGAGTGGTTGTATTTCGTGCTGCTCAGCCTCGCGATCCACTGCGTGAGTCCTGGGGGATAATCATAGCACACAGATTGTTGGGTATGCTGGGGGGGAGCTTATACCTGATAGGAATGATGGGGGGCTCTTAATGTGAACAGAAGGCTGCTCAAACCCCAGCATCGGGAAAGCCAGATGGCCAAAGAGGGTATGCTAAGATGATTTGAAGAAGCATCTGCGGAGGCTTCTTAAAGGGCAAAAAGAGTTTGCAGTGGGTGTTCTAGCCTATCGGTAGACAAGAGGAAACACATGAAATTTGGGGGGGGGTCAAGGGATCACAGAAAACGACAAAGGAGGGAGGGATATGGGGGCAGGGGGAGGGTATCACCCTTTATGTCTCTAAAGGTTGCTAAGGGAGGAGAACATACAATGGGTGCTGGTGGGTCTCAGATGCAATGGAAGTGTATTTTGAAAAATGTGAAAGCTGGGACTGGGGGCATGGAGTCATGTTTAGCTATCCTTACTTGGACGGCAGGATCTTGAGGCGATTCGAAGATTTTGGGGGGTATAAGGGCACGATGTGGAGGGGGGTGTTCTTGCACTTGGGGCAGAAGTTAGAGTTGAAAGTTTGCTGCTGTGCAATGTTAAATATGTTTATTTTAAATATTGTGTAGGCATTTTGTTGATGCATGACATCTTGAAGCGGGCTGAAGATGAATGTACAAATGCTATAATGTGGTGGTCAGGCAAAGATATATGTCAAATGACCACTGGAGTGCAGGTATGGGTGTCGTGGGAACCTCAAACCATTCGAGGTGGATAATGGTACAGGAGTGAAGCTAGTGTCCTGGAACATCAGAGGCTTTTAGTCTCCCATTAAATGCAAGAGTATATTAACTGCCCTAAGGAAGCAGGAAGCTCAGATTGCCCTGTTACAAGAAACACAGCTCACGCTGAAAGAACACCAGAAACTGGTGGGTGGTTGGGAGGGAGCGTGCTATGCAGACTCCTACTCCTCGTATAAGAGGAGAGTGGCAATCCTTTAATACAAACACCTCCCATTAGAAGCGGTTAGAGTGATTTCGGAGCCTACTGAGGGTCATTACATTTTTGTAGAAGGAATCCAGCATGGAGAAAAAGTGGCCCTAGCAAGCATACATGTCCCAGCACAATCTGACCCCTCCTTTTATCAGAGAATTCTGGATGTTCTCATGAAGGAACAATTTGAAGGAGTAATTACTGGGGTAGACTTCAACGTCACTATGAATGCAGCCCTTAACCACTCACAGGGGTTGGGGAGGCAGGACGGGGGGGGGTCAGGAGACGGGTGGAAGGGATGGTGGACCTGGACCTGGTGGATAGCTAGAGGTTTGTCAACCCCAGTGCATGGGAGTATACCTTTTACTTTAACCCACACAAGACTTGGACCCATCTAGATTATGTTTATGTACCCAGGGGATGGATGCATAGGTTAAGCAGTGTGCAACATGGCCCTATTTATATCTCAGACCATGCTATGATCTCCTTGGTATGCCATTTCAGGGGTGAAATGGAGCGACCTCCTCCCTGGAAGTTCCAAAGATATCCGCTTAATAATAAGAACTGCCAGGAGTATTTATGGGAAAAATGGCAACTATACATGGAAACCAATGCGGGAACGGTGGAGTCGGTGAGGATCTTCTGGGATGCAGAGAAGGCCTTCCTCCATGGGGCAATCATCAGCTTTGTGGCTAAATACAAAAAGAGAGAGGCAAGATAAACGGGAGGAACTGGTTGGGAGTGTAAAAGCTTTGGAGAAGACCCTGATTCAGCATCCTACAAAAGATACGCTCGGGCAGCTCACAGCAGCTAGGGAAGCGTTAAATCCATTTGTGTTACAGGAGGCACGCACCTCCTGGTCCTTTGCAAGAAATACGTTTTTCGAATGGGAAAATAAACCGGGTCTTCTCTTGGTCTGCCTGATCAAAGGAGGGAAGGTGCACTCACGTATTAATGGTATTAGGACAGAAGGGGGAGCTGTGATGCATGATAAACAGGATATTAAAGACCGATTCGGGCAGTTTTTCCAAAAGCTGTACAAGTCTGAATGTGGTGGCACTATAGAGGAAATCAGAAGTTTTCTGAGTGGGTTAAATCTGCCATAGGTTACTGCTGAACAAAGGCAGATGCTGGCAGCAAGGGATCTCCAGGGAGGAAGTAAAAAGAGCCATCCAGAAGTTGAAAACTGGGAAGGCGAGTAGACCAGATGGTTTTCCACCTGAATTTTATAAAGAATTGAAAGATCAGCTAGTGGAACCACTGCTTGAAGTATTTAATGAAGTAACGGAGGGGGGAGCACTCCTGGTCTCCTTTAGAAAAGCATTCAGTCCGATTTCCCTCTTAAGTTGTGATTCCAAGATCTTGGCTGGATGGGTGGAGCAGCTGTTGCCAAACATTGTCCATCCAGATCAGACAGGCTTTGTTTGTGGAAGGTATTCATACCACAATATGAGGAAGCTGCTGAATGTGGTGTGGTTGGCCTCTCGGTGTCTGGATAGCATGACGGTGCTGTCACTGGACGCTGAGAAGGCCTTCTACTGGACAGAATGAGAATATCTCATAGAAGATTTGAATATGTTTGGTTTGGGAGGTGAATTTATAGGATTTGTGCGGGCTTTGTACACAGCCCCTGTGGCTAGGGTATTGGTGAACAGATCATTAACGGATAGGGTCTCACTCCATAGAGGGACAAGACAGGGTGTCCTCTGTCCTTATTGTTTTTTGCTCTGGCAGTAGAGCCATTGGCGGTCAGTATCTGGAATGATCCGGATGTCAGGGGGATTAAGAGCAAAGGGGGAGGTCAACATAAAGAACACTCTACGCGGATGACATGGTCCTGCATGTCAGGGACCCAGTTCACTTGGTGCCCCCACTATTGGCCTTAATAGAAAAATGTGCAGTCTTTTCTGGGTATGAAATTAATATAACAAAATCGGAAGTGACGATATGGGATGGGATGCAACAGGGGTGCTCGGAAGAGACATGGGGCCTTAAATGGGTTACAAAGGCCTTTAAGTATTTGGGTGTGTTTGTGGGTAGAGATGCAGGCTATCGACTGAATTACATGCCTCTTATAATCAAGACCGAGGGGGAACTCAGACGCTGGAGGGAGATTCCCACATCATGGATGGGTGCATAAATGTTATTAAAATGAACATTTTGCCGAGGGTACTTTACCTCATGCAGATGTTATATATGGATCCCACTAGACTCAATTATAGAAGACTGGAGAGACCTTTTCTGACTTTCTGTGGAGGGGGTAGGAGACCGAGATTCAGTCTGAAGTGACTGCAAGCAGATAAAACAAGGGGGGTGGGGGCCTTAATTTCCCTGACCTTAGAATTTACTATACAGCAATTCTATACCATTACATAAGTGACTGGGTGTATAAACCGGCGGCTGCAGGGTGGACAGATCTGGAAGAAATGTCCTGCCTAGGTAGGCTCTTGGCCTATCTAAAGCTGGGAGGTCTGAAAAGTTATTGCCATGGGACGAATAGGAACCCCCTGGTAGAATCAGTTCTAAAGGCATGGGAGAATATTCGGAGGATGGTGGGTGCACAATAGGATGAAACATAGAAGTTGACGGCAGATAAGGACCGCAAGGCCCATCCAGTCTGCCCATTTCTTTTTCTACCTTATAAATGTGCCATCGGCCTTTGCTCTGTCAGTGGCCTATCTATTCATACTCATCTGTATTGCTCCCTTATGCCTATCCCATGCCTCTTTGAAGCCCATCAGAGCATTCATAGCCACCACTTCCTGAGGTAGGCCGTTCCATGCATCCACCACCCTTTCTGTGAAAAAGAATTTCCTCACATTCCCCCTTAATCAGCCTCCCTCTAATCTCATGCTGTGTCCTCTTGTCCTGCTATTTTTCTTATATTTAAACATGTTAGACTCTTTCACCTTGTTAATGCCCTTAAGGTGTTTGAATGTCTCTATCACATCACCTCTCTCCCTCCTTTGATCAAGGGTATACCTAGTGTGCTCCATTAATCTGTCCTCATATGTCTTCTGATGCAGTCCCTGCACCATTTAGGTTGCCCTTCTCTGGACTGCCTCAATTTGGTTAATGTCCTTGTGAAGGTCTGGCCTCCAGTACTGCACGCAGTACTCCAGATGGGGCCTAACCAGTGTCTTGTAAACGGGGATTATTACCACCCTCTTACGACTTGTGATACCCCTACTAACACACCCTAACATCACCCTAGCCTTACCTACTGCTTTAGAGGTCTGCTTGAATGATTTCAGGTCATCGGTGATGATGATGCCCAAGTCTCTTTCTTCCTTCGTGACTGCCAGCAACTCCCCTCCCAGCCTATACGTGGCTTCAGGGTTTCTCTTCCCTATGTGCATGATTTTGCACTTCTTTGCATTAAATCCTAGTTTCCACTCTTCTGACTATTCTGCTAGTTTATCCAGATCTCTTCTCATTCTGCCCACCCCATCTGGATCATCTACTTTGTTGCAGATCTTGGTGTCATCTGCAAACAGACAAGCCTTACCCTCTAGTCCATCTGCAATGTCACTAATGAAGATACTGAAGAGGACTGCTCCCAGGACTGATCCCTGAGGTACCCCACTTGTAACTTGCATCTCTTCTGACTGTATACCATTTACCAACACTCTCTGTTTTCTGCCCGTCAACCACTTTGCCACCCAGTAGACCAACTTCTGACCCACCCCGAGCCTACCCTGCTTATTTATCAATCTTCTGAAGTCAAGGTAGGCGACATTAACTGCTTCCCTGTGGTCCACCACTCTGGTTACTCAGTCAAAGAAATCTAAGAGATTAGTTTGACAGGGCCTTCCTTTTGTAAACCCATGCTGTCTTGGATCTTGTGCCGCTATGGATTCCAGGTGTTGCACCATCCTTTCCTTAAGGAGTGCCTCCATAATCTTGCCCACTACTGAGGTAAGACTGACTGGTCTGTAATTCCCTGCCTCGTCTTTGCTACCACTCTTGTGGAGCGGGACCACATGAGCCCTTCTCCTGTCTTCTGGGACCTCTCCTGTGCTCAGAGACTCAGTAAACAGTTCTGCTAATGGCTCTGCTAGTTCCACCCTTAGCTCCTTAAGTACCCTGGGATGTATGCCATCAGGTCCCATTGCCTTGTCCACCCTGAGCTTAGCGAGTTCTTGTTGGACCCTTTCTTTTGTGAAGGGAGTAGTGCTCACCTCCCTCCCCCCTGTGTCCATGGTGCTGAGCAGTGGGCCCTGCCCTATCTTCTCTTCAGTAAATACTGAGCAAAAGTATCTATTTAGGATAGATGCTTTTACAGGGTCCTCCTCCTCACATGCCCCCTTTTCTCCTTTGAGCTTAGCAATACCCCTCTGCACTTTCTCCTTTCACTAACGTATCTATAGAAAGTCTTGTCACCCTTCTCTTGCTGGTGACAGGGAACCTGGTATTCCTAGCTGGAATGGAGAATAAAGGGTTTGGGCACTGGGAGAAGGGAGAGATTACATGTTCAGGGGAATTTTATGTGAGGGATCAGACAGCCTCCATGGAAGAAATCAGCAGGGTTCTGGACATCCCAATGGGCCATTACTACCACCTCCTACAGGTTAGAGCTTATATCAGACGCAGAGGTAGGGAGAGGGTGTTGAATTCACCCCTGTCCCAGGTAGAACATCTAATCCTGACAGCAGGGAAAGATCCAAAGAGACTAACTGACTGGGCGATGCAGTTAGGTAGGAACTCCTTGCAGGACTACATAGAAGGTGAAGGGTCAGTGGGAACAGGACCTGGGCAGAACGATTCAGGAAGAGAACTGGCAGAGGATGTTACAATTACATAGGGGAATTTTACTACGTAATAGATATCAGGAGTCAACCTACAAGTTTCTGCATAGACTGTACAGCCCACCAGTGATGGTACATAAATTTAATTCCAGGATATCACCCATATGTGGGAGATGCTCAGGGGAATTAAGAGACATATCTGCACTACATCTGGTCACGACCGAAGCTACAGAAATTTTGGTGAGAAGTGGCAGAGGAGGTAGGCGTCATGCTGGGAAACAGAGTAGGTCTGGATCAGTTAACCATATTATTTGGCATGGAGGAAAATGCAGAGGAAGAGTGGGAGCCTCTGCCCAATGTACACATGTACTGCTGGCATTGGCCAGGCACTGTATCTTAAACACATGGGTCTCGGCGGGAACCTTGACACAAAAGCAATGGAAGACTCTGGCTATCCAGCCACTGGCACTGGAGCAACTCTCCTACATGATTAGTAATAAGGAGGAAAGGTTCTTGCGGGACTGGGGGACCTTGTTGGAATCTCTCAATCCAGGGGATGCACAGATACTGAGGGAAGGTTTATATAAAGGGAAGTGGGGGACTCTAGGGAGTTGGTGCATCCCCTCTATTCCAGGATCTGGCTTAAGGGAATAAAGGAAAAGAAAGCTTGATCTCTTTATGTTATGCATGACTGTCCGGATTAATTATACATTACACCAACTTTAAGGAAGGGAAATTATGCCTGGTTTATAATAGTAAGAGTGAACTGAGCCCTTAGATTCTTAGGTTTCAAGATTTAATGCAAGGATTCTGTTTGTGTAGTAACTGTTTACCGTAGTAGTTATCTGTATTTTAATGATGGAGAGAAAATATAACATGACTATTATGCTACTGAAAAATTCTTCTCCAATAAATATATTATGCAAAAAAAGGAAAAAGAAATGTGGCTTTATTGCCAATGCCCTTTGGGGTAACCCTTGCTTCAGTGCTTTTGCACTGAGGTTCTTTGTCTTTAGCTTTTTTTTTCTCAATTTGAGCCCCCAACACCCAAGGCCCACATAGGGGTAGCTGAATCTCAACTAAAAAGTTAGATCAGTAGATCAGTGGTAGGTGCTGACTAAGCGCAGAAAAAATACATGCATAATCTGTTGTTGCAAACTGATAAATTGAAGAAGGGATATGCCATTGCTGAAGGTTATCTGCTGTATTTTGAATAAACATCACACTGAGATTGTGTGTTGAGCCTGAAGTTCTGTATCTGGTCCATCTGTTATCCTACAACCCTTCCACAGACTTGGTGTCAGAAGTGAGATAACCTGCTGGAAATATTTGGACTGGACGAAGACCAAGATATCCCAGGTAGACTGATGCAGCAGGAGTTGCCAGAGGAGAACCCAGAGAAGAAAGTCTGTGGAGTTCTTACCAGAACTATGGCTGACAGACTGAGAGAAGCTGCTGCATGAGCTGGACCTAGAAGCTCAGAGGACGGCCAAGCCTGAAGACAAAGAGATGCAAAGGGGTGAGCGGGTAATGGTTGGAGGCAGACTGACTACCCAAAGAGGTGGAACACTGGTGCCAGGTGCTCGAGAGGTTCCTGCCAGAGAGTTTGGATAAAGAATCAGAGGAGGATTTTTTGTGGGCTCAGCCGGAGGAGGAAGAAGAAGAAGCATTTATATAGTGCTTTTCATACATGGTGTATCCCAAAGCGCTTTTACAAGCAATGCTAGACTGGTAGTGAAATGAATGAATGTGTGGTGGTGGCCATACCGCTCATCATCACCCACACACAGCCTGGATGATTGCATGAACTGGTTTATGGGAAGGGGAATGTTGGCCAGGACACCGGGAATGTTCCCCTACTCTTTGTGAAGAGTGCCCTGGGTTCTTTTACTTCCACCTGGACACCCACCAGGACAACACCACGATGGGCAGAAGGGACCTCGGTTTAACATCTCATCTGAAGGACAGCACACCCCAGCAGTACAGCCCCCCAATACTGCACTCGGATGCCAGTGATTTGTAGGTGCAAGCCCAATCCCATTGTGGGACGAGAACCCACGACCTTCTGGTCCAGAGGTGGATGTGCTACCAACTGAGCCACAGGACCCCCTGACTAAGCAGGATATTCCTTTGTTGCCTGTGTTCCCAGGATGTTACCTGTTGGAGGTCGGAGATGCAAGTATGGAACTTGAATGTGAGACCCCAGATAAGACTGTGCCTAGTGATATTGGGCTGGGGTTGAAGACCCCAAGCAAGCAAGAAGAACCCTATGAGGCTGAAGGGACTTTTTCTTGTATTGATACAGCTAAATCTATTAACAGTATTGACTGGGGTATACCGCAGGCTCAAGATGCTGCAGTATGTTAAGGTCAGGGTGGGTATGCAGATTAATGATGATGGTGCAGCAAAACAATGTTAGTGGTATGAACTAAAGAAGGGTGTTCTGTACCACATGAGGCCCAACCCCCCCGGACAGAAAGTGTGGATACCCAGGTAGTGGTGCCTGAGGCTTACAGACAACAAGTGATGTTGGCTGCTCACTTTAGTCCCTGTGGGCATCTGAGCCATGATGGGGTACTAGTTCGATTAATCCTGTATTATTATTACTGGCCAGGAATGTACAGACAGAGGACAGCCTATCTTAAGACCTGTCTTATGTGCAACCAGATAGAGGTACCTGTTGGGGACAGCAGAGGAACTAGTACCTGGGGTGTGGAAAGAGTGTCCCAAAGGGTAGAGGTCATTAAAGAAAAAAACTGCACCCTTGGAAAAAGGGAAAACTCTCACACAGGTCACAAGGTACTAGATGGTAACAGCTGAAATAAGCACAAATATTTAAAAGGGATTGGAACCTGTGTTGGGGTAACACCTGGAGTGTCTACCCTCAGGAGTCTGTATCAGTAGCAAATAAAATGAATTAATCAAGAGATATGGTGGGTTTACGTAAGGGGTTGAACCTAGGATTGGGCTCCTGCTTAAAAGAGACATGTCTGGTGAGGTTGGAGCAGATAATTACTCACCCCAGAGAGAGTCTTTCTATGGTACTGGACTTTACAGTCGTCCAGATTTCCAGTCAGTAAAATATGATGGTCTTTCCCTAAAATGAGACAGCACAGAGACTGGTACCGTTATCTCTGTTGAGAAATGTGTTAACACCTCAGGGTAAAGAACAATGATATCCACTATGTCTATGATGGAATGTTTATCATTAATAGGGACCCTGACACAGAGCTTCTGAAGTTGGATGGGTAGAAGCTCCATCCCTTCCTGGGACAGGAAGGTGGTAAGCAGCCTGCAATAACTGCTTCCCTCATAAGGTGGGGGATATGTGACAGGAAGATCCTGCCACTCGAGGGCCATTTTCTTAAATCGGTTGCAACAGTTCTTCTATTTCTTAGCCTAATCTATCTTTTACAATTTCTAGTACATACTATGGGCATCCCTTCCCCTTTCTTGACAATGCTATAGTGTCCTCTTTAATATTCCTTTTCCCTCTCAGGTCCTCATGCAGGGAGGTTATTGTGACCTTCAAGCCGATGTAAAACAGCAGGCTGTGTTCCTTGTTGGATTAAGTATGCAAAGGCACTATATCATAAAATACCTTGAAGTATATACCGTATGTGTATGAAACCTGTAAATACTGAAAAGACCATGGCACTAGGTGTTTTCGATAAAAGTAAAAAGTACCAGGTGAATGTATTATGGAAATTAAGTTACCGGGGCACAGATATCAGAAAAAAAACCCTGTTGTGTTGTTAAATGCATGTAAATTGCAGACTGAGAGCCCTCTTGGTACCATGCATTCCTGCTGTAAATTGAGCCAGTCTGAAATTTCATGGTGATTTGCATATGCATCCCATGATGCTCTGCATTACTGAGGTATGTGTGATATTGTGTTTCTTTGAAACGTGGCTTTACTGCCAATGCCCCTTCGGGTAACCCTTGCTTCAGTGCTTCTGCACTGAGGTTCTTTGTCTTTGGCTTTTTTTTTATTTGAGCCTCCACCACCCAAGCAAACAAGGCCTACATAGGGGAAGGTGAATCTGAACTGAAAAGTTAGAACAGTAGATCAGTGGGTCAGTAGGTGCCGACTAAGTGCAGAGCAAGGACATGCATAGTCTATTGCTGCAAACAGATGTATTGAAGAAGGGATATGCCATTGCTGAAGGTTATCTCTTGTTTTTTTCAGAATACATCACACAGAGATTGTGGAGTCCACTTATAAGAACATTGGATATGACCATCCAGTTTATAAGAACATTTTTTGGATGTCCCAGTTTTTGTCCATCATTTTCAGTGGCAGCAAAGCCAGTTTATAAGAGCATTTTTTTTCCAGAGATAGTGGAAGATGGTCATTATCACCTTTGAGTGTGCTAAGCCTGGGCTGAATCATCACCTAGTCTCCTCATTAACAGTCAATTAAGTCGTGAATGGATGTGGGAAAGACGCCCCATAAAGAAAACAGCAGTTAGATGAGACACTGAATGCATTACACTAATTGCTCGAGCAAAAGCTCTTTGAAAAAGCTATATTCTACTACTTTTAATAATGAGTTGTCTAAAAACTAGTTTGAACCCAGTTTCATCACGTTAAGCACAGATTCTACATGGATTTTCACTGTTTTCAATGAAACCCTCTTATAAGAACATCCCGGTTACAAGAACACTTTTGCTTGGCATTTAGGCTGTGCTTATAACAGGGCTCCACTGTATTTTGAATAAACATTACACAGAGATTGTGTGTTGAACCTGAAGTTTTGTGTCTGGTCCATCTGTCATCCCACAACCCCTCCATAGTCTGGTTCATGTAATAACGTAAGGTTCTGTTCACATCAAGTGTGTGCGGAATGGTCTCCCGTTGATTAGAATGTTCAAGATAATACACCAGCATGTGTATAGCCTGATTCAAAAAAAAAAAAAACACCACCTTAGGTAAAAACTTAGGATTTGTACGCCGAGTCACCTGGTCTCTGTGGAAAATCACATAAGGCTCCTTGCACATTAGGGCCTGAAGCCCGGAAATCCTTTGAGCTGAAGTAATGGCAATTAAAAAGTGCTTTCCAAGAAAAGGTAGTACATGTCACAACTTATAGCCACTTCAAAGGGAGGCTTAAATTAGTTTTTCAAGAATAAAGCTGAAATCTCACAGAGGAACAGGGTTTCTGACAGAGTGGTTTCAAATGGAGAATTCCGTTCAGAAAGGTGCTGGAAACCTCCAACTGCACCAACGTTTTTTGCCATTCACTGAAGTGTGGTAGGAAGAAATGGCAGACAAGTGGACCTTCAGCAAAAAACAGCTAAGGACAAGGTCAGAGAAATACAGCAGGTATTCCATGTCCTGTGGTACAGGGCAAGTAAAAGGGTCCCATCCCTTGCTGGTTGCCGAAATGGAGAACCTCTTCTATTACACAGTATATGTGGTTCTTGCGGATGGTTTTTGGGTCTCCACAAAGACTTGGGACTACTCTAGAAGAGACTCCAAAGTGTGCAACAGCTACATCAGCACGTGCTACACATGGAGGTGAAGGGATCTGAGGCCCAGATGGACCAACCTGCCCTGATCCTCAGTCAACAGATTCTGGCAGAGGGGCAGGGTAACCAGAGGATCCGCTCCTAACTGCTGAAGCAGAGCAAATCACACTTGGCGTGGCAATAAGGAGTTATGAGGATTCTGCAAGCTCCTTCTTGCTGCAGTTTCAGAAGCACCCTTTGTAACAGTGGGAAGAGAGGGAAGGTGTACAGGAACCTCCCTGTCCAAAAGAGTTACAGCACATCTCGCCAGAGAACACTGTCACAAACGCGCTACGGAGGTCAGGCCGTCTGCTCCCACAGTTCCAACCTCAGAGTGCAATAGTGTGAACAGGTAACAATCAGAGTAACCCTCCTGTCTGTTTTGGGTTCGAATCACCTACTAGCCTTGAGTCGTGGGGGTCAAATGTGAACCTAATGCTAGCGCACCCAGCTAACAGGCTCAGATATGTACCCTCTTCAGGAATGCAGCACAATCCTTCGCCCAGTGGCACCCAGCCAGGTTTCCAAAATGTACCCTTATGACTCAATATGAGACCTTGGTATAGTCTTATCTTTTAGCATGATTAGTAACACATGCAAGCCCTTAAGAGCCATCAGACTTAAACACAGATTCAGCATTCACATGTAAAAGAACTGAGAAAAAGCACAGGCAGTATTTTAAGGAAAATATTGTTTACTAAAAATTGTAAAACAGGAAAAATCAAACACAGAACAATTATATCGATAACTTAGTCACATAAAATAAATGGGAAGTTACAGAACACAAATACACCTACCCCAAATACTTAAACATTCTTGCTGAATTAAATTCTAAAGTGCCTAGTTAAGTCTAGAGAACAAAGTCTCTCGAGTCCAAAATCAAAAGCTCTGTTTCCCTCTGACGCCTGTTCATTTCAAAATCCTCTCCCCACCCCACTCCCCATGGTGAGGTCACAGTTAGATCCTCCCATAGATTTAATTTCTACTGGGGAAATCAACAGTCAGAACTTTTTAAAATATGAGTCTGATCAAAACATTTCTCTTTGATCTGTCTGCTGGTTTCCTGCTTTGCAAGAACGATACAAGGTTTACGACTTATAACAAGGTTCTGTGACCAAATGGCCTCTTCCTTCAGGAATCATAACATTTTATGAGGTCCTATCTCCTGACAGATGGCCAGAAGGCTTTAATTAAGACAGAACAGGAAACTTTTAATTAGGGTTTCTCGTCACTGGACAGTTTAACATCTTGCTGTGTCAGCACCACTGAAATCTTGGAGATCAAAGCTTAAGTCTCTCACCCTGACTACCATCCTTATGCAGCAGTCACATACCACACACATTTAATTTATAACATAAATATTACATGATATAACAATAAGCAGATGGCAGAGCATCACAACCAAGCCCGGGAATGAGTGAGCAGAAATTGGGTGGTTTTGCACTGGACGGGGAGGTGAACAGATCGTAGTCGGGGTGACCCCATCGATCGAAGATGTCTGACTACTGACTGCCTCAGTTCTCACTCGTGTGCTCTTGCCTGAGTGTGGCTGAGGGTGTCCACCAGGATATTTTGAATGCCTGGGACATACACTGCCATGAGCTGCAGGCTGTGCTGTAGCACTTAATGCCACACGTGCATTGCTTCCCTGCACAGTGGATATGACCGCATGCCTCCCTGTTTGTTCAGGTACCAGACCAGGCACATGCTGCCCATCTGAACTAGTAGGCAGCCCAAGGAGGAAAAGGTACTGAAAGGCCTGTAGGGCATATAGTACAGCCTACATCTCCTGCACACTGATGTACATAAATAGCTTCTGCTGAGACAGGATCCATTCAGCATAAGACCGAATTGGCCAAGGTCCATAGGCTGGTTGCCACTTGGACAGCCTGATGAAAGTCCAGTTATGTAAGAACTTACCGTAACAGTAGATCTTCGAGAGAGGCTCTTGCAGTAGGTAATTACATATAGCACTGATGCTGGCCGGTGGCAGGACCCCGTGGAAAAATTTCTAGCTTAACAGTCCCTGGCAAGGGACCGGCCCCATGTCAGGTGACCGGTGTCATGAGACGTCGGTATAAAGGGGCGGTCCCGGACCCCGCCTTCCATTTTTTTAACGCCATAGGCCAAAAGAGGCCGGACGAGAGAGAAGCGGATATTTCTCTATATAGAAAAGGAGCTGAAAAAGCCAAGAGGGGTGGAGGGTGGAAAGGTATTACCTACTGCAAGAGCCTCTCTCGAAGATCAACTGTTATAGTAAGTTCTTACGTAACTGTACTATCTTACTTCGCGAGGGCTCTTGCAGTAGGTAATTACATATAGGACTGAATCCCAAGCAGTCTGGAATAAATAAGAGGCACCGGAAGGAGGAAACTACTCCAGAAAGTAGCAGTAGCCTTGAAGGCCTCAAGACAGGAGGTCTTGCAAAACAGCTAGCCTCAAGCTTGCTCTACAGCGAGAGGCAATGTTCAAACTGTAGTGTTTCATAAAGGTATGGCCGGAGGTCCAGGTGGCGGCAGCGCAGATGTCTGCTGCAGACACATTCTTGAAACAAGCCGCAGAGGCCACTACTCCTCATGTGGAATGACCTCTGACCTGACCCGGAAGGGTCTTCTTGTACTTGTCAAAACAGAAAGTGATGCAATGAGCCAACCACTTTGACAGGCATTGCTTGGAAACAGCATTGCCTTCCCTTTTATGAGCAAAAGAGACGAACAACTGATCAGTCTTTCTGAGATCCTTCGTCCTGTCGGTGTAGAATCTCAAGATTCGGTGAACATCCATGGTATGGAGTAAATATTCTCCTGGATTAGAGTACTGCGTAAAAAAGGCAGGTAGCTCTGTGGACTGATTTAAGGTAGACTCAGCTACCACTTTGGGAAGAAACTTAGGATTCGTGTGAAGAGCAATTCGTTCTTAGTGAAAAATCAAAATAGGGTATTTTACACATGAGGGCCTGGAGCTCGGAAATTCTTTGAGCTGAAGTAATGACCACCAAGAAAAGAGTCTTCCACTGAAAGAAACTTCAGATCTGCAGAAGCAGCAGGTTTGAAGGAAGGAGAGTAAGTTTCTCGAGAACAAAATTCAAGTCCCAAGGGGGCAGGAGGTACGGATGGGGGCCTTAGATGAAGGACCCCTCTGAGAAAGGTCTTAGAGACCTCCAGTTGAGCAAAAACTTTCTCTGCAAAGGGAACATGGTAGGCTGAGATAGCAGCCATATGAATCTTCAAGGAGGAATGGCTGAGACCCAGGTCGAAGAGATGACGTAAGTAATCCAGCAGAACAGCCACTGAACAGGAGAAAGGCTCCACGTTCCTAGAGGCTGCCCAAATAGAGAATCTCTTCCACTTCATGGCATAAATGGACCTGGTGGAGGGTTTTCTAGCCTCCACCAAAATCTCTGCCACTTTTGGAGAGACGCCAAAACGGGATTGGGCTAGGTCTGCAGGAGCCATGCATGAAGTTGAAGGGATTTGAGACCTGGATGGACCAGGGTCCCCTGATCCTGGGTCAGCAAACCTCGAGATAAAGGAATAGGAAAAGGAGGAACCTCTAAGTATTGTTGTAGAAGAGAGAACCAGATTTGTCTGAGCCAGAAAGGAGCGATCAGAATCATTCTCGCTCCTTCTGAGGTTAGTTTCTGCAAAACTCGTGGGATCAGAGGAACTGTGGGAAAAGCATAGATGAATCTGTCCTTCCAGTCTAGAGACAGAGCGTCACTCCAGAAAGCACCTCGCTTTGGAATGAGCGAGCAAAAGTTGGGAAGTTTTGCGTTTTGAGGGGAGGCGAAGAGGTCTACCTGCGGAGTCCCCCAAAGCTGAAAGATATCGTCGAACACCCTTTGGTCCAATTCCCACTCGTGTGCCCGGGCAGAGGAGTGGTTTACCATGTCTGCCAGGGTGTTGTAGACTCCTGGAACATGAATCACCGTGAGGTGAAGGTAGTGATGAGTTGCCTAATCCCAAACCCTCATTGCTTCCCTGCATAGAGGGTAGGAACGAGTTCCTCCCTGCTTGTTGATGTACCACACCATGCACATGTTGTCCATCTGGATGGCTAGGTGGCTGGGAAGAATGTATTGGTAAAGGGCTTGGAGAGCATATAGCACAGCTCGAGGCTCGAGCACGTTGATGTGGAGAGCTAGTTCCAGTCTAGACCATAAGCCCCAGGTCCGATGAGGGCCCAGATGGGCTCCCCAACATTCGCCTAATGAGTCTGTGGTGAGAGTCTGGGAGGGGGGAGGATGAAAGAAGGGGACACCCCCGAAATATGTTCTCTCGAACCATCCACTATTGCAAGTCCCGTGCCATCGGCGAGGAGATCAGAACTAGTTGATCTAGGTCATCTACAAGTTGATCCCACTGGGAGCGAAGAGTCCACTGAGAGATCCTCATGTGGAGTTGAGCTTGGGGGACCGTCGGAATAGCGGCTGCCATGAGCCCCAGAAGACAGAGGACTGACCCCACTGGAACCCTCCTGCTTTCTGATAGCAGGGAAATCTGGAATTGAAGAGAGGCCACCCTGTCTGGAGGCAGGAAGGCCTTGCTCACCATCGTATCGAGGATAGCCCCGATGAACTGTAGCCTCTGGGAGGGGTCCAGATGGGACTTGGAATGGTTGATGGTAATACCCAGGCCAGTGAAAACCTGCTGGGTGAGGGAGAGAAAATGCAGGAGTTCCTCCCTGGACGAGGCCGCCAGGAGCCAGTTGTCCAGGTAAGGGAACACCTGTACTCCCACTGTATGCAGGTGGACCACTACCACAGCCAGGCATTTGGTAAATACTCGGGGCGCCGAGGAAAGACCAAAGGGGAGCGCCCTGAATTGGTAGTGGTCCCCCTGAAATGCAAAACGAAGATACCTACGGTGAGAAAGGCGAATGGGAATGTGCAGAGAGGCATCCTGCATATCCAGCTCACAAAGCCATTGACCCGGCCGAAGAAGAGGCAGACGGCTCTGCAGAGAGAGCATCCTGAACCTTTTGTATTCCACATAAAGGTTCAAGGAACTGAGATCTAGAATGGGTCTGAGATCTCCAATCTTCTTTGGGACCAGGAAGAAATGAGAATAGTAACCCGTCCCTCGAAGATGAAGGGGGACGGGTTCTATTGCCTGCATCGCGAGAAGGGCCGAGATTTCTTCCTGGACCAAGGGAAGATGGTCCCTTGAGTATGATGACTTTGGAGGAGGGTTACGGGGTGGTTTCTGAAGAAACTCTATGGAGTGCCCTTCCACTATAAGCTGGAGCACCCAAGAATCCATGGTTATCCTCTCCCAACCCGGAAGGTGGAGGGGAAAATCTCCCTCCTACTGGTTCCTCTGGTGTATCCGGAGGCAGTGGGAGAGGAAAGGAGTCAGGTGGTGTCGGGCAGCACTACAGCTGAGGCACCCACTGCTTTTTTGAGCGGAGGGGGCCTGGCAGCTGAGGGGGCCCGACGTTTAGTGGCCCACCTTCCTTGGGGTTTCGCTTGTGGCCGAGTCCGTCTGCGAAAAGGACGGCGCTGCTGAGGATGGGGACGGTACATGGAATCCATGGATTTCAGGGCCATCCCCTTCTCTTGCAAGTCAGTGAGGATGTCTTTGACATCACCCCTGAAAAGCACAGACCCCCTGAAAGGTGCCTCCTGAAAAGCAGATTGCACCTCCGGGACCAAACCTGACACGCGGAGCCAGGCATGACACCGCAGACTTATGGCGAAAGCAGCGCTCCGCCCGGCAGTGTCCATTGCATTGTATGTCACCCGTAAAATGTGACGACTGGCTGAATGAGCAGAACGGACAAGATCTGCCAACTCCTGTTTGACTTGAGAGTCAGGTAAGGAGTCCAGTTTAGATTCCGCCTGGGTAAGGATGGCCTTCTGGTAATCCCCCATGTGGGTGACGTAATTCAGGGCCCGAATTCCCAGTGTGGAAGAGGTGTAAATCTTTCTTCCATACTTGTCCAGGAGCCGAGATTTCTTATCCAGAGGAGACCAGATCAGATGCTTTGGATGTGCCAACCGGCTGTGAGCGGCGCTAATCACAACTGAATCGGCACGAGGGTGAGAGTCAAGATAGTTTACGCCCTTGGGAGCCTGGTATAGCCTGTTGGACTTCCTGGGAAATGGGGCTATTGCCGACGGTTGTTTCCAAATCGTGGTAACAAGGTGGGCGTGAGGCTCGATGCAGGGTGGCACTAAAGTTGGAGCTGTCATGGGCAGGTCCAGATGTTCGGCGAGTTTGAGACGCTGGGGATCTGGTTCCAAAAAGCGCCACTGGTGAATTTTCTGGATTTTTCTAAGCAACTCCGTGAAGGATGGATCCTCTGGAGGAGGCTTCAGAGGGGTCCTCAGCCAGGGCTTAGACGGAGAGCAGGGCTCGTCATCTGTCTCGGAGCATCCTTCGGAAGAATCCGAGGAATCTGAGAGGGAAGAGGCAGAAGAAAAATAAGACTCCCTTACACGACTAGGGGGAGAAATGGGTTCCTTGGGTGGTATCTGTGAATGCGTATCCTATCCTGCCCCTCTCAGGATCCAGAGGGAAAAGCCCTGAAGTCTGGAGGTGGTGAGGGAGTGTGCCGCCTCGGACGTAAGGGAGCTGGGGGCGGCACCATCGTTGTATGGCAGCTCTCTACCTCCTTGGTGAGTTGAGCCTTGGCCTCAGCCCACCAAGAGGCCAGAATCTCCTGCAGATCCACCGGTGGCTGGGGGCGGTGGAGGTGGGGGTGACGGTTGTACCCGTGAAGTTGTACCGGTGATATCCGTAACCGGCCCTGCGGGAAATCAGGCGTCGGGCCAATGTGGCATCGGGTACTGCGGCATCGGAGGGACCTGCGGCGGGTACTGCGGTGCTGGATACTGCGGTCCTGGGTACGACGGTGTCGGATAAGATGGCAGGTACCCGGGAGCCGTGGAAGCTGCCGGAGCACACAGCCCAGTCAGCGGCCCCATGGACGGATCCACGTGAATGGGCCCAGGGGGTGGAGGGCCCGACGGAAGGGGAACATCCCCTGCTGGCATCAACGGAACAGGCGTCGGAGGTACCGGTGTCGGAGGTACCAGCATCCGGGGGGTCGATGTCAGATCCAGTTCCTTTGTAGGAGGGTCTGATAGAGATGGAAGATCCCCCACGTCGCCCGGGGATGGAGAAGAGAAATCCTCGGGGTCAGGCTGGGGTGACTCAGGCTGCCCAGATGGCAGCGAAGGCTGCGGGGAACCAGGTACGACGGACGTGGGGTGGGGGTCAGTCGTCGGTTCCATCGCTCGGTGCATGTCAGAGGAGCCGACGTGCGGCTTAAGGGGCGAGATCCCGGCAGGCACCGGAGGAGCCAGTGTCCGTCTTACGGGAGCCCTCACCGGAGGTGGGCCAAGGAGAAGGGATGGCCTGGTCCGAAGGGGAAGTGGTCGTGCACCGCCCCGAAGGGTCGGGCGTCTTATCGACCCTCTCCATGCAGACATCAGAGGAGCCGACGTCCAACTTAGAGGAGTCGCCCACGCCAGTAGGCTGCAGACCTGCGGCTGAACCGGGGGTGGAGACCTCCATTCGCCTGGAGGCGCCCACAAGGCCAGAGCGCGAGCCAGATGGACGGGCTGATGCCTCCTTCAAACCCTTGGAGACTGCCGTCGAACGGTCCCCCAGAGGGGATGTTACCTAGGCTGCGACTCCAGCAGGAGATGCAGTAGAGGAGGACTTCTCCCGGTGCCTCTCTTTATCCTTCTTTTTCCGATGTCCTTCTGGGGGAGTGGACACCTACCTCAACTTTTTCAACTCTTTTTTCATAGAAGACATCTTTTTCTTGAGGAGATGGGCTTCCAGGGACTGTTGGTGCCATTTACGGGTAGCCACATTGAAGTTGAGGCAATGCTGGCACTTATCGACAGGGTGATCGGGGCCTAGGCAGAAAAGGCACAGGGAATGGCTGTCCTTATGTGGCAGTTGGGCGCCGCATGAGTCACACTTGTTTTTGTGCTCGGAGGGTGTAGGGGATGACATACACAGACGATGTACCTGATGACTGAAAAAGAATAACTAATTTTCGGTAAAAAAAACGACAAAAGACAGGGCTGACGATGCGAACTTTACGGAGATGCTGCACGAGCTAACGGTGGGAAAAGAACTGAGAGGTGGGTGTCCAGGACCGCCCCTTTATACCAACATCACATGACGCCGGTCACCTGACGTGGGGGCGGTCCCTCACCAGGGACTGCTAGCTAGAAATTTTTCCGTGGGGTCCTGCCGCTGGCCGACGTCAGTCCTATATGTAAATACCTACTGCAAGAGCCCTCTCGAAGTAAGATACAAAGTTTCTGCCCGATCCAAAGGGAGGAAAGCTTGGCCCTGAGCAGTATCCAGCACCGCCCCAATAAATTGGAGGCATTGTGAAGTAATAAAGGTGAGATTTGAGGTAAATTCATTGTGATCCCCACATGTCTGAATAGGTTCAGGGTGGAAGTCAGGGAGGCCACCAGGCTGTCCCTCTTCCGTACTGACAGGAGCCAGTCGTCGAGGTATGGGAAGACAAATTCCCTGGCGACATAGAGCCACCACCGCTAGGCACTTGGTAAACACTCAGGGTGCCGAGAAGAGGCCAATGGGGAGCACTTTGAACTGCAGGTGTTCCCCTGGAAAATAAAGCATAGGAAGTGGTTGTGGGAGGGAAAAACTTGGAATATGCAGATATGCATCCAGCATATCCGTAGCACAAAGCCAATGACTCTGGTGCAGAAGAGACAGCAGACCCGATAGGGTCAGCATTCAAAACCTCTTGTACTCTACATACAGGTTTAGCATGCTGAGATCCAGGATCAGACGGAGGTCCCCTGTTTTTTTGGGAACCCGGAATAAGGGGTAGTAATATCCCTTTCCTTCCTGGATCTGAGGAATGGGCTGTATAGCTGATTTTGCCAAAAGAGCCAATATCTCTTCTCTTATGAGAGTAATGTGGTCTATTGGGTAGTGAGAAAGACCTAGAGGATTTATTGGACGTCTCTGTTTATTCAATGGTGTGGCCTTGAGTGAAGAGCTGAAGGACCCACATATCTGAAGTGACTGCCTCCCACCCAGACAGGTGTTTGGTGAATCTTCCCCCTACTGGTTCCTCCAGAGATAGTGAAGGAGGCTCAGGGCCCTGCCACAAGATAGGAGGTGGAGGGAGGGTGGGGAAGAGCCACCCTAGTGGGGGGGGGAAGGGGCTCCCGCCAACGTTGTCCGGCATTTGTTCTGACGTCAGGTTGGCTGCTGCCTATTCTGGCGCCATTGTTGGTGACAAAATGGCTGTTTTGGCTTGGTGTTAGAGTGATACATAGACTGGACAGAGCACAGTGCCGTGCCACTGTCCTGGAGCTCAGTGCTTATGTCCTTGACGACACTCCCGAAAATGACTGGTTCCCTAAAAGGGGCATCCTGGATAGCTGACTAGACATCTGGGGCCAATCCGGATACCCTCAGCCAGGAGTACCAGTGCATGCTGACAGCCGTGGTGCTACTCCTGGTAGAGGCACTTACAGCATCATATATAGCTCTGTAGGAATGATGTCAGGAGGTTTCCGCAGTCCTGACAGTCTGGGAAATATTGGTTTTAGCTTTGGAATTGGGCAAAGCCTCAAATTCTGATTTCAACTGTCCCAGTGTAAACCCCCTACCAATTGAAGGTTTACTGCAATGTCTTCCTGGGCTCCTCAACGCCCACTGTCAGGCTGGTGTCCCATCACAGTGTGATTCTCTGCATTTGCATGAGAGTGCCATGCTGAGCCTCCCTGCTGGTCCTTTTGAGAGAATAACTAATCTGTGTTTAGATAATGGTCTCTGCTGGATCCAAGCAATTTAGGGCTTGTGGCCCGCCAGACAGTGCTCTGTTTTGCTCCATTCTGCCATTGCTACTTGTGTGGTGGGGGCCTATGTAGGAACTGTGCTTATTTACTGGTTATATGCTGTTATATTACAGATAGAGAAGTTTGTCTAACCTGCTCTAATTGCAGCTCATTCATTTGGATGGGAGCCACCATGTTATGGCCGGGACTTCCAGTAACTGGACCAACAGAATCACTGGGGACCTAAAATGGATATGAACTGCAGTGTTCTGTGGGAAGGAAATTCTGTAGTTTTGTAGTTTTTTCAGCTGGTGCCTAAATGAACCTGGAGGGGGAGCCCTTACTGTGACTGACAGCTCCTTCAGCCAACTGAACCTTTGGATTTACAAGGGAAATGCCCAGTGTACCTAGAGACAGTGGATCAGTTAGAGTTGGAGGTTGAAGTGTGAACAGCTCAAGCTTTCGAGCAGCTGCTCCCAGAAGGAGCATAGGGGAACTGGCAGGAAGAGGCCCAAATTACCTCCCTGCCACTTTTCTCCTGCTTGGGACTGCCTATTGCAGAGGTCGGACTTGTCTGATTCCAGCCTGGAACTGCAGCAGAAGAAAAGAAGAAGTTGGTTAGTGCTACTTGCAACTTGGCTCGAAGACTTGCTCCTGAATTAAATGGCCCAGCTTGTGTGCGAGACATACTTGGATCGAAAGGTTTGCTCAGTAAAGTCGCTGAATGGTAACAGGAATATATCTGAACTGCATTCTAAATTAGCTGTTGAGCTGTATGTGTTGAATGTGTTATGTTAGTCGAGATCTGCTTACCCATGAACAAACCTGTCACGCCAGCTGGAGGCTTCACCAGCAGAAGATCACAAACTTTGCCAGACTGCCCATCCTGCCTAGGCCCTGCCAATTTGACTTAGGCCACTACTCCTGCACCAGAGACTGTTTCAGCGAGAGACCGGCTTGGGGATCCAGCCCTGTGCAGCAACATCACGCAGGTTGCGGCCACCTGGAGGAAAGGCCGTGAAGAGAAGGTGTGTCATGTCGGCACAGCTTCCCCATGCCCATTGGTCATCACCATGAGTCTACATATCACCTGTCTTGCAGAAGATTCCTGGTAGCATGAGTACAATCAGGGTAGCTCCCTGCAACAAGGGTTTAAATAACCTGTGGTACCATCTAATTGTTTCACTTTTCTTGGGGTTTCAAAGGACTGAGCCAACTGGCTCAGATTACAAATAATCTGGGCGGTTTCCATGTTAACTGCCTTTCTTTCCATCAAGGGCCTTAACATCAGCTGCAACGCCGGCACTCCGGGGCAACGCCACTGACTAGCCAAATTTACCATCCTGGGTACCCAGTGTTGTGTGATTGTCCGCTTGGGACACAGAATGCATGCAATTCCTGAACTAAATCAGATGACAAATCATTTGCCTAGATTCACGCCGCTGCCTTGTTTAATGCCCCTAAACAAACCTGATTGTCTTGTTTCATGTTTAACCTGGCTAATGTGCATATTATTAGTTGGACAACAGTTTTAAGAGTGTGCTGCTGTATTGCTAATCTTGCTTTACAGGGGGTCTCCAGGGAATTTGCTGCAAGTCCAGCCCTGGTGGTAAGTGTGGAAGGTGTGAGCATATTACTACTGTTTCACACCGACTGCAAATTCTCTACTGTCTCAGGAACTGAGCCACTAGGAGGGTTGGTGGGTAGTTATAGCTTCCCAGAGAGCTATACTAGAGCAAATGAGCAACCCCAATACCACTTGTCTGGGTGGCGGCACCTTATTAATGAACTCAGGCCCCTTAACCTATGTATAGCCATACAGGCAGGGGTAGTAGTCCTGAGATTAGTGCTGCTTAAGGGTTACATCTTGGAGGTACCGCTGGGATTTAAGACCCATAGTGGCCCATATTTGCAACAAAATTTGAGATGGAGGACCTCACTATGCCTAAGTGGAAGATTTCTCCCCAGAAGATGGTTGTGGACCGCATGGTAGGGTGGAGTGAGGCCGAAGGAGTTGACCCCCACAATGCATTATTACTATTAAATATCCCCAAGGGGACTGCTAATGACACTATAGAGGAAACTGCGGGGAAAGTTATGTGCCTGGGGAAAGTTGAAGTGCGGGGGAGGGACTCAGACCTGTTTACCCAGACCTTGGTGGCTCTCATTTAATGTAGCCTCCCCACAGACCCTGAGACAGATCTCCCTGTTATTATGCTGGAGGGATCACAGAGGGGGTGGAGGGTCATTCATTTACATAGCGACCAGTCTTCCCCTGGGGGTCCCTAACAGTAGAAGGATTTAAGGACAAATTGTTGAGACTTCTAGCTACTGAAGGACAGACAGTTAAGGATTTGCAGAAGGCTTTGGATGACTCTCAGGAGGTTACCCCCCATTCAGACTTTGGCCTCCCTAGCTTCCCATATGGCACCCACCACTGTGGCATCCCCCACTGTGACACCCTCAGTGCACCTGGACGCTTATCGCGGGTTCAGGCTATATTCAGGTACTGTTCCCATGCCTGTGGGGGAAGATCATTTGGAAACCTGGATGGACTATGCCACCACCCTTGTCCAAGAGTGGCAATGCTCTGAAGGGGAGAAATGCAAAAGACTTATGGACAGTTTGAGGGGCCTGCCCTGCACTGGAAGCCATTCGGTTCCTTCGGTCCACTAACCCAGAAGCTTCTGCAGTTGAGTACTTATCCACTTTGGAAGGGGTATTTGGCAGTACTGAATATGGGGAGAATTTGATGTGGAAATTCAAGCCTGCTAAACAGTGGAAGAATGGGAAACTGCCTGCTTGTGTGGCCTGGGTGGAACAGGCCTTGCAAAGGGCACACTGTAAATGGGATATTTCAGCTAGTGAGCTGAACTGTGTCAGGCTGAAACATATCCTTAAGTCTGCCCATTATTCGAGCTCATGTTGAAGTTAAAATTCCAAGACAGGAAAGTTAACCCTTCTGAATACTGTTGATTAATGAAGGAAATTCGGGAGGCAGAAAATTATGACAATGGTTGGGAACCGTATGCGGGAGTTGCAGGAACTGCCCCGACCCCCAACGGACCCATTGAGAAAGAGGACCACTCTGAGCCCAGCAAGTTAGTGAGCTACTAAAAGAACTGAAAGAACTAAGAGCCAGCCAGCAAGCTGAGGTCGAGCCCATTAAAAATCCTGACCTTTGCCACATCAAGACTGAGCCTAGCTGTTGAGATCCCACCATGGGTATGAGGGCCAACGCCCATGTTGCTGAACTGGGAGCTGACCCTAGTCTGGTAGAAGATATGTGGGAGTTGTGAGCTATGGTGAAGGACCTAATTTATGCCACCTGATCATCAGCCCCTTGGAGGAGCTATGGGGGAGCTGAGCCTGAATCTAAACCAAAAGAAGAGGGTATAGCTCCAACCCCTGACCACTAAAAACCTCGAAAAGACTCGGCCTGTCCCACTGACCCCAGAGGCAATGTGGTTTGTTACTTGTGTGGCGAAGATGGGCACACCCGACGAGTCTGCAATGCTCCTGAAGATCTGCGGCAGGTCACTACCAAGCTACTAAATATGGTCTGACACAGCAATATAAAGCCACAGCCAGGCGCACCACGAAAGTCATTTTCCTCCAAAACTGCTGTGGTTTGTCAATCCACCAAACTGGACTCTCCAGATTGGTCTGAGATGGTAGGCTCCTCTATGGAAACAGTAACTGTTAACAGCATCTCCACTCGAGCTGTGTTGGACAGTGGCTCACAGGTCACTATTGTGTTCTAAGACTGGTACGACCAGCACTTGTCCGATTTCCCACTCCTACCCCTTGGAGGACTTCATGTGTGGGGGGTTGAGTAAAAAAATCCTACCCTTACCAGGGATTTGCACGACTATGGTTATCTTTTCCTACTGCTGTTGCTGCCATGGACAAACCAGTAGAGACCCTGGCCCTGGTATGCCCGCTGACTGGAATGTATGATGGTATCCTACCATTAGTGGTGAGGTACGAATTAAAAAAAGATGTTAAGAGTAAGATTCTCATGTTGGATGCCCCAGAGGAAGGGAAACTGCCTGAGTTACTGTTAGTTAAGCCCAGCATCCTGCCAGCCTGAGCTCATGCCTATTTTTGGCGGGTAGTGGTGTAAATCCAAAACATATCTGACTGAGATATCAGAGTAAATCGAAGTTGCACCCTGGCTACTGTGTACTGTGCAGATACTCTGTGTTGCCTAGCAAGAAATGCACTGAAGAGGAGGATGAGGTAACTTCTGATCCGTTCGACTTTGGAGAATCCCCCATTCCTGAAGAATGGAGAACAAAGATTAGTTTAAAAAAAAAAAAAAAAAAAAATGGCCCAGCGAAACAAGGTATTTTTCTCTGAAAGAATGGGACATGGAATGTGTCACTGGGGTCGAGCATTACATTAGACTTCATAATGAAAGGCCTTTCCATGAGAGATCTCATAGCCTGGCACCAGCAGACATCGATGATGTTTGACGCCACCTTCAGGAGATACTAGTGACTGGGATTATACAGGAATCTCATAGTCCGCATGTCTCCCCCACCATGGTAATCCAGAAGAACAACAGCTCTGTGAGATTGTGTGTGGACTACCAGACCCTGAATCACAGAACTATGCCTGACCAATACACTATGCCCCACATACAAGATGCCCTTGACTGTCTTAATGGGAGCCAGTGGTTCTCTGTACTAGAGTGGGTATTACCAGATCCTGATAGCTCCCAAAGATACAGAAAAGATGACATTCATCTGTCATTTGGGTTTGTATGAATTTCTGTGCATGCCTCAAGGCATTTCAGGAGCACCCACCACCTTTCAGAGATTGATGGAGCGAGCTGTGGGGAACAAGAATCTATTAGAATGCCTTGTCTACTTAGATGATGTTATTGTGTTTGGCTGGACCCTTGAGGAGCATGAGACCAGTTTGTTCAAGGTTTTGGACCGGCTGGAAGATTTTGGCTTAAATCCAACTACTGGCAAGTGTCAATTCTTCCAGCAAACTGTAAAATATGTCAGCCACATCGTGTCATCTGAAGGAATTCAAACAGATCCAAGCAAAGTAGAAGCTTTGACCACCTGGCCACAGCCTAACAATCTTAAAGAACTGCAAAGCTTCTTGGGGTTCTGCAGCTAGTACTGACAATTCATGAAAGATTATACTAAAGTCATTCACCCTTTGCTTAATCTAATTCAAAGTTACCCACCCACAAGCCGAAAATTCAAGCGGAATACTGTTAAAGAGGAAGAGAAGGTCTCTTTTCAAACCCATGAACTTTTCGGGACAAGGTGGACTCAAGAGTGTGAGATGGCTTTCTATGATATCATTCACCAACTTACCCAAGCCCCTGTCCTTGCATATGCAGATCCCACCAAGCCTTATGTGTTACCTACCGATGCCAGCTTAAAGGGACTTGGGTGCTGTACTGTACCAGGAGTATGAGGAAGGACTACACCCAGTGGTGTTTGCTAGCAGAAGCCTGACACCATCTGAAAAGAACTACCCTGTACACAAACTTGAGTTCCTTGCACTAAAAATGGCTATTGTAGATCAATTTCACAAGTATCTTTATGGTGTGAAAATCTTGGTAAAAACTAACAGCAACCCACTTACCTATGTACAGACTTCAGCAAAGTTGGATGCCACTGGGCACTGCTGGCTAGCAGCCCTCACCACCTATGATTATTCAGTAGAGTATCGTCCAGGCCTACATCACATTGGTGCCGCAATCCTCTCAAGAAGATGTGATGTTAGCTACAAGTGGGTGAGAATGAGCAATCTGTTAAAGCCCTTTGTCGGAAGTTTGATAAAGACGAACACCTCTCCTCCAAAACCGTTGATGGGCCCTCTGGACACTTGTGTTCCTGCGGCCTACTGCCATTTTGCAGCATTGGATCTCAGTACTCAGACCCAACTTACTCGTGACAATATTCAGTGGGCCTAATCCCAATATCCTATGATTAAGCCTGTGTTGGATGCTAGTCATGCTGGAAAAAATACAACTTCATTCTTCAGATCCCAGAACTGCTCTGCTGTTCAGAGAGGGGACCAGGTTAAAGTTGCACAACAACTGCTTTACAGACAGACTACCAATAGACAAGGTCAAGTTGCCAAACAACATTTAGCATTACCTACAACTTTTAAACATGTGGCTTTACATGCCCCCCATGACCAGATGGGACATTTAGGCTGTAAGAGAACTGCTGATTTGGCCCGTGATCATTTCTACTGGCCAAAAATGGGTGTGGACATCAAAATTCATATCAAAACTTGTAGCCGTTGCCTGCAGAGAAAAGTTCAGCCCCAGAGGGCTGCACCCTTAGTTAACATTTCCACCACTGCGACCACAGAACTTGTGTGTACTGATTTCTTGTGTTTAGAACCAGATCAGAAAAATATTGGCAACGTGTTAGTAGTGACTAATCATTTTACTCGATACACCCAGGCCTATCCAACCAAGAACCAGAAGTCATCTACTGTGGCAAAAGTTCTAACAGAAAAGTTATTTTTTCTTTTCTTTACGGTGCCCCCCCAGAGGATTCACTCTGATCAAGGGAGAAGACTTTGAAAGGCATCTGATTAAAGATGTGCTCTCACTTTGGGGGTCAACGTCAAACTACCCCTTATCTCTGTCATGGAGATCCACAGCCTGAAAGATTCAATCACATGTTGCTAGACATGCTGGGAACCCTTCATCCCAGAGATAAACCAAGATGGAGTTAGCAGATAAGCATGTTAGTTCATGCCTATAACTGCACCAGAAGTAATGCAGCTGGGTTCTCACCTTATCATCTGATGTTTGGTCAAGAAGCGAGGTTGCCAGTAGACATCTGGTTTGTAGTGTCCACCGATGGAGTCAAAGCAGAGAACTACCTCCTGTGTGTCCAGAAACTAAAAGCTCAGCTAAACCATGCTTACCAGTTAGCCCACACCATGGCGGCCAAGAGAAACTTAACAAAGAAAGGCACAACAGACGTGTCAAGGCCCAAGACCTGCAGCCTGGAGATCAAGTTTTACAGAGAAATTTAGGACTACATGGAAAACACAAGATAGCCAACAGGTGGCATTACACCCCATACATTGTTGTCAGCAAGCTGGAAGAGCTGCCAGTTTACAAGGTGCATCTAGAGAATGACCCCTGAGCTGTGAAGACAATGCACAGAAATCACTTGCTACCAACTGGGCGAATCATCATCGATTCTGCACCCCAAGACACTGCCCCTCCCAGGCCTATAACCAGAGCTGCAGCTAAAAAGAGACAGTTATCTTCTACTCCGGATGTGAAAGATTCAAGGCCTTCCACCAGTCATGTTCTCAATGAAATTGACTGCCAATCCGAACCTGATGACAGTCAGTGTGAAGCCACATATATTTTTTTTAAACTTTATTTTTATTTTATTTTGACTGATACTGGGGAGGAAGTACTTGTTATTCATCACAATAATTTCTGAGTTACTTTTTGAAATACATAGTACCAACATATGGATAAAGCTATATACTACACTTATTCAGCTTTATATATAACTGGTGATTTGTATTTTGAGTATAATAATTAATTATTGTCAGAAATTGCTAAGCAAGAGGAGGGCAGCAGAGAACCTCTATATTAATCTTCACTTTAAGAAGTATTGGAAGGGTATACTTCTGCTGTTATGCATAAGAGGAGTTTATCTCAATTTCTCCTCAAGAGATAAATGGTAAATAAGATTTCTGAGGATGGGCTGAGTGAAGAAGGGACTATGGGACGATATCCTGGCGGAGGTATGAAGTGTGAAGAAACCACGGTGTACATTTTTTCATTAGTGTATCTAAAGTATTCTGAAGTTTAGCCGTCATATTTTCTATTTTGTATATGTCATATATTGTGTTTTCACAATCCACTACCATCGGTGCCTCTACAGTAGTAGTCGCAGACATTGCCAGCTATTTCCAGATATTTCGTGAAATTTCTGAAGAGTTTCTCTCCGCTGCCCCTACTGTGGAAATGCAGAAAGCAGGAGATATTTCTGGAACTATCACAGAAATTTCAGGAAATAGCTGGCAGTGTCTGTGGCTGCTACTGTACCTTCAGCCATAATCTAGTTAAGACCTTCTTCACTGCTCCTAGTAGTATACTTAGAAGGTATATCTGATAGGGGTTAAGTGCTTCAGAAAGTTTAGTAGGAGTGCCACCCCGGGCTTAAGGTTCCGAGCTCTGTGAAGAGGGTTCGGGTCTGGTTATCTACCTCCTGCCAAAAAGGAACCAGGGATGGGCAGGACCAAAAGATATGCAAGTGGGTTGCCACCTCCTCTCTGCACCTCCTCCAGCATGAGGAATCCCCTGTAGACGAGTATTTTGCTGTAAGTTGTGGGGTTCAAAAGTAGCTTATTGCGGTCTTCCAGGCGTATTCATGCCAAGTATAAGAGATTGTGGTTTTGTGTCGTCTACGCCACACCCATGTCAATTGTTTGGGGGTTAGATTTATGGAAAGTTTGGATTCCCAAGCCGTTTGTATGTTGTCTATAGTAATGGGGGAGTTTTGGGCCAATACTTTGTATATTCTCGAAATTAGGTGGTGGTGTGTGAATTTGTTGTTCAGTTGATTAAGCAATATTCCCACGGAAGGGGGCGGATGGTCTATTCCATCTTGCCATAGGGTCAATCCCAGATGATGTCTTATTGGCAAGTAACGAAAAAAGTCTGTTTGAGGAAGGGACAATTCAGTTTGTAGTTGGGTGAATGATTTGAAAGTGCCATTATCACAAAATGAAAGGTGTGTATTGGGCCCTCCTGGAGCCATCTGCAAAAGGCAGAATCCATTAAAGCTGGGATAAAGGAAGGGTCTGTTGCCGGGACCCCCAGCCACCTAACCATATAACGGTTTTCTGGTTTTTCGAAGATACTGCCCCCATTCGATCAGTAAAGTTACTGTAAAAAGAGAGGTTCGTTTTAAGTTGAGGGAAGAGTGGGGTTGGGATACTGTAATTTTGTTTAATGTTAAATCAGTCAAACTTCTTTCTACTCTTTGCCAGGGAAGGGCCTAAGTTGGGGGAGGCAGCCATTTAGATATATGCATAAGTATTGTTGCTACTGAATAGTTGTATAAGTCCGGTAAGGCAAGGCCTCTTTTATCCTTCTGTAATTGTAATTTGGATAGTGAGATCCGTCCCCCCCAAGAAACTGGTTTATTGCTCTATGCCACCTAACCACCTCCTGCCTCTGTAACGGTAAAGGGATACATTGTAATAGATGTAGTACTTTGGGTAATATGTTCATTTGCATGGGGTGTACCCAGTGGATTGGGGCAGTGGTAGGTGTAACCATCATTGAAGGTCTACTCTTATTTCTCAAAAAGAAGGTCGTAATTTATTGTTTTAAGATTGGGTTAGTGTGGGAGAGATTTTGATTCCTAAGTAAGTAATGTGGGGCAGGGGGCAGTGCCATTTGTATTGATATTCTGCTACTAAAGTATCTGGGGGGGTAGTTGAATACTAGTACTTGTTTTATCCGGATTAATTTTATATCCAGTAAGCTGCTCTATCTTTAAAAGTGATCTATTTAAGGAGGGGGGAGTGATGGTTCTGGGTTAGTTATGTATAACAGTAAGTCGTCTGCATAGTATGCTAGTTTGTGTTGGGTTTGATTAATAGTACATCCTGTTATTTAAGTATTTTGTCTAAGGTATTGTGCTATCGGTTCAACATATAAGGCAAACAGGTATGGGGCTAGAGGGCAGCCCTGGCGTGTCCCCCTCTGTAAATGAAAGCGAGACGAGTGTCATCCATTAATTTTGGCTACTGCTTGGGGGTTTTGGTAAATTCCAGTTATAAGGTCTAGGAACTGTTGGGGGAAGTAAAATGTAGTTAGGGAAGAGGACAGGAAGTCCCATGATACCCCGGTCAAACGCTTTCTGTGCATCTTGACTTAGTATTAGTAGTGGGTTACAGGGTTTTAAATAATCGATTAGCAGTTTTTTCTTGGGACAATATTAACTGTACAGAAAGCATTTATGTAGGTTTTCTAGAAGTGTTATGTTTGTTAAACACAGTGAAGCAAGTGCTATGCATTTTCACACTGTTTCAGAACTTTTATGAGCAAAACGCTAATCAATTTTTAGAGTTAAATAAAACCCTGGGTTATGATATGCTTGGGCGTGGTTCATGAGACATAAAAGTTATTTTAATATTATCTATAGTTTGACGTGTTTTTATAAAGCCAGATTGATCGGGGTGTATTAGTGTAGGGAGGATATCATCTAGTCTGAGTGCAATAATGCTAGTGTATATTTTGTAGTTCTGGTTTAGTACTGAAATAAGGCGGAAAGAGTCGTACTTATGTGGGGGTTTTTGTGGTTTCAGAATTGCAGAGATGACTGCTTGGTTCCAGGATGGAGGGTATATAGAAGTGGAGTGTCTACTCTGTAATACTTCTAGTAGTGGGGTTCTAATTAGGTCCCAAGTTCCTTTGTAAAATTCGGCACCATAACCATCAGGGCTGGAGCTCTTCCCATTTTTTAAATTCTTAATAGTAGTTCTTGCAATGTGATGGGGGAAGTTATTTTTTTCTTTTTGGGTTGGGGTGAGTGTTGGTAATTTTAGCTGGGAGAAAAATTCTTCTACTTGTTTATTCTCTGGAGGGGTTGGAGCAAGAGTATAGTTTTTGATAATAGTCCTTAAATATATTCAAAATGTGGGATATTGTGTGTTTAAATTGTCCCGTGTTTGGATCCTGTATTTTGGTTATTGTTAGCTGTTGGGTTTGTCCACGTAACCTGTATGCTAATATTCTGGAAGCTCAGGCCCCTTCCTCATAATACCTCTGGCGTAACCATTGGAGTGCCTGTTCTGTGCATACTGTTAGAATTTTCTGGATTTCTTGTTGGGTTTGTGTTAGTTGGTCCATTACTGTAACGTCTCCTTCCATTTGTCTCGCTCTCGTAGGGTTTTCAATAAGGCCTGTAATTCTTTTAATTTGGTTTCCCTCTGGCGCATCTTCTGCTGCACGGTAAGCAATAATACCAGAGCAGTGGGCATTATTGGGAATACGGATCGCCCAGGGCATAACGAGACCCAACGCCACAGGTGGAGGGCCTTATAGTCCCTGGAAGGTCTGGTATTTCCCAATAATGCCCACCCTGGAGGGTATTATTGCGCTTAGAAAATGGCCCATCGGAGAACGTTACTCTGAGAAGAGGCACTTGAACTGGCTTTTATTTTTAGCTGGGCATCTATTGAAAAATAAATGCCCAGCTTGAAGCCTGTCTCAGCCAATCAGGTTTAAGAATTGCTTATTGCCATTTTCTAAGAGATAATTAGTCCCCTGGAGGACCACTTTCAGTGTATCCCATAAAAGTTGTGGAGAGGTTTGTGGGTGGTAGTTATTATTTAGGATCTCCAGGATTTGTTTCTGGAGCATCTCCTTAAACTCCAGGTCCCTCACTAAGGAGGGGTAGAAGTGCCACAGGGAATTTCTCTGTGTGGTTCTCAATTCGAGCAAGATAGAGGCATGGTCCAAGTCGTGAATGTTCATAATTTCAGAGCTATATATGTGTGGTCCTTATGTTCACCACTAAGGCAGACATAATCCAGTCAGGAATAATGTTTTGTGGACATATGAGTAGTATGTAAATTTTCTTTGGGATTGGTGCAGAAAATGCCAAGCGTCTATCAGACCCAAATCTTTAATCAGACGTCTGAGATGTTTCTGACCAGTAGTTTGCGGGGGTAATTGGGAGACTGAGGTATCAAAGTTAGGATTCAACAAAGAACTGAAGTCTCACCCACGATCAACATTCCTTTCTTACGTGTAAGAATGCTGTCTAAAAGTTGTTGTATGGAGGAGGCTTAACTGGGGGGAATGTATATACTACATACAGTCATTACTTGACCGTTCAGTGTGCCTGAGGCCAGGGCTAAACTGCCCTCTTTGTCAGAGTACTGGTCCATAAATTGGAAATTAGAGTTTTTGGGAATTAATATTATTGCCCCACGTCTCCTTCCGTTTTGATACGTCGATTCTATCAAATTGGTAAATCCGAACTTCATTAGCTTTTGGTGTTCACCTGAGGTGAGATGCGTTTCTTGTGAAAGTAATAGGTCTGGTTCAAGTCTCTTTAAGGCCTGGATAGTCCTGTATCATTTAATGGGTCCACTCAGCCTGTTCACATTGTGGGATATTATTTTAAACTGGGTATTCATATTTATTTAGGTGTTTATTTCTCTTGGGGAGTCTCCCCTCCTCGAGCTTGCAACTCCTCTGCCTATACCACCAAACTAAAAATATCTTACTTTCCTGTTTCATTCTCAGTCCTTTAATAATAAAGTTCTTTCTCCCTGTTGTGTCTATATATGTATTGTCGGGAACTGGGAGTGTTGGGGTAAACTTATCAACTCAGCAAACCTTGCTGTTAAACTGTTGAACTTAGGCCAACTGTGGCCTTGTATTTTAACTCTGATTTCCAAAGCAGGATACTTAATTAAGTGATCCGGCCAGGGCAGAGAGAAAACCTGCCAGATATGGATCCGTCCCTTCCAAGGAACTATCCCCTCGGAGCCACTCTTGCTCCAAATTCTAGGGTGTAGGACGTGAACAAATTTAAACCATAAGTCAAAACAGAAAAAGGGTAAACTAAACCAGCAAACTAAAATTAACCAAGGTGATCTGGGAGAGAAACGTGCTGTCTGACCACCAGTCAATTGGTGGCATGGCTCCTCGACCCACTACCTTCAATAACGGGGGGGGGGTGGTAAATTAGAAGGTATCCGTCATAGGGTTATATGCCCATAACAGTGTTCCCCAGTAAAGAGAACCTCCATATGGAGTAAACTTATAGGTGAGCTTAGCATTAAAGAACTAGTGTTATACACTGTCTTTGCTGTAGACTGGGTGAACCAAGTCTGTTTAAAGGTGTATCACTTGTTTTACTAATTATTATTAGTCTAGATTCAGTTTTAATGTGCTTCAAGCGATTGTTTCAGAGTTCCCCTGAAGCCAATCACAATTTAAAGGAAAGTACAGTTACGTAAGAACTTACCGTAACAGTAGATCTTCAAGAGGAGCTCTTGCAGCAGGCTATAACAATTAGGACTATGCCGCAGGCACTAGGACCACACGATGAAAACTTCTGCCAGCAATACCAGCGGGGGACCACCCCCGACGCCGGCCCCGCCCCGACGTCAGTCAGGGTACAAGAGGGGGCGGACCCAGCTCCACCTCAGTTCTCCCACCAGTACCCAGCAGAAGGCCTGACAAGAGAAGGCGGCGAAGCCTACCATCGACAAAGGAAAGAAAACAGACCTGCACACTCCGAGGGGGAAGGCGGGAGGGAAGCAGCGCCTGCTGAAAGAGCTCCTCTCAAAGATCTACTGTTACGTTAAGTTCTTACGTAACTGTACTATCTTACTTCGAGATAGAGCTCTTGCAGCAGGCTATAACAATTAGGACTGAATCCCAAGCAGTCCCATAGCAAAGAGGTAGCCGACCCCGGGAGGAGGAATATGCTGACTCCGGAGGCCCTCAGGACAAGAGCCCTTGCAAAACCGCTAGGCTGAAGCCAGCACGGCGTCTGGAGACGATATCCAAGCTGTAATGCTTGATAAAGGTATGCACCAAATTCCAGGTCGTGGTAGCACAGATGTCCTGAATGGTGACATTCCGCATTACGGCAAATGTCCTGGACAGCGACATTACACATAGCGGTGAAAGAAGCTGACACTCCCCTGGTGGAGTGACCCCGAACCGGACCCGGCAGGGTTTTTTTGTGATGTTCGTAGCAAAACGAAATGCAACGGACTATCCATTTGGAGATAGTCTGCTTGGACACCGGCTGACCCAAGCGATGTGGTGCAAAAGCCACAAAGAGTTGCTGCGATTTACGGTGCTGAACCGTTCTGTTGAGGTAATACCTCAGGGTCCTGTGGACATCCAATGTGTGGAGGAGAGCCTCCCCTCCTTTGGAAGGGGAAGGAAAATAAACTGGAAGATCAACCGACTGGTTGAGGGTCAACTCCGAGACCACCTTGGGAAGAAACTTAGGATTAGTTCTGAGGGAAACCCTTTCCCTATGAAAAACCAAACAGGGCTCTTTACACATCAGAGCCTGAAGCTCTGAAACTCTTTGAGCGGAAGTAACAGCAACCAAAAACAAACTTTCCAAGACAGATATCGCAGCTCACAACTTGCTGCTGGTTCAAAAGGAGGGAGGGTGAGTTTCTGCAACAAAAAAGGAGGTCTCAGGGTGGGACAGGGTCCCTAATGGGAGGTCTCATGTGTAGAATTCCCCTAAGGAAGGTGCAGGCCACATCTAGCTGAGCCAATGCTCTCTCTCCCACGAGAGCATGATTGGCCGAAATTGCCTATATGTGTACCTTGATAGAGGAATAGCTCAGGCCTTTCTCGTACAAGGAGAGGAGATACTGCAAAGTGGAGTTCACAGAGCAGGTGACAGGGTCTAATTGCCGTGGCAAGGCCCAGAGACAGAAATGCTTCCATTTCAAAGCGTAAGTGGAGCGAGTAGAGGGCTTTCTTGCGGACGCTAAGACCTCAGCCACTTCCAGGGAAACCCCGTATCTGTTCCTAGCTACGTCTGGAGGAGCCAAGCATGAAGGTGCAGGGATCTGAGATCCGGATGAACCACAGACCCCTGGTCCTGGGACAGCAGTTGCGAGCAAATGGGCAGCGGGATTGGAGGTTCCTGGGACAACCGCTGCAGGAGTGGGAACCAAATCTGTCGAGGCCAATTGGGGGCCACAAGAATCATTCATGCCCCCTCTGCCTGCAGTTTGAGCAGAATCCTCTGAATGAGAGGGAAGGGTGGAAAGGCATAAAGAAACCTCCCTGCCCAGCAAAGGGATAACGTGTCTGGCCAAAAAGCGCCAGGTGCGTGCTCTCGCGAGCAAAACAGTGGCAGTTTGGTGTTGCGTGGTGATGCAAAGAGATGTAACTTGGGAAGGCCCCACCTTCTGAAGAGCTGATCCGCTATGGATTGTAGCAATTCCCACTCATGCGATTTGGCCCATGACCTGCTGAGGTTGTCGGCCAGCTTGTTCAGGACGCCTGGAACGTGCATGGCCGACAGAAGAATGCCCCGGTTCAGCACCCAGTACCAGACTCTCGTCGCCTCCCGACAAAGAGGATAGGAATGGGTGCCTCCTTGCTTGTTGATATAAAAAACGACTGCCATGTTGTCTGTCTGGACTAGAAGACAGCCAGGTACCAGGTCCTCTCGAAACGCCTGAAGAGTGTAGAGGACCGCTCGCATTTCCAGTACACTGAAGTGGAGGGACAGCTCCTCGGGTGACCAAACCCCTTGCGTTTGATGAACACCCAGGTGAGCCCCCCCCCCAAACCCAGGTCCGATGTGTCCGTTGTTAGAGTCTGACCTGGAGGCTCCAGACGAAAGCTGACCCCTTTCTCTAGATTGCTGGGGTCTAACCACCAAAGCAATGTTCTGACTGGCACCGAGATCCTAATTAAAGCGTCTAGGTCATCGTAGCATTGATCCCACTGACCCTGGGCATCCACTGTGGGATTCTCATGTGGAGGCGGGCCAAAGGTGTTACTGGAATGGGCGCCGTCACATGCCCCAATAGACTGAGGAAGTTCTGGGCCGGAACTCGAGGTGCTATGGATATCCGTTCCACCAAAATTCACAAGCGAGTTCCCCTGTCCTGTGGGAGAAAAGCCATGCCCTAGACTGAGTCCAGGATCGCTCCTATGAAGGCGAGCTTTTGGCTGGGCTCTGGGGATGACTTTTTCAAGTTCAGGGTGATCCCCAGCTCTCGGAAAAGAGTATAGGTGTCTCTGAGACAGCATAAGAGGCCATCCCTTGATGGGGCTGTGAGAAGCCAGTCGTCGAGGTAAGGGAATACATAATTGGCCTAATCACCTCAGAGCCGCAGCCACCACTGCCAGGCATTTTTTGAAGACTCGCGGAGTGGAAGAGAGGCCGAACGGAAGCACCCAGAACTGAAAATTCTCCCCTTGGAAGTGGAACCTCAGAAACTTCCTGTGGGGAGGAAAGACCCCGATATGCATGTATGCATCCTGCATGTCAAGAGAACACAGCCAATCCCCTTGGTGTAGCAGAGGGAGGAGACCCTGAAGAGTCACCATCCTGAACTTTTTGTACTCTATAAAATAGATTTAAAGGACTGAGATCCAGAATGGGACGAAGGTCCCCCGTCTTTTTTGGGATCAGAAAAAAGTGGGAGTAGAACCCCTGACCCCATTGCTCTCTTGTGCAGGAGGGCCTGTATTTCTCCTTCCAATAGTGGAATGAGAGAAGGAGGATAGCGAGAGAGCTTTGGCGGAGTATGTGGAGGGAACTCTGTGAACTCCAACGTATGACCTCTCCAAATAACGTCCAAGACCCATTGATCTGTGGTAATAGAGCTCCACCCTTCAAGATGAAGGGAGAAGCGGCCCCCAACCGGCTCCCCCTGGACGTCTGACCACAGGGGGGCGGCGCAGAAGGGAGTCAGTGGGCAGAACCGGGGGTAGGAAGAGAGGCCTGCGAGCACTTGGGCCGACGGGCGGAAGGTCCATCAGACTGCTGGTTTCTGGATCTTCTGCAGAAGCCACCTCTCTGCCCCTGCTGGGATCCTCGGGCTGAAGCCTGATTGCCTGAGGACTTGCGAAAAAGCCAACGGCGATGGGGGTGTTGCTGGTCACCAAGGTACATCTGGAGGACTGACCAGATCGACTTACCCGATTCTTGGATACAGGATATCAAGGCATCTGTCTCCTGCCCAAATAAAATGGCACCCTGGAACGGCAGGTCCCGGATACTGGACTGCAGATCCTGGTGAAAGCCCGAAAGCCGTAACCAGGCATGGCGCTGGAGACAAACCCCAGAGGCGGATGCCCTGGCTGCCATATCCGCAGTGTCATACGAGACTCTCAGAACATGACAGCCTACATCTGAACCCGACTGTAATAGGGCCAGGAGCTCAGTCTTCTTGTCGGAGTCTGGCATGGCCTGTGCCAGTTCAAGACCCTGTTCCCACAATGCATTCTGGAACTGTACCATATGCGTGAGGAAATTCAGGGAACGAATGGAACAGGTGGACGCAGCATAAACCTTCTTGACCACCTGATCCAGGTAACGGGACTCCAAGTCGGGAGGCTTGGAGCTGAGGTGCCGCTGCTGTCGAGACTTGTCATGAGCAGCCGTGATTACAGTTGAATCTGCCTGAGGGTGTTCCGCCAAGAAGGGTTCAGCCCTCGGACCCTTATAGAGCCTGTCCAACTTTTTGGGAACCGCTGGGATGGAGGCTGGGTGCAGCCAGGTGGATCTAGTCAGGTCCTGAAAAGTATCCACCAAACGAGGAATGACCAAAGGCTTTGGCTCCTTCTGCCTCAGGTATTTGGCCAGTCTCCGGCGTTCCGGATCCAGGTTTTCTGTGTCCCACTTGTTGGAAGCCTGGATATGCCTCATGACATCTATGAAGTTAGGATCGTCTGGAGGCGAGCAAGGCATGTCCTTCTCCTCAGGGGAGCGCTTGAGGCTGAGGGAAGACGAAGAGGATGACAATGAAGAGGAGGACCGACTATCCGACTTAGACTAGTCTGGTTCTACCCTATGACCATGCCTACGCTGATGTCGGTATGCAGGGGACCGACGACGGTCCGAAGACCGACTCTGGTCCCTGGACCAACGACGGAGCGATGACCGACGTCGATCAGGAGACCGACGCCGGGAACCGTCTCGCTTAGCGCGATAAGGGCTCCGGGAACAAGACCGGGACCGACGTCGGTCGGTCAAAACCATAGAGCGACGTCGATGGTCCTCGGATCAAGAGCGGGAACGAGCCCTAGACTGAGGCGAAAAACAGCGCTCCGGGGACCTCCGTGGAGAGGTCTTGCCCTCTGACTGTGGTTCACCCGCAAGATCTGGTACCAGTGTCTGGGCCGGCGACGGGGTGGTTCACTTGTGAACCTGCCCCCACCAAAATGAAAAAAGCTGTTTGAGCTCATCCGGGGAGAATATCTCAGCTGCCTGCTGCGGGAAAGAAGTCTCCTGAGCTGCGGGACGCGACGGAGAGCTCTCCTGAGGGCCCAGGGGGGAGGAGGACTTGGGCGACGGGGACGTCAGCAGGACAACGATCGACCCTGGGTCCTTAGCCCCTTCAACTGGCGTCAGTACCGGGACAGACGACGGGGTGACGGCAGGGGGCACTGGAAAGTCCTTAACCTCCGGAGGCGTGCCTTTAGCAGCCGGTGCAGTGGTCGGTAGGGCCGAAGCAGGTACTGCCAAGGACTTAGCGATGACTCTAAGCGGAGTCACCTTCGGCTTGGCCGGCTGCTCCACCGATGGGCCGGCCTTAGCCTGAGACGACTGCGGCGACTCACCCGAGCCCGAAGGATGGGCCTTCTTCGGGGAAGGTCGCGAACACGAGCAGGATCGAGACCAGGACCGACTACGCTCTTTGCTATGCCTTTTCTTCTCTTTCTTCTTCCCTTCAGACGAGTGCAGGTCCATCTTCTTCTCCAAGAGGTAGGCCTTCAGGGCCTTCAGGAGTCTGATGAGAGTCCGGCTTGTAAAAGCCTGGCGGTCAGCGCAATTAGCAGTGTCGTGGTCCGGGCCGAGGCAGAAAACGCACCGCCGGTGTCCGTCCTTGGCAGGAATTTGCCAGCCGCACTCACACTTAAGATGTTCGGGAGAAACAGACGCTCGGAAAGACATCGAACCTATGGAGGAAAAAAGGACTGACGTCGGTACCCATGGCGGCAAACACCGAGGCAAAGTACACCGAACGCAGGAAAACTGAGCCGAACAATGGTAACAATACAGACGTCGGCTGCGGAGGAGGAAAAAACAGTTAAATCCGTCGAAAAACTTGAAGAATTAGTCTTTTCTCGCTGGGAATCGCAGGCAGCAGCTAGATTCACGTGTGTGGTATGCAACGGGAAAGAACTGAGGTGGAGCTGGGTCAGCCCCCTCTTGTACCCTGACCGACATCGGGGCGGGGCCGGCATCAGGGGCGGTCCGCCGCTGGTATTGCTGGCAGAAGTTTTCACCGTGTGGTCCTAGTGCCTGCGGCATAGTCCTAATTGTTATAGCCTGCTGCAAGAGCTCTCTCTCGAAGTAAGATCGCTATAGTCATTGTTTCCATACTTTATCTCTCTAAATGAGGTCTCAGCAAGCTTCTGCCCCCTCCACCTGGGGTCCCCTCTCCCATTCTGAAATGTGGCTGGGTGGCAAATAGTTCCATGGCTCCCCCCAGCTCTTATTGTCATTCGCCTCAGGTTGGGGCTTGGGGGGGGGGGGAGTGGAGAAAAGGGGAATTCCACTCAAGGGAAGATGCCTGTTGGATGTTTCTTGATATCTCTTGAGTATACTAGATCCTTTCAGTGTCTGACCGTCTGCCCACCCCCCAGGTAGAGGCCCAGGTACAATGCCTCTACAGGTCTCCCCACTCTCCTTGTCCCAGTTCCTGGAGTCCGAGGCGCACCCCGCTCCCTCCAAGCAGCAGGCTCATGGCTGTCTCAAGTTTCCTTAAACCCGTTTCATGGCAGAAATAAGCGGCAAACCCGTCTCTATGCAACAGGACCAGTTGGGTGGTGTCTATTGATCCTGGGGTCTCCAGACAGCGACTGCAGGACGCCGATCAAGTTTGCCCTATTTTTTTTTTTTTTTTTTATTTGTTTAACCAGGTATAGCACACTAAGCTGAAAGCTTTTTTACAGGAGTGACCTGGGAGCACAAGGAGGTTAAGTGACTTGCTCAGGGTCACACAGTATGCAAGTGGAAGCTGTGGGATTCAAACCCAGGTCCGGTCTGCTGGATGTCACCAGATTTGCAGCTCAGAGCCTTAGACCACTGCGCTATACTGCCTCATTTAGTGGGCTTAGCTTTTGGAGCGGCGGCTCAATCCCTATTTAACAGGGTCAAGACACCATAACCTAACTCATTGATTTCAAAGCATATTTGATAATTTTCTGCAATTGCAGAGTTTATTTATTTTCCCCCTGCACATCGTCATCCAGGTTACTCCCAGGATTCTGCCTCTCCACTATATCTGGCAACAGATTTAGTCACCCTGAAGACCACCTATTCAGCCAGGGTGAGGTAGGCCCAGAGCGCACCCAGACCCACGGCCCGGAACCCCGTGTGGAGGTCATTTGTCTACCCACACCCGAGGTCTCAAAACCCCAGGAAAGGCTCGCCCCGAGTAACCTAGAGTGTTGGCATCTCCTCCCCTCCCCTCCCCCCATGCCCCAAGCAAGAGTTAAAAGCAGGCCGAAGGAGTTACCCCCGGCCCCACTCACCGCCCATAGCCATTATACGTGGCATGTCTTCAGTCGTCCAGTCTAAAGAATCATGCTAGGAGGGTTCTGATCGAGTCTAAGGTTTTCTGCTGGCTCTGACGGCCCAGCGCAGCAGAGTCTTGTTCTGGCTGAGAGGATGCGTTTCTCTGAGAGTTGGAGTTCCTCTGTGGTAAGGAGTGTCCTCATGCTTTAAAGTCAGAAATAGCTCCAGAAGCTGTCTCGTAGGTCTTCTGGCCCGAGGGGAACTGCACTACAAGCTTGCTTGGGTAGGGGGTTTGGAATTTTAATTTTTCCCTCCTCAGCACAGGAAAAAGGGGGATATATGCCTTGTGTCTCTGCAGAGTGACTGCAGCATAATCATTATTAAAGAACAGTCTCACGTTCCCAAACATCATCCTATCCTGGGTCCAGGCTTTCTTAAGTAAGAGTTCCTTTGTTTGGTATCTGAGAAACTTTATTATTATTGACCTGGGTCTGGCTTGTGGTTGAGTCAGTTTAGGGCCCAGAGCATGGGGCTCCCATTCAATTTCGAATGAAAAGTCTGAGTCTACAGTTAACGAGATGCGTAGAAAGGTTCTCAACAAACTGCTAGATGTCATTCCCCTCACTATTTTCAGAGACCCTCTAAATTCGTAAGTTGTTACTTCTTTGCCTATTTTCTGCATCTTTCTGATGCTCTATAGTGAGTTGGCAAAGCTCGGCAATTTGAGTTACTGTGGTCTGGATCTGTTGAATCGTAGCAGTCTGAATTTGAGGCCTGTTCGAGAGTCTCAAGGCGGAAATGGGTGTCCACCAGTTCTTGCTGAAATGTCTCCTTTGTTTGCTTAAATGTTTGAAAGTCCATTTTAAAGTCATGTAGTTCCGCTAGAATCCTGTCGAGTTTAATATTAGTTGTGTTGCTTTTCTTGGCTTTGCTCTTTGGAGTTTTAGTCACTGCTAAGCACGATGTTTGATGCAACTGCAGTGAGGTGTCTGAGCCAGAGAGTTCCTGATCCGATTTATCTTGCTCCGGAGTAAGTAACTGGAATCTGTCACCCCCTCCTCTGTTTTTGTTGTTAGTCACTGTTGTCATGCTGTTTTTGATCAAGTGAAGTCTGCAGGCTGATTTCTATTTTCTGGAAGTAGGTTTACTTGGTGCGAAGGAGCTTTGCCGTCATTAGCTAGAAAAATCACACCAGAAGTCTGTGAAGCCACTTATTATCCATTTTATGAACCAAGTCAGTTGTTTCAAGGAATCCCCTTGTGTAATATGGGAGATGAGGCTGGACCCTCAGGACTGTCTAACCTTCCAGCCTTCTCCACTGCCCCTGTGCTCCCTGAAAGTGAAGTGCAAAGTGTAACTTTTGATACAGTCGATTCCTTGTGTATTGTGGAACTAACTGAGTTTCAACAGGTAGATTCAGCCTCAGAAAACACCACTGGAGACATACCAGGTAATTCTGGACTGTCTGCAACCAATGATTCCCATAGTGTTATGGACAGTGCTGTTCATGAAAACGATGATGGTGATAGTATCAGTGATGTGTTACATGCAAGTTAAATTCCATGGAATTTCTTCTTGGTGATGAACCTGGAATTTAAGAGCAAATTAATGAAAGTAATTCTGCTGAACCAGAACTAACAGAACCAAAAGCTGAAAGTGCTTCTATTCCAGAACAGCCAGCCAGTGCAGAGGTACCCCTTTCTTCAGAAACTGACTTGTTGATAAGCAAAGACTGATCATCCCAAATGCAACTGCTGAAGGAAAGAACTGAGCCCATGCCTACCTCTCCCAGAAAGTCTGGAAGAGCCACGAAGCCTGCAGTGCATCTCAGTTAAGACTCCCCAGGAAGGCCTGTAGACCTCTCAATGATTGTAGTTCACAAAGGGGTGCACATTTCTAAGAACTCTCTTCCAAAGCTAGGCTAGTCTACCACATCAAAGCTACTAGTGAAACCCTCCAATCAGTGTAGTAGTGCCCTTGTCCCATGCAGCCCCAGTGTAGCTAATAAGGTTAGGCCCCAAGCCATGTGGATTAGTGTACAAGAGGTAGTACAAAAACGGATTGTAAGAGTGAAGTGTTTAACTACTTGAATCTGTTAATCTGTTTATGAAAAAGTGTTCATGAAAATGTGTTCTTATGAAAATGTCATTGCTAAATGAAAACGTATAGCAACACTGTTGTTATAACCAGATTATTTTACTGATGTATCAGATTTTATGTTATGGTATACCAATTAAATATGCATGTATTTACGTATAGTGTTTTCTATATAGAAATTATGTAGTATATGTAGACTTGACGCAGATGCCAAGTTTTTTCAGGCAGGGAAGAGTGTAACCTCCCTACCAATTTGGGGTTTACTGTAATGTTTTCCTGGGCTCTTCAATGCCCACTGTCAGGCTGGTGTCCCGTCCCAGTGTCATTCTGTGCATTTGCGTGAGAGTTCCATGCTGAGCCTCCGTGACTGTCCCTTTAAGAGAACAGCTAATAATTTGTGTTTAGAAAATGGTCTGCACTGAGTCCGAGCGATTTAGGGCTTGTGGTCGGCCAGACAGTGCTCTGTTTTGCTCCATTCTGCTACCGTTACTTGCATGGAGAGAGTCTATGTAGGAACTGTGCTTATTTACTGTTTATATGCTGTTGTATTAGAGATAGAGAAGTTTGTCTAATCTGCTTTAACTGCAGCTTGTTCATCTGGATAGGAGCCACCATGTTAGGTCTAGGACTTCCAGTAATTGGACCAATAGAATCACGGGGGACCTAAAATGGATCTGAACTCCTGAGTTCCGTGGGAAGAACATTTTGAAGTTTTTTCAGCTGGCGCCTAAATGAACCTGGAGGGAGAGCCCTTACTGTAACTGACAGCTCCTTCAGCCAACGAAACCTTTAGATTTACAAAGGAAATGCTGAGTTGGTGCCCTTGATGGAAAGGAAAACAGCTGCATAAGCAAGACTTGGCTATTTGTAATCCTGGCCGGTTGGTTGAAATTATTAAATTTAAACATGAAAACAATCAGATGATACCACATGAAGATTTAGCGGACTGCTGCAGGGAGCTACTCTGAATTTTACTCACTGTACCAGTTGATTGCAGATGTCCTGGTGAAATGAAGACCTGGAGCTAGAAGCTGATGCACATGGGGAAGCTGGGCCATCATGACTCACCTTCACTTCATGACCTTTCCCTGAAGGTGGCTGCAACCTGTGATGGCTTTCAGTCCAGGGGCTGGATCCCTGAAGCTGGTCTCTTACCAAAGACACTTAGGCTGGCACACAAACAGGTGGCGTGGGCCAGTTTGGACAAAGGCCCACAGCTGGATCAACACTCTTGGCAAAGGCAATTTATTTTCTGGTATCCTTTCCAGCTGGCAGGCAGTTCGCACACAAGCACATGCGGGCTCCTTTCTGGCAATCAGGAGTCCCTGGGGGAGCAGACGTTGATCCACTGCAAACATCCAGCACATGTAAAGGAGACAGCATTTAAGTCTCCGCCTCTCAGTTCAGTTTCAAGCTGGTACACAATTTCAGTTGATTAACTAAGCAAAACCTCCAAAACTTCAGGCAGGCAGTTACTGGCAATAAATATTAGCTTTCTGACTGCAATACACACACACACACACACAAAAAAAACTAGATTTCTTGCAGGCCCAAATCTCCGCAGAGCCTGCTCGGTAGTTCGAGCTACAGTCTCAGCACAGGCCTGCCCTGAACTGCAGGCTGCTTTCTGCAGTCCCTTTCAATCTGGTCTCCCCGCAGAACTCACTTGGAATTCAAACTGTCCCTCTTAAATAAAGGCAGAAATGCTTTTAATCCGATTGGTTGTTTAGGCTGCCTCCAACAATTTAAGTCCTTTAACTGGCTACAGTTTAAGCACCCAAACTTTGTCCCAGAAAGTCTCTCATAAGTCTACATTATACTCCCAAAAGTGTCGGTATGGAATCCCAATTTGTGACTGGCTGATGCACTCCCAGAACAGTGGCTGCTGTAACAATATCCATGCAGTCTATGCAGTCCTACTAGTTTTTAGAGTCATAGTGCAGCCAAGATCTTTACTTTTATTTCCTACTTTCCCCACACATATGTAGCCCCAACACTGCTTTTAACTCATTCACACCACAAGAGCTCTTTGAGACTTCCACTGCTTGTGCCCTGTATACTCCTAGCACTGCATCCTGGGCCTTTCTAAGCAAAATCAAGCCATAATCAGCATGCAACAAACAAATGTGACTACCTCTTGAACCGTAAGTGCTACACACAAAGTATGAGTGGCAAAGTTGTTCAGCACAACATTATATTTCCCATGGTGCTATGCAAGCAATTGTAATCAATTTGGTTTTTATTTTATAGTAACTGAAATACCAAACAACTGTTTTTTTTTCAGATTTTTTTTCAAGGTGCTCAGGTGAGGCTTGAGAGACGAACGTTAGCCATGCACACCATACCTTAAACAAATGCAAAGAACTCCTAAAGTATACGTGGTAGACACAAAGTATCAAAAATCTTTATTTATTTATTTATTTATTCAGGCGAACATCATTGAGCATAGCTCATTTACAAGATGGACCTGAGTGGTCATAACAATATAAGGTTACAAATTTTACACAAAAACATGGTACAGAATGAACACAAATACAATGATTTATGAATGAGACAGATATACAAATATTTACATATATACAAGGCAAAATGACAATAAACCTAAATCATATTAAAAGGAAAGAAACAGACAGTATAGTAGGGATAAAGTTAGGGCAGTTGGACTTGGGTGGGCATTTTTGTATGAAGTAGGTTGGAGAACAAGCTAGAAGAGCGATAGAGAATAGGGGTAGCATAAAAGGGGTGGGGAAGGAGGGGTGTGAGAGGACTAGGCCTTATGGAAGCAGTTGCATGATTCTGGGAATAGACTAGTGTACAGTTTTTGAAGGATGTTAAAGGAATGAGGGTATCCAATTTCAGGATCTTTTGAAGAGAATTCCAGATAAGTGCTAGGAATAGCTGATTGCAGCCCTTCCATACCGGTGCAGGTGATAGGAATCTTCAGCATGATGAGTTTATTGATCCTTAGGGTGTAAGGCCTGGATGTGATCCGTTGAAACAGTCTGAGATGTAGGAAGGGAGTTTGTTTGTCAGAGCTTTGTAGATCCAGACAGCAGCATTTTTGTTTCTTCTATGTTGTAGGGATGTCCAACTGACTGCATTGTAGAGAGCAATGATGGGTGCTGGTGGGAAGATCTGTAATGAATCTAATAGCTCTATGATACAAGGTGTCTAATTTATTTAAATGGGAGAGGGCAGTGGCCATAGAGAAGTCAGCATAGTCAATGAGGGATAGGAATTATGCCAGGATTAGCCTTTGTTTGGAATCTCTGGTCAGGTAGTGTTTGATCCTATAAAATAGGCCAAGTCTTTGTCTAAGCTTTTTCAGGAGCTCTTCAATGTGGCTAGTGTAGTCAAGTTTATTGTCAATCCAGACTCCAAGATATCTGAATTTGTCCACGTATTCCAGATTTTCACCAAGGATGGTAGATAATTGTGGGAGGGTGAATGATGGGACAGTGGAAGAGCAGCTCTTGGTGGCAAAGAACATAGCTTTCGTTTTCTTGGCATTTAGTAGTAATTTTTTTTCTAGTAGGTTGTGCTGTAGGAGGGAGAACTCAGACTGTAAAAGCTCACAGGCTTTTGATGATGAGGGATTACTGACATATAGTACAGTATCATCTGCAAAAAGGTGAATATTAGATTGTGAGAGATTGGAATCAATATTATCAGTGGCAACATTATTCAGCATAAAATTACCTTTCTAACGGTGCAATGCAATCAATTGTAATCTGTTTAGTTTTTATTTTGTACTGGCTAAAATACCAAACAACTGTGTTTTTTTTTTTATCAGATTTATTCAAGGTGCTTAGGTGAGGCTTGAGAGACAAATGTCAGCCATGCACACCATACCTTAAAGAAATGCAAAGAACTCCTAAAGTATACACGATAGACACAAAGTATCAGTAGCAAAACAGTTCAGCACGAAATTACCTTTCTAAAGGTGCTGTGCAATCAAGTCTATGCAATTCGGTTTGTTTTTATATTTAGGTAAAAACTGCTGACTTCCTCAGACGTTTCTAGGCCTGAGTGAAAGTCAGCTGAGTACGTCTACAGGTGTTATTGGCCTGAGTGGCTATGCTTTCGGCCGCCACCTACAGGCGTATCTAGGCCTGAATGAGTTTTAAATGAGCCCACTTATATCTGTGCCCCTTGTACTTTTGCTGCCGAAGATACACTGTCTCCCTAGGTGGCAGGCAGTGCTTATGAACATTTATGAGGCTCTTATGAATATTAATGAGCCTCCATAATGCCTGGTTTTCAAACTTTGTTTAAAAACTCTGAAGCAGCTTCTACGCTGCAGCGTTTAGTTCCCCAGTCCCTCTTTAGCCATCCAGGGCACTGGGACCCTCTGAAGAACTCCCCTGTTGGACCGCAAATTGAGCGGTCGGCAGTTCAAATGCCCTCCTTTTTGTCCCTCCTTTTGCTTATGTAGGGAGAAAAAGGCATTTTCCCCTTTCTTTATTCTCACTGCTATTTGAAACTCCTTCTGTGCCTTTGCCTGCTGCACTTCACTTTTTACCACTCTAGCTAGCCTCTGGTATTATTCCTGATCCCTTGCTGTTCTTTGGAATTTGTTGTAGGCTGAGCTCTTTTCCCTTACTACTCTGGCCACCTCTCCGTTAAACCAGCTTGGTGGTCTAGTTCCCGATTTCTTGCCCCTCAGTTTGATGCAGCTGCTTGTGGCCTTCTGAATGGTTGCTTAATGGTATCCCATATCTGTCCACCCCCTCTCCTTATTAATGGTCCCTAGGTCTTGCCTAATCAATTCAGTCATCTTTTTAAAATTTGCTCTCCTGAAATCTAATGCTCTGGTCTTGTGGAGATGTCCTCCCTACCCATGTCTAGACTGAACCACATTGTGCTGTGGTCACTTTCACCCAGGGATTCCCTAATATCCATCTCCTGTATGTGCTCCCCACTGGTGAGCACTACATCCAGGACTGCACCTTCCCTGGTAGAACCAGTTGCATGCCTTGTCATGAAGCCTTCCTGGATTGCATTTAGGATTTCCCGACTTCTGGCACAGGATGTGATGGGGATGGCCCAGTCCACTTTAAGTAGGTTGAAATCTCCAATCTCTACCACCTCCCCCTTTGCTGCATTCCTCAACTGTGAGGACAGCTCTCTGTCCTTGTCCTCAACCTGGTTGAATGGTCTGTATACCACCCCTATCCTGATCTCCTTGGTTATGGCTCTTTTGTCTACTCTCCCCTCAGCTCATCCCCCTTTCCTCCAAACTCAGGACTACATACAATGATGTTGCACGCTTTGTGACCAGCCTCCCCCGGATGACCCATCACTGTACCCTCTATACCTCCCTTAACTGGCTCACCCTTGAAGGCAGGTTCCAACTTAAAATGCTCTTCTTCTTACACAAAGTTCACCGTAACCTACTGCAGATCAGTGTTAACTCCCTTTTCCCCCTTATTAGTTCCCAAGCACAGTACTAGTGGGTCCGCCTGTCATATCTTTGATACCTCTTTTTACCGCACTAAGCACGTGCAGAACTCCATCACATACAAGGGCCCTAAGTTTTACAACAAACTGCCCCTTGAACTTCAGGCCTGTAGTTCAATTGGTTCATTCCCCTCCTCCCTCAAGGACCACCTCCACCAATCCACCGCCTGTGTCTGCCCCTGTGGGTATTCCCCCTGAATGTCCACAAACCTTCGAGGTACCTTAGAGTTTATAAGTATCTGTATATTGACTCTGTTGTTGTGTGCTCTGTATTTTGTTTCCTATTTTAGATGATCCTGTCTTATACACTGTTCCTATTGTAAATACCGTAAAATTTTGCAAATATTGTTTTTACCTATTTCTCTATATTAATCGAATTTTTGTACCACTGGACATTTGTAAAAACAGGCACTTTTGCTCACATACCTTCCAGTATAAAAATAAAACTGAAGTGAATCAAATTGAATCTTTCTTCCTCTGCTGTTCTACAGCTGGAGACAATGTTTCAGTGGTCCCCTTGTCGTTTTCTTCCTCTCTTGTGTGGATTATTCCTTCCCTGACATATGCTGCTACCCCCCCCCCCCCTTGCCTGTCTCCCTGTCCCTTCTGTGCAGTCTGTAGCCTGGGACTGACAGATCCCACTCATGGTGCGATGTGGTGCAGATTTTCATAACTGCTGCTGTATCTACCTTACTCTCTACCAAGAGGGCATGTATTTCTGCCATCTTGTTTCTGAGATTGCGGGCATTCAGTGACACCACCCTCCATGTTGTCCCTGCATTACCTTTGTTCTTTTGTTGAACAAGATTGTCCTGGCTTGCCTCCCTGCACCCCTCCTTTTCCTGGCTGGTCCCTTCTCTCCCTTCCCTTTTTGCTAACTGTGCTTTGGGGGGGTCCTGTGACCTCCCCTTTTTGTTTTGTGTTGGCCTTTAGGCCCTCACCTCCCCCACTTGGCAGTTTAAACCCAGTTCACTTCCCATATACTCCCCCAGCCTATCCTTTAGTGTTCTTTTCCCTTCCCAGTTAAGGTGTAATCTGTCTGGGCTATAGAGCCTCTTGTTTGATCATGCGTCTTCCCACTTCCTTATAAGACTGTACCCCTCTTCATTACACCAAGCCCCCAACCACTCACTGTTTTTTGCTGTCCTCCTTTTCCTGGCCGTGCTGGTCCTGGGGACTGGAATTAATTCTGAGAAAGCCAATGAGTTCACAGAATCCTTGACTGATCTTGCTGTTTCTCTGAATCTATTTTTGACCACCGCCTCCTCCTCCCCTGCTAGATAACTGGTTCCTATGTGTAAAATCATGTCTCTTTTCCCCTGCTTCATTTCTCACCGTCTTAATTTTAGGCATTTCTCTCCCTGCCTCAATTCCTGGTATGCAAGCTACTATTGTCTTATTTTGTGGGTCCTCTTTTCTTCCCCATGGTATACCCTTTATTATCGAGTCCACAAAGATCACTATTTTTCTGTTGCTAGTGTGTCCATGCCCTGCTTCCCTTTCATCTCTTCCTAAACTTTCTCCCCTTCTCCTTAGTCCCTCTGTGTCCCTTGCTGTAGTTTCTGTGAGTGTATCAGCAGCTGTCAACTTTCTTTCTTCCTTGCACTCCTTAGATCCTCCCTCCTCCAGATTCTCTGTTTTTTCTCCAATTATTCCCTCATCCCTCCCACTTTTAACTGTACCTCCCTTGTTGCACCCTTCCACCTTCTGGTTTCCCCGCCTTCCTAGCCCTTACCCCCCCCACTGCACCTGTACTGTCTCCCCCTTACCTCTCTGCAGTTCTCCAGCACTTATTTCTGCCGAAGACCCCTGCTTCCCACCTGCCAGTATTGTATATTTATTAGATGTAGGTACCTCAGCCAGGGATCCTTCTTGTGTTTTCCTGCTCCTTCCCTGAGAAAATCTTCCCCATCCCCTGTTCCTTACCGCTTGCGAAACCTCCTCCTTGGATCTGCAAGCTTGGTGTACTCCTTTTTGGTAAGTCCATCCTTGGCACCTGTGTACTTCCCTCCTTTCCTGCCTGCAGGTGACTAATATTACCATGCCCCGATTTATCCGCTTCCTGTTCTGTCAGTCTCTGCTGATCCTCCCTGCCCCCCCCCCTCATTTTTCCTAATTCCCAAAGCAGCCACCTTATTTCTCTACTTAATTGCTCCAGGCCCTGCATACTGGGCACCTCCTGCCTGTTCCACAGTGACTCCATAAATACAGCCACCCCACATCCATTACAGCTCACAATCCTTCCTCTGCTGTCTTGTTTAGTGTGCCCCCTTGCCACCTTCCACCCCTGCCATTCTGTTGCCCGTAGCAACTCCTATTCACCCAAATTTTTGTATGTGGCCTATTCCAACCTATCTGTGTCATGCTGTTATTCCCACGCGAGACTTCCGGCTGAGTGTCCTTGGATACCGAGCATGTGACATTGGTTCCCTTCCTCAACCAATAGGTGTGGGGTTGGTGGTTACACTTCCTCTTCCTGACTCCAAAGTGGTAGCCACACCCATGCCTCCGACTGCCTACCTAGAAAAGTAGATGGCCCTGGGGTGGGTGAGGATGGGGGACAGTGGGTTGGGTGAAGCCACCTCACGTTGGAGGCAATCAGTCACTAACCTATGAGTTGGTCATGTGCTGCCCTTCAATCAGGTTTGCAATGTAGAAAATCGAAATTCATGCCTGCATAGTCGGAGTACAGTGAGAAAGTTATAGCTGATACTACTCTGAAAGCAATCCCCATCCCGGTGTGCAGCCATATTCCTGTGTTCTTGCTTCCAGTCTCTGCTCCTGCAGCTTGCCAAAAACACAGAACTACTACAAACTCAAACCCCCAAAAGGAAATCCTCAACAATGCCTCCAGAGCAAGAAGACAGCACTCCAAAAATGTCTCCAGATTTGAAAGACAGCAATCCCCACTGCAAACAAGACGCTTAATCTTCCTGGTTCTGTGCCTTCTGCCACACCCACACAATATTCCCCGGTTACCAGATGCAGCCCACACACACACACACACACACACACACACACACACAGCTACACCCCCCATTTCAGCTGCTCCTGTATGGAAAAAGAAAACAATCTGCACCACAGCTACGGAGCTTATTCTCAGTCAAATCAGCCCCCTTCAGCACTGTTCCTGAGGAGGAAAAGAGGCTGCACTACAGCCTTGTTCAATTGTGCACCACACCCCTTTGCCCCAGAGTAGCTCCTGTAAAGAAATGCCTAAAATAATGCCCCCGTACTACCATGAGTTACAGTTCAGGAAGCCCTAATTAAAAAAAAAAAAAATCAACTTCTCTGCAGTGTCCGCCAGTTCCACTGGGTCCATTCCTTGGCCCATCAGGTCCTGCTCCCCTCACGGCTGCAATCCCCCCAGTCCTGGTATTAGTCACGTTTGAGAGGCCACAACTTTCCAGGAGGCTTAACGCCTCTAGCCTTTTGTTTAGGTTGGTGTGCTTTTGGACACTACTGATTGGCTTGGCGCCCCACCTGACGTCACTCAACCATCATCCCCTGCTCCCTCAGCCTGTGTAGTTGATTATTAGTCAGCCCCCCACACCTCTATGCTGAAAACAGACTACAAACAAGAGGTTCTCTACACATTTTCTTTTGAATTGAAATTTCAATAAACTGCCCCCGGAGGATAGCAGAGAAGTGCCAGAGAAATCTCTGGAGCCCCACTGTCCTGGTGAGAGTTGGTGAGACCCCATCTGGAGTACTATGTGCAGTTCTGGAGACCCCATCTCCACAAAGACATAGACAGGATGGAAGCAGTCCAGAGGAGGGCAACTAAAATGGTGCAGGGTCTGCAACAGAAGCCATGAGAAGAGAGACTAAAGGAGCTTAATATGTATATCCCTGAGGAAAGGAGAGGGACACGATAAAAACTTTCAAGTACCTCAAGGGAATCAACAAAGTCCAAGAGGGAAGCATCTTTCAGAAAAAGAGATGTGCAAGAACAAGGGGACACAATCTGAAGATAGAGGGAAGGTGGTTCTGGGGCAATCTGAGGAAGCATTTTTCACACAGAGGCTGGTGGACGCATGGAATGGCCTTCCTGAGGAGATCGTGGGGTAAAAACAGTGGGGGCATTCAAGAATGCATGGGACAGACATAAGGCAATTCTGTTGGGGGGGGTAGGAAGAAGGTTAGCTAGGATCTGCAGCTTTTCCAATAGGTTGGGAACTAGGCAGACTGGGTGGGCCAAGCGGTCCTTATCTGCCGACAAAGTCTATGTTTCTATGTCCTGTACTGTTTGACACATAGCTTTAGGTATTGTTTCCTTTATTTCTGGATCTTGTAATAAGGAGACACTGAGACTCCAGAAATGTTCCTCCAGCAAGCCCCTAAGTTAATTTTAATGAAAAGGGAGCGTGGTCCGATAAGGTAAAATCCTCCATCCAACAGCAGGATGCCCTATCAGTTAGCTCTCTTGGAGTAATAAAATGATCAATCCTAGAGTACATCTGATGGGCAGAAGAGTAGAAAGTATAATCCCTCCTCTGACCATGTAGACACCTCTAGGTATCTATGTATCCCATGATGTTCCTGTCTAGGACTACAGAAAGTGGAGTCTAAGTGGGGGTTAAACACTAAATTAAAGTAACCGCCACAGATTATTTGACCTTTGCTCCATTCTATGAGAGTTAGGAGAAAAGAACGGTGTAAAGCAAACTCTGATCCGGAGGGAAAAATATACCAAAGCTAGTGTTACCAGGGAACCATCAAATCTGCCCTTCATGAGGGCATACCTACCCTCCTTGTCCACTAATGTATCAAGCAGTTCAAAAGGGACCCTGTTAGGCACCAACATTGCTATGCCCTGTCGTCTGCCATTTTTATATGAAATGTGGAGTTGTGACTGTAGAGCTCAACCCAAATTTCGCCAATTTCTTGTGCTTTGGTTGGGATAAATAAGTTTCTTGGAGAAATATGAAATCTGCCCCAGATCATTTCAAGTAAGTGAGGACCTTACTTCATTTTACTGGATTAGTGAGACCATGAACATTGCAGGAGCATTCAAGTGTTTCTTTCTTATCCATAGGTAAAGCAAAAGAAGACTGTATTCTTAAACCCCACTGCTATTTAACTAAAGCTTAACCCATACTCTGGCAATACACTTAAGTAAATCTCTATGTCATCAGTACTATGGAGTATAGGGCCCTCATAAAAATTTTTTAACAGATGCCAACAGGGCACAACAAGAACAACAAATACTTAAATGTCAAGGTAGGAAGTCCGCAAAAAAAATCACACTTCTGGTTCCACCCCATTCCAGTGGTGATGTGGGGGAGAAGGGGGAAGGAAATGCCCTTCACTAGAAGGACACCCTTCTGAAGCCCATGAAGCCACAAAGAACAAGGGGGGCTCCTGAGAAGAAATGTGTCAGTACAATTCCATCGCAAGGCAAGGAAGGGAAGAAGACAAGCCATTCCATGACCCTTCGCCTCCAGGCTGATAAATGCTAACTGTTCAAGCTGATTTTATACAGCAATGCACCCTGTTACTGACTAACAGAGGTTGTGGATACTCAGAAAAAATTTGGAGGGTGTCCAGAGCAAATTAATAATTACGAAAGGTTATCCAAAAGCTACGGCAGGGGGTTCTGGAGGAAGCTTACATAAATGATTAAGACGGTATACAAGCTCTTTATTTGCTATTAAAAGCCACACTGATATTCCCACTAATAAAAGCCACAGAAAAGGGGAGAGGGAAAAAAATAAATAAATAATGCGTTTATTCACTGTAGGGATCAGTCCCCTCAAATGAGTACTCAAATGAAGAGGGAATTTTTAGTCCTAACCAGACAAATGGGTGAGGGTCCTGAATTTCCCAAGTTCTTAAAGTCCTGTCTTAAGTATAGGCAAAGACACTGGACCTTAACAGCAAATTCAAATTTAAACTTGAGCAGTAAAAGTGAGACTCAGAGGATGTACCTCTTAAAGCAAATAGATAATATTCACTGTTGTACCAAACTTAATTGTTCTGTTCCTTGTATTATCGTCTTGATTGTACGTTGCTTATATCTTTTTATCTCCACTGTCCCCCTCCCCTAGGACGCACCTGGAATCGAGTAGTACTCTGCTCAGTGTGCCTTCCTGGTAAAACTGAAATAAATAAATAATCTCAAAGTCAATGCATGGTAATCTCTGATCCATCCGAAAAACCCTGCCAGGGAGAAAGGATCAAAACAGTTCCTGCAAAGGGAGGGAATATGACATTTACTCATCCTGTAGAGAATGAAGGGCGACTAGTTCAGACAACGCTGACATGGCAGTAAGTAAGCTCAGATAGAGTGAACCTATAGTGTCAAAAGGAAAGCAGCTATTGAATTGAGAGTAAGTTAACAGTACCTTTACCAAGTCAGGAAAGTGAAATCCAAGTATCTCACTACTGCCTTCAGCATTCAGTGTAGGGCGCATCATCAGCAGCTGGCTTTCCTCGGCCCCGAAGTAGAGATTGTACTTGCTGTAATGCTTCCAGGAGTGACATAGTGAAGGCTCAGAGTTTCTTCCACAAGGTTACCATCTGCCACTCCATGTTCTGCAGCCTTCTTTTCCGGTTCCGATCTCCATGCTGATCGGGAATCAAAAATCCCTTCTCCTGCAGTGCTTTTGTAGCCGTTTCAGGGGATGTATAAAGAACAACACCATCCTCCCAGAAGACACGCAGCCTGGCAGGGAATGGCATCTGAATTTTAATACCCTTCTCCTTCAGGACCTTTATCGGAGGGTGTATTCCATGCATCTCTGCTGCACCTCAGGGGGATAGTCCGGATCTAAATCAAACCGCGATCCCAGGCACGTTATTTCTGTTTTTGACCAGGCACACTGGAGGATGTCCTCTTTTACCTTGTAGCTTGTGAACCTCATAACCACAGAGTGAGGCCTGGCTTTGGGGTTTGTCGGTTATGGGAGGAGGGATCGGTGCGCCTGCTGAATTGCAATCGGGTGGTCCGGAGGGAAATCCAAAACAGCTTTCAGTAAATTTTCCGAAAAGGCAGTCATGGGTGTGGTTTCAGAATCCTCAGCCATGCCATAAAGTGGAATGTTTTCTCATTGAGAATGGCCTTCTAGATTAAGGCATTTTGCCTGGAGGGCAGTAGTAGGGGGCCTCAACTGTGCGGCTGAGCTGGTGGGCACCAACTTCCTCTGCTGAAATCTGTTCTTCAGCCTGCTCCATAAAGCGCACTAGTTTGGCGAATTTCTGTGTCAAATTTTTGAATTCTTTTTTGTTCTCTGCCCTGGACTCCCTCATCTCAGTAGAAAGTGACGTAAACAGACTCTGTGATAGATGCTTAGCTTGTTTGTCAGTATCACAGTCTGTTCCTTGCACACTCACAGGGGAATCGCTTCTGCTGAATCTTTTACCGATCTGTGACCAACCACATCTTTAAGAGTTGCTTTTGGTCACATTCGGGTGCTCGGTTTATCATTCTGACCTCCTGGCATGATGCAGCTGAATTGCTGGATTTTGATTAGCAAGTGAATTAAGCCCAAAGGGTCAGGAGCTTAGCGCTTAGGTTCTGCATCCATCCATGACAACACCAGAAGTCGGGGCCCCCCCTTTCACTATTTTTATTATCTTGCCTTAGACTGCCCCCTCATACCCATCACTGCTGGCTCTATACTCTGCCCTCTCCCTTCTCTCTCAATCAATCAAAATATTTTGCCAGGTGGAACATCATTGAGACAAGCTCATTTACAAGATGGATCTGGGACAAAACAATTGCCAACAGGGTTAAGACATAACAGGTTGAGTGAATGTACATAATTACATAGTAATAATAACAACATAATAACATATAACCATCATTTGTAAAAAGATACTTCCACCAGAACATAGCAATAGGTTCAACAGGGGGTAGTGCCATTTAAATACAATTGCATAGATACAGATATATGGACGTAAGGTAATGAGCTAAAGTTTATACAGTAAACATCATTGAAGGAGTCATAGTGAGCAGGAGTGGCAGTTCCTCTAGTGTCGAAGTGTGAAGAAGATTGAGATGTAAGTGGGAAGGGGAAGGGGTATAGGGAGTGGGGAGGGAAGGTCAGACGAGATAGGAGAGGGTTGGACATGATGGCCTAGGGAGGAAGGACTGTTCGAAGGGAGAACACGACAGATGCCACAGGCAATGGTTGGGGTTTAAGTCCAATATTTGAAGCAAAGACAGATCGTGATGTTGGGACCTTGATTTGGACAATGACAATCTCACAATGCCAGGTGCCTTTCCCACTGTTCCTCTATTACATCCAAATCCTAGTTCTGCCTTCCTTCCTACCTTAACCCCCTCCTATTCTCCCCTTTTCTTATCCTCTTATCCTCTCCGCAGCACTGTTTCCCATTCCCTTTCTATTCTATATAGGAAGCTTACTGTTGGTTAAGCTGCCTTCTCATACCACTTTCCTAAACTCTGGTCCACCCTACCCATGGCAATCCACTCTGGCTCTTCTCTTTTAGGTCTCTTTTTCGTGACTTTTCTACTTCTACCTGCAACTCTTCATGACCCTTTACCTTTTTGACCTCCTTCCCCTCTACGCATATTGCACTGGCCATATTACACTCTCCCATCCTCACACAATTCCTGTAGGGGTAATTTCCCCCACCTACTGTATCTAAACTCAGTTTTTATCTTCCACTGGTACTTTGTTGTACTGTTACGCCTCGGAATGTTTATGTTGATGATTATGCTCCTTTTAATGTACTGTATTGCTGTATGTGATTTAAGCAAAAAGGCACAACAGAGTGTGTTACTGTGTAATAATGTCACTCCTTGGGTGGTTGAATCATGAGGCCACAGGGGAAGTTCGTTCAACACCCAAGAAGTGATGTTATGTAAGTAATAATACCTGACAAGGTGGGCGTTATTGGGATATAATTACTGGGTAGTGCTTTTTCCCTTAGGGAAACCCGGTTATAATTTGCCGTTATAACCATCTTTGCTGGTTATAATGGCAAACACGCGCCAGGTTTCCCTCGGAGCAGCCATGCGCAGTCCCCAGTCTCTGATCTTCACATTCCGTGCAGCAATCTTGAAGCACACTTTCGGATCCCTCTAATTCGGTGGTAATTTACTTTTCATTAATTTTTTTTAAATGAACTCTTTCTTCACTTAACAAAGGAAACAAAACAAAAGTAAAACTAGTGCCGTGTTTCTCGTCAGCATGCAATCTCAGCCGAGTGAATGGCACAGACTGTCCCTGCCTTGCGAAGCCGGAAAAGACGCTGCAACTGCCACTCAGTGGTAAAATCAATGTTTCTGTGCATTTTAAAGAAAATATCCACGTCCTTTTCCCCCAACAAGTGTAGTACTGTAGCTACGAAGACCACAGACCACACAGAATCCAGACTGCTCCGCAGCTTCCTGAACAGCAATCTTGTTTTATTTTTTATAATTGCTGAGGCGAAAAAGCGCACACCAGCAATTATAAAAAATAAAACATGGGGTTAATAATGTGTAAGCAGCATTTTACACACACCCTCATTAATGGATGCCTAAACCCCCGGCTTCACCCCGAGGTTTATGTAGCATCCTTACAACCCGGGTGTGTAAAACTCGTTACACACACTACCCCATATATTATTCTCTATATAATAGCTGGTTTCTATTTTTTCCATACAGAAAGCCGCTTATAATTCTGTCGTTATAACCAGCTGGTTTTAACGACATTCATGCGCTCGCTTTCTCCCTTCAGCAGTACGAGACACACATACCTTACACTACACCACTTCCTGCTTGCACTTGCAGTGACAACTGCCCACCTCCAAAAAAGAAGAAGGTGCTGGATGACAATGAAGAGGATGACTAAAGTAGGCTTACTTTCACCTACTTATTAAAATTTCACAAGATCCTCAACACATAGTAAACTCTCACTCTATTCGAGGTAACGCGAGACCTTAAAACAAGATACCAATCACCATAGCAACGCCATGAAGAAAAAAAAAAAAAAAAACCTAACAATTCGCTGATACTTTCAACTGTATTTAAAAATCCTACTTAGTCTAAACATAGGCATACTAATTGCTTTTAGTAACTTTTTTAAATAACATTATTTTTATCTGTTGCGGAGCAAGTTACCAATTCCGATCTGACTTCCTGGTTTGTATGTCCTAGAACAGGCAAAAAAATACAAACCAGAAATCATACAAAATAATGGTTGGGTAGCTTGTTAAAAACCTCAGATTTTACACACACCCTCAGGGTGGGATGCCTTCAAAACCCCTCGAGCTTCACTCTCGGGGGTTTTTGTGGCATCCACCTCTCGGGGGGGGGGGGTAAAATCCTCATTATAACCAGCTACCCATCCATTATTCTCTATATAATGGACCGCCCAGGGGTATAATGAGGCCCGATGCCGCAGGCAGAGGGCCTTAAAGCCCCTGAAAGGTCTGTTATATCCCATAACGCCCACCATGAAGGGTATTATTACATTTAGATGATGGATGGGTTAGAGATGCCATTTTTGGAAAGAATATACAAGAAAAAATTTACATATAAAAAATAAGTAAAAACCAAGTAGAAGTAATGTTTGTTGTAAAGTAGTCCCTATAGTGTGAAGTGCTGGAATCACCACTGGGGGTCGCTGCTGTGTATTTTTTTTTTTTATGCCATTTCCGATTAACTTGCCCTCCTGCTTTGTCTCTCTCACTCACACACACACACACACACACACACACACACACACACACCTAAAAAGCTGTGTGAGAACAGGAGAAATGTAGCCTGGTGATTTTTAGTGACAGGTACCTCTGTTTTAACGCGCTATTTATTTATTTGTAATTCGAATGACACCTTTGAGCTGAGGGCTGTTTTACAAAGGTTCCACGTCAAGGCAATAAGGTACAAAACATAACATGATCATTACAATGGAACTTACAAAAAAAAAAGACAAATAAGGTTGCAATAATAGCAGCCAAAGGCATTGCCAAGGAATTGTGTTGCGAGTTAGTTTTACAGTACAAGTCATAGGCAGCTTAGTGAAGCTTTGTTAGGAGTGGGTTAGTGGGGAAAAAAGAAAGAGTGGTGGTGAGGAGGTGGTATGGGGGGGGAGAGAGAGAGGGAGGGTGTAGGGGAGAAATGGGGAGGGCATTGCATTGGGTATGTGGCAGATGGGAAACAGCAAGGGAGGAGGAAAGGGGGGGATGAAAAGGAGACAGATTCATCCTATACCCAGTAATGGGGGTAGGAGAGGAGAAGGAGGAGCTGAGGCAGTGAGGAGGGATGCTTGAGGGTAGTCTGCCTGGAGGGAATTATAAGAAGCAACCACAGAAGGCACTAGCCATGAGGTGTTGACGCAGTTTACACTTAAAAGCACCAATCATGGCAATGTTGGAGATTTCAGTACGTAGCAAGTTGAACCAGGTGGAGGCTCTGACAAGGTAAGAACGCTGAGCTTGAGAGGTCCAACAGCAAGGTATTGTAAAGGTTAGACTGTCTGATCTTCTAGTTAGGCGGCGGACACGCTGCTGGGTCAATACTGATTGGACTCCAGGGGGCATAAGGCCCAGTGATGTCTTCTTAGCTAGGATGCAGGTCTGGTACTTCAGCCTGCCAGAAAGCTGGAGCCAGTTAGCCTACTCGTAAATGTCACATGTGTGAGAAAGGCGGGCAGCTGAAATAAGGAGTCTACATGCCTTATTAAGGGCTACTACTATGCGCCGGGGTGCAGTATCAGTAGCGGATCCATAGATAACAAGCCCATAGTCAATAGTTGAGATAACAGAGCTCTGGATAGCGAGGTTCAAGGCTTCAGCCATTAGGCAATGTTTATGCTTGTATAGTAGCCCTATACAGGAGTTCAGTTTTAGCGATATTGTCAATGTGTTTGGTATACGAGAGGGAGCAGTCAAGGGTCAGGCCCAGATATTTAAACATATCTATCTGCTCAAGAGTGACGCCTTCGTGGTTGTTAATTATGAGCTCATGGTCCTTGTACTTGTTGTGGGCTCCATGGAACATTGTTTTAGTTTTTTTGTGGTTAAGGATGAGTTTATGTGAGCAAAACCAGTCTTCCACTTCTGTGAAACTTTTCTGTAGTTGAGACTGAAGGGAGGTGGGGTAAGTGTGGCAAGTGAAGATTACTGCATCATCTGCATACAGTAACATTCTGTCATGGCAGGAGGCAGGGAGATTGTTCAGGAATATGCTGAATAACAAGGGACACAGGATAGAACCTTGGGGTACTCCAGAGTGGACTGGTAGAGATGATGAAAGGAATTCACCAATCCTGACCTGTTGGGTCCGGTTACTGAAGTAGCTTTGAAACCAGAGGGTAGTTTCACTTGAAAGACCAAGGAGGGATAATTGTTTGAGGAGAATGGAGTGATTGACAGTGTCAAATGCCTTAGTCAGGTCAATAAAAGAGGTGCCGACCAACTGGCCCTTATCAAGTGCATGATGGATATGTGTGGTGAATTTGAGGAGTGCTGTGGTAGTCCTGTGCCCTTTGTGGAAGCCATGCTGCTGGGAACATTGAAGGCTGTATTTTACAAGGTACTCCGTGAGCTGATCAGCCACTATCCGTTCCAAGGCTTTGGATAGAGGAGGGAGGATGGATATAGACCTGTAGTTGTTCGTGAGAGTCTTGTCACCACTTTTATGGACTGGAGTCACCACTGCCAGTTTCCACTTTTGGGGGAACTGGGACAGCATGAGGGAACGGTTGAGGATTTTGGTTAGTGGGAGCAGGACTTCATCAATGGTGAGGGTGAGAAGTTTCATATCCAGTGAATCGTCACTGACCCTAGACTTTCCAAGCACTTTAAAAATGTGTTTGTTAGCTAGGCTTTCCGGGATTGCTTTGAAATGGAAAGGATGGTGCCCTGGTGGCAAACCTGAACTAACAGGAGTTGGGTTGACTATGGTAGGATCAAAAAAGTTAGGGGGTAGCACATGACTAAGGTCAGCAAAAGTGGTGTTAAATGCGTTGGCAGTGATTACATGGTCAAGAGTGATGGTACCATCTATGTTCAACATTGTGGGTGTTGTTTTGGGATCCTTTCCAGTCACTTCAGCAAGGTTACCCCAGAATTTACTCCCGTCATTCCAGGTGCTGGCTAAGGCGTTCCTGTAATAGTTAGCCTTCTCATGGCAGATTGCTCTGGTGCATGATTCCTTGCTGTTTTGTAGGCCTGGATATCAGCCTGGGTGCCAGTAGCATTAGCACGATACCAGAGCTGGTCTCGAGATTTCATTTGTGTAAGGAGACTTAGTGTCATCCATGGGTTATTGACACCCTTGATCTTATGCTTCTTGAACAGAGCATGAACATCACAGGCTGAGTTGAAACAGGTGATAAAGTATTCAGGTGCTGTGTCTACATCGGGGGTTATATCAATTGTGACCAGTCATGTTCACGAAGGAGTGTTTTAAGTGACTCAAGATGACCAGGGGTCAGCATTCTCCTGTTAATAGTTTTGGGGGGGGAGGAGTTTGGTGTATTTGTTGGTCCAGATACACAAGATAAGGGAATGATCACTTAAGGAGTCTGGGAGGACTGTTGCTTCTGAGATGTGCTCTGGACAATTAGTTAGCACCCAGTCTAGAAGTGTACAGGTCCCTGTTCTGTAGTTTACTCTAGTAGGTGATTTGACCATTTGTGAGAAGTTAGCAGCAGCTAGGGCATCCTTATAACTATTTGAGCTGGAGGCCAGCCAGTTGATGTTGAAATCACCAAGTAGGATAAAGTACAGTTACGTAAGAACTTACCGTAACAGTAGATCTTCAAGAGAGTTCTTGCAGTAGGTAATTATATATAGGACTGACGCTTGACTGGCGGTAGGACCCCAGAAATTCTAGCCTGTAGAGTCCTGAGGGACGCCCCATGTCAGGTGACCAGCGTCATGCAACCTTGGTATAAAGGGGCGGTCCCAGATGCCTGCCTTCCAGTTCTTTCCCGCCACAGGCCCAGAAGGCCCGGACGAGAGAGAAGCAGATGTTTCCATTCCTGAAAAAAGAGCTGAAAAAGCCTAAGGGGATGGAGGGTGGGAAGGTATTACCTACTACAAGAGTCTCTCTCGAAGACCTACTGTTACGGTAAGTTCTTACGTAACTGTACTATCTTACTTCGAGAGGGCTCTCGCAGTAGGTAATTACATATAGGACTGAATCCCAAGCAGTCTGGAACAAATAAAAGGCACTGGGAGGAGGAACTACTCCCGAAAATATTAGAAGCCTTGCAAACCTCAAGATAGAAGGCCTTGCAAAACAGCTAGCCCGAAGCCTGCTCCACGGCGAGAGGTAATGTCCAAACTGTAGTGTTTCGTAAAGGTATGGATGGAAGTCCAGGTGGCGACAGCACAGATGTCTGCCACAGACACATTCTTGAAACAAGCCGCAGAAGCTGCTACTCCTCGAGTGGAGTGACCTCTGACTTGACCCGGAAGGGTCTTGTTGTACTTGTCATAACAAAAAGTGATGCAATGAGCCAACCACTTCAACAGGCATTGCTTGGAAACAGCATTGCCTTCCCTTTTGTGAGCAAAAGAGATGAACAACTGATCATTCTTTCTGAGATCCTTTGTCCTATTGGTGTAGTATCTCTGAATCCGGTGAACTTCCATGGTTTGGAGTAAGTATTCTCCTTGGCTGGAGTGCTGCATAAAAAAGGCAGACTCTGCTACCACTTTAGGTAGAAACTTAGGGTTCGTGCGAGGAGCCACTCGTTCTTTGTGAAAAATCAAATAGGGGATTTTACACATAAGGGCCTGGAGCTCGTAAATTCTTCAAGCAGAAGTAATGGCCACCAAGAAGAGTGTCTTCCACAAAAGAAACTTCAGACCTACGGATGCCACAGATTCGAAGGGAGGAAGGGTAAGTTTCTCGAGAACAAAGTTCAAGTCCTAAGGGGGAGCAGGAGTCCGAACGGGGGGCCTCAGATGAAGGACCCCTCTAAGAAAGGTCTTAGAGACCTCTAATTGGACAAAGGCTTTATCTGCGATAGGAACAGGGTACGCTGAAATAGCGGCCATGTGCACTTTCAAGGAGGAATGACTGAGACCCAGGTCAAAGAGATGACGTAAATATTCCAGCAGAACAGCCACTGAACAGGAGAAAGGCTCCACGTTCCAAGAGGCGGCCCAAATAGAAAATCTCTTCCATTTCATGGCATAGGTGGACCTGGTGGAGGGTTTTCTAGCCTCCACCAGAATCTCCGCCACTTTTGGAGAGACACCAAAACGAGATTGAGCTAGGTCTGCAGGAGCCATGCATGAAGTTGCAAGAACTTGAGGCCAGGATGGACCAGGGTCCCCTGATCCTGGGTCAGCAAACCTCGAGGTAAAGGAAGAGGAAGAGGAGGAACCTCTGAGAATTGTTGTAGAAGAGAGAATCAGATTTGCCTGGGCCAGAAAGGAGCGATCAGAATCATTCTCGCTCCTTCTGTGGTCAGTTTCTGTAATACACGAGGGACCAGAGGAACTGGGGGAAAAGCATAGACGAATCTGTCCTTCCAGTCTAGAGACAGAGCGTCGCTCCAGAAAGCGCCTCGCTCTGGAACGAGCGAGCAAAAGGTGGGAAGTTTTGTGTTTTGGGGAGAGGCGAACAGGTCTACCTGCGGAGTCCCCCAAAGCTGGAAGATATCGTCCAGCACCTTTTGGTCCAATTCCCACTTGTGTGGTAGGGCAGAGGAGCAGCTTAGCTGGTCTGCCAGGGTATTGTCGACTCCTGGAACATGAATCGCAGTGAGGTGAAGGTTGTGTTGAGTTGCCCAGTCCCAAACCCTCATTGCTTCCCTGCACAGAGGGTAGGATCGAGTCCCTCCCTGCTTGTTGATGTACCACACCACGCACATGTTGCCCATCTGGACGGGTAGGTGACCGGGAAGAATGTATTGGTGAAGGGCTTGGAGAGCATATAGTACTGCTCGAAGCTCAAGCACATTGATGTGGAGACCTAGTTCCAATCTGGACCATAATCCCTGAGTTCGGTGAGGACCCAGATGGGCTCCTCAACCTTCGCCTGATGCATCTGTGGTCAGAGTCTGGGAGGGGGGAGGATGACAGAAGGGGACTCCCCGAAACAGGTTCTCTCGAACCATCCACCATTGCAAGTCTCGTGCCATAGGCGAGGAGATCAGAACTAGATGATCTAGGTCATCTACAAGTTGATCCCACTGGGAGCGAAGAGTCCACTGAGAGATCCTCATGTGGAGCCAAGCCCAGGGAACTGTCGGAATAGCGGCCGCCATGAGCCCCAGGAGATGGAGGACCAACCTTGCCGGAATCCTCCTGCGTTCTGATAGCAGGGAAATCTGCGACTGAAGAGAGGCCGCCTTGTCCGGAGGCAGAAAGGCCTTGCTCACCGTCGTATCGAGGATAGCTCTGATGAACTGTAGTCTCTGGGAGGGATCCAGAAGAGACTTGGAATGGTTGATAGTAGTACAAGTAAAAACCTGCTGGGTGAGGGACAGAAAATGCAGGAGCTCCTCCCTGGACGAGGCCGCCAGGAGCCAGTCGTCTAGGTAAGGGAACACCTGAACTCCCATCGTAGGCAGATGGGCCACTACCACAGCCAGGCATTTGGTAAATACTTGGGGTGCCGAGGAAAGACCAAACGAGAGCACCCGGAATTGGTAATGGACCCCCTGAAAAGCAAACCGAAGATACCTGCGGTGAGAAGGGCGAATGGGGATGTGCAGATATGCATCCTGCATATCCAGCGCACAAAGCCATTGACCCGGCCGAAGGAGGGGCAGAAGAGTCTGTAGGGAGAGCATCGTGAACCTTTTGTATTCCACATAAAGGTTCAAGGAGCCGAGATCGAGAATGGGTCTGAGATCTCCCGTCTTCTTTGGGACCAGGAAGAAATGTGAATAGTAACCCATCCCTTGAAGGTGAAGGGGAACGGGTTCTATGGCCTGCTTCACGAGGAGGGCAGAGATTTCTTCCTGGGCCAAAGGAAGATGGTCCCTTCCGTAGGACGACTTCAGAGGTGGGTGGTGGGGTGGTTTCTGTAGAAACTCTATAGAGTGCCCTTCCGCCATAATCTGGAGCACCCATGAATCCGTTGTTATCCTCTCCCAACCCAGAAGGTGAAGGGAGAACCTCCCTCCTACCGGTTCCTCCGGTGTGTCTGGAGGCAGTGGGAGAGGAGAGGAGTCAGGTGGTGTGGGGCAGCGCCGCAGCTGGGGCACCTGCTGCTTTTTTGGGCGGGGGGCCTGGCAGCTGCGGGGGCCCAACATTTAGTGGCCCACCTTCCTTGGGGTTTCGCTTCTGGCCGACTGAGTCTGCAAAAAGGACGGCACTGCGGGTGATGGGGACGGTACATGGAATCCACGGATTTCAGAGCCGCCCCCTTCTCCTGCAAGTCGGTGATGATGTCCTTGACTTCACCACCAAAAAGCACCGAACCCCTGAAAGGTGCTTCCTGGATCGCAGACTGCACCTCTGGGACCAAACCTGACACGCGGAGTCAGGCATGACGCCGAAGACTCATGACAAAAGCGGAGCTCCGCCTGGCAGTGTCCACTGCATCGTGTGTCATCCGCAGAATGTGGCGACTGGCTGAACGAGCAGAACAGACTAAATCGGTTAACTCCTGCTTGACATGAGAGCCAGGTAAGGAATCAATCTTAGATTCCGCCTGGGTATGGATGGCCTTCTAGTAATCCCCCATATGAGCAATGTAATTCATGTCCCGAATTCCCAGAGTTTCCAAATAGTGGAAACAAGGTGGGTGTGAGGCTTGATCCAGGGTGGCACTAAAGTTGGAGTTGTCAGGGGCAGGTCCAGATGTTCGGCGAGTTTAACCCGCTGAGGATCTGGTTCCAAGAGCGCCACTGATGTACTTCCTGGATTTTTCTGAGCAACTCCGTGAAGGAAGGATCCTCCGGAGGAGGCTTCGGAGGGGTCCTCGGCCGGGGCTTGGACGGAGAGCAAGGCTCGTCATCTCTCTTGGAGCATCCGTCGGAAGAATCTGAGAGGGAAGAAGAAGAAGAAGAATTGGAAGCAGAATAAGACTCCCGAACATGGCTGGGGGCAGGAACAGGTTCCTTGGGGGGGATCCCTGGACACGTGTCCTGCCCCTCTCGGGATCCAGAGGGAAGGGCCCTGGAGTCCGGAGGCGGTGAGGGAGTGTGCCATCTCGGATGTACAGAAGCCGGGGGTGGCACCGTCGCCGTAGGGCGGCTCTCTACTTCCTTGGTGAGCTGAGCCTTGGCCTCAGCCCACCAGGAAGCCAGAGTCTCCTGCAGATCCACCGGCGTCCGAGGGGGCGGTGGAGGTGGAGGAGGAGGGGGAAAGGAATACAGATTGTATCCGTAAGGCGAGTATCCGAAACCCGGCTGCAGGAAAACTGGCGCCGGGTATTGTGGCGTTGGGTACTGCGGCATCGGAGGGACCAGCATTGGGTACTGCGGTGCTGGATACTGCGGTCCCGGGTATGACAGCGCCGGATAAGATGGCGGGTACCCGGGTGCCGGAGCAGACGGCCTGGAAGGTGGCCCAACGGGCGGGTCAGCATTGAGAGGCCCGGGGGGAGCAGGGCCCAACGGAAGGGGAAAATCCTCTGACGGCGTCGGTGGGGCCGGCGTTGGCGGAACCGGCGTCTGGAAGGCTGGCATCAGATCCAGTTCCTTAGGAGGAGGGTCTGACAGAGGTGGAACATCCCCCGCATCGTCCAGGGATTGGAGGGGAATCTCCGGGGTCAGGCTGGGGTGACTCAGGGTCCCCGGACAGCAGCGAAGACTGCGGGGAACCAGGTAAGACGGGTGTTGGAGGCTCCATCGTAGGTTCCGGCGAACGTTGGGGGAGCTGACGTGTGGCTTAGGGGATAATTCCTGGCGGGTGCCGGAGGAGCCGGCGTCCTTCTTACAGGGTCCCTCATCGGAGACGGGCCGAGGAGGAGGAGGAGGAGCGGCCCGGTCCAAGGGGGACAAGGTTTTGCGCTGCCCCAAAGAGTCGGGTGTCTTATCGACCTTCTCCCGGCGGATGTCGGAGGAGTCGATGTCTGACTTATGGGAGTCGCCTGCACCAGCAGGCTGCAAGCCTGCGGCCGAACCTGGGGCGGAGGCCTCCTTTTGCCCAGAGGCACCCGCAAGGCCGGAACGCGTGCCAGATGGGTGGGCCGACGCCTCCTCCAAACCCTTGGAGGCTGCCGTCGGATGGTCCCCTGGAGGGAATGTTACCTGGGCCGCGACTCCGGGCGGAGTCGTGGACAAGGAGGCCTTCTTCCGGTGCCTCTCCTTGTCCAGCTTTTTGCGATGTCCTTCTGGAGAAGTAGACGCTGCCTGAGCTTCTTCAATTCTTTCTCCATCAAAGACATCTTTTTCTTGAGAAGATGGGCTTCCAGGGACTGTTGGCGTCGTCTGCGGGTAGCTACGTTCAAGTGAAGGCAATGCGGGCACTTGTCAACGGGTGGTCAGGGCCTAGGCAGGGAGGCAGAGGGAATGGCAGGTCGCTTGTGGCAGTTAGGCGCCGCTTTAAGTCGCACTGTTTTTGTGCTCGGAGGGTGTAGGGGACGACATACACAGACTATGACCTGACGATAGAAGGGAAAAAATACTTCTAATTTTCAGTAAAACCAACGAAAGAGCACGAGCTGACGAAGCACGAACTTTACCGCAAGGCGCTGCATGAGCTAACGGCGGGAAAGAACTGGAAGGCGGGCGTCTGGGACCACCCCTTTATACCGATGTCGCATGATGCTGGTCACCTGATGTGGGGGCGGTCCCTCGCCAGGGACTGCTAGCTAGAAATTTTTCTGTGGGGTCCTGCTGCCGGCCGGTGTCACTCCTATATGTAGTTACCTACTGCAAGAGCCCTCTCGATGTAAGATCTTCTGTATTCTAATCCAGGGAGTTGATACAGTCAAGGAGGGAGTGAAAGCCCAGATTGCTCAACTTGGGTGGTATATAGACAGAGACAACAGTCAGGATCTTGTTATGAGTTCCGAGAAGTACTTTGGCAGCAAGGATTTGGATGTCATTTCCAGGGATGGGCACAGGCATGACATGACCCATGAGGGACTCTTTTTAAAGTAGAGGGCACAGCCTCCTCCTTTCTTGGTAAGCCTGTCCTGTCTGAAAAAACTACATATCTGGGAATTGCTACTGCAGAGTCAGGTATCTTCGGAGACAGCCATGTTTCCAGCACTGATAGGATGTCTGGATTGTGCTGAGAAACCCAGGCAGAGAGGGTATCAAGTTTGGAGAGGAGGCTGCAGATGTTAATGCTTGCCAAGGAGAGTGACGCTGCACTGCTGTTAACCTTGTGGCCATGTTGCCTGAGAGGAGCAACAGCAGCAGTATTAGATCTTTTTAAAAGGGGTTTAAAGTTGCTTCTGTGGGGCAGCAGGGCCCTTTTTTTAACAGGTTCCTTTCCATAAGGATGATGCATGAGGTAGTGACCAGTTAGTAATAGCAAGGAGCTGTAAGGGCACAGTTGCAGCGGTTTTGAGAACAGGCCAAAAGTTTCATTTGATTCTTCAAAATGGTTGTTGGATACATAGCCTTTAGAGACAAGTACATTAAGAGTTGATTTAAATTTAAAACGTTTGATACCTGGTGGTTAAGTCAAAAGTTAAAAGAAATGATCAACAGCTGAGATCCACAGTCATAGAATGTGTTAGAATTCCTGAAAGGGATGAACTCTGCCTATGCATATGCAGGATGTGAAATCCTTTTGTCTGTATGCGTCTTTGTCATTCAAAGAGGTCTTGAAAAGCCCAAATACAGACCATGGGTCAGGTCAGACGAAAATGTGGATTCAAGCAGGGCCCAGAGTCACTGAATTTGTCAGACTTCATTGCTTCACTTATGTTTTGCTTGGGACACCTTCCAACAAGTTGATTTTTTAAATGAAAAATGCAGATACCTGGTGATGATGCATTGTAGAAATCCAGTCCAGGAGACTTTCACGGATGTATTGAGCAAGAATGGTGTAGTTACTCCAACCAGAAAAAACATGTAAATCCACAAAAACTAAGCTACAGACACAGACAAGCAGCTATGGCTTAGAAGTGTGGCACAAGTCTGCAGCTGGGTTTAAAAGTGAGCGCAGGCTTCACAGGGAGTGCAACTGTGAAGGGAAATGAAGATTGGGAAGTTTACCTTACGAAAGGTTGAGTGAGCTGGTTCCGTAAACATTTAAAAATGGATGTTTTTTTTTTCCTGGTGGTGAGGAGGAACAGAGGCAGTTTGGGAGGCCGTATCAGGCTGTCAGTGGAATTTTTACTTCAGCAGCATGGTGGGGCACAGGTAGGGACTGCTGTCTCAGTTACTGTGGAGAATAAAATGGCACCTGGCAAGTTTGGGGTGCCGAATGATCGCAATGGCACTTTTTTCTCACCCGGCATTTGAAAAATAACAGCCTAGGTGCCAGGCTGTTTCAGCCAATCAGGACATGAGTTTTACTTTACCCATTATCTAATACACAATAACACACCTCCCTGGAGTGCCTTATTGGCATTACACAATGGCACATTTGTTAACTAAAAAAAAGAAGAAAGAAAAAATTTATTTTAATCCATTATTTTACTTTAAGTTTTGTGGGTGTAGGTATTGTGTTTTTTTTTTTTTTAACGTCCAGAATATTTTTTCCACCATGTAGTGGCGCTGCTGCAAGAAAGATCCAGCCCCCTGAGCCTCCCTAGCTTTTGTTGTTTTCCAGCTGTGTGCTGTGTCATATCAGTCTCCCCTCTGCCCTTCCGGGATGTTGGCTTCCACCTACTAGTGGACAGTGTTTGAAGAGGACTGTGTTTCACATTTACTTTTTTTTTCCATTTTAAATTCAGTCCCTCATAGAAATTTTATGAATGAATACTACTACTACTACTACAGTCTGTTTCTGTGACTGAGAAGCCATTCGTCGAGTGTACAGCACGACTCTAAAATGCGCATGCACGGACACAATCTTAGCACTGAGTGGGAGAAGGAAAAGTCATTTCTCTTTTCCTTGTAGTGTTTTTTTTTTTTTTTTACTATTTTTCTGAGTCAGATTGTTGGTGTACTCATGGCACTATATGGGAACCTAATATAAGCGAAAAGTAGTTATCATCGCTACCACACTGCTGTTCACGGTTTTAGTTTTGCATTTGGGTGAAAAGTCATGGGCTGTGAGAATGTCTGAACTTGTGAGGGCTTCAGTATTTAAAGATTCACAGATATCTTTTTCACATAGTATGCCATTGCCAGCCATACTTCAGATGTTGAAAGTGCAATTTGTTTTGTAAAAAAAAACCTGATACAGTCATTTTATTGTTATGTTTTATCAGCGCTTTGTGTCTGGCTGCCTTCCAGTTTCTCTGTGTGGTCACACCCCCAGAATGATGTCATACCAGGGAGCTGTCAATGTTTTACATACAACAAGGAATGCTGGGTAATTTATAACGTTGACAAATGTGCCTTACTCAGAGGTATAGTCCTATATGTTGGTAGTGGTGAATACCTAATATGTAAATGTACAGAGCACGGCATTGTGGGTAAAATACAACACTGGTTTCCACTTTCCTTACTGTGAGATGCAGTCCCATATTTATGTAGTGGTGTCAACAATACAAGCTCTTGTAAGTTTATTTTCAAAACAAGGCATTATGCATACAGTATCTAGCTACGAGACTTCTATACTGAGAGATGTAATATCCTATTTCTACAGTGAGCACAGAAATATAATACTCTATACTAATTTACATAGTGAGGCATTGTGGGTACAGTAAATAGCTGATTTTTCTATCTACAAGTAAAAACTGACAGTGACCCTTTAATAACAGTTTCTCTGGTATGTCGTCACATTTGGGGGTTGCAGCACTGAGAAAAAAAGGGGAAGGTTATGCAAATGAAGCAGAGCACCAAAATAAAATGATTTTTTTTCATGGAAAACAGCATTATTTGACAGTTTGAATGATAGGAGACTGATTCACAGTGCCTACAGGTTACTACCATTTGCTATGGCAAACCTCACAAAATCACTTAAAACACTGTGGTTGTGGATGGATAAGGATGAGCGGGAGGTTCTAAAGAGGAGGTCGTGTTTACAACATAAATGTGTCTGGCAGAGGCTAGGTGGTAGGGCTGTATGTGCAGGAATTCCTTTTACATGTTGGCATGTGATAAGGCCAGTTTTCTGCCTGTCATAGATACAGTGATGTTATTGTCTAATAACAACACTGTCTCTAGGGCAGTCTGAGCACTCACAGCCCAGGATCCTTTCTTGCCATTATATAACAAAGGAATAATGCACGACAGAGTGGGTGTTATGCTGGGTAACATCCTGCCTTGGGTGGTTGGGCACAAGTCCAGATTTTGCAATACTGTTACAATTTTTTCTTGTACTATCTTCCATCCCCGATACACCTGGAAATTAGCCGTTACCAGCTCAGTATGTCTTTCCAGGAAAGGAAAGGAAGCCAGGGTCTTTGGGCCCTTTATAAAAGTGACATCAGTGAGGAATGATGACAGCCTTGAGTCTGGAGGTTTGTTTGGTAGGTGTAAAGGCTTAACAGTGGTCTGGAACCACTTTATAGGACATGATAACAAATGGGCCATGAATGCTAGAGGAGAAATCCCTTCGTGCAGTGCCTTACACTGGTTGTGAACTCTGTTTAACAGGTTGTTTGATGGATCACCAGGAGATACAGTATGTGCCTAGACCATTCTTTGTCACGGTGACCCGAGAGGTGGGCACCCTTTTAGCCTTTCTGCTTAAAGTTGGACCAGCATAACATTCTGTGGTGATTTGCATATGCAGCCCATGATGCTTTGCATCGTGGGGGCATGTGTGATTTTGTATACCCTTTTAGCCTCACTGCTTAGTCAGCTTTACAACATGATGGCATCACCATTTTAGAATCTAGAGTAAGTACATTACCATAGAGTACTACAGAATTGCTTCATTCTTACTCCCTGTATGGCTAAGATACATAAGCTTGTTTACACACCTGGTTGGTGTGTGTGTGTGTGTGTGTGTGTGTGTGTGTGTGTGTGTGTGTGTGTGGGTGTGGTGGGGGCGGAAATCAATGCACAATCAAAAGACATGTGCCAGCCAATCACACAGCATGAATTCTGAACCCCATTTTACCACACAGCACAGGTAGTTACTTACTAGCTGGAGTCTCTTCAAGATGATCCTTCTGCCGCTCAGTGTCTTCTCTCCTTACATCACTCACGGGGAGTTCTTCACCCCTCAATAACAGCAATAACAAGTGCTCCTTTGGGACTTCATATCCTGTGAATTTATAAATAAAGATACAAAAAAGTCAAAAGAAAGGCTAATTGAAATGAAAACTAGATAAGGATATGTCAATTTTATTTAGGCAAAACATTTCACACGTGCATGCATATAAAATACGACATAACAAAATGCAAACATTTCAATATATACAGCTATACAGTCAAAAAACAGAGAAACATTTATTTTAAGAAATAAGACAAAGAGCAAACAGTTCCTCCATGTTATTTTATATTTAGTTACTTTTTTTTTTTTTTAAACCGGGTAAGGTGCACTAGACATACATTTGGCTATTTTCAGAGGGAATGTGTACCATTCCTCATATGATTACTATAATGGTTACTATATAGATCCCGTGCAACCTACTAGCAGAACTTAAAATAGGGACATTTAAATCTAAACTCCGTTCCCTCCTCTACAGTCAAAGGACGTCCTCCTGCTCCCTATAACACACACAAGTGGCCTGGCATTGATCTTACCTGCACTTAATCTCCCCCTAGGCTTCTGACTCTGATCATTCCAGCACTTAACCCCCCTCACTTGCCCCCTCTCCATCCACTTACGTTCACCCTCTTCTTACCAGGATAACTTTCAGCTTTCCCCACTGCAGCCATCCTTAACCCCCTTGCTGCCTCCTCACCACCATCTCTCCTCTACTCTTCTCAGCCTTTCACCCTCTCCAATACTACTTTCCACCAACCTCCCAACTCCTTTCCCCATATTACTACAACTCTGCCCACCACTTCAAAACCCTCCTTCTTTTGTCCTCTCTCTCTCCAAATATTAACTCCTTACTTTAAATTTCAACCTCAGCTCCACTACCCCCCCACTCCCCCTGACAAAGGGAACTGGTTTTCTCCACATTAACCCCCCTTATCCTTCCTCCTGGTACACATGCTTTTTACGTTCGCTTATGCGCATGCGCAAGGAACGTCTTGGGAGAATGGGACACTTTGGAGGTGTGCCTCTCCTGAGCAATTCCCTGCTCCCTTGAGCAGGCGTGGTGGTCCTGCACCAATCAGCACCGGTGCTGTGAATGACAGTGGTGGTCTTCTCTTCAAAGAAAATCACCACTGTGTGCTTGCACCGCGTTATGCCCTTCCCCCTCCAAATCTTTGCTGCCACGCTGGGAGCCCACCCCAGCGTGGCAAACATCCCGCGTCGTCTGCCGACAGGGGTGCCCAATCCCCTGTTGGCTCCTCGGCCCCCCCCCAGTCATCCTTCTGCCATGCTGGGGCCCACCCCAGCGTGGCAGCGTCCCGTTGTCTGCTGCAGGGGTACCCAATCCCCTGCCAGCTCCGCCCCCAGCCATCCTTCTGCCACGCCAGGCCCCGTCATCATTTTTTCACCTGCAAAATAAAACAGTCTCACGGCGCTTCTCCCAGCCCCCTCCTCACAACCCACACCCACCCACTGCGCACCCTGCCTCCCCACACCCCCCCTCACCCCATACTTACCTCCGGAGCTCGGTCCCCACAGAAAAATCTTCTAGTTAGCAGTTCCTGGCAGGGACTGCCCCTCGCGTCAGCTGACCAATGTCAGTGGACATCAGATAAAAGAGGCGGTCCCACGTCCGGCCTCCAGTTCTCCCGCCGGAAGCCAAAAGGCGTGACAAGAGATAGGAACAAAGCCCCCAAGAAAAAGGAGTGATCAAACTCGGAGATGGAAGGAAGGGAAAGCAGTACCTACCGCAAGAGCCTCTCTTGAAGATCTACTGTTACAGTAAGTTCTTACATAACTGTACTATCTTACTTCGAGAAGACTCTTGTAGTAGGTACTAACCAGTAGGACTGAGTCCCAAGCACTTCTGAAAAAAGAAACCAGGGAAGGGGAACAAAGAAAAACTGTCCACAAAGAACCTGGTGGGGGGTGTGTCTCATGACAGGATACCCTGCAGGACTGCCAGACCGAACCCCGCTCTGCAGCGGGAGGCAACATCCAAGCTGTAGTGCTTGGTAAAGGTATGGACGGAGGTCCAAGTAGTAGCAGCAGCACAAATCTCTGCTGCTGAGACACCTCTGAAGCATGCGGCCGAGGCCGCCATGTCTCTAGTAGAGTGCCCCTTCATTTGGTCTGGAAGGGGTTTGTCGTATTTGTTGTAACAAAAGGTAATACAATTGGCCAACCATTTGGAGAGACACTGTTTAGAAACAGAGCGACCCCCCTTCTTTAGAGTGAAGGAAACAAACAACTGTTCTGTCTTCCTGAGATCTTTAGTTCAGCTGGTGTAATACCTCAAGATTCTGTGCACATCCAAGGTATGGAGGAGGTGCTCTCTCCGGTTGGAATATTCCAAGGAAAAAAAACTGAAGTTCCACCTGTGACGCTTGGCCACCTGGTTATGATTATTGTATGATACTGGTACTATAAACACATGGTCTGTGTATGACATTTCAGTGTGTCAGGAATTTGGCCTATAACTACAAAGTGTCAAATAGCTGACCCCAGGAGGTAAATAAAACAGATCAGAAGGAAACAGTTAATTGGAACATCCTCCAGAGACAGTGTATTGCCTGCTGCTGCCTTTGATGTTGGAAACTAAAATACGAATTTTATGACATCAGGGAAAGGAGGTCATTTGGCTCATTCTTGTTGGCTTTCTCACACCTTAGTGACAAACTGTAGGGTTGTAAACCAGCCACCAGTTCAAAGAGAAGTGTTTAATTAAAGGATGCTATATTTAGGAAATGTTTTTTTCTTCTGATGTAACCATTTATTTAAAAATAGCTCCTGGTAGGAAATTATGTTTGTAAGAATTAATTCAAAAAGGAGGAGCTAGATGACTTACCAAGGGGTGGGGAGATAGGGTTGAAAATGTATCACTGTATCTAAAATGTGACACACCATTTTGGGCTCTGAAAACAGAAAACACCCAATTTAAAAAGCACTTACAGAGATAATACATTAGATAGCAAATATCTAAAGTGTTGTGGTAGGAGCTTTGTTCTATAATTTTCCTTTTTTAATGTGATTGTGAGCTCTTGATATTTGTTCTGTATTTTATTTTACTTATTTTACAATTTTTAGTAAATCACCATTTTCTTGAAATACTGCCTGGGAGTCTTCTCAATTTATTTTTGCATGTGAAGTGTCTGTATTTTAAATCTGACAATGGTTTAAAAGGCTTGATGGTGTTACTAAGCTTGGAAAAGAGTAAGAATATACCCAAGGGCACTTATGGAGTTTTAAGGGTTCATTTTGGAGTCCTTGCTAGGTGCCCCTGGCAAAGGATTGTACTGCAATCCCCGAAGAGGGTACATATCTGAGCCTGTACATTGGGTGTACTAGCATAAGGTTCATAGTTTGAATCCCCCAGAACTTGAGGCTAACAGGTGATTTGGACCCAAAGCATAGAGGAGGCTTACCCTGTCTGTTACCTGTTCACATGATTGCGCTCTGAGGTTGGCACTGTGGGAGCAGAGGGCCTGACCTGCGGAGTGCGTTTGTGACACCACTGACTGACTGAATGCGAATTCCGCTACCACCTTGGGGAGGAACTTGGGGTTAGTCCTCATGGCCAATTGGTCCCTATGTAAAATCATAATCGGGGATTTGGCAGATCAAGGCCTGGAGCTTGGAGATCCTCAGAGCAGAAAAGATAGCTACTAGGAGCAAGGTCTTCCAAGACAGAAATTGCAAATCCGCTTCTGCAGCTGGCTCAAAGGGAGGCAGCATGAGTTTATCTAAGATAAAGTTAAGATCACACGAGGGAGCCAGATTGCAAATGGGAGGCTTCAAATGAAGGTCTCCCTTAAGGAAAGTCTTGGAGACTTGAAGCTGGGCCACCAACTTTTCTCCAAGAGGAAGATGGTATGCCGAAATGGCCAAAAGGCAGACCTTCAGGCAGGAGTAACTGAGACCCAGGTCAAACAGGTGCTTGAGGTAGTCCAGAATCCTAGCCACTAAGCAGGAAAAGGGCTCCAGAGACTGGGATTCAGCCCAGATCGAGAAGCGCTTCCACTTCATGGCATAGGTAGATCCAGTGGAAGGTTTCCTGGCCTCCACCAAGATGTGGGCAACCACTGAGGAAACCCCATAGCGGGAGGCCACTACGTCTGCAGAAGCCAGGCATGCAAATGAAGAGACTTGAGATCTGGATGCACCAGGGTCCCCTGATTCTGGGTCAACAGATCCTGAGAAAGAGGGAGGAGAAGAGCCGGCTGTTTGGAAAGCTGGTGCAGAAGTGAGACCCAGGCTTGTCTTGGCCAAAAGGGGGCAGTGAGAATCATTCTCGCCCCATCCACCCTGTGTTTGTGAAGAACCCTGGGGATCAATGGAATTGGAGGAAAGGCATAAATGAACCTGCTTTTCCAGGACAGAGACAGCACATCCTGCCAAAAAATGTCTTGTCCTGGAACGAGTGAGCAATAAAATAGGAAGCTTGGTGTTGGATGGGGATGTGAACAGATCTATCTGCAGAAATCCCCAGCGGGAGAACAGAGCATTTACGATGTCTTGTTTTGGCTCCCACTCATGAGCACTCGCCGAAGAATGGTTAAGGGCATCCGCCAAGGAATTTGTGAAATCCTAGGACATGGAGCACTGTCAGATGAAGGCCGAGAAGAGCCACTCTTTCCCAGAACCACATGGCCTCCCGACAAAGCAGGTAGGACCAGGTACCCCCCTTTTGTTGAGGTACCAGACAGCACACATGTCTGAATGCACCATCAGGGGGCCCCGGAGGAATGAGGAACTGAAAGGCCTGAATTGCATACAGAACTGCCCTCATCTCGAGCACATTAATGTGCAGTCGAACCTCCTCTGGAGACTAGTTCCCTTGAGTCCTGTGTGTCCTGAAATGGGCCCCCCACCAAATTCCCGACATGTCCATTGTCAGGTTCTGAGAGAGGGGCTTGGGGCAAAAAGACATTCCCTGAGACAGGTTCTCTGGTAGTAACCACCACTGGAGATCCCTGATCATAGAGTCCGAAATGAGGACTTCCTGATCTGGGTTGTCCACTACCTGGTCACACTGAGTTCTAAGGGTCCATAGGTGGATCCTCATAAGCAGTCTGGCTAGGAGGACCATAAGAATGACTGCTGCCATGAGCCTAAGTAGGTGGAAGATCATCCGGGCATGGATGTGTCTCCGAGATGCCAGGGAGCGAGCTTGCAGGAGCAATGTCTCAGTCTGGTCCGGGGGAAGGAAAGCTTTGCCCAACAGAGTATCCAACACTGCCCCAATAAATTGCAAATGTTGGGAGGGAACCAAAGAGATCTGGCCAGGTTGACTGTGATGCCCAACCTGGAGGAAGTCTCCAAGGTAAGGGCAAGGGAACGGTGCAGGTCCTCCTAGGAGGGAGTCGCAATCAGCCAGTCAATCAGGTATTGACAAACCTGGACTGCCAGGATGTGCAGGTGGGCTGTCACTACTGCTAAACATCTGGTGAACACCTGGGGAGCTGAGGGCAGGCCGAAAAGCAGGGCCCAGAACTGAAAATGCTCCCCCTGAAAGCAGAACCAGAGGAACTTGTGATGGGCAGTGTGAATAAGGATATGGAGGTAAGCGTCCTGCATGTCCAGGGCGCAAAGCCACAGACCCACTCTTAGAAGAGGTAGAAGACTCAGAAGGGAAAGCATTGTGAATCTCTTGTAAACCCCCAGAAGGTTGAGAGAACGGAGGTCCAGGATTGGGCAACAAGAAAAAGTGGAACAGTAGCACATCCCGTTGAGGTGGAATGGGTTCCAAAGCTTCCTTCAGCAGTAGAGCATTTATCTCCTCCTGAACCAGGGGGATGTGGTTTTGGGGGTAAGAATGGGGAGGAGGTCTGTGGGGGGGGTCTGAGAGAACTCCATAGAGTGCCCCTGAGCAATCAGCTGGAGCACCCAAGAGTCCGTTGTTATCCTCTCCCATTCCGGAAGCTAGCGAGAGAATCAACTGCTCACCAGCTCCACTGGAAGGGGTTCCAGATGGAAAGGGAGAGGCAACTAGTCAGGAAGTGGAATACAAGGCGGCAGCTGGAGCTCTGGCAGCTCTGCGGACCCTGGCTAGGGGAGCTTTAGCTGAAGTGGACGCCCCTCGTTTATTCCGGCAATGGGGTTACACCCATCTGCACTGCCCTTTGACTTGCCTACGAACAGGCCACTTTTGACCCTGAGGTTTGTGATGCATAGATAGAATAGACCTCAGGGCGTACCCTTTATCCTGTAAATCGGTGAGAATATCTTTTGTATCGCCACTGAACAGGACTGACCCTCTGAAGAGGGCATCCATAATGACTGACTGGACCTCGGGGCCAATCCTGACAGCTTAAGTCAAGAGTGCCTGTGAAGGCCGATAGCAAAGGCAGAGATATGTCCTGCCGAATCCACCGTATCTTAAGTGGCGCAGAGGAGCATGTGGCGACATGCAGATTGGGCCAAATGGACCAATTCGTCCAGTTCCTTCTTAGTGAAGGAGTCTGGGAGAGAATCTATCAGAGGAAAGCTGCCCCAAGACAGATTTCTGATAATCCCCCATATGGCCCACATAATTAATGGCTTGCATCCCTAGGGTGAAGGAAGAAAAAAAATCTTCTAACCATACTAATCCATGATCTTAGACGCCTTATCTGAAGGAATACATCTAAGATGCTTAGGGTTGGCAGTCCTGTCATAGGCACCACTGATCACTACCGAATCAGCCTTGGGTTGTAGACTCAAAAAGTCTTTGCTCTCTGGGGATTGGTACAATCTGTTGGCCTTACGTGCCTAAGTAGCCAAAGAAGATGGCTGCTTCCAGATCGTGGAAACCAGATCCTCTTGAGGCTCTAGTCACGGATGAATAAAGGTGTGGGAGCCTCAGCCAGGTCTAGGTGCTCCGTCAGCCTCTGACACTGCACATCCTGGTCGACTGACTTCCAGCCGTAGGTTGCCTGGTTCTTTTGCAGCAACTCTAAAATGGAAGGATCCTCCAGAGGAGACTTTGGAGAGTCCTTCGGCTTGGAAGCCTCCAGGTTATGTGGCTCATCATCAGGTCCCGATGGACAGCTGTCGTCAGAGTCCGAAGATTCTGATGAGGCTGAAGTATCCCCATGAGGAATCGGGAGATCCACCTGCCTGGAGAGATTAGAAGGGCAGATATACTCCCTGGGGAGCCAACTTACAGGAGGGATGGGAGTAGGGACTAAGTTTGTTGAGGTGAGCCCTTGGGGAACAAATCCCTGGTCCAGTGTCGGGTGACGTCGGTCCAATTCAGACGTCAGCTAGAACCTGGCCTTGGCCCACCAGGTGGACAAAATCTGCTTGAGATCCACCTGGGGGGCGGTGGGGGTGGCATAGGGTAACACGGGTAAGCATAGCATGGGTAACCGTGACCTGACAGTGGAAAACCTGTACTGAGAAAAGCTGGTGTTGAGTAGTGCAGCGTCAGTTATTGTGGCATCGGGTACCCTGGCATCAGAAAATGAAACGCCGAATAGACCGGTGTCGGATACCCTGATGGCCCTGATGGAGGAGCAGATGGGCCAGGCATCGGCCCAGCGAGCGCAGGGGTCAGGAAGGACAGCCTGGAAGGGGGGGACCAGACCTGCTGCCCATGAGGCCTGTGCGGAGGGCCTGAAGGCCGGTCACTGGGTGTCAGATTTCCAGAAGGCTGTGTCGGATCAACTGGCATCTGATCCGGTATTGGAGGCTCAGGTGTCGAAGGAGGAACCTCAGATGGCACAGGAGACCCCAGATCTCGTCCTCCCCAAAGGAGAAGGAGACAATGGAGCCTCCGATGGCAGTGACCTGGAAGGCCCCTGCATCAAAGCCCGGACATTGGGTGAGGCGTCAGGACCTGATGAGGCAATGCTGGCTGGGTGAACGTCTGGGCTGATGTGTGACTTATCAGCTCTGTATGGGAGGGAAACAGCAGAGCCAGAGCCCGACCTACCAGACTCACCCTCACTGCTGGGCCATATGATGTTAGCTGGAGTGGGGGAGAAAGCCTTCTTTTCCCCAGAGGCTCCTGTCAGACCAGCATGAGTCCCGGCGAGTTGGGAGCACACTGGACACCACCAAAGGTGGCCTGGCTGGTTTAGTGGAGTCCCAGCAGGGGAAGTAACTGTAAGTACTGCGACCCCAGCTGGAGTCTGCAGGGCTGTGGAAGGAGCGTCCCGGTGCTTATCTTTGTCCTTCCACTTGCGATGGTGGCCCTCGGGGAAGCCTGATATCCGTCTCACCTTCTTCAACTCCTTTTCCATGGAGACCATTTTTTGTTTCAAAATGTGGGCCTCCATGGCCTGCTGCCTTCTTTTCTGGGTAGTGGAGGTGAATTTGCGGCAGTGTTCGTACTCTTCCATGGGGTGGTTGTGGCCTAGGCAAAAAAGGCACAGGGGATGACAGTCCTTGTGCAGCAGTTGAGACCCGCAAGAACTGCACTTGTTTTTATGAGACTCGAAAGGCATAGGGGACAATATGTACAGATGTCAGATAACTTTGTACAAAAAATAAATTATATCTTTTTAGAGAAAAGATGAGAAATACTCATCCAAAGCGATTCCTAGAAGTGCTGATCTTCCACAAGGCGACAGTGTTGGAGGCGACAGCGGTTAAAAGAACCTGGAGGGTGGGTGAGGGACCGCCCCTTTTATCTGACATCCGCTGACGTCAGTCAGCTGACACCGGGGAGGGTCCGTCTCCACCAGGAACTGCTAGCTAGAAGATTTTCCATGGGGTCCTGATGCCTGGCGGCTTAGTCCTACTGGTTAGTACCTACTGCAGGAGCCCTCTCGAAGTAAGATCTAGGGGCCCTGACACAGAATGTAGGGCTGAGGTACCACACAGAAATAGGGGCCCTGATACAGAATTCAGGGCTGAAGTGCTGTAGACAACTAGGTGTTCCAGAAGTGATTGTATACATCAATACATGGGCCATAATGCATTTTTATTTGTTTACTATAATATAATATTCGGTAACAACCTTTGAAAACAATTGCTTGTTTGCAAAGGTTCCACGTCAAAATGAAGAAACAATATATAGGTTTATAAGAAAACAGTGACTTTTTCAGCTCCAATGGAGCCACTGAAGTAGGTCCTAAAACTGAGATAATAATCATTAAACACATAAAGGGGTAAGAGTACATTAAAATCTAGATGCTGACTAGTGTTTACGTTGGTCAATATAAGCAAATTCTATTCCGAGTAGGCCCAACAATATGTCATATCTGAACGGAGAGGTACTGGAATAGTTAGAATGTTGCTGAGAACACTCAAGTGTGTAGAAGGCCCTGTACAATCAGCTCCCAGGTGGGGGAGGATAAGGTAGATATAGCAGAGTGTGGTCCAACCAGAGGTTGGGGTACATGTTGAAGGTGAAGAGTGTGAGGAAAGTGAAGAGGGAGAAAATATCTTTCAAGGTGGGTCTGGGCAGTGACAACCAGAATTTACAGCGAGATGAGTCTAAAGAGCCTGCTTGAATATCGACAGCTTGGGAAGGTTGGCGATAATTGCTGAGAGTTCACTGTAGCACAAGACTGTGCAACTGGCAAAGGAAAGATGGCCCAGTCTAATTTTGCACCATGGTATCACAAGGAACTGCCAAGTTACACTCCGTGTGGTGTAAAGGCTATGGACCAGACTGAGGAGGAAGCAAGCATTTCGAAGTACAAGGGCAAATAGAGCTTCTGTAGATAGTAGGAGTGTTTGACAGCAGAGTCTATCAGCAAGGGGAAGCCAGTTTTTGAGAATAAATAGTTTGCAGATGTAATCCCCTGCCCAAGCAGGGACTTACCTGCAGCCTTTCGTCTCCTGTTCCTCATCTTCCCTCTGTGCCACCAGAAAGTGCCTGCATAATTTTTCTATCCTTCCTGGTCCTTCCATGCCCTTTTAGTCCCCCAAAGCAGCCCAAAGAAGTAAATCCAGACCTCCAGGGCTTGAGCAGTCAAACAGCTATCTCCCGCTCGAGGCATGCACTCCGGTACAGCGGGGATCGCATAGGTGCGAGCAGAGCCTTTGCCCTTTTGGCCGCTAGCATTTTGGTCAAAACTGAGTGTTCCGTTGGTCTAGGGATCTCCATGTGGTAAGTGGAACCCGGTGACCACAGACAGAGCTCGGAACAGTCACTTTCTTTGAAATTAGGGGAGATCCACGAAATGATTTTGATCGTGACTCATGAATATTAATGAGTCAGAGCCCCGATCGCTTATGAATAGGTAGTAGGCAGCGGTGTAACCCTAGGAATAGTGACGCCTATGGGTTACACAGTTGTGTGTGCGTCTGTAGGAACCAGGAAAAAAAAAAAAAAAAGGGCAGGCTTTACTGAACAGCAGCCTGACTCTGTCTAGGACTGTATCCATCTCTGAGCCACATATCGCGAGTCCATAGTCTATTAATGTCAACACAGAGCTAGTGATGGCCAGGCGTCTGGCCTCAGTATTGAGGCTTAACCTTGGTCTATAAAGGGTTCCTAGTATCCTGTTTTCACTCCCTACAATGGTGGCAATATGTTCAGGATAAGATAGGGTGTCATTTAGGGTGACACCTAGGTACCTGAAGGATTGTGCTTGTTCAAGGGCGGTGCCTAGCGTGGTCCATATTGGGGGAGGGGGGTCATTTATGTTTACCATGAATTCCTATGAAAAGCATGGTTTTAGTTGTTTTTTTGTTTGTTTTTGTTTTTTTTAGAAATAAGGACAAGTGTATTATTCTTAAACCACGATTCCCGGGTCTCAAAGCTGTGTTGGAGACCCTGTGTGAGGTAAGAGTGGTGTGCATTGCTGTGGTAGATCACTGCATTGTCCACATAAAGCTGACCCTTTGACCTTGTGCACCACCCCAGGCAGTCCATTACTGAAGAGACTACATAGTAGTGGGCCTAGTACTGACCCCTGTGGGACACAAATGGAGATGTTCCATGCAGTTGATAAGACCCCATTTATGTTTACCTTTTGCGAGCGTATGGAAAGGTACCACTGGAACCAGGACATGTTTTCATTTTGAAAGACCAAGTGTGCATGGCTTGGAGATCAACTGTATGTGATCAACAAGATCAAATGCTTTTGTGAGATCTACATAGAGGACTCCAAGTACCAGTCCTTTATCTTAAGTGTCATGGATCAAGTTGGTGTACTTGGTGAGAGTTGTGATTGTGCTATGCAGTCTCCTGAATCCATGCTGTTCAGTGCACAAAAGGTTATATTTATTAAAGTAGTCAACAAGCTGGTCCAACACTATTCTCTTAAGTGTTTCAGATGGGGGGGGGGGGAGAGACAATATTGATACTGACCTATAGTTAGCTACGCTGGAGTGGTCTCCACTCTTGAAAACTGGTGTTACTAACGCACTTTTCCAGACCTGGGGAAAACGAGAGCATGTGAGTGAGAGGGTAACAATTTTTTTTTCATAGGTAGAGACAGTACATTTAGGGCAATAGCTAATAGTTTCATATCAGCCCCATCGCTCCCAACCCTAGCTGTAGCGAGAACACGCTTAACATATTGGACAGTACCCCTTATGCGGACATGGCTAAAATAGAAGTTGGGGAAGGTCTGTGGTGTTCATGGTCATCGGTAGCTATTTGTGTGTGTGTTGGGTTAGCGGGCAGTACAAAGCTTAGATCAGTGAATGCCATGTTGAATATTTCAGCTATGTCTATAGGGGAGGTGATGGCAGCAGTGTGTGAGGTTAGCATGGTAGAGGGGGTTTATTCCCCTCACCCACTAACTCTTTTAGTGTAGCCCAGGATTTCTGTCTGTTCCTATTGCTGTTTCTAAACTGGATCTTGTATTAGTCAGCTTTTGCTTCTCTGATGGCCCTAGTACATTTATTACAGGCTTCTTTGTATTTAACCTGATCCACAGCATCACCCTCACCAAAGGCACGAGCTCTACTCCATATGTAATGCACCTGGGAAACAAAAAACTAGGGGAAGAGTATACAATTGAGGGCATTAACAATAAAATGGAAAAGCACCTGGGGGTAGTCATAGCAGATGACCTAAAGGTAAGCAAGCAATGTGAGAAGGCAGTAAGGATGGTGGGGGATACTGGGATGTATAGGGAGAGGCATCACCAGCAGAAAACAAGAAGTTGTTATCCCCCTCTACAGACAGTTGGTGAGACCTCATCTGGAGTACTGCATGCAGTTCTGGAGACCCTATCTCCACAAGGATATAAACAGGATGGAGGCTGTCCAGAGTAGGGCAACTGAAATGGTGCAGGGTCTGCACCAGAAGACATACGAAGCAAGATTAAAAGGAGTTTAATAAGTATACCTTTGAGGAAAAGAGAGAGAGAGGGGGTGACATGATAGAAACTTTCAAGTACTTCAAGGGAATCAACAAAGTCCAAGAGGGTAGCATCTTTCAGAAAAAGATGTGCAAGAGCAAGGGGGCACAATTTGAAAATGGGAAGGGACGGCTCAGGGGCAATTTGAGGAAGTATTTTTTCACAGAGAGGGTGGTGGATGCATGGAACAGTCTTCCTGAGCAGCTTATGGGGTCAAAAACAGTAGTGGAATTCAAGAATCTATGGAATGGGAGATCACGGGATGCCTGGGCTTGGACGGTAGTTTGGTAATCAGGCTCCCTCCTCTCTCTACCTCCTTTTAGCTCTCAGAACTAGTCCTGGCTTCACTTCTACAAAATTTCGGCAGATATTGTTTTTTACTCCCTATGCAGCTTCTGATTATCTCCTTAATTTGGTCATTGGAGCTTGTATTCAAAAGAGATGGAAGTGGATATGTGGTAGGCCCAGCCGTGACACACTCCACCCGCCACTCTGGAGAAGTCTGCAAAAAAGGCAAAAGTGCAAGCCCAACAAGCGAGCCGACAGTCTCAACCTCTTTCTTCTTCTATGGCAATACCTCTAATGGAGAAGAGGTTTCTACAAGAGCTGCAACCCTTCAAAGAAGCCTTAGAAACTATCACTTTGGAGCTTAAATCCTTATGCTCTGATCTCGGAGACCTGGGCCGGAGGGTCAGCAATATAGAGGCCCGCACCATCTCCCTGAAACTATGGCAAAATCAAACAGATCTGGAGATTGTGCGTCTCCACCAACAACTTCAGAAACTGTAAGAGAAAACAGAAGGCTTGGAAGGAAGGAGCCACAGGAATAACCTCTTAATCTTTTGGCTTCCTGAATCAGCTGAAGGCTCCTCTCCCATAGTGTCCACACAAAAGGTTCTGGTTAAAATTGTAGGGCCTTCACCCCACAACCCAGTTTACCTCATCGAAAGAGCGCATAACTCTCTACACCCTTGTGCCCCTGAAGGCTCTCCTCTGAACCCCTTCATTTTCAAAATTTCTTAATTATCTGGAAAGGCAATATGTTCTCCAGAAATACAGAGAATTATGAAATTTTACTTGGGAAGGCCACCACTTGTGAATCACTCATGATTTTCCTGGAGAAACAAGACAAAAAAGAGCCACCTTTCACTCTAAAGTTTCTAAGTTAATTGCAGCCAGCATCAAATTTTGCTTGTTATATCCTGCCAAACTGCAAGTCCACATCTCCAGGCAATGGCACTCTTATGACACCACTGAGCATGCCTCCCAATATCTCTCCTCACATTTGCCTGATCTCTTCAAGAACACTTAAATAATTTGTAGAGTCTTCTCAATATCCAGCTAGTTTAATACCTGGAAACTTTGCTAAATGAACACCTGTGGTCTAGATGGTGAATCTCGTCAGTGTGCTCCATCGATTCCTGCCCCCACCCCCCGACTTTTCTCTGGTTAGGCCTGTGAGCCATATTGTGGGACCTCTTGTTTGGATAGGAACTTCATGTACCCAGGGTCGGGGTCTGTATTTGTGTGGGACCGCACTGCACTTATTACTCCCCGGAGCAACAAATAGACCTACTCTGCTTCCTTTTTGAACTTTTCCCAGGACTGTATTTTGCTTCCATCATAACCTTAAGAATAATTTATGTTTTCTCCCTGCCTGCTCAGATATGTACTGTTTTATTAAGTCATATACGGTGCAACATTATTTTATGTAGCCCCCTTGGTTTCCCCCTCAGGATTTGTAATTTCTTCTTCCTGTACATTGGGGGTGGGATAGTCAGACTGCGCCAGGCTGTGGTGCAAGCCTGGGCATAGCGCAACTGGGATGAGCCAGGGCACTGATAGGATGATATTCAATGGTGCGGTGGACGGCAGCATCCCACCCGGCCGCCTGCTGACTGACTGTGTACAGTACAGCTGTATGCTCATTGGGCCATTCACATATCGGTCGGGACTGTGTAGTACGGTATGGTCTTCACACCCATTGGCCCACGCTGTGGACCAATGGGCCTACAGCCGTACTGTATGCCGTCAGTCGGCGGCAACGGCGGCTTGGGTGGGGTGCTGCTCCCGTCACTGACTGGGGGGAGCGGGGTGGCAGGAATGAGTGGGCAGGTTGGGAGGGGGGGTACAGGTACCACTAGACCACCAGGAAGTGCTTATAATATAACAGCCCGTGATCAGGCATAGAGATCGGTCCACTGGACCACCAGGGAGGATAGAACTTAGTACAGCTCATGATCGGGCAAGGGGAGAGGTCCACTGGACCACTAGAGAGGTTCTTCATTTATACAGCCCGCAACTGGGCATGGGAGGGCACTACGCCACTGGAAGATGCCGCCAGAGCTCGGGTGGCCACCCACAGCTGGAAGCTGCCGCGTTGCACCCTGTATTATGGCAGCTCACCTGTGGGTAGTCAGCTGTTGCTCCATTATTTTTTGGCTTAACTGTGTGAGGCACATGTAGGGGTTGCGCCTGCATATTCACAGCACATCCCGGGCTGAATATCAGGATGGTCAGAATGCATGGGTACGCACCACCCACTTGTGCTGCATACACTACTGATGTGCCCTGGCGCATCAGGATTTGTGCCACTCACTTTCCCCTTTTGAATATCACGCCGGGGCGCATCAGTGGGTTGTGCATGGCAGAACTCTGTTGCGCCATGCGCAACCCAATTGAATATTCCACCCTGGGTCTGCAGTTAAGTGTAACCCTCCTACAAATGGGGGTTCCCAAAAAGTCTTCCTTGACCTTGCCTAAATGCTCACTGCCAGGCTGGTGTCCTGCATTTTAGCAGTTTAAATCTGATTGCCAGAACCTGTATAGCCTTTGTGCCTCTGTGTACTGTCATTTTAAGAGCTGCCTGATTGCAGCATAAGTAATCTGAGAGGGAGCTCTATTGAAAGATGTAACTATTTGCTGAAAATCATTTAAAGTGATATTGATAATGTAATTTGTCTAACATGCTTTCTTTGCAGCAAGGACTGTTTTGTTTATGTCCACTGTCTTGGTCCTGGACTGCAAATTGGACCAATCAGTTCTGGTGGGACCTAAAATGTCGCCGGACTACAGGAGCTGTCTGAAGTCAAAAACTGTAGGAATTGTAGTTTTGAGATTTTTGTGCCTGTTTTGCAACTGAAGGGGAGCTTTTGCTTTGACTGACAGCCAAATCAGTCAACCAAACCTTCTGGATCCGAGAGATTCCCCAGGCTGGCTGCTGTTTAAGGCAGATCTAAGCTGGAAGCTAAAGAATAAGGAGCTGAAGTGATTCAGAGCAGCAATCCTGAGTGGATTTGCATGGTTGAACTGTGAAAAGCTTTTGGCCTGCAAGTCTGTCTGCTGCTCCTGAGAGGGAGAGAAGAGAATTATTTTGTACTAAATCCCAGTTTGTGTGACTAAAGTAAGCTACTGCAGTGGGCCAAGCTCAACCTGAAGAAGACCAAAGATTTTGCTGAATGCGATCGGCCTGTCAGAAGTTCCAGCTACCCCTAAGCTCCCAGTGTGTGCACAGACTTTGAGATTGTGACCGGGGAGCGCTTTGCCTGGTACAGTAGAATTTCCTTATATGTGAATGTGCTATGAGCTGCTAGTGGGTCGTGAGTTAGTTCCCCACTGTGTGAACTGTGTTCTGCTTGCGGGAAGCTGTATCCAGCCCAAAGCGGACTGCATCCAAATTTGTCTCCATGTGGTCTGGGCCTTGCCAGGCTGACCAAGCCAGACTACCCACTGCACAGAGAAGCCATCGACGAGAGACCTGCCTGTGGATCAGCCCACTGCTTCATGCTTGAACAGGAATGATGCCTCTGTGACTCATGTGGGCCCTGCTTCTCCTGGCATTCCAGATCAACCACCTGCAGTCTCAATTTTTGTCCAGCCTGTGTCAAGTCTTGGGTATCGTGAGTAAATACCAGGGTAGCTCCCTGTAACAACCGCTTAATCTGAGTGTGTCATCTAATTGTCTTTGTTGTTTCGTTTCCTTTACGAACTAAGCCCTCTGGCTCCGGATTACAAATATTGTGTACTGTGCATGTTGTATTTTCCATCACAGGGCCCCAAACAGCTGAAATGCCAGCCAACCCCGGGCAACAGTCCTGGCTAGCCCATCTCTTCTCCATCTGGGTACCCAGAGGTGGACTGTGTGGGGGAACTCAAAGCACATGCATAACTGCTTGACTGATATAACCTTTAAGCTAATTAACCTGATTTTTCCCCTTCCTTGTTCAAGCCACTGAATAAATCAGATCTAACTTTTTCTGCATGTAATCTGACTGTGGTTCCAGTCTGTGCTCAAAGTACTGTACTGTTGTTATTTGCTGTGCATAACCTTGTTTTACAGGGAGTTCCCAGGGTTGAGCCAGAGGAACCAGCCCTGGTGGTAAGTGCAAACAGCGTGGGTACTTGTGTGGTGTACCAGGGGTATTGTGAAAGTGATTATTGTACAGTGTTCAGGCCACTAGAGGGGAAAGAGGGGGGTTACAGTGTCCCAGAGGGCTGTGCCCAGGTTAGCTTGACCACCACCAACCCTGACCTCTGGGTGGAGGCACCCGTTTCAGAACTCAGGCCCCTTAACCTGCTACTAGCCAAGCAGGCAGGGGTAGTAGCCCTTGGGATAGCGCCACCTAGGGGTCACATAAAAATGCATGGGACAGACATAAGGCAATTCTGGTGGGGGGCAGGAAAAAGTAGGCTGTTGGTTAACTAGGATCTGCAGCTTATCCAATAGGCAGAGGAATGGGCAGCCTAGGTGGGCCAAGCGGTTCTTATCTGCCATCAAAGTCTATGTTTCTATGTTTCCATAGGCCATCCTGAATTCTCATGAGCGTAAGAAAAGAAGGTGTAATCCATTCTGCAGAGAGTCCTCTGACTTTGCATCTCCTATATGGGGTAAATATGTCACATGCAACTGTAAACTGCTTTATAAGGTAATCAAGGGCATGTGTAACCCCCCCACTGCCCCCACCCCTTTGTTTAACTAGCACAGCTGCTCCTCTCACCACACTTCGTCTAGGGGGTAAAAAGAGAGTGGTGGGGGGTTTTACATTGTGAAAATAAAGCATTAGTACTTTTTCCAGCAACTGCCACCATAGACGAGGTGAACTAGCCTGCAACACCATAACAGGCAACCAAGTGTGGCAACTGTCTGGCACACACCTGGTCGGGACCAATTACCATGGCCAACAACCCAGGTCCCTGGGAGAAAATGTTTGCTAAGGACTATGCTAGGTTTGCACTTCTGGACCGGGGCATCCAAGGCACTCCAGACACAAGGAAGCAATAACAGTACTGTCCAAACCAGGTTGGGATTCTAGAGTGTGGCTTTTATTCACGTAATAAAGTAGGAATAATACAAAGCAAAGATAGTCCCCCATAGGGATACATACTGGTACTGGAGATTACTGAGGTAGCGACCTTCCTGAATTACCATTTAACATAGGCTGAAGAAAATCACACACTGTTCCTCTGGAAACTCGGCACCTATGGCCAGTACTCAAACACTTTCCATGACTAGGCACACACGGCCAATACTTAGATATTTCCCATATGGCACAGGATAACGTGATACTCGGACCACAGGCTCAGAACTATCAAAACCCACTATACTGGGGTAAACTGAATGAAACAACCCACACAGGGGTAAGTACTTTCCTCAGGCGTTGGCCAAATACACTGAATGAAAAAACTGGTGTCCATCAGAACCCGTACAGGTAAATTGGTTACTTCAGATGGGGGTCTTGCAACTTCTGCTTCCAAGTTTATACTTGGCCATTCAATCTGGTTAATAACATCACACAAACTATAAAACTGTAGATGTTTTAAATGTCTTTCACATTTAACATACTACACAGTCCTCTCAGGAGGTGACTGGATTCAAAAGTTCTGTACATGGCTAGTCACATTCTGGACTCCACTATAGGCAGACACTTTTAACACAAACTGGTAACACAGTCTCTTTAGCAGAGAAGGTTCACACTAAAATGCAGGTGCTCCTGGGTTTACTCAAGACACAGTAAAACAGTATTCACAACCAGATGAGACTCTGGTAGTGTTAAGGATTTAGTATGGCGTGCTACTCCAAAACAGAGGAGCACTCTTGATCGAACTTAAGCCATGAAATATGTGCTTCTGCAGACCATGATCGTGCTCCTACCTATATTTATATTTATTATCAATTTCCTGACAGTAAATCATCAGTTGTTTGATAGTACTAGAGGTTCTGTGGGATGTACTAGTAATTTACAGTCCCATACTGCATTATATAGTGTAGAGATGACATGATTGGAACCTTTAACTACCTTAAGGGTTTCAACAAAGTGAACTCTGAGGTTCTGTTCAATCATAGTGGAAACAAGACCACTGGGGGGCACTGCCACAAACTGGTGGGGAACATTTCAAGAGGCATATGAGGACACACTTTTCACTGAGGGGGGGTGGTAAAATGGAATGAGCTGCCAGAGGAAGTTGTCTCCTAAGACTGAGACAGTTTTAGGAGAGGCTGGGACAGGCTAAGCAGGAAATTACTAGGAATGGAGGGAACATTGAAGGGGAGGAGAGGTGGCTAGTGGGGGGGGGGCTTATCCCACAGCAGTTACTGGTGGTGGGGGGTCCTGCAAACTCGAGTAGACTAGATAAGACCATGCATGTATGTTCTAAAGCTGGTTATATTGAATTACTTTTCTTTAGCTAACCTTTGTCCATCACCTGGCTAAGGAGGCAGAGCCCAGGAAACCTAGAGAGATGAGACCAAGTCTGCTTGTTTGTCTGTGCTGCTTCACTGTGCTTTTGTAATTTGTAAAACTACTTGAAGGCCACTAGACATAATAGTGCCACATACAACTGGCCAGACTTTCTGCACTGCCTTTTACTCTCAAAGTATGGGCAAAGAGGTGCCCGTGGCAGTCAAGACCAACTCCTCTACAGTTCTGCACCTTCAGGGTCACAATTCAGTCTTGCAGTTACTAGCTAGCAAGCATGACTAGTGGTTGAAACTGGCCCAGTCTTTCCACAGGCCCAACTGTGCACTTATTTAAATGTTCTTTCTCCAAGTCAGGAGGCCCAGCTAGCGAAAAAATGTTATTGGCTCAGTTGAAAATCTTCCAGCCGCTTGACGGCAGGCCGATGCCAGTTTCAACCCCCAACCTTTTATCACACTGTGCGGATAGCCCAGTCTTGTCTCTTTAGTTCAATCTCGAGTTCCTCTGCTCCTGCCTGAATGTCCACTCCTGACTAACCTAAGCAGCCACTGGCACACAGACAGAGGTCAGTGTTAGCTGGTTTCCCAGCCAAAAGTTCCAAGTCAGACAGACAGAGCATGCAGTGGTAGTTCTTGAATGGCCAAACACCGAGGCCCAGTGCAACTCTTGATGTGCCTAGCGATGACCCCTTCCTCATGTCTGTTGTCTCCCTCCCCTGCACCACTGCATCACAAGTCTAAAGAGAGAGGGGGGGGGAGAAAAGACAGAGGAGAGAGAGAGAGAGAGAGAGAGAGAGAAAGACAGGCCAGTACTCCTGGCCCAGGCACCCAATGAACGACGACTCCTCAGATCAGTTAATGTACAGGTACCCCCTGGCCACTCCTGCCAATGGCAGCTCCACCCCCACCACCCATTACATCCCACACAGCCAGCCACTTGTCTTGACCACTACAGTCCATCTTGACCTATGCTGGCACTAGATGTGCATGCCGGCCTCTGCAAACCTGCTACTCCAGCAGAACCTGATCTTCCATCACAGTAGAATCCTTCTCTTTCAAGGGTTTTAGCTGAAAAAAATTTATGACCCTTGACGTCCTGCACATGTGGGCAACAGTAACACTGCTCACATCAGGAAAAACATAGAAAAAACATGGGGTGACTCAGTATGGTTGGTTTGAATGGATCTAATAAAACTAAAACAAGCACAAGTCATTCTGGGGCATGTACTAAAGTCCCACAGCCATGTACAGTAATGCAAAATGGACCATGCCCCTAGTACTTTGCAGGAACACAATGACACTAAATTTAGATTTGAAAACAGTGCTCCTAATGTAAGCAAATGTGCTCTGAGCATGGCGCACACCCTTATAGCTACTCATGAGATGAGAAACAAGGCAGATGAAACAGTCCAAAGAAGGATCAGGGGATTGCCCCTGAATTCCAACAATTCACCCCATCCCTCCTGGGATCATGGGGCGCAGGAGAATCCTATCCACCAGGTCTCCACCACTCCCTCACAGGAAGAGTTGTCTTCCACCAGGGTGAGAACTAAAAGAAAACAAAACTGGTAGCTCTTTGACAGAGCTGTACTGAGGAGCTGCCAATACTGAAGCCTCCTCCTCCAACTCCAAACTCAGAACTCAGAACTCTCTCAACATTCTAAAGCTAGCTCTAGCAGCTGCTAGCAAGTGTGGCTTATGCAGCTGCGACAATTCTAAATGACATCATCCCTTCAGAGCTCAGCTGAGACTGAGAACACAGGGAGAGTCAGGGTGAAATCCTTATAACTGGCATTTCACCAGCTGCCTTCCCTGCCTACCACTGATTATGACTGGGATTCTAGTAACCCCTGAGAACAAGGGGGTTACGCATGCATCATGGGAGGCAGTTTCAAAGTCAAATAAATCTTGCATCTATGCTTCTCCCCTCTTTTAGATAACTGTGCCTGCACAAAATGCTCCTAATTCAATAATGTATTAACTAGTCATACGTTTGTGTATCCTCACTTTTTGGGATCTCCGTTCCTTCAATATATTCCCCACTCCCCTTCCTTTCTAAGTGGTTGCTGTAGCAGCCTCTTCCCATAGATTAGGAGAGTGGGTTAGCAGCTACAGTATGTTCTAAACTGATGTAAATACCATTCCATAGCCAACCAACGGTGGTGCTTCAACATCAGGCATATTGTCCAATGGGGACCGAGTGCCCCCTGGAAGAGAGCACCTCACCTCTGTGGCTTAATGTCTGTTCTTACCTACTGAAGTCATTGTATCATAATTCTGCACCATCACGTCTCTGTACAGCTCCTTCTCCTGCTCACTTAACATCTTCCACTCCTCTTCTGAAAAAGTGATAGCAATGTCTTCAAAGGTTTCCGGTACCTGAAAGGACATGAAATGTATCTCATCATTCCTGGTGTCACTACATGCACTGACAAATCTGCAACTTTTCAACGTGGAGGGGACAGAAGGTTGAGACTTACAGCCTGCAAGACCATGACCAACGAAAGCAGAGTCATAAAGTACATGTAAAGCAAATATATTGTTTGTTTCTCTTAAACAGCAGTACAGACACATCCCCTGGGTCACAATCCTTTTTTTTTCTCTCTCAGAACCTTTTTCTCGCCTTCCTGACCGGAACTCTCTTGGGCTGCCTCACTCGCCATGACCGCTCTACTGCCCGCTGTGTTCCCCGCCATCTTCAAGGACATTACGACCCCTCTGGAGGCACGGGAGGGGCTACGCCCCCCAGGGAGGTTGAAGGGTCAGTGGCGGGGAACCAGCATTGGGCGTGTGGCGGTGGTGGCAATGGAGGAGCTGTCGCCTATCCAGCAGGAGGGGTATTTTCCCCTTAGTTTCTGTGCTCCGCCCTACCTCCCCTCGTGGTGCACGTTCGATCAGCGCCGAGGCAACCCTGCCGGCGGGGCCATGCAGATGCGCATGCTGGCTCCTAGTACGATAAGCGTCCCCAGTCTCCATCAGGGCCGCTGGTGCACGGACACCTAGAGCCCTCCCGGGATAGGAGAGCAGCCCAGCGAGCGCTCAATCCGATCCCGCCCCTGCCGACCCCTGGCACCCGAGCTCGCTCCCGAACCCGTGTTGCTGGCGTGGTGTGAGGTGTGGTGTCCAGCACCTCAACCCTCAGCACCACCAGGGCTGGGTCACAATCCTTAAGGTAACCACTTCAGAGGTACATAGTATGAGCCAGTATAAATGTAAACTGGTACTTTTCACTTGTGATACATTTTCCAACTATGCACTGTCAAAGCAAACATGAATATTATATTTATTTATTAGCTTTTGGTAACCGTGTAAGTGCACTAGGCAACAGTCTTGCCTATTTTCAGGCACAACCCGGGAGAGTACAACAAAAAGAATACAGCGATGACATCAGGACAAAAACAGTAACAAAAACAGATTCAGTCTCAACAGCCTGGGAGGACACATATGATATAAATACTAAATGTAAACTGCTACTTTTACCTGTACAAAATTGTTCCAAGGTACACGGTCTGAGCCAGCATGTAAACTGGTGTAACAGCTGCTTTAGATGGTGTGCCGACTGAACAATGAAACTTTTACGGTGAAATCCCCCACAGCAACAATTTCAACAGGTTTCATAAATGTCGCTGTGGGGGACTGGAGAGTGATATTTCGCCCTTTCACTGTAATGTACCACCCCTTCAATCAACACTGACTCGGGTGATATTCTTTGGGGGGACACAGCTTCCACATGGGGGAGTTCGAGGGGTGCAGCTCCTGAAACACTCCAATGTTGGACAAGATGAAATTCACCTGTCAACATTGGAAGACTTCACTATGCGAACTTGAGCAATGGTGTTGTCGATTCAGCACAGGTAAACTGCTTTAGACAAATGGGGGGTAAAATGTTCTACACACATTATTCAGGTTCTTTATTGCAAATAGTAACATACTCTCCATTACAGAGCTCCAAAGAAAATACACCCTCCACAGAACTGATTTCCATAAATATCTCCAGGTGAGACACTAATTTCCAAACAGCAGATTCCTAAAATTGACAGAGAGCTGTCACCCCGGAGATGTTTATTTACTGGGTAGTTAGACTGAAGGACAGAGGTAAGCTAACAGCAGGAGTATGTAAAGTCATAAGGGGGGGGGGTCAAGACCTGGCACAAGAACAACTCAGGACAGCCTGGGAGGAGGATTCAGGGACCCTCATACTGCAAGAACCCTAGAAAGCAAGGATGGAGAACCACAGCCTCCCCTGGATGGAGGGAGTTTAGATGAAAATGTCTATCCAGAGTCTTCTACACCCCGTGCACCACAAAGCACTTTAAAGCAGGAAATTCTGATGTAACTCCTGGGTGGCGCTACCCCAAGGGATACTACCCCTGCCTGCATGATTAGGTGCAGGTTGAGGGGCCAGAGTTCTGTGAATGGGTGCCTCCACCTGGAGGTCAGGGTCAATGGTAGCATAGCTGCCGTGGGTACATCCCTCTGGGACACTGTTAGCCCCCTTTCCCCTCTAGTGGCCTATACAGATCAATGAAAACATAACTGCAATTAAACACCCGGATACAATGTCAACCTCACACTTGTTGCACTTACCACCAGGGCTGGATCAGCTGGAACGGCCCTGGAGACCCCCTGTAAAACAAGGCCTGTAACAATAAATAGCAATATCACAGTATTTTCTACACAGAGGTACACTACAACCAGTTTAGATGCAAAAAGATTTAGATCTGATTTATTAGGGGGATGTGAACAAGGGAGGGCAGTAATCTAGTGACTTATTTTGTATCTGAGTGGTTCAGGTTATAAGGCATGTACTCAAAAGTCCCTGTAACACAGTCACACACACTCTGAGTACCCAGTTGGAACTGCAGGCTAGCCTGAAGCGTTGCCCGGGGTAGGCCAGCACTGCAGCTGTTGATGGGGTCCTTAGAGAGAAAAAAAAAAAACACAACATGCACTTTTAGCCCAAATTTGTAATCCGGAGCCATATGGCTCAATCCAAAAGGATTAGCAACAACAATTAAATCAGGTGACACACTTTGATTTAAGCTTTATTGCAGGGAGCTACCCTGGTGTTTACTCATGCTACTGTAACCCCCCCCTCCGGCAAATGGGGGTTCCCAAAAGTCTTCCAGGAGCTTGCCTGAATGCTCCAAGTCTGGGCGGTGTTCGGCATCTGAGCTGTTTAAATGTGGTTCCAAGTGAGTGCTATTTGAGCCGCCACGTACTGTCTCTTTAAGAGCTGTCTGCTTGGTTGTAGACTTAATTAGTTTGTATGGGGGGACTGTGTGTTCTAATGCCCGAATCCCGCCCGGGCTGCTGTCAATTCGCTCCATTTCTGCCGTTGCTACATGTGCAGAGGGAGTCTTGTTGAAAGATATAACTGTTTGCCAGAAATCATTTAGAGTGACTGAGAAAATGTAGTTTGTCTAACCTGTCTTTATTTCAGCACGAACTGTTTGTGTAGCTCTTTCATTTTGGTCCTGAATTGCTGACTTGGACCAATTAGGATGATAGGAAGGCCTTAAAATGGAGCCTGTGGACGAATCGGAACTTGACTCAATTTTGAGTCAGCCACAAGGGGACTGTATGGGAAATGTAGTTTTGACCTTGGCGCCTTTTTTCACCAACAGAGGGAGTCTTAGTGTGAGTGACAGCCGAACCAACCAACAGAATGGTGTGGAGCTAGAAGAAATGCCCTGCTCTGTGATTGGAAAGATCAGATCAGTTGTGACAGTGAAGAGAGAAGGAGCTCTGAGCTTCTGCGGTGTATAGTTTAGCGCAGGAAGTGCGTGTGAGGCCCTGATGTTCGGCCTGCAGCCGTTTTAAGTGCCAGTTAGGACTGAATCCGATTTGTGAGGAGAAAGAAGGAAGTCTGAAGAGTGGAAACCAGGCTCACCCTGTAGAAGACTGGAGAAATTGCTGAATTGCGCTCAGTCTGTCAGGAACTGAAGCTGTTGTGTGTGCTCCCGGGTATTTTGCAGTACGTGCGATCGGGATCGAGGAGCAGCCTGCCTGGTATAGTACTTTCCTTTCACATATGAATGTGCGTAGTGCTTGTGGGGAATTGCTATTTCCAATCCCCTGTGCTGTGTGCTGCATGTTGAAGCTGGAAGCAAACCCCAGCTTGTCTCGGACTAAATCTGTTTGCTATCCACTGCAGTGGGGTCCAGTCACAAGGACCTTGTCTCCATGCCCTGTTGTTCTGGCAATCCAGAAGAACATCCACCATCCGGTTCTCAGCTTGGGTATTGTGAGTACAAATCAGGGTATTCCCCTGCAGCCTGTTTTCAATTACAAGTGTGTCATCTAATTCTTGTTGTTTCACTGCTTCCTGTACTGAGCTATCCGGCTCCGGATTACAATTGGGTGTTGTGCATATATTTTCTTCTACAGGGTCTATCCATCTGCCTGCCGGCCAACCCACGGGCAATGGACCAGGCTAGCCCCCCAACCTGGGTACCAAGTGTGACTTTTCAGACCCTGTATGTGCACAGTACTGTGATTTAATGCCACCAATTAACCTGATCTCCCTCCCGTGTTTTAGTCCCCCTAAATAAACCAGATTTGATGTTGTTAAACTTTAAACTGTCTGAAGTGTCAGTACCTACATATCAAGCAGGGGGTCCCCAGAGACGAACCTCAGAATCAGTCTTGAGGGTAAGTGGTACTTTATGAATGAACAGTGTGCACATGTGGGGTACTGGGACTGTAACTTCTGTGCATTGTGTGAGCCACTAGAGAGAATAAAAGGGGGTCTCAGTGTCCCAGAGGGCTGTGACCAAGCTAGTCCAACCACTACAAACCCTGACCTCTGGGTGGAGGCACCCGCCATAGAACCTAGGCCCCTCAACCTGGCAGTAGTCAAGCAGGCAGGGGTAGTAGCCCTAGGGACAGCGCCACCTGGGGGTTACACTACCCAGTACAGGATGCAGGATGGATGAAATGAAGACCACAGGATGCAGAGCTGGACTGCCAGGAGAAGCCAGACCCACATGATGCACCACGGTGTCGTTCCTGCTCGTTGGTGTTGGGCAGGGAGCCAAATCCCCAGGCGGATCTCTCGTCAGTTATTTCTCTGCTGCGTCACCGAATGTCTGGGCTAGGGTAGCAAGGCCCAGACTGGTGAACAGTTCAGATTCAGTCCGGTGAAGTGCTGGATGCAGCTTCCAGCAAACGTGACACATTAAGCAAAGTGGGGAACCAAATCGCGACCCACACTCCACAATCAGCACACTTATAATAACAGCAAATAAATACAACAGTTCAGATGACAGTCCGGTTGCTATTCACAGTGTCTCTGAGCAAACCCTACGCTCTGCGGCAGTCTCAAATCCTGACAGGCCGATCACACCGAGGCAAATCTTCGGTCCACTTCAGGAGAAATTCAAGTTTGTCACAATTCAGGTTCCGATCGCAAAAACTGCAATTTCGGATAAAGTCCAATTTCAGCTCACAGTCTCTTCACTTGGGAAGATTGTAGCAGGCAGGCTACAGATTGTTCCAAATTGGTAGTCCAGAACCAAGATGGTGGTGCAAAACAGAAATGTCCATGCTGCAAAGGAAGGCGGGTTAGAAAAACTACAATATTATTATTATTACTACAGCAGATAACCAACAAACAATCACAGTTCTTAATAGAGCTCCCTCTGTGCAATTAGAGATGGAAAATGGAGCAGTAGTACTGCAGCCTGGTGGGACTCGAGCCTGAAACTACTTGGCCCCACCCAGATTGATTATAACTACGAGATAGGCAGCTCTTAAAGAGATAGGCACGGAGGCTAACAGGGTACTCACATGCAACGCCAAGCAATCATTACAGAACATACAACACCAACCTGGCAGTGGGCATTTAGGCAAACCTCATGAAGACTTTTAGGAACCTCCATTTATGGGGTTGCACTGATTTGTGTTGGAGGAGTTGTGGTGGAAAGGGACACATCATCACATTTTTGGTCCTGCCTGAAACTGGCCTACTTTCTGTATAGGATCCATGACTACCTAAAGGGCATCTGGGGGAACTCACTCCCGTTTACTTTTCAGAAGATGATCCAGAGATTTAAGATACAAACCTTTAGAGCTAAAAAGAGATGGCTCTCTTGAGGATACTCACAAGGGTCGTCGCCCCCCCCCCCCATTTTGAATCCTGGGTTACGAAAGTAAAGAACATCCAAAGAACAGAGGAACTTAAAGATATCCTCTGCCTAGCAAAGGATAAGCACCAGCAGCGGCAGCAACCCTGGAACATGCTGGTAAGTGGGGGGGTGGGGACTAGATGGGAAAGAGGGAACTCACTGCAGAGATCACAGAGAGACACTGGGACTCCACAATGAAATCCAGAAACTGGGCAGGATGGAAAAAAATGACTGACGTCATCCCACATCACACTCAGCTTGTCCAGAAGAGTCATGTTCTTAGTTGAGGGCCTGTAGAACGGCCACCCATACTTATGATACAAGGGAAAAAAGTAGCCCACATGAGCAAAAAGTTAATTGATTGTTGAATGTATGACTAAGTTTAGATAGTCAAAAGTTACAATACAATTTGTTTTCACCCTCCGGATAGAAGATGTTACAGACTGAAGATACTTTTGTGATGCTGCATATATTGCATGACCACATGTGTGTAACGGATGTACTACAAACCAGTGCTTCTGTAATGCATGATGGCAACCTCATTCCTGAAATAAAAAGAAGTTTTAAAAAAAAAAAAAAGGTTCTGCACAACAAAGTTACATCTACCAGCAATCAGGGGTTAATGCTTGCAACTTCTAGCTACTGTAGAGTTAAGCTTTTGCAAGCTTCTATTTGCAGCCTAACTTGCTTTACTTTCTCCAGAAAGGAATGAGGGGGTAGAATTAAGCAATAATGACTGAAGAGCCGGTCATTTCCTAGAAATTAACAACTGGCTGGGGGGCCGAGATGCAGCCAAGGGCCACCCCTACCCAGCCAGTCATTAATCAGAAGGAAATGACCGGCTCAGAGGTCATTACTGTGATAAGTCTAAACGCAATACTGATTCTTTTTTCTTTTCGGCATTTTGAGTGCCGAAAACAGTTTTGTTTACAGGCTGCTGCTGTTGGCATACAGCACATGAGCTAAGTGCCGCTGCCGTGCCAGTCATTTGTAAGAGATATCAGACCGGCACGGCAGCCAATCAGTGAGCTAGTTCAGCCCATTAATAATTAATTGCACTTATGTTCCGTATTCTGTCCTCTTGTATAAACAAGGACAGATAATGAATCCTTTGGCTGCTTTGCTACCAACTCCCCTCATTGTACTCATCATTGTTCACTGTACTCCTTATGCATTCTTCCTCTACCTTCACATCGCCAGACCCACTGTACCTCATTAATTTCCAGATACTGGTTTGGGGCCTTTCCCTCTCACCTCGCATCCCTCCTCCCCTTATCCCCTCTGCCTTCTGTTTCCTGTGCTCCAGGGATCCTCTCACCTTCACCATTCCTCAACCCCACACTCTGCTGGGCAGTCAGCCTTCTCCTGTCTCCTCTCTTCACACCAAGACCAACTATCCTTTTCTCTCTCTCTACTTCATTGCCTCCCCTGGCTTCATCAAGCACCAGCTGAAACTCCTTCCCTCCCCACCGCTGCTGTTTCTCTCTCCCTGACTGCTTCCCTTGCAACTTCCCCCATACCTACTGTAGGTGTACATGGTGCTGAAACTCTTTCCCTCCCCCTGCTCTTGTTTCCCCCTTCCTGACTGCTCCCTTGCAACTGCCCCATACTTAGCTGTACGTGGTGCTGAAACACCTTCCTCCGCTCCTGTTTTCCCCCCTCCCTGACTGCTCCCCTTGCAACTGCCCCAAACCTTGGTGTACGTGTTGCTGAAACTCCCCTTCCCTGCTCCTGTTTTCCTAACTGCCCCATACCTAGGTGTACGTGTTGCTGAAACTCCCCTCCCCACTCCTGTTTTCCCCCTTCCTGACTGCTCTCCTTTCAACTGCCCCATACCTAGGTGTACGTGTTGCTGAAACACTCATTTGTTGCTCGCACTTTGCTTGCTTAGTCTGCCCTTACTTTTGTACTTATTCCTGTATTAACCAGGGGGCCAATTCCAAGATGACATACGCATGGCTCAAGCCAAATTACGCCAAACCCCGTGTGGTAACTCGCATTTGTGCCATGCGTTATGCAGTTTGGTATTCCAAAAGGTGCCTTGCACCATACCATATGTAGGTTGCAACAAATGTGGGATACGCCACCCACTACACCGCCACCCGCAATGACATGGCGCAAGGGTGGGTTATGGCAGCAACAGCATCCTATTCAAAAGGGCGGCTGCTGTAACCCACTTACACAATTCCAGGAGCCGTAATGGCGCAGCGGAGTCAAAACAACTTAAAGATGCTCTAAGGGGCATCCGTCAGTGCCATCTGATGGATGTCCACTGCACAGTGCCACAGCAAAGGGCCTGTTGTGCTCCCCGTGCCCCCATGAACATGTCCATGCCCCCAACCCCAAATGTTGGAGACCCCCAAGGGTCAGTTTTCTAAAGTGCCCTCCCGGACATCTGTGCCATCTGTCCAGCCCCCCCCCCATACCCCCTGGTGCTTGCCGTGGTGTTCCAGAGCAGAAGGGCTCCGGGGGGGGGGGGCAGTTTGCAGCGGGATGCGACTTGCGCCATGCAAGGCTGTTACACCATGCCCATGGCATTAGCCTACACCTGCTGCAAGTCGCAAGTCATAGGTGCCGGGACCCTGCCGCTCTTAGAATATGGCGCAGGGTCCCCAGTGTAGTGGCAAATGTTGCAACTCGCAACTTTTTTTATTTGAATGTGAGGAGTGTCAGTGTGTGTAAAACTCATTTACAGCAAACCTGAACTGCATGCTGTGCTGTGTACTACCTTATAAGAATATGTATAACAAACCTGAACTGTATACTGTACTGCTTACTGTCTTATCAGAATGTGTACAGCAAACCTGAAATGTATACTATGCTGTGTACAGTCTTCTCAGAATGTGTACAACAAACCTGAACTGTATACTGTGCTGAGTACTATCTTATCAGAACCTGTACAACAAACCTGAACTTTATACTGTGCTGAGTACTATCTCATCAGAACCTGTACAACAAACCTGAACTGTATACTGTGCTGAGTACTATCTCATCAGAACCTGTACAACAAACCTGAACTGTATACTGTGCTGAGTATTATCTCATCAGAACGTGTACACCAAACCTGAACTTTATACTGTGCTGTGTACTACCTTATAAGAATATGTATAACAAACCTGAACTGTATACTGTGCGGAGTACTGTCTCATCAGAACCTGTACACCAAACCTGAACTGTATACTGTGCTGAGTACTGTCTCATCAGAACCTGTACACCAAACCTGAACTGTATATTGTGCTGAGTACTGTCTCATCAGAACCTGTACACCAAACCTGAACTGTATACTGTGCTGAGTACTGTCTCATCAGAACCTGTACACCAAACCTGAACTGTATACTGTGCTGAGTACTATCTCATCAGAACCTGTACACCAAACCTGAACTGTATACTGTGGTGAGTATTATCTCATCAGAACCTGTACACCAAACCTGAACTGTATACTGTGCTGAGTACTATCTCATCAGAACGTGTACACCAAACCTGAACTGTATACTGTGCTGAGTACTATCTCATCAGAACGTGTACAACAAACCTGAACTGTAAGTATAATGTGCTGCGTACTCTTATAAGAATGTGTATAACTGACTTGAACAGTATATTGTCCTGTGTACTATCTTACAGTATGTACAACAAACCTGAATTACATACTGTGTTGTGCTGCGTACTATCCTATCAGAATGTGTACAACAAACCTGAACTGTATATTGAGTTGTGTACAAAACTGCTCCAAAGAGGTGTGCCGCAAGGGTCCATTTTAGGACCACTGCTCTTTACTCTTTATATTAACAACATTGACTATGGAATCAAATCAGCGGACATTCATCTCTTTGCCGATGACACGGTCATATACATTGCTAGACCTACCCCCAGAGCAAGCATGTATGGACCTACAGGTGGACTTTAAATCAGCTGCAGTTAAACTTACTAAGCCAAAAACTACTTCTAAATGCAAAAAAACGAAGGCCATACTTTTCTCTCCTTCTGCCAGAGGTCAAACACCTTCCCTACATACTGTAGCTTAACTCCGCAGAGTCTATCACTTCTAAGAGAACCTATTGAATATGTGACAAAATTTAAATATATGGGGCTTTGGACAGACCACAAGCTTACATTCTCGGACCATACTGAGGAACTATCAAAGAAGCTAAGGCAGAGACTGGGCCTGTTCTTCCGGATCAAGCATCTCCTATCCCATGACGCCAAAAAAAGATTGGTCCAAACCACCTTTCTATCTTTATTGGACTATGCCGACTTCCTCTATGGCCAAGGCTCTACCTCTGCACTCTCTAAACTTGACTCGCTCTATCACCGAGCTTTGAGATTTATCTCTGGTCTACCATACCTCACCCACCACTGCTCTCTGTATGCTGCAGTAGGCTGGATGTCCCTCAAGTCCAGAAGGCAAAGAAATGCCACCTTTTGGACTTTTAGAGCCATCACACATAAGCTTCCCCAGTATATCTCCGACTGTTTGCCGCTATGCGCTGTAGGCAATTACTCCTTGCACAACCTCTCATTTATCTCCTTATACATTCCTAAATTTAATTCACGTTTTGGTAAAGCATCTATAAGCTATGTGCTCCCTCACATATAGAACAAATTACAAAAAACTCTGAAGCTGGCTGCCCTGACAAAACTGAACTGTATACCGTGCTGGACACTATCTTATCAGGATTTATAACATGGGTTCAGAGCAGCCGGAAATGTCACAGGCTAAACACCATCACACGACCCGGCATTAAATTCACTATTTAATCCACAGTGGGTGAGAGATGTCCCTGACCTCATGTCCGTTGGCAGAACAACACTGGTTATCTGTTTGACAACTGAGAAGTGAAAGGCAGCCATTGAAAACTGTAGTGAAGCGAAAGAGAGGCACAGCGTGACCATCGGGTGTACTGGGCCCAAGCCCTCTTAATTCACAGGTAACACCCCTGTTCTTGTGTAGTGTCCTGCACACATGAAGGAGTACTGTCAGCTGTACCCCTGTCCCAGATGGAACCAACAGAAATTGATATGCTTATGTGGTGGTTCACAGTGCCCCCCCCCGCAACTATTTTAGAGCAAGCAGTGAAACCCACTGGTGAAAGAGAGAGAGACAGAGACATAGTGAGGGACAGCAGAGTTATGGTCCTGAATAGAATTACAACAAAAACATGCCTCAAGTGTGTGTGTTGGGTGACAGACAGCAAGCAGTTGAGATGCTACAGAGAGAAAGAAATCACGTGAGCAAGCAGTGAAACACGCCTCACCCATCCCTAAGCATCTCTCGTCTACCCTCAATGCCAATTATGCCAGTGTCCCCCAAGAGAGGCAGCAAGCAGGTCAGTGCACTGTGCTCAAGAGAGAGAGAGAGAGTGAGAGAGACACACACTGACAGCAGGACATTTAATCACAATACACAAGTCTTGGAGTCTCCTCTGAACTTGCCACGGCTTCCCTTCTCACCACTGCTTTGCAAACAGTGTTTCTATGCACAGCGTGAGAGAAGAGAAGCAGGGACAGTGACAGTGACCAGGACATCCAAAACAGAATTCCTTTTCTTTCTCTGTCTGTGACCAGGACCTGTATTCTGTCTGTCTCTCTCATTGGGAGCTAAAATATCAGTCTCTGTCGGTCTATAAGAATGGGAGCTAAGATCATTAGAGTTGCTTAAACACAAAGAAGCGTCACGACTCACAAGTCATCAATTAAGTAAGCAGTAACACATGACAGGGTATGGGGCTATTGTGGATTAATCAACACCCTGGGTGCACTGTGAGGCATGAGGCCGCAGGCCTGGTCGACTTTGAAAACAGGTCTTTTCTTTGGCCCATGGTCTTGCCAGTTTAAATAAAACAAACACTGCACTTTCCCAGAACCTCGCTGTTGCTGTCTCTGTCTCTGCCCTGACTGTAGTACAAGACAAACAGGTACCTGTCAATTTTCCATTTAGCACCAATTCTCTCTCTCTCCAGTCCTGATGCTGCTGCGGGACATCAACCTGTGCTCCCCCTGGTGAAAAGCAACCTCTGCAGCATTTCTCTGTGCCAGTCTTGGCACTTTTGCTGCCACTTTCTCTCTCGCTCTATGTGCTGTGCATTCTGGGTGCGGGGGATGGGGAATGAGGACTGTGCTTGCGGGCAACCCACCTGTACTCCTGACTGCCAAGCGCTGACGTCTGCTGCTAATCACCAAAGAACAACCTCACTTCTGCTCTCTCCTTTGCTCTCACTGGGACGGTTTTAAGAACAGGAAAGATGCTGCACTGCTGCACATACATATCGAGCTCCCTTTGACAGCTCCATGTCACCTGCTCACTACGTTCTGGGGAATTACTCCTGCACCACTCACTGCAGCTACAGATTCCAGGAGGGAACTGTCTATGTCGTTCTCAGTCCCTTGCACAGACACGGAACAGGGAGAACTATACATAGCATTTATGGATGGCATAACGATGCAGTGGGAGCACAATGTTACTTCAGTATGGGTGCCTCCTGCTCCTGTGTTTCTCTCATCTCTGCTCCTCTCTCTCACACACTGAATCAGCTCGGGTACCGTAGGACACGGCTATGAGTACAAAACTACTCGGGACATCACTGTGTCTCTGTCCGCCTTTTGCAGCGCTGCACTAGGGAATACTCACAGAGACTTATCTGTGTGTGTGTGTGTGTGTGTGTGTGTGCGCTCTATTGCAGTGTCTCACCCTTTGCCCATTCCCTGTCCTGATCGCATCTCTGTCTTGCTGTCACCTTTGTGTTTCCCAATGCTGTCTGTCACTGTCTTGCTCACCCTCTCCCTATCTGTGTCTCACCTGCTCTCTGTTTGCTGCACCCGTTCGGTCTGTGTCTCTCTCCTCCTTCCTCTCCCACTCCTCTTCTGTGTCTGGAGAGCCCGGGACAAGCTGCTAGGCACCACTCAAGGCAACAGAAACAGACTCCATAACCCTAACTGCACAGAGGGACTACAGACATCAGACAGCACATAACAGGTATCACCTTAGGGGACGCAGAAACTATATGCCTCACTCTTTCACCCTCTGGTACTGCATGACTTACTTACCCACTCTCCGTATCTCTCTCTCTCTTTCTCTCTCACACACACACACACACCCCCGTCCAACGCAGATCACTGTTTCTATGTGTTTTTCTCTCTCTCTCTATCCAGGAAAATGTGCATCAGGTGTCCTTATTACAACTTCATCAGGGACATGGGGTGACAGTGAGGGGGGTGGGGGCAGCTTCGGAAAGGGATGGGTTGGAGAAAATGCTATACTCCCAGTTGCTCACTTGGGGTTTAAATGACTGCCGACGCATTTCTGTTTGCTCTGGAGAGAAGAAAACCCAGTGCCGCATCTCCAGAGTCACTCCGCAGTACCGTGATATAATGCTAATTTAATCCACAGCTGCTATGAGATATCCTTGAATGCTTATGTACTAGTTCAGTGTGCCCCCCCCCAACTATGTAGAAGCAAGCAGCACCCCCAACTACGTAGGAGCAAGTAGAGGCCCTACTCTCTCCACAAGTGACCTATGATTACGCCTCTGTGGCCCTGTTTTGTTAATCTAATGTAATATTGTTCATGTATTTTACTGCTGATCTTGAACACTGTTAATCAATGTAACATATGTTTGCCTGTATCTTTCTCCTGAAACACTCTGTGTACTGTAATAATTGCCTTACAGCACTGTATGTGCACTGTAATCAAACTATGTCTTGTCTAATGTATCTCTCGGACGTGGAACCTTTGAAAAGGAATCTCAGACTCAAAGGTATTAATTCCGGTATATCTCAATAAATAAATAAAAAGCAGCAAAACTCACTGGTGTGAGAGAGAGAGAGAGAGAGAGAGAGACAAACACACACTGAGGGACAGCAGAGTTATAGTCCCGAACAGGAAATAAATGCCTAAAGTGTGCCAGGAGAGACAGACAGACAGACAGTGAGCAGGTGATACTCTGGAAAGAGACAGTGTGAGCAGTGAAACATGCTTCTTCCATCATTTTATATATTTATTAATTGAAATGTTTCACCAGGAAAGGTACACTGAGCAACAAGTTACTCGTCTCACAATGCGTCTTGGGGGGGTGGGGCATAGGGAGAATCAAGCATACAGCTTCCAATACATACAACAAGCAGCTGTAACAACAGCGAAAATACTATTGTTGTGTATTTATTTATGACTTTGATAACTGGGTAGGTGCTCGGGTCCAAAGGACCATTTACAGGCGTGATCTGGGCCAGAAGGCACAACTGACGTTAATTACAGAGTGAAAGATACAACAAAAAATATTTTAACAAAAAATTAGTAATACAGAATACTTTAACATAAAGTAACAACTTAAAACAGTAGTACATTTGGCCAGTGCAATGGTAGTAAACATAACAATATACAAGCAGATTGCAGGAGGCTATAAGTACAGGAAAAAAACTAGCAACTATTTGACATTTATAGTGCCTGTGATAAAAGAGGTGGCACGGAGTAGCAATAACAATAGATAATAATAGAGGCTGGGGTACCTCAAACCCCAATGACAGAGACCCCCCCCCCCAAAAAAATGCAAGGCAGACCCAAGGAGACCCCTCAAAGAGTGGAAATGAGTGCAGATGGAATACATCAGGAGAGAGACAGTAGGCTAAGGGAAGGGGGGTGGGGTGAGGAACTACCTGTGGAAACAGTTGCAGGTGTCTTGAGCACGGAGCTAGGAGTTAATGTTTTGCTTAAAGGTCTTAAAGGCAGTAGTGGTGCTGAGGAGCCTTCGAAAGCCGTGCTGCTGGCTGCATAGGATGCTGTGGTTATCAAGATACTCAGATAGTGCTGGCCCGGTGGTGCTGAGGGTTGAGGCGTTGGATGCCACACCTCGCTTCACTCTGGTGACCTGATTTCGGGAACAAGCCCGGGCCATTAGGGGTTGGCCAGGGAAGGAAAGGACTGAGCATCCATTGGACTGCTCTCCTTTCCCTGGGGAGTGTCTGGGGCATCCATTGGCCTGCATCATCCCCAGTGGAAATCACGGGCACTATAGGATAGGGGATATATGTGGGGAGAAGTGCAGCGGACATCAGCATGTCGTGCCTGGACTTCACTGCACGTCTGCACTTCTTGGGGCAAAAATAAAGGAAGAAAATGGCAGACGAACAAGGCAGCTTGATGGCCGCACTTCAGCAACCAGGGGGCCCATTATAGAATCACACTGCGGTATTGGTTCCTGGTCCAGCTTGGGGAAGACATGGGGGGGTTCCCCCGGCAGGTGCAACACTTTGCCATCCATTATGTGAGCGAGTCTGCAGGCTGATCGGGGATGAAGGCGGTGGCTGGATGTCGGCAGGTTGGGCTGCAGGAGTATAAAGAATGATATGATAAAAAGAAAGATAGCTGCTGGTGGACAACCCATTCGAGGAGCTTACTAAGGTAGGGGAGGAGGGATACAGGGTGGCAGTTGTCAGATGGGAGGGGGTTCCCTTATTTGAAAATAGGAACTGCCTTGGCAGACTTCCAGAGGAGGAGCACACAGAAGGCAGTCAAGGCAAGACTGAAAATAAAGGAGAGAAGTTTGGCATCACTGAAGATACTAGCTTGAGAAAAACAGAGGCGAGGCCATCGGAGCATGGGCTACCCCGGTTAGGTAGACCCCTACGGAGTTTAAGTGTGTCCTTGGGGGAGATGGTCTTAAAACAGAAAGGAGGGTGAGTAGAGGTACTGGATGAGGGGGAGGGGAGGTGGAGGGGGTGGAGTTGGCCCTTGGTCAGGGGCTGACTGTGTGGAGGGTGGGCAGAGTAGGGGGAAGGGGAGGAGAGGTGGGGGGACGACCAAGTCCACTGACTAGGTGAACTGCTCGAGTGAAGTTTGCTGAGGAATGCTGACAGGTCAGAGAATTTATTGTTTAGTGCCATGGCTACGTCAGCAGGGTCCGTCATGAGACCAGAAGGGGAAGCAAGCTGGATGTTAGTGCTATCAGGGCGAAGAGTGAGAAGAGAGTTAATGGAGTCCCAGAATTTTCTGGGGTTTCTAATGTTCCCTCTCTCTCTCTCTCTGCAGGTTAGTATAATAGTTTTGTTTAAGGGTCCTAGTCAGAAATTTACATCAATTTCACAGGTGACGGTATTCATTCCATAGGGAAGGGGACAGCTTTTGGGCAGATCGCTTTCTGTCCCTCTCTTTCATGAGGGAGAGGAGATCTCTGGAGATCCAGTGGGTACAGTCACCTCTGACTCTCCGAGCAGTGGTAGGGAACTGGTGATTCTGGATGTCCAGGAGGATGCCAGTGAAGTGAGTCACCGCATGTGATACACCAGTGAGAGCATATAAGCCCTGCCAGTTTATGGCCCTTAGCTCATCAAGTAGTAGGGAAGTGTCTGGGTGGTTAAATTGAGAAAGGTAAGATATTTGGGTGGGGGGGCCAGTGGCCTTGGAGGACCATACAGCAAAGGTTAGGGAGTAGTCATATAGGGAGTTTGATAGTGTGCCAGCTTGGGTGACATGGTCCCCACAGTTTGTAATCACCCAGTCGATAAGAGAGTGAGTAGAGGTACGAGGGTTGAGTCGGGTGGGTAGGGTGATGATTTGCAATAGATTTTGCTGCTTGAGCAAATTTGCGTAGTCAGTGTCTTGGGCATCTAACTAGTTGAGGTGGTAATTGCCTAGGATAATAGTTTCCCCTGGCAGGGGAGAGAGACCCAAACCCAGTAAGCAGGCTTTGTAGACCAGCAACTCCTCCATTTTGGGGATTGTAACAACTACCATGGCATAGTTTCTTAGATTTTCTAAGTACAACTTCAACAATGAGCTCATTCGTGGGGGCACTGTCAATGCAGAAGAGGTTCAGTAAAAGTACAGCAACGCCATCCCACTTTTTTATTTATATATATTTATTTATTTTTACCCGGCCTGTCATAGCGCAGGACGTTGTAACCTGGTGGTAGGAAGGTAGAATCTGCACGGTGCGGTTTAAGCTAGGTTTCAGTGAGATAGAGTGCATGGGGTTTATGGCAAGCAAGCCAGGCTTCAAGGTCAGTGAATTTCACAGGTAGACTGTATACATTCATGTGGGCATTTTGTATACCAGGGGTCTTGGTCCATATGCTACAGGTAGGTGTGACTGAGGTGTTATGAGGGCCAGGGTTGGATTCTATGTCTCCCCCTAGTAGGAAAAGGGAGAAGAGGTGGAAGTAGTAAGACAGTATGAATGAAAGTGAAGGTGGGAAGGAAGAGGAGTGAAGAAAAAAGCCTAGAAGACGATGCTTAACATTAGAGAGGAAGGCCTGTGAGTGATGTCCGTAGATGGTATATTCCCACCTTGTGGGTGAGGTGGGGGGGGGGTGAATCAAAGGTCAATGGGACTTTGGTGAAGTAGAGGAGGTCGCCTGCTCATGGGATAATACAGCTGCTGTTAGGTCAGCTGTCAGAAGGGTGCCTAGGACAGAGGCAGCCACTAAGGGTAGGATTAGGAACTTCATGCTGAAGAACTGCCTGGGGGAGGCGAGCCTTTGCAGTAAGGACCCCCACCTGGCTAAATAAGCTCCCCCAGACCACTGCTAGCCTTATTCACCTTGGGCAGTTTAAATCTGAAATTCGGAAGTCCATCTCCCCTTCATTACAATGTTGCTGTAAAGAACACCCCAGCCATTTCTAACCCCTGCAGTAACCCCCTTACACAATATGGCTTGGCTCTGGTGACCTGTGGCTCCTAAGAATCTCCCGCTAATCCCCACCTACCCACCCCTTGGTCCCCCATTCCCCCACTCACTTAGCCCTCCTGATCCTCCATCTCCACACCCGCTTAGCCCCACTGACCCTTAAGCTACCACCCACCACTGTGCTCTGCCCCTCACCTGTCTAACCTGTAGCCTACTCCCCCTTAATGGCTGTACTTTTCGGTAGTCAGCTTACTTGTCCCCTCAGAGAGGGAATTCTCATACCTTGTATATAGCTGGAATCGGCACTTTATTCACCTAATCTATTATGGGACTATTTTCCTCTATATTATGTAATTAAGTGAAGGCTTTTGCAATGTATTCTGTCTCTCCCCATCCCACCCTTCTATTTGTAATGCTGTTTAGCCTTTTTACTGATGTGTACCTGATAATGCCTTCTAGCTGCTTCGGTTTCTCTCCACTGTCCATGTACTTGATGTTCCCCCACCCTCTGTTCGACGAGGATCCTTTGTAAATGAGCTTTTAGCTCAAAGGTTGTAATTCCGATTTTACAATAAATAAAATAAAGCAAGGTGAGCGAATTCAGCAGTTAGAGTAACAAAGGGATAATAGCCAGGAGGTAAATGATAGGCAGAGAGCGGATGAGGACTGGAGACAATGAAAACAGGAGGGGACCCTAGGTGGGCCACCCGGGGGGGGGGAAGGGGTCGACAGAAGATGCAGAGCAGAGAAGGGCTGTGAGAATGAGAGCTAGGGGCTGGAGAGGGCTTAGAAAGAAAATAGCATACACAGACAGGATAGGGCAGTTGGAGAGGGCTTAGCAAGGCAGCAGGCGAAGACAACAAATCAAGGAAAAGAGCAGTAAAACACAAAGTCAGGAAAGGGCTGCAAGAACAATATCACAAATCCCTGGTACAGATTAACGCAAACCCCAGTAGACCAACAACAGTTTGTACAGCAGAAAGTGCAGTTAACTACCTTAGCTCACTATAAATAACAGCAGCAGCTTTTTTACAGAAAAACAAATTAAGTGTCAAAATTTGAACAGAAGACAATCAGCAGAGGTGCCAGAACTTCAGACTTGCTGTTGGATAGAGTGCCAGTCTAATAGGAAGCCTGGGCTAGGTGAAGTGTCCAATGGGGAGCCTGCTCAAGCTGGGAGGTGGCCAATAGCTAAGCCACTGCAATCCCAGGTTCAGGCAGGTGCCGTGCAGCACCTTGAATGCTCTTCTGGCAGGCCGGCGTAGGTCAAAGAAGGCTGCTAGGAGAGAAGCTGCTGCCTCGGGGAAGATCCATGGACCGTGGGAGCGACCAGTGTGCCCTGTCTGGGGCCACTGGGGAGTGAGCTTGAATGCTGTTCTGGTGGGCTGGCAGAGGTCAGAGGGCGGCTGGTAGGAAAGGGGAAAGGGAACATTGTTTAACCAGGAGTAGCACACTAAGCCAAAGCTTGTTTCCTGATGTGACCAGGGAGCATAAGGATGTTAAGTGACTTGCTCATGTAACCCTCCTGTTACCCGGGGTTACTAGAATCCCAGTAAGACCTAGTGGTAGGCAGGGAAGGCAGCTTGTGAAACTTCAGTTAAATGGGTTTCACACTGTCTCACTCTGTCCTCAGTCACAGCTGAGACTTGGGAGATGACATCATTATAGAACTGTCGCAGCTGCATGAGCCACTTCGGAATCTCCAGCTCAGACAGTGAGTTTAGAACTTTGGGAAATTCAAAGGCATTCTTCTTCAGTTTGTCCTAAAGCAAACAGGGAGGAAGTCGGTCAGTCTTCGGTTTGTTTCAAAGAAGAAGGAAGTGTTCCTGAGTTTACCTTTTTTAAAGTGGTGGAGACCGCTCCCCCGGTCTCAGTGCCCCCCTTCCTCTGGGGGGAGTTCTCTGTGGGTTCCAGGGGCAATCCCTTCTCCCACCATGGAAGGAAGCTGCCTGGTTTTATTTAGTCTGTTCTTGTATAACAGCAAAGGTTATAGTACTTCGCTGTGGAGCACCTGCAACTAATGGGTGAGTGTTTGGCTCCATTTGAAGGGGCAAACAAATTGTTTTCTTCAGTTGGGAAATGAATGTGGACTGCTATTTGGGAGGACTATGTTTATTAGGACAAACAAATGGAGCAGTCAAACAGTCTAAAGTTTTAAATGGATTTCAAGTAATGGGGACTGCTATCTGGGAGGACTATGTTACTAGGACGAACAAATGGAGCAGTCAAACAGTCTAAAGTTTTATTGGATTTCAAGTAATGCTGTAGAGGGGGTGCTTCAGGTCATCCACCGTTCAATCTACATTTAAAGTTCTAAAGTTTTCTGTGTGTATCCAGAGAAATGGCGGGTATGGGCTGTGGGAGCTGGAGGTGGGAAGCCCCCATCTTTAGTAACCAGGTCCACCTCTCGGAGTTTCTTCTGTGTTTTGCTACTTCCTCATGCACTTGGCCAGTGATGGGGTGGGTACCCAGCGTGGGTCGCTTAACGAAAATCTCTCTAGGAGTCGCAGACTCTAAGTGGTGTGGGGAGCCACAGGATGGGAAAATTACTCCTTGTTGGATGAGAGTCTCCTTGTTTGATGGGAGTTCGATTGGAAGTAAGAAAACAAATCTCTCTAGGAGTCACAGACTCTAAGTGGTGTGGGGAGCCACAGTTTGGGAGTCTCCCTGTTTGATGGGATGTCTTTCCAAGTAAAGTTTGGGTTCATTCTTCAAGTGGACCGTCAATCAAGTGGCCGGCAGGGGAGCCGGGCCAGTCGGGCTATGTATCCAAAGCGTATGCAAAGTCCGGGCCTAGTGCCTGGTGGGTCCAAAGCCAGACAACTGTAGTAATGTGTTCATTCTTCAAATGGACCATTTGGTTAACCTCTAATCTGCACATACAGTAACGTAGCCCTTTGGGGGACCATACAATGCTTTGTTTATGTTCAGTTAGTTAATAAATAAAGCCACACTGAAAAATCCCAATTCTGGTTCTGGACATTACAGTTATTGCTTCCTGTAGTTGGATTTACTTGGGTGCCCCTGTGCAGAGTAGCTAAAGCTAGGTCCCTTGTGCCAGGTAACCTCATCCTCCCCGAACCCAGGTCCCCCACCAGGTATTGCTGCCAGCGCCAACAGCATGCCACCTGTTGTTTTAGTAAAAAGGCAGGGGTGGGGTCATTACACTCAGAACCACACAATATGCACCTAGGCGACTGTGGGATTGAAACCCAGGTCTCCAGACCTGCAGCTCAGAGCCTTAACTCACTGTGCTATACTGCCTCCCTACAGGTGAGAAGCCGCTGCCTCAGGGAAGATCTGTGGACCGTGGGTGGTTAGTGCACTCTGTCTGGGGCCACTGTACAGTAAGCTTGAATGCTCTTCTGGTAGGCCAGTGGAGGTCAGAGAGTGTCTGGCAGGAGAGAAGCTGCCACCTTGGGGAAGATTTATGGACCGTGAGCGGTCAGTGTGCCCTAAAGTGAGGTAATACAGAATTAGGCAGTTCATAACAATGCATTAGGCAGTTCAAAACAGCAACTACACATACATACATAGAGCAGCATTAAACAGTTGACTAACAGTGCTACAATTGAAGTATGCAGATAAACAGTGAAAATTATCGTAGAACTGTGCAGTAAGTGCATTAAAGAATAAATACAGTTGTATGCATAGTAGAAATGAGAAGTGCAAAGGTCATGTGGGCAGCTAGTAGAACGGGGGATAATGATACAATGTGCCAGTTAAACCAGAAGGAAAACAGATTTCTCACCCACACTCAATGTCATTTTATGATGTGTCCCTCACCCCACCCCACCCCAAGAGAGGCAGCAAGCAGCTCAGTGCGCAGTGTGTGAGAGAGAGGGAGAGGAGGGGGGAGAGAGAGAGAGAGAGAGAGACTGACAGCGGGACATTTAATTGCAATACACAAGTCCTACAGTCTTCTCTGAACCTGTGACTGTTTTCCCCGCTCACCACTGCTTTTTCCTAACAAACATGCAGTGTGAGAGAGTGTGTGTGTGTGTGTGTGTGTGTGTGTGTGTGTGTGTGTGTGTATGTGAGAGAGAGAGACAGAGAGAGACAGAGTGACAGTGACCAGGACATCCAACACAGAATTCCTTCTCTCTGTGATTAGGAGCTGTTCTGTCTGTCTTTCTTTCTCATCGGGAGCTATCTACCTCTGTGTGATCGGGAGCTAAGATCATCACAGTTGCTTAAACATCGAAAAGTTTAAGCAGTGATCAATTAATTCCCTTTGCACGCCTTAGTGCGTGTGTGTGTGTGTGTGTGGGGAGACAATAAAGTAAACCACGTTGCAAGTGTAATAAAGTATATTATGCACAACAAATGTCAGAAATCATCTCAGTACTGTATTTCTGACATTTGTATGTGCATAAAAGCAATGATGTGTACTATTTGTTGGGGACTACTTTTCAAGGTGGCAGGATAGTCAGTTTCTTGCTATTTAAACAGGGAACATCTCTTTATGTTGTTTTTTCCTTGTTTTGAACATAACCCATGTTATAAGTGCAATTACCCACTCCAGGGTATGGAATTATATATAGGATAAAGTATGGGGTGCAGTGTGTTACGAGAATTTAACACACACCCAAGTTGTTGGATGGCACATAAACCCCGAGGGCGAAGCCCGAGGGGTTTATGCTAGCCATCCACAACGAGGGTGTGTGTTAAATTCGAGTAAAACATACTGCACCCCATATTTTATTTTATATAATTGAAGGGGTTCCGTTTTTTCCATTGAGAGGTATGAAAATTAATGAAACACACAGTTTTGCCTTGTCTCGTGGATTTTCTTCATTTGGTAAAATGTGGAGTTTGTAAGAGTGTTACAGTGGGAATTTAAGTAACTTTAATGGCAAAGAGAAACAAAAAAAAAGTCTGATTCAATCTCCAGGGTTGCTTTTTTTTTTTAGGTTGCTATGGGCGTTGCTAGGTGTTGCTTAGCAGTGGAGTCGAGTCTAGTAACCTGCAGAGGGAGGGGAAACGGCGATAAAAAAAGTTGCGAGAAAGCTTCGTTTTAATTTTATTGAGGTAGTAGGGAAGAGAGAAAATATCTTGTGGTTTCACAGCAGCTCAGGAGGTGAGTGTTTGGCTGACTGAATTCACGAGGGACACCGTTTGTGACAGTCTCGAGCTGCATTGCGTCTCAAGCATTTTCCAATTGAAAAAGGCGCGTGAATGCCGTAACACCTACTCAGGTGTTACGGTATTTAACACATGCTTTTTTCAATAGGAAAAAACGGAACCCGTTAATTATAGGCATTTAATCCACACCTCAGGTGCTGTGAGGACACCTGGCCTGCGGCCTCATGTCTTACAATGCACCTGAGGTATGGATTTAATGTCCAACTATAACCCCATACACTGTCATGGGTTACTGCTAACGCGTACTATCGTTGCAGAATGTGTGCAACAAACCCAAATTGTATACTGTGCTGTGTACTACCTTAGAATGTGTACAACAAACCTGAATTGTATATTGTACTGTGTAGTATCTTATCAGTATGTATTACAACAAACCTGAATTGTATATTGTACTATGTACTATCTTATCAGAATGTGTACAGCAAACCTGAACTGTATATTGTGCTGTGTACTCTATCAGAATGACCAGCTCTGCATCATTCATGGCATGTATTTGCCCGGAGACACACTTGAAAATGTGTCTTTGGCACAGGAGTCTTTTCCAATCATCAGTAATAAACATAAATGGGACCACAAGGAGGGAAATGGGTTGCTATGTCCACCGAGGTAAATGAAGCAGCTAAACTTTGCAAGAGAAAGAATGCAGTTAGCTCAAGGCAGAGGAAGGTAAGCAGGGCTAGAAAACACTTGTATTCCGCTGTCTTGCATGCCAGTTTTCATGGAGGAACACCACTGTCATCATGTTGGTATTCCCGACAGGAATACCACTTTTCATGTTGTCATTCTACGGTTTAATCTGTAGGGTCTTTTGGATATGAGGAATATCAGATATTGAGACAGAATGCCAAATGTGAGGTTCTGGTGTTATTCCTCCAGTACAAGATTATTTTCTTAATTTCCACCCCAATAAACCTGAACCTCAGCCAAAGCCGCAGTCAGCTGTAGAGGGGTGGTGGGATAACAGATGGACCAAACACAGAACTTCAAGTTCAACACACAAGCTCTGTGTGATGTTTATTTAAAATATAGAACATAACCTTCAGCAATGGCATCTGTCTGGAGAAGCACACTATGCATATCCTTTCTCTGCACTTAGCACCTACTGATCTACTGTTCTAATTTTTCAAGTTTGAAATTCAGCTTCCCCAATGTGGGCATTGTTTGCTTGGCTGGTGGGGGTTCGCATAAAAAGAAAGTGAAACAAGCTAAAGACAAAGAACCTCCATGCAGAAGCACTGAAGGAAGGGTTATTCTAAAGGGCACTGGCAATAAAGCCAAGTTTCAAAGAAACACAACATCACACATACCTCAATAATGCAGAGCATTATGGGATGTATATGCAAATCACCATGACATTTCAGACTGGCTCAGTTTACAGCGGAAATTCATGGTACCAAGAAAGCTCTCAAACAATCTGCAATTTGCATGCCTTTAACAACAAAACGGAGGTTTCTGAAATCTCTACCCTGGTAACTTAAATTCCACAATACCGTTGCCTAGTACTTTTTACTTCTCTATGTGAGGGCCTGAGAGGGAAAAAAGGAAAATTAAAGAGGAAATAATAACATAGACAAGAAAAGGGAAGGGTGCCCTATGTGACCAACCTTATGGACTAGAAATTTTAAAGAATAGATATGACTATGAAATAGAACTGTTGCAACAGACTTAAGAAAATGTTGGTCCTCAAGAGTGGCAGGAACTCCCTGTCACATATCTCCCACGTTATAGGTTCATAAGTGTATACAAGTTAGAGGGCAAGCCCATATTGAACTTGCTGCCATTATTACTTTAATGGCAGAAAATAATTTTTTGTCACCCATATACTGATCCAGCCTAAATTTTGAATTGTTCAATATCCTCTTTTAATACGACTGATAAGGATAGGGAATTCCACATTGGTGGTAGTCTTTGAGTAATGAAATTACTTCTTTTAACCATTTTATTACAGCTGACAAAGATTTAACTTGTGCTGTCTTGTATTATTTACTGATTCATGACTCTCAAGGCAGATAGTTTCAATCAAGGCAGGATCTTAAAACGGCCCTGTATGTAAAACATAGATCACCCCTAAGAGCTCTATATTCAAGGGAGTATAGTCCCGGAGTCTTAAGTCCATCTTCATACACCATATTAGTTATACTGTTTATATTCCTGGTAATTTTCCTATGAACTTTCTTTACAATGCCTTTCCCTCCAAATGAGATGAGTGCAGAAAAGGGGGCACAGTATTCAGTATGTGATCTCACTAAGCTGGTGTATGGCGGAATAATGACCTTGGGATCGCTGCTCTTCACAGGTTTGACAATACATCTGATCATGCCATGGCACATTTTAACAGTTTTGTTGATGTGGGTGCTAAATTTCAAATTATTAGTAATGACTGCACCTAGGTCCCCTTTCAGACATCACAACCTGCAGCGGAGTGTTATTCAATGTGTAACCAGCTACGGTGTTGTTTTTGCCAAGGTGAGGTGCATAACCTTGCATTTAGCAACATTAAAGGCCATTCTGTTCTTTGTTGCCCTGCTGGCCAGTCTATCCAGGTTTGGAGAGATCTCATAGGCTGCTTGTCATTTACTACGCCACCTGGTTTGCTGTCATCAGTGTACTTGTTAATCCAGACCCCATCAGAGGTTTGCATGCTGGAAACCAAGATATTAAACAGTATAGGTCCCAGTACAGAGCCCTGTGGGACCTGCTGGTGATTTTACCCCCAGATGGACATTTGTCCCTTAATAATGATCCTTTGCTGTCTATCTCCAAGTCAAGACTCAATCCACTTTATAACGTTAGGACGGAGTCCGATTCTGACTAGCTGATCAATTAAGATTTTATGAGAGACTGAGTCAAATGCTTTTTCATAGTCCAGGAAAATTACATCCACCAGTAAACCGATATCCAGGGCCTTGCCTACAGGTTCAAAGAAGTTTATCAGGTTACTTTGGCACGATCTTCCCTGTGTGAATCCATACTGGGATATGTCACATATTCTCGTTTCCTGCAGATGTGTAATAATTTTCTGGTGCAGGAGTCTTTCCATTAATTTACCTATGCAAGATATGAGACTGATAGGCCTGTAGTTACCTACATTTTGTTTCCTACTTCCTTTATGTATGGGTATAATAGTTGCTATCTCCCAGTCTGGTAAAGTGGTTCCCTCCATAATAGATGTGTTAAATAATATTCATTAGAGAGAGTTCCTTCATGAATTTAGGTGAAATATCATCAGGCCCAGCTGATGAGCCAGGTTTAGTAATTTTAATTACAGCCAAAATATCTTCCTTGGTGAATAGCAAAGGTACTTCTTGACTTCTCAAGTTATCAAGACATATTTTTTCCTTTGGTTTAAATACATATAAGAAATAGGTATTTCGTTTTTCAGCCATTATTTCCTTGTCTGTGATGAGAAATTGTTCTTTGACTAGAGGACAAACTCCGGAGGAGTTACCTTTCAGTGACCCTATGTAGTTGCAAAACTTTTTTCTGTTATCTTTTGTTAGCGTTACTAGACTGTATTCAAGTCTCGGTTTAGCAAACCTTAACAGTTTCTTAGTTTTATTAGCTTTTGCTTAGAACCTTTGCCATTTTACCTCTGACAGATTTTTAAGAGGGAAGCAGTTATTGCAGACTGCTTACCACCCTCCTGTCCCAGGAAGGGATGAAGCTTCCACCCATCCATCTTCAGAAGCTCTGTCTCAGGGTCCCTATTAACAATAAACATTCCATCATAAACATAGTGGATATCATCATTCTTTACCCTGAGGCATAAACACATTTCTCAGACTAATGGTACAGTTTGGCAACATTAGCATCTTTAGCCTGCAGTATACCCCAGTCAATACTGTTAATAGATTTAGCTGCATCAATACAAGAAAAAGTCCCTTCAGCCTCATAGGCTTCTTCTTGCTTGCTTGCTTGGAGTCTTCAGCCTCCAACAGGTAACATCCTGGGAACACAGGCAAAAGGAATATCCTGATCAGTTGGGGGGTCTTCCTCCAGCTGAGCCCACGAAAAAACTCCTCCGAATCTTTAGCTAAACTCTTTGGCAGGGGCCTCTCAAGCACCTGGCATTGGTGTTCTGCCTCTTTGCATAGTCAGTTTGCCTTGAACCCATGGTAGTTTCTCATTCCTTTGCATCTCTTCGTCATCTTCAGGTTTGGCCTTCGTCCAAATTCCCAGGTCCAGTCCAGGCTGCAGCTTCTTTCCATCAGCCATGGTTCTGGAAAGAATTCTATGGACTTTCTTCTCCAGGTTCTCCTCTGGCAACTCCTGGTGTATCAGTCCATCTGGGATATCTAGGTGATATCCAGTGGAAAACATCCCTCTTAGGCCAGTCTAGACATTTCCAGCAAGTTATCCCACTTCTCTGACATCAAGCTTTTGGAAGAGTTGTGGGATAACAAACGGACCAGACGCAGAATTTCAGGTCCAACACACACCGTGTGATGTTTATTTAAAATCCAGGAGATAACTTTCAGAAATGGCATATCCCTTCTTCAATACATCAGTATGCAGCAACAGACCATGCATGTCCTTTCTCTGCACTTAGTCAGCACCATCTGACTCACTTATCTACTGTTCAAACTTTTTAACTGAGATTCAACTTCCCCAATGTAGGTCTTCTTTGCTTGGGTGGTGAAGGCTCAAATGAAAAAAAAAAAAAAGCTAAAGACAAAGAACCTACGAACAGAAGCAAGGGTTGCCCCAAAAGGCATTCGCAATAAAGCCAAGTTTCAAAGAAACACAACATCACACATACCCCAATAATGCAAAGCATCATGGAATGTATATGCAAATCACCATTACATTTCAGACTGGCTCAGTTTACAGCAGGAATGCATGGTATCAAGAGGGCTCTCAATCAATCTGTAATTTACATGCATTTATTTTTATTTATTTATTTTAGGGAATCCAGAAATACCTTTGAGTCAAAGACTCCTTTACAAAGGTTCCACGTCACGTATAATAGTTACAGAGGTACAACAAACAGTTTGAGCAGAATAAAGCACTTCAGGGAATGTTACAGACTTATTCACGTGGATCCATGCCATATACAATTAGGACAGAGTTCACAATGCAGGTAGTACATACAAACAATACAATAAGTGTTACAGGGTAAGGAAGCTAGGTAATTTACAGTCCTAGAAGTCTAGCTATCCAAGCTGGTGTGGAGGCGGCAGTTAGCATGTGTTGGGGAGTTAACACCCTGAGAAGACGGCTTTAGGAAATGTAGGGAGAGGCAAGCCAGGGCCGTTGTTAAGGGCAGGGCCTTGGTTCATTTACAGCTACAGATACTTACGGCCGAAGATGTGCACTAGGCGCAATTTGAATTGACCAACAACACAACGGGTCTGATATCTCTACCCCAGTATCTTAATTTCCATAATACAATCACCTAGTTCTTTTTACCGTTATCAAAAACGCCTAGTGCCATGGTATTTTCAACATTTACAGGTTTCATGCACATAAAACATATACATCAAGGTATTCTGTGACATAGTGCCACTGCATACCAAATTCAATGAGAAACACAGTCTGATGTCAGCTAGGAGGTCAGAACAATAACTTCCCGGTATGAGGACCTGAGAGGGAAAGGGAAAATTAAAGAGGACACTATAGCAGAGTCAAGAAAGTGGAAGGGGTGTACATAGGTGGCCAACCTTCTGGACTTGAAATTGTAAATGATAGATTAGGCTAAGAAATAGAACTGCTGCAAAAGGTCAGTCTTCAAGAGTGGCAGGATCTTTCTGTCACACCAGCTCCATCAAGAGGACTGACCTGTGGGTCGTGAGGGCCAGCGTTGGCTCCCCAGATGGCATCTAGAGCGAGGCACTGTAGCAGTTAACTGGTCAGTAAGCAGAATGTGTGTGGAGAGCAAGCCCTGAAGCACAGTGGTGGCACAATCAATTACTACAATGGCAACCTAGCGCAGATCATCAGGGGCCAGCTGGGGGGGGGGAAGATTGACCACCCTAAGGACTGCCTCCTTTCTTGGAAAGGGTGAGATAATCTTCCCACAGTAGGGACTGCCAAGCAGCAGAGATTGGAGCATATGCATGGGGGGGGCTGCTAAATGTCTGGTGTGTATGCATGCGAATGCCATTGCACTTTGAGCCCTTTGGGGAAGAAAGCCAGAAAAAATGCCAAGATGCTACATTCGGGCACCCCCAGCAGGGTCTCGCAGGACTTGTGACTGGCTACCCACCTTAGATGGTCCTGGGTAAGGGGTGGATAACCAGTATGTCTGAAAGAAGGTCAATGACAAGACTGAGGGGTTGGGCATTGAGCAGACCCAGTGGGAGAGAAAACTTAATTAAATAAAGAATGAATATGTGTGGACGCTTTCAGTAAATGTCAGATGGGATTGTAACACTGTATTTTAAAGCCTGCTTTAATGCAATGGAGGTGGGCAGAGGGAGTTTTGGTACCCTTTCCGAAAAATATGGCATGCCGCTACCTATTATTGGTATATATTGTTGAAACCATACCACAGCCAAGTTGCTGCAGTACAGCTGCGTTGTCACAATTTATCATGCAAGTTAGGTTGCTGCAGCTTGTTCTTTGTGCAACCTGATGTAGCAGAATGGTTGCAAAAAAGTTTATTTCTGCAATCTTCAGTAGGAGATTGCAACAGGGTTGTCAGAAATAGGCAGCAGTGCATTGAAGCAAACTGCTTTGTTGCTACCTTACTGCAACCATCCAGCAGTTACCAGGAGGAGATAGTGGCAGGGTTGCCAGAAAAATATGTAGCCGCGATACTGATGCAAACTGCTTTTTTGCTACCTGTCATACCCTTCTAGTGTACCATATCATATTCCTGCTAGTACTGGCCCTCAGAAAGCAGGCATGCTTGTGACAGCAGCAGAATAAGACAGGATATGAGAGCAGAAATGGGGAGTATCTGAACATGTGAAACACAAATAATTAGATATTAAAAGAATGCAATATCCTAGGCCGGCCCGCTGGCACAGTGGCAAGGCATCCGTCTGTGACGCCAATGTCCCGGGTTGGGGAATGGACCTGGAGAGTTGGAGGGCTGCCGGGGGAAGAAGGATTTAGCGTCTGGTGGACTGCTCTCCTTCTCCGGGGGGAAGGGGAAGGAGAATGTCCAGTGCAACGATGACCCCTGGCAGAGGCTGAGGGTCCCAAGCAGCTGGTGCCACACGTCCAGGGGGCAGGGCAGATGCTGGTGTCATTGCACGTCCCTGCCCGAGGGGGAAAACCTTAGAGAAAATGCCAGCCCTCGCGTATGAGCCGGCTCCAGTGCCTGTCCCCTCGGGCCCAAGCAGTTCTGCTCTAGCGGCCCCACTTGGGGCTTCCCCGAGTATGAGGGGACCAGGTTGCCGGAGCCAGGCGAGCCTGTTGCAATATCCTGAGAAAATAAAAAAGAACGCACTTATTTATTATTTTTGTTCATGAAGGAACACTGAGCTGATACCAACCTATTTTTAGGAGGATGAAGGAATATTTAATTAGTATTGGGGCCATGGGGGTGTGGTGGGACAGGAGTCAGGATACTAAAATGGGTAGTCATGAAGGGTGACCGCTAGGAGGAAGCTGCATGGAACTGCCCTTTGTAAGAACAGGATAATGTGGATGAGCACTAACAGCAGTAGAAGTTGTGACTGAGACTTAAAATCCTGGGGCATTATGCACAACGGTATCCTAGCCCTATGCACCGAGCAGGACTGGGATGCATATATCCCAGGTGTCCAACAGACACCTGAGGATGTAGGAATGGGCAAGCAACCACTTGACGTTATCTCAGAACTACGCACGAGGAACCTGTGCAACAATGCAGGTGGTCCAGGGCAGTGGGCGGGAAGTGGACATGACAACAGATAGCCAGAAGCGTGACATACACGATGCCTTTTGCTCTCCACCAGGCCAGTGTCAGGGGACTTGCCATTACATCAGCCACATGACTGCCATAATGGCTGCACCCGCCCAACCAGCTAGTACAGGATAAATTGGTGCCACACAACCAAGGACCCCAGCCTCCCTCAATGCCACGGAGGGCTTGTGGGGGTAGGATGCAGGGCACCAACTTTACAAATTGCACAATTTATTGCCAGCTGTTAGGGACATGGCAACCTGTATGCTGGCCGTCATGTTCCATGATCCCTGAAGCAGGAGAGCCACCGCGGAGTCCATTCGTGGCTTCTGACTGGAAGCCATCGATCCAACCCTGGCCCATCACTGCAGCCGGGCCTGTGCATGGAGCTTTGTGGCTGCACTTGGGCCACACGGGGGTTGTGCATACCAGCCCTGTGCATCCCATGGGGGCTAGCTATGCTGCATGCAGTTGCATGGTCTGGTATGAGTACTGGGCGTCTTTGTGTACAGAGTCGTTATTCTGCATGTTACAGTTTATCCACACAGTTAAAGTTGTAGTGCCCTAGGGTTGTATGCAGCCCTAGAAGAAATGAAGATGTCTATTGGAGGGCCTGCGCCCTGACAACTTGCCTCCTGGGGTACAATGTTGAAGTTCATAAAAGACATTTCTCCCTGTTGAAGCTGAAGCATCAGAAACCCTCTCCGATAAGAATTATATTTTTTCCTTTTAATAATATGCTCACAAACTTTAACGTTCATTAAAATGGATTCTGCTCGACCTTACAATTGATCTGTAAGTGTCTGCCTGTCAACCAGTTAATTTGTAGAATTCAGCAGTCATGAAGATGTCCCCACACCCAGAAAGTCACCACAGGCCGGGGCTGGTAAGGTCAAGTAAGTGTTTTTATTATCCCATGGCTCCCTCCTTGTGGAACGAGTCTGGAAGGACACCCCTAGGTCAGGGAGGGGGTTACATAACACCATTTATATCGTAGCATTAAATTAGATGCACTATGGGAAATAGAGTTATTAAAGAACATTAGAAAGAGAAGTTTCAAAAGCTTGTCTTTTTTCTTTTAAAGAATGTATTTCTTGTCAATTAACGGGGTCACCAAATGCTTTTTTTTCTTGCATCATTGACTGGATTAACAACATCACTCCCTTTCTTATTGTCACATCTACAATGCTTCTGTGCAGTTCTTGGTATGAAAACATGGTTCAGTTTTGTACAATTTTATTTAGAAAAGCACATCAAACTGATGTTTTGTCTTGCTGCAGATTTATTTTGTTATACACCAGCTATTTCCTTACCTCCAACTTCATGATCCTAGATGTTTCAGTCTCCCAACACCACCTCTGTATGTTCAAACCTGCACTCTTTGAAACACAAACCACTGCTGTTATTCAGAGTTTGGGACTTGATGGAGAACAATGGATATCCACCAAAAACAAGTTCTCTCAGCAGCCCTCTTCTTTCTAGCTGCTCTTGGGAACTAAAAGTTCACTTCCTGTCCGTCTTTAAAATGTGTCCTAGGCCATTCAAATCAGCTTATTAATATTCATAAGATGTCACCACAGCTGAGGTAATCTATACCTCTCAACTATGTCTGTGCAGTGAGCTGATGTTTGAAATCTGTATTTGAGTCTGTTATTTTTATTTGGTTAAGGCTCTGAGCGGGGCCGATATTTCATATTTGTATCTGTATTTCTGTTGCTATTATTTGTATTTGTTTGCATATCGGTGTTTGCAAAAGGTTATTTTACATTTCAGACTTGTTTCTGTTGTTAATGATGTCACAACCAAGAGCTTGAGTAGTTTCAATAACACTTGCAGAATTATCAAGAAAATACAGAGTCATGCAATGAGAGTAGTTGCAGGTGTTGCACAAATGACATTTGTATTTGTAAAAAGTGTATGCAAACCCTAGGTGGCGCTATCCCAAGGGATACTGTCCCTACCTGCGAGACTGCGTGCAGGTTAAGGGGCCTGGGTACTAGAAATGGGTGCCTCCACTCAGAGGACAGGGTTGATGGTAGCGTAGCTGCCATGGGTACAGCCCTCCAGGACACTGATAACCCCCTCTTCTCCCCCTAGTGGCCTAAACAGTTCAATGCACACACAATTACAGTTTATGCCTGGACACAAATCTGCCCCCACACTTGTTGCACTTACCACCAGGGCAGGATCAGCTAGAGCAGCCCTGAAGAGTCTTCAGTGAAGACCCCCGTAAAATAAGGTCAGTAGCAGTGAACAGCAATACTACAATAGTTCCTACACAGAGGTACACCACAGCCAATTTAAGTGCAAGAAGAATTAGATCTGATTTATTTAGGGGCGATAACAAGGAAGGGGCATAATCTAGAGATTAATTCTGACACTGATTAAATCAGGACTGGCATTAATGCATCTAAGAGTCCCTCCTTCACAGTCACACTCACTCTGGGTACCCAGTTGGACTATAGGATAGCCTGGAGCGTTGCCCGGAGTAGGCCAGCATTGCAGCTGTTGTTGGGCCCCTTAGAACATACGAACATACAAAATTTGCCAGCAGATAAAGGCCTATAGGTCTATCAAGTCTGCTCGAATGTGCAGCTAGCACCCCTTATTCTGCAGCTGCCCCTCCCTTCCACCCTTCCCCTTCATTAACCCTCCCCCTTGTCCTGTCCCATCCTTATTTGAAGCAGTCCACTGTTCTACTGCATACCACTTCTGCAGTAACGCATTCCACCCAGCCACCACCCTCTCTGTAAAAAAGTGTCTCCTCATCTCCCTCCTGAACATTCCTCACTCCAGTCTCATATCATGGCCTCTGGTGGCCCTCCCCTTCCTTACTTTGAACAGCCCCTCTGTACCTGTCTTGTTTATTCCTTTCATGTATTTAAAGGTTTCAATCATGTCACCCCTGTCTCTCCTCTCCTCCAGTGAGTACATGTTCAACTCCTTCAACCTCCTCTCATATGATAAGTCCCCCAGCCCCTTGATCATCTTTGTCGCCCTGCGCTGCACCCCCTCCAGTAACTTAATGTCCCTCTTCAGATACGGACGCCAGTACTGCACGCAGTACTCCAGGTGTGGTCTAACCAATGACCTATACAGTGGCAGAATCACCTCCTCCCTCCTCGAGGATATACCCCTTGCAATACAACTCAGCATTTTGTTGGCCTTTGCAGCTGCCTTCCTACATTGTGCCGAGTTGTTCATTGACCTGTAATGAGCACACCCAGATCCTTCTCCTCCTCTGTCTGGGCTAGCTACACTCCCCCTAGCTGGTAACTCCTCCTTGGGTTCTTCATCCCAAAATGCAGCACTTTGCACTTTTTGGCATTAAACCCCAGTTGTCAGGTGTCTGACCAGGTTTCAAGCTTTGCCAGATCATCCTGCAACCTCTGCCATCCCCTTAGGTCATCCACCATCGCGCCAACCTTGGTATCATCAGCAAACAGACTGATCTTGCTCTTGATGTCCCATGATATGTCTGCAATGAATATCTCAAACAACACTGGTCCCAACACCGAGCCCTGTGGGACACCGCTCGTCACTGCCCTTGGGTGTGAGAGCTCCCCACCCACCACCACCTTCTGTTGCCTTCCCTGCAGCCAGTTTCCTACCCATCTCACCAGCTTTGCACTCGCCCCTGTGCCTACTAACTTCCTTCCCAGCCTTCCATGTGGCACCGAGTTGAATGCCTTACTGAAGTCCAGATACAGGACATCCACTGCATGGCCCCTGTCCAGCTGCCTAATTACCCAGTCATAGAACTCGACCAGGTTGGTTTGGCAGGATCTGCCACGTGATAAGCCATGCTGTCTGCTGTCCTGTAGTCCTTGGCCTCTAGGGAGGCCACCAGCCTCTCCTTCAGGATAGTCTCCATTAGCTTTCACACGATGGATGTGAGGCTCACTGGTCTGTAGTTTCCCGGTTCATCCTTAGCTACTCTGTGGAGGGGCACCACATGAGCCATCCTCCAGTCCTGAGGTACACACCCCGAATGTAGTGAGGCATTAAATAGAAAGAGAGAAAACACAACATGCACTTTAACCCTTAATTTGTAATCCGGAGCCGGGTGGCTCAGTTCGTGACAATCAAACAAAGCAATTAAATCAGATGACACACTTTGATTTGGCTGTTGTTGCAGGGAGCTACCCTGTGATTTACTCATGATACCCAGACCAGGTTGCAGCATGGACGAAATTGGAGACCTCAGGATGAAATGCTGGGATCGCCAGGAGAAACAGGGCCCTCACGAGTCACTGTGATGTCATTCCTGTTTGATGATGTTGAGCAGGGAGCCAAGTCCCTGGGCAGGTCTCTCATCGATCGAAGCTCTGCAGCATGAGTAGCTATCTGGGCCCAAGTGTCGCGGCCCAGATCGGGTGAATAGTTTGGAGAAAGTCCGGTAAGCACTGGATGAAGCTTCCAGCAAGCGTGACTCAATCGGACATTGGAGAACCAAATCACGACCCACTAACAGCATTCAGCACATTTATAGTAAACGTAAAAGGTGTACCACAGCTCAGATGGCAGTCCAGTTGCTATTCACAGGCTTTTCTGTGTAAACCATGAGCTCTGTGGTCATAGTGGATGTCCTGACAGGCCAATCGCACAAACTGTAAATCTTCGGTCTTCTTCAGGTGAAATTCATCACAAATCAGGAGAAAGTCAGTTTCAGATAAAGTGTGATTTGAGCATTCAAGTCCCTTCACTTGGGAAGATGTTAGCAGGCAGGCCAGACTCAGCCTTCCTGCCGATTTCCCCTTTGAACCTCTGCAGGAGCAGCTACTCGAATATCTCGAGCTCCTCACTCTTTCAACTCCAAACTCACATTGACTTCTGCTGCAGGCAGCACGGGACTTTCCCAATGATCCAAAAGGTTCGGTTGGTGGATCCATCTGTCTGTCACAGCTAGAGCTCCCCCTCTAGGTCCAAAAAAGGCGCCAAAGGGTGAAAACTACAATTCCTATGAAAATTCACTCCCACAAGTCCCCTGGGGACAGGCTCCATTTTAGGGCAGCCAAAAGCACTGATTGGAACTTAATGGCAGTCCTGAACCAAAATGGTGGCACAGTACAGAAAGAGTCCTTGCTGCAAATAAAGGCAAGTTAGACAAATTACATTATCATTGTCATTAAGGCAGATAACCAGCATTCAATCACAGTATGTGATAAAGCTCCCTCTTTGCAATTAACGATGGCAGAGCAGAGCAGTAGCATGGCAGCCAGGGCAGGACTCGAGCCTGAAACCATCTGGCCCTCACCTAGATTAATTATAACTACGATATAGGCAGCTCTTAAAGAGACAGGCACGGAGGCCAACAGAGCACTCACATGCAAATGACTAGCAAAATGATCAAGGCACAGGACACCAGCCTAGCAGAGGGCATTTCAGCAAGCCCAAGGAAGACTTTTGGGAACCCCGATTTATAGGGGGGTTACATGTAGTATTTTTATTTGTCCTGTATGTAACCCCTAGGTGGTGCTATTCCAAGGGCTACTACCCCTGCCTGCTTGGCTAGTAGCAGGTTAAAGGGCCTGAGTTCTGAAACGGGTGCCTCCACCCAGAGGTCAGGGTTGGTAGTGGTCAAGCTAACCTGGGCACAGCCCTCCGGGACACTGTAACCCCCTCTTTCCCTGCTAGTGTCCGGAACAGTACACAATGATTCACTTTCACAATACCCCTTGTACACCAGGCAATTCCTCACACAGCATGCACTTACCACCAGGGCAGGTTCCTCTAGCTCGACCTTGGGGACCCCCTGTAAAACAAGGTTATGCAAATCAAATAGCAATAGTACAGTACACTTGGCACAAACTGGAACCACAGTCAGGTTAAATGCAAAAAGAGTTAGACATTATTTATTGAAGGAACTTGAACAAGGGAGGGGCGTAATCAGGTTGATTTACTTAAAGGCTCTATCAATCAAATGGTTATTCATGCACTTCAGAGTCCCTAAACAGTCACACACTCTGGGTTCCCAGGTGGAGAAGAGGTGGGCTAGCCAGGTTCATTGCCCGGGGTAGGCCGGCATCACAGCTGGTTGGGGCCCTGTGATGGAAGAAAATAACATGCACCACACACACTAATTGTAGTCTGGAGCCAGAGGGTTCAGTTCCTGAAAGAAAAGTAACAAGACAATCAGATGACACACTTACATTAAGCTGTTGTTGCAGGGAGCTACCCTGATGGTTACTCACGATACCCAAGACTGGACACAGGCTGGACAAAAATTGAGACTGCAGGTGGTTGATCCAGAGTGCCAGAAGAAGCAGGGCCCACAGGATTCACCGAGACATCATTTCTGTTCAAACGTGGAGCAGGGGGCTGATCTCCAGGCAGGTCTCTCGTTGATGGCTTTCTCTGTGCAGTGGGGTAGTCTGGCAGGGCCAGCATGGCAAGACCCTGGCCATATGGAGATGAATGCGTATTCAGTCCATTTGAGCTGGATACAGCTTCCAGCAAGCAGAACACAGTTCACACAATGGGGACCTAATCACGACCCACTATAAACACACAGCACATTTACATGTAAGGGATTCTACTATACCAGGCAAACCGTTCTCCGGTCACAATCGCAAAGTCTCTGCATACACTGGGAGTTTAGAGGTAGCTGGAAATCCTGACAGGCCGATGCATTCAGAAAATCTTTGGTCTTCTTCAGGTTGATCCTGGACACAACTCAGTGGCTTACTTCGTTCTCACAAACTTGGACTCAGTCCAAACTGATTCTCTGCTCCCTCTCAGGGGCAGCAGGCAGGCATGCAGGCAAAACTCAGGCTTTTCCACAGTTCTCCTGTGCAAAACTACTCAGATGGCTGCCCGACTGTCTCAAGCTGTTGCTTCTTCAGCTCCCAACTTAGATCTGACTCAACTGCCAGCAAGCCTGGGACTTTCCCCAGAATCCAAACGGTTTGGTTGGCTGATCTGTCTGCCAGTCACAACAAAGGCTTCCCCTTCAGGTGCAAAAAGGCACCAAAAGCCCCAAACTACAATTCCTACAGATTCTGACTCCGGACAGCTCCTGTAGTCCGGCTCCATTTTAGGTCCCACCAGTACTGACTGGTCCAATTCGGCAGTCCGGGACCAAGATAGTGGAGATAAACAAAACAGTCCTTGCTGCAGAGAAGGCAGGTTAGACAAACTACATTATCATTGTCACTCTATTGATTTTCAGCAAATAGTTACATCTTTCAACAGAGCTCCCTCTCAGATTACTTATGACTGCAATCCAGCAGCTCTTAAAGAGACAGTGCACAGAGGCTATACAGGCACTCTCTGGCAATCACATTTAAACTGCTAAAATGCAGGACACCAGCCTGGCAGTGAACATTTAGGCAAGCTCGAGGAAGACTTTTTGGGAACCCCTATTTGTAGGGGGGTTACACCCTTCCCTGCCCAGAGAAAACTTGGTGTCCGTGTCAAGTCTGTACCATCACACTATTGCAAATGCAAACTATGTGAGACATTTATACCATTAGCATGTTATGCAAGTGACATCTGATGCATCAGTCAACGTAAACTTATGCCTTTACTATACATATTCTCTACACTTCACAATACTATATCCATTCTGACAATACATCATGCATACTTCACACAGGCAATTTACACATTACTATACGGAATCATGTAATAACTTCTTGTACATTGAACAATGTAAGAGGGGGCCCTTCCCTATCAGCTAATTTGGGGCTAGATGGGGCAGTGGCACCATATCCAGAAGGCAGAACAATCAACCTGGAATTGGCACTTAGGCTGAGTTTAGGCAGTGAGCTCTGAGAAACATAAACCCCTTCTGGACCACATTGAGAGGCAAATAAACTGGCCTCCCGGGAGAATCATAACTGAAGTGTACTATTGGCTTAACAGCTCAGACAGTCTTTCTGAGGGGAACAACTACAGTCTCTGTACTCTCAGCACTGGTCTGGGGGCTCTTGTCACTTGTGAGGGGTGCCTCTGCCTGGATGGGAACATCCAAACTTGGGGCACTGTCAGCTCCTTGCTCTGCTGGCTCTGGTTCTACAACACTCGACTCATTTTGTGAAGGCTCAGGCACAATCAAACTTTGAGACACTGAAGGGGAGTTGTCAGCACTCTCATGGTGTTCTTCAAATTCTGGTATCTCACCAGAAAGACTCAAACCATCAGCCCCTCCTTCAGGCAAATCATACAGTTCCACAATACACAGAGACTCAGCATCTTCAGACGTGATACTTTGCACTTCACTTTCTGGGAACATTGGCTCCAAGAACAAAGCTGGAGGGTAAGGCAGTCCAGAAGGCCCAGCTTCATCACCACAATTAGTTATAGGGTTACCTTGAAACAGCTGACTCAATTCATAAGAGGGGTAATAGGCACTGTCACATTCACTTTCGTCTGAGGTGGACTGACAGTCACTATCATTCTGGACCTGCTGCGGGGGAAACCTTGAACTTGCAACCACTGGGGTAGGTCAACTCTGTCTCTTTCTTGCAGCAGCACGAGTCACTGGCCCAAGGGAATCAATCTCTGAGGGCTCAGCCTCAACTATGACTTGGCCAATAGGTAGCAAGTGGTTATGGTGCATGGTCTTGACAGCTTTGGAGTTATTCTCTGGGCGCACTCAGTACACTGGTAAATCATCCAACTTTCCAGCTACTACATAGGAAAGATGGTGTCATCGATCAGCAATTTTGTATTCACCATGCAGTCCCAAATTGTGCAACAACACATGGGGCTGGATATTCAAACTGCGCCATCCTGTGGTGCAAGCCCTTGCGCTGCTCAAAATAGTTGTGCTGGGGTGTGGCCAGGGTGATATTCAACGAAGTTGTGCTATTGAGCAACTCCTTTGAATATCACCCACCAGCCACAGCCACTGTGCATGGCGCAGTGGAACTTGTGCCACTGCAAGTGGTCAGAGTGGAACATTCAAGATGCGGTGGTGCAAGTTCCATTGCGCCATGCGCAAATTTCTGATATTCAAAAGGTGACATGCAAATGGGGCCATAATTCATGCAAAGCGCAGGGGGGGCCATTTGCATCTACTTATGGCCCCATTTGCATGCCATTAGCATGCAGGTGCGCCAATCCCCGATGACTTGCGCCTGGTGCCCTGCCAGGCAGCAGCCATTGGGGACCGATGCCCCCTGCAGCCTGATTGTGGGCATAACTGTAGTAATCCCCCTTCCCTGACTGGCCCGATCGCGGGCATAACTGTAGAAATCCCCTCCCCAACTGGCCAGATCGGGCATAACTGTAGAAATCCCCACCCCGGACTGGCCCGATCGCCAGGCAAAACCGTAGTAACCCCTCCCCCACTAGCCCGATCACGGGCAGAACAAGTTCAACCCCCTAAGAACAATATCCCTGGTGGTCCAGTGGACCGCGAAGCCCGATCAGCGGGCATTAGAGTCCACCCCAAGGTCCAAGTAGCCTGGTGATCTAGTGGCCCCCTAACCCACCCACCATGGAGCCCAACCACCCTGTTTCCCCCGTCAGCCAGTGACGCGCACCCCACCTGCTGCCCGCCCGCCTGCCAACTGATCAGCCGGTAGGGCTGCACACCCATTGGTTCAGAGTAAGAGCCAATGGGCATGCAGCCCATACCACACAAGGCAGTCCAGATATGTGAATGAATCTGAACCAAGTTGTGCAGGCACAGATTGGGGGTTGCGCCTGCACAACTCTGCACAGCCCGGCTGAATGTCGGGCTGTGCAGTTTATGCATGGTTCCTCCTCCTCTGGTTGAGCATGCCTTCATTAGCATTGCGCTGTTGCTCAGCATGACTTGGGGGGGCGCAACTGCCTCCTGCTGAATATGGCAGAATGGCGCAATTTTGGACTTGCGCAGGTGCAACCCTATTGCGCATGATGCAACCCTTTTGAATATCCAGCCCATGGTCTCCAGGTCGAAGCTCTTGAGTCTTTACTTTTCTATCATGCCTCTTTTTGTTGGCTAGATTTCTCTTGGCGGCCATTGTCTAGGCCAGTTGATAGGCATGGTTCAATTGAGCTTTCAGTTTTTGTACATGTAACCCCTAGGTGGCGCTATCCCAAGGGATACTACCCCTGCCTGCTTGGCTAGTAGTAGGTTAAGGGGCCTGAGTTCTGAAATGGGTGCCTGCACCTGGAGGTCAGGGTTGGTAGTGTTCAAGCTAACCTGGGCACAGCCCTCCGGGACACTGTAACCCCCCTCTTTCCCTGCTAGTGGCCGGAACTATACACAATGATCACTTTCACAATACCCCTTGTACACCTGGCAAGTCCTCACACAGTTTGCACTTACCACAAGGGCAGGTTCCTCTAGCTCGACCTTGGGGACCCCCTGTAAAACAAGGTTATGCAAATCAGACAGCAACAGTACAGTACGCTTAGCACAAACTGGAACTACAGTCAGGTTAAATGCAAAAAGAGTTAGATCTGATTTATTGAGGGGACTTGAACAAGGAAGGGGAAGAATCAGGCTGATTTGCTTAAAGGCTCTATCAAATGGTTATGCATGCACTTCAGAGTCCCTAAACAGTCGCACACTCTGGGTACCCAGGTGGAGAAGAGGTGGGCTAGCTAGGATCGTTGCCCGGGGTAGGCCAGCATCACAGCTGGTTGGGGCCCTGTAATGGAAGAAAACAACATGCATCACACACACTAATTGTAATCCGGAGCTGGAGGGTTTAGTTTGTGAAAGAAAAGAAACAACAAGACTATCAGATGACACACTTAGATTAAGCTGTTGTTGCAGGGAGCTACCCTGATGGTTACTCATGATATCCAAGACTGGACACAGGCTAGACGAAAACTGAGACTACAGGTGGTTGATCTGGTGTGCCAGGAGAAGCAGGGCCCACATGATTAACCGAGGTGTCATTCCTGTTCAAGCGTGGAGCAGGGGACTGATCCCCAGGCAGATCTCTTGATGGCTTTCTCTGTGCAGTGGGGTGGTCTGACAGGGCCAGTGTGTCAAAGTCCAGGCCTTATGGAGATGAATGTGTATTTAGTCCATTTGAGCTGAATACAGCTTCCAGCAAGCAGAACACAATTCACACAGTGGGGAACCAAATCACGACACCCTATAAACACACAGCACAGCACATTTACATGTAAGGGATTCTACTATACCAGGAAAACCGCTTTCCGGTCACAATCGCAAAGTCTCTGCATACACTGGGAGTTTAGAGGTAGCTGGAATCCTGACAGGCTGATGCATTCAGCAAATATTTGGTCTTTTTCAGGTTGATCCTGGTCACAACTCAGCAGCTTACTTCATTCTCACAAACTCAGATTCAGTCTGAACTGATCCTCTTCTCCCTCTCAAGGGCAGCAGGCAGGCATGCAGGCCAAAACTCAGGCCTTTCCACAGTTCTCCCACATGAAACTACTCAGATGGCTGCTCGACTGTCTCGAGCTGTTGCTTCTTCAGCTCCCAATTTAGATTTGACTCAACTGCCAACAAGTCTGGGACTTTCCCCAGAATCCAAAAGGTTTGGTTGGCTGATCTGTCTGTCAGTCACAACAAAGGCTTCCCGTTCAGGTGCAAAAAGGTGCCAGAAGCCCAAAACTATAATTCCTACAGGTTTTGACTCCAGACAGCTGCTGTAGTCCAGCTCCATTTTAGGTCCCACCTATACTGATTGGTCCAATTCGGCAGTCCAGGACCAAGATAGTGGTGATAAACAAAACAGTCCTTGCTGCAAAGAAGGCAGGTTAGACAAACTACATAATCATTCTATATGATTTTCAGCAAATAGTTACATCTTTCAGCAGAGATCCCTCTCAGATTACTTATGACTGCAATCCAGGCAGCTCTTAAAGAGACAGTACAAAGAGGCTATACAGGCACTCTCTGGCAATCACTTTTAAACTGCTAAAACTCAGGACACCAGCCTGGCAGTGAGCATTTAGACAAGCTCAAGGAAGACTTTTTGGGAACCCCCATTTGTAGGGTGGTTACAAACATATTGCAGGTAGTTTTTGGCTCAGAACCCCCATTTGGAGAGCCCCAAAAACATACATCAACAGGCAGCCGGGCCTCTCTTCCGAACATGAGGCGGTAGGGGGAGAACCTGGTAGCATAATTGTTCATGCAATTATATGCATGTACCAAGGTGCTAATCTGCTGACTCCATTTATGCTTGTCCTTTGGGTGGAGAGTGCCCAGCATGTCTAGCAGGGTGAGGTTAAATCGTTCTGGTTGAGGATCTCCCTGCGAGTGATAGGGGGTGGTTCTTGACTTCCGCACCCCCCATAGAGAGAGCATTTCTTTGATTAGTTGACTCTCAAAGTCTTTGCTCTGGTCAGAGTGGATCCTCTGGGAGGCACCATAGTGGACGAAGGCATTTTCCACCAGCACCTTGGACACGGTAGATGTCTTTTGATCTTTGGTGGAAGAAGCTTGGGCATACTATGTGAAATGAACCATAACCACTAACACATTGCCAATGTTCTGCTGATCAGGTTCCAAACACAAGAAGTCTATGCAGACTAGTTCCATGGGGGTGCTGGTAATAATATTAACAAGGGGGGCAGTCCTCTGAGGCAGGGCTTTTCTTTGCAGGCAGCAACTACAAGTCTTTTCATGGTGCTCAACACTGGCCCCTTATTTTGGGCCAGTAGAAGCAAGATCGTACCAGGTCAATTGTTCTGTCCATACTGAGGTACCCCATGTGATTGTGGAGGGACCTCAGTACCAAATCTTTAAAAGCAGTGGACAGGACCAATTGTTGCTTGTCTACTTTGCCACTATGATCTACTGGCTCTTTATACAACAACTGATTAAGTAACTTCAATCTGGAGCCTTCTTTAAACAATAAAGCAGTTCGCAAGTCAGTGGAATGTAACTTAGACACATCCTTCCGTGCATGCAGGACATCAAGTGCTGGCTGAATCATAGAATCTTGGGATTGAGCCCACTGAATGCTGTCATTGTCAAATTGAGGTAGTGCACTAATATCTACAGCAGAGAAGTGGCAATAAGCAGCTGGTATGCAGGTGTCAGAAGGGCCCTAGCAATCTACTAAACAATTCATTGTGTCCACAGACATCTGTTCATCTCTATCAAACTTTTGGCACAATCCTCGGATGTCAGGTTCAGACAGCCTGACCCAATCACTCTTGGAAGTGGGCCTTCGTGATAGGGCATCAGCGTCAATACGGTTCAGGCCCGGTCAATATTCTACAGCATAATCATAGGTTGATAATGCAGAAAGTCACTGGTGCCCTGTGGCATCTAACTTAGCTGAAGTCTGTACATAAGTCAGCAGGTTATTGACAGTATTCACCAATATCTTTGCCTGACAGAGGTATTCATGAAACTGGTCGATGATGGCCCATTTTAGCACAAGGAACTCCAACTTATGTACAGGTAGTTTCACTCTGATGGGGTCAAGCTCCTACTGGCGAAAGCCACTGGTCTCAAACCATCCCCATGGCCTCGATACAGGACAGCTCCTAGACCCTGCAGACTAGCGTCAGTATGCAGTACGTAGGGTTTGGTGGGGTCAGCACAGGCGAGGATGGGGGCGTGGCTGAGGTGGTATATGATTTTGTGGAAGGCTGCTTCACAGTCGGGCATCCAATGGGGCCGGAGAGTTCACCTGGGTGGAAGTATACTTTTTCTGGCTCTTTGACGGCCTCTTTCTTGTATTTACGATTGGTAGGAGGGTAACCCTGGGTAAAATTCAATAGTGGGCGAATCACCTTGGAATAGTCTTTTTGTGAACCTGTGGTAGTAGCCACAGAACCCCAGAAAACATTGTAGTTCTTTCAAATTATGGGGCTGGGGCCAAGTAGTTAGGGCTTCAACCTTACTGGGATCAGTCTCTATCCCTTCTGTAGATAGTACGTGCCCCACATACTTCATGGAGGTTTGGAAAAACTGGCACTTGTCAATAGACAGCTTGAGGCTGAAGTCTTCCAGTCAGTCTAGGACTTTAAACAGTCAGTTCTCATGCTCCTCTAAGGTGCTACCAAACACAATGACATCGTTCAAGTACACCAGGCATTCCAGCAAATTCATATCTTCCACTGCAAGTTTCATCAGTCACTGAAAGGCGGTGGGAGCGCCTGATATCCCCTGTGGCATTCTCAGAAGTTCATAGAACCCCGAAGAACAGATGAAGGCTGTTTTCTCATGGTCCTCTGGGGCCATTGGACTCTGGTAATATCCGCTGCGAAGATTCAAAACTAAGAACCTTTTGCTCCCATTCAAGCAGTCCAGGGCATTTTGTATACGAGGCATAGTGTATTGGTCTGGGAAGGTCCACTGGTTTAGGGTTCGATAATCCACACATCCTCACAGACCAATTCTTCTTACTCACAACCACAATGGGAGAGGTGTATGGGCTCCTGGATTCATGTATCATGCCAGCAGTGAGCATTTCCTGTAGGTGTCTTCTCACATCATCTATGTCTGCTGGGTCTAGGCATCGGGACCTCTCTCGAAATGGCTGTTCATCATGCAGGCATATGTGATGCTCCACACCCTGGACACATCCCATGTCCCATTCCTTCAATGAAAACACTTGGTCTCTCTGGGCAAGTTTCTTGCTTATTCTAGCCTTCCATTCAGCTGGCAATGGGGAGTCACCAAAGTCAAACAGGTCTGGGGTCACTCTCTCCTTCTCACCAGGGCACTTGTTGCTGGGAAATACTGCAGTGTCTGTGCAGTGTACCATAGCTAGGGTGCACCCTCTGTTCACCCAGATCTCCCGATCTGACACATTGTGAATCTGGACCATCACTCATCGTGCAGAGGCATGGGCATGAGCAGGCAAGATGCTGGGCTTGACCAATAATCCTTCTGGCAATTTTCCATCACCTGGCGCATCTAACATCAATATTTTGTTATTGACATCTTTCTGGGGACGAACCTCCCCTTGAATGGTACATTGGGCATTAGGGGCCAGTACCATTGACTCGGGATCCTTCTTCCACACGATCCCCACCAGTTCATCTGGGTCCACCTCATCAGGTCTCTGTTGCCAGTCATAAGCCCTTTTTACTAAGGCTGGAATCTTTAGGGCCCATCCAGTCAGTTGCCCTTGTTTCTCATGGCAGATTTGTGCTGGTCTCCCAAACATGTGGGCCTTTGTTCCAATTAACAGGGGAGCATCATCATATAGTCCAGTGGGGGGACAGACTAGGGCCAGTGTCTCTACTTGCTGCTCTACGCCAGTGACAGCTGCAGGAAAAGACAACCAGAGGTGGGCATATCCTAGATATGGATAAGACTTGTCACTCAGCCCCCACACATGTAGGCCTTCCAGGGATTGTAAGGGCACATCAGATAAGTGTTTATCATACCAGTCCTGAAACACAATGGTCACTTGCGACCCACTGTCAAGCACAGCCCGAGTAAGAATACCATTCACAGTAACATTAGTCTCCATTGAAGGGCCCACTATCTTGGACCAGTCTGGAGGCATAACAGCTGGGGCCTGGACAGACAATTTAGCCACAGAGGGGTATGAGTTCGGATGGCCTAAGCCTTTCCTGTGGTCATTTCATTCACCCCTTGACCACTGACTCATTTTCTGAAGCTCTACTTGAAGCTGGTTCACCACTTTCTCTAAGTCCTTCTGAGACTGGCATTCCCTCTTCATGTGGCCATCCTTGTCTCAACTGTGACAAATGACATGCTCTCGGGCATTCTTGGAGAAAATATAGCAGGGGATGCTGGAGCATCGATGGGAGATTGTGATCTGACTTCTGCAGGCAGTGTTCCGTGTCTCAAAAGTTCCTTTAGGGTGGCAGGCAATTCCTTGAGCTCAGTCAAGAAGCCACTCTTGGTAGAGGATGCCTGAGGGTGCAACCCCACCCCCATAACAGTCACGTCCTGACAGGGATCAGGGTCTCTGTCAGCAGGGGATACCTCAGCGAATGCACCCGGTTGTACTTTTCTGACTTCCTTCAGCAACTCCCCCCCACCACCATTTAGCCCACAGCGGGACACTCTTAGTGGTCTCCATTTTGGAAGGGCCTTTCGGTGCCATGATCACTTGGGCTGCACTCACCCCATAATTACAATCTCCCTCTTCACCTTCTACCTCCTGGAGTTCTTTTATCAAGTCACAGTAGTCAGGTGGGTTACCTCTCCTATCCTGGAGCCTTAACTGGATGATCTGCAGTTTAGAATGCTTGGCATGTTGCAGTATGTGCCCCAATCTCACACGGTTCAAATCACTGGCGGCTACCCCACCTTTCAGGTAAGCTTTCTGCAGAGCTCTTTCTGGGCAAGTAACATACGCAGACAAACTTTCCCTCTTCCATTGTTTGGTACCTTGGAATTTCCACATCAAAGTCTCCCCTGACTCAATGCTCCCAAAATTGCCTTCAAGTACAAATAGGTACTTCTGAGCAGATGCATCATGGTTCGTGGACCTCAAAAATTTAATGGCTTCAAGGGTGGGTTCCCTCAAGCTTTCTACGATTCTTTTCCGCTTCTCAGCCTCCGCACAGTACCACTCAGGTACCAAGAAGGCAACATAGTCGATACAGGTCTTCCAGTCATCCTCCCCCGGGGGGGGTGGGGAAGGTTTCCGAGAAGATTCTCAGCCTTCGGTAGGAGTCGTGACTAATGGCGGGTACAGATATAGGGGCCAGCATTGGCACGGGCACAGAAGGCAGGGCAGTAACAGGTGCTGAAGTAGGAGGGGGTGTTGGGGAAAGAACACCCCCAGGTGTCAGGAACAGTTTCTAAAAGTCCTCTACTGTTTTCCCTTCCTCCAGCAAAAACTCAGCAAATTTCTCCTCAAAAGTCTCAGATAATGGTGGGAGCTCATCCTCCCCGGGGTCTTTACTGTCTTTTGTTATCACTCTCCAGGCAGCTGGGACCCCTTCTGAGGCAATAGTCTGTGGCACTTTAAAGCTGTTCACAAGGACGCTACACTCTACCAAGGATATGAAAGTTTGCGCGATCAAATCAGCCTGTCAACCCACCACCACAAGGTTTTTTAAACATTTAACTTTGGAAAGTGCTCCCTCTACAGTGTCCTTACTGGTACCCAGGGGACTATCCAGTATAAGCAAAGCATTTTGGGGGTCGATCTCCAGCCCAGTACACCACCCCACCAACTGCTGTACAGCCATTTCTACTGGGGTAGCCATTAATCTTTAACAATAATTCATAATTTTTGGCCACTAGTAGGCACAAAATCCCAGCAGTGAGCCTCCAAAATGTAACCCCTAGATGGCGCTATCCCAAGGGCTACTACCCCTGCCTGCTTGGCTAGTAGCAGGTTAAGGGGCCTGAGTTCTGAAATGGGTGCCTGCACCCGGAGGTCAGGGTTGGTAGTGGTCAAGCTTACCTTGGCACAGCCCTCCGGGACACTGTAACCCCCCCTCTTTCTCTGCTGGTGGTTGGAACTATACACAATGATCACTTTCACAATGCCCCTTGTACACCAGGCAGTTCCTCACACAGTTTGCACTTATCACAAGGGCAGGTTCTTCTAGCTCAACCTTGGGGAACCTTGTAAAACAAGGTTATGCAAATCAAACAGCAACAGTACAGTTCTCTTGGCACAAACTGGAACCACAGTCAGGTTAAATGCAAAAAGAGTTAGATCGGATTTATTGAGGGGACTTGAACAAGGAAGGGGAGGAATCAGGTTGATTTGCTTAAAGGCTCTATCAATCAAATGGTCATTCATGCACTTCAGAGTCCCTAAACAGTCACACACTCTGGGTACCCAGGTGGAGAAGAGGTGGGCTAGCCAGGATCGTTGCCCGGGGTAGGTGGTTGGGGCCTGGTGATGGAAGAAAGCAACATGCACCCCACACACTAATTGTAATCCAGAGCCGGAGGGATCAGTTCATAAAAGAAAAGAAACAACAAAGCAATCAGATGACACACTTAGATTAAGCTGTTGTTGCAGGGAGCTGCCCTGATGGTTACTCAGGATACCCAAGACTGGACACAGGCTGGACAAAAACTGAGACTGCAGGTGGTTGATCTGGAGTGCCAGAAAGAACAGGGCTCACACGATTTGCCAAGGCATCATTCCTGTTCAAGCATGGAGCAGGGGGCTGATCCCCCAGCAGGTCTCTCATTGATGGCTTTCTCTGTGCAGTGGGGCAGTCTGGCAGGGCCAGCATGGCAAGGCCCAGGCTGTATGCAGATGAACGTGTATTCTGTCTATTTGAGCAGTATACAGCTTCCAGCAAGCAGAACACAATTCACACATTGGGTAACCAAATCACAACCCACTACAAACACACAGCACATTTATATGTAAGGGATTCTATTGTACCAGGCAAACCACTCTCGGGTCACAATCGCAAAGTCTTTGCATATACTGGGAGTTTAGAGGTAGCTGGAAATCCTGACAGGCTGATGCATTCAGCAAATTTTCGGTCTTCTTCAGGTTGATCCTGGTCACAACTCAGTGACTTACTTTGTTCTCACAAACTCAGATTCAGTCCGAACTGATTAACTAATGAGTACCAATGCCTGTAGTCTAGGTAAAAAGCTCCCTGAAATTGTGGTCTTGATGGAAGAGGGATGCCTGGATATTGTGGCAGTCACAGTAACATGGTACACAGAGACCATGACTGGGATATCAACATACCAGGGTACACAATCTACAGGAGGGACAGGGAGGGAAGAAGAGGAGGAGGATTAGCTCTCTATGTAAGGGAAGGGATCAAAGCAACAGAACTAAAGGGTAAACAGGGAGGAGAGGAGGCACTGTGGGTCATCCTGGAGACTGGAAATGGCTCCACAATCCACACAGGGGTTGTATACAGACCCCTGTCTCGGGTGGGGAGGAATGGACAAGTAAATGATAGAAGGCATCCTTGGGATGGCAGAGAAAAGGGATATTGCTGATGGGGGACCTGAATATGCCAGATGTTGAGTGAAGCACCTTTGCTGCAGCCACATCCATGAGCAGGGCCATTCTCGATGCCCTACAGGGGGCATGCCTCAGACCGCTAGTTTCGGGAGACAGCAATTGTAGACCTGGTACTCTCAAATGGGAATGGAGAGAGGATCTCTGATCTTGAAGTGGGTAGCCATCTGGGAACAAGTGACCACCAAACAGTGTGGTTCACGATTAACTCAGCTGTAGAGTCAAGCCACACAAAAGTGAAGCTACTGAACTTCAGGAGGGCTGATTTAGTCAAAATGGGAGAGTGCCTCAGAAAAGCACTAGCAAACAGGCAAGAAGGTGGGGTGGAGCAACAATGGGGAAACATCAAAACCGCCATCACAGAGGCAACAAGCCTTTGGGTGAAGCAAATGAACAAATCAAAATGAAAGAAAAAACACTATGGTTCTCAAAAGAAGTGGCGGGGAAGGTAAGGGAGAAAAAGATAGCATTCAGGAAGTATAAGGAAACACAGAAGGAGCAGGACAAAGAACTGTATCAGTTAAAGCAGAAGGAAGCGGGTAAGGCAGTCAGAATAGCAAGGCCCAAACCAAGGAAAATATAGCCAACTCAGTTAAGAAGGGGATAAAACCTTTTATAGGCACATTAGGGAGCAAAGAAAGACTAAGGCAGGGATACTGAGGCTGAACAAAGAGGAAGCAGTTGGGCAAAGAGTGACAGTGAAAAAGCAGAGATACTGAATGAATACTTTTGCTCTGTATTCACAATGGAAAAGCAGGGGGAAATACCTAATCCGGTCAATAGAAGCACTCTGGATAGGGGGGTTGATATTAGTCCTTTCACAGAAGAAAGGGTTCTGAAAGAAATCTTAAAACTGAAGGTGGATAAAGCAATGGGGCTCGATGGGTTTTACCCCATAATTCTAAAAGAACTAAGGGAAGAACTAGTAACACCACTGACTACCCTTTTTAATAAATCATGGGAGGATGATGTGGTACCTGAGGACTGGAGGAGGGTGAATGTGATTCCCCTTCACAAAAGTGGGAGCAACACAGAGGCAGGAAACTACAGACCTGTCAGTTTGACCTCAGTGTTAGAGAAAATGATGGAATCACTTCTGAAGGAAAGGATCGTTGACTACCTAGAGGCCAGTGGGATACAGGACCCAAGGCAGCATGGATTCACAGCGGGAAGGTCATGTCAGACAAATGTAACTGATTTCTTTGACTGGGTGACCAAAGAAGTAGACCAGGGAGGGGCTGTGGACATGGCCTACCTAGACTTTAGCAAGGCATTTAACACAGTCCCGCACAAAATATTAATAAACAAATTAGCCAGCCTGGGAGTGGGTCCCAAGATGGTAACCTAGGTAACACACTGGTTGGACAACAGGACACAGAAGGTAATAGTAAATGGAGTCCACAGTGAATAAATGCTAAGAAGTGCAAGCTAATGCACCTGGGAAACAAAAACCCAGGGGAAGAGTACACAACGGGGGGTGAGATACTAACAACAACAAAAATGGAAAGGGACCTGGGGGTAGACATATCAGATGACTTAAAGGTGGGCAAGCAATGTGAGAGGGCAGTAAGGAGGGCTGGGGGGATACTGGGATGCATAGGGAGAGGCATCACCAGTAGAAAACAGGAAGTTGTTATCCCTCTTTACAGACAGCTGGTGAGACCCCATCTGGAGTACTGTGTGCAGTTCTGGAGACCCAATCTCCGCAAAGACATAGACAAGATGGAAGCTGTCCAGAGGAGGGCAACTAAAATGGTGCAGGGTCTGCACCAGAAGACATATGAAAAGAGACTAAAGGAGCTTAATAGGTATAGCCTCGAGGAAAGGAGGGAGATGGGGGACATGATAGAAACTTTCAAGTACCTCAAGGGAATCAACAAAGTCCAAGAGGGTAGCATCTTTCCAAAAAAGAGGTGTGCAAGAACAAGGGGGCACAATTTGAAGATAGAGGAAGGGCAGCTCAGAGGTAATGTAAGGAAGTATTTTTTCACAGAGAGGGTTGTGGATGCATGGAACGGCCTTCCAGAGGAGGTTGTGAAGTCAAAAACTGGTTGAATTCAAGCATGCATGGGACAGTCATAGGGCAATTCTAGGGGGTTGGGGTAGAAAGAAGTAGGCTGCTGGTTAACTAAGATCTGCAGCTTCTCCATTAGGTAGGGAAATGGGCAGACTGGGTGGGCCAAGCGGTCCTTATCTGTTGTCAAATTCTATGTTTCTACGTGAAAGGAGGGTTACTAGTGGGGTACCGCAGGGTTCTGTACTGGGACCGGTCCTTTTTAATGTCATTATAAGTGACATTGCAGAGGGACTGGAAGGGAAAGTATGTCTCTTTGCAGATGACACAAAGATCTGCAACAGGATTGATGCACAAGGGGTGGAAAGGATGAAAAGGGACTTGGCAAGATTGGAGGAATGGTCAAATGTATGGTAGCTTAGATTCAATGCTAAGAAGTGCAAGGTAATGCACCTGGGAAACAAAAACCCAGGGGAAGTGTGCACAATGGGGGGGTGAGATACTGACAACAACAAAAATGGAAAGGGACCTGAGGTTAGTTATATCAGTTGACCTAAAGGTGGGCCAGCAATGTGAGAAGGCAGTAAGGAGGTCTGGGGAGATAACGGGATGCATAGGGAGAGGCATCACCAGTAGAAAACAGGAAGTTGTTGGCCCTCTGTACAGACAGTTGGTAAGACCACATCTGCAGTACTGTGTACAGTTCTGGAGACCCCATCTCCACAAAGACATAGACAGAGTGGAGGCTGTCCAGAGGAGGGCAACCAAAATGATGCAGGGTCTGCATCAGAAGACATATGAAGAAAGACTAAAGGAACTAAAGATGTATAGCATCGAAGAAAGGAAGGAGAGGGGGTACATGATAGAAACTTTCAAATACCTCAAGGGAATCAACAAAGTCCAAGAGGGTAGCATCTTTTAGAAAAAGAGCTGTGCAAAAATAAGGGGGCACAATTTGAAGATAGAGGAAGGGCAGCTCAGAGGTAATGTAAGGAAGTATTTTTTCACAGAGAGGGTTGTGGATGCATGGAACGGCCTTCCAGAGGAGGTTGTGAAGTCAAAAACTGGTTGAATTCAAGCATGCATGGGACAGTCATAGGGAAATTCTAGGGGGTGGGGGTAGAAAGAAGTAGGCTGCTGGTTAACTAAGATCTGCAGCTTCTCCATTAGGTAGGGAAATGGGCAGACTGGGTGGGCCAAGCGGTCCTTATCTGCCATCAAATTCTATGTTTCTATGTTTCTCAGGGGCAGCAGGCAGGCATGCAGGCCAAAACTCAGGCCTTTCCACAGTTCTCCCACATGAAACTACTCAGATGACTGCTCGACTGTCTCGAGCTGTTGCTTCTTCAGCTCCCAACTTAGATCTGACTCAACTGCCAGCAAGCCTGGGACTTTCCCAAAATCCAAAAGGTTTGGTTGGCTTATCTGTCTGTCAGTCACAACAAAGGCTTCCCCTTCAGGTGCAAAAAGGCACCAAAGCCCCAAAACTATAATTCCTACAGCTTTTGACTCCAGACAGCTCCTGTAGTCCAGCTCCATTTTAAGTCCCACTGGTACTGATTGGTCCAATTCGGCAGTCCAGGACCAAGATAATGGAGATAAACAAAACAGTCCTTGCTGCAAAGAAGGTAGGTTAGACAAACTACGTTATCATTGTCACGCTAAACGATTTTCAACAAATAGTTACGTCTTTCAACAGAGCTCCCACTCAGATTACTTATGACTGCAATCCAGGCAGCTCTTAAAGAGACAGAGGCTATACTGGCACTGTCTGGCAATCACATTTAAACTGCTGAAATGCTGGACACCAGCCTGGCAGTGAGCATTTAGGCAAGCTCAAGGAACACTTTTCGGGAATCCCCATTTGTAGGGGGGTTACATGTATATGGTTGTTGGGCAATAAGGCATGCTGCTTTGTCACTGGCTCGCACAAATGCACTCACACCTGCAGTCTATATGCCCTTACAAACTGACTCCCCTTCTCTGCCAGGCTTTGCTATCAGACAATGTTATTGGCCAAGAAAGCATTCCTAGGCCTTACACCACCCGTCATTAGCTCCCTTATGAGGCCTGCCCACAACACCTACTCCACACAGAGGATGACCCGGCAGGCCCTAGCAATCCCACCAGGGCCGGTTCTAGGATGTACTGGGCCCTGGTGCAAGACTTTGTAGTGGGCCCCCCCCATCCACGGGCCCCAGCGCCACCCCCCCAAAGTGCCCCCACCCTTTTCTCCTAAGTCACCCAAAAATATCGCTGCTGCTATTCCATTTTGTGAACTTAAAGGTGTACTCGGCGAGATTTTGCTGCAGCAAATGTTTCTATCACATCAGAAAAATTTACTTGTCTTGCAAGTCTATTTTCAATGGAAAGTACACCCAATGCAGACAATCTCTCCTGTAACATTGTGGAGTGCAGGTAATTCTTTATCAGGGACAGTTTACTGAAAGAACGCTCAGCACTGGCAACTGTAACTGGAATTGTAAGCAGTATTTGCAGTCCAATTTGGATGTTTGGAAATCCTCTGCTCAGGTCTTTCTGTACCAGGTACTGCAACACTTCAAATGGAGATTTCACATCATCAGGTAACAGACGAGCCAGCAAGGTAATTTCTCTATACATGTCTGAACCATCTACGTCCCCAAGAAATCGGGCCAACTCATTGCATGCTACTTGTAAGTTTTCATCATGTCCACATGTTTTTATGTTGAACAAGAAACCAAAAAGTGACTGAAAGTCATGGAGAAATTGGAATCGCTCATCAATTTCCGTCAGCACTTGATCCAATAGGCAATTGAAAAATTGACTTCAAAGCTTCTTGGCCAGTCAAGGGTTCATATCGTGGCAAGCTCTCCTGGCATGCGCTTTGACGCCTGGTACGCTTTTCTGGAAAAGTTGGTTCGATGTCCATGGTTTGGGCTAGCACCTTTGCTTCCTCTAATACTCGCCTGAATCCTTGTCTTCGATAGTCAGACAGTTGTTCCTTGATTACTGAAACCACATCTATGGCATTTGAAAGATTTAAAGCAGGTGACTGTAAAATCACTGTCACCCGATTGATGGCACTAAGCACTTCATTCCACACAAGTAAAGATACAATAAATGGAAATGATTCCAGTGTTTTCACAAGGCCTGTGATGTCAGACAGGGTTTCACTGTCACAGTTTCCAGTTTCTGATACTTCCAGCAAAGAATCCAACAATTCAGGCAGTTGTTCACAGACTGCCTTTGCAGCATCAGCACGGGCACTCCATCGGATCTCTGAAAGTGGCTTGAGGGTATATAGTTTCATGTGCTTGACAAGGATGTCCCAACGTTTGGTGGACCCAGAGAAGATTCTGTAAACTCGCTGTAGAACTCCAAAGAAATTCTTTGCTTCCAAGGATGATTCCGCTGCATGTTCTAACACAAGGTTCCAATTATGAGGACAGCAAGGCACGATAGTGCACGCTCATTCATCTGTCGATTCTCGCTGAACTCTCGATGGATACCTCTCATGTTAGCTCCATTATCGTAACACTGGCCCCTGCAGTCTTCAATTTTAATGCCATGTTTAGTAAATCGACTTAGCAATAATCAGCCAAAGCCTCTCCTGTTGTATTTTCAACATGGAGAAACCCAGGAAGCTCTCCCATTTCAACTTGATCACCATTGATTTCAACATAACGAATCATTAGTGATAACTGCTCCTTGTGAGAAATATCTGGAGTGCAGTCCATCAGCACACTATAGTAGTGAGCATTGTGTATCTTGTCCCTAATCTTACTAGTCACAGCTTCAGCTAACATCTGCATAAATTCGTTCTGGCTATCTTTGCTTAAATAATGAACATTTGTTCCTCGCTGAACACGTTCCAAGTGATCAGCCATAATACGGTCATACCTGGACAACAGTTCCAACAATTTCAAAAAAATTACCATTGTTGTCTACATACAGACGGTCTACTGAACCCCGAAAGGCTAAATTTTGGCCTGCTAAATATAAAACACAGTCCAAAATTCGACAAAGCACAGCATGCCATCGTTCCTTTTCCTTGTCCAGCTTTTCTTGCAAACTCCTGTCTATTGTAGCCTGTTTCTGTAACCCTAACTCTAAATGTTTCCACTTGTAGAAATTCTCCATGTGTGATGGGTAAGCTTCATGCTGACTTAGCCTTTGTGATAACTTTTGCCAGTTGGAGAAACCTTGTGTAAACACACCCCTATCCTCACCAAAAAGCTTACAGCAGAAACAAAATACAGCATCAGCAGACTTGGAGTAAATTAACCAAGGCCTGTGAATCTTTGAGGATCCCACTTTACGCTCATAGTTTGCTGAAGTAAACCGGCGACCAGCTGTTTTAGGGAACTCAGTGTCAGTTTCCTTCAGCTGCAGGGGCTTATGCTGCACAATTTCAACCCTGAGGCGCTCTGATTCTGTAGCAAAACTTTCAGGCCAGGTAGCTGGGTCATAAAAAATTATACATGAAAGGTGGTTGACTGGGTTCAGGGTTTATGTCACAACCTGATTCCAGTTCAATATGTTGTATTTCTTCTTCCTGTGCATTTCTTTCATCTTGTATTTCTTCTAGGCCTAGTTGTACATTTCTTTCATATATTTCTGCTAGTGCTAGCTGTACATTTCTTTGTGAGTCAGAGTAAGATTCATGGTTCCCTGACTCCCAGTCGTCTCCTGGCCCTCACTACTGCCTCTACAGCTACATTTTCATGTGATGAGGTTGATGGTTCTTGCTCACTTGTGGTGCTTTCACTAGATGCGGTCACTGTTGTCGCAGTTGCTGCTGCTGGTGGCAAATTTAACCATTTACAAAATATTTTGTTAGCATTTTCTGCTTCTTTCTGACTCAGTTCTAGCTGTCTTTTTTGTTCTTTACGTTTTGCAGAACCAGACTTGTACTTTGGTAGTGCTACAGTATTTGACATCTTTATTTTTTCCTTCCTTTTCTTTCTGTTATGAATGGTTTGTCTTGATAGCTATGTTTTTTTTTTTTAATGAATGCAAAATGTACTTTTTGACTACTACTTATACTACCTCTATGACTTGAGCTGTGGTGGTTAACTTAACACTAGCAGACAATTGTGTAGAAAAATGTATAGATGTGATGCTCCTGAGTCCTATCCTTGCAGTTGCTGCCTAACTTTGAAGCAGGCCGGCAGTAAGCTAAACAACAGAGCCAGCCAGCCAGTCCAGAGAATGTACTGCTGTTCTCTGCAAAATATTGTCCTTCTTTCTTGTCAAAAATTAAGGATTAAATTAGACTGTTCCTTTCCTGAGGGCAATTTCCACTACAAGTCAAGTTTACACACAGCGCAGACTCCTCTGTGGGGACAGAAGGAAGACTGTTGTTGAATATCAATAATTTAATCACATCAGACAGAGAGACAGCACTAGAGAATATCTTGTTATTTTAATGCCAAAAACAGAAACGTCTACAGTGGAACTAGGCTTAAATGCTAGCTGCTGCTGGCTTACTTTAAGGAAGACTAGGCACTGGCAGGCCGCAGCAGCAGAGCCAGAGAATATCTTGTTATTTTAATGCCAAAAACAGAAACGTCTACAGTGGAACTAGGTTTAAATGCTAGCTGCTGCTGGCTTACTTTAAGGAAGACTAGGCACTGGCAGGCCGCAGCAGCAGAGCCAGAGAATATCTTGTTATTTTAATGCCAAAAACAGAAACGTCTACAGTGGAACTAGGCTTAAATGCTAGCTGCTGCTGGCTTACTTTAAGGAAGACTAGGCACTGGCAGGCCGCAGCAGCAGAGCCAGAGAATATCTTGTTATTTTAATGCCAAAAACAGAAATGTCTACAGTGGAACTAGGCTTAAATGCTAGCTGCTGCTGGCTTACTTTTTATTTGTTATTAATCATTTCTATCAGCCTCAGAAGCAAAGCAGTCAAATTCAGATTTTGTGTTGCATTGTCTTGTACAGTGACTACCTACAGTCACTCACCACTTACTCACTCACTGATGATTATTGACCTTAGTACTAGTCCAACTAAACCTGCTGCCTCCTGCCTGCAGCTTCTTCTCCTCCTAATGTGGAGAGTGAGTCAAGTCAAGACGCAGTAATACTACTGCAGTAGTAGTACTAGAGTAGCCCCACAGTTTTTTAAATTTTTTACTTCTTCTCCGAAGTTCTCCCTGTGTCCCTGACTCCCAGACTAATCTGCCTGACTGTTCTTCTTCTTCTTATATATTTTCTTAGAGAAGTTCTGAAGATAAGTAAGCCACAGCTTACTAGTCAGCAGAGCAGCACTGTGTTCTATTCAGAATAGATTTAAATTATTCATTCATCAATTTCTCCCCTGCCAGCCACGGGCTGGCACCACGACTGCCTGCTGCTGGCCTTGGGCCCTGCCAGCCACAACAGTATTCACTGAGTCACTGCTGCATTATAGCCCTAACGCTAGCTACCTGCACAGTTAGTTTTTTCAGTAAAGAATAAAGATGTTCAGTGTTCAGCCGCCCACAAGTTACACAGAAGTGTGCAAATGTTTTAATGTTTAGTTTACAAATTACAGTCTCAGATGAGACAAGTAATGTAATGTGTTAGTTCAGTCAGCTCCGTGCCTCCGCCAGCTCATCTGCCGCCAGAAGAATGTCTCTGACTCACGAGTGGTCCGGTGCGCATGCCTGACTGCAAACGGCACGCAAGCGTGAGCATCAGTCAGTCGTCACTATAATTAATATTAGTTTATAATGGCCTTGCCTTCAATGCCTTGCCTTGGCAACAGCCAACAGTTCAGCACCCAGCAAATCAGAACACTGTGTTCTGAACACAGCCAGCCAGCTGCCGAGCCACTCAGCCACCCACGGCATTAGGAGGGCGGGACAGGAGCGGGGGCGGACTCAGAAGGACGGGAGGAGGAGCTGCGAGCGAGGGTGAGCGTGGCTGCGTGAGCGAGGTGGGCGCCAGTCAGAGGAGGGCCTGGGCAGCGTGCTGCGTGGGGAGGAGGTCGGAGGAGGAGCCTGGAGCCATGATGACATCACCAGCCAGCAAGAAGCCCAGCAACCACAGCCACTAGCCACCTAAGTCTCTACACACAGTCATCTGCAGCCTGGACCGTCCAGGTACGTTCGCTCCATATGTTGCTGGTGGCCAGTGGTGGTGTGCACTACTGGTGGGGTGAGGTGACTAACGCCCCGGGGTGAGGGTCCGGGGCGACTTGAGAATAGACTAAAGTCTAAATTCACTTGATTAGATAGCCCATACGCCCAAATTGTTGTCCTTGGCGGAAATTTTGATGGGTTGGGGCTTGGGGAGGAGGCGGGCGGGAGGAGGCGAGCGACTTTGTTTAATGAGTCCGACAGAGCAAGAGCGAGCTACATTTTGGCAGGCTGGCTGCAGCAGCGCCAGCGCAGGGAGGAGGCGGAGCCAGAGGGAGGAAGAATTTAATTTTAAATGACCAGCCAGCAGCCAGGCCAGCCAAAGTCTACAGAGTTGGACTGGGTCTGCAGCGGGGGCGGGGCAGGTGGAGAGCCTGAGAGGTCATCACCACGGCGTCACTCTGAGCAATTTAAAAGTAAAAAAAATGTTTTTTATATATTTTGACTTCCGGAGCTTGCTTGGGCCCTCTGGAACTCTGGGCCCTGGTGCAGTGGCATCCCTTGCACCCCCTCTGACGCCGGCCCTGAATCCCACCGTGAAGAGCGAGCCTGAGTCTGGGCTCCTTTACCAACCAGGCAGCCATGTGACTAAATGAAGTCCCTGCCGACATAAACTGCTTCCCCAAGATCTCACAATTTGAATGGGCCCAAAGGGTTATATTTCCCAAAACTTAGCTTGCTGCTGCCCGGACCCGACCTGAGCAGGGATGATGTTAGCATTTTCCTGATCATACTTTGTTACATCCTATTACCTGATCTTCCCACTAATGAGTAATCATGGCTATATTGCATTATCTCACAGTTACCTTACTTACTGCAAATGGATCATTTATTTGTGTTATAGTGTGCGATACTAATCATATATTACCTTATGTAACCATCAGTAACCCTGCAGTGAGGCTCCACTTGAGCTAATTAATGAATTTGCACTGAGTTTGTACCCTGTATTATCTACTGTATTGTTTCTCATATGACGAGGAACCTTTGCAAATGAACAATTTGTGCTCAAGGGTTGTATCTGGTTATCTTCAATAAACAATAGTATTATTTTTTTGCACAGCCCTATATACTCTCAAATGTCCCTGATAATGAGGGATGTTCCTTATTTTACTATTCAAAATTGTTCTGTCCCTCTTGGAAAAGGTACTGCCCACACAGAGAATGTGCTATAAATTCAAACTTTAAAGCAGAAGTTCATAACATTCTAAGATGATTCAAACTTAAAATTTGTGCAAGCAGCACATTTTCCACAGGATTCTCAGCTTATGTCTCCATGTTTGAGGATGTGTCCCTCATTTTTTTCTTTTCTGCCAAACCAGTTTGAAGAGGGGTACAGGGCACTAACAAAGCATATTTAAAGGGCAACTAACTTAGGCAATGTGGTACTACTGGGAGAATTTAATCTCCCAGATGTGGACTGGTAAACATCAGCTAGGAGTTTGAGAAGACAGTCCCTTGTAAATTCATTACAAGAGGGTTTCAGTGTACAGTGGTAGAGTAAAATCCATCACTGAGAGAGGTATCCTTAAGCTGGTTTTGTCGAACCACAACAGAGTGGAAAACGTCAGCCTGAGGGAAGCCCATGGAGATGTGTGATGACAACTTGGTTTGGGCCACCTTAGCCATAAAAGATAGCAGGACTTGTGACCATGAGCTCCTGCTGCTCTTGATGACTGACCTTTTCTTAAATCTGTTGCAACAGTTCTTCCATTTCTTAGCTTAATCTATCCTTTACAATTTCTTGTTCATAAGGTTGGCCACCTATGGGCACCCCCTTCCCTTTCTTGACTATGCTACGGTGTCCTCTTCAATTTTCTTTTTCCCTCTCAGGTCCTCGTACAGGGAGGTTATTGTGGTGACCTCACAGTATATGTAAAATAGGTTGTGTTTATTGTTGGATTTAGTATGTAATAGCACATTGTTATAAAATACCTTGATGTATATACTTTATGTTTATGAAACCTGTAATGTTGAAAATACCATGGCACTAGGTGTTTTTGATAATGCTAAAAAGTACTAGATGACTATTATAGAAATTAACCTAGTTGTGCTATTTAAAATGCATATATATTGCTGTAAACTTAAGTAAGAAAGGTCATGATGATTTGCATATATCCCATGATGCATTGCATTGCATTATGGAAGTATGTATGATGTTGTATTTCTTTGAAACTTGATTTGTTGCCAATGCCTTTTGGGGTAACCCTTCTTTCAGTGATTCTGCATTGAGGTTCTTTGTTTGTAGCTTGTTTTTTTTTGGTTTTGAGCCCTCACTATGCAAGCAAATGGGGCCTGCATAGGGGTTATGGCTACAGCTCAACTGGTGAGGGGGAATCAGAGATCAGTGTAAGTGCTGGCTAAGTGCAGAGAAAGGAAATTCATAGTCTGTTACTGCAAACTGATGTGCTGAAGAAGGAATATGGCATTGCAGAAGCTTATTTTTAGTATTTTGAATAAACATCATACAGAGATTGTGTGATGAACCTGAAGTTGGTGACTGGTCCATCTGTTATCCCACAACCCCTCCACAGACTTGGTGTCAGCAGTGGAATAACTTGCTGGAAGTGTCTGGACTGGACGAAGAGGGACGTTTTCTGGTGTATATCGCCCAGATAACCCAGGTGGACCGATGCACCAGGAGTTGCCAGAGGAGAACCCAGAGAAGAAGGTCTGTGGAGTTCTGACCAGAACCATGGCTGACAGACTAGGACAAAAGCTGCTGCCTGGACTGGACCTGGGAGCTCAGAGGAAGGCCAAGCCTGAAGGTGATGAAGAGATGCAAGAGGATGTGGTAGAATTGAGGGAATTGCCTCCTCTTGAAGACACTAAACCTGAGGACATAGAGGAGTTGTTGAAATGGCTCTGCATAAAACAGGTGCAGGTGAAAGAGAGAGAGAGATGCTGAGTGAAGAGATAGAGACATTGAGCAGAGAATGCAAGATGCCAAATGGGCAGATACCATGACGGTCTTGCATGTCATCAATGCAGGGCAAACAGAAAGAGCCAGCAGCCCAAAAGACATTAAACTGTCTAAACATTTGGACAGTGATGACATTGACACCTGCCTCACAACGTTTGAGAGGACCGCTTGAACATGCGCATGGCCAAGGGAACAGTGGGTTGTTCGACTGGCACCGCACCTGACAGGCAGTGCCCAGTTGGTTTATAGCCACATGGATTCCAGAGAGGCTGAGGACTATGACCATGTAAAGCAGGAGATCCTTAGGCGCTATGACATAAACATGGAAACCTATCGCCAGAGGTTTAGGTTTCTTAAAATGCAGTCACTTGATACCCCCCAAGAGACTTATGCCCGTCTCAAGAAGCTCTGCTACAAATGGTTACAACCAGAGAACAAGAGCAAGGACCAACTTCTGGCGGCGATGATTATTGAACAGTTTATTAGAGTGTTACCCCAGGATGTACAACTTTGGGTTTGGGAGCATAAGCCAGATTCCGCTGATAAAACCATCACATTGGCAGAAGACTTCCTGGGAGCCCGACCATCCAGATTTAGAGGGTTCCATGAGACCTTAGCAGCTGTGACCACCAGCAATCCAGTAAGGAACCATTTTACTTATAAACTGTCTAATCCAGACCTAGAGAAACAAGACTAGAAAGCAGAGAGAAGGTGGCATATTCCAGTAGCTGAGATTGTATGTCATAGGTGCCAAAAGAAGGGCCATCATCTAAGAAACTGTCCTAATATAAAAAGAGAGACAGCTCACGTAGCCTTAGCAAACTTGGGTCACTTTATGGCTACTTTATAGATTGAATCACAGCAGAAGATGGGACTGATTGATTCAGGGAGCCGCCAGACTCTTGTGCAAGCAGATCTCGTGAATGGAAATAATAAAGGACAAAGTACAACAGTCATCTGTGTGCACGGTGATACCCATCGCTACCCTACAGCCACCATACAAATGACTGTTCAAGAAAAGATACATGAGATAGAAGTGGGGTTGGTACCTCGCCTACCTGTGCCAGTTATTATCGGGCATGACCACCCAGATTTTGCTTCATTTATACATTGTCGTGCTGCCCAGGACTCTGTTGTAGTTGCTGTAACCACCAGAGCTCAAATGAAGAAGGGACATTTACCATCTGTGTTCCCATTTGATGATGATGATGTTTTTGAGGATTCTGGCAAGGACCATAAGACTAAGGCGGAGAAGAGGAAGCTAAAGAAGGCCTGGATTGATACTCATGCTGGTGTACAGCCAGCCTTGGGACATACTTTTAAATGTGATATGCAGCATGAGCAAAATGCAGACCCTTCACTTAACCCTTTTTTTCCACAGGTGGGGAAGGGAGTGGAAAACGGTGCTCCTCAATTTGCTGTAAAACAGAGAATACTGTATCGAGAATACACAAACCCCAGAACTGGAGAGGTAATAAACCAACTAATGGTTCTGGAAAAATTCAGCTCCTAAATCATGTATCTGGCACATGATATCCCTTTAGCAGACCATGCAGGCAGAGACAGCACCCTGAATAGGATATTACCCTGGTTTTATTGACCCTCTATCCATGAGAACATAGCTGAATATTGTAAAGCATGTGCTGAGTGTCAGAAGGTAGCTCAGGCAGGAAAAAGGGATAGCGTACCACTACAAGCCATCCCCATTGTAACTAACCCCTTTGACAGGATAGCCATGGATATAGTGGGCCCCCTGGAAAAGAGCTCCAAGGGTAACAGATTTGTACTGGTCATATGTGACTACACTACCCGCTACCCAGAAGCTATCCCCATGAGAACTGTCACAGCCCCCAGGATAGCAGAGGAGCTAGTAAAGGTATTTAGCTGCATGGGAATTTCCCAAGAAATACTTACTGATCAGGGGAGTAATTTTAATGCATACCTGCTCAAAGAATTGTACCATCTGCTGTGCGTAGTAGCAGTGCATACTTCCCCATACCACCTGTAGACTGCTGGCCTTGTAGAGAGGTTTAATCAGACATTGCAGAGAATTTTGAAGAAATATGTGAAAGAAGAAGGTAAAGATTGGGATAGGTACCTCACCTATTAACTTTTCACTTACAGGGAAATTCCTCAAGTGTCCACTGGTTTCTTACCTTTTTTATTTATTGTATGGGAGGAACCCGAGGGGGCCACTGGATGTGGTTAAAGAACACTAGGAAGAAGGGAAGGAGATGAGACATCTTAATGTTGCAGAATACATGACTCAGTTATGCAAATGCCTGGTTAGGTAAATTAACTTGGCACACCAGAGCTTAGAACAGAAGCAAGACTTGCAGAAAGATAGATATGACCATGGTTTAAAGACTAAAACATTCCAGTCTGGGGATCAAGTGTTGTTACTCCTTCCCTCCACAGAGAATAAAACTACTCATAAAATGGCTGGGCCATTCACCATTTTGAGGCAAATGGGAGCAGTGAACTATGAGCTTAGCATGCCCGGAAAGAGACCTGCCCAGTAAATGTACCATGTGACCCTCCTTAGAAAATGGTGTGAGAAGCCTAATCCCTTCCTTTATATCCATCCTGAAGTTAGGGAGTCAGAGCTGGAGGTTGCATATAAAAGGCTAGAGCAGTCAGGACCATTGGAGGAGATTCAGATAAACCCTGAATTGGATCCTCAGCAACAGAAAGATTTTCAGGGGGTTTTACAAGTGTTTGCGCCCATATTCACAAACATCCCGGGGAGGGCCAAAGGAATTGTACACCATAACTGCCACGCAAGACAAGCCCATACACCAAAAGCCCTACAGACTGCCTATGAAGGTGAGGGATGAGGTGATTCAGGAAGTCAAAAAAATGGAGCAGTTAGGTATAATTGTACCCTCAAAGAGTGCATGGTCTTCACCCATGGTCATAGTGGACAAGAAAGAGGGTGGGATACGTCTATGCCTAGATTTTAGAAAGCTTAACAACGTCTCACTATTTGATGGCTACCCAGTGCCCCGAATAGATGACATCATTGACAGGTTAGGTGATGCGCAGTATATCTTCACCCTGGACTTTACTAAGGGATCCCCTTGTCACCTGATTCGCAAGATAAAACCGCATTTAGCACCCCAGTCAGTTTATACCAGTTTGTCACAATGCCATTCAGACTACATGGGGCCCCAGCCACTTTTCAGCATTTTGTGGACCATATACTAAGATCACACACTGAGTACTGTGCGGCTTATTTGGACGATGTGGTCATTTTCAGCCCTGACTGGGAAACCCATGTTAGACACTTGTCCCAGGTATTGCAAGCAATAAAGGAGTCAGGAGTGATCATTAACCCTGCTAAGTGTGCCCTAGCAAAGACCGAGACAAGATACCTAGGGTTCATTTTAGGAAACAGACAAGTGAAGCCCGAGGTAGAGAAGGTTACAGCAGTAGCAAACAGCCCAATACCTACCACAAAAAAGCATGCAAACTCTTTCCTAGGCTTGGCTGGCCATTACCAGAGATTTATTCCTAATTTCTCAGCCATTGCTAGTCCTGTGACTGATCTCACAAAAAGAGGTGCCTAAATAAGGTTCAGTGGACCCCTGTTTGTGATGATGCATTTAGGAAGATCAAAGCAATTCTATGTACAGCTCCTGTATTGAAAAGTCCTGACTTCAGCAAAGTGTTTGAGGTTCAAACCGATGCATCAGAGAATGGTATTGGGGCAGTCTTATCTCTGAAAATAGATGGGGAAGAACATCTGATCATGTATATCAGCAGGAGGCTACATGAGAGAGGGAGAGAAGATATGCTACCATAGAGAAAGAATGCTTAGCTCTGAAGTGGGCTATTGAGTCTCTGAAATAATACTTGTGGGGGGCTGAATTTAAGGTTGTAACTGATCACAACCCCCTCTGCTGGTTGCACCAAATGAGAGAAAAAAACTCACCGTATAATGCGGTGGTATTTGACTCTTCAGCCTTATCGATTTGCAGTGTCCTACAGGGCAGGGACAAAACATGTAAATGCTGATTTCAAGTCTAGATATGGGGCAAGAATTGATGTCAGACTTCCGGTGACGTCACAGATCTAGTGGCAGCATAGGAGACGAGCTCCCCCAACTTTTTTATTTTATTTTATTGAAATCTAGGATTACAAATACCTACCACCAGAAATCTAATTATTTGGCTTTGAAACATTCAAATAACAGGGAAAATGTCTAAAAAAGCAGGAGGGGACCCCTCGAAGTGAACAAGGGCAGAATTAAGGCAGCAGGATGCTCGGAAAGCTGAAAATGTAATTTGCTCGCAGAGGCCTGCATGAGTGGATCGGCCTCTCCAGTAAATGCCGCAGCCCCGGACTATGATACAGATGGGGAGACAGAAAAATTATCTAGGAGCCGGTTCGAAGTGCTCCTTAAAGAAATCAAACAACTTTGGCAGGAAAACAAGGCAGACTTGAGATCAATTCAACAACAACTAACGCAGATAGACACGCATTTTGAACAAATAGAGGAGAGGGTTTTGGAGAATGAAGACATCTCCATGCAATTGGCCCAGGTTGTTCAAACTCTTTGGTCACATACTGCTGATTTGCAAGCCAAATGTACTGACCTGGAAGGCCGCTCACGACGGGAGAACCTGCGCCTGTACGGACTGCCGGAGGGCCAGGAAATTGCCCCAATGTCCTCTTATCTTGAAAACCTATTGAAAGATATTTTAAACCTGCCCGCAACCTACGAGCTTCATGTGGAGTGAGCTCATAGATTATAGCAGCAAAAACCACAGGATCCGTCAGCCTGCCTTCGCTCTATCATTTTCAAATTAAGTTCTTTCCGTACTAAGGAAGACATCCTGCACAGGGCTTGGGAAAAAAAGGATTTATCATACCTTGGGAATCGCCTTTATCTGGATCATGATTACCCCCAGGAGATCAAGGTTCAACTGGACGATACGCCCCTTCTTCAAGGTTCTGAAAGAGCAAGCAATAAGATTCCAAACCCCTTTCCCAGCAAAGCTGCAGATCTATTGGGAGGAAGGGGCGAAAGTCTACCAAATCGTGCAAGAGGCCCTGGTGGCATTTAAGGAGAAAGGCCTTCCCCAGCCAGAGATTCGAGCTGAAAGCTCCAGGAGCTGGGCCTCGCTATGGCAGAGATCAGTGAGCAGAAAGAGAGCCGGCCCTGCTGGTGCTGAAGCATTTGAAGCTGTGCAACATCTAACTCGGATCCTCGGCAAGAAATCAACAACCATGAATAAAAATACTTGAGGACCTATGGAGTGTAGTGAGTACTAACTTTTAAACTACGATCTCTTGGCCCATGGATTGTGGGGTTGGGCGTGAGCAGAGTCCCTTCCCTCTCTCCCTCCTCTGTTCAAAACCCCTGAATATCGCTTCAGATGAAGCTGGGAGGGCTCAGAGGTTACGAAGTGCCTGCAAACTCCACGCACTTCTCGGAGATCCCCTCCAGCTATCTCTCAAATAATTACTGAAAGAAGGAAAACAAGGTTTTTCATTTTGGGGTTTTGGGACTGGTGCTGAATGCCATAGTGATGCTGTGAGATTTATTTCCCTTATTGTTCTCAATGGAGCCTCCTAAATCAGAAGTTATCTTTGTGCTTAAATCATACTGTGGATTTATAATCGGGAGGTTAAACAGTTTCCCCTTGTAGACTCTCTAGAAGACGAGGAAGCTCTGGGGAATGTGGTTACTATTTCCCTGGAAACCAGAAGTGACTCTTTGAAAATAAATGTTTTTCTACAAGGTTTAAGCATTGTGATTGGGGCGGTGGGGGGAGGCTATTTTGTGGGGTATTGTTTCTTGCTACCTGTGATGGCAGCTCATTTGAGGCATTAAGGAGCCATTTCCATTTTGGGCTCCAGAGGAGGTCTCCTAAATAGTGGGAGTTCAACTATACCTCCTCTATCTACTCGGACTAGAGTAGTTTAAGAAGCCTGTCTTGATTACAGGCTTCCTACCTTGGAAGCAACAAAAAGTTTATGTTTACTCTTTCGATGTTTGCCATGTTGGCACAGGTTTTTATGTTAATTGTTGGGCTACAATATTACATGGGTCTTTCTGGGGAGGAAGGGGACGGGGGGTTGTGCTAGAGATTGATGTATTAGCTATAGTCTATAATGAGAGAAGCTATCAGGATGAGAGGGCAATCCATATAGAATTATGCCTTTAACATACACAGTCTGTACCTATAATGTCAATGGGGTAATGGACTCACTTAAAAGGAGCAAGATCTTATCATCTTTGAAGCATTCAGGAGGGGACATATTGATGTTGCAGGAGACACACTTATCAATGGTAGAACACAAGAAATTTGAGAGATTGAGTTTTTCAAAGGTAATTGCATCATCTTATAGGGGTGGGAGAAGGATGGGAACGGCTGTGCTCATTTGACATGGGGTTCCGCTCATGGTAAGAGACACCCAGACAGATAAAGAGGTACATTACGCTATGGTTAAGGGATGCCTGAATGGCCAGTTACTTACGTTAGCCTCTGTCTATTTCCCCCCAATACATCCTTGGAATTTTATAAAAGTTTTTTCCTACGGTTATCTCAAAGGGGGGGGGAACAAATCATATGTGGAGAGGATCTCAACTTAACCTTACTGGGCAAAAGGATCTGAGGGGGGTGCTCTCCGAATTATTCCAAAACAGCCAGGGAGGTATCTAAATTTCTGAAGGAATTGGGCTATGCAGATTCTTGGAGATCCTGCTCCTAGTTGATGCTGCTGCTGGGATGCTCCAGTCCACGTCTGGAATATTGAAGTCTCCAACCAGTACTACCTCACCCTTGTCTGCCATCCTTTGGATGGCTAGCATCAGCTCCCTATCTGTTTCTTCCTCCTGGGCTGGTGGTCTATAGACCACACCTGTGCGGATGGCTGTTCCCATTTTCCTTTCCAGCTTAACCCACAGTATCTCTTCCCCATTTTGTTCCTCCTGGATCTCTGTGGCCCTTATGTCATTTTTCACATACAGTGCCACTCCTCCTCCCTTCCTGCCTGTCTTTTCTGAATATGTTGTAGCCAGGTATGGCCATCTCCCAGTCATGGTTATCATTACACCAAGTTTCAGTGATGGCCACAATGTCCAGGTCTGACTGCACCATGACAGCCTCCAGATCTTCCATCTTGTTGCTAAGGCTCCTGGCATTTGCACACATGGCTTTCCATGATTTGACCTCCCTAGACTGTTTCACTGTTCTACTCCAGCCCCTTCCTTGGTTGTCCTTTATCCCTGGTTCTCCTTGCTGTCTGCCCTTCTGCTGAATTTCGCCCCTTTTCTGCCTATCCACCTCTAGGGCACTAATCTCCATCTTTGCACACTGCTTTGCAGAGATAGCCACTCCTCTGGTTCACTGGTTCCACTGCTAGCTGTGGGGGGTGAGCAAGTAGGTACCCTCCTTGCTGGCCTGCCACCCCTTTGCCTAGTTTAAATGCTTGTCAATGTAGCATTTAAACTTATCATTGAGTGCTTGATTCTCCAGGATGGATGAGGCCGTCAGCTTGAACAAACCTTCATCCCTCCAGGTGGGTCCCCAGTCACCAATGAATCCAAACCCTTCCACAGCACCAGTTCTTCAACCATGAGTTAAAGTTCCTGGTGCATGCACTCCTATGCTCTCCCTTGCCTCTCATAGGTAGTACTTCTGAGAAAGTGACAGAAGTAGCTACTTGTGAGACCCTCCCAATTTTCTAAACTCTTCCTGAACTTCCTTTGGCTCCCCATTTGCCAGGTCATTAGTACCTAGGTGGAGAATGACATCCAGCTCACCCTCCCGTCTTGCCTTTCCAGTGATCCCCAGGATCTTCCTTCCATCCCTCCATGCTGTGGCACCTGGTAGGCACCTCACCTCCCTGTCCTCCCCTCCTGTGTTCCTAGCTGGATCCCTCTTATGATGGAGTCCCCACCAGGATTTGCTTCCTCCTCCTCTGGGGTCCACTGCTTTCCCGCTGAGGTCACCTCTTGGCTAACCTCCACATCCTTTCCTTCCACTTCTCTGGGTACCTCTATTTGGTTGTCCTCATTTGCCAGTGTGGCATATGAGTTCTTGAGTGGAATAGGATCTGGGATGTGCCTCTGCCTGACCGCTCTAACCCTCCCTGAGCCCACTGTTATCCAAGTGCTCCTCGTTCTCGGCATCCTTTGAGGCAGTTGCATTGGACTGGGTGGTCTCTGGATAGGGTTGATGGTACTCCTGACCCAGTTTACTTCCACTCTGAGTCTGGCTACCTCATCCCACAGTCCAGAGAGATGCATGCAGATAGGGCAGTGCCTCAGTGTCCAGAAGGTCTGCCTGAATATGGCTGCCCCACAGCCACTGCATTGCACCACTCCCCACATTATACTGCAATGTCACTACTTGTCTGCTACTGAAGCTCTCCTAGTTCCCTTTTTATTAATTTACTGTCCTAAAAATCCTGCCACTGATCCTCAGATAATTTTTTTTTTTTTAAAGAAAAAGAAACCAATAAATAAATAAATGAGTCAAAACACTTGTCGTGCTGAGGGTGGGCTTCTTCCCCCTTATGCCCCTCCTACTTCACACCCCTTACTATACCCTGTGTTTAGCTCCTGTCAATCAGATTTAACAGGGCATATAATTAAGAGTTGGGGGAAGGGAGGGAGGGGGCGAAAATTTGCAGCAATTAAAGAGAGCACAGAATTACACCACCACTATGTTTTAAATTTTCAACAGCCCAAAAACAATTATAAGTAAAGACAACAAAGAAAGTACAGTGTCACTAAAAGCCCACAATCTAAGTTTAAAAGAAAAATAGTAATTACCAGTTACTCTAAAGCACAGAATTGAATATGTTTCCTTCCTTCCCCTTCTGACTTCTTACGCCTAGCGTAACAGCAGTTGCGCCAAGCAGAATGTGCATGTAACAACTTATGCCAGCAGTTGCGACATGCACAATTCTACAAAGTGACCTGCGTCATGTCGCAGGCCACTTGCGCCAAACAGCTGTTATGCCGCATAAACCCCCTGTGACATGGCGCTAGGGGTTTACAGCAGCAGTTGCACCCCATTCTAGAATGGCAGCCTCAAAATGCCCACATCGGGATTCTACAAGAACCCCCGGAGGAGATCTAGCTGGTATAACTTACAGACGCCCCCAGGGGTCCTGTAGACCCGTTGTCTGTCCAGCAGACAGTGCACAGTTTCCCTACCCCCCCAAGCCCAGCACACCCCAGCGGGGCCCTGCAGGGCTACGCATAGCCCCAGCCCCAAAACAGCTGTTGGCAGAAGTCCTGCAGGGTGGCGCTGCCATCCCCCCACCCATGCCCCGAACCGCGAGTTGTCCACCTCATGTGCGGCAATATGCCAGTCCTGGTAGTCTAGTGCCCCCCCCCGAACTGTACAATAACATAATAGAAAAGTATTCCAATTTCCCTGGGAGTCTAGTGCCCCCCCAAACTGTACAGTAATATAATAAAAACGTATTCCCAATTCCCTGGTAGTCTAGTGCCCCCCCGAACTGTATAATGATTAAATATGGAAAATCCCCATTTCCCTGGCAGTCCAGTGCCCCCCCCCGAACAAGAGCACAGCAGCACAGGAGCTAGCACAACAAAACTCACCCAAAACAGGAACCAAAACAAAAAAAGCAAAAAGGAAATCCCAAAAATATTTGATCATAGGAGACTCCATGATTTGGGGAGTTGATACCTATCTTCAGCCAGGGGTAATGGTGTCTGCAGTGTCCTTTGCCCCCTTTGTTTGATTTTGGAGATAAAGGCAGATTCATGTTTGTAGTTTTTATATGATTTGTGGAAGTGATATGTTGGAGAGCACCAAGTGATGTGGCACCTGATTTGCCCCTTCTAACCTCCTGCCAACCTCCCGGACCAACTACCCTCTGCGGTTGAGGTGCTTCTGTTGGATGCTGGGGAAATGGTGGGCGGTTCTTATAATATATTTCCTCCTGAATATGCGATTTGAGGTGCGTAATCTCTGCCCATGCTGCCTGGAGCTGAGCCTTTAGATCTCCAATGGTCCAGCATGTATGACAGTGTCCTAAGTTCTGTAAAACTGCCCTTTTGAAAAGTATTCCACAGTACCTGCAGTAAATGATATCCATTCCAGATAAGTTGCTGGGTTTATAACCTGGTCAGAGTAATTAGAAGGAAGAAAATGAAAGCAAAAAGTATGATTTTGTGTTTTGTTTGTTTGTTTCTTTTTGTATAACTTGTTATAACAAGTTAAAGTACTTGTGCCCCTGTAAGTGAGGTCACTGTGTGGATACCCCTCTGATCCGCCCCTTCCTGCTTGGTTCCTGGAAATGTCACGACTGTGCTACCCTATAAAAGGAGTGTAATGTATGGTGGTTGGGGATGGGGGTGGGTGGCTGGGCCCTTTTCCTGCCAAAAAAGATGAACCACGGACAAAAGAAGCAAGGCAGTAAGAGCAAAAACAATCAGTCAGCAACAAATGCAGTAGCCCTGAAAGCTTATCTTAATGACAGATAAAACTGTAAAACCTGTAAAGCACCACCTGTAATAATTTCACAGAAGATATACCCTGTAAGAAACACTTTGCTACAGAGAAAAATAAAGCAGTAACAGAAGATATACCTTGCAAAAGACAATTTGAATCAGAAGATTACAGCAGTAATCTGTAAGCACACACCTGTAGGCACACCCTGTAATAATGCATAGAAACATAGAATCTGACAGCAGATAAGGACCGCTTGGCCTACCTAATCTGCCCATTTCCCTACCTAATGGATAAGCTGCAGATCCTAGTTAACCAACAGCCTACTTCCTCCTACCCCCCACTAGAATCGCCCAATGTCTGTCCCATGCATTCTTGAATTCCCCCACTGTTTTTGACTCTATGACCTCCTCAGAAAGGCTGATCCATGTATCCACAACCCTCTCTGTGAAGAAATACTTCCTCACATTACCTCTGAGCCGTCCCCCCTCTATCTTCAAATTGTGCCCGCTTGTTTTTGCACATCTTTTTTTCTGAGAGATGCTACCCTTTTGGACTTTGTTGATTCCCTTGAGGTATTTTAAAGTTTTTTATCATGTCCACCCTCTCCCTCCTTTCCTCGAGGCTATACATCTTTAGTTCCTTTAGTCTTTCTTCATATGTCTTCTGATGCAGACCCTGCATCATTTTGGTTGCCCTTCTCTGGACAGCCTCCACCCTGTCTATGTCTTTGCGGAGATGGGGTCTCCAGAACTGTACACAGTACTCCAGATGTGGTCTTACCAACTGTCTGTACAGAGGGCCAACAGCTTCCTGTTTTCTACTGGTGATGCCTGTCCCTATGCATCCCAATATCCCCCAGCCCTCCTTACTGCCTTCTCACATTGCTGGCCCACCTTTAGGTCATCTGATATGACTACCCCAGGTCCCTTTCCATTTTTGTTGTTGTCAGTATCTCACCCCCCATTGTGCACTCTTCCCCTGGGTTTTTGTTTCCCAGGTGCATTACTTTGCACTTTTTTGCATTGAATCTAAGCTGCCATACGTTTGACCCATTTGACCATTCCTCCAACCTTGCCAAGTCCCTTTTCATCCTTTCCACCCCAACTTGTGTATCAACCCTGTTGCAGATCTTTGTGTCATCTGCAAAGAAACATACTTTCCCTTCCAGTCCCTCTGCAATGTCACTTACAAAGACATTAAAAAGGACCGGCCCCAGTAAACCTATGCTGCCAGAAACAATCACCTACAACTCTTACCCTCCACCTCTGGGAGTGCCTTCCTTCCTTTTGGACACCTATTTCACAAAGGCTAAGTAACAGGTCTAGTCACAACTGACTGCAAATATCTCCCAGGTACAGTTAAAACTAAGAAAAGTCCACCCCAAAAACAGAATCAATACTAGTTACTTACACAGGTCCAAAAAGTAATAATTTAGTTCAGTGTAGTCTAGAAAATATCCTCCTTGATTCAAGAAAGCTGTGGCTGCTTTCTCACTCTCCCTGTCTTCAATGTGAGAAGGAGACTGCAACACCTTCTGGTAAGGTTCTTAGTTCTGTCCTTTCAAGCAAGCTAAAAGGAAAGAGCTCAGGTGAACCTAGGTGCCTTGGCCAGCAAACCTAGCCTTCCACCTTAGCAGAAGATATATCCATCAACAACAATTTGAATCAGACAAAAATAAAGCAATAAAATGTTAGCAACAAACAGTAACAATCCCTGGGAGTACAGAGTAAAAATAACAACATACAGTAAATCTGCCTAGCCAAAAGAAGCCTTAATCCTTTTCCTTGCTCTGGTAAGGTTCTTTGCTCTGTCCTTTCAAGCAACCTAGAAGAAAAGAGCTCAGGTGAAGCTAGATGCCTTTGCCAGCAAACCTGGTCTTCCAGGATCAATCGAGGGGAAGAGGTGGAGGGAGGGGCAGCTGCAGAATAAGGGGTATTAACTGCACATTCAAGCAGACTTGATAGACCTCTAGACCTTCATCTGCTGGCAAATTTAGTATGTTCATATGCTAGTGCCACATTATATATCTACATAATAGAGAGACTTTGATGCTAGTGCTCCATTATATATAAATAACTGAAATGCTTTGATGCCAATGCCCCATTATATATAAATAATTGAAATGCTTTGATGCTACTGCCCCATTATATATTAATAACTGAAAGGCTTTGATACTAGTAGTGTCCCATTATATACAAATAACTGAAAGGCTTTGATACTAGTAGTGTCCCATTGTATACAAATAACTGAAAGGCTTTGATGCTAGTGCTCCATTACATATAAATAATAACTGGTGACCATTATTTCCCATAGGGAAACCAGGTTATAATGCTATTGTTATAACCGGCTGGTTATAACGACAAACATGTGCCCAGTTTCCCTGGTGCATGCGCCTACAGTGATCTTCCTCTTTCGTATGCTGTTCCCCACCATCTCACTCCTCAGCACTGCACCTGCTTCAGTCCCCCAAGACAAGTAGTTGGAGGTAAGTTCTTTTCTTTTTTTTGTGGGGGTGGGTGGGGGACTAAACTATCACTGGGCACAGTACCGACATTGCAGTGGGGAAATAAAAAAAACACTATGAGCAGCCATGGACTGTGCACTGAAATCCCAGCTGTGCACAGCTCAAAACAAACCCATTTATTTTGTGTAATTACTGTGGAAAAAAACACTCCCCAGCAATTATGCAAAATAAAGGATGGGTAGGGGTTTAAAACTTGGATTTTACACACACTTTCAGCTTTGCTCTCGAGGTTTATGTGGCATCACACCCCTCAGGGGTGTGTAAAATCCTTGTTATAACCCCCTACCAATCCATTATTCTCTATAGAATTGAAAGGCTCTGATGCTAGAGCCCCATTATTTATAAATAATTGAAAGGCTTTGATGCTATTGTCCCATTATATAAAAACAAGCAATCTGAATGTTTGCTTGCTGGTATTAACATTGGAAGTGCAGGAGTTAGACAGATGCAGAATAGTAATGGCAGTGAAGTAATGAACTTCACGCCAAACCCACCTCCACTCTGCAGAGATGGGCAGGCATTGGGGTGTGCCTTTGGGTTGTCGCGCACAACGCTCACGCCATGTCACTTCACCCTATCCTGTAGACACTGACAAGTGTTGAGGTGTGCCTTGGGGTGTTTGGCTGTACAGTCACTCCATTCCCTAAAGCCATATGCTGAAATGAGTGCAGTATAGGAGAATGGGGTGAACTGTCGGGCCAAAGAGTGCAAGGCACACCTCATTGCCTGTCACTAGCTGCAAGGTATGGGTGGAATGGCACGAGCATTACAGCCAGCAATCTAAAGGCATACCCCTGACGCCTGTCAGTCTGTACAGGGTGGGATGTTCTGTTTAGAAACCCTAACGCTCCGGTCGTTTGTTGGTATTTGCACTACAAATTTTCAACATGGCCTTTTTGTGACCCCACCTCATGAAAGCATTTGAATCCTCTGCTCATGAACAGTGGCACTGTGATTTTGTTAATCTGTCTCGAATGTTGATTTCCCACAGTGACCATGCCATTCTGCACCAGATGTGCGACAACAAAGTTCGGGCAGGATGTGAAAAATAATAGCTATACTTTTCATAAGAAGGTGTAAAAAAATGGCAATGTTAAAAATCTGGAGTGAAAATATTTAAAATTCTCAAATTTACAAGCGTACGTGGAAACTCAAATCAAATCAAACTTTATAAAAAGAGCCTTTCTTGCAACCAAGACCCTTGTACATACTGAATGCAAATACAATAAATGCTCATGACAAACAATACATCAATACAATCCTCCAATATAAAACTCTGTAGATTACAATAGCACCTTAAAGTCTAGATATGCCAGATCAAATAAATGGGCTTTAAAAGCAGTTTTAAAACCCTGGATGGTCAGGCAGTCTGGCATCTGACAAGGCAGAGAATTCCACAGGGTTGGGGCCACAAAACCAAATGACCGGGCCCCAGATGTCTTTAAACGAACCCTGGGAATCTCTAACAATCCCTTGTCGGTGGATTGGAGAGGATGGAAAGGTAGTAAGGACAAAGGAGATCTTGCAGGTAACTATGTCCCTGATCATGTAGGGCTTTATAGGTCAGCAAACTGACCTTGAATGTGATCTGCTACTGAACTGGCAGCCAGTGCAGTCCGCAGGGCATAGGTATTATATGACTAGTCCCAGAGGTACCAGTAAGTAGCCTGGCTGCCACATTCTGCACTAGCTGGAGGTGGCAGATATCAATCCCTGGTAACCCTAGGTAAAGGGCATTGCAGTAGTCAAGGCGAGAGGTAACGAAGGCATGGACCAACATTGGAAGAACTTCAGGAGGAACCAGGTGTTTCACCTGGGTGATATTCCTCAGATGGTAAAAAGAGGTCTTCCCGACTGCTGACACCTGTGATTTCAGGGTCAAGCGATCATCAAAAATAACACCCAGATTCCACACTCGGTCTGTGGCAGTCAGCTGAACGCCCCCGAGCCATAGTCCGGAGGGTAGTCCTGCTGACAAACCCACCTTCCGACAATCTGGGTCCACAACCAAGACCTTAGTTTTAACCAGGTTCAACTGCAGCCAACTTGCACTCATCTAGTCCTGGATCTCGGCTAGACAGTTGTTAAATATCGAGAAGAACACATCCTGACTGGGTACAAAGGACATGTACAGCTGAGTATCATCTGCATAGCAGTGATAACTCAGACTGTACCACCTAATAATCTCTCCCAATGCCAGCACATACACTGCAAACAACATGGGTGACAAGATGGAGCCCTGCGGCACCCCACAGGATAGGGAGAGAGGGTCCGAGGAATAAATCCCAGACACCACTCTCTGAGTCCTACCCTCGAGAAAGGATTGAAACCATCTGAGGAACATACCAGACAGTTCCCAGATGTACCACAACCACTCCAACAGCACACCATGGTCTACAGTGTCAAATGCTGCAGAGATCAAGGGGGACAAAGATGGAACGGGTATTCTGATATCTCACTATTACGAGGTCATTTAGTACCCAGACAAGGGCCGTCTCGGTAATATGTCTCTTCCTAAATCCTGACTGGACAGAATCATAGACATCGTAGCTGGTCAAATGATCATCCAATTGCGATGCAACCACCTTCTCAATAACCTTACCCACAAAGGGTAGGTTAGAGACAGGTCTGTAGTTTGCCAAGCAGTCCAGGTCAAGGGAGGGCTCTTTAAGGAGGGGCTGAACAACCGTCTCCTTCAGGGGATCTGGAAAGATACCCCTCTCCAATGACCTCCAGACTATCTCGGCTAGGTCTGGGCTGATCTCATCTATGCATCCTACCAGCAGGCGTGTAGGGCTTGGATCCAAACTACAGCTGGTTGGTCACAACGTCTGGATGGTCATCACAATGTCAGTGACTGCGGGACAGCTAAAGGCAGACCAGGTAAACTAGGTGACCAACATCTAATGACGACCACCGCAACTTCCATTAGAGGGAGCCAGACAGATGCCAGACCTGATTGTGGCAACCTTATCTGTGAAGAATTGAGCAAACTCAACACATCGTTCTTATGACCAAGCTCCCCCAGGCTGGAGACAGACTGGACTGCACAATCTGTCCACAGTACGTAAGAGCTGAGCAGGTCGGTTTTGTGCAGCAGCAATCTCCCTGGACAGGAATTCTGCCTTCTTAAGGGTGATTGCTGATTGATAGATCACATAATGGTCCATCAGTGTAAGTCTGTCACATTCCAGGCCTGATTTCTGCCAGGTCTGCTCTAGCCTTTGCCCCACTCTCCTCAGCTCCCTCAAGGTCTCATCAAACCAAGGAGACCTTGAATGGAGGATGAGGGGGCGAATATGAACAGGCACTATGGAATCCAGGACCGACACCACCGCCTCATTATAGGCAAAAAAACTGGCTGGACAGCAGGATGCAAAGGGTAATAGTAAACGGACTCCACAGTGAAGAAAGGAGGGTAACTAGCGGGGTACCACAGGGTTTGGTACTGGGACCGGTCCTCTTTTATGTCTTTATAAGTGGCATTGGAGAGCACCTGGAAGGAAAAGTATGTCTCTTTGAAGATGGCACAAAGATCTGCAACAGGGTTCATACACAAGGTGGGGTGGAAAGGATGAAAAGGGACTTGGCAAGGTTGGGGGAATGGTCAAATATGGCAGCTCAGATTCAATGCAAAGAAGTGCAAGGTAATGCATCTGGGAAACAAAAACCCAGGGGAAGAGTACACAATGGGAGTGAGTTACTAACAACAACAAAAATCGATAGAGACCTAGGAGTAATTATATCAAATGACCTAAAGGTGGGCAAGCAATGTGAGAAGGCAGTAAGGAGGGCTGGGGGGATACTGGGATGCATAGGGAGAGGCATCAACAGTAGAAAACAGGAAGTTGTTATCTCTCTGTACAGACAGTTGGTGAGACCCCATCTGGAGTACTGCGTGCAATTCTGGAGACCCCATCTCCGCAAAGACATAGACAGAGTGGAGGCTGTTCAGAGGAGGGCAATGAAAATGGTGCAGGGTCTGCACCAGAAGACATATGAGGAGAGACTAAAACAGCTTAATATGTATACCCTTGAGGAAAGGAGGGAGAGGGGAGACATGATAGAAACTTTCAAGTATCTCAAGGGAATTAACAAAGTACAAGAGGGTAGTATCTTTCAGAAGAAGAGGTGTGCAAGAACAAGGGGGCACAATCTGAAGATGGGGGACGGCTCAGAGGTAATGTGAGAAAGTATTTTTCACAGAGAAGGTTGTGGATGCATGGAACAGCCTCCCTGAGGAGGTTGTGGAGTCAGGAACAGTGGGTGAATTTAAGAATGCATGGGACAGACATAAGGCAATTCTAGTGGGGGGTAGGAGGAATTAAGCTGTTGATTAACTAGAATCTGCAGCTTATCCACCAGATAGGGAAATGGGCAGACTAGGTGGGCCAAGCGGTCCTTATCTGCTGTCAAATTCTATGTTTCTATGTTAAGTATGAGATTCCCTGGATCCATGCATTAACAGTGTACACCCAATAGATCCAGCACCTCCATTAGGCCATCTGAGGTAACACCCCTCAAAGGGCGGTATCGGACCATCTCCATAGGGGCAGGCCTACTGAGGGAGCCACAAAATTGAACCTGATGGTGTGATTGTCCGACCACCCGACTAGCTCCACCACCAAATCAGATATTTCCATCCCCAGGAGGAACACCAAGTCCAATGGATGACCTTCAATATGGGTTGAGGAGGTAATAACCTGTGTAAGGCCCAGCAAACTCATTAGCTGGAGGATATCTTGACCAAACTGTGAAAATTCATCATCGATCCAGGCACTGAAATCCCCCAGGACCAGCCATCTGGGGTATCCCAATGCCTAGTCGACAATGAAGTCTGCGACTTCCTGTTGGAAAACTTTCCCATCTCCTGGAAAATGGTAGATGAGAAGAATCCTGCACCCTACACTCTCACCCAAGATACATTCAAAAGAGTTGGTGATCCCCACTGGAACCTCCACCAGGTTCACCTTTGATCTAAAACAGATAGCTACACCCCCGCCCCTATGATCCATCCTCAGGCAGTGTATTACCAAGTACCCAGCTGGAATTGCTGAAGCCAACACTGGACCAGCATTTTCATCCAGCCATGTCTTGGTGATGTAAGCCAGGTCTGATGATCCAACAAGATCTGCTATTAAAGCAGTCTTGTTCTTAATAGACCTGGCATTGCATAACATTGCCCATGTAGGATGAGCAACCAAGGAAGATCGCATTTCTTGCCTGCCAATGGCAGAGCCCTTGGATATGGGAACCAGGTAGGGAGGACCCCTTTCCTGGACCCATTTCATCCCAGGGTGTCTCCTGGTTCCCACTGTTCGAATCTGCTCACTCCTTTCTATTTCCCTTCCAGACCCAGATCCCACCCTTCTCTTCTTAACTATCCCCAGAGCCCGACACCATCTATACACTTCTGGGGACAATGGGGGACAAATAAAAGGATGGAGGTGCCTGAGCCTGGAGGGGGGGAAAAATGCTTGACACACAGCAAATAGCCCACAAATACAGATTAACCCCCAATCCCCAACGAAAACCCCAAACCCAAAAGAAAACAAAATAAAATACAGTAAAATAAAATAAATAAACAGTGGCCAGCAGCAGTCAAAGCAGTGGTAGTACCCAGATTTGTTGTTCTCCAATAATACTAAAATCCAAAATGGTGAACAAAATACTTAACAGAATCCAACAAGACATGCTACAGCTTCCCAATAAAACTCTAGAGTTGGGAAGGAGGGCTCTCACCACCCCCTAACCATAACGTCTGTACAGACAGATGTAGCCCTCTCATTGCCACATCAAAATGTCAGGTCAAAAAGAGAAAGAGGTCTTCTCACTGCCTCTGAAGGGCATGAAAATATATATAAGCACCAGTCAATCCAAATGTCAGGGCAAACACCATCAACTCCTCACAGAGTAAGTTGCAGTAAATGATTTAGCCAGTCCTGAAAAATCAGGTCCACTTGTGCTTCCTTAAACGTTTAAATGCCAGACCAAAAACTCACCCCCAGGAAGGCACCAGAGCACATCCAGTTCCCCTCCCCAACCCCCATCAGGCAGACTTCCCGCACCTCCAGGAGCTCAGGCAAATGCCCACCCTCCAGACAGCACTCCCTACCCTCACATGGGAAAATAGCCGTACTCCATACCCACCTCAGGGTGAGCCTGACTGGCTAGTCCTTGTCCATAAACTCCACAGGAGACCCTTCACAGCTTGGCTCCACTCCCGACAGAAATTACTTCAGAGGTGGCCCAACAACCCAATTCTTACGACCACCTCCCACTCCACAACAGGCCAAAAATTTGGATTTGGAACGTCAGGCAGACACCACCAAACACATCGTCTGCAGCCTTCTCCCCCTCTGGCGCAGTCCGGGCTTAAATCCACAATCACTCTTGTAGTCAGCATCTGTTACTACCTACTCTCTCTCTTGACTCTCTCCTAGTTTCCAAAGTTGGTGACTGGTGGTTAATTCCACCTTTTCTTGCACCGCAGCCCTCAGTTCTTGTCACAAACTCACAATCCATGAACGTGTGCACTGCAGCTCGCAGCTCGTTATTTGCAGTTCTTAAATGAGTGACAAGTGCAACCAGCGCCAGTGCAAACAAGCCCTAACAGAATAGACAGAACGGGCAAAAGGCGTTCCTAATGGTGGTAGATTAAATACAGAACCGCCAGCTTCACTCAGCTGCTTCTCCGCTCACACCTGCACAATGCACACTCATAACACAGTCATTTCATGGAATTATTTCACCAAATTTTCAACATAGGCATTGTGTGACCTCTGCTCATGAACAATGTTACTATGATTTTCTCACTCTGTCCCGAACATTGATTTCCCACAGAGACCGAGCCATTGTGTGCCAGATGTTCGAAAACACATTTTGGGCAGGATGTGAAAAATTACAGCTGCACTATTCATAAGGAGGTGTACAAAAATGGCAATGTTGCAGATCTGGAGTGAAAATATTATAAATTCTCGAAGTTACGAGAATGCATGGAAACTGCACAACTCAAGCTCGTAACACAGTCATTTTGTGAAATGTTCTTACCAAATTTTCAACATAGACATTTTGGCACCTCTGCTCATGAACAGTGTCACTGTGATTTTCTTAATCTATCCTGAAGGCTGATTTCCCACAGTGGCTACGCCATTGTGCGCTACATGTGCAAAAACACACTTTGGGCAGGATGTTAAAAATGACAGCTGTACTGTTCATAAGGAGGTGTGAAACAATGGTAATGCTGAAAATCTGGAGTAGAAATATAAAACATTCTCGAAGTTATGCATGTGCGTAGAAACTGTGCAATGCATGGTTGTAACACAGTCATTTTTGGAATTTTTTTCACCAAATTTGCAACATAGGCTTTTGGGAGCCAACCTCATAAAAGTAACACTATCGTTTCATTACTCACTCCTGAAAGGTGATTCCGGGCAGTGACCATGAAATCACCTTTCGGGACCGAATAACAACATGGCAGTGACTGAATTCATGAGGTGGGGTCCCACGAACCGCATGTTGAAAATTTGGTGCCATAATTCGCAAAAATGGCAGAGATATCCACCTAAGTTGAATAAAACCTTTTATGAAATTATACAGCTTATCGTCATTTCCTCAGTTTGCAGTCAGCTTTTGAAGAGTACAGATGTGCTCTTGGTCCACCAATGATTGACGTGCCAGCTCTGGAGGTAAGTATGGGGCGGGGGTGTGGAGTGGTGGGATGTGCAAAGGGTGGGTGCGGGTTGAGGGAGGGGGCCACAGACAGCGAGGGAACGCTTTCTAATTTTCAGGTAAAAAAATAAATAAATAAAAACATAGTGGGACGTTTTTCTTTTTTTACAGGTAGATTTGGCACACTGAGGAGGGCTCCCAGTGTGCCACTTGTGTGTTTTTTTTGGGGGGAGGAGCTGGAGCTGACGAAGATAGGGCAGCCCATCAGCAAATACAAAAGGGTCTATGTTTTGGAGTGGGGAGACATGATGCCGAGGGGGATTGGACACCCTCGGCAAACAAAATGCATGGGGGAAATTACACTGACAGGGAGTGGGCTTCCTTGCTGGCAAATGAACTGGGAGAAGCGTGCTGTCAGGGGGATTGGGCACCCCCTTCGGCTTTCATAAGGACTATAAGGCAGATGGTGACAACTGCTGCCATATTTTTTGAAATGTTACACCAGGCAAGGCACCGCCCTGCAATGATGGATCATGCCCTCATTGCAGCGGCAAATTTGTTTCAAGTTGTTGGCACCCTTGTTAAACTAGTGTCAGCAGCACCATGCCACCACATTGGGGAAAAAGGGCCAAGCCCCAAAATGCAGTGGCGGCATTGGCCGCCACAGTGCCACACCTCCAAAAACCCACTTCTCTCCTAAGCTGCCAAATAATGTTCCTTGCGCATGCATGCAAGCAAACATGATAACTGAAAGGCTTTGATGCTAGTACCCCCATTTTATATAAACAACAGAAAGGCTTTGAGGCTAGTGGTGCCCCATTTTATATAGATAACTGAAAGGCTTTGATGCTAGTGCCCCATTATATAAAAATAACCGAAAGGCTTTGATGCAGATAGTGCTGCATTATATATAAATAATTGATAGGCTTTGATGCTTGTGCTGCATTATACTGCATATAAATAATTGAAAGGTTTTGATGCTAGTGTCCCATTATATATAAATAATTGAAAGGTTCTGATGCTGGTACCCCATTATATATAAATAATTGAAAGCTTCTGATACCAGTGTCCCATTATATATAAATAATTGAAAGGCTTTTCATGCTGGTG